>CM062819.1:950860024-952245024 GCA_031772625.1 Pinus tabuliformis
TTTTTTTTTTTTTTTTTTTTTTCATTTTTATTTTAATTTTAATTTTTTTTTTCAGTTTCATAATCTTTGTCGCAATAGTGATTTTCCTAGCTTTTTAGGATGTAAAAATTATTGTGAGCTTGAGGGCTTCTCTCTAAGCTTTGTGAGCATAGAAATAAATTCTTAATCAAACTAATAATTTTTTTCTTTTAAATACGATAGACCAAAATTTGGTCTCAATAGATGTTAACCACATCATCATTATTAGAAGTTGAAGGCAACCACCATCATCATTATTAAGAAGTTGAAGGCATGTGAATGAATGAGACATTTATGGGTGCAAACTCACCGAATGTAGGGGATGTTAACCACCATCATAATTTATTAAGAAGTTGAAGGCAAACCACCATCATCATTATTAAGAAGTTGAAGGCATGTGAATGAATGGACATTTATGGTGCAAACTCACCGAATGTAGGGGAGATTTCCCAGAAAGCGGGGTAAGGAAACTGTTATTAACGAACGCCGCCGGATTTGTATTCAGGGGAGAAACGTGTCGTGGTTTTGGTTTCAGTGGGCCACTGAGCACCAAGTTTCTTCAACAACTTCGCCCCCGGTTTAATTAATGCCTCGAACTCCAACCCGCTTTTAGCAGTGAGGAGAAGACACGCACCCACCCAACCCGCTCCCGGTTTAATTAATACCTCCGACTGCAAACCACCTTTAGACACCCACCACCCAGAAATTTCCTTCTCTACTCTCACCGATCGCCCACGGATCTCTTTTTAAGATTGCAGATTAAATTGTAGCCCCAACCAGCCAACTAAGTGGACACCTTCATCCATCGCCCTTCTCATTTTTGGCATGATTCTCTCTCCATTGGGCCTCAAATTTGATCTCTGTTCATCTTGCTCTAGAACTCAAATTTAACATTATTTGGGATAAATTTCTCATTATTTGGTATTTGGGATTGGAAGGAAGGATCAGGAAAGTACAGTATGGATTTCGCTACAGACGTTTTCATTCCGGAGGATTATGTCAAAAGCCGCTACAGGAGGACGGACGGTAGAACTGAATCACCTTACAGTAATGAACACAAGTATCAGAGCCCAGCTCATCACATCAATCACAGTGGGGACTTTGCCTCAAACTCATCTTCTGATAGCGCAAGCAGAGGAGGATCATGGAGTTTGGAAATCATAATTTTGAATTGTCTCACACCATAAAATTGATTTCATATCCAATGTAGCTTAAGCAAGCAAGAAGAAGGGGGCATCGTCCACTGTGATTCCATTATCTTATTTTTGACAATTTAATTTTATTGAATTCATCAGTCTTATATGACATTTCATACACAGTCCCTTTTAACTTTGTGTAAAATCTTATTTATCTCCAGTTATTGAATGAAGCCAATGGCTAATAGCTGGCTTGCTGACCTGAAGATCTTCGTCCATAACCCTGTATGTATGTATTTATTCGCTCTTTGTATTCTTCTGTCGTTATTGGTACCGGTGTCCTCTGTGATGTCATAACGGATATTATATATAAACTGTGTCAAGTTATGTGACACTTCGCATTGCAATCCCTTGAACCCTTAGTTCAAAACATGGGTAAGATTTATTCACCATACACTTGATTAACTTGCCTTGACATCTGTCTTTTTTATTGCATTGACTTAATAGCTATATGTAAAAAGAATTGAAATGAGTAAGCAGATTTTTTTTTTTAATCTCGGATAATGGTAACTGGTGAGAGTTATCCTGAACATACCCAAGATCAATCAAATCTATTAAAAACATAGGAAAACATTATCCTAAGGTATTAACTGCAAGCAGATTTTGTTCAAGATCAATCAAATCTATTAAGAACATAGGAAAACATTTCATAAGGTATTAACTGCAAGCAGATTTTTGATGTGGTGATTCATTTTCTTTGATTTTAAAGTGGTTGTGGAGAGCTTGGAAAACAAATTGTACTTTTTATATATATAAAGAAAATGCGTTCACTTTTGGAAAAAAAAAATGCAACTGCTTATATAACTTAAATTCCTTCCACGTGGGATATTTACTCCATATGGTTGAACTTCTTGAAAATAAACATCCAGTTAACTTTGACAATAAGCTGACTAAATGTATACCAAACTTTCCTCAATGTCCAGGAGTTTAGAGATTCAACCATTCAAAGTTTCTAATCAGTCCACGTTTTTCAAACCCTATTTAGAGGAGGAAAATGGTGCGATAAGATATTAAACTTCGCTCAAAGTTTCAAATCAATCAGTGAATGTTTCAAACCCTGTTTAGAAAAGGAAAATGGTGCAATAAGACATTAAACTTGGCTTAAGGCTTCTAATCAATCAATGTATAAAACTCCGTTTAGGATAGTAAATGTTCTCAAATTCTGTTTAGAATACGAAATTTGTACAATAAGATATGTAAGAAGTTATGAAACTTCTTACAGTAAAACTTAATTATTTTTTTTTCAGAGTAAAGAAAAAACTCTGGTTTTATTGAATTATGCGAAAACCAGGAAACATCATCAAGATCATCCTATATGGGAACACTACATGTAAGAACTGCAGCCATAACCGAAATAACAATATCAACAATAAAGTAGGCCCCTCAAGTCCACAGGTTCGCATATGAACGCCAAAAATAAGCGCAAAAAACCAGAAACGAAACTAGAAACAACAGATAGTCCCTCCTAAGTCCATAAACAGAAATAGAAAGAGCATATCCAAAAATAGAGAACGGTGGCATATATGACCCTGCATTGTTAGGAAAGCATAAACAGAAATGGAGAGACTGACAGAAGTTCATGTACAGAAGTTCATGTCCATCGTCAGGGGAATGACAAATATCCAGCGTCGATGGAACAACCATCCACCTCCAGAGTGATATGCAAACCTTCATTGGATACCAAAATACCCAGCTTTGACATGGCTTCTGTTATTGTATTGTGTTTCTTTTGTATGTGCTGAATGGTGACTTCTTGAAGTGTGCCCTTGAGATGAATGATGTGCCGGAGCCAGCATGTAGGTGTGGATGTGAAATAGTGGAGCACATGATTGATGATGGTTTGTGAGCCTCCGATGTGTGATTTTGTATATATTGTTGGGATTGCAAATCCATTCCCCGCATCCACATATACCCCCTTACTCAGCACCATCAAAGAAACCCGTTAGAAAGATATCTCTGGGTCAATTGTTCTCCGTGAGACCGAATGTGGCCCAGAATAGAACAACAGCAGAGGCTTTGTCCATGTGAGAATATTATTGATAATCTAATCCACATTAAAGGTTTTGTCCTAACAAATGATGTAATTTCTTGCTTTCTAGATTTCCAAAAATGTCACAAGAGGAATGGCCATCCTATATTGACATTTGTACTCCACCATATAAAGGAGGCTTCAATAGACATGTGAGAATATGAGTGAAAGAGAATAAAACAAAAATGCTTTTCTAAACCTGTACAACGAGCAGGCAAGCTACTAAAATGTGTGAATTGCTCTCCTCCTCCTACCTGCAGAATACCGTCTTAGTATGCCTCTCTTCCTTAGATTCTCCCAGGTCAGTGTCTTATTTTTCCATACAAGTCTAGTGTATAAAATGATCTTGATTTGTACCTTCCAGAATCTTGTAAACCAACCATAGTTCTGAGTGTTATGTATATAGTTGCGAATGAAAAGATAGATATCTGAGACTCAGATAGATCCTCTCTTCAACTTCCCATCCCACCCAATCTGATTGCCGTGCTCAGCTTTACAAATACCAGAATTATGCAGCGCTTTTCCAGGTCCCAGCCACGTGCCCCGTCAATCCGATTTCCTTTCCCCTTTTCCAAACTGGAGTGATGCCCGACCATGTTCTGATAGCCTGATCTAAGTAAAATTCCTCTGGAGTTAAGGGTGCAAGTGAGATCATCAGAGTAATACATCTCGATCCCAGTTCTAAGGATGCGATCCTGGCCAATGATAATCTCCTTCCCGTGCCAAATATCCAACAAGACTTTTTAAAAACCTGAATTTGACCTTATTGAAGCTGGCCTAGATGGCGGAACTAGTCATTTTACGACAAGACCCTCTCTCATCCCATGTATGACCTTAATTCCTTTGAGGTATTTGGATTTGATGATATCAGCCCATAGGCATTTACCAAATTAATCCTCACCATAATGATTTAATCAGAAGAGCCCAACCAAACAGTTTTATATTCAGCATACCCCAGCCCCCTAGACACTTAAGCCTGGTGATCTTTTCCATCTTGGTGAGGTGAAATTTGTAAGATTTTCCAGATCCTACCCAAATAAACTTAGCCATAATCTTATTTATTTTCGAAATGGTAGTGGTAAGGAGGCAGTAAAGATGTGCCTAATATACTACTAATTGTTGCATGACCAACTGTGTGACCAACTGTGTGAGGGTGACTCTACCTCCAGAAGTTAAGCATCTATGTTCCCATCCCATATCTTTTTATGAAATCTGTCAACAATTAATATCAGTCATCGACCTTATAATTATTTCGCTTGATACTGAAGCCCAACCTTATAATTATTTCGCTTGATACTGAAGCCCAAATATTTCAGTCTAGTTGATCGGTTTAGCTTACACACCAAAAAAGTTTAGCTTCCACACCAAAAAGGTTTGTGATGCGTTCAATGTCCACCTATTGACCGATTTGCCCTTGTTTGTTCATAAGAAGCCCGAAGCGCTGCCAAACCTAAAATATTTTATCGTCAAACTCTAATTATCCTTGAAAATGTTACCTAATTCAGATCCAATTTATTACCCATTTGAAATTCCATTTCCTATATGTTGAACTTATTCTTGATTTTAATACCTATTAGACATTTGAATGACAACTTTGGGCAGTATAATTGGCACAGAGAATTACAGATATAATAAGTTGGTTAGTTTTTATTTTTAGCTTTACACTAGATAAATCATCATACCTGTTATTTCCATCATACCTGTTATTTCCGTGGTGGAATTCTATAATTAGACAATTGGAGTAGCATAGCACTACTAAGCTATAACTATTATTGCACAATCAAGCTTCACACTCCATCCCTCAATTTAACCATTCACTTCATATTTTTATTTTGTTAAATGTGTTTACTTTGTTAAAATAATGAAAAGTATTCATATTTTTGTTTAAATAAGATAAAATATAATTTTCATATTTTTTTTTAATTTTATTAAAAAAATTAGTAATCTAAAATGATATATATATTCTTGAAAGTGGATATACAATTTATGACAAGATTTTGATTTCTTGTTTTCTTGTTTGCTAAGTTGTGTAAGTCGTGAAATCATTGCATGTTCAATTTTTGGTTGGAAAAAACCACTACTTAGGGGCATGTAAGTCGTCAAGATCACCCTCGAATCTAACCAGCTTCGGCCACACCAACCCAACACTTAACATGGCTAGGTTTTGCTCACAGAGTTTCGAACTAGTGACCTTCACATTAAGAAGTGCCTTAATAGTGCACCTATCACCCTCTATTCTACACCCTGTGGACCAATAAATTCAATATAATATGATTTCTTTATTATTAAAATATATTTTTTAATATATAAATGGACGTAGCTTCATACTAGTGTCTTTAGTGCGATTTTTTGGACTTTCCAGTACTAGAATTCGTGGAAAAAATTAAGGTGAAATCTTGATTTGTGTTATTTACATTGGTTTTTTCACTGTATGGATTTAGCACCGTGGAAAACCCTTAAAGCACTTCGATTGTGTAGGGTTACCTATCAAACTTGTGATTTCAAAAACTTCCTACAAGATTTTAGAGAAATTAGACTAGAAAAACCCACTAGCAAAATTTCCAATAAAATCTCATTAAAAACAACTCCCAAAATTACCCTGACTTTGTTGAGTTTATGTTTTTAATAAATCTGTTATATGACCAAAAATATATATCATAAAAAATTATCAAAAATAAAAGTAGTTATTTAGAATGGCTAGTCTAACTAATAAACAAGAGAATCTCTTACACCTCGCTAAGGTAGCTCCTAAGAAATTTTGGAGGTAGATTCTGATTAGAAAAACTAAAGATAATAATAAAATTGCTTTACACCATTGGAATTCCTATATTAAAAAGCTCTATGAATCTCCAAATGTCATGGATAACTTTGAAACCTTGCCCACAACGAAAGAAGTTTTCTCTCTAGAAGACATTGATTTTGGGGTTTAACGCCTGCTAATGGGAAAGCTAAGGACATTGAAGGTTACCAAGTGGAAATCTTAAAAATTGGAGGCCCTGTCCTCATCCCCCACATCCACAAGCTTTTTAATCAAGCAGTCAAGCAAGGGTTCCCTAAGCTATGGACTGAGAGCCTCATTATTCCTATTTTTAAAAATGGGGATACAAATAACCCCTCTAATTATCGGACAATTATGATCAACCCTCTCTTAGCTAAGTTATATGGTAGTATTTTGAAAAGAAGTTGAGCATATGGCTTGAAAGTGAAGGTAAGCGGGCTAAAGGCCAAGCGGGTTTTAGAAGGCATCACTCAACAACAAACCACCTCGTTATGCTTAGGATCATTGTGGAGGAATGTCGTAATGATAAATCCAATCTCTTTTGTTGCTTTGTGGACTTTAGAAAGGCTTTCGATAAGGTTCCTAGAAACAACCTTTGGAATAGATTAGAAGAGCTAAAGATTCCTTACGAGTTGAGAGTAGTCGCTATTAGGTTATACGAGAATGTAATTGCCAAGATAAAGAGCAATGAGGGGTGGTCAAAAGATATTAAGTGTAATATCAGAGTTAAACAAGGTTGCCCTCTCTCCCCTACCCTATTTGGAATTTACATTGACAAGCTCGAAGGTTATTTAGAGGAAGCAGGATGTGCTGGCACGATCTTAGCTGGGATAGTCGTCATCCTTCTTCTCTATGTTGACGATATTGTTCTTCTCGCAAGGTGTCCATTTGATCTTGATAAGCAACTTAAACTTCTTAAGGATTTCTGCTCTACCATGGGTATGACTGTTAACACTGACAAAACAAAAGTTATGATTATCAAATCCAAGAAGGACACCCACGCTAATTTTATGTATGACAATAATAACTTGGAGGAAGTGTATTCTTACAAGTACCTAGGAATTGATCTTCATCATGAGCTCAACTGGAACTATAGCATTGAGAAAAGGATTAATGGGGGGTGGAAAGCTTACTTTGGTCTTGAGAATAATTGTAAGACGACAAACCTCGTAATGTGGGATAAAAAGAAGTTCCTCTTTGAAACTTTAGTCACTCTTGTTATCTTACATGGATGTGAGGTTTGGGGTTGCAGCGTCTCTAGAAAATTCTGGAGAAAGATTGAGCAAATCTAGAAGCGCTTTATAACGTACAACCTGATAATTAAAAGCAATACACCCTACCCTATTTTGCTTATAGAAGCAGGTCTTTCCCTTATCAGAAGCCTAGCTATGACTAGGCTTTTGTTGTATAAGCACAAGATCAATAACATAGGAGATCATAGACTTCCTAAGCTACCTTTAAATTCCAACCAAAACCAACTAAGGCTCAAACGGGGGTGGTATAAAGACACGAGGCCCTGGTTAAACCATTGGGAGATCAACGAAAATGATGCATTGCAAAACATTAATAACATTAAAAATATTGTTACTTCTAAGTTCAAAGAAAAAATGTGGTGTGAGAAAGATTTAGCAGCTAAAAGAAAATTAAGTTATTATAAGAAGGTCATCAACCCCACCCTAGAAGATCAAAAATATCTTTCTGTTTTAGCTAGCTCAAAGAAGAAAATTAATATAGCGAAGATTAGAACAAACTCTCATGAGCTCCATAGTGAAACAGGTCATTGGGTAGTTCCTAAAACACTATGGATGGAAAGGATTTGCCATCTCTGTGAGAATATGGAACATTGAGGATGAAAACCACTTCCTCTTAGAGTGCCCCATGTACAACGACATTAGATCTCAGTGTCATAATCTTTGTCGCAACACTGACCTTCCTAGCCTTTTACGATGTCAAAATTATTGTGAACTTGAGAGGCTCTCTCCAAGCTTTGTAAGCATAGAAATAAAATCTTAAATCAAACTAAATAATTTGTTTCTTTAAGTCCGATAGACCAAAATTTGATCTCAATAGATGTTAACCACCATCATCATTATCAAGAAGTTGAAAGCATGTGAATAATGATGAGGCATTTATGGGTGCAAACTCACCGAATGTAGGGGAGATTTCCCAAGAAAGCGGGCGTAAGGAAACTGTTATTAACGAACGCCGCCGGATTTGTATTCAGGGGAGAAACGTGTCGTGGTTTTGGTTTCAGTGGGCCACTGACCACCAAGTTTCTTCACACAACTTCGCCCCCGGTTTAATTAATACCTCGAACTCCAACCCGCTTTTAGCAGTGAGGAGAAGACACGCACCCACGCAACCCGCTCCCGGTTTAATTAATACCTCCGACTGCAAACCACCTTTAGACACCCACCCACCCAAAAATTTCCTTCTCTACTCTCACCGATAGCCCACGGATCTCTTTTTAAGATTGCAGATTAAATTGAGCCCCAACCAGCCAACTAAGTGGACACCTTCATCCATCGCCCTTCTCATTTTTGGCATGATTCTCTCTCTATTGGGCCTCAAATTTGATCTCTGTTCATCTTGCTCTAGAACTCAAATTTAACATTATTTGGGATAAATTTCTCATTATTTGGGATTTGGGATTGGAAGGAAGGATTAGGAAAGTACAGTATGGATTTCGCTACAGACGTTTTCATTCCGGAGGATTATGTCAAAAGCCGCTACAGGAGGACGGACGGTAGAACTGAATCACCTTACAGTAATGAACACAAGTATCAGAGCCCAGCTCATCACATCAATCACAGTGGGGACTTTGCCTCGAACTCATCTTCTGATAGCGCAAGCAGAGGAGGATCATGGAGTTTGGAAATCATAATTTTGAATTGTCTCACACCATAAAATTGATTTCATATCCAATGTAGCTTAAGCAAGCAAGAAGAAGGGGGCATCGTCCACTGTGATTCCATTATCTTATTTTTGACAATTTAATTTTATTGAATTCATCAGTCTTATATGACATTTCATACACAGTACCTTTTAACTTTGTGTAAAATCTTATTTATCTCCAGTTATTGAATGAAGCCAATGGCTAATAGCTGGCTTGCTGACCTGAAGATCTTCGTCCATAACCCTGTATGTATGTATTTATTCGCTCTTTGTATTCTTCTGTCGTTATTGGTCCCGGGGTCCTCTGTGATGTCAAAACGGATATTCTATATATAAACTGTGTCAAGTTATGTGACACTTCGCATTGCAATCCCTTGAACCTTTAGTTCAAAACATGGGTAAGATTTATTCACCATACACTTGATTAACTTGCCTTGACATCTGTCTTTTTGATTGCATTGACTTAATAGCTATACATAATATACATAATAGCTATATGTAAAAAATGAGTAAGGAGATTTTTATTTCTTTTTAATCTCAGATAATCGGTAACTGGTGAGAGTTATCCTGAAGGATCAAATCTATTTACATAAGAAAACATTATCATAAAGTAAGAACATGAGATAACATTATCATAAGGTATTAACTGCAAACAGATTTTTGATGTGGTGATTCATTTTCTTTGATTTTAAAGTGGTTGTGGAGAGCTTGGAAAACAAATTGTACTTTCTTATATATAAAGAAAATGCGTTCACTTTTGGAAAAAAAATGCAACTGCTTATACAACTTAAATTCCTTCCATGTGGGATATTTACTCCATATGGTTGAACTTCTTGAAAATAAACATCCAGTTAACTTTGACAATAAGGAGCTGACTAAATGTATACCAAACTTTCCTCAATGTCTAGGAGTTTAGAGATTCAACCATTCAAAGTTTCTAATCAGTCCACGTTTCAAACCCTATTTAGAGGAGGAAAATGGTGCGATAAGATATTAAACTTCGCTCAAAGTTTCAAATCAATCAGTGAATGTTTCAAACCTGTTTAGAAAAGGAAAATGGTGCAATAAGACATTAAACTTGGCTCAAGGCTTCTAATCAATCAATGTATAAAACTTCGTTTAGGATAGTAAATGTTCTCAAATTCTGTTTAGAATATGAAATTTGTACAATAAGATATGAAACTTCTTATAGTAAAACTTTAATTATCCTTTTTTCCCAGTAAGAAAAAACTCTGGTTTTATTGAATTATGCGAAAACCAGTAAGGAAACATCATCAAGATCATCATATATGAGAACACCACATGTAAGAACTGCAACCATAACCGAAATAACAATATCAACCATAGAGTAGGCCCATCAAGTCCTCAGGCTCGCATATGAACCCCAAATATAAGCCCAAGAAACCAGAAACGAAACCAAAAACAACAGATAGTCCATCATAAGTCCATAAACAGAAATGGAAAGACGAAACTAGAAACAACAGATAGTCCATCATAAGTCCATAAACAGAAATGGAAAGAGCATATCCAAAAATAGAGAACGGTGGCATATATGACCCTGCATTGTTAGAAAAGCATAAACAGAAATGGAGAGACTGGCAGAAGTCCATCGTCAGGGGAATGGCAAGTATCCAGCATCGATGGAACAACCATCCACCTCCAGAGTGATATGCAAACCTTCATTGGATGCCATAAGACCCAGCTTTGACATGGCATCTGCTATTGTATTGTGTTCCCTGTGTATGTGCTGAATGGTGACCTCTTGAAGTGTGCCCTTGAGATGAATGATGTTCTGGAGCCAGCCCTGTAGGTGTGGATGTGAAATAGTGGAGATTCCCAACACATGGTTGATGATGGCTTGGGAGTCTCCATAGATGTTCAGATTTTGTATATCCTATATTGTTGGTTTTGTTCAATGCGAATCCATACCCCGCATCCACATATACCCCCTTACTCAGCGCTATCAAAAAACCCGTTGGAAAAGATATGTTTGGGCCAATTGTTCTCTGTGAGACCGAATGTGGCCCAGAATAGAACAACAGCAGAGGCCTTGTCCATGTGAGAATATTATTGATAATCTGATCCACATGGAGGGTTTTGTCCTAACAAATGATGTAATTTCTTGCTTTCTAGATTTCCAAAAATGTCACAAGGGAAATGGCCATCCTATATTGACCTTTGTACTCCACCATATAAAGGAGGCTTCAATAGACATGTGACAATATGAGTGAAAAAGAGTAAAACAAAAATGCTTTTCCAAACCTGTAGAACGAGCAGGCAAGCTACTAGAATGTGTGAATTGCTCTCCTCCTCCTACCCGCAGAATACACGTAAACTTGGTCTTAGTATGCCTCTCTTCCTTAGATTCTCCCAGGTCAGTGTCTTATTTTTCCATACAAGTCGAGTGTATAAAATGATCAAATGATCTTGATTGGGATTTGTACCTTCCAGAATCTTGTAAACCAACAATAGTTCTGAGTGTTATGTATATAGTTGCGAACGAAAAGATAGATATCTGAGACTGAGATAGATCCTCTCTTCAACTTTCCATCCCACCCAATCTGATCGCCATGCTCCGCTTTGCAAATACCAGAATTACGCAATGCTTTTCCAGGCCCCAGCCACTTCCCCCGTCAATCTGATTTCCTCTGCCCTCTTCCACACTGGAGTGATGCCTGACCATGTTCTGATAGCCTGATCAAAGTAAAAGTATCCTCTGGAGTTAAGGGTGCAAGTGAGATCATCAGAGTAATACATCTCTATCCCAGTTCTAAGGATGCGATCCCGGCCAATGATAATCTCCTTCCCCGTGCCAAATATCCAACAAGACCTTTTAAAAAACCAGAATTTGACCTTATTGAAGCTGGCCTAGATGGCGGAACTAGTCATTTTACCGACAAGACCCTCTCTCATCCATTGTATGACCATTCCTTTGAGATATTTGGATCTGATGATATCACCCCATAGGCATTTACCAAATTAATCCTCACCATAATGATTTAATCAGAAGAGCCCAACCAAACAGTTTTATATTCAGCATACCCCAGCCCCTTAGACACTTAAGCTTCGTGATCTTTTCCATCTTGGTGAGGTGAAATTTGTAAGATTTTTCAGATCCTACCCAAATAAACTTAGCCATAATCTTATTTATTTTCGAAATGATAGTGGCAAGGAGGCAGTAAAGATATGCCCAATATACTACTAATTGTTGCAGGACCAACTGTGTGAGGGTGACTCTACCCACAGAAGTAAACTTAGCCATAATCTTATTTATTTTCGAAATGATAGTGGCAAGGAGGCAGTAAAGATATGCCCAATATACTACTAATTGTTGCAGGACCAACTATGTGAGGGTGACTCTACCCACAGAAGTTAAACATCTATGTTCCCATCCACATATCTTTTTGTGAAATCTGTCAACAATCCATAACCAGTCATCGACCCTATAATTATTTCGCTTGATACTGAAGCCCAAATATTTCAGTCTAGTACTGATCGGTTTAGCTTACACACCAAAAAAGTTTAGCTTCCACACCAAAAAGGTTTGCGATGCGTTCAATATCCACCTATTGACCGATTTGCCCTTGTTCATAAGAAGCCCAGAAGCGCTGCCAAACCTAAAATATTTTATCGTAAAACTCTAATTATCCTTGAAAATGTTACCTAATTCAGATCCAATTTATTACCCATTTGAAATTCCATTTCCTATATGTTGAACTTATTCTTGATTTTAATACCTATTAGACATTTGAATGACAACTTTGGGCAGTATAATTGGCACAGAGAATTACAGATATAATAAGTTGGTTAGTTTTTATTTTTAGCTTTACACTAGATAAATCATCATACCTGTTATTTCCGTGGTGGAATTCAAAACTCTACACATGTACTTAGAGTATTGGCAAATCCAATATTTGGAATGAGATTTTTGGTAGTTAAAGTTTAGATGACATTTTTAATCCACAGAGTTAGGTTACAATTTAGTCGTGATCTTGTGTGTGAAAGTACAACGTAGTTTAATATTTCATTCATGATGCATTCCAAATTATCATGAGAACCCGAGTTCTTAGATGGGACCCTCCCAGGGTTAAATACCGGTTCTTAGATGGGATCCTCCCAGTGTTAAATGCTCTGAAGAATGTTATTGAAATTCAGATTCTATGTTCAGAATCATTAAAGTATTTTCTCTATTAAGTTATTTTGGAACTCTTATGAAGATCATTGTAAACATTTATCTATTCAAAAAGGAAGTTGCCCACACATTTAACATCCGGAGAAAATAAGGAAATCACGTTTACCAAACCAATACTTGAAAAACAAATTAACAATCCCAGAACAAAATAAATGAGAAGGAGAGGGATAGAGGTCCTTTCAAATGAGAATCTAACAGAATGCACGAGGAAAAATCGCACAGAACAAAACAAATCAGATTTTTTTAGTTCGCTTTAATTTTTTTTATGCAAAAATAAAAAAATGAAATCAGACTTCTCAGTTAACTTTATTTTTTATATACAAAAATGAAAATAAAAAAAATGAAAGAGGATGAGCTTAACTTTATGAAAACTTATAATGGTTAATACTCACTTTTGGTCTAATAAAATATTTTATGAACAAACTATAATGTAATTGAATTAGTGAAACTCTATCATCGGACATTTTAATAAAGTCTTTTATTGACAGCTTAATAGCCTGAGACACCTTAATAGTGTCACTAGTGTCACATATATAATGCACAATGGTCTCTCTATCATCAGAGGATGATTCAATTGCTTGGTGTTGGAACTCCTCTTTCGGCCAAATCACTGCTAGACAAGCATTTAATGCAATCATATTCCGTTCTCCTCAGCGCAAGGTGAATTGGTGGTGTAGGAATATTTGTCATTGGCCCATTTCCCCTAAACTCAGACATTTTATTTGACTGGCATTGGGGAACCAGATTCACACATGGGACAATTTGTTGCTCAAAGGTTATATTGGGCCTAATGTCTGTGTCCTTTGTTCGAAGGAATCAAAATTGGTTGATCACTTATTTTGTCAGTGTGATTATTTTATGGCTCTCTGGAATGTTGTCCTCGGATCTTTCAACATACAAGAAAGTGGACCTCGGTCTCCACTTGAGGTTTGTCTCTTCTCAGAAAGTGGACCTCGGTCTTGTCTCTTCTTGTGGGAGCAAAAAGAGGGCAAATACAAATCTCTGCCTATTTTCTTCACTGGGGCATTTGAAAAGTTTATAATAAGTATATCTTTGAATGGTGTCCTATAAATCTCTTTGGTATTCTGGTTGATCACTTATTTTGTGAGTGTGATTATTTTATGGCTCTCTGGAATGTTGTCCTTGGATCTCTCAACATACAAGAAAGTGGACCTCGGTCTCCACTTGAGGATTATCTCTTCTCGTGGGAGCAAAAAGAGGGCAAATATAAATCTCTGCCTATTTTCATCGTTGGGGCATTTGAAAAGTTTATAATAAGTATATCTTTGAAGGTCATCCAATAAATCTCTTTGGTATTCTACCCCAGATTTTGGGTTTTTTCAATGATTATTATTTTCAGCCCTTGAAGCACACTTAACCATGCCCTTTTTGTTATCCTCCTAGCCCGCTCTCTTGTAATGTAGACTTCTTTGATGGTGCCTCACAGACTAGCATATGTGGAGGGGGAGCCCTTATCTTTCTCCCTGAAAATAGGTCCTTTCTGATCTAGTTGAATACATGAACAAGATCTAACACAAAAGTTGAGATCACAGTTGTATGGACTCTTCTATATTTTGTTGCCTCCTTGAACATTGCCTCTCTTCAGGTTCGAAGGATTTGAACTATGCGATTGATTGGCTATGTGATTGATTGACTTTTTGGGAGAAGCCAACTACAGGTGCTTATCCTTCATATTGGATGGACATAATTAATATGCTCAAGGGTCACTTTCATAATCTCTTTTTTCAACACATATTCAAAAAATGGAATCAACAGGTTGACAGTTGGTCTAGAAAAGCACTCTATGTGGAGGAAGGACAGATTTTCTATGAAGAACAAAAGGGTCTATAGTTATTGAGGAGTGGGATTATTCATTTTCCCAGTGATCTTCAGTTGGCCTTGGACTATTAACAATCTATCGTGGATGGTCTTTTTCTATTTACTCAGCTCATGATTAGACATTCAATATGTCAATAAGTAGGATATATGTTTTATTTGTTTATAGGATAATTTCTGTATCAGTCATTTTGGACTTTACATCTTTTTGTAGCCACTGTTACGTCAATCACAGTTTTTTGATGTTTTTGTCTGGAGTTTTTAGGCACTATTTGACATCTTGTGTAAGTTTGTTTGCCTATGTTGCAACGATTGTCTTAGTTTCCGTTGTATGCTGAGTCATATACTAGATATTGTACTCCTTTTTCAGTAATGAAAATGATGATTTCTTTCTTCTAGAAAAAATACATAATTACCATGTCTTCCCTTCACCTTAAAGGTAAATGCAACCTTGTAGAGATAAAGGCAAACGAAAGATCCTATCATTATCATGGAATGTGGACGTAGTCATATTATCTATTAACAACTCATACTTTCACCTTGAAGGAAAATACAACATTGTAGACATGAAGACAAAGGAAAGATCCTTTCATCACCATTGAATGTGAAGATAGTCATCTTATCTTTTGGCAACTCCTTCGCTGTAAACATAATGCAACGTTGTAGACATGAAGATGAAGGAAGGATCCCATGTTCATCATGGAATGTGAGGCTAATCATCTTATTCACCATGGAATGTGTAGTCATCATCTTATCTTTGAGCCAAGAGGCTCATTCTACAGCCCAATGTAAACATAAATGCAACATTGCAGACATGAAGATGAAGGAAAGATCCTACCTTCACCGTGGAATGTGAGGGTAGTCATCTTATTCGCCATGGAATGTGTAGTCATCATCTTATCTATGAGCCGAGAGGCTCATTCTACAATCCATTGTGTAAGTATGTCCATCCCTCTTAAAATAAAAAATAAATATTGTTTTAAATTAAAAAACAATGTTGGTTATAATAAAAAAGGAAAAAAAAATATGTTATGCATATTTAATTAGTTGTCCATATGACTTAATATAATTTATGTAAAGTAAAAAGAAGAAAAAAAAATATGTGAGTAAGATGTTTATACCTTATACATTTCAAAAATATTTTAACCTATGATATCAACTTCATATATATATATAAAGAAAATATTTTAATGTTGTATAGAATAAAATACCTAATGGGGGTTATGAATAAAATATTTTAATATGAATTAATATTGATGTATACTTAAAAAATATATTAATTACAAAAAATTTTATTTCAATGCACATGTTATGTATATTAGAAAATACAATTTAAACAATAAAAAATTACACATTGTTTTTGCACTCTAAAACAATGTTTTAAAACTCCGACTCCGACTCCGACTCGGCCGAGGGTTGACTCCGACTCCGACTCCGACTCGGTATCAACTCGGCCGGCTCGATTTCAATGACTCGGTCATTGTAAAAAATACATTAAATATTTATTTTTTATAAAAACACATAATTTTAAAGATTTTCATTCATGTTTCCAAACACACAGCATTAGAATATAGATAGAAGACAACATATGATCAAAGTAGGCTCATGAATATATCCATTATATCAAAATGGCACCCAATGCATTGTCCAATACATACACGATGATGATATAGAGATCAAAACAAAAACACATAACCAAGGAGGCTATAAATGGCCTCTACAACAAAAGTCTGTGACTAGTACTAGTGGCTACTGCTAGAGTTGCCAACATCATCTGGCTCAGTGTTACTTGGAAGTTGGGAGCAGGGGCGAAAGTGGGGAGCGAGAGCGAAAACGGGAGCGGGAGCGACATTTTCAGAAGCTCCTGGTTTGGGAGCGAATCCTAGAGGAGTTTGACAACCAATGTCACTAACATCAAGGTACATAGAGGGATTGGTGCTCTTGATTAAATACGAGTTCCATACCCTAATACATGACAAAATTCAATGGAAACATTGCAATCCTCCAATCCTGAAAAACTGATAAGTCTACTGGATTTTGAATGAAATATAAAATTCTACTTTCTCCATATGAAATCCAATGAGGCCGAAACCACTCTCAAACATTCTGAGTCATTTCATGGTAATGTTAAAAATTTAAGTAAAAGTGACATTCTCCTTAATCTTCATTTTCATCCTTTTACTTTAAGAATTTAACATTACCATGAAATTTGAATAGCATATCAATAGTAGAGAGCATTTGAGTGTGTTAAATAGGGTTTGGGAGGGGGAAATGGACCCCAAATAACATTTAACTAATTCATAAAACACATTGGAGTTCAAACCAATCAGCAAACACTTCAAAATTTCATTAAAAAAATGTCAAATCGCTGTTTTGATGGGGTTACAGGCCACTGGTTATGACTCGGCCGAGTCAATACAGAAACGGCCGAGTTGGCCGAGTCAGCCATGACTCGGCCGAGTCAATACAGAAACGGCCGAGTTGGCCGAGTCAGCCATGACTCGGCCGAGTCATGGCTGACTCGGCCAATCGAACCGTTCCAAGGGCCGGGTCACAGCAGAGGGTAATGGCTCGGATCAACCCGACGTTTCGGTATCGAAACAGCCGTTTCTTAAAACAATGCTCTAAAATAAGTTTGCACTTGAAGAAATTTGATCCCTTTGGGCTCATGTTAGATCCGTGGTTAAAATGGATCTATTGGTTTATGTACTCTTCAACAATATGTTGATTTTATGTCCAGAGTTGTTTTTCTTATCCGAAATTCCAAATAATCTAAGATATGAAAATTTTATTTCCAGTGTTCAAAATTTGTCTTATTATGTTTTTCTTATCCAAAATTCCAAATAATCTAAGATATGAAAATATTATTTCCAGTGTCCAAAATTTGTCTTATTAAGCACACAAAGACAATTTAAAATGACTATATGATTGGGCTTTTTTGGATTCCATATTTTCTCTCTTCTTGCTTGGAGTGATCAATAAGTTGAAAAGGAATGAATGAAGTCAAAATTGGATTGCCTCTAGTGATCAGTAGGTTGGAAACTAATGAATGAAGTCAAAATCAGATAAAAGTAACTGAATTTACCGACTTCTCGAATCTCATCCAAGATTCTTTAAGGATTTTTATGATCACTTCTTGTTTTCAATGTTGATTTGCAAGGTTTCCATTTTTATATTTTGAATTTTAATTTCTAAATTTTGATATATTAAATCTTTGAACAACTAACCCAAATTTAATACATGTTTTTTTCTTCATGTTTCTAATAATCTCAAATCGTGTATAGAACAATAATATATTTTTTACATAGCAGATATTAAAAATTACCTGTCACAATCTGGCCATAAACATATGACCAATTTCCTTCAATGTTATGAATTCTTTGCACTTCTCAAAACAAAATCTTCATATATCTTCAAAAATTCCTATCCCCGGTCTCTTTCTAACTTGTCACAAGTTTATTTCATATCGGGAACTTGTGTTTCTGAAGCTTCTTTTAAAAATTGAAACAAGTGATTTGAATCAAATAAATTTGCATTTTGCATACTCTCACATATATAATATATTATATGTCTTTGACTCTAAATCTTATATCTCTGGGGCCTTTACACATGTCTTGGAGTCTAAATCTTATATGTCTGGAGCCTTTACATTTCTCTGCAGTTTGCATAGTCTCCTTCTCTTGTCCTTCCAATTTAGATTTGTAGTTCCACAGCAAGAATTTTCATGATCAACGAATAATTATCAGTCACCTAAGATATTATACCATGAAATCAGCTAATGGAGTCTAGGTTGCCATTACCATTAAATTTAAATATAAAGATCATAAAGAAGCATTTCAAATGAATCTTCTATGTAAATCGAAACAGTGCAGAAAATATTTGAAGTCAGGAGTGGAAATAGGGGTACAGAAAATATAGGCCAATTTAAACGGTATCACTAGCAGCTCTATCCATAGGGAACATATGATTTGTATTACAGAAGGCTAAATACTCCATGGAGATCAACATTCCATTGAATTTTCTATTTAAGTGAATGGAGAGCGATGTTGATATTGTTAAATCCATGGTGCGAGTCAACTCTGGCGGAGAACACGACTCAGACATGAAAGAAATGCTTTCATATTGACACACTAATTTATGATCTTCAATGTTTTGTGTTGTTTACATTGAATGAGTTTCTACTTTTGCAGAGATCTGCAAAAGGTCAGTGTAGAGTCGGGATCGATGGTTTTTTAATTCGATTGGCAGCAGTTAATAATATTTTGATATATGGGAAAAAAGTTTGATGTTTAGATTAATTAAGTTAATAATATTTTTTCATTTCAGTTTAGAATGTCAAATACTATGTTAAGTTTTAATTAAACTATTTTTTGATTAAATTGAGTTACCTTCATTATATTTTAAACATTTTTATTATTGAAAAGTATTGAGTTACCTTCATTATATTTCAAACATTTTTATTATTGAAAAGTATTTGTAAAGTTCTATGGGCAAGTAAATTAAGTTAATGGCGAGCGTTTGTTTTTGTATATAGTATATAAAGGTGGTCATGAGTTTTGGGTGTGAGGGTTTGAGGTTGATGGGTTTATGGCCTTGCACAGTAGAGGAAGCTTGGTAACTTTGTAATTCAGACTAGATCTACTTGCATTCCTCCTTTTTTTCGTCTCACAATTTGAAAATCTTTCTCATGATCAATTATATTGTGGATTATTCCATTGACCCATTGGAGGAGGTTCAAAGCTAGACAACCCCATGCTCCACTCACACCCATAGCAGTCACCTCCCTCCTCTTCCTTGCACTCCTCCCACCACATTAGGCATAGAGAAAAATCCTGACAACAATATCATCGTCTTCGATCATGATTTTGTAGGAGGAGTATGCCAAGCTTGCCAGTTTCATGAAGACAAACACCCTTCTTGATGTGGCTCCCTCTCCTCTACCCAACTAGACCTTTATCCCTCATTTTTTCTTGTGCATCCTGCTTAGAGACTCACTCTCGCCTCGATCCTTGTTGGAGACTGCCTCAATTCCTTCCTCCCTTATTCACACCTCCTTTCCTTGTCTGATTTTTCTACCCTAATACTCCCCCACCTACAAACAAACTCACTTTTGAAGCATTTTCCTAATGTTGGAAGTTTTTAGTGGTAGAGGAAACCCTAATCAACCTACTACCTCCTCGGTTCCACTTGTTGGTCATCCCTCAAAACAATATCGGAAATTCAACAAAAGGAAGGTTGAGGAACCAAGCTTGGCTATTGGGTATGTGTTATATTCTTTCCACTACTAACCCCACGCGTGAAGTGGGGGGTTAGAGCGGGGGCAACTGCCCCTCATCGTTGCGCTGGGCGTAGCGGGGGGCTCACTGCATCAGACGCAATGGGGGGATCACAGGGGGGCAACAACCCCCCTATCACCGCCCCCTTGCACAAGGTCTGAAGCAGCGCCCAAGATTTTCTTTTTGGACCCTATATTAGGTGGGCAGACCTCCCTATGGTTTTGTGCATGGGTTTTTCACATGGTTTTGGGCATGATGATTTTATTCGCATGGTATCTTATAGATTCGGTGAAGGGAACTACGGTTATGTTCTAATCCAGGGTTAATGGATTGGGGTTTATGAATGCTTCAACATGTATACATATGTGTCGTAAAATTGAAAGGAATATAATTAAAAACCAATCTGGTAGTCCCTGTTTTGGGATCTAGGGGAAAATCTCTTTGTATATCTGTTTTATGTTTTGTGTTCTCGTCATTGTTTATTTTTTGTTTTTAGAATTCATATGCAGGTAATTTCTGTATAGAGTTAAAACCTACAGGTTCCGAGGAAGATGTTCAACTACACGACATCCACAAAATGGAGGAGGTTGCCATAGTAAGCAGGTTTGCTAGCAAAGGGATGTCAATGATTGTTCTTAGAAAATGGACAGAACAAATTTCTTACAACCACTTGGATACATTCCCCGTTGCATGATCTTGGCAAAAGGATGGATGGGTTGGATGACAAATCAGTGGAAGATGTCCAAAAGATACTTTAGGGTCAATTAATCTTGGGTTTGCAGGCACTTTTCATCAAAAAACGGTCCATGGACTTTGATGCTCACTCTAAAACACTTGCAACCATTCCTATTTGGGTTTAGTTTCCCAGTTTTCCTTTGATTTTTTGGTTTAAGGACGTTCTCAAGGAAATTGGAAATGTAGAAATATGGTGATAGAATTGCAACTGCTCAAAAAATTTAATCTAAATCAAGAGACAAAATTCTACTCTACTGCTCTACGGAAATTAATTCACAATTTAGAACAACATTCACAAACATGCATCAATCACATACACAAGTACACAGATTTATCTAGGGGAAACCAACAAGTAAAAACCCCTTAAGCATACTTGCATTAATCAGATGAATAGAGAATGTATTACAATTGCTTGCTTGCTCTGAGCTCAACCTGCAAGTGAATAATTGTTCTCTCTGCTCAATGAAAAGCTCTGATCCAGACTTAGTCAAATTTTTCCTCCACCTGAGCTCTTATTTCCTTGCGCAAATCCTGAGGAAATTGGCCCCTATTTTTTAGGAATTTCCTCCAAATTGATTGTGAAATTCCAAAGGATTGATCATTGATTGCATGCAACACCTATACACTCAAGACTAGTCTACAACTGATGTTACACTACCTTGGAATCTCCACCACAACTGAGCAATTTGAATTCCTTGCATGAGCTATTTTTGGTTGATTGATCAGTTAATTGGATGATCTCTAAGTTAGACTATTGTCCCACTGCACAGTTGACCTCCAACTTCTTCTACTAATTGTTAGAACTAGTTTAACTTAGTACAACTAGAAAAAATTTAACTGGATTGCTACAAATTAGCAATCAGCACATGAAAACTGAACTCCAAGCCCACTAACTCGAATTCACTAAGATAACTGAGTGACAAAAGACATGTCACCTCAGTTAAATGCCTCAAAGTTGTCTGCTTATGTGGAAATTTTGAATTTTCTCAATTTGACCAAGGCTAACTCAAATTGAGACTTTTTTGCTACACTTCTCAACACTCCCTCTTAGCAAGAAATAGATTATTAACCACCTTTATCCTACACTAGTGGAATTCAAACTTCCCTCTTGATAAGGCCTTTGTCAAGATGTTAACATCTTTTTCCTTTGTTAGAATGTATTGTAGCAACATTATCCTCCTCTGCACACAGTCCTGTAAATGATGATAGCAGATATCTATATGCTTGTATCGATTGTGAAATACTAGATTCTCAGAGAGCTTGATCCAACTCTGATTATCACAATAGATCATGGTTGGATCCATCTCTTGCCCAAACAATCCCACAAGTATCTTTCTCATCTAGATCACCTCACATGTTGCTTGACTTGCAACCATGTATTTAGTTTCTACCAAGCTCAGTGCCGCAGACCTATTCTTCCTGCCATACCAGGAAATTTTTGTGGACCCAACACTGAAAATTCCTCCTGATGTACTCTTTTGTTTGGATGTAATCCCTACCCAATATGCATTTGTGAAGCCACATAACTTCACTCTCTCTTTCCATCTGTACCATAATTCATACTGGGTAGTGCCTCTAAGGTACCGTAAAACATGCTTAGCTGCCTTCCAATACAATTTGGTTGGCCTATCCATAGCTTGGCCCCGCTGGTTGATTACATAGAACATATTTTGTCGCGTGTTCACAAGATACATCAGTGAACCCACTAGTTGTCGATAAATGGTAGCATCAACCTATTTACCTGAAGTGACATTCTCCTTCCTCTATTTGGTCGCTAGAGGTGTCTCCATGGGCTTACAACTCTCCATGTGAAATCTCTGTAGCATATTGATGGCATACTTTCCTTGAGACACAAACAATTCCCCATCACCTTGCCATACTTCCAGCTCGAGGAAGTAGTGCATGAGACCCATGTCTTTCATATCAAATTCCCTTGCAAGGTCCTCCTTGCAAGCGTTGATCAGTTTCTCATCACTTGTTAATATTAAATCATCAACATATAAAACAATGATAAACAATTTACCTTCTACCAAATTATGATAGAGGTTCACATCCGCTTCACTTATGGTGAAGCTTAATCCAGTGAGATAATTATCAAGACAAGTGTACCAAGCTCAAGGTGCCTGTTTGAGATCGTACAATACTCGCCTGAGTCTGCAGACATGAGACTACCAATAAAATGTCTCAAAACCTTATGGTTTCTCTATGTACACTTCCTCCTCAATAACACCATTGATAAATGTTGTTTTTACATCCATCTGGTGGATCTTCCACCCCATCTACGCAACTAGTGCAAGAATTGATCTAATGGATGAATACCTTTCTATAGTAGAAAAGGTTTCCTCATAGTTAATTCCCTCAACTTGAGAGAACCCTTTGGCCACAAATCTAGCCTTATACTTCTCTATGCTTTCGTCAGCTGCATGCTTAACCTTGAAGATCCATCTCAAACCCACAACTGATTTATCTGTCGGTCTTAGTACCACTTCCTAAACATTGTTCTTCATGATGGATTCATATTCTTCCACCATTGCATCGACCCAAACTTTTTTCTCAACTGCTTTCTCAAAAGAGGATGGATCAATCTCTACAAGCTCAGTCATTAGAGCCGTGTAGCCAATGTACCTCTTAGGTGGCCTCCTTTACCTACACAAATTTGAAGTTTCTCCCACATTCTCCCTCACATCCTACACCAATCTATCGGCTTCCCTAGTTCTTTTTCTACCTCCTCTGGATGGTTCAACTTGAGCGGATGTTTCCACTTTGCTTCCTCTTTGCTCCTCCATTTGTGGCTGCTCCACAACTTCCTGAGGCTCCTCCTTTGGAGCTAAAATCTCCTCTTCTAGTGGGATTTGTAGCTCCCTCTCAATAGAGCATCTCATTGCTTTCTCCTCATCAAAATTTACATCCCTTCGCATAACTTTCATTTTGAGGGAAGATAAGTACACCCGGTAATTGTGTGGAGTTGCAGTGTAACCCAAAAAAACTCCCAAATCTGTTTTCGACTCAAGTTTCTTCCTCAAATATTGGAGACATGGCAGTAAACGAAGGCTCCAAAAATCCTGAAATGAGACACATCTAGCTTCCTCCATGAGAAATCCTCCTCCTTTGTAATCATATTAAGAATCAAATGAGGACTCTAGTTATACTAGTACACTGTTGTGTTACATGCCTCTGCCCACGAATGCAGTGGCCAACCTTAGTCATGTATCATAGCTCTCGCAACTCCCACACTGCTCTGGTTCTTCCTCTTAGCTACCCCATTCTTTTGTGGGTTGTGGGGAGTTTCAGTGCTCTTCAAATTCCTTCTTTGACAAAAAAGTTCTTAAAGTCATTTGAAACATACTCACCTCCATTGTCACTCTTGAGAACCTTCACCTTCTTGTCAGTCTCTTTCTCAACTAGTGCCTTTAATTCTACAAATTTTGAGAATGTATCATCCTTCTTCTGCATGAATAACATCCAACACTTTCTTGAGAAATCATCAATAAAAATATCATAGTACTTATGTCTGGCAGTGGAGGGAATCAAGAAGTGTCCACAAACATCAGAGTTGACTCTCTCCAAGATTTCATTTGCTTTGTTGTCTCAATCATGGAATGTGGATATTACATACAGGTACAACCCTTGCATACATCCTACTGCTCAAGTGATCCTTTAGGGAGGCCAGTGGTTATTTGTTGCATAATTTTTAAGGCACCATGATGAAAATGGCCCAATATCCTGTGCCAAAGTTCACTGACATCGTAACTTTGCACTTTCTCTGCCTTACTTCTTAATGAAACACAATCTTCCACATCAAGTTTATATAGGTTCTTCACACAAACCTCGATCTGCTTCACCTGCCTAGTAGCTATGTGTCTCAGAAAGGCTTTCCCTTTACTGAAGATCACATCATAGCCACGATCTTCCAAAACTGCTACAAAGATGAGGTTCTTCTTTAGGCCTGGTACAAACATGACATCTTTGAGGCGAAGAGGGGATCTTGACTCCCTCTTAAATGTTATTGTACCAATCCCGATAGCACTATACCTTTTGTCATCCCCAAGCTCAATATGCATCTAGAGATATTTATCCTCCAGGTCACTGAAAAACTCTCTACACCCTGTCATGTGGAACAAGGCACTTGAATCCAAGTACCACACACTCCCCATCATAGTGTTGGCCATGCATGCAATTAGGGTGAAGTCTAACTCGAACTGTGAAGCCAATGCTTCACCTACTTCTCCTCCTGAGTTCTTCTTGCTAGAATTTTTGTGTGGACACTTTGTAGCATAGTGCCCGAATTCATGACAATTGAAGCATTTTATTTTGGACAAGTCTTTATTCTTGCCCCCTTGGCTGTATTCTAGTTTGGTTTGATATTTCTTCTCTTTTCCCTTCTTTTCCTTTCCAACCAATGCAAAATTTTCTTCATCCTCTCCCTTGGATGAACTTCCATCTATGGTATTTTGCCTGATTTCTTCTTGTACCAAATCAGACCATAAGTGTTCCCAATTTGGTAATTTCTCCCTCTCTTTCACCAAGTCCTGGTAGCTATGCTAGCTTTTGGGAAGGCCTAGAAGAGCTAGGCTGACTAGGCCATCTTCTGCAACATACACACCAACCCCTCCAAGCTCATCTTGAACTTGTGTAAATCTGGTGAGATATTGCGAAATAATATCATTTTTCCGCATCTTAATGTTTCAAAGTTTGTCTTTGAAGGCCAATTTTCTATGGTCATTGCTATTCTCGAATAGCTTAGTCAGTTCCTTCCACATTGCAAAAGGATTTTCTTGGCCATGGAGATTTGAGACAATGTGGTCTCTCACTCTTTCCAAAATTATTCTCCTTGCCTTAGCTACATCTTTCTTCCATTGGGCTAGATTCTGGGCATTAATTGATCCTGGTTTTGGAATTCCTGTCTTGACATATTCTAGAAATCCATTGCCATCAAGAACTGCCTCCATGTGATCCTTCCAGGTAATGAAATTCTTTACCCGAGGCATACTCTAATCTCAGCCCATTGAAGGACATTCTCCCAATTCTTACTACACTGAAGCTGCAAATTCAACCTCTTGAGGAGCAACTTCAAAATTTTTATGCTAATGTGAATCCTATTCTGATACCATGTAGAAATATTGTGATAGAATTGCAACTGCTCAAGAAATTTAATATAAATAAAGAGACACAATTCTACTCTACTACTCTGCGAAAATTTATTCACAATTTAGAACAACACTCACAAACATGCACCAATCACATACACAAGTACACATATTTATCTAGGGAAATCAACAAAAACCCCTTAAGCCTTCTTTTGTTAATTAGATGAATAGAGAATGTATTACAATTGTGTGCTCGCTTTGACCTCAACCTACAAGTGAATAACTATTTTTGTTTCTTAATGAAAATCTTGATCCAGACTTCGTCAAATTTTTCCTCCACCTGAGATCCTATTTCCTTGCGCAAATCCTAAGGAAATTGATCCAAATGGATCCTAGAAAACCCTCTAAGCTTCAAAACCCAAAAAATTTCGCATAAGAAGAAGTGTTAGAACAGTCAGATAACACTATCGAGAGGACCCGATAAGATTATAGACGATATTCTATATATTTTGAAATCCGGAAAGCAACAATTTCCTTTGTATTTCGCATTTCCACCAAATGAATGGATTACAAAGGAAATGCGCCCGATGTGATATTACGGACCCGAAAGGGTTTATTAATGCTGTTGAATACTATTTCAAGTCCGATATGAGCAGGATTTCATGTTTTAATGTATTTTTTAATATAAAAGGGAAATCACAAAACATGCAGGATTTCGGGAGGACCAAAGGCGGTAAGTGGTTTGGGCCGAGCTCCGCCCGATCCCATACAATGGCTACCACGTGTCCAGGCTGAGGAGAGAGAAAACCACCCTTATCGAGCGGTTAACCCCCGTACGAAAGGGCCACCCGAAATGAACCACAGCCGTTGGATCTAGATCTTCCAGATCAACAGTGGAGATGCGATGCGATTATACAGGTGGACCCGATAGGAGTTATAAGGCGAATTCATAATATTTGAAGTCCGATGAACAGTGTTTGGCGGAATTTTCCTGTGTTTGAATGTATTACATAGAGAACGACGATTTTGAAGGATTTCAAAGGCCTGATGACCATTCTGTTACAGTATAGGTGGCCACCATCCCTGAAAGCGTTTAGCAATGATTGCTAACGCTCAGAAAGGGATCTGAGCGGACAGAGGTCGAGAAGCCAGAGAGCCTGAGAAGGTGAAATGAACAGACAACGCTGATTGGCTTTAAAGCCACATATAGAGAGAAAACAGGGCAAGGCAGTGTTGAGACAGAGTAACAAAGACAGAGAGTCAGTGAGGAGAGTCTGTGCACTCAGAAGAGACTTGGGGGATCCAAGTAAAGCCTTCTTTTTTTGTATCTGTTGTGTGAGGCTCAATTTGAGCTCACTGTTGTAGAATTATGTTTTGAAGACATAATAGAGAGGTCACCACTGAAGGCTGGACCAGGAGACGTATCCCAGGAGTGTTGGGTGAACTCCTTATTAAACTTGTTGTGTTTCTATGTGTTTGTCTATTATGTTCTTGAACTGCTTCATTGTCTATGTATTTCGCAATCTTATCGATCCATTGCATAAAGTAACATAGGCATATCCAAGCACATGAGTCTGTAATACCTTAATAATTGTCTAAGATCATAAAATCAGATCAAATGGTATCAGAGCTTTAAGTTTGCTAAGATTAGACAAGCTTGTGTTGGAATATTGAATGCTAACTAGGTCAAAGCTCAAATTAGGAGAAGGAGAACTTGTCAAGGCTAATCCAGAAATTGGAAGAGTCTATCCTAGGAGGAGGATGGCAGAAAAAACCTCATCAGAATCAGACTCTCAGTTCATGGATAGTTTCATGACCATGAGAGCCATGGTGGAAGAGATGTATAGAGAATTTAAGAAAGGCAGAGGTGAAAGCACTTCAACATCTCAAACAGAAAAAGGAGCAGAGGAACCTCTTCTAGATGGCCATCCAGAAGGAAAAAAGAAAGAAGAGAAGCCCTCTCCACCATCTACTCCATCATCACCATCCTCATCATCTTCTTCACATAAAACTAGCCCTGAAAAGAAAAAGAAGAAAGCTGTTGTGATTAAATTAGATGTGAAATTTGATTTACCAATTTATGATGGTGAATTAAATGCAGAAAAGCTAGATAACTGGATTAGACAGATTGATGTATATTGCAGGGTGCAGAACATCAATTCAAAAAGGAGAAAGATTTAGCTGGCTAGCCTTCGTCTTGGAGGAACTACCCTAGTGTGGTGGGAAGGCAAGACACAAGCTGATTTGAAGAAGCATGGTAAAATTCTTTCTACCTGGAATGAATTTGTTTTTGCCATTAAAAAACAATTCTATCCACTAGCTTATATGCAGCAAGCAATGATGAGTTGGAAAACTCTTCACCAGCTAAAAGGGCAAAGTGTACAAAGCTATACCCAAGAATTTAGAAAAAGAGCTTTAATTCTAGGCATTTCTCTAGACTCACCTGAAACTTTGTTGAAGTATATAGGTGGTCTACACAGCTATTTGAGGCACACCATTCTCATGTTTAACCCTACTAGCATAGATGAGGTACCTGTTCAGCCTACACATCTAGAGGCTAGAGGCAAGAATGTGAACCTAGAGATTGGGGGATCATCAAAACCCACTGCAAGCAAGAACAAGGAAAAGAAGAAGCAAAAATGGAAGGAGAGGAAGACAAACACTGTACAGAAAGACAAACCTTCATGCACTCACTGCAAGAAGGATGGGCATGATGATAAACATTGCAGGTCTTTGCATCGAGAGCTGAAACCCAAGAAGTTCGGTGGTAAGAAGAATAAGAAGATTGCTGCTGCTATTCAGAAAGATTTGGGGTTAAACTCAGGTGATGAAACAACAGTGACAACCACAGGTATAAAAGGTAAAAATTCTGAAGCATCTACTAGTAATTCTGCACAATCTATTGATAATGAAGACAATGAGAGGAAAAGACATGAGCTTTTCATATTATAGTTATTTCCAAGCATCAAAAGATTGATACTTTATTTGATAGTGGTTCACAAGTAAACTTGATTTCTGAAACAATTGTAAAGAAGCTGGGCTTACTAACAACACCTCACAAGAAGTCATATCCATTAGGTTGGGTATGTGATAAAGCAAAGCTACAAGCGACTATACAATGTAAACTTAGGTTTGCTATTGGGTCAACTTTTGTAGATGAGGTTGAGTTAGATATAGTTCCCTTGGATATATGTGGTATTGTTTTAGGAAGTCCTTACTTGTATGATAGAAAGGCTATTTTCTATAGAACTAAAAATAAGTATCAACTCACAAAAGATGGAATAGAATATATTGTAAGAGCTCATCAGCTCAAAAATAACTACACTCTCATAAACTTAGGGTAGATGAAAAGAATTGTAAATTCATGCAAGCAATTTTTACTAATGGTTGTAAAGGAAAAGACCCCTGATAAAACCAATGCATTTGAAGGCTGTGATGCTAAACAGAAAGCTGATTTAGAAAAAGTTGTTTCAGAATATGATTCCTATTTCAAGAACCTAAAGGTCTACCACCCAAAAGGGAAATAGTACATGATATTCATTTGCAACAAGATGCTCCATTGCCTAACATCGGAATGTACAGGTTATCCGCTTTAGAGGATGCAAAAATCAAGAAGTAGGTACAGGAGCTGCTCGACAAAGGGTTCATAAGGCCAAGCACATCACCATGTGGATCTCCAATTGTCTTGGTGAGAAAGAAAGATGGCTCGTGGAGGATGTGCATTGATTACAGAGCACTGAATAAAATAACGATCAAGAATCGTTATCCTCTTCCTCGCATAGATGATCTATTAGATCAGTTGAAGGAAGTTGTTTACTTTTCCAAGTTGGACTTGCGTAGTGGCTACCATCAGGTCAGAGTAGCAGAACAAGATGCATGGAAGACTGCTTTCAAAACAAAGCAAGGGCTGTATGAATGGCTAGTTATGCCTTTTGGCTTAACTAATGCTCCTGCCACTTTCATGAGAGTTATGAATGATGTACTTAGGCCTTTTATTGATGATTTTGTAATTGTATATTTAGATGACATTCTTGTTTTCAGTAAAACATGGGAATAACATTTAAAGCATGTAAAGCAGACTCTAGATGTTTTGAAAAGAGAAAATATCTATGTTAAGTTATCAAAATGTGAATTTCATAAAACATCTTTGAATTATTTGGGTCATATTGTAGGGGGTGGTGAATTGAAGATAGATCCCTCTAAGGTTGAAGTCATTGTGAACTGGCCTAACCCAAATCTGCTTCAGAAGTTAGAAGCTTCCTAGGAGCAGCACAATATTGGAGAAAGTTTATTGCTAACTTTTCCTTGATTGCAGCTCCGTTACATGCTTTAACAAGATTGAACAAGGTGTCTCAGTGGGGAGGTAAATAGTAGAAAGCCTTCGACACCTTGAAAGAAAATATTAGTACATCACCAATGCTAGCGTTGTCAGATCTTCAAAGACCATTTGAGATTGAAATAGATGCCAGTGACTATGCCATGGGAGCAGTGTTGATGCAACATGGTAAACCCATATGTTATCATTCTGAGACATTTAATTCTGCAGTAGTTAATTATCCCACATATGATAAAGAATTGTATGCATTAGTACAGAGTGTGAAAAAAAGGAAACATTACTTAATGGGCAAAGAAACAGTTATACGTACTGATCATCAACCACTTCAATATTTGCACTTACAAACTAAATTATAGCAATCAAGGCACTATAGGTGGATGGGTTTTCTACAACAGTTTCATCTTGTCATCAGATATAAGAAAGGCATACACAATAAGGTTGCAGATATGTTATCCAGACCAATCATAAATGCATCTACTATACTTAAGCATAACTCAGTATTGCATGAAAGCTACATTGAACAATATGCTCAAGATGTAGATTTTAAAGATGTATATGCAACTTTAAGTCATGGCAAACAAGTAGAAGAATTGGATTATCATGTTAAGGACCAACTCTTGTATCATTTGGGAAAGTTATGCATTCCTCAAACTGAAAGAGTTAACATAATTTGAGAAGCACATACTTCTCTAATATCAGGTCATTTTGGTGTAAGTAAAACAGTTTCGCAGTTGCAAAGATTCTGTTATTGGCCAAGAATGCATGAAACAATTTCTAGATATATTAAAGGGTGTATCATGTGTGCTAAAAGAAATCCCAACAATAGAAAACTAGACTTGTACACTCCACTTCGAGTTCCTTCTCATCCTTGGGAAAGTGTTTCCATGGACTTTGTTGGGGGATTGCCAAAGTTTAGAAAAGGTCATGATTATTTATATGTTATTGTGGATAGGTTCAACAAAATGTGTATTTTAATGCCTTGTAACAAGCAGATTACAGCTGAACAAACAACAAAGTTGTTCTTTCAGCATGTATGGGTTCATTTTGGGTTATCCATTTCTATTATTTCTAATCGAGATTCTCGATTTGTTGGGAAGTTTTGGTCAAGTCTATGGGAGTTGATGGACACCAGACTGAAGAAGAGCATAACCTTTCATCCACAAATAGATGGCCAAACAAAGGTGGTCAACAAGATAGTGAACCAGTTGCTCAGGGCCTATTGCAGCAAGCATCCCAAGCTTTGAGATGAACATTTGTGTTATGTGCAACATGCTTACAACCTTGCTAAACATTCTTCTACATAGAGATCTCCTTTTGAGACTTATTTTTGTTTCACACCAAGGTCTCCCTTGGATTTTTTATTTAGTAAAGACATAGCAGTTGATGGACACAGTGATGTGGTTCATTGAACAGATCCAAGAAATTCACCAGGCAGTGCAGGAATAGCTGTAAAAGAGCCAATCCAAGTACAAGGCAAGGCATGATAAGCATTGAATTGAGCATAGCTTCCAAGTTGGTGATCAAGTCTGGTTGTACATCAGCAAAGACAGAATACAAGTTGAATGTAAAAAGTTGAAGCCAATAAGGTATGGGCCTTTCAAGATACTTGAGAAAATTGGTGTGAATGCTTTTCGCCTTGATTTGCTAGCTTACATGCACATCTATTCAGTAGTTAATGCAGAGAACTTGAGACTATTTGAACCATCATTGATTGAAGATCCCGAAGAGAAAAGTTAGTTGCCTTCTATTGATGATCTGTTGCCTAAATATCTCAATGAGTTGCAGTAAGATACAGTTCTGGACAGGAAGGTGAGAACTACGCGCAGAGGGGATGTTGAATACCTCAAAATCGGACTCAAAGGTTCAAAATCAAGTAGTGCAAAATGGATAGAGATTGGGCAAGTGAGGAAGCTGTATCCTCACTTCATTGATGCTTAAAAACCAACTTTTGGTGGTCCAAAAGCCTTTTTCAGTGGGAAGGCGTGATCCAAATGGATCCTAGAAAACCCTCTAAGTCTTCAAAACCCAAAAACTTTCACATAAGAAGAAGTGTTAGAACAGTTAGATAACACTATCGGGAGGACTCGATAAGATCATAGACGATATTCTATATATTTTTAAATTCGGAAAGTAGCAAATTCCTTTGTATTTCACTTTTATGCCAAATGAATGAATTACAAAGGAAATGCACCCGATGAAATATTACGGACCCGAAAGGGTTTATTAATGCTGTTTAATACTATTTCAAGTCCGATATGAGTAGGATTTCATGTTTTAATGTATTTTTTAAAATAAAATGGAAATCACAAAACAAACAGGATTTCGGGAGAACCAAAGGCGGTAAGTGGTTTGGGTCGGGCTTCGCCCGATCCCATACAATGGATGCCACGTTTACAAGCTGAGGAGAGAGAAAACCATCCTTATCGGGTGGTTAACCCTCATACGAAAGAGCTGCCCGAAATAAACCATGGCCGTTGCATCTGGATCTCCCAGATCAACGGTGGAGATGCGATGCGATTATACAGGCGGACCTGATAGGAGTTATAAGGCAGATTCGTAATAGTTGAAGTCTGATGAACAGTGTTTGGCGAAATTTTCCTGTGTTTGAATGTATTTCTCTATGTAAACAGAGAACGACGATTTCAAAGGATTTCAAAGGCCCGATGACCATTCCGTTATAGTACAGGTGGCCACCATCCCTAAAAGCGTTTAGCAATGATTGCTAACACTCAGAAAGGGATCTGAGCAGACAGAGGTCGAGAAACCAGAGAGACCGAGAAGGTGAAATGAATAGACAGCGCCGATTGGCTTTAAAGCCATAGACAAAGAGTAAATAGGGCAAGGCAGTGCTGAGACAGAGCAACAGAGACAGAGAGTCAGTGAGGAGAGTCTGTGTACTCAGAAGAGACTTGAGGGATCCAAGCAAAGCCTTATTGTTTTGTATATGTTGTGTGAGGCTCAGTTTGAGCTCACTGTTGTAGAAATCGGTTTTGAATACATAATAGAGAGGTCACCATTGAAGGCTGGACCAGGAGACGTAGCCCAGAAGTGTTGTGTGAACTCCTTATTAAACTTCTTGTGTTTATTAGTGTTTGTCTATTATGTTCTTGAACTGCTTCATTGTTTATGTATTTCGTAATCTTATCGATCCGTTGCATAAAGTAACATAGGCATATCCAAGCACATGAGTCTGTAATACCTTGATAATTGTCTAAGATCATAAAATTAGATAAGAAATTGGTCCCTATTTTTTAGGAATTTCCTCCAAATTGATTGTGTAATGCCTAAGGATTTATCATCGAATGCATGTAACGCCTATACACTCAAGACTAGTCTACAACATATGTTACACTGCCTTAGAATATCCACCACAACTAAGCAATTTGAATTCCTTTCATGCATGAGATATTTTTAGTTGATTGATTAGTGAACTAGATGATATATGAGTTATAATGTTGTCCCATTGCACAACTAACCTCCAACTAGTTCTATTAACTGTTAGAACTAGCTTAACTGAGTACTATTAGAAATAACTGAACAAGATTGCTACAAATTACCAATCAGCACATGCAAACTGAACTTCAAGCCCACTAATTCGAATTCACTAAGTTAATTGAGTGACAATAGCCATGTCAACTTAGTTAACTACCTCCAAGTTGTCTGATAATATGGAAATTTCGATTTTTCTCAATTTGACCAAGGCTAAGTCAAATTGAGCCTTTCTTACTATGCTTCTCAATAGTAAACACTCTCGAATTTGTTTTCTAGGCTGATCTTTCTTTTCATCAGATAAGGTATATGGGCATGGCTCGTATTTTTGCAGGTTTAAATCTCTCGTCTATTTTTATTTATTCAATTTGGTCAACTTAAGGCACTTGGTTCACCATAAAATTTTGGACTATGATGGCATCCCATTCAAATGCGGATGATGCCATGCACATGGCTATTTGGCCAAGGACATCTTATTAGGAAAAACAATGTGAAAATGGGTTTGGAATGATGCTCTTTTATTTGTCACTCTTCCTCCATCTTCTCAAGAATTGTGGGCTCTAGTATCTCTCTCGAATGGCTTTCCTCCACATGCACTTCAAATTTCCAAAAATCTTGTAAGGAGAATGTCCCCACCACTACATTTCTTTATTCGATCTTTGAAGCTTTCAAGGAGGATGTGCTTATTGTGCCTAAAATTTCATCAAAGGGTCCTCCTTCCACATTTATTCCTTTTGTTTTCTCAATTCCTTTGCCAAATTCTATTTCATGTCCTTCTTCTTCACTCATTCTTTGGATTCACTCTCTCCCTTGACCCCTGGGGACTATCTAGCCTCTCTCTCTGGTCTCTCCCTCCCTTTATCATCTCCCCTTCTTTCCAACAACCCATCCACTCATTCTTTGGATTCACTCTCTCCCTTGACCCCTGGGGACTATCTAGCCTCTCTCTCTGGTCTCTCCCTCCCTTTATCATCTCCCCTTCTTTCCAACAACCCATCCATTTCCTCCTTTCCTACTTCCCCCCATTACTAGTGTCTCCCTTCACCCAAACTGAGGCATCAAAGATTCCAAAAATCCTCCTCCCCATTTTCCTCATTACAACCTACAATCCCTTTCAAACCCCTCACATCCCTCGAACTCTAATCCCTCTAATGATTTCCTTCTTGAATATGGAAATGGATTAGGATTTCTTGATAAAGGAGAATAAAATCCCTCTAAAAGAGGATGTAAATCCTTTCCCTCACTGGCACAACAATAGGTGTATTCCACTATTCACTCATGAAGACAAAAATGTATTATTGGGGCCCTTAGAGCATCAATGCCTCATATGGTTTCAACATGATTTTTTTTACCTAAATTGCAAAGGGTTGACAAACCCCTCTAAAAATATACCAATCAAGAGATTGGTTGAAGTGCATTCTCCTCAAATTCTATTTCTACAAGAGACAATGATGGAAGGAGAAAAGTATTAATCCTACTTAGGAAAACCCTCACACACTAGGAATTTTAGATATGGATGCATTTGGAAGATCGAGAGGGGTCAATACATGTTGGAATGAACACATTGTGTGGATAAATACATCTTGGTCAATTTGATCTAGGATTACGTTATATATTCAATCAAAATATCTAGACATGTCCTTTATTTGATACAATATCTATTGGCCATACTTAAATGGGAAAGAGTTTTGGACTAATATTTTCAATTTTCCCTCTTTCGACTCTAATAGAAAAATTGTGTGTGGGGACCTAAATTTTACTCCGGGGGGTTCAAAAATATAGGGCTCCTCAACTCTTCCTCACCATCTCTCCAAATTTTCCATCAAGAATTTCAAAGAAGTTGGGCTCATCGACATTATTTCCATAAGAACCATGCCCACCTAGACAAGCAATAGATCAGGGTTGGAAAAAATTGCAAAGTGATTGGATCACCTCCTTAATCAGAGGCCCTACTGGATCTAAACCTCAGTGTGCAATATTGGATCTTTGTGGGAGGTGATTTTTATCATAACCCTATGCTTCTTAACTTTGAATCCTCCCTCCAACACCTCCAAGTCCCTTTAAATTAAACCCTCACTCATTTGAATACCCCTCTACTCATGAAGCCATTAAACTATCCCGATGTCCTTTCTCCCCCGATTCATATGAATCCCCCTCCATTTAAAGTTCTAAAAGAAGTAAAATTGTTAAAAGCAGTCATCTCCCAATGCGAAAATACAAAAGGGAGAGTGATTCTAAAACTTTGGCTGGCATTGAATCTAGATTAAAATATACTTTTGATCATGGCATAAATGGGGAAGGTATGTCAAACCAAAGGGATTCTATTTGAGACCTTGAAGCAAATAGAAGGAAAATTATTTTGGAAAAGGGAAAAGAGTGGAGAATGAAGAACAAAGCCCTTTGGTTGCAGGTTGGAGATGAAAACACCAAATTCTTTCACAGAATTATTATTCATAGGAAGACCATCAATACTATTTGGGATATAAAAAACTCAATTGAACAACTACTTCCTCTTTTCAAGACATATAATCAAAGGGTTGTAGATACTACAAAGACATCTTCCCTCAAGATAATAGAGCTACTCTTGCTAATATTGTAAAAGTGGTAGGGATTTTTCCTAATTTTATCAATCAAGAAGGCAATGATAATCTAATGGCTAAGGTTACAAAAAATGAACTAGAAAATGTCCTTCGTAGTTTTCAAAAGGGAAAATTATAGGTTCGGATGGCCTGCCCATTGAATTCCAGCTTGAATGTTATGAATTCCTTATCGAAGATCTATTGAAAGTCATTTGATACTACATTACCTCTATGCAAAGCCTGGCCCCTTTCAACACAACCTTTATAGCCCTAATCCCAAAAGCTCACAACCCTGACTCAATTGATCTTTTCAGGACCATCTCCTTATGTAAGACCATTTACAATATTATATCCAAAGTTATATCCCTTTAATTAAAATATATACTTTGTGATTATATATCTACAAAGTAATTGTGGTTTCTAGAAGGATGCCGAATCCATGAAGTTATAGGCCTTACTTAGGAAGGTCTACACTCAATCCACACCATCCATTAAAAATTTGTGTTATATAAAGTGGATCTCTCAAAATATTTCGATGGATCAAGTTATATATACATTAATCTTCTCTTGATTCATCCGAGTTTCTATCATTCTTTTGTCTCCTAGGTGCTAAATTGTATCAACCCTACTTGATTATCCCTCTTGAAAAATGGAGTAGCTTCACCCTTCTTAGAAGTGGAAAGGGGTCTTTGACAAGGCTTCCCTTTATCCCCCTTCCTCTTTCTCCTTGTAGCAGAAGGTCTTAATAAGTTCATTGCAGACAAAAAATATAGAGGATGTTGCAAAGGAATCTCTATAACACAACATTGCACTTTGTCACATTTAAACTTTGTGGACGAGATTTTTATATTCTCATATGGAAATTTGGGTCATCTATAAATTTTGAAGGTCCTCTTAAACACCTTCTCTCAGGCCACAAGTATGGTTATAAATATTTTAAAATCCTCCTTATTCTTGTGGAGCTTATTTGAAGAGGCTAAACAATAGTTGGAGAATCTCTTCTTTACTCGTGCATTAGAGATAAATCAGGGGCTCAAATATTAAAAATTAATTATAAATCCCAACTATTACACAAAACATGACTACTGTTGTTTATTAGAAAACTTGGTAAAAAAAAATAAAATTGTTTGGTGCAACAAATGGCTATTGTTACCGCTCAAACTAGTAGGCATCCAAGGAGGGGATCCTTAAAGGGAAACTACTAGGTTAAGGGAAATAATGGAGCCATAGCCCACTATCACCTCAACTAAGGCTCCCTACTATTTATGGACTTTCACCGATGGGAGGAGACCCGATATGAAGGGAATCACTAGAAGGATGAATCAATAAAGAGAAAAGGAGTGATTCCTAAGGCCTATTCGAAAGAGAGAATTAATTGTATGGTTTTATTACTTGAGAAGCAAGGTGTAAGGTTCTTTAAGAAGGGCTAAGGGATTTTAAAGGGCTAGGGTTTGCAAATGAGACTTATCAAGGAGAAACATAGTACTAGAAACCCTTGTGATAGTTGGGTTTCCAAATGGTCTTTGGAAAATTATCTTCCAAAACTTGTGGGACCATAGGGGACCAAGTGGACCCAAAGTTAGGTCAAGTGGGTGGAGTTGATAAATCATGTGTGTGCTTGCCCTAATTGAGGGGGAGAAGGGGATCAAAGGATAAGTTTTCAGTGATTTTAATGCAATGATCCCTATGAGGTCACTAGCCAATGGGAAACCAGGGGAAATAATCGATCTCATAGCTGGAGCTTGAAATATCTCGAGATACCACTGTCGGAATTGCCTCAAATTTGAAGGGATCCTAGGAGACACAATAACATATTAAAGGGCAAGAGATCAAATTTTTTGATGGGTGAATTGTGAGAAAAATGATGCCCTAGGTCACCTATGGAGGCTAGGCATAGAAAGAAGAGAGAAGGTGAGAAAGATGTGCTTTAGAGTGATCACCAGTGGCAGATCAGTGCCTAATCCTTTGGGATAAATGGATTAAAAGAGATTCCAATTCTTGGGATGATTTCATTTAGTCAAGGAGGCCTCTAGAACAATTTCACATGGCAATTAGGGCATGGGACAATTACTTCAAGGTATTTATACTTCGATATGCAATATATGATGATTTATCAAGATAAATTTCAACAAAATATCTCTAGTAATATTAACTTATTCATACATGGCCCATGACATGATGCAATGGTATAAAAAGACAAAATTTCCACACTTTCACATAAGAAAAGAAGTAAAATTCAGCCTAGTATAGCGAAAATCCCTAGCAACATGCATGTGGCATAAGAAAATGACAATAACATTAAAAGAGTACTTACATGTAAGAAAAAGTATATCCAATCATCATTATATGCCAATAGTGAAGCTCCAAGACAAAAATGAAGAGATCCAAACATCAAAATTCATCCATTCATCCAATTTTGTCCTCCAAAAAGAATAGCAAAAATATCACAAGAGAGAATGATCCAATCCAAGTGATGATGATCAAAATGATTCATCACACTTGTATTTATACACTTCCTAATGAATTTGATTTAGCTAATTAGGCCTAATTTAGCCCCTAAAATAAAATAATGTGCATAATAACAAAAATTTTGGTGACAAGCCCACCAAATAACTCAATAATGTAAAGATAAGCCTCTCAAGAGGGTCGAATGATCAACAAAGTGAGTTGTTGGGCCTTTGAGGAGGCCTGATGAAGTCCAAGGGGTGTCATAATGAAGAAATGGACTCCAAACATAGTGGACAAGGGGTTGGCCCCTTGTTATCCAATCAAAACCCGTGGTGCTCCCAAGTGGGTGTGGGGGCACAAGGATATCCTCATGGGTCTCCAAATGGATCAAATATGTCTGTAGACCATATGTAAGGGCTGAACTAATGACATAAGCCCTCCCTCTATAGCGGGAGGCATCCTGGAACATCTACCAAGTGTATGGTGCAATTGTGGAACTAGATGGGCATGGTGGACCAGGTGCATCATCCTCATCCAAAAGGTGGAACATAAGCAATCAATGAATGATGTTGGGGATCCATGAAGTAATATCTGCTATGGTGGATGCCCGTGACTCTTAAAACTCACCCTACAAGTGTCAATGTGGCCCTCTGGAGGGCTAAGACCCCGTATAGGGAGACCTAGCCCCAAATGAAGACCCACCTACAATCCTACATAAGATCCAATGTGTCCCCTTTCCCTACAATACAAAAAATCATTAGAATAATAAAGTAATAATGCTTACAAATCATGGGATTAATGGGGAACTTCATGGTGTCATGCCCTTCCATAGTAGGCTTTGGCATGTAAAAGTGTCTCCAATCTCAATAGGGGGTTAATCAAGGACCCTATTAGGTGTTTTCAACCTCTAAAGGGGGTGGAATGTCTATGGTGCATCCTTTAGGAGGCAGGTGGAAAATGATATAATAATGTAATGGAGTGGGGATCAAGGGAATCACCCAAACCACATGTCAAGGTGCAAGGGTAGCTATAATAAGGGAAGCCCACACCTGGGTATATGAGTGTGGGAGGGAGAAAAATCATGGTACATGAGTTTCCCTGACGTTTGTTTTTCCACCCTTCTCTCGATGTTGACCTGGATTAGATCTCCACAAAAAATGGTAAAAATGAATATATCATCTAGAAGGCTATAATAAAAGACTTTCCTCTCATCAGTCATAACCTCAGATGGAAGGTGAGAAATAGATCTCATATACAAATAGAAAAGGACCCATGGATTGGGTGTCATTCAAGCCACCTACTTCCTAGGCCATTGGTTCAACAAATAAACAACAAATGCTTCTACAACCTCAACCAAATTTCATCCTATAACTATACCAGGGGTCAACAAAATTGGCTTTATTCTACTAATATGAATCTAGAAGGTGAATTTGCAACAGCCTAGGAGTTACACTACTCAAGAGCCCTAAAAATTTTACATGTCACCCTATTCGATAATGAATATCTTCTTATACATTCCCCAAGTCCTCATGGAGAATATTCCCCAAGATTTGGCTATTTTTTCCTTGCACTAGGACCAGAAACCATTGATCCCCCATGGTGGTGTAAGAAATTATGAAAATAAAAATGCCCCCAAAAAGAAAAACTCTCCTTGTGGCTTTTACTTTGAAACAAATCTCTTACTTGGGATAATCTACAAAATCCATCATTCCATGGACCATACATCTTCTCACTTTGCTATGTTGTCTTAGAAACAACTGACCACCTATTCATAAGATGGCCATTTTCTCAAGAAGTTTGGAAAGAAATTAGACATCATGAAGGAAAGACATATGTCTTGGAAGGCCACTCCATAGATGAAAGCCTAAATTATTGGCTTTTAGTGAATCATAAACTAAAACATAAAATTCTTCTCCTAATAGTGGCAGGAGGGATACTGTTGGAAAGGAACTAAGAAATATTTGAAACAAATGGCGATATTTCTTCAAGATTGCTCTAAATAGCCCACAAACACTAAGATTTCAAAAGGCTCCCCCAACCCATTTCTCCCCATCCTGAAACAACAATTCAAATGGACCTCCCATGGGAATTTTTTGATGGGGTAGTTCAATGTTTCTCCATGATGGAAGGGGCAAGTGGAATACTTCATATATCTAGCATTATTTCTCTCTCCTTTATTAATAACGTAGGACCAACTACAAATAATTATGCAAAAGTATTTGCTATGTAGTTATTATCACAGCTAGCCATAAATCAGAGGATAAATTCATTGCATGTATATGGGGATTCATAAGTTGTAATAAGTTGGATGAAAGGAAGAGAAAGAATTAGGAACTACACCCTTTTGTGTATTTATCAAAAACTCTGCCAACAACCCACTCACTTTCTCAAATTTCAATTGATCTTGCATACATGGAACATTGAAGCAGACTCCCTCTCAAAGATTGGATTCACACTAAACAGAGGCACATTCAAAACCACAAGATAAAAGAAGGCCAACAACAAGAATTTTTTCTTGACCCTTGGGGCTTATTGCTAATGAGTTTTTCCCACAACACACTACGTCTTTTGTTTATATTGATATATAAGAGAAATAAATAATTGATATGTATAGCTATTGAAACGTTGATAGATAATGTAAAATGTAGTTTTTTAAATACATAAATAAAATTGAAGATTTTTTTTCTTGGAAAGAATTAAGTTAATAAATTTGGACATATGAAAACTAGCTTAAATTCATCTTAATCCCATATTTATCAAAAGTCAAGAGGGATCAAATCATTTGAGGCACAAACTTATTTTAAAGTGTAATTTGAAAAAAGTTTGCACTTAGAGATTTGATTCTTTTCAATTCTTGATAGATGAGAGGTTACAATGGATTTAAGATAGTCCTAATTTAAGTCGGGAAAAAATAATAATGAAAACATATGTGAGTTTGATCACATCAAGAATATAGAATGGGGGGGGGGGAATTTTTCATGAACAAATGAATGAACGAACAAATCATAAAATTACATTTAAAAAAAAATAGTGTTTGTTCTATCCTAAGCAATATAAAAAATCATCTAGTTCTATTTTAAACTTCCATCAATCGAGCACCTAAATGGATCAAATTTGTTAATGTGTAATTTGTTTTAATATGAAGGAAATAATACATAGCATGAAATTACATCATAAAAAGATTTGCACATAAAAATTTATAATAAATAATACAAAATAAAATTAGATGAAAATTAAATATCTACACACATATTCATTGCGACAATATCTTTAATAAATTTAAACCAACCTAAGCCCATACTAAGATGGATCAAATTTGATAATGTGGTTTTTTTCAACATGAAAAAATTAAAGTGTGGTCTATTTGTTATAAGTTTTGGAAGTTCTTTTTGAGATATTTTCCAATATAATTTGCCCATAATCTAATTGGCATTTATTGGAATTATAGGTTTAAAATGTAAACTTTCCAAAATCTCAACGCCTCATGTTTTTACTGAATCTATATATGCAATGAAAATTATATTTTAAACAATAAAAATAAATATTTGACAAAATGAAAAAAGTTCATTTCAAGCCAAAAGAAAAACCCAAAAATTAATACATATTATGAAATTAAATAATAATCAAAATTATACGTTAAAAAAACTGATCCTTATTAATGTTCAATAGATCGAGATTTAAAATAGATCTAAGCTAGTAATAATCTAAGGTTAAATATTTTACAATTTTGATTTTTTTTTTTTTAATTTGTCATTACTAAAATTTGAGTAGGTAATATTTATGAAAATTATAATTATAAATAGAGTAGTCTTTAAGTGCTACTTTTTGGAAAGTTTTCCGGTTTATTCTTTGATTTAATTTATCTAACATTCAGAAAGGATTTGTTGAATTCACAAGTTTGCGGGTTGAACTCTTCACAATAGAAGTGCCCCAGGGGTTTTTGAGGGAGCTTAATCCATATATGTAGTAAAAAACCCAGCTTAAACAACACAAACAAAGATTTTGCCACAATTTTTTTCGCCGAATTCAGGCTAGAAATCCACTGGAAACTCCAAAAAGTCGCACTTAAAGACTACTCCATTCTAAATGTGGTACTCTAGCTAGTCTATGTTTTGGCATTTTCCAGGCATATTTTCTAGTCAATTCTGCCCAAAATTTGGCAGGGTTTTGTTATAAGCTTCAACTAGTAATTCTACACAGTTCTAGTGGCTCAAAGACTTTTCACAATGTTGAATTCATTTATGCATTCAAAACTCATTTTAAACAACAAAAAAAAACAAAATCTCGCGAAAAAATATATCCCCAAATTCTATTGAAAAAAAAACAAAATATAGAATAGTTACATTGGACCATTTTTATAGAAATAGTGTAACTCTTCTATGTTTTGGCCTTCTTCTGGGCATATTTTACCATCAATTTTGCACCAAATCCTTTTATTTATTGGAATCATAAGTTTCAACTATGAAGTTTGCACAATCGTATGCCCTTGGGGTTTTCAAGATGTTGAATCTGTTTATGCATTTAAAAAAACATTTTAAACAACTAAAAAATCAGGATCTCCCCAAAAATTATATTAGCAACTTTCAATCCCTAAAAAAACACTTCTAGAATAGTTAGACTACATATTTTTGGAGTAGTCTAATTATTTTATGCTTTGGGCTTTTTGGTTGGAATGGAGCCATCTGATTTTTGGCAAGATATTGATTTTTTGTTGTTAAAAGTGTAATTTTGAATGTATAAATGGATTCAATATCCATATTCATAGTCAAACTTTTATAGGTTTTGGCATTTTTCAACACATATTTTTCGATCAATCTTACCCTAAGTCTAACAACTATTTGTTGAAAGAACAAGTTTTAGCTATGAAATATTTACAATTCTAATGTCCTAGATATTTTCAAGGTGTTGAATCCATTTGTGCATTCACAGGGCATTTTATATAGCAAAGATCTAAAAGCCATAACTTAGAATAAGTACACTGCTCCATTTTTTTTATAAATAGTGACTTCTTAAAATTAAAATATTATTTATAAAATGTATGTTTTAATTTTACTAATTATTTTAATTAGTAATTAATTTTTAAAAGTGTCAGGAGTAACTCCATGAATTTGAATTAATTTGCATTGAGGGAGAATATGAATATATACAAAGAGGGAGACTACTGGGTTTTATCTCCCAATGTCTCTTTGTCTTCCAACTTCTTTTTATCTTTACTATTTACATCAGTTTATCTAATCCCAAAGATTAGGTGTCAACATTCCCTTCCTTGATCTGAAGTGATGTTGGTGATTCCAAACATCATTCTGAATCTTTCAAACTTTTCCCTTCCAAGCGCTTTGGTGAATATGTATGCAATCTGCTCATTTGTGGAACAATGTCGTAGGTGGATTGTTTTGGCCTCAACATTATTGTCAGCACTTTGTAATTTCCTTTGGATGTAGGAAGGAAACCCAGAGGTAACCACAAACCACTTTAAAGTTGGGATCTAACCCTTCCAACTTCAGAGAGGGCTCTCTCTATATGAATTTTCAATCACTGTATTAACTAGTTGTATTAGATTTTAGGCTAGGTATTGAGATTAAAGAGGAATAAGTTTAACAATTTGATGGTAGGGTAGGCGGAAAATCCATTGGGCATGGATACATGTTAAGTTGATTGATTTTCTAGTGAGAGGATGAAGAGATGAGGAATAATTTGACGGGGGAAAGGTAGCCAGTCCTTGTGGTGTTTTTAATGAAATTAGTTGTAAAGGGGTGAGGAGAGGAATGTTGTAATAATGAAATCTAAAGCATCTGACTAAGGATGAATTCTAAATCCTATTATGGAAGGAAAACATTAAATGTCTGAAAAGCTATGACAGAGCACTTTAATAATGAATTCTGAAACAAATCCTTGCTTAACTAAACATGAATATTTAACATTCAAGCATGATGGTAATCAAGAGAGAAAACTTACAACACAATAGAGCACATCACCATAAGAAACTGACACATGAATCCCTGTAAACACTGACCTCATGTTTCTTCATTCAGTGGAAAAACTTTTTATGAAAGTGTACAATGCACAATGCTTTTCTCTCAAAACCCTGGCCAACCAAATCTTTGCAAACAAAAATTCATTAAATATATACAATAAGCTCATCCTTGGACTTAGGAGGCTGAGCTCAACCATTTCCCCAAAGATAGAGTCAGTTACATTAGATTTAGAAACTGTCTGCTAATAAATAGGGATCGAATTTCTAGAAAATAGGGGTTAAAGATTAGATCATATATCTTGAATTATGATAGTTGTTACAAAACCAAAGGAGGTTTTGGTAGATAAGCATGTTCTTGAGAGAAACGTATCTCTGTTTTCGAAAATCCTACTCCATATCCTCAGAATCCGCATCGAAAGATCATGACTAAAACAGAAAATTACGAAATCTGAAAAATAAGTTGTAAATATTCACCCTAATCTTCCAACCTATGACACTTATTACAAAATTGAAGGCATTTTTTGTAATTTAGCTCGTTTTTGACATAAACCTCTTTTACTTTTTCAAAATTAATTTCCATTCAGTTAGAAACTGATTTTGAAGTTAACTTGTAAAACAGTTAAAAACACAACAAATTCACTACAGTAAAAGGGCAACGAGCTTCTTTTTCATATTATATGATCAGTGAGTGAATGTTAAACCCAAAATACGCTCAAGGACATTTTTCATAAACCATGAGAATCAATTTTCATGAGGTTTGGAGTAGAATTAAAAGATCAAAATGATGACTGTGTGGAAACACAACGAATTCATCATTTGTATACTTCTAGTCATCCCCTATACCTCTAAATGTGCCAAATAGGTGGAAAATAACTCCTAAATCATAAAATACCTATTAAGAAACACTTGACCAAACTGCAAACCTTCCTTCTTTGAAAATCATCATTTACAACAGAAGCGCAATGAATTTCCACCTGCATGTGTCTGACTGGATGTTGGGGTCTTTGACCAAGGAAAAAAATTAACTGATGATGCTGACAACCTTAACAAAATTCTTGGACCTCCACAGACAAGAATAAGTGCCAAAATCTTGGTCCTTTATCAAATTTTTACACTTTTGGCAGTAGCATAACATTAGTGTAGCAACTTATGAAATTAGGGCTTTAGATGAGGGATTTATGGCAAACTTTAAATGAAAATCCCTATATTAACCATTTCAAACAACAACAATCATTTCTTACACCCAAAGTAGCAGCTTCTTGTTTTTTTATTACAATGGAAATTTAAAAACAAAGGCACAACGAGAAAGTGCAACGCATGAGGGGAAAAGGTTTCTTGACATTCAAGGGCAGCAACAACAAGATGTGAGGGTCCAAACCACTTAAATAGAATTTTTAGGCTTCGGAATATGGGTGGAAAGTAATTATTTTAATGTTTAACACAAGTAAAAACATAAAACACAGTGACTGAATGAAAGTATAGCATATTCGCCAGGCACAACAAAGAAAACACAACAAGTTATGAATTCGAAGGTTGCGAGGTCATGTGAGCATTTTCCTTGATAGGTAAGGGTAAATTGGATAACATGAAAGCGCCAATATTTCTCTTGGTTTGAAGAATCACAATGACTATGTGAAAGTGCAACACCTCCCCTGCAGACTTAGTGTAACCAACTCCAAGCGATATCCAAAATGCTTTCAATGGAATAAGAAGTGGATCTCCTATTTCTTGGATGCTAAAATAAAGTTTTGAACTTCCAAGATGACCCATACCCGCCTTCAAGAATAATTATTGTAATTTGAGGCTCTAATCATGAAAACGTAACAACTGAAAATAAGTGCAATGCATGTCTCATAACCATTCTACTGGAGGTGATGTCATAACTCAATTTGATTTGACAACCTAACTGACTGAACTGACCCCACTACTCTGTCCCAATGATGAGAAGACAAAACTTACTATGAATTCACTCATGATTTTGTATGAGACATCGACCCTAGACTCACTTAATTCAATCTTTAGGGAATCAATGACTACCTTGGAATTATCACTCACACACTCTAACATAATTACATCAATGATCTGTAATTGATAACTGAAGGTGATATACAAATTGTAAGTAAAATTTTATATGTGTTTTGGGTAATGGATCAAGTTACTAAACACATAAACAAGTGATTTTTAACCAAATTTAACTATCAAATAGAGACAAATAACCATATTTTAAACACATAACATAAAACATGATAAAGGAGTTCACCCCTCTCTTGGGCTACATCTCCTGGTCTAGCTTCCAATGTAGGGCCTCTTTCATTAAGTGATAAAAATTGTGTTTACATAGATTTACATTGCTCAAACAATAGAACCGATGTCTTTAATGGATCCAGAACTGTAAAAGACCCCCATCTGGGTTCTTTTTGCACCTTATTTGGCCAAAAATTAAGAAAGTTATGTCTATTTCCAGTTTTTTGTTTTTTTTAGCTAGTCATCCTATAATTTGACCCAAATCTGGCTTCAGCGCCCCAAACTCGAAACCGTTGGGCAAATCTGGCCTACAATTCCGCCTAATGGACAAATTTTCTGGATAATTAAACTATCCATTAACCCCCCAATTATGAAAATCGTGGTCACATGGGGGCCATGTGCCCAGGGGGCGGGGCTAACCGCCCACCCCCAAGACGGGCCCCCAACATGTAGCGCTCGATCATGTCGTGCCCATAAAACCCAATTATGGTGCCTAAAATTTCGTGTTGAGGGCTTTAAAGCCGCACACTTAACTTTTCAAACTAGCCCTCACTTGTGGTTGCATGGGCCGCATGTGGCCTAGGGCTACTCCTTCGTGCTCCTGGTTCCATTGAGCTTCATGTGACCCCGGGGTTGGCCCCTTTTCCAAACTTCGTCGTCGCTCCAATTGTTAGCTCCTGCCACGGTTTTTTGTGATGTGGCTTTGTGGGAGGGCTAATCCATGGCCCTTGGTCCAGCCCCTTGGTTTTGAGGGCATGGGGACCAAGGTTGGGGCTTAGCCTCGGCCTCAACCTCCAATGTGATTTGCGTTAAACTTTAATTAAGTTTGCTATTCTTATATGGTTAATAGACATGAAGTGGCACAGTGTTAAAGGCCCTGCGCTGCTCAAGGAAAGGTCTAGTTTTCGATCCCTGCCAGGCCTCTTCCGTCCCAAAAAAAAAAATACACCAGTCCAAGGAGCCCACGTGGCCCTCTACCATTCATCCAGATAAAAAAACACCAACAACCAATCGGAAACCATGAAATTTCGACCAATCAATGAAGGACACTTAGTGATCAACCACTGGTTGAAATGCACAGTCAACTTGTCCAGTCACCTGGATAGTCAACGTATGGACTGCTAACTAGGCATACCTGCAACTTCATCTTTTAAAATTTTTAGATGTTTGGAAAAATGATCAAAACACGATATCACTTTTGAGTGAAATGAGTTTCGTTGTATTTAGATTACTGATATTTATCTAGTCTTTCAAGTTTCGAGCTCTATCACACATGTTGAATTTTGAGCACTAAATTGATTACTTGGATCACTCCTCCCCATTGGAAGCCTTTGGACCTCCAAAAGATAACTTTTAGTCAGAAATTAGAGGATGGTATAATTCCCTCACCCTTCCAGTCTTAATACACTTAGCTTTGCTTGGATTTGTCGCTTTGAGCTTTTCATGAAAGTACATCACTTTCCCTGATTTTGGAGTCCTTGTCTTGCTGTTAAAGATGACATCTTGCTTCAATTTCCCAACAAAAAAGAAAACTTCCCTTGAAGGAATCTAAACATTCCCTCCCCGGTATTTAATCAAAGGAAACTTATTCAATTTCAAAGTCACTTCACCTTGAACATTGTCGCAATAATGATGCCTTAGCATGTCTAGCCTTGCACTTGGCTTGAATCTTTACCAAATGTGATCATCATCTCCATGCACCATCCTTCTTCAAAGCCAAAACATTATGAAATCCACAAGAAGATGTTTTGGGACCAATGTCCTCTTTGTCAAATAGTCTCTTCATTTTCTTTTTGACATCTGCATGCTTTAACACTGGCATCTTATTCACACCAATGTTCAACAATGAAGCATCCTGCTAAAATTGCACTTCATTTTGTTTATCTCTTTTAGGAGGCAACTTGTTAGACTCCTGAAACATCTTATCACATGAATTAGAAACCTCAATGAAATCAGATTTCAAACTTGATTCATATTCTTGAAAGACTTTAGGTTCCTCAACATCTTTGTGCTTGAACATTAACAATGCAAAATTCTAACTAGCATTAACAATCCTCTTCATTTGTCCAACATTCAGAAGAGATAAGCTCAATTTCTTGTTATGCACTTTAACAATGTACTCAATCTCATTCTTTAACAAATGATATTTTTTCTCATGGCGATGAAAAATAGCTCTCCTATCATAAATATATGGACTTCCCAAAACAATACCACATATATCAAGCGGAACTACATCAAGTTCAACCTCATCAAGAAATTTTGCAGTGATTGAAAATCTAAGTATACATTTCCTTGTCACCTATAACTTTTCATTCTCACATACCCAACCTAAAGGATAAGGTTTAGGATGAGTAATGGTTTCTAAATTCAACGTCTTGACAATGTCTTCTAAGATAACAGTTGCTTTTGAACCACTATCAAACAATGTATCTATCTTGGTATGTTTTGAAATGTCTCTAATGTGGAAAAGATATATTCTTGTTTTTTTATATTGAGTATCATTGAGACAATTTGAAGAACTAATACTTGCGATGTCCTTACCTTTCAAACCCATGGCTGTGTTCTTTGTTTCATCGTCGGAATCAAAACCTAAATCTTGTTGTGTAGTTGCAACAATATTTTCTTTCTCCTTATTATTAAACTTTTTGGGTCTCATTTTAGGATGAAGTTTCCAACAATGGCCTTCATCATGGCCTTCTTTAGAACAATGTTTACATGTGATATTTTCTCCTCCTTTCTTAACTGCAACATTCTTTTTATCCTTGCCTGTAAATTTCCCTTTTCCTTTTTCACCATACTTGAATGAATTCTCACTAGTTTCTTCAGAAACATTTTTCCCTCTTGCCTCTAGACGAGTTGTGATCCAAGTGGATCTTGGTGGCCACCTGCCAAGTCAGCCTGGACCCCCACCATTGTTTCTCTCAGCATTTTCAGTTTCCTTAATTGTAGCACAACTTACTATTTTTCGCAGTTTTTCGGGTCCTGAACTTCCGGAGCCGTTTTGAGGCCCTAAACAACGTTTTTTTTGGAAATCTGGGGCAACATGGGTCCATGGACCGATGTTGCCCTTCCCAAAGTGGTAGTTCTCGGATAGATATTTCTAACGAGCTATTGTACGTGTCAAACGAAGATCGTATGCCAAAGCTACGACCCTGGGAAGTTGATGTACCAATTTACCCAAACGGGGCCCACAGTTTGGTGTTTCATCTTCTACGGTTAGGTTTCTGAATGTGAAGGGTTTTCCATTGTTTCTCAATAATAAATAGGCCTTCGAGCCTCATTGTAAGATAGTTCAGAGGCATGTACCACCACATCTCTTCTCAGAGATAAGCTACCATTGCCCTAGCCGATTTATTTCCATTACCGTTTGCAAGCATATTTTAGCATTTTACATTAATGAAATGAAGTATTATTTCCGCTACATATCTATGTTTATGGTTATCTCTGTAATTTGTTGCGTTCTTGTTTAAGTCCGGATCAGTGGTATCAGAGTGGTCTACTTTTTCTCTGTTTTTCTTTGCATGTCCCCAACGAGGTCGGGATATAAGGAGTTAGGGCTTGAACTGGTCGAACCTTTGCAAGACCCGCCTCGCAAATCTCGACAGCCTCCCATGGCGGATGAGAAGAAAGACGAGAGGGCAGTAGATCCTATCAAAATCTTGCTCGAAGAAGCCCTCGACCGACAACGGAACGTGATGATGGACAGCTTTGCCCAGATCCTTCAACAGCTACCCAGAAGCGACGCATCGGCTTCCAGCAGCTACTCTGGAAACGCCACGCCCTTTAAGGCACAAGTTAATTTTGAAATCCCCATATTCGAGGGTCAGATAAACGCAGATGCCGTAGATAAATGGTTAAATCTGCTAGAGGGTTATTTTTTGTTCATGAATTTTTTAGTCGGGAAAAGATTGTTTTTGCTCTTCTCAAAGCAGCCCCCCACATCAAGGACTGGTGGGAAACCTGCTGCGAGTAGAAGGATGAAAGTACCGGCTCACTATTTTCAGCTGCACCCACCTAGAATTCATTCCGGGATGCCATCAAGGAGCAGTACTACCCTGTCAGAAGCTACGAGGATGAATATATAAAGTGGAACACGCTGCGGCAGGGAAGGGACCAGGACGTACCAGAGTTCACCAATCTTTTCCACACCCTTCAGAAAAAGTTGGGTATCAAGGATTCAGAGCAACATTTGATACTCAAATACTGCGGCTGCCTATACAAGTACATCCAAGAAGAAATACAATTCCTGAACATCTCCTTGCTCGGCACAACATACCGATATGCCATCAAGGTCGAGCAGAAGTTTAAACAAAAGAAGCGAGACTTTGGATCTGTGAATCCAAAGCAAGGGAAAGGTGCCCCTAAACCACAGAACAAGAGACAAAGCCAAGGCGGGGTAGCCCAAGACAACCTGCCGAAGCTGCAAGCAAAGAACAACGCCGCGAAGCCGAAAAAGGACACGAGAAAATGGTGTGAGTTCCATAAGAGCTCCACTCACGACACAAGTGAGTGTTGGGCCAAGCAGTCACTGGTGGCTGAGCTAAAGGTTTCAGAATCAGATGCATGTTCCGACTCTGAGTCAGAACCCGACAAGGGGACTGACAAAGGGAACCAGATCGTTGATGTGGATCCCAACGCCACTGTTGCTACCGCCAAGATCTAGAAAAATGAACCCGAAGATCCAGAGGAGGAGGAGCGTCTCTTCCACTCCTAGATGTGGGTAAAGGGCTCCTCGCTACACTTCATTGTTGATAGCGGGAGCCAAAAGAACCTCATTTTGGTAGAGGTCGTGAAGCGGCTGGGCTTACCGACCACAGCACATCCACAACCGTACACCATCGAGTGGCTCCACCAAGGATGGGATCTTTACGTGAGCTAGCAGTGTCGCCTTCCATACAACATCAAGCCCTTCACAGATGAGGTATTGTGTGACATTGCTCCCCTTGAAGTTTGTGATGTATTATTAGGACAACCATACTTTTGTAAGCGACATGCTGTGTATGAATCAAGGCCCCGTGCTGTTATTATTACATTGGGAAATAAGTTGTACAGGATACCAGAGGTATCACCGCCTACCACCATATCTTTGATTACTGCAAAACAATGCAGTAAGCTCATTTCCAAAACCGAGAAATTTGTTTTCCTGATGATACGCCCTCAAGGAAAGAAGAAGACAATGGACATGACCTCTAGACAGGGCCCCTCTGCACAACAACTACAGATGGACAAGGTCGTAGAGGAGTACAAGGACATCTTCACCTCCCTCGCAGGGGTTCCTCTACACTGTCAAGTCAAGCACTCCATCTATTTGACCCTAGGTGCGCCACTACCCAATGGACTAATTTATCGGTGCTCCGTTCCAGAGAACGGTGAATCAAGAGGCAAATTTAGGATCTCCTACAGAAATTTCACATCCGTCCGAGTTCATCGCCTTGTGGGAGATCGATCGTGTTGGTACAAAAGAAGGATGGGACTTAGAGACTATGTATTGATTATCGGGCGCTGAACAAGATCATTGTTCGTAATAGGTACTCGATCCCGCGGATTGATGACCTCCTGGACCAACTAAAGGGGGTGAAATATTTTAGCAAGATCGATATGAAGTCAGGATATCACCAGGTACCAATCAAACCCTCTGATGTGTGGAAGACTGCCTTCAAAGCCAAGGAGGGCCTTTTTGAATGGTTGGTTATTCCTTTCAGATTGACAAATGCTCCTGCAACCTTCATGAGGCTAATGGATGACATCTTGCGGCCATTCACCAACTCATTTGTAGTGGTTTTCTTGGATGAAATTCTGATCTTTAGCCAGAGTTGGGAAGAGCACCTCCACCACATCCGTCAGGTTCTCCAAACAGTGTGGCAACACAAGCTATGTGCCAATTTGGAGAAATGCACTTTTGGCATGACCCGAGTTCAGTATCTGGGATACATTATTGATGAACATGGGGAGCATGTGGATCCAGCCAAGATCCAAGTCATTCGGGATTGTCCATCTCCAACCACTCTGACAGAGCTCTGCAGCTTTCTAGGTCTTGCGAACTTCTACCACAGGTTTGTGTTGGGGTTTTCTCATATCACTTGGCCCTTGAGTCAAGTCACCAAAGGAGGAGCAAAGCAAAATTCTTTTGGTCTAAATCTCAACAGAAGGCATTCATAGAGTTAAAAGATCGCCTCTGCACAGCACAAGTGCTCGCGTTACCAGATTTACAACAACCATTTGAGGTCGAGACAGATGCCTCTGACTATGCTATTGGGGCAGTCCTTACTCAACACGGGCATCCAGTGGCATATCACAGTGAAACACTTTCAAACACAGTCCAGAAGTATCCCACTTATGATAAAGAGATGTATTCCATTGTGCAGGCCCACCGACAATGGAAGCATTACATTTTGGGGAAGGAAACAGTCATCCACACAGACCACAGACCCTTGCAGTTCATACAGACCAAAGGGAAATTGCAGAATGATCGCCATCAGAAGTGGTCTACATACCTACAACAGTTCCATTTGAATATCAAGTATAAGAAGGGCGGCACTAATAATGTTGCATATTGCCTCAGTCGACCACCGATCATGGCGTTAACCACCGTGCTCAACTCTTGTGGGCATGACAATTCTAATTGGCCACTTTTCTACAAAAGTGACCCAGAATTCGGCCACACATGCCAAACACTCTTGGAGGGTCAGCATGTTCCAGATTTTCACCTCCAAGGTGCCATGTTATGCCACCTAGGTCACCTTTGTGTTCCTTCAAGCGAGTGTGCCAAGATGATTTGGGAAGTACACTACAGTCAAGCCGCTGGGAATTTCAGGGTCGAGAAAACGGTGGCAATACTACAGAAGTATTTCTATTGGCCGAATCTTCGACAGGATGTTGGGAAGTACATCCGATCATGCACTGCCTGTGCCATTTCCAAACCGACCATCAAGAAGCAAGGCCTCTATGCCCCGCTGCCTACCCCTAGTCAACCTTGGGAATCCATCTCCATGGATTACATGTCAGGCCTTCCTTCCACTAAGCATGGAAATGACTGTGTTTTTGTGGTCGTTGACAGGTTCTCGAAGATGTCCATTATGGTGGCCTGCAAAAAGAATATCACAGTAGAAGCCACTACTAAACTCTTCTTTGAACGAGTGTGGGTGCACTTTGGGATCCCACAGTCTATCATCTTAGATCGGGATAGTCGGTTCCTCAGTACATTTTGGTCCAGTCTCTAGTCAATGCTGGACACCAAACTCACTAAGTCCACAGCCTTCCATCCTCAAACTGATGGCCAGACAGAGGTTGTCAATAGGATGATTGTGCACATTCTGCGCATGTACAACTCAAAGCATCCACGCACATGGGACGAGAGCCTCCCCTATGTTCAGCACAGCTACAACCGAGCTCTTCACAGCTCGACTGGCCACAGCCCTTTTCACATGGGCTTGGGATTCCAGCCACTATGCCCCATTGATGTGGACATGCCACTTGCAGCTACTCACATAGGTTCGGCTCATGTCCAGTCCAAAACAGATAAGGCAACCAGCTTCATTGAGCACATCCAACATATTCGCCAGTAGGTCCATGACATTCCGGAGAAATCAAATGCCAAGTACAGGCAGCAACATGATCAACATCGGGTGCCACACAAGTTTCAGGTGGGCGACAAAGACTAGTTGCATTTGCAAAAGGAACGCCTTACTGGAGCCTATCGGAAACTGAGACCACTCTGATATCGTCCTTACACCATTACTAAGGCTATGGGAGATAATGCATTTGAGCTCAGCATTCCCCCATTCCTTGGCCTGCACCCAGTGTTCAATGTGGACCGCCTTCGGCCATACTTTCCACCATTGCTAGACACATCTGACATTACAGAACAACTCACACCCATAGAATTAAATCTAGATTGCATGGAACAAGCTGAAACTGATCGGATCATGGACACACAGATCAAGAAAACTCGCCAACAAAATATCCAACTGTATCGAGTTGTCAAAGCAGGCCAACTCCTTCACCAAGGCAAGTGGCTCGCCAGGGACCAAGTCCAGTAAAAGTTTCCTCATCTCATGGAGGAACTCAACGCAATGGGGACCATTGCTTCCTAAGGGGGGAGGAATGATCTAGGTGGATCTTGGTGGCCACCTGCCAAGTCCACCTGGATCCCCACCATTGTTTCTCTCAGCATTTTCAGTTTCCTTAATTGTAGTACAACTCACTATTTTTAGCAGTTTTTCGGGTCCTGAACTTCCGGAGCCGTTTTGAGGCCCTAAACGACGTTTTTTGGGAAATCTGGGGGCAACATGGGTCCATGGATCGATGTTGCCCTTCCCAAAGTGGTAGTGCTCGGATAGATATTTCTAACGAGCTATTGTACGCATCAAACGGAGATCGTATGCCAAAGCTACGACCCTAGGAAGTTGATGTACCAATTTACCCAAACAGGGCCCACAGTTTGGCATTTCATCTTCTACGGTTAGGTTTATGAATGTGAAGGGTTTTCCATTGTTTCTCAATAATAAATAAGCCTTCGAGCCTCATTGTAAGACAGTTCAGAGGCATGTAGCCACCACATCTCTTCTCAGAGATAAGCTACCATCGCCCTAGCTGGTTTATTTCCATTACTGTTTGTAAGCATATTTCAACATTTTACATTAATGAAATGAAGTTTTATTTCCGCTGCATATCTGTGTTTATGGTTATCTCTGTAATTTGTTGTGTTCCTGTTTAAGTCCGGATCAGTGGTATCAGAGCAATCTTCTTTTTCTCAGTTTTTCTTTGCATGTCCCCAACGAGGTTGGGATATAAGGAGTTAGGGCTTGAACTGATCGAACCTTTGCAAGACCATCCTCGCAAATCCCAACGACCTCCCATGGCAGATGAGAATAAAGACAAGGGGGCAGGAGATCCTATCAAAATCTTGCTCGAAGAAGCCCTCGAACGACAACGGAACGTGATGATGGATAGCTTTGCCCAGATCCTTCAGCGGCTACCCAGAAGCGACGCATCGGCTTCTAGCAGCTACTCTGGAAACGTCACGCCCTTTAAGGTACAAGTTAATTTTGAAATCCCCATATTCGAGGGTTAGATAGACACAGATGCCGTAGATAAATGGTTAAATCTGCTAGAGGGTTATTTTTTTGTTCATGAATTTTCGAGTCGGGAAAAGATTGTTTTTGCTCTTCTCAAAGTAGCCCCCCACGTCAAGGACTGGTGGGAAACCTACTGCGAGCAGAAGGATGAAAGTACCGGCTCACTATTTTCAGATGCACCCACCTGGAATTCATTCCGGGATTCCATCAAGGAGCAGTACTACCCTATCAGAAGCTACGAGGATGAATATATAAAGTGGACCACGCTGCGGCAAGGAAGGGACCAGGACGTACCAAAGTTCACCAATCTTTTCCATACCCTTTGCACAAAGTTGGGTATCAAGGATTCGGAGCAACATTTGATACTCAAATACCGTGGCTACCTGCACAAGTACATCCAGGAAGAAATACAATTCCTGAACATCTCCTCGCTCGGCACAGCATACCGATATGCCGTCAAGGTCGAGAAGAAGTTTAAACAAAAGAAGTGAGACTTTGGATCTGTGAACCAAAGCAAGGGAAAGGTGCCCCTAAACCACAGAACAAAGGACAAATCCAAGGCGGGGCAGCCCAAGACAACCCACCGAAGCTGCAAGCAAAGAACAGAGCCACGAAGCCGGAAAAGGACACAGGAAAATGGTGTGAGTTCCATAAGAGCTCCACTCACAACATAAGTGAGTGTCGGGCCAAGCAGTCACTGGTGGCTGAGCTAAAGGTTTCAGAATCAGATGCATATTCCGACTCTGAGTCAAACCCCAACTAGGGGAATGACAAAGGGAAGCAGATCGTTGATGCAGATCCCAACACCACTGTTGCTACCGCCAAGATCCAGAAAAATGAACCCAAAGATCCAGAGGAGGAGCGTCTCTTCCACTCCCAGATGTGGGTAAAGGGCTCCCCGCTACAGTTCATTGTTGATAGTGAGAGCCAAAAGAACCTCATTTCGGTAGAGGTCATGAAGCAGCTGGGTTTACCGACCACAGCACATCCACAACCGTACACCATTGGGTGGCTCCACCAAGGACGGCATCTTCGCGTGAGCCAGCAATGTCGCCTTCCATACAACATCAAGCCCTTCACAGATGAGGTATTGTGTGACATTGCTCCCCTTGAAGTTTGTGATGTATTATTAGGACAACCATACTTGTGGAAGCGACATGCTATGTATGAATCAAGGCCCTGTGCTGTTATTATTACATTGAGAAATAAGTTGTACAGGATACCAGAGGTATCACCGCCTACCGCCATCTCTTTGATTACTGCAAAACAATGCAATAAGATCATTTCCAAAACTGTGAAATTTGTTTTCCTGATGATACGCCCTCAAGGAAAGAAGAAGACGGTGGCCACAGCTTCCAGACACGACCCCTCTACACAACAACTACAGATGGACAAGGTCGTGGAGGAGTACAAGGACATATTCACCTCCCCCGCAGGGGTTCCTTTGCACTGTCAGGTCAAGCACTCCATCGATCTGACCCCAGGTGCGCCACTACCCAATGGACCAATTTATCGGTGCTCCGTTCTGGAGAATGGTGAAATCAAGAGGCAGATTCAGGAGCTCCTACAGAAATGTCACATCCGTCCGAGTTCATCGCCTTGTGGGAGCCTGATAATGTTGGTACAAAAGAAGGATGGGACTTGGAGACTGTGTATTAATTATCGGGCGCTGAACAAGATCATTGTTCGTAATAGGTACCCGATCCCGCGGATTGTTGACCTCCTGGACCAACTAAAGGGGGCGAAATATTTTAGCAATATTGATCTGAAGTCAGGATATCACCAAGTACTAATCGAACCCTCTGATGTGTGGAGGACGACCTTCAAAGCCAAGGAGGGCCTTTTTGAATGGTTGGTTATGCCTTTCAGATTGACGAATTCTCCTGCAACCATCATGAGGCTAATGGATGACATCTTGCGGCCATTCACCAACTCATTTGTAGTCGTATACTTGGATGACATTCTTATCTTCAGCCAGAGTTGGGAAGAGCACCTCCACCACATCCGATAGGTTCTCCAAACACTGCGGCAACACAAGCTTTGTGCCAATTTGGAGAAATGCACTTTTGGCATGACCCAGGTTCAGTATCTGGGATACATTATTGATGAACATGGGGTGCATGTGGATCCAGCCAAGATCCAAGTCATTCGGGATTGGCCATCTCCAACCACTCTGACAGAGCTCCGCAACGTTCTAGGTCTTGCCAACTTCTACCGCAGGTTTGTGTTGGGGTTTTCTCATATCACTTAGCCCTTGAGTCAAGTCACCAAGGGAGGAGCGAAAGCAAAATTCTTTTGGTTTGAATCTCAACAGAAGGCATTCATAGAGTTGAAAGATCACCTCTGCATAGCACCAGTGCTCACATTACCAGATTTACAACAACCATTTGAGGTCGAGACAGATGCCTCTGACTATGCTATTGGGGCAGTCCTTACTCAACACGGGCATCCAATGGCATATCACAGTGAAACACTTTCAGACACAGTCCAGAAGTATCCCACTTATGATAAAGAGATGTATTCCATTGTGCAGGCCTACCGACAATGGAAGCATTACATTTTGGGGAAGGAAACGGTCATCCACACAGACCACCGACCCTTGCAGTTCATACAGACCCAAGGGAAATTGCAGAATGATCGCCATCAGAAGTGGTCTACATACCTACAACAGTTCCATTTGAATATCAAGTATAAGAAGGGCAGCACCAATAATGTTGCAGATTGCCTCAATCGACCACCGATCATGTCGTTAACCACCGTGCTCAACTCTTATGGGCACGAGACTTCTAATTGGCCACTTCTCTACAAAAGCGACCCAAAATTCGGCCACACATATCAAACACTCTTGGAGGGTCGACATGTTCAATATTTTCACCTCCAAGGTGCCCTATTATGCCACCTGGGTCACCTTTGTGTTCCTTCAAGCGAGCGTGCCAAGATGATTTGGGAAGCACACTACGGTTGGGCCGCTGGACATTTCGGGGTCGAGAAAACGGTGGCAGTACTGCAAAAGTATTTCTATTGGCCGAATCTTCGACAGGATGTTGGGAAGTACATCAGATCATGTACTGCCTGTGCCATTGCCAAACCGACCATCAAGAAGCAAGGCCCCTATGCCCTGTTGCCTACCCTTAGTCAACCTTGGGAATCCATCTCCATGGATTACATGTCAGGCCTTCCTTCCACTAAGCATGGAAATGACTGTGTTTTTGTGGTCGTTGACAGGTTCTCAAAGATGGCCATTATGGTGACCTGCAAGAAGAATATCACAGCAAAAGCCACTGCTAAACTCTTCTTTGAACGAGTGTGGGTGCACTTTGGGATCGCAAAGTCTATCATCTCAGATCGGGATAGTCGGTTCCTTAGTACATTTTGTCCCAGTCTCTGGTCAATGCTGGACACCAAACTCACTAAGTCCACAACCTTCCATCCTCAAACTGATGGCCAGACAAAGGTTGTCAATAGGATGATTGTGCACATTCTGCGCATGTACAACTCAAAGCATCCACGCACATGGGATGAGAGCCTCCCCTATGTTTAGCACAGCTACAACCGAGCTCTTCACAGCTCGACTGGCCACAACCCTTTTCAGGTGGGCTTGGGATTCCAGCCACTATGCCCCATTGATGTGGCCATGCCACTTGCAGCTACTCACATAGATTCGGCTCATGTCCAGTCCGAAACAGATAAGGAAACTAGCTTCATTGAGAACATCCAACATATTCGCCAGCAGGTCCATGACATTCTGGAGAAATCAAATGCCAAGTACAGGCAGCGACATGATCAACATCGGGTGCCACACAAGTTTCAGGTGGGCGAAAAAGTCTGGTTGCATTTGCAAAAGGAACGCCTTACTGGAGCCTATCGGAAACTGAGACCACTCTGATATGGTCCTTACACCATTACTAAGGTTGTGGGAGACAATGCATTTGAGCTCAGCATTCCCCCATTCCTTGGCCTGCACCCAGTGTTCAATGTGGACTGCCTTCGGCTATACTTTCCACCATTGCTAGACACATCCGACATTGCAGAACAGCTCACACCCACAGAATTAAATCCAGATTGCATGGAAAAATCTGCAACTGATTAGATCATGGACACACAGATCAAGAACACTCGCCAACAAAATATCCAACTATATCGAGTTATCAAAGTAGACCAACTCCTTCACCAGGGCAAGTGGCTCACCATGGACCAAGTTCAGCAAAAGTTTCCTCATCTCATGGAGGAACTCAACGCAATGGGGACCATTGCTTCCTAAGGGGGGAGGAATGATCCAGGTGGATCTTGGTGGCCACCTGCCAAGTCCACCTGGACCCCCACCATTGTTTCTCTCAACATTTTCAGTTTCCTTAATTGTAGCACAACTTACTATTTTTAGCAGTTTTTCGGGTCCTGAACTTCCGGAGCCATTTTGAGGCCCTAAACGACGTTTTTTGGGAAATCTGGGGGCAACATGGGTCCATGGGCCGATGTTGCCCTTCCCAAAGTGGTAGTGCTCGGATAGATATTTCTAACGAGCTATTGTACGCGTCAAACGAAGATCATATGCCAAAGTTATGACCCTGGGAAGTTGATGTACCAATTTACCCAAACGGGGCCCACAGTTTGGCGTTTCATCTTCTAGGGTTAGGTTTTGGAATGTGAAGGGTTTTCCATTGTTTCTCAATAATAAATAAGCCTTCGAGCCTCATTGTAAGACAGTTTATAGGCATGTAGCCACCACATCTCTTCTCAGAGATAAGCTACCATCGCCCTAGCTGGTTTATTTCCATTACTGTTTGTAAGCATATTTCAACATTTTACATTAATGAAATGAAGTATTATTTCCGCTGCATATCTGTGTTTATGGTTATCTCTGTAATTTGTTGCGTTCCTGTTTAGGTCCGGATCAAGTTGTCTGTACACAAACTTCATCTAGTTTTGTAGGGTTAAACATGAGAATGATATGTCTCAAATAACTATGCAATCCTCCAATTTATTTTAGCAAAGTATCTTGAGAGGAAAAATCTATACCCAAAATCAAAGCTCTTTTCCTGAACTCTTGAGTATAAGATTGCACATTTTCCCCTTAGCTTGCCTAAAGTTTTTCCAATCCATGATAACTTTTTACGTGTATGCTAATGGATAAAATTGTCTTCTTATCGCAACAACACAATCATTCCAAGAGGGTAAAATCTTACCATGTTTCTTAATGTCCTCTTGAGTTTTGGCTTCCCACCAAATAAGTGTTGCACCTTCCAATCTAAGAGAAGCAAGCTGATTTTTGGTATCATCATCTCTTTGTATCCTGTAATACACTTCAATCAGGCGAACCCAATTATCTAATTTCTCAGCATCTACCTCCCCATTGTACATAGGAAATTCAAACTTTATATCAAGCTTAAGCAAATGAGTTTTACCATGTCCCTTTGGATAATTTGGAGGTGTTTTTTTTTGTGAAAGGGTATAAGAAGTATAAGAAGATGAGCATGAGGATGATGGAGGTGAAGGTGGTGGTTTGTCACCATTTCCTCCATTCCCTTTTGGAGGTCTTGAGCTCTCTCCATACAACCTTGCATTTATCTCTTCATATATAACCTTAACCATTTCATACATCTCAAAGAATGCTTTTCTGAAAGTTCTTTCATCTTCAAACATCCCTGCAGGACCTTCTTCATGTGCCATGACTATTGAAGCTTGAGGTGTGTTTGTTCTCCTTGAAACAATTTGAGATCTTGACTCCACAGGTGATGCAGGAGCATTTAGCCCAAGAAAAACCATTGTATTTTAGTAGACATAGGGCTATTGTGTTTTCAAGGAAGTTGGTTTCCTAAGAGTGAATTAAATGTAATTATTAATGTTTTAAGTGATTTTAATGAGAGAAGTTAGAATAGGGAGTTAATTCAATATTGTGAGGCATAATTGTAAATGTTCTTGAATATAGGAGAACATGAGAGATTTAGGATAATTGAGAGATTGAGGGATTTTAGAATTGATTGTAAATCTTAGATTAGGAGTTAGTTCATGAATTTATGGATTAGAGAGGAGTTTTAGGAATGAGGAAGAGATTTAGGAATTTTGTTAAGTAATTTATGGATCTAAACCAGAATTGGTTTTAGAATCCCTTGGTATAAATGTAAGCCTAAAAGGCAAAGACAAGGGTTAGAAAGTTAGATAATTAGTTGGTTAAGCTAGAGTGTGGGATTTAAGCCTACGGGTAGAGTGTGAAACAGAGGCCACTGACATTGAAGATCAAGATGAAGAGATTATTTTATGTAAATATTTTTTTATTAATATACACAACTCAATTATGAGTTCAAACGTGTGTTCGAGTGATTGCATGATAAATTCAATGTGAACCAGAGTTCTGTGCAAAAAGTATATGCAGGCGGAGTCATGGTGAATATACAGAGGAGGAGGAGAGACAGAGGATTGTGTGGATCCTTGAACCATTTGAAGGATCAATTAGAGGCCAAGAGGACAGTGATCAAAGAAATCACAAAGTTAAACTCAATCGGAAGTGAACTGAGAGCGGAAGGTCGAAACCATTGAAAACCCGAACCACAACAAACATTGAAGAAGTGGTGGAAAAACCAAATTAAAGAGGCGGACGAAAGGATGAAGAGTTGATGCACTTCAACTGTTGGATCTTGGAGATCAACGGACGGGATGGAAGGAGATAAGCGGCCATGATTAAATCGCACAGTGTAAAGTCAAAGAAGTGAACGACGGAGATCAAAGAGTGTCGCAGCCATAGATGGTATAACATCTACGGTCATCGGATGTTAACCGTAAGGAGCGGACCCAAACTTTTATAAGTTGGGAGTTTATAATTCCCATTGGGTTCAAAAAGGTGTTAACTCTCGTGCTTGTTGTCAACCCGATATTATTGTGGACCGTTGGATCCGCTAAGGGCAGATCAATGGCAGAGAACCGTCAAAGCAGCTTTGGTGATTGGGAAGATAAAGACCATCCAATCAGAAGGAGGATCAACAACGGGGATTTATTCGCATCACAATGTTTCAATGGTAATTGAATTAACCTTGGAACTCAAGTGGAAGTGATATGTGATCAGTGATGTGATTGAATCACAATATTTCATGGGAATAGACCTTGGCTTTAACACATGTGATTATGCGAAGGGGCGATGAGAGCGGACCCGATAGGGAAATGAAGTGCGGTTAATGTTATTTGAAATCTGGAGGTTAATCGCATATCAAAGGAGATGGGAGAACACATATTAATGTGACCCGCGAATGAGCGATTGCGATAAAGGTGTAGTGTCGAGAAACGTGCAATGACCGTATAAAGGTGGAAAGGTATGTTTTGTAGTTAAATTCCTTTGTAAATGGTTTAGAAGGGTTATAATGTCCCGATAGGAAGGTTTAAAAGAAAGGTTTTAATAAAGTCCTAAATGAAGGATAAGGGGTGATTGAAAATCCCGATACATGCATATTGAATGGAGGACTAGACTATGTTGGGGTTTTAATAAATCTTTCAGCATAGGAATTGATGAATGGGCCTTAGCCATTGATGGATGAAGATTTAACTCAGTAGAGAGTTAAATTCTTGGGACAGATCAGATATATGCATAATCCATGCAAACTGTGGGTAAAGCAGGGGTAACCCTGTGTCATTTGGTATCAGAGCGTAATTGTTATTGGAACAAGTGATAGCAGAACAGAATAAGGGAATTCTATAGAAAAGGACTTAGAACAGAGTTGTGTTTTAAGATGTTTATGCAGGCAAGGGGGATTATATTTTAATCTGACAAATAGTAGGCACACAGAGATAAAGTGCAGCAGAACTTGCAGATGCAAGAAACGGAGGACAATCCATTCAAAGTATAGGTAAATGGTGGAACAAGATCATGTAGATATCTTGAAGATGAGATGACATGTTTTGTTTAATTTGATTTGAAGATTAGAGAATGTGTGGGTTTTATATTGATGCACAGGTAACAACATAAGGAGGTGAGAAGATTGCAGCAACCTAGAGAAAGGAGTGTTGAATTGGTTCCATAGGAAAGAACCAGAGAGATGCTAAAAGACTGAGCTCAGAAGAGGAGAGAAGCTTAGTGAGGCATATGTAGCAAGAAGGAGACTTGTTACTGCAGAGGTATTGTTGCAGCTCACAAAGGAAATTCCACAAAGGATGTGGGTAAAATTGCTAAGAGGTAATGAAGGAAGCTGGTAAGACTTTCTAAGTGAAAGAAGAAGTGGTCAGAACCAAGTATTTCATGGTGATTGAAATACAAGAGGACAATTGTGTTCTTGAGAAGGTGCAGATGAGTTGAAGCCTAAAGGAGCAGAGAAGAGTGCTCAAAGGAGGTTCCAGAGATAGAGAACCAAGGGCTTACCAAAAGACTGAGTGAGGAGAGCTTGGTGAGGTAAGTGGCAGCAGGGAGGACTTGTTGTTGTAGAGGCTTTAATGCAGCTCATAGTAAGTGAGTGAGGAGCTCACAAAGATAGAGAAGAAGATGGCTACTGATAGTCATAGCAGAGGTTCTGAAGAAGACCACAACAGAAGAATGGTGAAGGAAGAAGATGCCAAGGCAAATGGCATGAGGATGAGTCAAGAGGAGCTTGACAAAGAAATTGCAGAAATGAAAGAACAACTCAATGTATTGATGATGATACTTGAGGAAAACCAGAGATTAGGTTGGGTCTTGAGGAAGAAGCCAGTGAGGTGGCATAAATTACAAAGGAGGCTACAAAAGAAGAGAAGTCAGTAGGTGAATATGCAATTAGCAGAAGAGCTGATGAAACTTGAACAAGTACTGGGTGTTCAATTGAGATCTGAAGAACTCAGAGAAGCTGAGTTGGAAATGGAAGTATCCATTTGTGAACCAGAGCAAGGTGAAGTTATGGGTGAAGAGGAAGGAATTATTGATGACTTTCTGAATTGTTGGACAAATGCAAACCAGAAGGAAAATGTAAAACCTTGTATTGTTGAATCTAATAACTTTGATGTGATTACAGGTTTTGCAGAGGATGAGCAATCTTTTGAAGCTGTCAAAAGTATGGGAGAATATCTTTCAGAAGATAAAAACTCTGAAGTAAAGGAGGATGGAGAATATCTCTTAAATGAGAGAAGCAGTGATTTATTGCAGCAGAAAGAACTTAATAATGCATTGATATTTGAAACTGTGACAACATAGGAACAATTTCTTGTGAAAGAAGGAGATGAAATTCAGTCTGAAGAACTGATATGTAAAGCAACAGTTGGGACTGTTGAACCTTGTAAATTTCAGATTGATAATTTGTGTATAAATGCAGGAATCATAAGTAATGATGAAGTACTTATGAAGTGTCACAGAGAACTTGAATTGCTGGAGTATTTGCTGGGAAATTCAGAATATGACAGTGTGATTGCAGAGGAAGGAGTTCACTACAGTGGACAAAGGCAGAAAGACATCATAGAAGCAGATGGTATGGAGGAGAGACTAGTTGACAGTCTCGTGAATTTTGTTGGGAACTCAAATCAGCATACTGATGTGCTGATAAAGGAGGAAAAATCAAAGCAGCATACTAATGTGTTGCCAAAGGGAGATAACGCACAGAAGCCTTATGCTTTTTATTTTAACAAGTGTTTTATGAGTGCAGGTTTAGTTGCAGATGCTCGAGGAAATTTGGCATAGATGAGCAGCCAAATAAAGATGAAAGAAGAAGATTCTATGGAAGACTTTAATCCATGGAACATAGATGTTCAATTGCTGGAGAGAATGTTGGAAAGTTAGGATTCAGTGTAGACAGAGATAATATTGACAGAGGGTAAGGATGAAAGGGAGGCAGTAAGCGTAGGAGTCAAAGTAAGAGCAAGAGCAAAAGTTGGAGCAAAAGTAGAAGAAAAAGTAAGGAACCAGCAACTACAAATTGAAAGTAACCTACAACAGTTTGAAGAGTTAGCGAACAATAGCAACAACCTGAAACAGAGAGAAAGAAGAATAAGTAAGTGGAAAAGTATAGACCAGTCCAAGGATGTGTTGGAGATGGAGATTGAAGAATTATGGTAGTTGATGATAAAACAGTCCATATGGAGGAGATTAACAGCAGCAGGAAGAATGATCAATCAGAATTTGAAACTAATTGACAAGGAGAAGAAGATAGAACAGCAGCAACAAAGGAACAAAGCATTTGGATAGTTACAAACTAAAGTTTGGGATCCTGGAGGTTTTTTTTTATCAACTTATGAAGACACATGATCAGGAGATCATGAAAATTTTCTACTTTGGGAGTCTGATGCAGGAGCATTCAACCCAAGAAAAACCATTGTATTTTAGTAGACATAGGGGTATTATGTTTTCAAGGAAGTTGGTTTCCTAAGAGTGAATTAAATGTAATTATTAATGTTTTGAGTGATTTTAATGAGAGAAGCTAGAATAGGGAGTTAATTGAATATTGTGAGGCATAATTGTAAATGTTCTCGAATATAGGAGAACATGAGAGATTTAGGATAGTTGAGAGATTGAGGGATTTGAGAATTGATTGTAAATCTTAGATTAGGAGTCAGTTCATGAATTTATGGATTAGAGAGGAGTTTTAGGAATGAGGAAGAGATTTAGGAATTTTGTTAAGTAATTTATGGATCTAAACCAGAATTGGTTTTAGAATCCCTTGGTATAAATGTAAGCCTAAAAGGCAAAGACAAGGGTTAGAATGTTAGATAATTAAAGCTAGAGTGTGGGATTTAAGCCTACAGGCAGAGTGTGAAATAGAGGCCACTGACATTGAAGATCAGGCCGAAGAGAGTCTTTTATGTAAATATTTGTTTATTAATATACACAACTCAATTCTGAGTTTGAATGTGTGTTCGAGTGATTGCATGATAAATTCAATGTGAACTAGAGTTTTGTGAAATAAGTGTATGTAGGCGGAGTCGTGGCGAATATACAAAGGAGGAGGAGAGACAGAGGATCGTGTGGATCCTTGAACCATTCGAAGGATCAATTAGAGGCCAAGAGGACATTGATAAAAGAAATCACAAAGTTAAGCTCAATTGGAAGTGAACCGAGAGCGGAAGGCAGAAACCATTGAAAACCCAAACCACAACAAACATTGAAGAAGTGGTGGAAAAACCAAATTAGAGAGGCGAATGAAAGGATGAAGAGTTGATGCACTTCAACAATTGGATCTTGGATGTCAACGGATGGGATGGAAAGAGATAAGCGGTCAGGATTAAATCGCGCAGTGTAAAGTCAAAGAAGTGAACAACGGAGATCAAAGAGTGTTGCAGCCGTTGATGGTATAACATCTACAGTCATCGAGCGTTAAATAGATCAGGTGTTAACCGTAAGGAGTGAACCCAAACTTTTATAAGTTGGGAGTTTATAATTCTCATCAAATCTGAAAAGGTGTTAACTCTCGTGCTTGTTGTCAACCCGATATTATTGTGGACCATTGGATCCGCTAAGGGCAGATCAACGATAGAGAACCGTCAAAGCAGCTTTAGTGATCGGGAAGATAGAGACCATCGGACCGGAAGAAGGATCAATCGTGGGGATTTATTCGCATCGCAATGTTTCAATGGTAAGTGAATTAACCTTGGTCCGATCAACGATGTGATTAGATCGCAATATTTCACGGGAATAGACCTTGGATTTAACACATGCGATTATGAGAAGGGGCGATGAGAGCGGACCCGATAGGGAAATGAAGTGCAGTTAATGTTATTGGAAATCCAGAGGTTAATCGCATATCAGAGGAGATGGGAGAACACATATTAATGTGACCCGCGAAGGAGCGATTGCGATAAAGGTGTAGCATCGGGAAACGTGCAAGGACTGTATAAAGGTAGAAAGGTATGTTTTGTAGTTAAATTCCTTTGTAAATGGTTTAGAAGGGTTAAAATGTCCCGATAGGAAGGTTTAAAAGAAAGGCTTTAATAAAGTCCTAAATGAAGGATAAGAGGTGATTAAAAGTCCCGATACATGCATATTGAATGGAGGACTAGACTATGTTGGGGTTTTAATAAATCTTTTAGCATAGGAATTGATGAATGGGCCTTAACCATTGATGGATGAAGATTTAACTCAACAGAGAGTTAAAATTCCTGGGACAGATCAGATATGTGCATAATCCATGCAAACTATGGGTAAAGCAGGGGTAACCCTGCGTCAACAAGTTCTCCTTCTCCTCTTTTAAGCTTAAGCATTGTAAGCATAAGAAAAACACTTCCAAATAAATCAAACGTTCGCAGTAACCTGATGCTCTGATATCAAAATGATCTGTAATTGAAAACTAAAGGTGATATACAAATTGCAAGTGAAATTTTAGATGTGTTTATGGTAATGGATCAAGTTACTAAACACATAAACAAATTATTTTTAACCAAATTTAACAACCAAATAGAGACAAATAACCATAACTAAAACAGATAACACAAAACATGATAAAGGAGTTCACTCCTTTCTTGGGCTACATCTCCTAGTCCAACTTCCAATGTATGGCCTCTTTCACTAAGTGATAAAATTCTGTTTACATGGCTTTAAAATGCTCAAATAGAAGAAATGATGTCTCCAATGGACCCAAAACTGTCAAAAATCCCCATTTGGGTTCTTTCTGCACCTTATTTGGTGAAAAATTAAGAAATTTATGCTTATTTCTAGTTTTTTTTCTATAGCTAGTCATCCTACAATTTGACCCAAATCTAGCTTCATTGCCCCAAACCTGGAATTGACATGAAAATATGGCCTACAATTTTGCTCGATGGGTGAATTTTTTAGACAATTAAACTGCCCATTAACCCCCCAGTTCCGAAAATCATGGTTGCATGGTGGCCATGTGCCTAGGGGCCATGGCTAACCACGCACCACCGTCGGCCGAGCCCCCAACACGTAGTGCTCGATCATTTCGTGCCCATAAAACCTGGGCCTGGTGCCTAAAATTTCACGTTGAGGGATTTAAATCCATGCCTTAAATTTTCAAAATAGCCCCCGCCTGTGGTTGCATGGGTCGCATGTGGCCTGGGACTAGTCCCCTAGGGGTTGGCCCCCCTCTACTCTCTGTCCATGGTCATGCAATAGTAATGTGACCCAGGGTTGGGTCTTTGGGGATGGACCCATTTTAACTCCTCAGTGCTCCTGGTTCCATTGAGGGTCATGTGATCTCGAGGCTAGCCCCTTTTCCAAACTAAGTCGTCGCTTCAACTGTTAGCTCCTGCCACGGTTCTTTGCGATGTGATTATATGTGGTGTGGCTTTGTGGGAGGGCTAGACCATGGGGATGGGTCTAAGCCCTAGCCCTTGGTCCCACCCCTTGGTTCCGAGGGTGTGAGGACTAGGGCTGGGGCTTAGCCCCGACCCCAACCTCCAATGCGATTTGCATTAAACTTTAAATAAGTTTGTATCCTTCTATGGTTAAGAGACATAAAGTGGCATAGTGGTAAAGGCCCTGCACTACCCGATGATAGGTCTTATGTTCGATCCTTTCCAGGCCTGTTCCAACCCAAACAAAATTTTACACCAGTATGAGGAGGCCACGTGGCAGCCAACCATTGGCCCATGTGGTCCTCCGCCATTTGTCCAAATCAAAAACACTAACAACCAATCGAAAACCACAGAATTTTGACCAATCAACGAAGGAAACTTGGCGAGAAACCATTGGTCCGAAATGCATAGTTAGCCTATCCAGTCACCTTCTTAGTCAACGTACATACTACTGACTGGGCTTACCTGCAATTTCAACTTTTAAAAAATTTAATTGTTTGGAAAATCGATTAGAATTCGATATTGAGAGCATACGATATCGGTTTTGAGTTAAACGAGTTGTAAATTCAGATTATTGAGATCTATACAGTCGTTCAAGTTTCTAGCTTTGTCGCATACTTTAAATTTTGAGCACTAAATTGAACCACTGGATCAACCAATAATGAAATCTTACATTCTTTACAAAGGCCAATAGCTGGATCTCTAAGGGATCATAGAAAAACCTTTACACATTTACCAAAATAAATTTGAAAGACTAAACTTGTTTTTGACTACTATAATATAGGACACTGACAATTATATCAAATAATATGGTATTTTGTATTGATGTGTTTGGTTCGATCATGAAACTTTGGGTTCTTGGCCAACTTTATTGCAGAAGTGTTGTCAATCAAAAGAGGAGTTGAATGCACTTGTTTCTCCTGCAAATCTTCTAGGATTTTTCTGAGCTACACAATTTCCTTCATTGCTTCAACTGATGCCATATATTCTGCCTCAGTTGTGGAATCTGCTAGAAATTATTGTTGGTGTGACCTCCAGGAGACAATTCCCGATCCCAGAATCATAACATAACCTGAAGTAGATACCCCAGTTTCTCTATCTCCATTGAAATATGAATCGGAGTATCCAATAAAGCTAAAGTCACGCACCTGTGTATACTTGATTCCAAAGTCTTGAGTTTCCTTCAAGTACTTTAGAACTCTTTTTGCAACATACCAATGACCCTCATAATGTTTTTACATAAATCTGGATAGGATTCCAATAGTAAATGAAATGTTTGGTCTAGTCGTAGTCAGATAGTTGAGACTTCCTACGAGTTGTTTGTACTTTGTTGCATCCTCAAATTCGTTTCCTTCAATGGGTGTGAGCTTTAAGTTTTGTTCCATTGAAGTAGTCAAAGGATTGCACTCAGTCATGCCAAACTTGTTCAACAGATCTCCAATGTACTTCTTCTGAGAGAGGAATATAAACTTCGGATGTTGGGTTACTTCAATACCAAGACCAAATTTGTCATCTCAAAACCTTTCCTCAGTTCCTTCTGTATGGATGCAATGTAACTCTCATTGTTCCCTGTCATCAGAATATCACCTACATACACCACAAGAGATATACTTATTTTGCCAAATTTCTTGACAAACAAAGTTGCATCATGAAGATCATAATGTTTGAAATTGAGTTTCAGAAGATACTTAGTCAATTTCTCGTACTAGGCTCGCGGTGCTTGCTTGAGGCCATACAAGGATTTTACAAGCTTGCATACTTTATGTTCTTGACCCTTCACAACAAATCCTTCAGGTTGGGACATAAAAACATTCCCTTTCATATCTCCATTCAAGAAAGCAATTTTTACATCCATTTGATGCACTTTCCAACTGTTCTGAGCTGCCAAGGCAAAGAGTGTCTGAATGGTAGCCCATTTTGATGTGGGGGCAAAAGTCTCCTCATAGTCGACTCCTTCCGTTTGTGCAAAACCTTTTTCCACAATCCTGGATTTGTGCTTATCAAGTGAGCCATCTGCTTTATACTTCTTCTTGAAGACCCACTTGTAGCCTATTGATTTGGTTCCCAATGGAGGATCAATCAGCTTCCAAGTGCCATTCTTTATCAAAGCATGATATTCTTTCAGCATCACTTCTTTCCATTCATCACGAGAAGTGACTTATTTGAAGGAAGTTTGTTTGAAATCTGTAGACAAATTCAGTTCACAATCGTAAGAAACATCCATATCAATAGGTGAATCAGAATCGTCTACATCACCTCCTTTTTTTCTGGTTGAGCTTCTTGTTCCTATATTTCCAACCTCATCAGGAAGAACACTTTCAAGTGTCTTTGTCGGCCATTTTGGAGGACCTTTCCGAGATGGCCCAAGTTGCTCAGTTGACTGAGATGGGGCTGAATCAAGATTTAGTCTCCCAAGTCTTTTAATCACATCATTCAAAGTGTCATCAGTGGCTGGAGAATCATGCGGGGGAGAGAGTGATTCAAAATAAGATTCCACATATTAATCCAGTATAGGAATCCCCCCTTCAAGATGTGGAATCTCATTATCAAACTCTTGAAAAGACTTTACATGTTCGAATCTATCCAAGCCATCAAGCTACCGCTCAACAACATTGTCAATCTTGAAAGATTTAAGAAAGATCACATCACTAGATGTTATAAACTTCTTATTCGCTTCATCATAGAGACAGTATGCTTTAGAGGTATTTGAGTACCCCAAGAAGATACATTTGCAACTCGCACCGAGTTTGTTTCTCTGTTCTGTGGGTTTCAAGGCATAACAAGTGAAACAAAAAACCCTGAGATGCCTCACCAAAGGAATGTGGCCATGCTACATTTCATAGGGAGTATTTTTTTTATAGTCTTAGATGGACTACCTATTCTTTATATACACAACACATAGAACTGCATCAGCCCAAAACACCAGTTTAACATTCTTGAAAAACATCATGGAACATACCATATTTAAGATTGTCATGTTCATTCTTTCAGCTACTCTGTTCTGTTGGGGATTATAAGGCACGATTGTTTGATGTTTGATCCCATGTTGGCGAAGATAGTTTTCAAATTCATTTGATGTATATTATTTTCCATTATCAGTACGAATAGATCCAATATGAGATTGTGCATCATTTTCAATCCATGCATGAAAGTTCTTGAATGTTTCAAAAGCTTCATATTTTTTCTTCAATAAATAAACCCAACACATTCTGGTGTAGTCATCAATAAATGTCATCATATATTTATTACCATTTGCAGAAGGAACATACATTGGGCCACATAAATCAGAATGAATGAGTTCAATTTTTCTATGTGCTCTGGAATGAGAATCATGAAAAGATTGTTTGTTGTGCTTTCCTAAGATACAAGCATCACATTGCTTAAGTTTCCTAGGAATAGTAGGAAAACTAGTAACACCATTTTTCTTCAACAAACGGAGGTTGTCATAGTTCAAGTGTCCAAATCTAGCATGCCATAAAAGACTTGATGGAAATGTACCTTCATCATAGTCAGAATTGTGTGAAAAGTTATGTGCGTGAGCAGAGTTTCCTTGAAACTTTAGAAGTCTTTCTTCTTCTATCCCAGTGATGACAGGTGAGTGATATGATGTTTTTCTAACCTTAACCTTGACATCAAATATGTGAATGGAGTGTCCTTGCTGGCGGATGTGGACCAAAGACAACAAGTTTATCCTCAACTCCGGGAGGTATAGAACATCATGTAGAAGGAATTCTGAAAGACAAGACATTTTGAGCATGATGGTTCTAAGCCCTGATGGCTTGAGTTTCGACTTATCTACAAAGTATATTGCTCCATCAACATTATCAATGAATTCTTCAAAGAAATATCTCCTGAAAGTCATGTGGCAAGTTTCTCCTGAATCAAGAAACCAAGAATCTTTACATCAAGCAAGTGAAGCATTGAATAAGTCTTCAGTTACTCCAATGTTGAAATGTGCCAAAACATAATGAGTGGACTCAGGTGCTTTACCCTTCCCTTTGTCAGATATTTTACCTTTTCCTTCATTTCTTTCCTACTCAATTCTGTCCCAAGGCAAATTACATGTGGAAGCATCATGTCCATCTCTATTGCATCGTATGCAATGAAGATTAGACCTTTCTCCTTGGAAATGTCTGCCCCCCTGCCTCTAAAATTCTTCCTTCCTCTTCCTCTTTGGCCACCTCTTCCTCTAGAAGAATCTTGTGCATGATTCTTCTCTTTTTATGCAAGGCACACAACTTCTTTAGAAGACTGAGGAGTTGTCTTCTTCCCAAAATCCTTCTCTCTTTCAAAAAATTTCTTCTTAAGGGAGTCAAAGGTAATCTCCTTAAGGTTTCCACTTGCTTGCAATGACTCAAGATAGTGTGAATAAGTGGGATATAGTGCCTTGACTTAAGCTATGAGAGGAATATTTTTTTCAACACCGGTGGCTTTTATGTCATGCATAATGGATCTTACTTCAGATGCTAAGGCAAGAGGGTCATGATTTTTCAACTCAAGATTGAACAACTTGATCATCAATTGAACAACTTCAACTTCATAACGTGAGCCATACAATTCCTTCAACTTATTTAAGGCTTCAAAGGCATTTGAAAATGGAGAAATATGTCGACTCACCTCTTCATTTACTGATGTTGCAATTAAGGCATAGACCTTGATGTTCTTGTTTTCTCAAAAGGCAAGCTCCTTATCTAAAGTAGGCTTTTCCGGTGCATTGTCTCATTTTCCTTCACAAACTCCTTTCCACAAGTCATTAAAAATGAGAGTGTGTTTTATCTTCCAGGACCACGCATGATAGTTCTCTTTGCTAGAGAGAACTACTCCCACAATGGAAATTAAAGAATGCATCATAAAAACTGATCTGGGCCAGAAATTTGCAACAAAAAATTGATGTCTGCAATTGTCTTCAAACAACCGTAATAATCTATTTCAATAATTTAAATAACACCATATATGATCTTCTCAGGCTTTAACTGTATATGTTATAAGGTCTTCAAAAGAGAAACTTAATGCCTATACCATATATCACTTATATATATTTTATACCATATGCTCCTATGGTATTATAATTCCAACTCATATAAAGCGTTTTTTTTTTGAACTCATGAATCCACATGGTTAAAACATACCACTCATCTCTCTTTTCTTTTTGGTTTAAAAAAAAAAACAAGATTTCAACCCACCATTCACGAAACTAAATGCATACCATGACATGAGTTCAATCAACCACTCACAAAACTCAAGAAATAAGTTAACGTAGAGAGGATAACATGAGAGGAGTTCTCCTCATGGTCTTCAAATCACGACTTTAACATATAAATTATGGTGTTCAAAAAACTACTCCAACACACTCTTCAAACGTAACTCCACATAACATATTATAAACACCCCTCACAATACTTTATGATCGGTCTTTAAATCACACCATTCAATATTATTTTACCACAACCAATGCACAATTCAGTTATAAAAATTCAACGCGTCTTTCAACACAGTGACTGAAATGAATTGCTTGAAGGAGATATCGTAGGGAGACCGAAATGAACTGTTAATACAGTCGTTACATGCTGAACTCAACGAAAGACATGGACGTCCACCATATAACAAGGCAACAACGACGCTTTTAAGCGTTATTCCTTTCTGCAACAGTGAAACTCTTCAAGTTCCATTCATCACATGACCTTCAAAAAAACAACGCGCATCAAAGGCATTCCACGCTGCTTCGATGCATAGCTCCAATGCATTGTAGAGATTACACTTGAATTAACACAGAGGTACAATGCAGGGCGTTCCCTTTCTGGCCTATGGATCTCGATGGACTTAGATGCATATAGATTTGAGATTCAAGAAGAATCTGAAATGAAATTTGAGTGGGAGCATAGAACTGTATGCATTCAGCGGACAAAGAAGAATCTGAAATGAAATTTGAGTGGGAGCATAGAACTGTATGCACTCGGCGGACAAAGGACAGAGCAGGGACAACTCTAAGTGAAATCAAGAAAATAGAAGGAGTTATACATTAGCAAAGAGCTAAATTTTGGATTTGGCTCTAATACCATGTCAATGGGAGTAACTCCATGAATTTGAATTAATACCATGTCACTAGGAGTAACTCCATGAATTTGAATTAATTTGTATTAGGAGAGAATGTTGTTAAAATTTTTTTGAATTTGAATTAATTTGTATTAAGAGAAAATGTTGTTAAAATTATATAACTTCAGTCAAATTCCATTTTGGAAAACATACATAATGGAGATAATCATTGCATTGAATTCTTATTTTCGAGAAGATCAAAATAGATCTAAAAATCATTTTATTTAGACAAGCAGAAGTTGATTTTTGAATTTATTTATTTACTCATGTATATTGTATTAGCTCAGCCCTATTCCCATATACAATTGCACAGGCGGGTCTCAACATCAAATGGGTACTCATGAAAGCCTATAAATGGAAGGGACCTCAAGCTCATTTTGGACACGATCATCAAGCACTCTCTCCTCTCTTCTATTGATAGGAGAAAGCTCGTGCAAAGGGTCTAAAACTATAGGGTCAAAGCTCACACATGTTTAGGGTTTTTGTTTCTCGAACGCATGCTCGTAACTAAGCATTCTAGGCCCCAAATGCACGCACAGAGTGGTCAAAGGTGCGTCTGGGAAGTCTCAGATGCACACACACAATGTCTAAGGATGTGTTTAGGAGGCTAGGGTTTCCGCAATCCAGTTTGGCGCATGTAGTTCACATGGGAGCGTCCAACTCAGTCTCAAACGCTTGCATAGAGTGTCTCAGGGAGCATCCAGGACCAAAGGATGAAGTATCAGTGTTCTGAAGATTCTGCCCAGTGATAGCCATATTCAATAGTTGACTACAGTCAGTGACAGTGCATTATAGTTCTCAGAATAAGGGTTTTTGAGCACAAGCATGTTTAGGGTCATGTCATGGATGTTCTAGTTGTTTTGTTACATTGATGAAGATATGGATCATTGTACTCTATTTTGTTAAATCATTTGATGACGATCTAAGAAGAAGAAGAATTTGCAAGGGTTTTTCCCGTAGTGGGTTTTACCTTGGTCTCTGACAAATCGTGACATCTCTCTGTGTGCATGCTTTTCTTCTATTGTTCTTTATGTTTTGCTCCATTGATGATGATGATATTGTTCTTTTTCCATAGTTCCATATGCTGATGAATAATGATGCAAATCTAAATAATGTTATAATGTTATGGAGTGAATTTAATATGTTAATGAAGAAATGTAATTATCAAAGAAAAGAACAATGTAGCCCTAAGAAAAATTAACAAATATAAATATATACAAGGAGAGGGAGACTATTAGGTTTCATCTCCCAATGTCTCTCCATCTGCAACTTCTTTTTATTTTTACTATTTACATTAAGAACAATGTAGCCCTATGAAAAATTAACAAATATGAATATATATAAGGAGAGGGAGACTATTAGGTTTCATCTCCTAAACAAATATGAATATATACAAGGAGAGGGAGACTATTTTCATCTCCCAATATCTCTGGCTCTGCAACTTCCTTTTATTTTTACTATTTACATCAGTTAGCCTAATCCAAAGATTAAATGTCAAAAAAAATATATTTTTTAATAATTTTTAATGATGAAAAATATTCATATTTATTTAAAATAAGATAAATTTATTTTATTAAATTGAAAGAACTTCTTGACTCATTTGAAAATTACCCATTCCACTAAGTAGAAAGTATTCATTCTTATATATTTATATATATGAAATGTAAACATAGAATTTTGGACTTCTCTAATCGGCAAGATTCAAATCAGAATTGTGACCCATTCTTTTTTTTTATATATATTATTTTATTAAAAAAATTATTAATCTAAAATGGTGTAGTTTATATACATATAATAGAAATGGACTTGTCTAATCAAGTGAATATTTGGCACTAAGTCCAGAAATCACTCATTCTTTTATATATATTCTCGAAACGTTAGGACTTTTGTAAGGAGAGGACAATTTCACCCAGATTGTGATTTGTTTGTAGGAAATTATTTATTTTTGTTTTTATATATTTAAGATATGAATATATATTTTTGGATTTGTCTAAGTAGATGATGATTTCACTTGGAGTGTGAATTTCGTATTTGATTTCGTATTTGAATTGTTTTTAATGGTGAAAATAGATTTAGGGCTGCCAAGAACGCATAAGACTTAAAATTATAAAAATTGATAATTATAATTTTATTTCCAAAAAATTCCATCAAATTTCGTCAACATTTATAAAAATGTTATACCTATATAGTCTACCCTTATAATTTTTGACAAGTTTTTTTTTTTTTTAATTCTTTTTTAAATTCAATCTCACACTTTATCAAATATAAAGTTTTAAGAAATCTTCATTAAATTTCAAGTAAATTTACCCAAATTTATATTGTAAAAAAATATCAAAATTAAAAATAATTAAACTACGATTATAAAAATAAAATAAAACGGAAAGGTAGTCTAACTAATAAACAAAATCAGGGAAGAAACAAAGAAACACGGGACTCGACAAAATCAGGGAAGAAACAAAGAAACACGGGTTTCGAGTCTTGAGACCAGCGAAAAATAAGTAGAGCGGAGCCTTTGAGCTTTGATATTCTCATCTTTATGGCCGCAAACTTACCTCATGTAGGGGTAACGGAACCGGTATGGACGAACGCCGCCGGATTTGTGTCCAGGCGAGAAACCTGTCGTGGTTTTGGTTTCAATGGGCTTCCGAGCACCAAGTTTATCACACAAATTCGCCGCAGGTCTAATTAATACCTCCAACTCCAACCCCGCGTTTAGTACTGAGAAGCGGACGCACCCTACCGATCCGCTCCCGGTTTAATTCAAACCATCTTTAGTACTGAGAAGAAGAAACACACCCACCCAAAAATTCCATTCTCTACTCTTACCACCCGCCCACGGATCTCTTTTTCAGATTGCAGGTTAAATCGTAGCCCCAACCAGCCATCCAAGTGGGCATCTTCATTTTCATCCATCCTCCTTTTCATTCTTGGCATAATTCTCCCTCTCCTGGCCATCATTTTTTATCTCTGTTCATCTTGCTCTGCATCTCAAAGCCAAGTTTCTCTTTATTTGGGATTTGGGGTTGGAAGGAAGGATCGGGAAAGAGAAGTATGGATTTGGCTACAGACGTTTTCATTCCGGAGGATTATGTGAAAAGCCGCTACAGGAGGACGAGCGGTAGAACTGAATCACCTTACAGTAATGAACACAAGTATCAGAGTCCAGCTAATCACATCAATCACAATGGGGACTTTGCCTCAAACTCATCCTCAGCTAGATGCACTAGTACTATTTCTGATAGCGCAACCAAAGGAGGATCATGGAGTTGGGAAATCATTATTCTGAATTGTCTCACACCATAAAATTGATTTGAAATCTGTTCAAAACATGGGTAAGATTCATCAACCATACACTTGGTTAACTTGCCTTAACATTTTCCTTTAGATTGCAATGATTAAATAGCTGTATATTAAAAAGCATTGAAATGAGTAAGCAGCTTTCTATTAAAAACTAAGAAAAACATTATATTGGAAAATAAAGTGTCCTCTTTTCCCTATATAAAGAAAATGCGTTTACTTTTAAACAAAAATTCAAGGTTTCTGATCAATCAATGTTTCAAACTCTGTTTAGAAGAGGAAAATGGTACAATAAGACATTAAAAATGGCTCAAAATTTCAAATTAATCAATGTGAAACTCTGTTTAGAATAGGTAATGGTCTCAAACTCTGTTCAGAATAGGAAAATTGTACAATAAGATATGAGACTTGCTTATAGTAAAACTTTCATTATGCTTGAAAATTTTACCTAATTCAGCTGCAAATTATTATCCAATTGAAAATCCATTTGCTATATATTGAGCTGATTCCTGATTTTAATACTTAGTAGACATTTAAATGACAACTTTGCGCAGTATAATTGCCAGAGTTTTGCAGATATAAGCATTTGGTTGGTTTTCATTTTTAGCATTATGCCAGATAATCATCATACAGGTTATTGACGCTCACCCATTTCCGTGGAGGAATTCACAACTCTGCACATATACGGAGCATTGGCAATCCAATTTTTGGAATAAATTTTTTGGTAGTTTAAGTTTAGGATGAGATTTTTAATACATGAAGTTAGGTTTCAATTTAGTCCTTGGCTTGTGTTTGAAAGTAAAACTTAGTTAAGATTTCATTCAAGATGCATTCCAAGTTATCATAACAACCCGACTTCTTAAATGGGATCACCGAGGGTTCAATACTCTGAAGAAAGTTCTTGAAATTCAGATACTCTGCTCAAAAGTCCAAGTATTTTCTGTAAACCTCTTATGAAGGTCACTGTAAACCTCTGTCTATTCAAAAAGGAAGTTGCCCACACACTTAACATCTAGAGAAACAAGGAAATCACGTCTTGCAAAACAAATTAACAATCCCTAAACAAAACAAGTGAGATGGAGAGGAGGATGGAGGTCTTTTCAAATGAGAAACTAACCAGATTCACTGAATATGAAAAAAAAATATAGTCTTTGTATGCAAAGAAGAAAATGACCAGAATCAAACTTCTTAGCTTTATTCTTTATATGCAAAATGAAAGAGGATGTGCTTATATGCAAACTTTATGAAAACTCATAATGGTTCATACTAACCTTTGGTTTAATAAAGCCTTTTATAAACAAACTATAATGTAACTGAATTAATGAAATTAAATACATAATTACCATGTCTTTCTTTCACTTTAAATGCAAGCACAACCTGTAGACATGAAGGCAAAAGAAATATCCTACCCTTATCATAATGTGGAGGTAGTCATATTATATTTTAGCAACTCATACCTTCACCTTGAAAGCAAATGCAACATTGTAGACATGAAGACAAACGCAAGATCCTATCATCACAATTGAATGCGAAGGGAGTTATCTCATCTTTTGGAAACTCCTTAACCTTAAACATAAATGCAACATAGTAGACATGAAGACAAACCAAAGATCCTATCATCACAATTGAATGCGAAGGGAGTCATCTCATCTTTTGGAAACTCCTTAACCTTAAACATAAATGCAACATAGTAGACATGAAGACAAATGAAAGATCCTACCTTCACCATGGAATATAAAGGTAGACGTCTTATCTTTTAGCAACTCTTACCTTCACCTTGAAGAAAAATGTAGCATTGTAGACATGAAGACAAAGGAAAGATTCTATGTTTGCCATGGAAGGTGAAGTCATCATCTTATCTTTTATCAACTCTTCAACAATATGTTGGCTTTATGTCCAGAGTTACTCTTTTTGTCCAAATTTCCAAATAATCCAGCATATGAAATATTATTTCCTGTGTCCAAAATTTGTCTTATTAAGCATGCAAAGACAATCTAAAATGACTATATAAGTGGGCTTTTTTGGATTCCATATTGTCCCTCTTCTTGCCTCAAGTGATCAGTAAGTTGGAAACAAATGAATAAAGTCAAAATTACAAGTAACAGATTTCACTGACTTCTCATCAAAGGTTTTTTTGGGGCTTCTATGATCATTTCTTGTTTTCAAAGTTGATTTCTAGGGCTTCAATTTTTAAATTTTAATATATTAAATCTTGAACACCTAACCAAATTTAATACTTGTTTCTTTCTCCATGTTGCTAATAATCTCATGTTGTGTAGAGAACAAAAGTATGATTCTTATGTAACACATATTTAAAAACTACCTTGCATAGCCTGTCACAATCTAGCCATAAACATATGACCAATTGCCCTCTATGTTCTAAACTACCCTACATAACTTGTCACAATATAGCCATAAACATATGATCAATTTCCCTCTATGTTCTGAGTTCTTTACATTTTTTTGAGTGAAAAAATCTTCATATATCGCCAAAAATTCCTATTCGTTCCCGCTCTCTATAACTTGTCACAAGTTCATTTTATATTGGGGAATTGTGTTTATGGGACTTTTTTTTTAAATTGAAACAAGTGAGATAAATCTGCATTTTGATGAAGTAGGCCGTCTGCAAGGCCACCTCAATTAATTTCTCTATACCGTGATTTTCCCGGTATCCTTCTTTGGCTTTATCGTAAGTTTGGGTTTAATCACAAAAACTTCCATCCTTGTGGGAAAAGGGCATCATTCATCTTACTAAGTGCATGTTCTAATTTAAAGATTTGTAAGCAAGTGTTACCAATAATATTCTTACACAAAGCAGTATACAATATTATACAACACACAATAGAGTAGAAAGGAAAATAACACGAAGTAATGGAGAGAAAAACAATAAGAACTTTATTATAATATCACAACCACAACACCAAACTCTAATTGTCTATTTGTTACATTCATGCCATAATTATACTTAGTATTCAATGATAAGATAGTTATTGGTGTTTAAATACCTCAATTTGTTGACCAACTGTTGACGGTGCTGGACCCGCTAACATGTTAGGGGATCTCCTTGGTAAGAAGTCCTAACTAGGCCTCAAACCTTTTGGTGTAAGAGTCCCAGCAGTGGGTCGTACGGTAATGCCTTGACCGCAATTTCGCACAGAGGAAAGTAAGATAACTCTGTTGGTAACAAGGGTGTGACAGTTGCAGTAAGACAAGGAAGGTGCATGAACGATTCTAACACACAGAGAGTTGGGTGAGTGCGCCCCTTCGAAACCTGTGGTAGCACGCGGGTTGGAAGGCAACACACGAGCGAAGATGCATCACAAACTGGAAAGCAAGTTAGCTAACAATCCAAAGTGATGGTTAAACCAATCAACACATTTAAGTAAGATTCATATATACTTATACAAAATAGTCCATACATGCATGCGTAAGCAAAAAAATACATATACCATTTAGAGTAAACAAGATAGTTGGAATACAATATGACATATGCATGAAACATGTTGGCTTTGTTATATTAAGAAGTGTAAGTTCCAGTCATACAATACATCCATGTCCAGTCACTAGTTTTGATAGCGGAATGTTACATTCACAATTGCCTGCTCCTCCAAAGAGATGTACTAGCTCTACGTAGTGCAGAATCCAAGGCTCGTTACAATATTGTCCAAGCTCTCTCTAAGATAGTCTTATCGGAAGCTTGGTTGACCAAAAGCCTATAAAATGAGTTATGAGGTGCACTATTTATAGCAAAGGGTGGGGTGACCCTTGACATTCTCCTTTGAGATCATTCATCTACCCTCATGACTCTTCAAATACTCTATGATTGTTACATTCAACTATTGACACTTGAACTTCCACTTGACAAGATGTTACATTACAATGCACATGTGCCCATGTGAGACAAAATGGCTTGAGCAAGCCATGCAAGACATCACTAACACTCAGACCATTGTGGTGAGACCAACTCTTTGACATGCTTGTGATGGTCAGAGGTGATGAGCTGATGTCAATCTTGGTTGTCCGTGATGGTGTCCATGCGCTAAATTGTGACATCTTGCTGAAGTGAACTCTTGCCCTCGTTGCATCTGGGTGCACTGATATGGCTCCTCTGTCCAACTCGTCTGATAGCATGTGCATGGTCGTCCTGGTGCAACCGGATCGACAACATGTTGATGCATAGTGTCTATGCTGCTCTCCAAGCATGTGCTGGTGGCCGTGCACATCAACTTGTCGAGGTACATGTTTAGCTCTAGTCGGACTTGCTTCTTGTCTTCGCCTCGATGAGTGTGCCGAATGGGTGGGATCGCACGCTTGCGCACAATGACATGCATGTTGTTGCATTCCCTTACATGCAATCAACAACATTGCTCACCTTGTCTGCTCTGTGCCAGTAGCTGGGATGGATCTATAACTTGTACGTATTAATTTCCTTGTCTACAAACAACTTGATGTCTTCGTGGGTAGGCAAGTTCATAGACACTTGACGACTACATACCCAAGTGTTCTCTGAACGATGTCCTCTACTCTGCTCTCCTGGAAACCATTCTACATGTTTTTCTGAGAGACAGATGAACACCTACCATACCTAGAGACATGGCAACACTCATGGCAAGAAATTTTTCAATCGAAAACCAAAATGAACTTAAGAACTGATTTGCAACATACCTGTGTGACTGATCATGAAGGTTGTGCAATTTCTGTCGGGATGTCGGGAGACTGACTGCCAAAACTGTGCAAGGCACAGTCCAAGCTGTCAGGGGGCTGACTGACTACTGGAACTGTGCAATGCACAGTCCAACCTGGCCTGTTAAGGACTGAAACTGTGCAATGCGCAATTTCAGTCAGTAGTGACATGCAAGCAGTAAACTGCATTGCGCAGTTTTTGAGGCCAACAAGACACTGCCTCCAAGAATTGTGCAATGCAAGCCTGGAGGTCAGTGCATGGCTAGATTTGTGCAATTTCTAGAGGGAAGGCAGAGCCTTCGCTTCCGAAAATTCGTAGTGATAGCCGAGCGAGGCACAGTCCGGGCCAAATCAACCTAGTCCGACCGACGGGCGATTGAAAATATGAGAAGTGTGAATGCATGAGGAGATTAGTGCAAACAAGAGTGAATGATCATTCATGCAAACAACAAGTGCAAGATTTAGGAAACAAGAAATCATGCAAGTGTGTGAAGCGATTCGCTGCAACAACGACGTCCGTGAAAAAACAATTCCATTCATGCGACAGGAGTGAGATGCAAACGAAAATTGAAACGGTGCTATTACAAGCTAGTATGCATGTAAACGACAACAAGCACTCACTGAAATCGAGCAAACAACACTCACACAAAGTGAAACACAAAAAGCGACAGAAATGCAGTGCAAGTCATGAATAGTGAGCTTACCCCAAGAAAACTGAGCTAAATGTACCGACGACTCCTAGATGCAATGTGGGATGCCAGAGCTATAAGGTCGATGTGAGGAATGAGCTCTGTAATGTCCAGTTGATGAGTTTTGATAAGATCGAGGTTGTAACGTGCATGCCACAAATCTAGGAAAAGCGACACTTGGCGGGAGGTTTCTGAGATGATCCTTTCATATAACCTCTAGCTACTAAAAATAGATCCTTGAATCAAGGGATGCCTTTGCATGTTTCCTTGGGAGGAGCAGCCCATGCATGCAAATCAGTTTTGCTCGGTCCCGGAGGGAACCGGTAAACTCAATTGCACATGCAAGAGCCTACTCAACTGTTGGGAGAAAATGCGCATTTTTGGGAGGGAGCTAGGCTGGCTGCCTAGGAGATTTGCTCAATTTCTGGGCAGAGCAGTTGACTGGTGCCTAGGATTGCACAATTTATGGACTGAGCAGCCCTGCTGGGAAGAATAGCACAATTTTCTCAATGAAGCTTAACTAGAAGATCTACACAATTCTAGAGCCCAGCAAGCTGCCAGATAGAATTGCGCAATTTATGGAGGGAATGTTCGTTTCCCTCCAGAATTACACAATTTCTTGAGGGAGTTGCTCAGCCTGCAGCTGCACCAAGTCCGGAAGAACAACCTGTGATGGGAATGGAACAAGCTCTGATGGACAAGCTATCATTCTACAAGAAAATCATTGAATCTTGTGTACTTGATGAAGCAAGACATGCTGCTGTGAAAGGTTGGTAGGGAGGCTCCAAAACAAAGCTAAGGCAAAATTTTGGAGGGTGGTTGTAGCCGCTACAACACTTGGCGACACACTGGTAGAAATCCAGTTCTCTAAATGGACCTTGTTCGTGAAAAACAAGTCTAACACCTTCGGAAGTATTGTTCAGTTCTTAGTTCGTCTTGGTTTCACACTAGCCTGATTGTAAGATGTAGCATCTGCCAAGCTCTTGGTCGAATGACACACATTCCAAGCCAAGGCAACACAGTTGTTTCGATTGGGGTTGAGGGGTATATTGGTGCACAAGCAATATAGTCATCAAAGTCTTAGTTTCATCTCTGGTGTTGCTCCTCTGCCAACAGGCCTGGACAATACCCAAATGGAGTCACAACGGAACACTAGCATGGCTCCACTACCAGCGAGCCTGGTCAATACCTCGTCGGAGTTACTTGCATCACCTCTCTATGCAAGAAGCCTTTCTCTTCTTTTGCCTTATTCATTTTTCATTTTTTGAAATTTTCACTTTTCATTTTTTCATTTTCACAACTGTGCATAGCACTTATTCATTTGAGAGGCGGAAGAGGGATCCTGACTTATTTAGAGCATAAGAGGTTGTTCTTGTAGAGAAGTAGTTTATTGTACCTTTGACATGCCTGTTAAGGTTTTCCCCCTCACCTTAATCTACTTGACTGATCTGGCAATGGCTAATCCAAAAGCAACTGACTAGAGTACGTGACATTAGTTAGCACACAAAAGCTGTGTTTTCACCAAGGTTCACTTCGAACAATACATATTTTCCATCGACGTATCATGGACTAAAAGTAAAAATTTCTTCATACAGAGGCGAGATGACAGATAACCAAGTATTGATAGTTGTACAAGGCCTCTTGTACTTTACCCAGCTTGTTTCAAGAGTCATACATGGTTTCATGCGAAAATAACATATGAACAAAACAAGAAAACGAACAACAAAGCAAAGCAGAAGCAAAAGAAAAGTGAGTAAGAAAACAAGCAAGCAGACAAACAAACAAACAAAACAAGTAAGCAAACAAGCATGCAAGCAAACCAACTAAAAGCAAACAATACTCTTACTCCTAAGCTAACGATGCATGGGCCTGATCAAGTGAAGTGATATTTCCAATGTAGCCATTGGCGCATTGGTTGACCCATGTTGGTGAAGGCTTGTTCCGTGAGCAACCTAGTTATGTGGACCAACAAGCAAGAAAGATATAACAATGAAGGCAAACACACCTCATGTTTAAAAGTTCCCACATGACATAAGTGAGTGCAAGTACATGACAAGCAGTCCGTGACTTATCATGGTGTTGTGCGACACTGCGTGTAGCCGTGAAGCATATGAACATTCTTCAATGTCACATGCAAGAAAATGAAAGAATCAAAGACAAATTGCATCGTGCACATGTGCTTGCAATGTAAGATTCTTCCAATGCATAAGTGATGGGATCGTGCAGTTCGAGTGCAAAAAGCATGATCTGTGTGTGAGATTTATATTCAATGCACACAGATGAGTGATGAGGAGCCTTAGGTGATTGAACAATTTCTGATCAGAAGTGAAACTAACCCCAAGAGAGCGAGGGCCTGACATAAGCATCAGCTCAGGATGAAGTGCCTTAAAATTCTTGGGTGTTTCAACTTCATCGTCAGATAGATCATCATAAACTGGTGGCTTCGAAAAATAAACTACAATAGAATCATGATCATGATCGAATATGGAAGTAAATGGATCACGAAAGCCACGATCAAAAAAATCAGTGTTTTCATCAGCATCCTCATGATCTGATGAATCAAACAGAGGGGTATATGTTAAGTGAACAAATTCATCCTCTGTGTTTCCGGAAAAAGGCAGTTGAAAAACCAAGTGGATTTTCAATGAATAACTTATCCTCTCTGTTTTCAAATGATGTACTTCCATCTAGTGTGTCTTGCGAGTGATCAACAATGGGTGCGTCCGATACACATGCGAAATCATGGATGGCAGGTTCACCAAAGATGTCAGGGAAGAATGGAGGAGGCTTAGACAGAAGGGAGTCATCCTTCGTCAAGTGTTGATGCTCAAGCTCCCAGTATAATCTTCATGAATGACAGCGCATGTTGGTTGTGCAACACCAAACTTGTTGATGGCTTGATCCTCGTTCACAACAAGTGTAGAGTCCGGAATGGAAGAAAACACGACAGTATCATCCGTAGGATTAGCTAAGTACAAAGACGGAGGTTGTGGAACAAAATGCATGTGACAACTCGATGGATTCACAACCAAATCTGCGTGAAAATTAAGTGAATTGATGTTGGGAGGATGTGATAGCTGAACTGATGTGTGAGCTTGATCTCCCGCATCACTCTGCAGTGATGGAGCTATTTGATGAGGGGGCAGCGGATAGTCACTTGTGACAGTGACCGTATCCATCTGTGATTGTGCAGCTCCATCACTGAAGAATACTGAGCGAGTCTTGATTTCAAACTTCTTCTTGGGACAAGCAGATTTCTTAAGGAAATACTTGAATCGGTCCCAAAGATAGAAATACTTCATCTGGCTCTTTGGATCTTGAAACTGCAAATCATGGAAGCACTACCAAAAATCCATAGGTGATTCATGCGGAGCCTTCCATTGTTGTAGCCGTTTTTTGTCAAGATGGTCTGGATCAAAATGATAGAAGGTGTCTTCAACGAGATCACAAAAGTGCTCAAGAGAGTGCACGATGTTAGAAGGCAGGCTGCACAACCATCAATGTGGAGATTCGCGAATTGTGTATGCAAGCAACAAACTGGCCTGTTCATCAGAACATCCATCTTCCTCATGAAGCATGGAAATAAAGTCATGTAGAAACTTAGGCCAGGCCACTTCGCCTTCACCATCATACATGTAAGTGGACAAGAGATCAAAGAACTCCCCTCTGATGGTGACATCTTCAACATGCGAAAAACATCGTGGAGGGAGTAGAGTGCAAGAATCCATGATAGATATGCAAAGTATCAAAATAGGATGAGAGGACACAACTTGTCATCTAGCCCTCCTTCTAGCACCAGAAATGTTGACGATGCTGGACCCACCAACATGTCACGAGATATCCCCAATAAGAAGTCCCAATTAGACCTCGAACCATTTGGTGTAGGAGTCCCAACAGTGGGTCATATGGTAATGCCTTGACCGCGATTTCGCATAGAGGCAAGTAAGATAACTCTGTTGGTAGCAAGGGTGTGACAGCTGTAGTAAGACAAGAAAGGTGCATGAACGGTTCTAACACATGGAGAGTTGGGTGATTGCGCCCCTTGGAAACTTGTGGTAGCACGTGGCTTGGAAGGGAACACACGAGCGAAGATGCATCACAAACTGGAAAGAAAGTTAGCTAACAATCCAAAGTGAGGGTTAAACCAATCAACACATTTCAGTAAGATTCATACATACTTATACAGAATAATCCATACATGCATGCATAAGAAAATAGACACATATACCATTTAGAGTCAACAAGATAGCTGGAATACAATATGAGATATGTATGAAACGTGTTGGCTCTGTTATATTAAGAAGCGTAAGTTCCAGTCATACAATACATCCATGTCCAACCACTAGTTCAGAGAGCGGAACATTACAACCACAACTGCCTGCTCCTCCAAAGAGATGTACTAGCTCTGCGCACTGGAGAAGCCAAGGCTTGTTACTATACTGTCCAAGCTCTTTCTAATATACTCTTATCGGAAGCTTGGTTGACTAAAAGCTTATACAATGAGTTATGAGGTGCTCTTTATAGCAAAGGGCGGGTCACCCTTGACATTCCCCTTTGGGACCATTCATCTACCCTTATGACTCTTCAACTACTCTATGATTGTTACATTCAACTATCGACACTTGAACTTCCACTTGACAAGACATTACATTACAATGCACATGTGCCCATGTGAGACAAAGTGGCTTGAGCAAGCCATTTAAGACATCACTGACACTCAGACCATTGTGTTGAAACCAACTCTTTGACAAGCTTGTCATGGTCGAAGGTGATGAGTTTATGCCAAGCTTGGTTGTCCGTGATGGTGTCTGTGTGCTCAATGGTGACATCTTGCTGAAGCAAACTCTCGCCTTCGTTGCACCCGAGTGCACTGATATCCCTGCTTTGTCCAACTCATCTGATATCATGCGCATGGTCGTCCTGGTGCGACTGGACCGACAACATGTTGATGTATAATGTCTACACTACTCTCCAAGCATGTGCTAGTGGTCATGTGCATCAACTTGTCGAGGTACATGTTTAGCTCTAGTCGGGCTTACTTCTTGTCTTCGCCTCAGTGAGTGTGCTAAATGGGTGGGATCGCATGTGTGCGCACAATGACATGCCTATTTCTGCATTCCTTTGCGTGCAATCAACAACATTTCTCACCTTGTCTACTCCGTGCCAGCTTCTAGGATGGATCTATAACTTGTAGAGGCGCAGTTTCATTCGTGAGTGCATGTTGCGCCCCCTGTTATACCTGTTCCTACTACAACTCATTCTCTCGTCTATGCATCTCCTGTTCTTCCTTGAGTTCCTGCTTCATTACATGCAACTCCTTCTTTGTTTTGTTCTCTCCCTTCGCGTGATCTTCATGTCGTGTCGTTACCTCATAGCCTGAGTCTCCAAAGTTGCTTTCATCACAAGTGGATCTGCTTGAGCTTGCAACTTTGTTTTGCCTCTGTGTTGTCAACAACCTTCCTCTTACGTTCGTTGCATCCAGTATGCTACCTTCAGTTGCTATTGATGGTGTTGCTTGTTGTGATGTTGTTGCCGTCATATCTTGATGTCCTTGTCTATGAACAACTTGATGTCCTTGTGGGTAGGCAAGTTCATAGACACTTGATCGACTGCATCCCCAAGTGTGCTCTGAACGGTGTCTTCTACTCTTCTCTCCTGGAAACCATTGTACCTGTGCTGCTGAGAGACAGATGAACACCTGCGATACTTGGAGACATGGCAACACTCATGGCAAGAAATCTGTCAATCAAAAACCAAAAATAACTTGAGAATTGACTTGCAACATACATGTGTGACTGATTATGAAGGTTGCACAATTTCTGCCGGGAGGTCAGGAGATTGACTACGAAAAATATGCAAGGCACAGTCTGGGCTATCATGGGGTTGATTGCTGCTAGAATTGTGCAATGCATAGTCTAGCCTAGCTTTCTAAGGACTGAAACTGCGTAATGCGCAATTTCAGTCAACAGTGACATGAAACCAGAAAATTTCATTGCGCAGTTTCTGTGGACAACAGGAAACTGCCTCCAAGAATTGTGCAATCCAAGCCTAGAGGTGAGTGCCTGGCTAGATTTGCGCAATTTCTGGAGGGAAGGCAGAGCCTTCGCTTCCTGGAAATGTGCAATGCTAGCCGGGCAAGGCACAGTCCAGGCCAAGGTAGCCCAGTCTGGCCGACAGGCGACTGAAAATATGAGAAGTGTGAATGCATGAGGAGATGAGTGCAAACAAGAGTGAATAATCATCCATGCAAACAACAAGTGCAGGATTCAGGAAACGGGAAATCATGCAAGTGTGTGAAGCGATTCGCCACAACAACGACCGTCCATGCAAAAACAGTTCCATGCATGTGACAACAGTGAGATGCAAACGAGAGTTTTCTGAGATGATCCTTGCATGTAACCTCCAACTGCTAAAAATAAATCCTTGAATCAAGGTATGCCTTTGCATGTTGTCTTGGGAGGAGCAACCCATGCATGCAAATTAGTTTTTCTCGGTCTCGGAGGGAACCGGTCAACTCAACTGCACATGCAAGAGCATGGTCAACTACTGGGAAAAAATGCACATTTCTAGGAGGGAGCTGGGATGGTTGCCCAGGAGATTTGTGTAATTTATGGGTAGAGAAGCTAACTGCTGCCCAAGATTGCGCAATTCCTGAGTTGAGCAACCCTACTGGGAAGAATTGCGCAATTTTCTCAGTGAGGCTTGACTGGTAGATTTGCACAATTCTCGAGCCCAACAGTTTGTCAGACAAATTTGTGTAATTTCTGGAGAGAAGGTTGGTTTCCCTCCATAATTACGCAATTTCTTGAGGGAGCTGCTTAGCTTGCAGTTGGACCAAGTTCAGAAGAACAGCCTATGAGGGGAATGGAACAAGCTCTGATTGACAGGCTATCATTCTGCAAGAAAATCACTAAAGCTTGTGTACTTGATGAAGAAAGACATGCTGCTGTGAAAGGTTGCTAGGGAGGCTCCAAAACAAAGCTAAGGAAAAATTTTGGAGGGTGGTTGTAGCCGCTACAACACCAACTTAAAAATTCAAATAGACAGTGGATTGCTTTTTACTTGGTTGACTATTGAGTGTAGTCGACAAAGTTGACTAGCCCCTCCAACATCTTCCCCCACAACCAATCATTTTTTGTCCCAAAGAAGAGGGAGATGTGGAATTACAAATACAAAAACAACAAATAAATTTTATTTCAAAAGTGTTGTTAAAAAAATACAAAGTTGAATGATGTGGTGCTGAAGTGGCATGCTTCCTTTCTTATACTTTATCAATATTGCTTGGTCCTGGTACTTTTGATACTATTGGATGCAGTTGATGTGGTGTTGTTGGATCTGTTGGTTCTTCAATTTGCATTGTTTAATTGACAAGTTTTTCAAGAATAGTTTCTAGTCATCTATTCAGGGGCACTTCTTTTTATAGCACTCTAACAAATTTGTCTTGTAGACGCCCACTCGAGAGGTCGAAGCCATCTGCTTCAATGGGATAGAAAAATAAGAATCTTGGTCGTGGAGGAGAACTCGACATAGTCTGTGGTCGTGGTTGTGGTCGATCTTACAATTGACTGAAAGATGTCTGATGGATATGGGGTGTCAGTCATTGTAGTTGATATTCAAATGTAGTCCACTCATTAATGGAGCATTGTGCTTGCACCCAAGTGACTTTATCTTGGAAAAGTAATCCAACATTAATTCAGCATTGTGCTTAGACCCCTAAGTGACTTTATCTTGGAAAGGTAATCCAATTTTGATGTGAGTGAGGTGCCCTATATCTCTGCCAAGTCAGGATTATATTTATGTCCTAAATGTTGCACTTGTTGGTTATTTGGTTTAGATATTCGACAATGTTCCCGACTTCGAGATGTGCTTTCTTTCCCTCGTGAAACCATTATCACTTCTTTTGAATTAGTTTTATCTCACTTCTTTTTCCTTCGTCGATTTTTTCTGCCAAGTCCGTGTATACTCTAAAGTTGGTTGTTGAGTGCTTCTTTGCTTTCAATAAAACTTGTTGTACTTTCAATCGACTACAAGTTGATGCAAACTACTATGGCTAGTTGCACAAGATAGTGCTCATTGTAATGGGTTGCTCCATAGTTGTATCTAAAGATTTCTTTATTTCTTTAAATTTTGAATACTCTGTCTGCAAAATTACTATTGTTTGATCGAATTTTAGTCATTTGTTCTCCTCTTGCATTTGTTTGGTATGCTCCTTCATTTGATTTTTATTTTCACTTATTTATATATTCTGCTCATGTATTTGTAAATTTGAGTCGACCAACTACAATACTAATTGCTTCATTGAATCAAGTCAATCAATTTCAAAATTTGGTGGACCAATATGTAATTTCTCCTAGGATAAGTTGATGCTTTCAATCCATGTAGTTTTTTCCTTCTCCTTTTTGGTCGAGAGTCTTTCTATATCTTTGATAGTATTTCTCCATATTATTCCAGACTCTTTCAATGAATCATTGTGCGAGTTGAAGATTTGGTTGTTTAGTGCTTTATTGGGTCAAAGATCACATTTGCTATCCTAGTTAGTTCTCTTCTAGTTGGAAATCCATGTAGACCTAGGGCTTCTTTGTATTTCCTTGAGAATTTTTCTTGTTGATCCTCTTTTTTCTCAACTTTGGTGTTTTGGACACTATCTTTTAAGTCGGTTCCAATGTGAACTTTCTGTCAAATTAATTAGGTCAGTTGCTAGTGGAGGAGGTGGTGTCAAGGGTAGTACTGTGGACGCAGGAATACACAATCCCGCAATCAACTATTTTATCTATTTTTCTATTAGGTGTCCATTCACTCTTGGATTAGAGATTCGTCAATTGGCCCTTAACCTAATTGAGTTGTGGTTGATTGTGCCTCATTCTACTACTTGTTCCATTTCTCTATCCCCTAGTCCTTGCCCTGATGCTCCTCTATGATATACATCATTGGTTGGTCGGTAGGTCCTTTGTTGGACTAGAGGTTGGTTATTGATGGGGCCAGTCAACTGTTGCTACGTGCTTTCATCTAGTTGAATCAACTAGTATTCTTTGATCATACTTATTTTGGTATAACTATTGTTGCTTGTAATGTGCTAACTATTGTTGCTCTCACTGTCTATTAGAATTCTGGTGCTCCTGTCCTACATCATCATTAACTTGGGAATTTGATTGTGTTTGGTCGACTCTTTCAATTAAATGGGCATCGTCATTGTGCAAGATAGATGGAGCCTTCTCACTTTGTACATCAAACAAAATTTTGTTCAACCGTGTATGTTTGGAAAATTGGGCAACTTATCATGTGAATCAGATGAAACCTTTTGTTCTATTTCATTCAAGTGGACCGAGACTCCTTTGTGAGATCTATCTTGCTGATATTGAACGAACTTGCCTTCTTCTTGGCTTGTTTGGAATGGAATTTGTCTAATTGGCCAATTGTGTCTTCTTTGTTCTGCTAGTGGCAATATGTCAAGTTCTAGAAATGTTAGACTCCTTATCTAGTGTCCGCCTCTTCTCCTTTCTCATTTTCTTTTATGTGGCTATTTTTAATTTTAAAGCCTCAAGGATTATTTTCTTTGCTTGAGAAATTGCTTCGACATAGGCAAGACTAACACTCGACCCAAGGACTTTCCTTGTCCAAGTCATTTCTTGTTGAGTCAAATCCCTTTCTAAGTTGATTCTTGACACACTTCTAGGAGATTTTATCAAGCTTTTTCTTCATTTTAATATCCTCGAAGTTGGTCATGTTCACATATTTGAGGATCCCTTGCCAATTAATGTGAGGTCATGGTTGTGTTGTCTCATTGTGCTCAAGTGTTTTTCTCTTTTTAGCCAATGGTCATTAATGTAGTGAGCCCACTAGTGTTTATTGGTCAACTACAAATAGAACTATGTATAATTCAAATTCTTTTTCCACTGCCAATTCTTGTTGAAAATGACAAAAATGTAAATGATTAGTTATCTGGGTAAAAAAAATGTTTATTGTCAATCAAGTTTATAACGAAAAGAAGTTATGTAACAAAGTAGTCCATATTAATTAGTGATTACCCGAGAGGCTTGTAAGCATGGAGAAAAATTCTTGATCAATAAGAGTTCCAATCGCTTGCCCCGTGGAGGTTTCCTTAACACACTGTCAGGGTTTTACCACGCAAAATTTCTTGTGCTACATTGTGTGTTTGTTTTAGTTTCCTAATTTCATTTCATTTCTTTCTTGATTGAATGATAAGCTCTAAAACCAATAAGTGGTATTAGAGCCTAAGAGAAGTCAGGTTAGGGGAGTCTGCGCGTTTGCGTGGTCGTTGAAGTCGTTGAGGATGTTTAAATTAAAGGGACGAGCAAATTGGTGAATTTCTAGGAGTCTTTGTCGCCCTGCCACCGCCGGAGAGAGAGGTTGTTGATTTGTTAATGACTCGCCGCCAGAGAGTGTATAATTTCCCACTGTAGATCAAAATATTAAGCAATAGACTAAAGCAAAATACAAGATCTGCTTCTACAACAAAGTTTGCGGAAGCTTAACCAAATTGAGAAAGATCAATGAGAACACATATAACTGAGAATGAGAAATCAATCACACATAACACAGAAGAAATAACCCAAGGAAAGCCTCAGCCTAAAACCCCAATCTCTGTATTATCATACGAGTGGAAATCTTGTTCAAGTTAGAAAAAGAATCAGCTCTAAAGCTATCTTGCTCTCTCTGCAATCAAACAATACAACTCACAGACTGAATAAACACTGTATATGTCCTCCTCAAGCCCTCCAAGCCTCCCATTTCCTTGCGCAGTTTTTCTTGGGTTCTAGTGAAGCCACATGTGTGAATTGGCCTCATCACACTCACAAAACCTAAAGAAGTAACTGCACAATCCTCAAGGAAAGAATTCCTTCTGCATGCAAGAGATATTCACAATGGAATATTCTAGCAACTAATAGTACACTGCCCCTCCATCTGATCTCAACTGGGTCTCTATCTGAACTGACATGCATGAGTTATTTATGAGAGAATATTCAGTTATCTGAAGTGCAGCAGTTACATGCATGCATGCATTAACTAACTAAACTCACAATTAATTCAACAAACCATTTGAATTAATCTAACTGGACTTGACTCAGTTAACTAAGTCAACTAATTACAACTCAATATTACAACTCATCCTTATCTCTTTAACTGATGGATAAATTCCTCAATTAATGGAGAAACTATTGCATGTCCCCACATAGACTTCATATTTGATTTTCTACAACTAATTAACTCATGGTGAATTAATTAATTATTTTACAAACAGTTGCTAAGATCAAATTTTAATTTTTACTTCTCTATTTTAGTTCAGGGACTAACTAAAATAGGAAGGTATCCCGAAATGCTATTTATAGCAGTACTAAATTTAGCACTTCTATATTTAGCATTTATTGTTGCTATTTTCAACACTCCCTCTCAACAGGAAAGGGATTATCAGTAACCCCAATCCTGTCTCTGTGGAACTCGAACTTGCATTTTGACAATGCCTTAATTAAAATATCTGCATACTGTTCCTCGGTCAAAACATATAACAATAACATGATCCTCTTGACCACACAATCTCGGAGATGATGATACTGGATATCAATGTGCTTGGACCTGTCATGAAAAACTATATTCTCAAAGATTTTGATACAACTCTGATTATTGCAGTAGATCACGGTTGGATCCATCCTCTGACCAAACAATCCCACTAGAATCTTCCTCATCCAAATGGCCTCACATGCAGCATGACTAGCAGCCATGTATTCAACCTCTGCTCAGCTAAGTACAACTGATCTCTATTTCCTACTGTACCAGGAAACTGCAGCTGAACCAAGGTTGAAGATTCCTCCAGAAGTGCTCTTCCGGTGACTCCCTGCCCAATCCGCATCTGTGAAGCCCTAAAGCTTCACTCCCTCTGTCCGTTTGTACCACAATCTGAACTGAGATGTGCCTCTGAGGTATCTCATCACATGCTTCACTGCCTTCCAAAACAGCTTGGTAGGCTGAACCATAGCTTGACTCAGCTGGTTCACCACAAAGCATAAGTCAGATCGTGTGTTCACCAGATACATGAGTGAACCCACTAGCTGCCGATAAACAATAGCAGCTACTACCTCACCTGAAGTAGCATCCTCCTTCCTCTAGTTCCCAGCTAGAGGAGTTTGCATGGGCTTGCACTTCTCCATGTGAAAGTGCCTGAGTATCTCATTGGCATACGTGCCTTGAGACACAAATACTTCACCATCTTTCTGCCACACCTCCATGCCTAGAAAGTAGTGCATAAGACCCATGTCTTTCATTTCGAACTCTCTTGCAAGGTCCTCCTTACAAGACTGTATTAGCTGATCATCACCTGTCAAAATCAGATTATCGACATAAAGAAAAATGATCAATGGTTTATCTTCTACCATGATGTGGTAAATGTTTGCATCTACTTCACTCTTGGTGAAGCCCAACCCGATGAAATAGATTTCGATCCTGGTGTACCAAGCACGAGGTGCTTGCTTTAGCCCATACAAAGCCCTCTTGAGTTTGCACACATGCGACTCACAATTGAAGGTATCGAAACCTTCTAGCTGCTCAATGTACACCTCCTCCTCAATCTTCCCATTGAGGAATGATGTCTTCACGTCCATGTAGTGGATCTTCCACCCCATCTGAGCTGATAGTGCCAACATCGATCTAATTGATGAGTACCTTGCTACGGGAGCAAAAGTCTCAATGTAGTTGATCCCCTCGACCTGTGAGAAACCCCAGGCAACAAACCTTGCCTTATGTTTCTCAACACTTCCATCAGCTGCCTGCTTTACGTTGTAAAGCCATCTGGAACTCACCACTAGCTTACCCTGAGGTTTTGGGACAACATCCCACACACTGTTCCAAATGATAGAGTCGTACTCGTCTACCATTGCATCAACCCAGACTGGTTGCTGCACTGCCTCCTCGAATGAAGCAGGTTCGTTATCTACACACTCCCCAACTAGGGCCATGTACCCAATGTACTGCTCAGGCGACCTCCTCTATTTGCGCTGAGAAGATGGCTATCCCACATTTTCCCATGCATTCAACATCAACCTGTTAGCTTCCCTTGAGCGTTTCTGCCCATCTCTAGAAGTATCAGCATGAGTGGATGTCTCCACTCCCGGATCCTCTGTATGCGGCTGCTCCACATCAATCTGAGGCTTCTCCTCCTTAGGAACTGAAAAGTTCCTCCTCTGCATGCAACTTGAGCTCCCTCTCAAGTGATAATCGCATGGCTTTCTGCTCGTCGAACTTTAGATCCCTACGTACCACAGTCCTCTGAGTGGAAGGCAGGTACACCTAATAGTTTTGGGGTGTATTCGTGTACCCCACAAGTATTCCCAACTCAGTTGTTGGGTCTAGCTTCTTCGTGGCATCTTTGGTCACATGACAATAAACTGATGATCCAAAGATTCGGAAGTGACTTACATCAAGTTGCTTCCAGGAAAAGGCCTCCATAGGTGTCTTCATCGCTAGTATATGGTGCGAGCTTCTGTTCTGCAAGTAGAATGTTGTATTGCATGCCTCAACCCACAAATGCAGTGGTAGGCTTTGGTCATGCAACATCGATCAAGCTGCTCCCACAATCGATCTGTTCTTCCTTTCGGCCACCCCATTCTACTGTGGGTTATGGGGTTTCATTAGTTCCCGTTTAATTCCTTCTGCAGCGCAGAAGTATTTAAACTGTTGGGAGACATACTCTCCACCATTATCGCTACACAAGGATTTTATTTTCTTTCTAGATTCTTTCTCTGCCAAGGCTTTAAACTCACAAAACCTCAAGAAGTTCTGATCCTTCTTTTGCATAAAGTAGATCCAACATCTACGAGAAAAATCATCAATAAAAATAAAATAATACCTATGTTTAGTGGTGGAGGCTGTAGAGAAAGGTCCACAAACATCTGAGTGACCTTGCTCCAAGATTTCTCCAGCTCTACTGTCTCGATCTGAAAAGGAAGATTTCGCATAATTACCCAAGGTACAACCTTTGCATGTATTCATCTGCTCCAGTTTTCCCTTGGGTAATCCGATAGAAATCCGCTGCATGATCTTCACGGCTCCATGGTGCAAGTGGCCCAGTCTTCTATGCCATAGCTCGCCAACATCTTGGCTCTGCACCATCTCAGCTATGGAACTTAATGCAACACAGTTGTCTACCTCCAGCTTGTAGAGATTCTTTACTTGAATCCCAATTCGCTTTGTCTGTCCAGTATCGATATGCCTCAAGATACCTTTCCTTTACTAAAGACTACATCATATCCTTTATCTTCTAGCATAGCAACAGACATAATATTCTTCTTAAGACCTAGTACATACTTTACATCAGTCAGGGTGAGGGGAGCTCCATGCTCCCTCTGAAACACAACTATACCTTCACTTGAAACACGGTACTTTCCATCATCACCCATCTCGATCTGCATCTGGAGATCCTTCTCCTCCAAGGTACTGAAAAGATTCTTGTCACCTAACATGTGGAATGAAGTTCCACTGTCCAGGTACCACACACATCCCACCATGGATGAAACCATGCATGCGATAAGTGAGAAATCCAGCTCAAACTATGAGGCCAGTGCCTCACCATCATATCCCTTCAAGGAGCCCTTCTTGGATTTCTTCTGTGGACAATTCGTAGCATAATGGCCCACTTCATGACAATGAAAGCATCGCATTTTCGATTTGTCAATCTTCTTCCCACCATGGGAAGAACCGAATTTGGAATGGGACGCCTTCCCTTTCCCTTTCCTCACCTTACTTGCTAAGGCTAGATTTTCCTCATCATCTTGCTTCGATGAGGATCCATCACTAGTGCTTCTTCTTATTTCCTCCTGCATCATATCCGACCAAATTCGTTCCCAATCTGGCAATTTTTCTCTTCCATTAACCGAGTCTTGGTAGCTATGCCAGCTCTTAGGAAGGCCGAGGAGTGCAAGACTCACCATGTCATAATCAGCGGTCGTGATCCCTACACTTCCAAGCTCATCCCTGCAGGCGGTGAGCTTGTTCAGAGATGTAGAGATCGTGTCTCCCTTTTCACACTTGATCTTACGAAGCTTGTCTTTCAGTGCCAACTTCCTCTGATCAATGCTGCTCTGATATAGATCTTTCAATGTTTTCCACATCGAAAACGGTGTGTCCTTCCCATGGAGGCTCGAGACAATGTGGTCTCGAACTCCCTCTAGGAGGATTCTCCTTACTCTAGCTACACATTTCTTCCATTCCGCCAGTTGAGTAGCATCAATCGACTTGGGGACTTCTTGATCAAGGAAGTCCTTTAAACCGTTATCCTCTAATACTGCTTCCATGCGATCTTTCCAGGCTATATAATTTGAGCTGCCATCAAGGGCATACTTGAGTCTTAAAACATTGAACGCCATTGGTGAAATTGAGATGTGATAAGAACTTGATTTCTATATTCAGAAACCACAAACTTCGAACTTCTCCCTTCTTGTATACTGTTCTTCGCCTTGATCATCTTTGCTCTGATACCATGTAGAATTTCCCACTGTAGATCAACAAATTAAGCAATAGACTAAAGCAAAATACAAGATCTACTTCTACAACAAACTTTGCAGAAGCTTAATCTAATTGAGAAAGATCAATGAGAACACATATAACTGAGAATGAGAAATCAATCACACATAACACAGAAGAAATAACCTAGGGAAAGCCTCAGCCTAAAACCCCAATCTCTGTATTATCATACAAGTGGAAATCTTGTTCAAGTTACAAAAAGAATCAGCTCTCAAGCTATCCCGCTCTCTTTGCAATTCAACAATACAACTCACAGACTGAATAGACACTATATATGTCCTCCTCAAGCCCTCCAAGCCTCCTATTTCCTTGCGCAATTTTTCTTGGGGTCCAGTGAAGCCACATTTGTGAATTGGCCTCATCACACTCACAAAACCTGAAGAAGTAACTGCGCAATCCTCAAGGAAAGAATTCATTCTGCATGCAAGAGATATTTACAATGGAATATTCTAGCAACTGATAGTACACTGCCCCTCCATCTGATCTCAATTGGGTCTCTGTCTGAACTGACATGCATGAGTTATTTATGAGAGAATATTCAGTTATCTGAAGTGCAGCAGTTACATGCATGCATGCATTAACTAACTAAACTCACAATTAATTCAACAAACTGTTTGAATTAATCTAACTGGACTTGACTCAGTTAACTAAGTCAACTAATTACAACTCAATATTACAACTCATCCTTATCTCTTTAACTGATGGATAAATTCCTCAATTAATGGAGAAATTGTTGCATGTCCCCACATAGACTTCATGTTTGATTTTCTACAACTAATTAACTCATGGTGAATTAATTAATTATTTTACAAACAACTGCTAAGATCAAATTCGAATTTTTACTTCTCTATTTTAGTTTAGGGACTAACTAAAATAGGAAGGTATCCTGAAATGCTATTTATAGCAGTACTAAATTTAGCACTTCTATATTTAGCATTTCTTGTTGCTATTTTCAATAGAGAGAGGCTGTTGATTTGTTAATCACTCAAAGAGGAAGTTTAAATTTTGTTTTAAGAGCCAAGAAAACCTGCCTGCTCGCTCGATGCTCGAAGAGCTGCCTTGTTGTTTTGTCAGTTGATTGACAGTTTGTGCCGTTGTATGAGGGAAAAACTGTTGTGGAGAATCCAGGGTTTCTTCGGCCTGTTCGGAGGGAGAGAGCAGCACATTGAGCCTTTGTCTTAGAGACTATCATTCTGACTGAGGAATGAAACTGTCATTTTGATGTCTCTGCTAGAGAAAGCCACGTAGCCGCCAAAACAGAGCCTAAGTTGCCAGAGAAGTGTAAAATCGATCTGCCGGAGGTTGAGAAAGCCTGTGCCGAGTTGGGGTCGTTAATGTGAATGTGTGAGTTCACTGAAGCCAAGAGAAATTGATCCGTCAGAGGTTGAGAAAGCATGTCTGAGTTCGCTGAAGCTGAGAGCTCCCAAACAAAAGAAGCATCTGTTTGAGATCGTTGAAGCTGAGAGCACCTAAAACAAAAGAACCGTTGGTTGAACAGATAGAGCATTATTTCTTAGAAAGTCAAGAAAGTGAGGTAGTTTTTTTTTACAACAAAATTTGTTGGAGGGTTTCTCTAGTTAAAGGAAAAAAAAAACAGATATATATATATATATATATATATATATATATATATATATATATATCTATTTTAAATTTTGAAAAAGTAACAGAAAATTGGAATAAGAATTTTTCAAAGGGAAAACCCTAGAAAGAAACCAGTAATACGATTTTTTTTAAGAAACCCTAGTTGAAGGAAGGAAACCCTAGTAGGAGAATTTGTAGAAAGAAATGGAAAAATGACGAATGTTAAGTTTGAGGTGGAGAAGTTCACCGGAAAGAACAATTTTGCATTATGGACACTGCAAGTTAGGGATTTTCTGGTGCAACAAAATTTGCACAAAGATTTAGACGAGGTTAAAAAGAAACCCGTTGGCATGACATATTTGGATTGGGAGGACTTGGATGCCCAAGTTATCAGTAGCTTCAAGTTGTGCCTAACAGATGAAGTTCTCTTCAACATTGTTGAAGAAACATCGACATCAGGTTTATGGGGAAAACTATAAACATTGTATATGACCAAATCTTTAACCACGATAATTTATCTGAAAAGACAATTATATAGTCTTTGGATGAAGGAGGGTATAAAAATTGCTGAACATTTAAATGTTTTCAATACAATTATTTGCCAATTTTTAGATATGGAAGTTAAGTTTCAGGAAGAAGACAAAGTTATCACCTTGTTGTGTTCTCTACCTGAGTCCTGGTACCACTTTGTAACTTCTATCAGTTTGAGCACAACTGAATCTTTGGAATTTGATACATTTGTGGGAGCTCTGTTATCTGAAGAAGTACAGAGGAAGTCCAACATTGAAACCTCCACACCAGAAGCCATGGTAGCCAGAGGCTGATCAAAGGAAAGAGGAGAGAAAGCAAGGAGTTCTTCCAGATCAAAATCAAAGGGAAAAAAGTGTAAATCCAAATGTTGCTACTGCAACAAAATAGGACACCTAAAGAAGGAATCTTGGAAAAGGAAGAAGTCCATTGAAAACCCAAATAAGAAAGCAAATCAAGTTGAGTCAAGTATGATTGATTGAAAGTTTTATCTGCTTAATTGGGCATGATAGATGAAGCTTTACCTATTTATAATGTCTCTCAAAATTATGAAAATTGGTTGTTAGAATCTGGTGCTTCTCATCACATGAGTACGCGCAAAAATTGGTTCACTTCATATGAAATTGTGAATTGTAGTTCTATGTTTATGGGTAATAATGTATCTTGTCAGAATGTTGGGATGGGAAATATCAAAATTAAAATGTATGATGATACAGTTAGAACATTAACTAATGTTAGACATGCACCTAAGTTGAAGAAAATTTTGATTTCTTTGGGAGTGTTGGACTCATTAGGTTATAAATTTACAGGTCAAAATGGAGTGTTAAAAGTTTCAAAAGCTGCTCTGGTTGTTATGAAGGAAAAGAAGATCGAAAACCTTTACAGACTTAAAGGAAGTACTCAGGTCAGTGAGGCAATGATTGTATCTGAGAAGACAGAAGAAGGTACTTTCCTATGGAATCAGTGGCTGGGTCACATGAGTGAGAAGGGTCTTCAGGTACTGATGAATCACAAGTTGCTTCCTGGTTTGAAATCCTTGAGGTTGGATTTTTGTAAACATTGTGTGTATGGAAAACAATGTAAACAGAAATTTAAAATTGGAAGTCATAATAGTAAAGAAATTTTGGACTATATTCATTCTGATCTTTGGGGACCATCTCCTACTGTATCTTATGAAGGTGCATTATACTTCTTAACATTTATTGAGGATTTATCCAGGAAATTTTGGGTCTGTATGTTGAAAAGGAAATATGATGTATTTAATGTTTTTAAGCAATTTAAAGCTATGGTGGAAAAGAAAACAGGAAAATCAATTAAATGTTTAAGAATTGACAATGGCGGTGAATTTACTTTCATAGAATTTGAACAATATTGTAAGAATGAAGGAATTGTTGACATAAAATTGTTGTTTATACTCCTCAGCAAAATTGCGTTGCTGAACGTATGAATCAAACTCTTATGGAAAGAACCAGAATCATGACCAGAAATGCCAACCTCCAAAAGGAGTTGTGGGCAGACACAATATCTGCTGCTTGTTATTTAGTTAACAGATCACCTTCAGTTGCCATTAATTGTAAGATTCATGAAGAAGTTTGGTTGGGTCATTCTTGTGATTATTCATATTTAAGGATTTTTTGTTGTGATGCCTATGCTTTTATTGCAAAGAATCAACGTTTAAAGTTAGGCCCAACAAAAAAGTGTTATGTATTTGTTGGGTATGACTATGCGGTGAAAGGATACAGGTTGTGGGATCGTTCTTCACAGAAGATAGTCATTAGTAGAGATGTAACATTTGATGAATATTCTCTTATAAAATCAGATGTAGAAAAAATTGAATAGAAACAGGTAACACAAAATCATCAAATTCAGTTGGAGGCTACACCCTTTTCAGAAAGTCGAAAGGAAGGAGAGACTTCTGAAGAAAAAGGTGAAGAAGATGCAAAGGAAACTGTTGAAGTTCCAGAACCAGTTCAACAACTAGTCACTCTAAGAAGGTCTACAAGGGAAAGAAAAACACCCAAAAGGTATGGAGATTATGCTTCATCTATTGCATTGATTATCGAAGATGGGGAACCTTCTTGTTATTAGGGAGCAGTGGATGATGCAGCTAGAGAAAAATGGAAAAGGGCTAGAGACGAAGAAATGGATTCCTTAGCCAAGAACAAAACCTGGGATCTTGTAGAACTTCCTGAAGGGAGAAGTGTTGTCGGATGCAAATGGATCTTCAAATTGAAGCGAAATGTTGATGGAAGTATCAAGAGGTATAAGGCGAGGCTGGTAGCAAAAGGGTATTCTCAGGTTGAAGGTATTAACTTTCATGAGATTTTTTCACCAGTTGTAAAACTTGTTTCTATTTGTACTGTGTTAGCACTAACTACATTACTTGATATTGAGTTATAACAGTTAGATGTTAAAACAACTTTTATTCATGGTGATTTGGATGAAGAGATTTATATGGAACAATGATCCGGATTTAAACAGGAACGCAACAAATTACAGAGATAACCATATACACAAAGATGCAGCGGAAATAATACTTCATTTCATTAATGGAAAATACTGAAATATGCTTACAACCAGAAATGGAAATAAACCAGCTAGGGCGATGGTAGCTTATCTCTGAGAAGAGATGTGATGGCTACATGCCTCTGAACTGTGTTACAATGAGGCTCGAAGGCCTATTTATTGTTGAGAAACAATGGAAAAACCCTTACCATTCCAAAACCTAACCCTAGGAGATGAAACGCCAAACTGTGGGCCCCGTTTGGGGTAAATTGGTACATCAACTTCCCGGGGTCGTAACTTTGGCATATGATCTCCGTTTGATGCGTACAATAGCTCATTAGAAAGATCTGTCCGAGCACTATCATTGTTGGAACAGGCAACATCGGTCCATCGGTCCATTCCATGGACCCATGTTGCCCCTGTATTCCCCAAAAAACGTCGTTTAGGGCCTCAAAACGGCTCCGGAAGTTCAGGACCCGAAAAACTGCTAAAAATAGTAAGTTGTGCTACAATTAAGGAAACTGAAAATGCTGAGAAAGACAATGGTGGGGGTCCAGGTGGACTTGGCAGGTGGCCACCAATATCCACCTGGATCATTCCTCCCCCCTTAGGAAGCAATGGTCCCCATTGCGTTGAGCTCGTCCATGAGATGAGGAAACTTCTGCTGAACTTGTTCCCTGGTGAGCCACTTGCCCTGCTGAAGGAGTTGGCCTGCTTTGACAACTCGATACAGTTGGATATTCTGTTGGCGAGTGTTCTTGATCTGTGTGTCCATGATTCGATCAGTTGCAGCTTGTCCCATGCAATCTGGATTTAATTCTGTGGGTTTGAGTTGTTCTGCAATGTCGGATGTGTCTAGCAATGGTGGAAAGTATGGCCGAAGGCGGTCCACATTGAACACTAGGTGCAGGCCAAGGAATGGGGGAATGCTGAGCTCAAATGCATTGTCTCCCATAGCCTTAGTAATGGTGTAAGGACCATATCAGAGTGGTCTCAATTTCCGATAGGCTCCAGTAAGGCGTTCCTTTTGCAAATGCAACCAGACTTTGTCGCCCACCTGAAACTTGTGTGGCACCCGATGTTGATCATGTCGCTGCTTGTACTTGGCATTTGATTTCTCAAGAATGTCATGGACCTGCTGGCGAATATGTTGGATGCGCTCAATGAAGCTGGTGGCCTTATCTGTTTCGGACTGGACATGAGCTGAATTCATGTGAGTAGCTGCAAGTGGCATGGCCACATCAATGGGGCACAGTGGCTGGAATCCCAAACCCACCTGAAAAGGGCTATGGCCAGTGGAGCTGTGAAGAGCTCGGTTGTAGCTGTGCTGAACATAGGGGAGGCTCTCGTCCCATGTGCGTGGATGCTTTGAGTTATACATGCGCAAAATGTGCACAATCATCCTATTGACAACCTCTGTCTGGCCATCAGTTTGAGGATGGAAGGCTGTGGACTTCGTGAGTTTGGTGTCCAGCATTGACCAGAGACTGGACCAAAATGTGCTGAGAAACCGACTGTTCCGATCTGAGATGATAGACTGTGGGATCCCAAAGTGCACCCACACTCGTTCAAAGAAGAGTTTAGTAGTGGCTTCTGCTGTGATATTCTTCTTGCAGGCCACCATAATGGCCATCTTCGAGAACCTGTCGACGACCACAAAAACACAGTCATTTCCATGCTTAGTGGAAGGAAGGCCTGACATGTAATCCATGGAGATGGATTCCCAAGGTCGACTAGGGGTAGGAAACGGGGTATAGAGGCCGTGCTTCTTAATGGTCGGTTTGGCAATGGCACAGGCAGTACATGATCGGATGTACTTCCCAACATCCTGTCGAAGATTCGGCCAATAGAAATAATTTTGCAGTACTGCCACTGTTTTCTCGACCCCGAAATGCTCAGCAGCCCGACTGTAGTGTGCTTCCCAAATCATCTTGGCACGCTCGCTTGAAGGAACACAAAGGTGACCGAGGTGGCATAATAGGGCATCCTGGAGGTGAAAATCTGCAACATGCCGACCCTCCAAGAGTGTCTGGTATGTGTGGCCGAATTCTGGGTCGCTTTTGTAGAGAAGTGGCCAATCAGAAGTCTCGTGCCCACAAGAGTTGAGCATGGTGGTCAACGCCATGATCGGTGGTCGGCTGAGGCAATCTGCAACATTATTGGTGCTGCCCTTTTTATACTTGATATTCAAGTGAAACTGTTGCAGGTATGTAGACCACTTCTGATGGCGATCATTCTGCAATTTCCCTTGGGTCTGTATGAACTGCAGGGGTCGGTGGTCTGTGTGGATGACCGTTTCCTTCCCCAAAATGTAATGCTTCCATTGTCGGCAGGCCTGTACAATGGAATACATCTCTTTATCATAAGTGGGGTACTTCCGGACTGTGTCTGAAAGTGTTTCACTGTGATATGCCACTGGATGTCCATGTTGAGTAAGGACTGCCCCAATAGCATAGTCAGAGGCATCTGTCTCGACCTCAAATGGTTGTTGTAAATCTGGTAACGCGAGCACTGGTGCCATGCAGAGGCGATCCTTCAACTCCCTGAATGCCTTCTGTTGAGATTCAGACCAAAAGAATTTTGCTTTCGCCCCTCCCTTGGTGACTTGACTCAAGGGCCAAGAAATATGAGAAAACCCCAGCACAAACCTGCGGTAGAAGTTGGCAAGACCTAGAAAGCTGCGGAGCTCTGTTAGAGTGGTTGGAGAGGGCCAATCCCGAATGACTTGGACCTTGGCTGGATCGACATGCACCCCCTGTTCATCAATGATGTATCCCAGATACTGAACCTGGGTCATGCCAAAAGTGCATTTCTCCAAATTGGCACATAGCTTGTGTTGCCGCAGTGTTTGGAGAACCTGTCGGATGTGGTGGAGGTGCTCTTCCCAACTCTAGCTGAAGATCAGAATGTCATCCAAGTATACTACTAAAAAGGAGTTGGTGAATGGCCGTAAGATGTCATCCATTAGCCTCATAAAGGTTGCAGGAGCATTCGTCAATCCAAAAGGCATGACCAACCATTCGAAGAGGCCCTCCTTGGATTTGAAGGCAGTCTTCCACACATCTGAGGGTTCGATTGGTACCTGGTGATATCCTGACTTCAGATCGATCTTGCTGAAATATTTCGCCCCCTTTAGTTGGTCTAGGAGGTCATCAATCCGCGGGATCGGGTACCTATTACGGACAGTGATCTTGTTCAGCGCCCGATAGTCAATATAGAGTCTCCACGTCCCATCCTTCTTCTGTACCAACACGATCGGGCTCCCACAGGGCGATGAACTTGGATGGATGTGACCTTTCTGCAGGAGCTCCTGAATCTGCCTCTTGATTTCATTATTCTCCAGAACGGAGCGCCGATAAATTGGTCCATTGGGTAGCGGCGCACCTGGGGTCAGATCGATGGAGTGCTTGACTTGACAGTGCAGAGGAACCCCTGCCGGGGAGGTGAAGATGTCTTCGTACTCCTCCACAATCTTGTCCATCTGTAGCTGTCGTGCAGAGGGACCCCGTTTGGAGGCCGCGACCACTGTCTTCTTCTTCCCTTGAGGGCGTATCATCAGGAAAACAAATTTCCTGGTTTTGGAAATGATCTTACTGCATTGTTTTGCAGTAATCAAAGAGATGGCGGCAGGTGGTGCTACCTCTGGTATCCTGAACAACTTATTTCCCAATGTAATAATAACAACACGGGGCCTTGATTCATACACAGCATGTCGCTTCCACAAGTATGGTTGTCCTAGTAATACATCACAAACTTCAAGGGGAGCAATGTCACACAATACCTCATCCGTGAAGGGCTTGATGTTGTATGGAAGGCGACACTGCTGACTCACGCGAAGATCTCGCCCTTGGTGAAGCCACCCAATGGTGTATGGTTGTGGATGTGCTGTGGTCGGTAAGCCCAACCACTTCACGACCTCTGCCGAAATGAGGTTCTTTTGACTCCCGCTATCAACAATGAACTGTATCGGGGAGCCCTTTACCCACATCTGGGAGTGGAAGAGACGCTCCTCCTCCTCTGGATCTTCGGGTTCATTTTTCTGGATCTTTGCGGTAGCAACAGTGGCGCTGGGATCCGCATCAATGATCTGCTTCCCTTTTTCATACCCCTTATCGGGTTCTGACTCAGAGTCGGAACATGCATCTGATTCTGAAACCTTTAGCTCGGCCACCAATGACTGCTTGGCCCGACACTCACTTGTGTTGTGAGTGGAGCTCTTATGGAACTCGCACCATTTTCCAGTGTCCTTTATCGGCTTCGCGGCATTGTTCTTTGCTTACAGCTTCGGCTGGTTGTCTTGGGCTGTCCCGCCTTGGCTCTGTCCTTTGTTCTGTGGTTTAGGGGCACCTTTCCCCTGCTTTGGATTCGCAGATCCAAAGTCTCGCTTCTTTTGTTTAAACTTCTGCTCGACCTTGACGGCATATCGGTATGCTGCGCCAAGCGAGGGGATGTTTAGGAATTGTATTTCTTCCTGGATGTACTTGTGCAGGCAGCCACGGTATTTGAGTATCAAATGTTGCTCTGAATCCTTGATACCCAACTTTGTGCGAAGGGTATGGAAAAGATTGGTGAACTCCGGCACGTCTTGGTCCCTTCCCTGCCGCAGCGTGGTCCACTTTATGTATTCATCCTCATAGCTTCCGACAGGGTAGAAATGCTCCTTGATGGCATCTCGGAACGAATCCCAGGTGGGTGCGGCTAAAAATAGTGAGCCAGTACTTTCATCCTTCTGCTCGCAGTAGGTTTCCCACCAGTCCTTGACGTGGGGGACTGCTTTGAGAAGAGCAAAAACAATCTTTTCCCGACTCGAAAATTCATGAACAGAAAAATAACCCTCTAGCAGATTTAACCATTTATCTATGGCATCGGCGTCTATCTGACCCTCGAATATGGAGATTTCAAAATTAACTTGTACCTTAAAGGGTGTGGCGTTTCCAGAGGAGCTGCTGGAAGCCGATGCGCCGCTTCTGGGTAGCCGCTGAAGGATCTGGGCAAAGTTGTCCATCATCGCGTTCCGTTGTCGCTCGAGGGCTTCTTCGAGCAAGATTTTGATGGGATCTCCTGCCCCCTCGTCTTTCTTCTCGTCCGCCATGGGAGGCCGTCGGGATTTGCGAGGTTGGTCTTGCAAAGGTTCAACCAGTTCAAGCCCTAACTCCTTATATCCCGACCTTGTTGGGGACATGCAAAGAAAAACAGAGAAAAAGCAAACCGCTCTGATACCACTGATCCGGATTTAAACAGGAACGCAACAAATTACAGAGATAACCATATACACAAAGATGCAGCGGAAATAATACTTCATTTCATTAATGGAAAATACTGAAATATGCTTACAACCAGAAATGGAAATAAACCAGCTAGGGCGATGGTAGCTTATCTCTGAGAAGAGATGTGATGGCTACATGCCTCTGAACTGTGTTACAATGAGGCTCGAAGGCCTATTTATTGTTGAGAAACAATGGAAAAACCCTTAACATTCCAAAACCTAACCCTAGGAGATGAAACGCCAAACTGTGGGCCCCGTTTGGGGTAAATTGGTACATCAACTTCCCGGTGTCGTAACTTTGGCATATGATCTCCGTTTGACGCGTACAATAGCTCATTGGTCCCATGTTGCCCCCGGATTCCCCAAAAAACGTCGTTTAGGGCCTCAAAACGGCTCCGGAAGTTCAGGACCCGAAAAACTGCTAAAAATAGTAAGTTGTGCTACAATTAAGGAAACTGAAAATGCTGAGAAAGACAATGGTGGGGGTCTAGGTGGACTTGGCAGGTGGCCACCAATATCCACCTGGATCAAACAACTAGAATGTTTTGTACAAGGTTGCAACAGAAGATTAGTTTGCAAGCTCAGGAAATTATTGTATGGTCTGAGGTAGTCTCCCAAGCAGTGGTACAAGAAGTTTGACTCCTTCATGGTGAGCCAGAACTTTACTAGAAGTGAGTATGATCATTGTGTATACTTCAAGAGTTTCAATGGCATATTCATTATCTTGGTTTGTATGTTGACAATATTCTTATTGCGAGCAAAAGAATGGAAGAGATCAACATGTTAAAGGCTCAACTCTCTAGGATTTTTTATATGAAGGATCTTGGAGCGACAAAACATATCTTGGGCATGGAGATACACAGATATAGGAAAAATGGAAAGCTTTGGTTATCACAGAAGAAGTATGTGGAAAGAGTACTTGAAAAGTTTGGTATGAACAATGTGAAACCTGTTAATGTTCCATTAGCTTCCCATTTTAAGTTTTCTTCGGTTTTGAGTCCTAGAACTGATGAAGAAAATAAGTATATGTCTCGTATACCACATGCAGATGCGGTGGGAAACTTAATGTATGCGATGGTATCTACAAGGCCTGACATTTCACATGCAATTGGATTTGTCAGCAAGTTCATGGCAAATCTAGGGGAAGAACATTTGTGAGCAATGAAATGGGTGCTTAAGTATTTGAGAGGCACAAATGACCAGTGTAACATCTTTAATGGTAGTGAAGGTTCAATCTGTGAATATGTGGATGCTGATTATGCAGGTGGTTAGGACAAGAGGAGATCTACTACAGGATATGTCTTTACTCTTGTAGGTGGAGCAATTCGCTGGATGTCAAAGCTTCAAGAAACAATTGCTTTGTCCACTACTGAAGCAGAGTATATAGCTGCTTTAGATGCCTGTAAAGAGGCAATGTGGTTGAAAGGTCTACTTTATGAGATTGGAAGGACGCAGGAGAAAGTGAATGTGTTCTGTGACAATCAGAGTGTTATTCATTTGTCCACAAATCCAACTTATCACAACAAGATCAAGCAAATTAACGTATGGTACCATTTTGTGAGACATGTGATCGATGGTGGCAAAGTAGCTCTCAAGAAGGTCCATACACAAGAGAATTGTGCAGTTACAGTAGAGAAGTTATAATGGTGTTTGGATTCTCTTGGCTCACAAAAGATATGATAAATGGGCATGGGCAAGGGATTAGGAAAATTGTTGTCAAGGTGGAGAATGTTGAAAAATAACAATAATGTAAATGATTAGTTATCTCGGTAAATTTATTTTTCATTGTTAGCCAGTGTTATAACGAAAAGAAGTTATGTAACGAAGTAAAGTTACCTATTCTTGTTTTTATATATTCCAAATGTGAGTATATAATTTTGGACTTGTCTAAGGTGAGGATTTTTTGTTTTTTAGTGGTGGAAATGGATTTAACACCCTTAAGAACCTTGAGACCTAAAATTTTGAAAATTGATAACTATAACTTTATTTTCAAAAAATTCCACCATATTTCATTGAAATTGTGTTGGAAATGTTATTCTTTTCAGGGTGAAATCTATGTTGAGAACTAAAATTATGAAAATTAATAACTATAACTTTATTTTCAAAAAATTCCACCAGATTTCATCGAAATTGTGTTGGAAATGTTATTCTTTTCAGGTTGAAATCTACGTTTAAACCACATTTATAATTTTTAACAAAATTTTATTTGTATTATTTAAAATATATTTTTAAATGTATAAATAAATTTAACTTCAAACTTCACCAAATATATAGTTTTGAGAAAGCTTCGTTAAATTTAATCTAAACCTATACCATAAAAATATCAAAATTAAAAATAATTAAACTGCTAGTGTAAAAATAAAAATAAAAGAAAACTAAAAGGTAGTCTAACTAATAAACAATAAACAATATTAGAGGAAAAACAAAAACAAAACCAAAAAAAACACGGTTATCGAGTTTGAGACCAGAGAAAAATAAGTAGAGCGGATGCCATTGAGCTTTGACATTGTCGTCTTTTTGGCTGCAAACTTAGGGTAACGGAACCGGTATTGATGAACGCCGCCGGATTTGTATCGATGGAGAAACGTGTCGTGGTTTTGATTTCAATGGGCCTCCGAGCACCAAGTTTATCACACAAATTCGCTGCCGGTTTAATTAATACCTCCAACTCCAACCCCACGTTTAGTACCGAGAAGCAGACGCACCCCACCAATCCGCTTCCAATTTAATTAATACCACCAACTGCAAACCATCTTTAGTACTGAGAAGAAAAACACACCCACCCAAAAATTCCATTCTCTGCAGGTTAAATTGTAGCCCCAACCAACCATCCATCCAAGTGGGCATTCTTCATTTTCATCCATCCTCCTTTTCATTCTTGGCATAATTCTCCCTCTCCTGGCCCTCAATTTTTTATCTCTGTTCATCTTGCTCTGCATCTCAAACCCAAGTTTCTCATTATTTGGGATTTGGGATTGGAAGGAAGGATCGGGAAAGAGAAGTATGGATTTTGCTACAGACGTTTTCATTCCAGAGGATTATTTAGAACTGAAGCATACAGTAACGAACACAAGTATCAGAGTCCAGCTAATCACATTCACAATGACTTTGACTCAAACTCATCCTCGGCTAGAGCACTAGTACTATTTCTGATATCATGGAGTTTGGATTCGTCTCACACCATAAAAGATTTTATATCCAATGTAGTTGAAGCAAGCAAGCAAGCAAGAAGGGGGCATCGCCCACTGTGATCCCATTATCTTATTTTTTACAATTTGATTTTATTGAATTCATCAGTTTTATATGACATTTCATTCACAGTCCCTTTTAACTTCCTGTAAAATCTTTCTTATCCCCAGTTTATTGAATGAAGCCAATGACTAATAGCTAGCTTGCTTGCTGACATGAAGACCTTCGTCCATAACCCTGTTGCATGTATTTATTCGTTCTTTATATTCTCCAGTCGTTTTTGGTACCGGGGTCTTCTGTGATGTCATAACGGATATTCTATGTGTCAGTTCGCATTGCATTCCCACAGTTCAAGTTCAAAACATGGGTAAGATTCATCCACCCTACACTTAGTTTTGTATGGTATAGTTATTTATTTGTTTTAGATTTTTTATTTTTATTTTATTTTAGTAGACATAACAAAATTTCAATTTTGATGGTAGACTAAGAACATTACACATCATACTGATTTGTAAAATGTATCTGTCAATTTAATTTACATTTCAATAACAACTTTGAACAATATAATCGCCAAAAATATTTACATATATAAACACTTGATTAATTTTAATTTTTAATTTTGTATCTGCCCACTTAATTTACATTTCAATAAGAACTTTGAACAATATAATTGCCAAAAATATTTACAGATATAAACACTTGATTAATTTTAATTTTTAATTTTTTAACATTATACCATGTAGTCATCATATCTGTTATTGACGGTCACCCATTTCCGTGGAGGAATTCAGAACTGTACACATATACCTGGAGCATTGGCAATGAGATTTTTGGTACTTAAATTTTGGGATGAGATTTTTAATACACGAAGTTAGGTTTCAATTTAGTCCTTGGCTTGTGTTTGAAAACATAACGTAGTTTAAGATTTCATTCAAGATACATTCCAAGTTATCATAACAACCCGACTTCTTCAATGGGATCACCGTGGGTTCAATACTCTCAAGAAAGTTCTTGAAATTCAGATTCTCTGCTCAAAGTCTTGAAATTCAGATTCTCTGCTCGAAGTCAAAGTATTTTCTGTATGAGGTTAGTGTATAACTCTTATGAAGGTCATTTTAAGCTTCTATCTATTCAAAAAGGAAGTTGCCCACACATTTAACATTTAGAGAAATAAGGAAATCACGTTTACCAGACCAATATTTTCCAAACAGATCAACAATCCTAAAACAAAACAGGTGAGATGGAGATGGAGATGGAGATAGAGGTCCTTTCAAATGAGGAATTAACCAGCACTGAATATGACAAAATTTTTTATAGAGAACAAAACAAATCAGACTTCCAAACGATTAATAATCCCAAAATAAAACAAGTGAAATGAAGAGGGAGATAGAGGTCCTTTCAAATAAGAAACTAACCAGCACTGAATATGACAAAAAATCTTATAGAGAACAAAACAAATCAGACTTCCGTAGTTAGCTTTATTCGTCTCTGCGTACAAAGAAGAAAGATGATCAGAACCAAACTTCTTAGTTTTATTCTTTATATGCAAAAATGAAAAATGACGTAAATTTTATGAAAACTCATAATGGTTGATATTAACTTTTGGTTTAATAAAGTTTTTTTTATGAGCAAATTAAAATGTAATTGAATTAGTGAAAATACATAATTACTATGTCTTATGGCTTTTTTTCACCTTAAAGACAAACACAACCTCGTAGATATGAAGGCAAAAGAAATATCTTCTCCTTGTTAGAATGTGGAATGTGGAGGGAGTCCTATTATATTTTAGCAAATCATACCTTCACTTTGAAGGAAAATGCAACATTGTAGACATGAAGACAAAGGAAAGATCCTATCATCACAATTGAATGTAAAGGGATTCATCTCATCTTTTGGCAACTCCTTAACCTTAAACATAAATGCAACATTGTAGACATGAAGACGAAGGAAAGATCCTACCTTCACCATGGAATATAAAGGTAGACGTCTTATCTTTTAACAACTCTTACCTTCACCTTGAAGGCAAATGTAGCATTGTAGACATGAAGACAAAGGAAAGATTCTAAGTTCGTTATGGAATGTGAAGTCATCATCTTATCTTTTATCAACCCTTCAACAATATGTTGGCTTTATGTCCAGAGTTACTCTTTTTGTACACAGTTCCAAATAATCCAGCGTATGAAAATATTATTTCCTGTGTCCAAAATTTGTCTTATTAAGCATGCAAAGATAATCTAAAATGACTGTAGAAGTGGGCTTTTTTGGATTCCATAGTTTCCCTCTTCTCGCCTCAAGTGATCAGTTAGTTGGAAACGAATGAATGAAGTCAAAATTACAAGTAACTGAGTTTACTGACTTCTCATCCAAACTTTTTTTTGGGGTTTCTATGATCACTTCTTGTTTTCAAAGTTGATTTCTATGGCTTCAATTTTTAAATTTTAATATATTAAATCTTTGAACAACTAACTAAATGTAATATTTGTTTCTTTCTTTATGTTGATAATAATCTCATGTTGTGTAGAGAACAAAAGTATGTTTCTTACATAACACATATTTAAAAACTACCCCATGTAGCCTGTCACAATCTAGCCATAAACATATGACCAATTTCCCTCTATGTTCTAAACTACCTTGCATAACATGTCACAATATGGCCATAAACATATGATCAATTGCCCTCTATGTCCTGAGTTCTTTACACTTTTTTTGAGTGAAAAAATCTTCATATATCTCCAAAAATTCCTATTCGTTCCCGCTCTCTGTAACTTGTCACAAGTTCATTTTATATTGGGGACTTGCGTTTATGGGACTTATTTTGAAAATTGAAACAAGTGAGATAAATCTGCATTTTGATGAAGTAGGTCAGCCAGACCACCTCAATTAATTTCTCTGTACCATGATTTTCTTGGTATCCTTCTTTGGCTTTGTCATAAGTTTGGGTTTAACCATAGAAACTTCCTCCTTGCGGGAAAAGGGAATCATTCATCTTGCTAAGTGCATGTTGTAATTTAAAGGTTTGTAAGCAAGTGTTACCAACAATATTCTTACATGGAGCAATATACAATATTCTACGACACACAATAGAGTAGAAAGGAAGATAACATGAAGTAATGGAGAGAAAAACAATAAGAACTTTATTATAATATCACCACCACAACACCAAATTCTAATTGTTTCTCTGTTACATTCATGCCATAATTATACTTAGTATTCAATGATAAGATAATTACTAATGTTTAACTACCTCAATCAGTTGACCAACTTACTAATTCGACTAGATGACAAAACGTTTTTTTACTTCGTTGACTACTGGGTGTAATCGACAAAGTTGACAAGCCCCTCCAACATCTTCCCCCACCGTCAATCATTTTTTGTTTGAAATAATAGGGATATGTGGAGTTACGAATACAAAAACAACAAAGAAATTTTATTTCAAAAGTGTTGTTAAAAAATACAAAGTTAAATAATGTGGTGCCATAGTAACATGCTTCCTTTCTTATACTTGATCAATATTGCTTGGTCCTAGTGCTTTTGAGACTATTGGATGTGGTTGATGTGGTGTTGTTGGATGTGTTGGTTCTTCAATTTTCATTGGTTAATTAACAAGTTTTTCAAGAATAGTTAGTCATCTATTTAGGGGCACTTCTTTTTATATCACTCTAACACATTTTTCTTGTAGACACCCACTCGAGCAGTCGAAGCCATCTACTTTAGTTGCCAGAGTTGATGATCTTGGCCTAAGAGATGGAAAATTACACTGAGAGGCACTGGGATAGAAAAATTGGAATCTGTTGAAAAAATGACAACAATTATGTAAATAATGTAATTGTGGGTAAATCTATTTTTTACCATTCAGTCAGTTTTTATAACGAAAAGAGTTATGTAACAAAGTATCTCATATTAATTGGTGATTGCCAAGAGGCTTCTAACAAGGAGAAACATTATTGATCAATAAGATTTCCAATCCCTTGCCCTGTGGAGGTTTCCTTGACACACTCTCAAGGTTTTACCACGTAAATTTCTTGTGTTAATGTGTGAGATGGCAGTTTCCTATATTTCTATATTTCTTTCTTGTTTGAGTATTAATGACTGTAAAACCAACAAGTGGTATCGGAGCGGAGTTACGAGGGACGTGAGGTAAAGTCTTGTCTCTGCCACTGAGAAGATCGCACCAATGTGTGTATAAAGAGGAGACGCTAACGCCAAGATGTTGTTTGGAGGTTTGATATGAAAATAGAGATGTTGTCTGTTGTCGTCCTTGTCCAAAGCCGCCAAAAGTTGCAGTTATAAGCCTGATGTCGGTTGAAGGAAGCAATCCAAACTTTGAAGCCATCGGTTGAAGTCGAAAGTGAATCCGGCCAAGCCGTTGCCATTGGAGAGAAAGGAAATCTGATCAAGCTGCCACCGCTGGAGAGAATGCTCGAGAGAAATGGAATCTGGTCAAGCCACCGCCACTAGAGAAAAAAAGAATCGAGGCCGCCAAACATAGAGCCTCATTTTTTTTTTATAAATAAAATGTAGCTGCCAATACCCACAGAGCTTCAATTTTTTTTTTTTAAACACAACCACCAGTTGGGAGTTTGTGTGAAGACCACTGAGCAGAGGCCAGTCAGTCCATGAAAAATTGAATCTGTGTTTGTAAAACTAGTCGCTAAGTCGCTCGAGCCCAGGTTGAAGAAGAAACCTTGTTTTGCATACATCGACGCAGAAATAGAAGAGGCAACCCCTGCAGTGGATTTTGAAGTAGAAGTTCGGACGCCATGTGTTGAGCCCACCTAGTTGTTAGGTAATTTTTTTTGTGATTGACAATAGACAAAGTTGTATGGTGAAAGTGTTGTTAATTTTTTTTTTTAAAGAAGAGTAGATTCAGAAAACAACCTCTGGAAATTATTGAATTTATTGGAAGAAATTTGAAGTAGGGGGTTTGAAGTTTTTTTTAAAGAGGGAGAAACCTAGTTAAAGGAATCATAACAAACCCTAGTTAAAAAAGACCAGAGAAATTCAAAAAAAATGTAATTGAAGGCAAAATTAAAAAAAGGAGAAAAATCTTGGAGGACTTAACAAAATTTATGATTAATAAAGTAGGAAGAAATGGAAAAAATGACAAATACTGAGTTTTAGGTGGAGAAATTCATCGACAATAATAATTTTTCATTATGGAAACTGAAAGTAAGGGATTTGTTGGTGCAATATGGGTTGCGCAAAGCATTAGATGGGGTTAAAAAGAAACCTGTTGGCAAGAAAAATTTTGATTGGGAGGACTTGGATGCCCTAGCTCTCGGTACCATCAGGTTGGTCCTAGTAGATGAAGTTCTCTTCAACATTGTTGAAGAAACCTTAGCATAAGGTTTGTGGGTAAAATTGGAAACACTATATATGACCAAATCGTTAACCAACATAATTTATTTGAAGAGGCAACTGTATAGCCTTCGGATGAAGGAGGGTACTAAAATTGCAAAACACTTAAATGTTTTTAATACACTTATTTTCCAATTATTAGATATGGAAGTTAAATTTCAGGAAGAAGACAAAGCTATTACCTTGTTGTGTTCCTTTCCTGAGTCTTGGGATCACTTTGTGACTTCTATTAGTTTGAGCACAATTGAATCTTTGGAATTTGATTCAGTTGTGGGAACTTTGTTATATGAAGTACGAAGGAAGTCCAACATTGAATTTCCGCACCAGAAGCCATGGTAGCCAGAGGTCAATCCAAGGAAAGAGGGGAGAAAGCAAGGATTTCTTCCAGATCAAAATCAAAGGGCAAGAAGTGTAAAGCCAAATGTTGGTACTGCAACAAAATATGACACCTCAAGAAAGACTGTTGGAAAAGAAAGGAGCCAGTTGAAAACCCAAAGAAGGAAGAAAATCAAGTTGAGTTAGTTATGATTGATGAAGTTTTATCTGTTGAATTAGGTATGGTAGATGAAGATTTACAAGTTTGCAATGTCTCTCAGAAATATGAAAATTGGTTGTTAGATTATGGTGCTTCTCATCAAATGAGTCCACACAGAATTTGGTTCACTTCATATGAATTTGTGAATGATAGTTCTATGTTTACGGGAAATAATGTATCTTGTCAGACTATTGGGATGGGAAGTGTCAAAATTAAATTGTATGATTATACAATTAGAACATTAACTGATGTTAGACATGTACTTGAGTTGAGGAACATTTTGATTTCTTTGGGAGTGTTGGACTCGGATGGTTATAAGTTTACAGGTCAAAATGGAGTGTTGGAAGTTTTGAAAGGTGCTATGGTTGTTATGAAGGCAGAGAAGATCGAAAACCTTTAGAGACTCAAAGGAAGTACTCAGGTCAGTGAGGCAACAATTGTATTTGAGAAGGGAGAAGAAGGTACTCGCCTATGGCATCAGCAACTGGGTCACATGAGCGAGAAGGGTCTTCAGGTACTGATGAATTGCAAGTTGCTTCCTAATTTGAAATCCTTGACGTTGGATTTTTGTAAACATTGTGCGTATGGAAAACAATGTAAACAAAACTTTAAAACTGGAAGTCATAATGGGAAAGAAATTTTGGACTATATTCATTCTAATCTTTGGGGACCATCTCCTACTATATCTTATGGAGGTGCATTATTGTTGGACACCTAATCCTCTAAGAGTTGATGTGGAAGCTGAACAACCAAAGGGAGTCCAAGGGACCACTTGGAATATGAAACCAAGGGTCGCTCCTATGTATTATAAATATGTATCATTGTGAATAATATATGCAATTCATTGATTTAACATTCAGATTATGTTCACATTCCATGTATGTCTGACATGGTATCAAAGTTGTAGGCGTATTCCTGCCCTGCATAATTACTATGAGCCTAATTTTACATATCTGTTGGTCTGCCATTTTCCAACCTGTCAGAACTGTCCTTCTGTAGTTATGCCACACTTAACAGTTTTCAGGGTTTCTTTGTATTCTGAAATCTGCACGTCTTAATTTAGCATTTTTCTGTCCACCAACTCTACTGATTCTCTGGGTTAAGTGCTCTCCTCGAATCTGTCGATTTATGACTGTGAGTTGGTGCCTCCACGCAGGATAGAACTGGTGCGTCGCTGGATGATGTTTGTGTTGAATGCTATGTTGTTTTCAACTAACTGGTTCATGCTCCCATGTGTTACATTGAATGTTGTTGAACGGATACCTCTCACACTCCTGTTATGTTGTATGCTGGCCCGACCTATACCTTCGTTAACACCTCTCACCTCATGCTATCCATTGGCTTTGTTGAATATTGATGCATTGGTGGTAACTTATACCTGAGATATAATGTATTGTGGGTCTGGTTATAACGTATTTTCGCCAGTTCCATTTGTATTGAAACAAACCGCTTGACTCTCGGTTACCAACCCGCCATACCATATAACGCCTCCGTTATAATGTATACTCTGACATACATATAACGCCTCTGTTATATCGTAACTCCTCCTCACAGTTAATACTCTTGCCTTCGTTATATAACACTCTTGCCTCTAGTCAATATACATTTAAAATTCGTTGCCTGGAGACATTGAACCTCCCTCCATTACGTTTAGCGCACTGATATCGACTCCCCTTTGTATCATATTATGCGCCAAACTGTATATAGACTCATGAACATAGCCTGACTCTTGTTCTGTTATAATCACGCCCATCCACCTTCTGGCACCTCCACCTTTCTTACCACACTCACGCTGTCCTCGATATCATGCTTCTTCCAGTTCCTGTGCAAGGCCTCTCACTGGTGGTCGATGTATTAATTGTCATGAGATGGACAGGGGATGTCGTCGACAAGGATGATGCAGCTGTCAGTAACAAAGAAAAGAGGAGCATCGTCAGTCAATATTAATTGCTTCAAAAATGGAATAATTCCAATGACCAGTGCAAGGATTGAAGCTATTATCGATGGTTGAAGTAGTTGCTTTGTTTTCAAGCGTTACAAAAGCAAAGATGCTTGAGAAATGACCACCATTGCCATCGAGCGCCAATCCATTGGTTTTAGCTTATTGTCAACACTCCCTTTAACCTGAAAATAGTTACGGAACACCGCCTTGGTGCTATTGGATTGTCATGGCCACCGCTTGGCAACTGTTGCTTCCAATTTTTGGATGAATCTATGTATAGAATTCTTACAAAAAATATATAGATTATCAAACAAATAGGGTCTAATGGCTATAAAATCTCAACCCGCATCTTTCTTGATGAATTTTGCAGCAGGAATGAATTACGTACACCTATGTACTCCATATGCTTGCACCTCCTCCAGCAAGCAATGTGAAGGGAAGTCTCGAATCCGAAGCTGGGAAAAATAAAATTGATATAGACACCACTGACTCTGCAAGAGTACCCTTGCTTGCAGCCAAGGAAGGAGTTGTTGAGAGATGGCCGGAGTAGATGGTGTAACTATTGCCTTAGAAAGTAGGCTCCCCTTTCATTTAAGTTGAAGATACTATAACAATTTGCTGATACAAAGATGTTTCGGGTATAAGGAGAAGCCAAAGTTGAGGTAGTAGAAGGTTCAGAAATCATCGAGTGTATGAGGGATACAAGACTTTGAAGGTGAGTGAGATCCGTAACTAAACCGTTTAGCATGACCAGCTTGCACAAAAGTTCATATTTCTAATGTTTAGGTGCGCAAGAAACCTCTAGAAGACATTGCTCCTCACGTTGTTGGTGAAGGACTTGTGATAGTATCTGGCTCAATAGCATTAGATTGAAGGGGCCGATTCCATTTGATATTCAACTTATTGGGTTTCGATCATCTTTTCTTTTGAATGTTCTTAACTCTCAGATGTGCATTGGAGAGTTTCCATATGGTTTATGTTCGTTCTCTTTGTTGCTCTTTGTGCTGGTTTGAAACATTGAAGATTGCACACTAAGTTTTATTTATTTTGGATTATTGTTGATGAATTGAGTTGACCTATTGAAGTTTAAAAATGACTCAAATTGGAAATTTATTAGAGTTATTAAGAACTTTAATTATGTCAACTACTGAAAGCACAATCAACATTAGCAAGGAAACTTTTTTTGACATTCAAACTTGCTTGCAACATACACAAGAGAAGATTGATTTTTTGTAGCTTGAATCTCAGCTTCAACAAGATGAGTTACAATAGTTTAAGCATCATGATACCCATCAACAACAAATCAATAATATTGATCTAGTACCAAATGAAGCAACAATTGTACATGCAGATGCAGAAATTCAGCCTGCACTTCCCATGTCAGTCATTAGATCTTGGGAAGATCTTGTCCATAACAAGCACAAAACAAGACTTGGATATGACAAGGAGGTTTCCTTTAATATTCTAGATTACTCAAAGCCCATTCAGTTTTAGAGTGTTGGATTCCTTCATGACAGTTCACCTTCAGCTATTTCAGATTCTGGTCCTCTTCCACAGTAGCCACAACCAAGTGTTAAATGCCAACATTGTGACAGAGTTGGCCATCTAAAAGATCACTATTTTTATCTTCACCCATGTAAGCACTATCATAAAACCAGTCATTCTTCAAATAGATGCTTCAAAAACAAGCCTCCTGAGTCCTCCAAGAACAAAGATGTTAGGGTCCCACCCTAACCCCCTTATTTATGTAATGGGATCGAGTCATAGTCAAGAGTCAATAAAGCCCATATTAATAATTGTAAGTGGTTAACCCACAATTAATGACGGGACCACAGTTAGTTGCAAATGGGCCGTAGTATTAGATGGATGGTATTAATAAAACCCATGGCATTGATCCATGGTATTGCATGTATGAGTCATATATAAAGGATAGAGACTCCCTGCGAGGAGCATCGTGTCTTATTTTTGAATCGAGCTCTGCTCTATTGGAGGTTGCCCCCTCGAAGAGGCTAGTGAACATTGCTTTCTGAATAATAAAATATTTGCTGTTGTCTCTCACTATTCTATGTTCTGGGTATCTTTCTTCACATATTCTATATTTGGGTATCTTTTTATAGGTTAAGAGCATAACAAGTTGTATCAGAGCTATAACAAGTGGAATCAGAGCTATAACAAGTGGTATCAGAGCACTTTCCAGGGCCGGTGGGATCTCCATTTTTTAGCAAAAAATTCTTTTTGGCTAGAGACGTGTTCCGACGTCTTTAAACCACAGGATCTGTCATTGAGCGCATAAACCTGCGGATTTGGGGAGGCATGCGCGCATGAAATACAAGAGGTGGTCACGCTTGTTGGACTTCCTTGTAACCCCTATGGGTACCCCTTCGAGTAGTAGCGCATTAGACAGAACCGCGTACGGACTGTCTTCCAAGTACCTTCTGGGTATATCGGAAGCCCCTTAGCTCCTCCGCAACCTCGCCATAGATAAACCGTCGGCCGTCTTGCTGCTACAGTACACCGAGAACAACACTCGGAGAGATTACTCGCCCGTACGATAGGGTAGTCGGGTTGTACGGCTAAGGGTACGGTTGATCCTCCTTAGTTAGAGCCCTGAAACATTGGGCCGAGTACTACTGTCAGACCCTTATGTATATTGCGATCTGTAGCACCTGACACTCCTCAAGACCATAGTTCCCTTTTCTATCTTGGGATCACACATCATCTCTGCCAGATCTGCTCGTGCAAAGGGGTGCAGCAGCAGCAGACATCAATCCCGCAGTTCCGAGTTAGCAGACCAGCCATTCCGATCTATTAGATCCATCAGATCCACAGTAGAAATCTGTTCAGCCGCCCAGAGCGATCCGATCCACCATTCAGATCTCTCAGATCCACCAGATCTGAGTAGTTGTGTGGGGTTCCTATACCGGGGCATAATTTTCGCAGGACTTTTGGCAACATTGACATTTTGAGGATTTGGCGACTGCAGTATTCATAAGGAAGGAGTAAAACTCCTAACGGAGTTTTCAGAAAAAGAAAAAAAAAAAAAAAAAAGAGTCTGAGATCTCTCGGGGCGCTTATTAGTGATCTAGATCAGGACGACGAGCTAAGCACGGTGGTACCATTCAATTCTTACTGAATTTTTTTTTTGGGTGGCCCCAAATCTCAAGAACATCAGATCGGTGCATGGTAGAAACTAGAGCTCAAGCTATGGCCAATGAGAGGATTGACAAACTTGAACTAACCTTGCAATCCATCCAAAGTCAACTTGACAGACTATCTAGCCTAATCTCGAAGGGCAAGGAGGAAGCCCACGAGGAGGTGTATAATGGCAATGGACACAGTGAGGGTGAGTCTAGCCACTCTCCTCACGTCTGGGGCACCCACCAACAATCCCGTCACCGACCTCCCAAGTTGGATATGCATAAATTTGACAGTTCTCACCCGACAGCATGGATAGAACAAATGGAGCAGTGTTTCAATCTGAATAACATCTTAGATAATGAGACTCAGCTTATGGTGGGGAGCATGTACTTGGACAATGAAAGGTGGCAATGGTGGGAATGGCATCAACATTGCAATGGACCTTTTCTGGCTTGGACCAACTTCAAAAAAGCTCTTACAGACCGCTTTGACCAGGAATCTTCTTTTTTGGGTCGTCTTACTAAGCTTCGACAGACTGGCACAGTGGATGAATATATTACAGCCTTTGAAGCCTTAGCCTTCCGCACTAGGGGTCTCTCAGATGTGTTCTACATGGAATGTTTTATCAGCGGTCTTAAAGAAGCCATAAAAGCCCAAGTCCTACTGCACCACCCTCCCACATGGACGGAGGCTTGCAAGGTAGCTCGTAACGTGGAACGTGCGTTAGCAGCCCAGTACAGTCGCCCAAATTTCTCCGCTAAGGGTCACCCCCCACAGGCTCACAACACGACTCAAACACTTAAGGTCCAAAAGGTGTCACCTGCAGAAATGGCTGAAAGAAGAAAGCAAGGATTATGTTACTAATTTGATGAAAAATACTCCCCAGGTCATAAATGCAAGGAGCCCAAATTTTTTCAAATTGATGCCACTGACTACAGCTCATCGGAGGAAGATCCACCACTTGAGGAACATGAGGCGATAGAAGAGGACAACCAAAAGGACAATGTCCCTGACGAACCAGTTATTTCGCTGCATGCTTTGGCAGGGATTTCTTCACCTCAAACTCTCAAAATCAGAGGTTTTATTAAACATTGCCCAGTAGTAGTCTTGATTGATAGTGGAAGTACACATAATTTCATCCATCAAAAAGTCGCGGAAGCAGTGCATTGTTTTGTACGAGCAGTTTCTAACTTCCAAGTCCAAATTGCGGATGGGGGCACAATGAAATGTGAAGGCCGCTGTGAAAATGTCAAACTTCAAATGGGGGATTATCAGTTGAAGACCCACATGTTTGCCATACACATGGGAGGGTGCGACATTGTCCTCAGCGCTGAATGGCTCCGCACTCTTGAGCCAATCACAATGGATTTCCAGGAGTTATATATGAGTTTTAAGCAGAACAACTCCACACATACCCTCCGTGGACTCCAAGCGGGAGCTCCCTCTATCATCAACTCGCATAGGATGGAAAAATTGCTAAAAAAGGGCCATCATGGAGTTATAGCTCAATTTAATGCCATCCAGGTAGTCGCAACCAAGTCTTGCCGATTCATCCTAAGATGCAACAGATTTTAAATAACCATCTGTCGGTCTTTGACAAGCCTCATGAGCTTCCACCCTCGAGAGGGGAACATGATCATAGCATCACCTTGGTTCCAGGGGCCCAACCCCCAAATGTGTGCCCATACAGATATCCGTTCACCCAAAAGAATGAAATAGAAAAAATAATCAAGGAACTTTTGGAAGCAGGTGTCATTTGTCCCAATGTTAGTCCTTATTCATCACCGATGGTCATGGTGCTCAAGAAAGATGGGGAGTGGCAGATGTGTCCAGACTTTAGGGCCCTCAATAAGTTGACAGTCAAAGATAAATTTCCCATCCCGGTGGTTGATGATTTGCTAGATGAACTCAATGGGGCTCAATTCTTCACTAAGCTGGTTCTTCGCTCAGGCTACCACCAAATTCGCATGAAGGAAGTCGACATTCCAAAGACTGCTTTCCGAACTCATGAAGGCCATTATGAGTTCCTGGTCATGCCATTCGATCTTTGTAATGCCCCATCTACTTTTCAGAGCCTTATGAACCACCTTCTCAAACCATATCTGAGGAAATTTGTCCTTGTATTCTTCGATGACATCCTCATCTATAGTTGCACTTGGGCCGCACATCTTCAGCATGTAGATCTATTCTTGCAACTACTCCGCAAGCATAAATTATTTGTTAAGATGTCCAAGTGTTCATTTGGCATGGAAGAAGTTGAGTATTTGGGCCACATTGTGGGGCATGAAGGTGTCAAGGTGGACCCCAAAAAGATCCAAGCAATGCAGGATTGGCCTCAACCTAGGACCTTGAAGAGCCTAAGAGGATTTTTGGGTCTCACAGGCTATTATCGCAAATTTGTCCACAATTATGGTCGCATAGCGAAGCCCCTCACTCAACTCCTGAAGAAAAATTCATTCTTCTGGAATGAGGACGCACAACAGGCCTTTACAGCTCTCAAAAATGCCATGTGTTCCACTCCAGTCTTAGCACTACCTGATTTCACCAAATCTTTTGTCATTGAATGTGATGCTTTGGGTACGGGTATTGGGGCAGTCTTAATGCAGGAAGGACGACCTTTGGCCTTCACAAGCCAACAACTAAGTGGGAAGCATCTGGGCCAATCTACCTATGAGAAGGAAATGATGGCCATCTTACATGCTGTAGAGACCTGGCGACCTTACTTATTGGGGCAACGTTTCCAAATCCGCACAGACCATCACAGTCTTAAATATTTTTTGGAGCAACGCCTATCCTCCCCACAACAAAATAAATGGCTCGCCAAAATGCTGGGATATGATTATGAGATCATTTACAGGAAAGGCCAAGACAATAATGTAGCAGATGCATTATCTCGCCAATTTGAGGAGGAAAGTACCCTGCTAGCAATTTCCCTTCCCATTCCAGAATGGATTGAAGAGGCTTGCAGGGAATGGTTTTCACATCCTGGGCTCTCCCAACTCATTTCTCAATTGCAGGCGGTTCCAAATTCCACCAAGGGCTACTCATGGCAAGATGAGATTCTTCGCTACAGGGACAGAGTCGTAATACCACCAACATCAACCCTCAAAAGTCGCATTTTGGCAGAATTGCACTCATCCCCCATTGCAGGACATTCAGGCTTTCAGAAGACGTATGCTCGCACCAGAAGATCATTTTTTTGGACAGGCATGAAAAAGGACATCCTTACTTTCGTAGCAGAATGTGATGTCTGTCAACAATACAAAGAGGAGATCGTCAACACACCAGGCACATTACAACCATTGCCCATCCCGACATCAATATGGATGGAGGTTTCCATGGATTTCATTACAGGTCTTCCAAAGTCAGGAAACAAGTCAGTCATCATGGTGGTTGTAGACTTTCGAAGTATGCTCATTTTTGCGCCCTACCCCAACCGTTTACACCGACTTTGGTCGCTTAATCTTTCATGGATCAGATCTTCAAATTGCATGGCATGCCCACTTCTATTGTGTCCGATCGCAACCCGATCTTCACTAGTAATTTTTGGCAGGAACTCTTCAGGCTACAAGGCACTCAACTAAAACTTAGTACTTCCTATCATCCACAAACGGATGGTCAAACTAAAGCCGTCAACAAATGTCTGGAAACCTACCTTAGGTGTTTCACTTCAGAAAAGCAACATCTTTGGGTACAATGGTTACCTCTGGCTGAATGGTGGTATAACACCAACTATCATGCCACCACCAAAATGACTCCCTATGAAGCAGTATATGGTCAACTCCCTCCTTCCCCTACTTCTTATATTAAGAGGTGCTCAAAGGTACAAGCAGTGGATCAACTCCTACAACACCACGCAACCATGCTCGCCCATTTTAGAGAGAATCTTCATCAAGCTCAAAATCGCATGAAGCAACAGGTAGACCAGCATCGCTCAGAGCGCCAATTTCAAGAAGGGGATCAGGTCTTTTTGAGGCTGCAACCATATAAGAAAACATCACTCAAAGACAAGGGTTTTCAAAAACTATCTCCAAAATTCTATGGACCATATCAAGTACTTCAGCGCATTGGAGAAGTGGCTTACAAGTTGGCTTTTCCACCTACTGCAAAAATCCATCCGGTTTTCCATGTCTCATGCCTCAAGAAAGTGATTGGGAACAATTGCAGAATTCAAACCAGTCTACCTGAATTGGACGAAGAAGGGTCAATCTGGCTCCAACCTGAACAGGTCCTAGACACACGAGACAGGCACCTGCGGGGCCACATGATTAGGGAAGTCCTCGTCAAGTGGAAAGACACCTCTTTGGAAGATGCAACTTGGGAACCAGCCACTATTCTTCAGCAGTTTCCGCAGCTTCAGCCTTGAGGACAAGGCTAGTCTTAAGGGGGAGGAAATGTTAGGGTCCCATCCTAACCCCCTTATTTATGTAATGGGATTGAGTCATAGTCAAGAGTCAATAAAGCCCATATTAATAATTGCAAGTGGTTAACCCGCAATTAATGATGGGACCACAGTTAGTTGCAAATGGGCCGTAGTATTAGATGGATGGTATTAATAAAACCCATGGTATTGATCCATGGTATTGCATGTATGAGTCATATATAAAGGATAGAGACTCCCTGCGAGGAGCATCGTGTCTTATTTTTGAATCGAGCTCTGCTCTATTGGAGGTTGCCCCCTCGAAGAGGCCAGTGAACATTGCTTTCTGAATAATAAAATATTTGTTGTTGTCTCTCACTATTCTATGTTCTGGGTATCTTTCTTCGCATATTCTGTATTTGGGTATCTTTTTGCAGGTTAAGAGCATAACAAAAGATTCATCTTAGATGGATCGCTTCTTGCCAATGGGCATCAACAACCAAGAAGATATTTCAGTCATATGTATGAACTTGTTCTAGAGTCTTGAATAGTCTTGCAGTTAAGTTTTCTCCATCATCTCACCTTGTATCTGATAGGGGGGGAAGTGATGGTCATCTACAAGCTTCAAATCCACATCAAGCGAGTCTGAGCCACAACCTGCCATACTAGATTTAGAGTAACTTGTAGCCAGAGACAAAGATGCCCATAAGCATGCCTTCAGTTCGTGATGCCTCTTCAAAGAATTTGGGACACTTCCTCTAGCAGAAGACTTCAGCTTCTTGCCAGTTTTGGAAGAGTTCTAGGAATTGCATTAAGCATTCCATAGTTGGTGGTAATCCTTAAACCATCATAGGTTGAGACCTCCCTTTTCAGGTTGAGGTTCTCCCTTTTATGCGGGGTGAGACCTCCCTTTCATGGTTGAAGGTTTCCCTCTTCAAAACATCAGGAGAACTTCCTCTAACAGAAGACCTCAACTTCTTGCCAGAATTGAAAGAGTTTTGGGAGCTGCACTAAGCATTCCAGTGTTGGTGGTCATCCTTAAAACACCTCCCCTTATACCAAAATTTTAGAGAGCACATTCAACCTAGTGCTGCTATGCATGTTTTTTGCACATTTTGTATTACAACTCTCTTATTGGACTCATACATAACCCTTCGGATTAAGTGGGGGAATGTTCAACACCTAATCCTATAAGGGTTGGTGTGGAAGCTGAACAACCAAAGGGAGTCCAAGGGACCACTTGGAATATGAAACCAAGGGTCACTCCTATGTATTATAAATATGTATCATTGTGAATAAGATATGAAATTCATTGATTTATCATTCAGATTATGTTCACATTCCAGTATGTCTAACAATTATACTTCTTAACATTTATTGATGATTTCTCTAGGAAAGTATGGGTCTATATGTTGAAAATAAAAGTGATGTATTTAATGTTTTTAAACAATTTAAAGCTATGGTGGAAAAGAAAAAATGCAAATCAATTAAATGTTCAAGAATTGACAATGGCGATGAATTTACTTCCCTAGAATTTGAACAATACTATAAGGATGAAGGGATTGTTAGACATAAAATTGTTGTTTATACTCCTTAGCAAAATGGCGTTGTTGAACATATGAATCAGACTCTTATGGAAAGAGCTAGAAGCATGATCAACAATGCTAACCTACAAAAGGAGTTGTGGGCAAAAACAATATCTACTTCTTGTTATTTAGTTAACAGATCACATTCAGTTGCCATTAATTGTAAAATTCCTGAATAAGTTTGGTTGGGTTAGTCTTGTGATTATTCACATTTAAAGATTTTTGGTTGTGATGCATATGCTCTTATTCCAGAGAATCAACATTCTAAGCTAGACCCAAAAGAAAAATGTTATGTCTTTGTTGTGTATGATTATGCAATGAAAGGATACAGGTTGTGGGATCCTTCTTCACATAAGATAGTCATTAGTAGAGATGTAACATTTGATGAATCTTCTCTTCTAAAATCAGATGTTGAAAAAGTTGAACAGGAACAGGTATCGCCGAATCAGAAAATTTAGTTGGAGGCTAAAACTTTTTTAGAAAATCGAAAGGAATGAGAGACTTTTGAAGAAAAAGGTGAAGAAGATGCAAAGGAAATTGTTGAAGTTCCAGAACCAGTTCAACAACCAGTCACTCTAAGAAGGTCTACAAGGGAAAGAAAAACACCCAAAATGTATGAAGATTCTACTTCATCTATTGCATTGATTACTAAAGATGGGGAACCTTCTTGTTATCAAGAAGCAGTGGATGATGCAGATAGCGAAAAGTGGAAAAGGGCTATGGATGAAGAAATGGATTCCTTAGCCAAGAACAAAACCTGGGATCTTGTAGAACTTCCTGAAGGGAGAAGTGTTTTCGGATGCAAATGGGTCTTCAAATTGAAGTGAAATGTTGATGGAAGTATCAAAAGGTATAAGGCAAGGCTGGTAGAAAAATGGTATTCTCAAGTTGAAGGTATTGACTTTCATGAGATTTTTTCACCAATCATAAAACTTGTTTCTATTCGTATTATGTTAGCACTAACTGCATTACTTGATCTTGAGTTAGAACAATTAGATGTTAAAACAACTTTTCTTCATGGAGATTTGGATGAAGAGATTTATATGGAACAACCAGAAGATTTTGTACAAGGTCGCAACAGAAGATTAGTTTGCAAGCTCAGGAAATCATTGTATGGCTTGAGGCAGTCTCCCAGGCAATGGTACAAGAAGTTTGACTCCTTCATGGTGAGCCAGAACTTTACTAGAAGTGAGTATGATCATTGTGTGTACTTTAAAAGTTTCAATGGCATATTTATTATCTTGGTCTTGTATGTTGATGATATGCTTATTGCGAGCAAAAGCATGGAAGAGATCAATAGGTTAAAGGCTTAGCTCTCTAGGACATTTGATATGAAGGATCTTGGAGCAGCAAAACATATCTTGGGCATGGAGATACAAAGAGACAAAAAAAATGGAAAGCTTTGGTTATCACAATAGAAGTATGTGGAGAAAGTACTTGAAATGTTTGGTATGCACAATGTGAAACCTGTTAATGTTCCATTAGCTTCCCATTTTAAGCTTTATTGGGTTTTGAGTCCTAGAATTGATGAAGAAAAGAAGTGTATGTCTCATGTACCATATGAAAATGCGGCAGAAAACTTAACCTATGTGATGGTATCTACAAGACCGGACATTTCACATGCAGTTGGCGTTGTCAGCAGGTTCATGGAAAATCCAGGAGAAGAACATTGGTGAGCAGTGAAATGGGTGCTTCGGTATTTGAGAGGCACAAGTGACCATTGCATAATATTTAATGGTAGTGAAGTTTCAATCTACAGATATGTGGATGCTGATTATAACAATGTAAACTTTGAAACGGGAACTATAAACTCAAAACGGGAACTCTGGCCAAAAAACCCCAAAAAAACATCAAAAACAGTGCTAAAAACAAAAAGTGTGTATACTGGAACGATGTTTTTATTTTTTGGCGTCAATTTTGAACATGTTTTAAAAATGGCAGTGACTACGAAATTTACTATGAAATTTTCGTGCAAAATATAGTTTTAAAATGAAAGTGATGATGCTGGAACAATGATTTTTTTTTTAGGGTCAATTTTCAAAATTTTTAAAAAATGCTAATAAAACCAAATTTTTATGTGTCAAACAAAGTTGTTTATGAGGAAAAAAGCACATTAATGTTTTTGGTAGAATATCATTTTTCTTTCCTAAATATAAATTTAACATGTTTTCAACCATAACCTGCTAGATACAAAAAAAATTGAAATTTTTTCAACTATAAAATTAAAAAACCATGACATTATGAACAAATTACATCACTAAATGAATTCAAAAGTCATTATTTGTATATTGAATAAAACATACATTATATCTCTAATTTAATATTGCATTGTAGATATTTTAAACAATAAAATTTATCGTAATTAAGACATATAATCCAACAACATAAAAATGCCTCATAACTTCTCATTTAACACCATATGGAAAACATTAATTTTATTTGAAGATATGATGCATACATCAGTTATATAAACTGTCTTAAACAATTATTCAAAATCACTCATATTTTCTTTCACACCATCAGAGTTCATATCTTCAGATGAGTGACTGGATGCTGACGAAGATGTTCCATATTCTTCTCTTTCATCAACTAGTGCCCCATCTGAGTCCACATGCATGCCCAACATTTCAGGTTTCAAAATTCTTCTAGATCTACGATTGGTTTCAGCTGACTCCCATGTCAACATTGTTCCTTCTGGTAACAACCTTTTCAAAATCTCTATCATCTTGAAGCGAAGAGTTCCTCTCTTTGTTAAATTGAAGTCATAAACAAGTACGTCAACATCCTCCAATTTTAATATGTCTGTGCGGCGGCAATTTATATTTGTACCCTTTCTTTTTCTTTTTCCGCCATTTATTTTGTCAACTACCATCTCTGGCTTATACACACCATTGAATGGGTGTGTATTTGTGGCATACCATTGCACTTCAACACTTGTAACATCCTCATTTTCTGTAAAGACCTTTATAACTTTAGCAACCCAAAATGGATAGCCATTGGGATCTCCATCTGCTAGCATTGCAATCATGCAACCCTCCTTAATATCATGTACTGAACCCCTATAAAGGTATTCCATGACTTCACGTTGTGCACGAGATCTTCTGGAACCAATATACATCTCTCTTTCCGCTTCCTGTAAAGAATTAATAATACTTGAGATTGTTGCTGTTCAACAATGTTTACTTCCTCATGTTCATTCGACACATTTTGTGGCCAAATAAATGGATTTTTCAAAGGTATATCTTCATTTGTTGTTGTTGAAATGATATCACTTTGATTATTGAAAAATGACTCCCACCAAACTGAATCAACAATTTCAAAGTACTCATATGTATATCTAATACATTTTTTAATTTCTTCTAGGCAATCAGAATAATTTATATCTCTGTTCTGTCTGCGTGCTTTCTGAACTTCACCAACTGATTGTTATAACAATATTTTTGATGCAAATATTGGATGATCTGGAATGAACTTCAAAAATTGCAAACTTGATGACGGTGCCCATTCTGTAGTAGTTGAATACTTCTTGCCCCATATTAGTGTTTTCCCATCAATTTTTTTGATATGAAATTGATGTTGGAAGCTAATGTCATTAAGTTGTTCAATGCATTTCCCCTCACCATATGATCCTAGAATAAACCTTCGCATGTCAATAGTTTCTTCCAACACATCAAAAGTAGGCTCTGGCATGTATGATTTCTTAATACATTCAATTAGTGATGGCAAGCTCCCAACTTCCTTCCTCCTCAATGTGACTGAAAAATGACTGAACATCTGATCAATATGGTCATGAGTGTGCCCAACAAGAAGGAAACCAACCTTTACCTTTTGAAAATTTCTCAATTCAACAAGCATGTTTAGATATCCAAAAACAACCTGATTTTTGTTTTCATGGCAAGTGTTGTCCAATTGTAGATACAAAACTTCAGGAAGATTACCAGACCAATGAGAAATCACATCATGAATTATGGTTATGGTCAGATTTTCATCATTATGAATATTTGGAGCTGTGAAGTACACCCTTGGCAAAATTTTCCCATTGAAGACCATACAATCGACCAAGTGAAACTGAATAAAATTTTCCTCCTGTAAATTTTTGGGTGTATGAACAAAATGTGGTAAAAGTGTTTTCTTCTGGTCCATACCATCAATTATCAAACCCAAATATTTATTCGGATTATCATAACACTTCTTTCGATGCTTGTACAACTTCTTCCTTTCGTTTGTTTGTTGTTCGCGATGCTCTTGAAGTTCTTTGACAATTAAATCTACACAACATAAAAGAAATTCATTAAGAAATATGTTTTCATAGTTGATGACTATACAATTTTAAAAGTTAAAGTTATGAACGCTTACCTCTTTCTGAGCATTCACATTTATCCCTTTTTGATTTAAGAGAAGCACATGTACTGCAAATCCCCGTCCTTGTCTTCTTAGGAATACCGACATTGTTGAATTCTTTCTTCCACACCTTCACAAAATATTGATATGTAATAAACTGGCCATGTCCCTCAGCACCTTCTGCATATTCTTTGTATAAGTTGTAGATTTCTCGTCTTGAAAAATTATCTGGAATATGTATTGTCTCTCTATTTGGCATACACTCTCCATGCTTTGAAAATAAATCTTTCATCCATGAAATTTTAGTATTTGATAATGGCCCAAACTGTCTTTTATGACGTACTTCTGAATAAAATGTGGGATCCTTTTCCAAATTTTCTTGAATTCTCGAGAGACGAAAATTCCCAATCGAATGAAACATTTTGAAACCTTTTCTATAGATAAATAAAGTCCCAATATGATAATCATAACCTGACAATGTAGATTGCATGCACCCAACTAAATATGAATTTTGCATGCTTTTATTCATTGACAAATATCTCTTCCTACTTTCTAATGCAAATTTGAAATCCATATGTTTCAAGAAATCTTTTTGGCAACATTCACTTGAAATGAGAGCACTGATAGAACTTCTTCTCGTCAGATATTCTGCTCTACCCCTTGTATAACTAGAACAACTTGCATTGATACGAAAAGGTCTGCTCCTACTCCTCGATACAATATTTCTTGGCAACATCTCCATCATTGGATCATCATTTGTATAAGGATTTTCATCATCATTAAGAGGAATGTTATCCACACTATGATCAGCTCTACTTTTCAAATATTGACTTGGAGGATATTCTTCATCTTCCGCTTCTTCAGTGCTACTGTCGTAGTCCTTAGAATTTGCACTAAATGGAAAATCTGACTCAATGTTTAATGGTTATTATTCCTCATGTGCATTGTCAGTGCTACTCTCATAGTCCATAGAATTAGGACTACGTCGAAAATGTGATTGTTTACTTATTGAAGATGCTACATCCCGTCCTTTGTCACTCCTACCTTTATACTCATTAGAATTAGGACTAAGTGCATCATCCTGTGCTTCATCACTGCTACTCTCATAGTCCTTAGAATTAGGACTAAGAGGACACAGTGACACTCCATTCTTTTGAAATTCATCATCACACTCTTCATAACTATTGCTCTCATAGTCTGCAGAATTAGGACTAAGTGGACACCGTGGCACTCCAATCTTTTGAAATTCATCATCCCACTCTTCATCACTGCTGCTCTCATAGTCCTTAGAATTAGGACTAACTGGACACTGTGACACTCCATACTTTTGAAATTCAACATCATGCTTTTCATCACTACTGCTCTCATAGTCCTTAGAATTAGGACTAAGTGGACACTTTGACACTCCATTCTTTTGAAATTCGTTATCACGCTCTTCATCACTGCTGCTCTCATAGTCCTTAGAATTAGGACTAAATGGACACTGTGACACTCCATTCTTTTGAAATTTTCCATCATGCTCTTCAAAACTGTTGCTCTTATAGTCCTCAGAATTAGGACTAAGTGGACACCGTGACGCTCCATTCTTTTGAACTTCACCATCATGCTCTTCAAAACTGCTGCTTTCATAGTCCTCAGAATTAGGACTAAGTGGACACCGTGACACTCCATTCTTTTGAACTTCACCATCATGCTCTTCAAAACTGCTGCTGTCATAGTCTTCAAAATTAGGACTAAGTGGACATCGTGACACTCTGTTCTTTTGAACTTCACCATCATGCTCTTCATCACTGCGACTTTCATGGTCCTTAGAAGTAGGACTAAGTGGAATCTGTGACTCTTTATTTATTTGAAATTCTCCATCCCCTCTTTCATCAGTGCTGCTCTCACAGTCCTTAGAATCAGTACTAAGTGGAAGAATTGACTTTCTATTCATAGTGGGAGAATTCCCCCTATATTCATCAATATGAATAGAGTTGTTACGCGATGAAGATGTTGATGGTGTATAAATCGAAACTTCACTATCAGAACAATCCATCCCTTTCAAATAGAAGATGTTGAATGATACAAATGGAGAGTCTCCTAAAGATATTATATAGCTTAAAGAATGAAATTTTCCCTCCAAAAAGTTTCGCGAAAATATTTCCCTCCAAAAAGTCTGTTAAATTTATTTACCTTCATTATTTTGTTCTACAATTTATTGAAAAATGTAAACTAATTTTTTTTATGAAATAAATCATTAAAATTAAAATTGTAAACTACGACTGCTACATTAATTATTTTAATAGTTAAAGTATATAATATTTACTAAACAATTGATTTTTATTTTTTTTTTTTTAATTTTTTTTTTTTTAATTTTATAATATATTCTAAAACAAATTACCCCACATTCAACCTGTTGTAAAACAATTCTACAATATTCGCTTTATAATATTTTAAAACAAATTATCCCACATTCAACCCGTTGTAAAACAAATCTATAATATTCGTTTTACAATATTTTAAAACAAATTATCCCACATTAACTGTACAGTAAAACATCTCCATAATTTCACTTATATATATTAAAATTTCATTATCACTATTACTGACATCACTTCCAGACTTTTTGAAAATTGTTGAAAGACTCGTGAATTTGTGGAGTAGCTACATCGCTATCAACAACATATTCAACGAAGAATTCTCGTAATTGAAAGGTAAGTTAAATTTTTTTATATTAAATTAGTTTAATGAAAAAGTTTTTTTTTTTTTTTTTTTAGTAATTTTCCTGAGCCAAAATAACAATTACATCTATCATGAGCATGGTGGGCCCGATCAAACTCAATCGCTTAATACCCGTGGATGGACCGCCGTGGTGTCACAGGGTGGGCGGGAGGGCGGGTGAGCGGGTGGGGTGTGAGGGCATGGGGGAGTGGTAGGGGGTGTGGGGGAGGCCCAGCAACTCGCCCGCCTGTCGTGAGGTTGGGCGATTCTCAGAATCACCCAATCCCCACGGCGGGCGGGTGAGCTGCCAGGGTGGGCGCCACAACCTGACTCGCCCCCTACCTCCAACCCCTCTCCCGACACCTTCACTCCCTTCACCCACACCCCGCGCCCTGCCCCCTTAACCCCCTCAATGCCACCCTCATCCCTTACCATCAATCCCCAGAGCCCTCACCCTCCCTGGCCCGCTCCCTCCCTCGCGCCCCTCTCTCACCTCCCCGCGCCCCACTAGGCGCCCTCACCCCTCCCTCAACCCCACCGGCGCCCTACCCATCCCGCCCCCCGGACCGCCTCACCACAACCCCCGACACCCACCTCCACCCTCCCGGGCGCCCAGCGACACCCCACGTCCCCCACCCCTGGGCGTGGCCCACCCTCCCTCCCCCCCCTCCCCCTCTCGCCTGGGCGCCCCCTGCCCCTCCACACCACACCTCCCCCCCCTCCGGACGCGCCACGCCGTGCCCCACCCGACCTCCCCTCCCCCTCGGGCCCCCACGCCGCGCCCCACCCGGGGCCCCTGCTGTGCCCCACCCGGCCCCCCTCCCCCCGCCCGGGCGCCCACGCCCCAACCTCCCCCCGCCCGGGCGCGCCCCTCCCCACCCCACCTCACCCCCGGGCGCCTCCCGCCCCAACCTCCCCCCGCCCGGGCGCGCCCCTCCCCACCCCACCTCACCCCCGGGCGCCTCCCGCCCCAACCTCCCCCCGCCCGGGCGTGCCCCTCCCCACTTCACCTCCCACCCGGGCGCCGCGCCGCGCCGCGCCCCATCCCACCCCACCTCCCGCCCTGGTGCCCCCCGTCCCACCCTCCCTACCCCCTGCCCGGGCCGCCCCCGCCACACCCTCCTTCCCCCGGCCGCGCCCACCTCCCTCCCTCGGCCCCACCACGCCCACCCTACCTCGGCCCCTGGGCGGGGCCATAGGCGGCTCGGGTGGCGTCGACCTCGGCAGCACCACCCAGGCTGCTCGCGCCCTCGCCCTCGCCCGACAGGCGGCAGGGGCGCGGACGGCGGGGCCGAGGGAGGGTGGGCGAGGCGCGCCCGTGGGAGGGTGGTTGGGGTGGGGCGCGCCCGTGGGAGGGAGGGTGGGGCGGGGGGAGGTGGGGTGGGGTGCTTGGGGGGAGGTGGGAACGGGCGCCGGGGAGGGAGGGGGGATGGCGGCCCGGGGGGTTGGGCCGCGAGGGAGTGGAAGGGCGCACCTGGGCGGGGGCGAGGGGTGGGTGAGAGTGCCCGGGTAGGGGGTGGGAGGGTTGGGGCACAGGTGGTGGGAGGGCATGCCTAGGGGGGGGGTGGGTGAGGGTGCCGGGCGGGGGCTCGGAGGGTTGGGGCGCAGGGGGTGGCAGGGCGCCCGCCTGGGGGAGGTTGGGAGGGGGCGCCCGGGCGGGGGTTGGGAGGGTTGGGGTGCAGGGGGTGGTAGGGCGCCCAGGCGGGTGGGAGGGCGCCCGCCCGGGGGGGTTGGTGGGTGGGGGCGCCTGGACGGGGGATGGGGTGGAGAGGGGGTTGGGTGGGTTGGGGCGGAGCGGGTCGGTGGGGGCGCCCGCTCGGGGCGAGAGGGTGCGTGCCCTGGAGGGGGGCCGCCCGTGGGTGGGTGGAGTGGAGTGTGGCAAGCGCCCAGGGTGTTGGGCGGAGAGGAGGAGGGCGCTCGTGGGTGGAGTGGAGTGTGGCAAGCGCCCGGGGGGTTGGGCGGAGAGGGGGAGGGCGCTTGTGGATGAGGGGGAACGACGGTGGGGGCGTCCGAGGCTAGTGGATGGTGTAGAGTGCCAGTGGGGGCGATGGAGCGCCATTACATTTTTTTTTTTTGTACTTATTAAAAAAATAGACATTTCATATAATATATGTATATATAGAGTTAATTTTGGAATGTTTTATTCGTGATTTACTTTTTTTACACTAGAATGTTAATGCATGCGCTTTTAGAATGTGAGGGGCGGTGGGTGGGGTGATTGTTGATCATACAAATAAAAAATTTATGATATATTTTCGTTGTTTTTTTTTCTATATAATACTACCTAAGCACCCACGGGGGATTTGAACTGGTGACCTATCGCAAGGAGTGCCTTAACAGTGCACCCATTCACCGTCAATCCAAAGCCCCGTGGGCGATATATTTTCGTTGTTAATTTAAATTAATATGTTTTTATTATTTACTGATTTATGTGTTTTTATTTTTCAGGAAAATGGCATCAAAGAAAATTTCAATGAATCTTTCTGGACCAAAGACTCTTAAAGGTGCATCTTCAAGAAACATTGGTGAACAAACTCCACCTGAGCTCATGACTACAAATCTTTCAAGTGCCTCAAGTGATAAGAAGATGATTTCAGACTGGAAGAATTCGAAAGAGGAGAAATTTCCATCAAAAATCCGGTATGCGAAAGAAAGAGAAAGCACAAATGTGAATATATATCTATATATTGATATACCGAATGATACTGGAATTTTTGAGGTGATGGGAAGAGTCATAGATATGTGTTCGGTACCGGACACTGAAGTTGTTTACATACTTACAAAAGCTCCCAAGTCACTTGAAAGGATTAAATACCGATTATCATATTCATTGTATGACACGAGAGAGGTATCTACAAAGTTGTGTAAACAAATCGTAAATGAAATGACACAAAACATCGTAAGTATTGTTATTTATATTTGTATTTTGCGTTCTTGAAAGTGTCTCGTATGTTTTTTAACTTTGTTTTTTATTGACATATGATATTTTGTTTGGCAGAATTTTGTTGAAAGTTGTTCAATTAGGTTGGGAGGCATTCATTTCATAAAGCATGATATCATGAAAGTTGTCAGTAGTTTTTACGCAGTGTCAGAAGAAGATATGGAAAATAAGCAAAATGTAGTAATTGATAATGCTACAAAACTACATCTAAAGAATCAGAAAAAAAAAAAGGCCTCTGGTGGATAAATCTAGCAAGGGTAAACAAGTTACTTTTTAGAACGATGAAGTTGAAATTGACAATGAAGCATATGTTGCCATTACTGAAGATGACATTGGAACTAAGAAGAGCCATAAAAAACCAAAAGTAACAACGCCCAAGAATAAATCTGTTGGGAATGTTATGACCAAGAAAAGTAAAGTTGAAGATTTTGAAGCAGTCATTACCAGCAGTCAAGAACCTAGTGAAACTTCAAAAGAAAGCAGAGAAATCATTACACCAGGAGCTGATTTAGAGGATGGCATTATCAAAACAAAACAAAATTTCATTCGAGAGAATTTGACAAAGAGAAACTTAATTGATGGTGTTCGCACATTTCAACTTAATGTCAGACAAACCTATAAAGAAAGTGAAGGACAATGTCAATATCAAGTTAGAAAGCCACATCATCTGCATCTTCACAAATTGAAGACATTGATGAGGTACAATCCATATGCTCATGTGGTTAGTTATGTGCTTCTTGTTGATCCACTTCTAGTTCCCAACAAAGAAGCATTTGATAAGTCAAAATGTTTTGAATACAATTATTATGTTCTTGGAGGGAACCATTCTGTAGAAGCTCAAAGAAAATTAATGGAGGAATATCCTAATAACCCACGTTTTGAAACAATGAAATGTATCATTTACGCTGGTTTATCAGATACTGAAGCAAAGTTAGTGGCATGGGATCATAATTCAGATAATGAATATAGGATGTCTATGACTTTCATCCAAAGGGTTAGATTTTTTCATTGTGAATTTGAAGAAAAATGTGGTGGGGATAAGATAAATGTTACTATAGATTTCCAAAAGGAATGTTGTATGGAAATAGGATATCAAATTGAAGAGAAAACCATTTCAAAAGGTGGAAAAGGCAACAAAAATAGTGATTTATTCAGAGGTGTTGATAACATTTTCCAATTGGAGGTTGATTGATGAGATTTTTAGCATGTGGGAAGACATTGCCATTAAAAACCAGAAGGTCAAAAAGTCTAAGCCATTGATATGTGGCAACAGTAAATTAGCTCCTGAAATGAAGTAGCTTCCAGACGATATGACTATCACACCTTGGAGGCGATGCAAGGAGTGAAAGATGAAAAAATTGTCAAAACAATATTATCTCGTGTAAGGTCAGGGGAATTATCATTGGAGAAAATGTCTGAATAATTTCAAAAGTAAGTTTGTTGAAATATTTTTATTTATTTCTAGATTATAATTATATTTTAAATAAAACATGTTGTTCTTGGTAGTATTTGTTATACATATCATTATATTAACTTTTTGTTAATTTATCTATGCAGTCACAAAGTTTATATGAAAATTCAAGAACAAATGGTTAGATTGTTGAATGAAGATAATTGGGATGATGTTGTACGCAACTATCCATATTCAAGTTCTACATCAACATTAAAAGCTTTTTATCTTGCTTTTAAAAAGGCATCTTGATTTATGCATTCATTTTTATTCACCCGGGTACTATTTTTAATTTATAACTTACACATATATTTGTTTATTTTATAAAAGATGAGGAAGGATGATAATGGAGCGCCAGATAGTTTCAAAACCTTTATTGAAAAAATAAAGATCGAAAGACTGAGGAAGAAACGTATTAAGAATGTTCAACTTGATCCAACTCTTAATCATTTCATTTGGAATGGGCTAGACACTATTCAATATCAAGTAATACAAGGTGACTGTGAAGACATTGCTAAACTCATACTTAAAAGGGATTATGCCCTAGTCATTGTAGATATTCCCCATGGTTTCAATATTCCAAACATTGACTATGATAGTGACCCTTATACTTATCAACCTCTAAGTAAAGTGGTTGCGGGATCTGTAGAAGTCACGTCATCACCATTATGGAGATTTGTAACATTTCATTCAAACACACAATTGGCAATGATATTGTCAAGCTTCAAGGGGAAAACAAATTCAAGGATGCAACTTACATGGTAAGACGTTTAAAATGTATATTTGATTAATGTTGAAAAATTTATTTATGTACAAGTTAATTGAACTTTTACTATTTCATGTTACAGGGAAAAGTCAAATCTTCTTAACAATGAAGATCAACAATTTATAAATGATTGTGAGTTCATTCATATTGATAGTTGGGCAAAAGATGATAGCCATATATCTATGATTTTTAATCGGGTAGACGGAAAGAGTCATAGCCAAATACTGACTTATGATGCGGTTGTGAGAAAACTAACATATGAAGACAAAGAAGCAAAATGAGAGATAGTTAACATTTATAAAAAACCACAATTATTGATTAACTATTTTATAGACATTTGTTCAAATGAAGGAGATTGGGTTCTGGATTTATTTTCTGGCTCAGGTAAGTTTTATTATATGGAATTGAATTTCAATATGTTATTTTTTTAATTAATATGTCATTGTACTAATTTAGTTCATTATTTTTTTTGTGCTTGATAATTAGGTACAACACTAGCATGTTGCCTTCAAAAAGGAAGGAATTGCATTGCAATTGAAAAAGATCCAGTACAGTGCAATTTCATTCAACAAAGAATTAATGCTCTTCAATTTCTTCCAGATGCAATGCAAGAAATTAGGTTGAAGAAAGGGGACTTTATTGAATCACATGTGGCAAAAAAGGCAAAGGAACCCCAACCACAATTACATGGAATGTTTGGAAAGACATACATTGGGAGATTCGTAGACATCAAAGACCCATTAGAAGAGGAAAATGAGCAAAAGGAAACAGAAAATATTGTGGAAGAAGACAATGATGAAACTCTAGAGGACGAAGAGTTTGGATTACGAGACATTGTTGATTAAATTTAAGTTATGCTTGTAAATTAAGCCTTGCAATGTTTTGAATTTGACATTTTATGAGAAGAATAAACACTCAATTAGGGTTGTTATACGTTCAATATTTGTAATATGTGATTTTCGCATTGATTTTTAAGTTAATCATTATTTTTTGAAGAAAAAAAAGTGATTATTATTATTTTTTGACATGAAATTCATAAAAAAAGCTATTTTTTAACTATTTTTAGTTAAAATTATTGTATAAAAATTGTGATTTTGACATGTCAATTCTAGTAAAAATGATCAAAACGTGTAGTTTTTTAGTTATATTTATGTTAAAAATGGTTATTTTTATGTCCATTGTGAAAAAATATTGTTTTTTAGAAACAATTATTTCATGTGGATTGAAAAATTAATTAAGGATGTATAAATATGTAAAATATCGAAAATTCTAAATATCGACCGTCTAATTTAAAAATGCAAAACAATAAAAACCTCACTAAAAAAAAATTAAAATTAAAAAAAAAAATGTGAAGAAAATGACCACTTCAAAAATTATCAAATTTACAAAATAATTATTTACATTTTATACATTAAAAAATTTAAAGCCAAAAAACAGGTCTTTTTAAAAAAGGGTGTGATGCAGAATACTCACTTTTTTAAATCAGCATGAAAATCACTACCATTCTAAAATGTAATGTACATAAAAAAAAATTAAAGTGCCAAAAACTATGCTCTAAAAAAAACATGTGCGTTCTACATCACCCCTTTTCAAAATCAGGGCACTTTTTTGCTATCTCTACGAAACGGGTAATAGTATCAGTTCCCGTTTCAAAGTTTACATTGTTTTATGCAGTTGATTTGGAAAAGAGGAAATCTACTACACGATATGTCTTTACTCTTGCAGGTGGAGCAATTAGCTGGATGTCAAAGCTTCAAGAAACTATTACTTTTTCCACTACCGAAACAGAGTATATAGCTGCTTCAGATGCCTATAAAGAGGAAATCTGGTTGAAAGGTCTGCTTGATGAGATTGGAAGGACTCAAGAGAAAGTGAATGTTTTCTGTGACAATCAAAGTGTTATTCATTTGGCTACAAATCCAACTTATCACAACAAGACTAAGCACATTGATGCAAGGCACCATTTTGTAAGACATGTGATCGATGGCGGTAAAGTAGCTCTTAAGAAAGTTAATACACAAGAGAATCGTGCCAACATATTCACGAAGCCAATTTCAGTAGAGAAGTTGTGATGGTGTTTTCCTTCTCTTGGCTTGAAGAAGAGATGATGAATGGGAATGGGCAAGGGATTAGGAAAATTGTTGTCAAGGTGGAGTTTTTTGAAAAAATGACAACAATTATGTAAATAATGTAATTGTGGTTAAATATATTTTTTACCATTCAGTAAGTTTTTGTAACGAAAAGAAGTTATGTAATAGAGGAGCCCATATTAATTGGTGATTCTCCAAGAGGCTTGTAACAAGGAGAAACATTCTTGATCAATAAGACTTCCAATTCCATGCCCCATGGAGCTTTCCTTGACACAATGTCAAGGTTTTACCACATAAATTTCTTGTGTTAATGTGTGAGATTTCATTTTCCTGTAATTCTGTCTTTCTTTCTTGTTTGAGTATTAATGACTCCAAAACCAACATAATCTTGGTTGTGGAGGAGAACTTGAGATAGTCTGTTGCCGTGGTTGATCTTGCAATTAACTAAAAGATGTTTGATGGATATGGGGTGCCAGTCATTGTAGTTGATATTCAAATGTATTCCACTCATTAATTGAGCATTGTGCTTGCACCCAAGTGATTTTATCGTGGAAAACTCAAGTGACTTTATCTTGGAAAAGTAATCCAACATTAATTAAGCATTGTGCTTGCACCCCCAAGTGACTTTATCTTGGAAAGGTAATCCAAGTTTTATGTGAGTGAGGTGTCCTATACCTCTACCAAGTCAGGATTATATTAATGTTGCACTTGTTGGATTATTTGGTTTAGGTATTCGACAATTTTCCCAACTTCCAGATGTGCTTTCCTTCCCTCCCGAAACCATTATCACTTCCCTTGAATTAGTTTTATCTCGCTTATTTTTCCTTCGTCGATTTTTGTTGCCAATTCTGTGTATACTCTAAAGTCAGTGGTTGAGTGGTTCTTTGGTTTCAAATCATTCAATAGAACTTGTTGTACTTTCAATAGACTTCAAGTTGATGCAAACTACGATGGCCAGTTGCACAAGATAGTGCTCATTGTAGTGGCTTGCTCCATAGTTGTATCTAATGATTTCCTTATTTCTTTAAATTTTGAATACTCTATCCGCAAAATTACTATTGTTTGGACAAATTTTAGTCATTTGTTCTCCTCTTGCATTTGTTTGGTATTCTCCATTTGCTTGTTCTTTTCACTTATTTATATATTCTCCTCTTGTATTTGTAAATTTGAGTCGACCAACTAGATTGTCACATTTTTTCGGATCCCTTGCCAATTGATGCAAGGTCAAGGTCATGTTGTCTCGTCATGCTCAAGTGTTTTTCTCTTTTTGGTCAATGGTCATTTATGTAGTGATCCCACTGGTGCTTCTTGGTCGAATACAAATGGAACTATGTATAATTCGATCTCTTGTTCCACTTCCAATTCCTCATCCGTAATTGGAAAGATTGTGTTTGGTTGTCGTTCAAGTTCAACAAAAATATGCTCAAAGGTAGGCTGGTATGAGACTTCCTTGGGAGGAGAAATTGTGTTGTCAGCATACCAAAGCTTGGTTGTGTTCATGCATAACTAAATGTGGGCTAGATCAAGCAATGCTCGACAAGTTCTATGTGAAACCATCCATTTATGTGAGACGCTCTTTAAATTTGTCACCAATTCCTTGAACATCTTATCATTTGATAATGAATCAATCGTTCCTGCCAACCCATTTGTGAAGCACTAGTAGTTAAACATTTTCAACACTTGTGTTTTAGTGAAAGATGTCTTTTTGACTAGGCTAACTTGGCTAACTTGGCTCATAGCTAGCCATATCAACAATGAGGAGAATTTGATGGTTCTCCTCAAATTTTGACACTCTTTGCAGTTGGTCTAAATAATTTCAACCAAATTCTTAACACCAATCACAAATTCTTCCTCATCCTGCAATCTAGCCAATCGTTTCCAACACAAACAATTTGATGTAAACACCCAACGTGACGAAGTGAGGCACAACAAAACAATGATGCATGACCACTTGACATGTTTTTCATTCACACAATCTACAATCAAGCCCTTTGAACTCTTAGCAATGGTCAACTGAAATTTTCAATCCACACACTTGCGTGGGTCATCAATCTTGGGTCATTTTTCTCCTTTGTGAGGCAACCTAGTAACTATATGTGTAATTATGACTGTGATTGGCAACAACCTTTTAACCAAGAGGGTTCTCTCATGGAATTGACTTTATAAATTTGAATACCTCTTATTTCCATCCCCATTGTATACAATTTGTGGTGCCCCCAAATAATTTCTAATATGAGCCCTCAGAACTGGGTCTCCTTTTCCCACTTTCCGATTTCAAACCCCAACTTGTTAATTTTTTTCTAGTGTTTCTCCCCAAGGATTTCTTCCATTATTTCTTGCCAAACATTATTCATTCTTATTTCTAACTATGTGGTAGTTATTTTGTCAAATTTTGGCTTAATTCTTTGTTCAACTAGGGTGACACTTCTTTGAATATGTCTCATCATTTTTGGCCTTTTCTTAGCATATTTTCCAACCAGTTTTTCCCAAAATCCATAGAGATTTGTTGGAATCATAAGTTTCAATTATGAAGCATGTACAAACCTAGTTCTTTTGGGATTTTTTTAGAGGGTTGAGTCCATTTATATATTCAAAAGCACATTTTTAACAACAAAAAATCAGGATCTTGACAAAAATTACACCCTTAAATTTGGACAAGAAAACCCAGACATAAAACATTTAGACTTCACCTAAGGGTAGTCTAACTTATCTAACTTTTGGCCTTTTTCCAGGCATATTTTTCTATCAACTTTACTCGAAAGTGACAAAATTTTGTTGAAATCACAAGCTTTAGCTATGATGTCTGTGCAATTTCAGTGCCTCTAAATCTTCTAAAGTGTTAAATCCATTTATTTTTTTCAGACAAAAAACACTAGTTTATATTATGTACTAGCATAGATCCATCTTAAGTACAGATCTAACATGAGCCGAGAGGGATCAAATTTCTTCATGTGCAAACTTTTTTAGAGTGCAAAATACAATGTGTTATTTTTCGTTATTTAAATTGTATTTTTGAATGCTATATATATATATATATATATATATATATATATATATATATATATATATCTATATATATATATATATATATATATATATATATATATATATATATATATATGACCAAATAAAAAATTTAATCATAAAAACTTGATTTTTTTTTCTATATATATATATATATATGAAGTTGGTATCGACATAAATTAGTTAACGTAGATCTTCAAATAGTTTATTTAAATCTTTTGTTGAAATATTTTTGAAAAATATAATATTTAAACCTCTCATTCACACATTTTTTTACTTCTAATTACTTTAGAACATATTCATTTTTGTTTAATTATAGCCGAAATTATTTTTCTATTTAGAACATAATTTTAAATTTTAATTTTTATTTGAAAGGGGCACGGGCGGACAGACAAACTTACACATCCCTTCATACTGGGTTGTCAAATGAGCCTCTCGGCTCAACCGGTGCATAAGTTCAAAAATGTATCATATGTACAATAAATTGCATAGATCTTCCAACAAACAAAGAAGTGAGAAAGCGAGACATATCTTTCATTGCTTTTAGAAAGACATCAACATTAACAACATAACACAAGGGAAAAGGAGATATTCCCATTCTGAAAACCTGAAAACATATAAAGGAACGTAACCATTTAAACTATCATAGATAAAAAACATGTAAAGTAAAAAATAATAGCTATAGGAGGGGAAAAGTGCCCTCGACACTGATAGAATCAACCTCCTGAAAATTGTAATGCATATAACCAAAAATATCAGGGATACCAAGTTTTGACAATGAGCCAACAACCCGATATTTCTTGTGGAATATGTGTTGGAGAGGGATTGCTATGAATGTGCCATGGAGGATGTTTATCTGGGAGACCCAAGCAAAAAGATGAGGAGGGGCGAACTCAAAATTTGACGACAAACCATTGATAAGTACTTGTGAGTCCCCATAAACAAATAAGGTGTCAATGCATAGCTGTTTGTAAATCCACAGAAGTCCCCACAGATCCAAGATTTCAGCCCTCATGTTAGTTCCCAGACCACCATTCCAATGAATCATGTATTGAAAATCTTGTTTCAGTCGAAGCCATACACCGCATCCACATTGAGATTGTTGTGCAATACCGTCAAAGGAGCGATTTTGTGGGATCGGCCCTCTATTGTTTGAATGAGAGTTCTAACATTATCCATTTGGAGTAGGACCCTGTGTATGATGAGGTGAGTGTTGATCGGATGTTCCTAAAATATGAGACAATTTCTGGCACACCATAATTCCTAAATAGTGAGAAAAGGAACAACTTTATTCTTATTTCCCCGCTGCAACCACCACTTAAGATAATCAACAATGTTTCCAAAACTTCTACAAGGAATATTTAATGAAGTGAATATGCCATTCCAGACTATGATAGAAATCAAGCATTTGAAGAACAAGTGAGTATTATTTTCAGAAGAGGTCCTGCACAGGGGGCATCTCCCAGGCCCATTGAATCCCCTCTTACATAATTTCTCCCAAGAGAGGTTTTTGTTTCTCCAAGCCAACCAGTTGAAGATGATGTTTATAGGGATGTCAATTTTCCATACCATATTAAACCAGCAAGGGTGATGTAAATCATAATAATATAGAATGAGATACCTGCAATTTTCCACCACATCGACCAAGTTGGATCGCAGCTTCCCTACCCAGGTGAGGTTGTCCCCTTCCTCAGATCTGCATAGCCTTGCTAGTCTAAGAGTCTGAATGTATGCATCCCATTCTTCTGCTAAAGTGCTTGTTAGTCCCAACTCACCCACTTGTTTCCAAATAGGAAAACTCTCGTTCTAGCATGTGATAGCCTGTTCCAATAGAAATATGTCGCGAAGGTGTATACGTTGTATCATATCCCTGGTCAAATCTTGTGCAACAACCACTTCCTTGATGCTATCGATCCCAATAATAATTTGATTCCCCCTTCCAAATTTCCAACATATTCTCTACAAAAACAAGTCACTCACCTTTTGGAAGCTTCTCCATATATAGGATCCCGTGTTGCTTCCAAGTAGGCCCGATCTAATCCAGTCTTCTACCCTTCTCCTCTGCAAGTATTTTGTGACAATGATGTCCCTCCAAATTCCTTCCTTGAAAATTCCTTGCCACATTGATTTCATGGTAAGAGACCTTCCAAATACTTTAATGTCTAATATACCCTAGCCACCATGGTCCTTTGGAATAGTAATACTTTCCCATTTTGTAAGATGATATTTGTGGTTTTCCTCCCTCTCTACCCAGATAAAATGTGCAATGATTTGTTTGATTTTGTTGATGATGGTCATGGGTAGCTTGTACAAATGCTCCCAATAGACAGTCAGCTATTGTAGAACATCTTGTGCCAAAATGTATCGACTCCTGAGAGACAAACACCTATTTTCCCATCCATTTATCTGATGTCTGTATTTGTCAATTATCCAAAGCCAATCTACAATTTTATAGTTATTTGGCTTGAGTTTAAAACCAAAGTATGTGAGGCTGTCACACAGTGGTTGGGATTGGAAATTGAAAATTCGAACAATCTCATTAATCCCCCTGGATCTCCAAATGAATATAGTATATATGATTTACCTTCATTTTCCTTCATACCATATGCATCTCCAAATAGCTACAAAATATTATGGAACACCCCCCATTGTGTGCGGGATACCATTCCAAATGCTAAGATGTTGTCCACAAAGAAATTATGTGAGATCTTAATACCTGCAGCCAACCTTATGTCGTTGAAATGACCTCCTGAAACAACCAATTTAATCTTGAGACTAAGGCAGTCCATGATCAAAATGAATAATAAGGGAGAAATTGAACATCCCTGGCGAAGTCCCCTACCAACATTGAAGAAATTTGAGGGATATTCGTTGATCAAAACCACAAATTGTGTTGAAGAAGCACATGCCATGATCCATTCATTAATAGGTGTAGATAAGCCAATATTTGTTAGAATTAGGAGTAAGAAATCCCAATCGACACATTCATAAGCTTCCCAGAGATTCACTTTCATCACTAAATCCTTTTTCTTTCTGGTATGGATGGAGTGAATAATCTCTTATGCGGTGGCCACTGCATTGTGAATCAACCTGTTATGTAGGAAACCCAATTGTTCCCTTGATTTGTGAAGTGAGAGGGTTCCTTTGCTGCGCTCAACAATTAGTTTTGAAATGAGTTTGTAAGTGATGTTGCAGAGTGAAAAAGGCATATAATCAAGAAATGAGGAAGTGTATGATGCTTTAGGAATCAAGGCAATAAAAGTAGAATTGAGAGATCTAGTAACATGCCCCAAGGATCAGGACTCTTCCACCATATTTAACAATTCCACCCGCACCATATCATAGAAATGAAGAAAAACTTCCACTATCCACCCATCCGGGAACAAACCTCTATCTTTGGAAAACATTCTCAACACCTGGAGTATTTCTTCCGATGTGACCGACCTACAGACTTCCTCATTCAGCTCCTCATTGAACATAAGTGGGTAATCATATGTGTCCCATATATGATCCTCTATGAAATATCGTGAATGCATATGAAAGAAGGATTGGTAGTGATGTACAACTTCCCTTTAAATTTCCTTAGTGGAATAAGCTAAGTCTCCATCATGCCTCTTAATTTGCCAGATAGTATTTTGATTTTTTCTCTAGTTTGCATATTTGTAGAAATACTTTGTGTTTCTGTCACCTTCCCACAACCATAGGGCTCTGCTCATTAATCTCCACGTCAATTCTTGGATGAGTAGGATATTTCGCTTCCTACTCTCCAACAATTTTAGCTTGTCCCATATGTTTGCATTTGGAGCACCCCGCTCCACCATTTTGTAAATTTTTTCAATCTCCACTATTACAACCTTCAATTCCATGGACATAGCTTTTTTTTTCTCCCTTTCCCAAATCCCCACTCTGCTTTTTAATGATTGTAGTAATCCTGACAGATGCTGCATTAGGGAGTATCCTACCTCCTAGGTATGTGCCCTCCAAAAATTATTAACAAGAGAAATGAACTCTACATCCTCCAACCAAATTCTATTGAATTTAAATGGTATGCCCAAACGAGGGTGTTCCAGCCTTCATTGAAGTACAATGGGCATATGATTGGAAATCATAGATTTTTCCACCCAGGATCGCATACACCCAAGTTGCTCTGACAAGTTTTCATGAACTAAGAATCGATCCAATATTTTTTCGATGTGCGCATCACCGGCATGTGCATTATGCCAAGCAGGAGTCAATGTAAGAGGCCTAATATTCCAAAGGTGGTTGGAATTGAAAAGCTGGCATAAGTGGTCAGCAAGTGGATCTACCCGACATCAGACACCCCAACATTCCGCCCTGGATAATGTTGCATTAAAATCACCTGCCATAATTAAAGACCCAATTTTGAGTAAATCACAGTCATCCATATGCTTCCAAAAAGAGATTCTGCCGCTATATGGAGCATATAAGTTGAGAAAGTGTAGTCTTAATTCAATATAGATCATAGAAGTCTAAATTCAAAAAAAAAGTACAGTCTTGATAAATTAGCATATCTCAAAGCCAAAACTTAAAATAATTATATTGCTCCATTTTTTTATAAATATAGTGAATTTTTAAGATTAAAATGTTATTAATGAAGTGTGTTTTAATTTTATTTATTATTTTGATTTATAAGTTAATTTTTAAAAGTAATATTTTTTAATGATTTCATTAATGAAATATATATATATTAAATTTACTAGTTAATTGAAAATAGTACTTTCATTAATTTAAAATAATATAATTATAAATTTACTAATTTTTTTCCAAAGAAAAAATCGAACTTTTTATTAAGGTAATAAAATGTTACGTAGTATATGCATTTAAGCATTCAATAAACTGTATGACTTTGTTCAAAGCATAGAGTTGATATGAAATGGTAAGTTTAAGTGTCTTCTAACTCTACCATCTCATTTTTGCTAAATCAAGATCATTGAAATCATTATCATGAGCCTCCTCAATGAGGAAAACAACCCAAATATGATATTGGTCAGCTTTCAGTAACTGTGCCCCAAAAAAGAGCATCACGAATTGATAACTAATAAGCACCAAAAGTATGCCCTGAGCCATTCCCGAGCCTCCTCATTGAGGAAAATAGCCCAAACAGGAATGGGTTCAGCTTACAGTTTAACAATGTATTTAACCAAGTTGTTGTTGTTTTCTAGAACCGAATTTACATGATAATAAGTATGTTTGCTGCTTAAAACTAAAACACTAAAACAATTAAACATAGATGAAAAAGTATCACATGCTGAAGTCAAGTCTGTGTGACAAGATTCTCAAAATGGTGGTTGATCCGACACACGGATCTCATCCAGTTCAGCTTCCTCTATCCTCCAACTGTCCAGATCTTGTTGTAGACCCACTTTAGAAAGTTGGTATGCTGTACTATTGTGTTCCCTGTAGATATGACATAGTGAAAAATCATTAAAAAAATATTTTAAGTATTTTGCTTCTTCTAACAAAGGAGATAAAATGTAATTCTGGCATCTTCTCTCGCCATTGAACCATTTAATAATATTCATCGAATCCCCGAAGATCTAAACCGAGTGGATGCCCAGGTGAGTAAGCCAACAAAGGAGTAGTTTTAAAGCAAGAAGTTCTGCATAATTGTTGGTTCCATTCCCCAATCCAACAGAGGCTTTTAGGCTCTTGTGGTCATTTAGATGAATCACCAATCCTGCCCCACATTTTTTATTTTGATCTGAGGCCCCGTCAAAATAGGCCCATGGAGTTCCTTCTCTTATTTGTTCCTCTCTTACGATTCTTGGGTTTGCATCTCGAATTGGCTCAGGTATACTTGCATAAATTGCAGTGCATCCTACAACAATGTGTCCTGCAGAGGGAGTTTGGTCTTTGAAAATAATGTTGTTGCGGGCTAGCCAGATACCCCAAGCTATGATTAGGGGTAGATTTCTCAAATTTCCTTATGAATAATCCTTCCACCATTTGTTCCATACTTCTGATAGTGTTTCCCCTTCCCAGGTCATCTTGGTCTGAATCAATCTCCCTGATTCCATCCACACCTCCTTTGTGAGCGACCATTTTAGGAAGACATGGTGGATCGTTTCTACGTCATTTTTACATAAAGCACACCTTCCTGGGCCTAACTTGTATCTCCTTTGTAATATGTCCCAGGTTGGCACTTTATTCCTTAGTATGCACCAGAAGAACATTCGTGCTTTGGCTAGGCATTTTAGCTTCTAGATGAGGCTCACCCACCATTCTTGATTCCCCCACCCCTTTCTTGACATGAGAAATTTATAGCCTTGTTTTGGAGAATAGGAGCCCGTGGGGGCATGTGCCCAGACTAGCTGATCTGGTCTATCTCTAAGCCTGACATTTGACCTGGTCAGTTCCTTGGTGAAGTTTTTCCACTCCTCCCTCCATTGTTGATTGAGATTTAGGTTAGTCCTAGATAACCAGGCTTGGCCCCATATCGTGGAATGACCATTCTTTCTGATATGGCTTATATGCTGGATGCCTCTTGAGACTAGTTGGTTTATAAGACCTGGAGTTAGTGAAAATCCTTCATTGCACCCCACCCATGGATCCTTCCCTATCCTGACTTGTTCTCCATTTCCTATTTTCCAGGAGAGGCCTTGTTCTATGATATTGAAGGCATCTATGGTAGCTTTCCACACCACTGATGCATTCCCTTTCTTCTTATTTGGCATCCTGATCCAATCATCCAAAGGAATGGGATCAATGTACTTTCGTTTGACCACTATAGTCCACAAGTTTTCCATCTTTATTAATCTCCATCCCAGTTTTGCTGCTAGAGATGGTCCAAAGGCTGATAACTCTTTTATTCCCCATCCTCCCCATTCCTTTGGTCTTGCCACCTTATCCCAGGCCACCCAGGGCAACACTGATTCCTCCTTCGAACCAACCCAAAGGAAACGGTTGCATACTCGTCTGATCCTTTCCAGAATTCCTTTTAGAACCCATGTAAGTGCCGCCCAGTATACTGGAATGGCCAATATGATTGATTTAATGAGTGTCAGTCTTCCTACTCTGGACATCCATTTGAAGCTCCAATGATTAATCTTGGATTCTATTTTTGCCACCAACTAGAACCAATCTTGTTTCCTGTATGAGTGTGGCTTTAGGAAGAATCCCAGGTACTTGAAACTATCCTCCAAATTTTGATCTTCAAAGGGCAGGTCTTCCAGACGTAAAGAGGATTTATCCTTATTGATGAGCATGCTCGTCGCCTTGAGGAAAAGTTCCAATATCTTTTTTAACTCCTTTGTTTCACTCCTTCTTCCATTGTTGAAGAGAAGAATGTCGTCCACAAATAGTAAATGAGTTATATATAAGTTGGCTGCCACTTCAACTCCTTGGATATCTCATTTCCTTCTGGCTTCTAGTAGCAATTGACTAGGACCTTCTACTACCAGGAGGAAAAGGAGAGGAGATAAGGGGCAGCCTTGCCTCAGCCCTATTTGACCTTGGAAAAAGGGGGATGCCGCCCCATTGATTAACACCGCAAAGCTCACATTGTTCAAACACCCCATGACCCAATTTATGAAGTCCACTTGAAATCCTAGGTGAATTAGAAGCATTCAAAGGTACATCCAACTGATTCTGTCATAAGCTTTAGAGAGGTCAATTTTCACTACTGCCCCTTTGTTTTTTTTTTTAATTTTATGCTATGAATAGTTTCCTGAGCCACTCCTATCACTTCATGAATCTGTCTTCCATCCAGGAATCCAAATTGTTCTTTTGAAATATGCCTGGAAAGCAGTGGCTTCAATCTGACAACAATCACCTTTGCTATAATTTTGTAGATACAATTGCACAAAGAAATCGGTCTAAAATCCTCAAAAGAGGATGGGTCTTCCTTCTTGGGAATAAGGGCTATAAAAGTGGCATTAAAAGGGTCAAAAATTGCACCTTTTCTTCTGGACTCTTCAACCACATCAGTTAATTCACTGCCTATAGTCTCGAAAAAGTGTTGAAACAGCTCCACTGTCCAACCATCTGGACCTGGACTCTTGTCCTTTGGCATTGATTTTATGATTCCTTCGACCTCCCCTCTTGTGACTTCCCCCATGAGCTCATCAGAATCCTCCTGATCCACATAGTGAGGGAAAGCCTGAGTTGTCCGGATCACTTTAGCTAATGACACTTCCGAAGGTGCTGTAAAGAGATTTTTAAAGTGTCTTATTCCCATTGATGATAATTCCTCAAATGAGTTTGCCTGCTTTCCATCCTCTGATTTTAATGACCAAATGGTATTTGCATTTTTCCTTCCTTTTGCATAATTTTGGAAGAATTTAGTGTTTTCATCCTGAGCCCTTAACTAGATGGCCCTACTTTCAAGCGCCATTGTTCTTCTCTTGCTAAAAGGATTTTCCTCCTTTGGGTTTCCAGTAGCTTGATCCTATACCTTTTTTCAGTTGTCTCGTATCCATCAGCTTCAGGGCATTCGAGCTCATTGTTTGGCCAATTTAGTGTCCTAAATTGCTCCACATAAATTATCAATCCGGGTATAATAATATGATGAAGTGTAGTGCACTATATGTGCTAGATGACCCTTCTTACTTCATTGTTTTTGAGTTTTATGTTGTTTTGGGGGTTTTTGGTCCTTTAGTTCCTAATAGATTACAATGTAACTGTTAAAATCCTAAATCTAACTTCTGTAAAGATTGCTAAGAACCTTAAAAAATGAGAAATAAAAGTGCTTTAAGCAAGATTTGGAAGTAAAGTTTAATCAAGAAATGAAAACAGAGTTTCTATTTATGCTCTTATCATTGTTTCCAAATCACGAACTAAAAGAACTTAAAAATGAAATTGCAACTACTGTCTAATCAATTATAGAAACAAGACTAAATAAAATACTGAAAAATGAAAGTGAAATTGCAACTATTGTCTAATTTGTTACAAGAACAAAACTAAATGAAATACTAAAACTGAAAGTGAAATTGCAACTATCTATTATGGAAATAGAACTAGATGAAATACTAAGACTGAAAATGAAATTGCAACTAATCTACTATGGAAACAAAACTAAATGAAGTGCTTAGTTACTCTGCCTCTCAATTTTGGGAGAAAAACCTCCTTGTGATGACATTTTGAGGAATTCTGTACTTCATTATTTTAAGAAAATAAATGCAAAGACGTAGAAAAGACTCATTGCATGAATGAAGTATTCAACCACTTAGTTTAAGATGAATCATCAACTAGAAGGGCTTTTTAGAAACATTCACCTACACCATGAGTCACTAAACTAGTAATAAAATGGCAAGAACAGTAATGGCACTGATCAGTTTAATTGAAAACCTAAAGACTAATGAAACAGCAAATGAAACAAACTACTCTACACTACTGAATTCAACTTCTAACTACTGATAAGAAACTAGAAAGAAATTAAGCAAAAAGAACTATTTTGTACTGAAAGAAGCTATTCTGCGTTAGTAAGAAAATGATAAAGACTGCATTATAAACAAGGTTAGTAAATGGTTATAAACATTATGGAAGAAACGATGAATTTACAGTTCAACTATAAAAGACAAAACAAAATGAAATGAAACCTTAGTCAGCGTAGGGGCCCTCTGCAGCTGCTCAGGTTATGCGTACTTAATCAAAACTCCAAAAAACGCTTTCAAATATCCATGAAACTTGTAGTCTTCATATTAAAAAAAAACACAGTAAATGAGTTTTCAAAATTACAGAGCAGTAGTCTGAGCTTAATACATCAGGAAAATTAGAACTAGTTTTGTGTTCTTCACACAGGTATTTATAAGGAAATTATACAACTGTTTATGGAGAAAAATAAGCTACAGCCAAAAACACATAGCAGACAGGCACACAGAATTCTCTTCCTCGGCTGCTGGAGACATAAATCTAAGGTGATGGCTGTTGGATTTGGTTGCATAGATGGCTGTTGGAGTCCGTGGGTTCAGGAAGTTGTTTCGGATTCCATCATTATGAAATGTGTACAAAACATAGTCCTGTTTGCCTTTGGTCTCTACGTTTGACTTCTCCTTTGACCGGAGTCTTGTACCATCTTCCTTGTTGACCTGGGCTAGGTGAATAGGACATGATCCATGTCATGATGTTTTCCAAGCTGCCCATGTAGTTATTTTCTCCTTCTGACACCTGGAACTTGTAAAAGCATGGAAGTAGCTGTGGAACAACCGATTAGCTGTAGAATAGGCTGCATTCCGTAGCTAAAAGACAAAAACTTATTCAAAAAGCAAAACATAAAAGCATAACATGTAAATCAATAAAATTTTCTCCTTAGGAAAATGTATATTGGTTATTGATGATAGGGATGTATTTTCTTCATGGAAAAACAAAGAAAAGGGAGGAGAAGAGTTATTAAGGAAAGGGAAGTTTTGAGGCTCAACACTCATTGAGCTCCACCCTTATTTGAATTAGGTTTTCATCTTATTTCAATGTCTTGTGTTAGGCCCCTATACTACTAGTGTAACCCCTTATTGTTATTAGTATAACCCACTTATTATATTGATGTACCCATGTAGTGCCCATATTGTTACTATTGTGCCCCATAGAAGCCCACTATTGTTATTATTGTGCCCTTATATTATTATTGTTATGTCGGCTCTGACTATGTTATGACCCCTTAGACTCCTATATATAGAAAGGAGGTCTTTTCATTTGTATCATCAAAGAATTGTTCATTTATGTAATGTAAAGGAGGTTGCCCCCTCGAAGAGGCCGAATTCTAAGGCATTGATCTATCTTTTCTTGAGCTGGTTTCATAACACTATCATAGCCTTCTTAAGGCATTTTAGGTTCTCCAAAAAGTGGAAAGTTTTGTCCCCATTCTCACTTGGCCTCACAGGTCTCAAGGTTTCATTAAAAAGGGTGTTATAGGAATCCTCCATTAGCCAAGCTGGATTGAATTTGAAAGAAGTTGTCGGCTTTTTGGGAGTCCCTTTTAGTTCGAGCAAGACGAGTAGATGATCAGAATCACCTCCCTCCCGTACCCAATGACGAAACACATGGATCTTTTCTGCTACCTCCTCTCTCAGGAGAAAACGATCCAGTCTTTTGGCCACTCGATCTTCCCCTATTCTCCTATTCCTCTAGGTTGGTCTCAGTTTTATCCAATTAATATCTAGCAACTTATTCTCTCAAATGATTTTTGAGAAAAAATCCGAGAGCGAGTCTGCTTGTGTAGAGGGGCCCCAGGTTTCAACAATACTCAGGGAAAAATTTAGGTCACCCCCAATCACCAGGTTCGGGTTATCCATAATGGACTTTGAGCAAAGATTATTCCAAAAGTGGACTCTATCTTTAATTGGCCCATAAATATTGAGAATCAACAGGTTTGTGCAGAGCTCTAAGGAGTAAACTTCTATTTCGATTGCCTGGTCGAGCCCCCAAGTGTTCAAAACTCTTAATTTACCTTCTTTTACACCCAATGCCAGCGCCCCTGAATGACCTTTGGCATCCAAGGCCTGGATGTGCCATCTAGGCATTAGTTTAGACAAAGTTTTTTATACTTCAGATCTCGCACCCAACGTTTCTTGTAAGAGTAGAATGTCTGGGTTGTAATTGTGAATCACCTCCTTTAGAGCCATTTTTTTAGGACTATTGGCTAAACCCCTAAAATTCAGGGATAGAATAATCACTGGATTACCTTTGGGGGGGTTTTCGCTGCTCTAAGCACCCCAGAGATGAACATTTGTTTCCCATCCGTAATGTCTAGTTTGGTTCTCAATTGAGCCTTAAACAAGTTTGACTTCCTCCCTCTAGCCTTTCGGTCCCCTTCTTGGAGATTTTGCATTCCAAGCCCACCCACATCCTCTTAAGGAGGAGGTTTTTTCTCATGGGGTCTGAGATTGTAGAAGGGTTTAACAACATGGGTATCAACAAGGTTCGTGACTTCCTCACCCTTCTCAATGTTTCGGTTCAGATCTAAATCAGGGATTGAAGTAATAATACTATCCAGTTGTTCATTAACAATGTTTGAAAAAGGAATTACAAGATTTTGAGGCCTGGAGGGACCAGGCACTAATGTAGGAAGAATCAAAGAATAAACAGGAGAAATATGAGTAGGAGTAGAAACAAGAACCGTACCCTCTTTTGGATGAGTATGGCTCCTGACCTCCACTGTTGCTGGTTTTGGTTCTGGACTTGTCTTCTTCTCCTGCTGAATTTGCTAAATTACTGGATGACCTTCTTCCTGCACTTCCATATTCTCCACGGTATCCTCCTAAGGCTTATCAATATCCATCTAATCGTCCTCCGATCCCTTATTCGTCTTTTCCCCCTTGTTCTCCTCCTATGCTACTTTCCCTCCCGCTTCCTTCCTCTGCTTTCTTCTTCGCCTAAAGCCCATCGGATATTCTTTTTCCAGGTGTCCATATTTATGACACCCGTGACATCTGAATGGCAGGTGTTCATAATCTAAAATTTGAGTATAAGTGAAGTCCTTGTATTGTAAATTGATTTCCTCCACCAAACCTGCACGATTTTTAAGCTTACCAATATATGAGCCATCCCTTGATCTCTCGTTTGTAGAAACGACATATCTACTTCCATGAATTTGCCGAGGTGATTGCCAATGGCCTTGAATACTGATTCGACCCAGAGAAACGACGGTAGTCTTGGCATGCGTACCCACACAGGTGATTTGTCTACTCTTTCCCTCTGTGCATCAAACATGGGGTTCCATTTCTTAAAGAAAATCGGGTATCTCCTGAAACACCAATTCCTCACCATGACCCATTCCGCTGATTCTCTCTTCCCGAACTTGACCATGAACCAACCTTTCACTAGTGTTGTGACCACAAAATTTGTGTCCGGCGCTTCCTGCCAGTTTTTTGTGGTCCATTCTTGAATATAGTTGGCGAAGTATTTCTTTCCTCTTGCCCTTCCTACCAAGGTTAGTTCAGCGACCTCCATGGCCTCGTCGATTTGGACATCCATTCCCAGGACCAAGTTAGCTACAGTCTCACTTTTCTTGATTATTTTATGCTTTTTCCTCTTCTCCCCCACCTACTGCTATTGAAACCCTCCCTCCCTGTTTTGTGTGTTTGCTTCCACATTGGTTGTTGCTGCCGGGAGCGTTCCTGAATGCCCCTCTTTCTTGAATATTCTGAGCCCTTCGAAGGTCCTTTCGCCTTCTTGGTTCATCTCTTCAAACCCTATGGTCAATACCTTGTCACTCGACTACCATTCCCTTTCGTCTATAGTTTCCTTCTCGGCGTCGATCTGCTTGGCTCCTCCTCTCTTCCCACCCTCCTCAAAACTATCTCCAATCGCCTTCTGACCACCTGACGAGTCCTCTGCTATCTCAAATGGGTTTTGCTGCAGGGCACTTCGACTTCCATTTGTGTGTGGGCTTCTGCCTGCAAGGGTGTGGTTCAGGCTCAACCCGTTCTTCTCTTTCCTTGGCCCTAACCCCTCCGCCAGGCAGGTGCGTCGGCCTTCTTGGCCTTTAAATCCACAACTGATTACTATATCCTCTAAACCGCCTGAGTAAAATTGATTGAGAGAACGAGGAGGGTCGTAACTTACTTGGAAACCTTCGCTATCCACTGCTTCGTGCTCAGAAAAGGACGACCTCTCTTGCAGCTGCTACCCTTCCCAACTTTCCAGACATGACAACCCTAAACTTTCCTCCAAGAGTCCTAGGGATTTGCTCTACTTCCAACCCGCTTCCGAACCTCCTTTCTTCCTCCCTGAACGTCCAGCTGGACGAATATACCGCTCTATATTTTGGTCCGTTACCTCTAGACCCTAGACCGACAGTATGTCCCCAGGTTCGAGGTCCAGATCAACATCATCGCTCTGTTTGACCATCTTCCACCCTCATGTTCCCTGTTAATAGCTTAGCGAAGAAAACGACCCTCTCTGCTCTGACTTCAAGGGCATCTTGAGGGTAGAAGTCAGCAACACATCTTAGTTTATCCGTGAAATCCGTTTCATCATTTGCCATCCTCTGCATTAGTTCGTAGGCTTATTGGTAATTCCTATAACGAACGCGTTCAAGCATGTCGCCTTCCACCTGTCCTCCTCTATCCTCTAGTGTCTGACAACCTCGAGCCTGCCGACGCCATCTGGCTGTCTCCTGTACCTCCTGGCTATCAACGGGAGGCCTCCCGCCTGCAGTTAAATGTCCCAGTTTTGAAACGCTAGTTCCATCGCCTGCTCTCCCTCCATAAAATAGTCTACATTCCACATATAGTATTCTCAAAAATTTACTATTTAATTAAAAATAGTATTTTCATTAATTTAAAATATTATATATATATATATATATATAATTGTGAATATTAAATTTTATTATTATTTAGAATGTATAGATAAATTTAATATCTCTTGAAATTTAAATTCATTTCTGTTATTCAAATTAGATAAATTTAATATTCTTTAAAATTTAAAATTTAAATTTAAATATCTGTTATTCATATTTTAAATATTTAAAAATACTTTTTATAGAAATCACATCAAAAATATTTTGTAGAAATAAATGGACCAAACACCCTGTACCACAATGTTTTTAAATATTCTTCAAAATACTAAAATTGTATAAATTTCACAACTAAAATGGTATAAAATCTCCACCAACTTTTATATAAAATTCACCAAAAAAAACATGCGGCCATTATTAAAACAAAAAAGCGCAATCTTGAGAATCGCGGAAAATTTGGAAAGGGATGCCTTTGAACTTGAACTCATGTAAATCATAACCATGATCCTTTTCTGCCTTTATTGTTGCAAACTTACCTCGCGGAAAATAAGGAAACCGATGCCTTTGAACTTGAACTCGGGTAAAATAATAATGAGGCTTTTACCCTGTGACTTTCCAAGAAAGCAGTGGTAAGGGAACACGGGTATTGACGAACGCCGCCGGATTTGTATCACGGGGAGAAACGTGTCGTGGTTTTGGTTTCAGCGGGCCACGGAGCACCAAGTTTGTTCACGCGAATCCTCTCCTTGTTAAATAAATACCTCCAACTCCAACACACCCTTAGTACTGAGCAAAGACAGGCTCCCACCCAAAAATTTCGCTCTCTACTCTTAGCACCCACTCACGGATCTCTTTTTCAGATTGCAGGTTAAGTTGTAGCCACAACTTCATCTTCATCCATTCTCCTTTTCATTCTTGGAATAATTTTCTCTCTATTGGGCGTCAAATTTGGTCTCTGTTCATCTTGCTGTGCATCTCAGACTCAAATTTCTCATTATCTGGGATCGGAACGAAGGATCAGGAAAGTACAGTATGGATTTGGCTACAGACGTTTTCATTCCAGAGGATTATGTCAAAAGCCGCTACAGGAGGACGAACGGTAGAACTGAATCCCCTTACAGTAATGAACACAAGTATAAGAGCCCAGCTCATCACATCAATCACAATGGGGACTTCGCCGCAAACTCATCTTCGGCTAGATGCACAAGTACTATTTCTGATAGCGCAAGCAAAGGAGGATCATGGAGTTTGGAAATCATTATTCTGAATTGTCTCACCCCATAAAAATGATTTCGTATCCAATGTGGCTGAAGCAAGCAAGAAGAAGGGGGCATCGTCCACTGTGATCCCATTATCTTATTTTTGACAATTTAATTTTATTGAATTCATCAGTTTTATATGACATTTCATACACAGTCCCTTTTAACTTTGTGTAAAATCTTTCTATCTCTAGTTATTGAATGAGGCCAATGGCTAATAGTTGGCTTGCACCTGAAGATCTTCGTCCATAACCCTATATGTATGTATTTAGCCGCTCTTTGTATTCTTCTGTCGTTGTTGGTCCTACTGTGATAACGGATATTCTATATAAACTGTGTCTAAGTTACATGACACTTCGCATTGCAATCCCTTGAACCCTTAGTTCAAAACATTGGGAAAGTTTTATTCACCATACACTTGATTAACTTGGCCTTGACATTTTCCTTTTGATTGAATTGACTTAATAGCTCTATATTAAAAAGAATTGAAACGAGTAAGTAGATTTCTTTTAAAAACCAAGGAAAATATTGTCATAAGATATAACTGCAAACAGATTTTTAATGTGGTGATTCATTTTCTTCGATTTTTAAGTGTTTGTCGAGAATCTGGTGATTCATGTTGTTCGATTTTTAAGTGTTTGTCCAGAGCTTTGAAAATAAATTGTCCTCTCTTTTCTATATAAGGAAATTGTTGTTTTTACTTTTGAATTGGTTATATAACTTATTTAATATATCAGTTTGGAGTATGCTTTAAAATTGTTTTTGTTTGGTTAAGAGTTCGTTTTTCGGGACGAAACAGGTTAACGACCCAATATCTAGCATCTGGCAGGAATGAAAACCTGTCATAATGAAACAGGTTAATGGCCCAAGACCCAAAGGCATCTGGCACGAGTGAAAGCCTACCCCTTACAGAGCACCAGCGGGTTATTCCAAGTGGCCTGGTTTTCTTTGAATAATGGGGATAAATCAGCCTACATTCATGGTTAGCAGTTAAAGATGGCCGTCCTCACTGTTGGTTTGACCACTGAGTTATGATAAATTTTCCTACCTATAAAAAAAACTTATTCCATATATTTACTCCATATAATTGAACTTTTTGAAAATAAATAATTGGTTAACTTTGACTCCAAGTGGCCTGGTTTTCTTTGAATGATGGGGATGAATCATCATACATTCATGGTTAGCAGCTAAAGATAGCTGTCCTCACTGCTGGTTTGACCACTGAGTTACCATATAATTGAACTTTTTGAAAATAAATAATTGATTAACAAGGAGCTACATTCATGGTTAGCAGCTAAAAATAGTTGTCCTCACTGCTGGTTTGACCACTGAGTTACCATATAATTGAACTGTTTGAAAATAAATAATTGGTTAACAAGGAACTGACTAAATCTATAGCAAACTTTCCTTTGTCTAACCGTTCAAAGATTTAAAAATTCAGAGTTTCTAATCAATCAATGTTTCACAACCTTTTTAGAAAATAAACATTTGGTTAACTTTGACGACAAGGAACTGACTAAATGTACAGCAAACTTTCCTTTGTCTAAGATTTTAGAGATTTAAGAATTCAAAGTTTCTAGTCCATCAATGTTTCAAACCCTGTTTAGAAGAGGAAAATGGTGCAATAAGACATTAAGTTTGGCTCAAAGTGTATAATTTTTTTTTAGAATAGGCACATCATCTCAAACTCTGTTTAGATTAGGAAATTTGTACCATAAGATATGGAATTTTTTTTTTCATAAGAAAAAAACTAAACTGAATTTTTATTAAGAAAAGACAAAAATCCAGTTACATATTTTTGTCATTGCTAAATATTCCGTCATGCAATGTGAAAACATAATCAACCAGAGTTGAAAATAACCCCATGCGGAACTTCTTATAGTAAAACTCTGTTTATGCTTGAAATTTTACCTAGTTCAGCTCCAATTTATTACCCCAATTGAAAATCCAGTTGCAATATATTGAGCTTATTCTTGATTTTAGTAACTCATTAGACATTTGAATGACAACTTTGGGCAGTATATTTGCCGGAGAGTTTTGCAGGTTAGTTTTTATTTTTAGCATTATCCCAGATGAATCATCATACCTGTTATTGACGTGCGCGCACTTCCATGGAGGAATTCACAACTCTACGCATGTACTTGGAACATCGGCAGTCCAATTTTTGGAATGAGATTTTTGGTAGTTAAAGTTTAGGGTTAGCTTTTTAATGTACAAAGTTAGGTTCCAATTTAGTCCTTGGCTTGTGTTTGAAAGTATAACGTAGTTTAATATTTCATTCATGATGCTTTCCAAGTTATCATAACAACCTGAGTTCTTAAATGGGATCCTCCTAGCGTTCAATACTCTAAAGAAAGTTCTTGAAATTCAGATTATATACTCAAAGTTCTAGAATTTTGAATTTTCTGTATTAAGCTTTGTATAACTCTTATGAAGGTCACTGTAAACCTCTCCATCTATTAAAAAAGGAAGTTGCCTACACATTTAACATGTAGAGAAATAAGGATACTTACAAAACAAATTAATAATCCCAAAACAAAACAAGTGAGAAATGAGGGTGTAGGTCCTTTCAAATGAGAATCTAACCAGATACACTGAATATGATGAGAAAAAGTATACATAACAAAACAAATCAGACTTCTTAGTTAGATTTATTCATTGTATGTAAAGAAGAAATAGGATGAAATCAAACTTCTTAGTTAGTTTTATTCCAAGTATGAAAAGATGAAGGAGGATGAGCTTATATACCAACCTTTATAAAGTATTTTATGAGCAAATATATATTAATTGAATTAGTGAAACTAAATACATAATTACCATGTCTTGCTTTCACCTTAAAGGCAAGTGCAACCTTGTAGACATGTCTTGCCTTCACCTTAAAGGCAAGTGCAACCTTGTAGACATGAAGGCAAAAGAAAGATCCTATCTTTATCATGGAATGTGGAGGTAGTCTTATTATCTTTTAGCAACTCATACCTTCACCTTGAAGGCCAATGCAACATTGTAGACATGAAGACAAGGAAGATCCTACCATCACCATTGAATGTGAAGGTAGTCATCTTATCTTTTTGCAACCCCTTCGCCTTGAAGTTCAATGAAATGTTGTAGACATAAAAGCGAAGGAAAGATCCTACCTTCACCATGGAATGTGAAGGTAGTCATCTTATCTTTTAGCAACTCTTACTTTCACTTTGAAGGCAAATAAAGGCGAAGGAAAGATCCCACCTTCACCATGGAATGTAAAGGTAGCCATCTTATCTTTTAGCAACTCTTACCTTCGCCTTGAAGGCAAATGCAGCTTTCTAGAAATGAAGTACAAAGGAAAGATTCTACCTTCACCATGGAATGTGAAAAGTCATCATCTTATGTTAAAATTGGCAACTAGGCCAAACTCCATGTGGGTCATATTATTTATGGCAGCTAATATTTTTATTGGATCCCTCACATTGAGAGGTGTAGGATTGATCTAAAGATCATCCCATTTCGATAAGTATTTATGTTATCGACAAATTGTTAAGTCGGCTAGCAACTTATGTAGGCTTAGAAGCCCAACAGTCATGTCTATTCAACCTCCACATTTTAGTATAAATAGAAGAGGACTTCAAGCCATTTATACACACACTTGGATCTCTTCCTCTCTCTACTTGTCTTTGGGTTTTAGTAGGAGGTGTTATAGACATATTTGGGCACTGTAACCCCAATCACATATGTCGATAAACCAAGGGCTCTTTAGTCCCTAAAAGTGTTGTTTTATACCCTAAACGATCATGGTCAACTGATTACATCATTTCCCAAAAGTTGCACCTGAAAAACCACTCAGAATTGGCCAAAACTGGACCATACTCACTGCTCCATGGTCAAGATGCGATGCATACTGGCTGCCACACTAGCCAGGTGCAATGCATACTGAAATGGCCTTCTGTAGGGTGCGATGAGCGAGAACAGACAAATGGTAGAGACAGTTTGCTAAGTGGAAGCTCATGGAATCTTCCAGAAACTTCTCCTGTGACACTTGCCTCTCTGAATTCGCCCAGGGATGAGTAAAAGATCAATGAAATCTCCAAGTGGAACCAATAACTATCAGTGGAATGACACTAATAAAAAACCCAAAGCTAAATCACACCCTTGCAAGACATCTATAAATGGATCCCTCATCTGAGAGATCTGGAGGTTGGAATTTTATAATTTGTAAGGAAGTGCTGTTGGTTTATTTGTGAGAAGAGACATTGTATTGTTGGGTGATCTTGCTTCTCATGAGGTGAAGAGGGCTTTCATGCTAGGAGGATGATGCTGGATTAGACAACTGTGTTGTAATCCTCTCTTCTGCTATTAATAAAGTTCTTTGAGTTTTCCTCCATATAATTGTGTATTTGTGAATCTTATTGTTTATGAATGCAATTGTATGGTCAATGTATTTCTGATTCTGCATTGTTTATGATGTTTTAGATCGAGATGCTTTGATGGTTTTCTGTTACTTTGACTCTATAGGTACTCTCTAAAGTGGGACAAGTAGGAAAGGAGTGGCAAATTCTATCAAGGGAGAGAGAAATCAAGCAAGGATCCAAGCGGAAGATCCAGGTTGGTCCCCTTTTCTTCTCTCTTATCTATTACACTTAAAGGAAATCACAAATTGCTTTGATTGTTTGTTTCTAAAATAGCTACCCATCTTAGTGGGACTAACAGTTCGAATAGACACTAGTTTTCTCGGAAATAGGAGGAGAGATCCTAAGGAAAAGCCAAAAAAGCTGGAAAAACCGAAACTGCCGGAAAAATAAGAACCGCCGGAAAATCCGGAATAGCCGGAAAAGCTGGAACTGCCAGAAAAGCTGGAAAAACTGAAACTACCGGAAAAGCCGGAATTGTCAGAAAAGCCGAAAACGTTGGAAAAGTCGGAAATACCGGAAAAGCCAGAAAACCCGGAAAAGCTAGAAAAGCCAAAACTGCTGGAATTGCCAGAAAAGCTGGAACTGCCGGAAAAGCCAGAAATATTGGAAAATCCAGAAATGTCGGAACTCCCAAAAAAGTCAGAACTGCCGGAAAAGCCGGAACTACCAGGAACTGCCGAAACAGCTGAAGCATCTGTCTTCAAAGGAAGGCAGCATGATGTATGAGATCATGGGCAGCATAATAAGCAACATGATGATATGAGCATGGGAAACGTAATGATGCATGATGATATGAGCATGGGCAACATAATGATGAATGAGATCATGAGCATGGGTAGCTTGATGATGAATAAGACCATGGAATATGCAGCATGATGAGTAGCATGAAGATGAGAGCAGCTCAGTCATCAAGGTTCAACACATGTGACAGTACAACAAGGTGTCACACAATAATGTGTAGCAAATAGACGAGATGCAACACTATGATAGGTGAATGAGTCACCTTAGAGAATCAGTTGAAGCAATATGTCTTCAACTGATCTCATGCCGATATCAAAAGTCAAAGTGATTGACTTCTATTGTAAATGTACTATCTCTCTCACTTTCTCTGCTGAACTTTGAAGAACATAAAAGAAGAATTGATCAAGGGTTTCCCCACATTGGGGTTTGTCCCTGGCTAGCGCCACATCTTGTGTCCTCTTGTCTTGGCTTGTCTTCTGCGATTTATATTTATGTTCTATCTGTAGTTTACTTTATACTGATGTGATTACTAATGTGGAAAAGAAATTGAAATAAATTGCTCTATCATAGAACATACCTAAAATTAACATGGTATCAGAGCTGAGGTGAAGAGAATGCCCAAGCAAGAGTGAAAGAGAAATCACCAAAGACAATAGGGACAAGACAAAAGGATCAATGGGTTCCACATCTCTCTTCTAAGTTCACAAAGGGTGAAGTCAAAGCAGAACATATTATCAGAATGACGTAGCAGAAGTTTATGATGGCCCATCTAAAGATCACTTCATTGGGAAGTTCAGATCTAAGGGTGGAAGGAAAGGCAGATTCCTTGGTTGCAATAAGTTTGACCATTATGCGAAGGAGCGTCCGAAGGTAATGCAGGTCATCAAGGAAATGGTCGACTCTTCAAAGAAAGAAAGGAACCCCGAATCACTTTTATGTACCTGATCACAAGAAGAACCTGATGTCCATCTCGGAAATGGAATTCAAAGGTTTCAGGGTGGCACTAATCAATGGAAAGGTACGTGTTTGGAAATATAATTTTCAAAGATGATTTTGAGTTCAGGGTTGTATCAAATTGTAGGAAGTCCACTGGGGACCATGTCCATTGTCACATAGCACTGAAGGTTTGTGAGTCAAATGGTGACAAGGATGTCTGAATTCAAAAGGATCATGAAAGTACATGTCTGAGATGTACCAAAGGAAAATATTACAAGGGGACCATTCCCCTCATGTAGCAGGTCCACAGGTCCGGGACAACCCAAGGGATCTGAGATTGATAATTAGGAATCTTGCATATGCAGGTGGAAGAAAGCCCTCTATGGCTTTAAGCAAAACACCCCAGGCATAGTATGAGAGGATCGATAGCTGTCTGATAAAGCTGAGATTCACTAGGAGTGAAACGGATCCAAACCAGCCAAAGGTTGTGGATGATAGACCTCTCATACCAGCACCTTATGAGGACGACCTACTTCTAATAGGTGCAGACCCTCTCATTTGCAGAAGTAAGAGGGAGTTGGATTCTAGATGTGGAATGGTGAATTGCAAGCCTGTGACTACCTTGAGGATCTTAACTTTCAGAAGTTATATGGTAGTGATGTCGGACCAGATTTGGGAAATGCCTCTGAATCTCATAAACTCATTCGCGTTGATGTTCTTGGTGAATTTCCGTCCGGACATATGTTTTGCAGTTAGCATGGTGAGCTCATATTTGGTTGAACCTCACTGCATTGGTGCCAAGAATCTTCTGAGATGCCTTCGGGGCACAATCTCTCATGGATTGAGATACACTGTTGGAAATATGAAATTGCATGATTATTCGAATGCTGATTGGGCAGGCAGTGTGGAGGATCACTAGAGCACTTCTTAGTGTTGTTTCTCTTTGGATTCTTCTTCGATATCATGGTTGAGTAGGAAGCAGAAGTCGGTTGTTATAAGCACCACTGAGACTGGATACATATCTATGAGTATGATCTCGTATGAAGTTGCCTGGTTGGGGAAGCTCTTTAAGTGAGCTGTTTGTACCACTGTGATTCTCTATGAAAACCAGAGGTGGGATTCCATTATTGAGGAATCCTGTATTCGACGATTGCTCCAGCAGATAGACATCAGATACTACCTTATATGGGATATGATAAGTCTATGAGCAAGGAAGCTCCATCGCTATGAGATGATGTATAGGTCACTACACTTTGTCTAAGCCCTGGGGGAAAGATCAAATCTATGATTTTCCCGAACAACTTGGAGTCGTCAAGAGACCCTTGTACAAGGGTCCTGCATGTTGTATACATTGAGCTCTGGGAGCTCTGGGGGCTTGTGGTTCTTACTAGAGCAACATACGACCACAAGGTGACTCACCCTCCCCTGATGGTGCGCACTAGGACAGGATGATTCGCTCTCCTGTGGAGAGAATGATTCGCTCTCCTGTGGACAAGATGATTCGCTCTCTTGTGGGAGAAGATGATTCACTTTCTTGTGGGACAGGATGATTCGCTCTCTTGTGGACAAGATGATTCACTCTCTTGTGGGATAAGATGATTCGCTCTCTTGTGGGACAGGATGATTCGCTCTCCTGTGGACAGGATGATTCACTCTCCTGTGAACAAGATGATTCGCTCTCTTGTGGGAAAAGATGATTCGCTCTTGTGGGATAGGATGATTCGCTCTCCTGTGTAGCAGGATGATTAATTCTCCTGTGAGGTCTGGATGATGTGTTCTCCATGACGATTGTGTAGCAGGATGATTAATTCTCCTGTGAGGCCTGGATGATGTGTTCTCCATGGCGATTGTGTCGCAGGATGATTAGTTCTCCTATGAGGTCTGGATGATGTGTTCTCCATGACGATTGTGTAGCAGGATGATTAGTTCTCCTGTGAGGCCTGGATGATGTGTTCTCCATGGCGATTGTGTCGCAGGATGATTAGTTCTCCTGTGAGGTCTGGATGATGTGTTCTCCATGATGATTGTGTAGCAGGATGATTAGTTCTCCTGTGAGGCCTGGATGAAGTGTTCTCCTTGGCGATTGTGTAGCAGGATGATTAGTTCTCTTGTGAGGACAGGATTGATTAAGTTCTCCTGTCGAGGCATCCTACCCATGCAGTCTGGGACTCATGGGAAGTACCTCTCATATGATCAATGAGCAGGGAAATGAGGATAGGGACCATAGTAGTACCGATGGATGCATTGTTGTATCTATCGTACTCCCTATGCTAGGATGACCTTCATTGATCTGGGATCAATGATACTGGTCTGGGACCAGTGGTAGGAGTTGTACCTACTATGACACTAACTTCGGGTCGGTTAAGGACTGTGGGACCAGTGGTACACACTCTGAGATTGAATTCGGGTCAGTGGAGAATGGTATGACACATTCTCGATCAATTCTTCTTCTTCATGGTTCAACAGAGCTAAGTTGAGCAGAGAAGAGCTAGCAGAGCTGAGCAAAGCCAGTAGAGCTGAGCAGAGCCAACAGAGCAGAGCCAGTAGAGCAGAGAAGAGCCAACAGAGCTGAGCAGAGCCAACAGAGCTGAGGAGAGCTAGTAGAGCTAGCAGAGCAGTGTAGGGCATTGATAATAGAGATAGTACAATTGGACATATGGATCAGCAGATGGAGTTCTCCGTAGTTGAGAGGGAGTGTTAAAATTGGCAACTAGGGCCAAACTCCATGTGGGTCATATTATTTATGGCAGCTGATATTTTTATTGGATCTCTCTCATTGAGAGGTGTAGGATTGATCTAAAGATCATTCGATTCCGATAAGTATTTATGAAGTTATGAATTTATTTATGTTATGGACAAATTGTTAAGTCGGCCAGCAACTTATGTAGGCTTAGAAGCCCAACAACCATGTCTATTCAACCTCTACGTTTTAGTATAAATAGAAGAGGACTTCAAGTCATTTCTACACACACTTGGATCTCTTCCTCTCTCTACTTGTCTTTGGGTTTTAGTAGGAGGAGAGATCTGCCGGAAAAGCCGGAAAAGCTGGAACTGCCGGAAAAGCTGGAAAAGCCAGAACTACCGGAAAAGCTGGAATAATCGGGAAAGTCGGAAAAGCTGGAACTGCCAAAAAAGCCGGAACTGCTAGAAACGCCGGAACTGCCGGAAAAGCCGGAAACATCGGAAAAGCTGGAAATACCGGAAAAGCCAGAAATGTCGGAAACGCTGGAAAAGCTGAAACTGCTGGAACTGCCGGAAAAGCCGGAAATGTCGAAAAAACCGCAAAACGCCAGAAAAGCTGCAAATATCGGAAAAGCAAAAAAAACCAGAAAAGTCGGAAAAGACGAAAAAGCCGGAAATGCCGAAACTCTCGAAAAAGTCGGAACTGCTGGAAAAGCCGGAACTACCAGGAACTGCCGAAACAACCAGAGCATCTCCAAAGGAAGGCAGCATGATGTATGAGATCATGGGCAGCATAATAAGCAGCATGATGATATGAGCATGGGCAGCATAATGATGCATGACGATATGAGCATGGTCAGCATAAGGATGAATGAGATCATGAGCATGGGCGGCTTGATGATGAATAAGATCATGGAAGATGCAGCATGATGAGTAGCATGAAGATGAGAGCAGCTCATTCATTAAGGTTCAACACAGGTGATAATATAGCAAGGTGTCACACGGTAATGTGGAGCAAATAGACGAGATGCAACACTATGATAGGTGAACGAGTCACCTTAGAGAATCAGTTGAAGCAATATGTCTTCCACTGATCTCATGCCGATATCAAAAGTCAAAGTGATTCACTTCTATTATAGATGTACTATCTCTCTCACTTTCTCTGCTGAACTTTGAAGAACATAAAAGAAGAATTGATCAAGGGTTTCCCCACATTGGGGTTTGTCCCTAGCTAGCGCCACATCTTGTGTCCTCTTGTCTTGGCTTGTCTTCTGCGATTTATATTTATGTTCTATCTGTGGTTTACTTTATACTGATGTGATTGCAAATGTGGAAAAGAAATTGAAATAAATTGCTCTATCATAGAACATACCTAAAATTAACCTCTTATCTTTCATAAACTCTTCAACAATACGTTGGCTTTATGTCGAGAGTTATTCTTCTTGTCGAAAATTCCAAATAATCCAGCATATGAGTATATTATTTCCTATGTCAAAAAATTGTTTTATTAAGCATGCAAAAACAATCTAAAATCATTGTATGACTGGGCTTTTTCTGATTCCATATTTTCCTTCTTCATGCCTACAGTGATCAATAAGTTGGAAACGAATGAATGAAGTCGAAATTAGATTAAAGTAACTGAGTTTACTAACTTCTCGTCCATGGTTCTTTTCAAAGCTGATTTCTAAGGTTTCAATTTCTAAATTTTGATATATTATTTTTTTTAATAATTAACCCAACTTTAATACCTGTTTCTTTCTCCATGTTGCTGATATTATTCTTTCTCCATGTTGCTAATAATATCATGCCGTGTAGAAAACAGAACTATGTTTTTTACCTAGAATATATTAAAAAACTATCTTGCATAACGTGTCACAATCTAGCCATAAACATATGATTAATGGAACTCTATGTTTTTTGCAATTTTCTTCTGCAAAAATATCTTCATATATCTCCAAAAATTCCTATTCGCTCCCCTCTTTATAACTTGTCACAAGTTCATTTTATATTGGGGACTTGTTTCTGGGGCTTATTTTAAAAAATGAAACAAGTGATTTGAATCAAATAAATCTGCATTTTGAAATAAGTAGGTCAGCCAGGGCGAATCTTTCTTTGGCTTTATCGTAAGTTTGGGTTTAACCACAGAAACTGATGTTGATGCCGATTGAGGCATGGTTAGGCAAAGAAAGTAATTTTTTTGGTTCTATTTGCCGTGTTTAAATAGAGATGAACTTTTCTCTCACATGAGTATGACTGTAAGTATTGAATGAGGAACATGATGTCAAATTGCACCAATGCTTAATGTATTTGACTTGAAAATTTGATCGACCAAATGAAACAATAAATTCTTTCCTTTTTATTATAAACCTAATGTCCATGAGGGGAGGCCTGAAATTGCGAAGGTTTAGGGTTACTGCAGACTTCAGGGTTTGAAGGTTGAGCTAGGAAGGAGGCCCTGGTAGCTTAACACTATGGAACAAGATTTAGACATGGTAGATTGTGGTGAAAGGAATGCTGTAATTCCTAGCTCGATCTTTTGATCACAACTAAAGTTGGTCGAGATATGGGGATATACGAAGGCACTGAATGTAGATTCATTTGATGTTAGGATTGACAGGTGGCAAGCAGGTTGAGGAGGCTTCGTTCCTCGATAGGACAAAGCATATAACAGAAAAATCCGCGAGTAGGATTTGGAAAAGATGGTATTGAATCTCTTAGGAGGTAAACGGTCTTGCCTAAACAAATAAAAGTGGTAGCTGGTCATAATTTGAGTTTGTCTGAGGTAGAAGGTTTGATGGCCAAGGCACTTGTTGGGGAGGTTTATGGGCAAATATATTCAAGCAAAACTTTGATATGGGAGAAATTTGAAGCCAATACTGGGATACTTGCTTACATTTCATTTACTTGTTCGAGGTTGGATCTGTTACCTGGTTTAGAGTGGATGGGTGATGCAGGAGCATCTTTGTTCGGTGAACTGTTTGAGGACCTGCGCCAGCGTTATGGGTAGGAGCACAAGCTTTGCGTATTGATCAATGTATGGTGGAGGATGATAAGCCAATGTGTGAGGAGTAACCTGAGTCGACCATGAAACAATTGTGTAAATGCAGCAAACGTTGGAACTCTGCGGAAAGACGTTGACTGTAAGAGGAGTGTCTAATACCATAATAAAAAAAATTCGGGTTGAGCCTACAATTCGAGATCTTTGAACAGCGTAGATCGCATTGAAGTAAAAGAGAATTAATTTTTACTTAGTAAGTTGATGCATGTCAATTTTCACTTTGGTACGTTGGTGCATATGTGTTAAAGCGAAGTGAATTAATTTTTTGAAGACTTCAATAAAAACGTATGAGAGAATAAGTGGATGTGTAGTGCATTGTTTTTATATACCGTGGTATTCTATAGTTAGAATTATAATTCTATGTTTCATGTACGTGGATTATAAAGGAGAGTTTTGTAATTTTAAGCGGAGGTATAAGGGTAAATATATCATAAAAATAAAGTTGAGAGCTAAGGGGTTTATATAAGAATTAGTAAGGAATTATTGTTTTTATTAAAAGATGGCTCATAGAGTTAGAGGAGCTAGAGGAATTAGGGGAGCTGGAATTGGTCGAAGAAGACCAGCTACAAATCAAGCTCTGTTTGATGAAGTAAGATATATTAGAACTAGATTGGATGCATTGGAGACAACACGTCAAAGAGATGTCGATATCGGTGATATTAGTGAAACGAAAGAAAGCTTAGAAGAAGAAGCTGAAGAAGAAACTCAAGAAGAGAAGATGGTCAAGATGATTGCAGGAATAAGTGTCAAGCCAAGATTGGACGTGCTTATGTATGACGACATTTTAAATACTGAAGAATTGATTGATTGGATTAGTGCCATCGACAAATATTTTGATTATGAAGGTATAGCGGACGAGAAGAAGGCTAAGTTCGCAGTGACCATATTAAAGGGACATGCTGCGTTATGGCGGGACATCGTGCAAGTTGAAAGGATAAATCGAAACAAAGGAAAGATCACTAGTTGGGATCGGATGGTGGCTAAACTCAAAGGTAAATTTCTTCCTCGAGATTATCAATTAAATCTCTTTCGCCAGATGCAAAATCTTAAGCAGAAATTTATGTCTGTAAAAGAATATATAGAGGAGTTTTATAGATTGAGTATAAGATCTAGTCATTTGGAAACTGATGAAGAAAAATTAGCTAGATACATTAATGGGTTGAAATTCGAAATACAAAATGAATTGAATATTTTGTCCCTAAAAACGGTTGAAGAATCTTACTAGATAACTCTTAAGGTTGAAGAAAAATTGGCAAGAAAGCATATTCAAAGAGAAAGAAGATGAAGCAGAGGATTATCAAATCGAGGACAATCAAGCAGAGGAAGTTTTAGTGGAAGATTTGAAAGAGAAGGAGGCAACAATTCACAACACGCAGAATCATCAAGAGGAAATTACAGAGAACGAAGACCATATCAAAGAGGTAGATGCCGTTTTTTTGTGGTAAGATGTTATATATGTAACAAAGTTGGTGACAAGGTTAATGAATGTCCAGAAATATTTTCTAATCAAGGAAGCACACATATAACACAAACTGATACAGAACGTGTACAATCCTCTATGCATGAAAATGCACATGAAACTGGTGAATATCTAATGATGAAAAGAACTTTATTAAAATTTGTTGAGGAAGTAAAAGAACCTACACAAAGAAAAACATTGTTCAGAACTATCTGTAAGTCAGGAGGAAAATTTTGTAAGGTCATTATTGATAGTGGGAGTACTGATAATCTAGTATCCACAGAAATGGTAGAAAAGTTGAATTTAAATAAAACTAAACATCCTACTCCCTACAAAGTTTTGTGGTTGCAAAAAGGACATCATATATTAGTTAATGAACAATGTGAAGTGGAGTTTCAAATAGGAAGTTATAAGGATAAATTTCTTTGTGATGTTATGCCTATGGATGTATGTCATATCTTACTTGGAAGGCCATGGCAATATGACAAGAAAGCAATGCATGATGGAAGGAGCAATACCTACACTTTTGAAAAGGATGGTGAAAAGCATGTACTTTTTCCTTTGAAGAATGAAAAAGTACCAGAAGAAGACCAATCCAAGGTAATGTTACTTAGTGGGAAAGAATTTCTTCAAGAAATCAAGCATGAGGAGATAAATTTTTCCTTGATTGGTAAGCCAAAGGTAGTCCTTACAAGTAAAAATTTGAATGATCTTCCAGAAGAAATTAAAAACATGTTGAATAAATTTATTGATATTGTAGTGGATGACTTACCTAATGAATTGCCTCCTATTAGAAGTATTAGCCATCATATTGACCTCATTCCAGGTGCTAGTATTCCAAACAAAGCAGCTCACAGAATGACTCCAAAAGAGAACGAAGAGATTAAAAATCAAGTGCAGGACTTGCTAGATAAAGGTCTTGTTCGAGAAAGTTTAAGTCTGTGTGTTGTTCCAAAAATATTAACTCAAAACAAGGATAGTGGATGGAGAATGTGCATAGATTCTCGAACAATAACAAAAATTACAATCGGGTACAGGTTTCCATTACCTGGTATTGATGATCTTATAGATTGTCTAAGTGGTGCTGCATATTTTTCTAAAATAGATTTAAAAAGTGGATATCATCAGATCAGAGTCAGAGAAGGTGATAAAATGAAAACATCATTTAAAACTAATAATGGTTTATATGAATGGTTGGTAATCCCCTTCGGAATTACCAATACTCCCAACACTTTTATGAGGCTAATGAATGAAGTTTTAAAAGAATTGGAAATTTTTTTATAATTTACCTTGATGATATCTTAATCTACATTCAATCAAAAGAAGAGTGCCTAAGGCATTTTAAGAATGTTTTAATGAAGCTACAACAAGAGAAATTGTTAATCAATATAAATAAGTGTAGTTTCATGAAGACATAACTATTGTACTTAGGCTTTGTGATTTCAAGGGAAGGACTAAACATGGACCAAGAGAAAGTGAAGACCATAATCAATTGGCCAACTCCAAAAAAAGTTTTAGAGGTTGACATTGATGCGACTGGAATTGCAATAGGAGTTGTTCTAAGTCAAAAAGGAAAACCACTTGCCTACTACAGTGAAAAACTTAATCAAGCCAAGCAAAAATACTCTTCTTATGATAAAGAATTCTATGTCATCATACAAACTTTAAATAAACATAGACAAAAGGTGAGATACAGGTTGAAGGAAGAACTCAGAGTAGTTGAATATAAAGAAGCAACTCACAAAAGTTTTTATACAAGTGATGAACAATCTTTTGAAACTGCCGTGAAGATTGAGAAAGATGAAGAAAGAGAACAAAATCCAAATTTTGTTCTTATCAGAGATGAAGAACAATACTTGAATGGAATTCTCGTCAGGGATGATGAACCAAAGATAGAATGTGAGGATGGACAACTTCTAAAAGTTGTTTTAAATCTGAAGATTGAAGAATTTGTTGGCGACATCAAGACACGTTTCAATAAAGTAGAGCAAAGACTTCAAGAAACAAGTTTACAAGCATGGACTAAGAGTGAAGGTATACTGGTCTGGTCATATACTCTTCTTTTGATGGTTTTTGTGGTTAGTAAAATTCCTCTTGAAATGGTGAGCAGAAACATGGTGAAGACAAATGTTTTACAGCCAGAAAAGCAAGAGTGGAGTTACAGTAAAGTTCGAGAAGAAGATGTAAAAGGACAAGAACATGAAAAATATTATATATGGGATCCAAGAAGACACAACAACAAGACTCATGGTCAGGAGGCCATGGAAATTTTCTACTTGGGTAGTATGATGCAAGAGCATCTCATATTTAATTTTATGTAATTATTTAATTAAAGAATTTATGATTTTCTAGAATTAGTGAGTCATTCTAGAATTAATTAGGAGATAGGGAAGTTAGGATAGAATCCTAAAATTGAGAGGATAGCTCTCAACTTCCTCCAAATATCTAGGAGGAAGTTTCTCTAGAAGAGATATGAGAGACTTCTCTCCTCTAAATAAATAGCCATGTAATTGTTTGTAATGCTCATGTTTGGAGTGTGATTTAATTTAATGAAATTTTATATTGTTTTAAGTTTTTGGTGTTGCACCAATGGGGGTCTCCTTACAACTAAGGACTAGTTATGGGGTTTGTTGGGTTTATGCCTTAAGCAATGGAAGCCAAGTTTTGATCCATGAAGATAACCTACATATATTAAGAATATTTGGGTTTTGCTACCAGGTTTATCAATCAAAATTTGGAACGAAAGTATTTCGGAAAGAAAAACTCTATTGGTCAGATCAATGATTTGGAGGAATTTTGTTGGGAGAAAGTATCTCAAAGCATAGTTCAAGTTATAGTCGAATTAGACCTAAGAGAAGGTCTCTCAGTAGAACTAAATATTGAAAGGCGGATGTGCACAATTATACAAAAGATGTACTATTGGAAAACCCCTTTTAAATGTGGCTTATGCCATGAAGTTGGGCATCTGAGATTTGATTGTAATTTCTTCGGGTATGTGTTGAAAAGTCATAAGAAGTTTTGGGTCAAAATATTAAAAGTCAAGGTAGTGGAGACATCTCTGAAGCTCTTAGAGAGAGGAGGAATATAAGAGGGCTAGGCTTTAGATTCAATTACTTCTTTACATGAAAATAGTCTTCTTGTGCTCATTTTGGGATATGAAATGCTCAAAGCGACATAGTGGTTCCAAAGACTTCATCATTTGAAAAAGGTATGATTAATTCATAACTCTCTTCTGTTATCACGATGTTCCTAGTTGTTCCTTGTTCCCTTTTGGTTGTGAGGTTTTTGTTAAACACATGGAGATTTCAAATGATGGTTATCATGAGTTGAAATTAAACCCTAATTGGAAACTCATGGTTAAAGGTCGTGTTTGGTTTGGGAGAGCCCCATCAAGAGGTAGGGGAGGTTCCCATGATTGGGATTGGAATTGGTTAAACAAAAGACCCCAAATGTGATGCTCGCTCTATTTGAAAAAGATCTAGACCCAAATCCATTAGAACCTAATAAGGATTTGCAAGAATTCAAAATTGATGGAACTTGAAGACTCATTAGATGAGCTTGCTCATTGCAGTCAACATATGACAATTTATTCAATTAGACAATCGTAGATTCTACAATGATTCACCAACTATTATTATTGTTTACCTAAATCTAGCTAACTCATGTTGACTCCCCTGTCGACTGACATTGACAACTCATCGTCATATGAATAGTTACAGGTGACATCGTGATTAATATTCTAGCACCTCCCCTTAATCACGACCTAAGTGTTAACTTGCCTGCTAGTCTAAGTCTCAACTAGGCTTACACCAACACATCTCATTTTTTCCTTCTTGCTAAAGGGTCCATGCTTGTTCATTTGCTGATACAATTTCATCTTCACCTTTCTTACTTTCCTTATGAACTCCTTCAAGTGCTCTTGGCTTACATACTTAACATCAACAACCTCTTCTAGATTGGGATGCAAGGCAACATCCCGAACAATGAAAACAAGGTAATCCAATTCATTCTCTCCCCACTTTCCATGAGGAGCCACCAAAATGCACTTATCTTCGAACATGAGAGGCCTTTGAACAACATCCATGGTCGTATCCTCCACTGTTGCAGCCATCTTAGAAGCGGATCCAATCAAATTTCTAACAATTGGGTTCTGGGATTAGTCTCAATGATTGCAGGAATATTTGGAATAGACTCCAACTCTTGATATTCATGATCATCAATAAAATCATTCTATTTATTGAATAATTATTGTGACTCAAAAATACTACTGGAATAAAAACTATTACCTGACCCAAAAATACTTCCAAATGGACTCTCTAAAAAAGCATCATAAAAAAGATCACTATCAAACATTATTCCACTCATTTCTCAGCTTCCTAATACATGTCCACTGGTTGCAATCTTCCTCGACCACTACGTAAACTAGGCTCTTCACACACAAATTGACAACATCTCTCTTGCAATAACACCGTGTCAGGCTCAGCTCCACGACTGCCACACCAAAGACTTCGCCGCCACATGAACACACACTACTCAAATCCAAAATGAAGACGCCTTTCAAAAGATTGATACTCTGCTACACATGCACTAGTCACAGGCTGCAACTCCACGCTCAACAGATTGGGTAACCCAGATTTTTCCTCAATCCCCTAAATGCATGTGGTTTCACTATGATGGGTTTACGATGGCATTGACTAGATCAAATATGGTAGTCTTATTAGAAAAAATTCATATTTTAACAAAAATTAACTGCTCATGATGCTCAATCCAACACGAGAAGAAAACCTTCAGAGTAATAGTGAAAGCGGAGAGGCAAAGGTGAACAACTTTGCAAAATTTTCCATTGGATTTACAAAACTTGCCAAAATCTCTCGAGAAGACTTTCCACCATGTACGAAGTCCACAACACTATGCAGTTGGCCCCTTTTTTTCTTCTTTAACTTGCTCCAACAACATTAGTATGCAGAATGAGTTATCTCCTCAGTGCAGCTCCACAATTCAAGTAGCTCACGCCCAACAACCATACCTGTAGTCAATGCCTCAATAGTGTGCTCAACTCAATAGGCTCCATGAACTTACTCACCTGACTCGGCTAACACTCAACTCTCACACATAGCAATTCCTCAATGTTCACACAGTAATCTATGTTGCACTCACATCAACTTCATGTGGAAGGTTGTATGTTCTTTCCATGCTCACTGACCACTAATTTTAACACGTTCTCAACACACGCATTGTGGAGACCGAGGCTCACAAAGCTCAATGCACAACAGCTCAAGAGTACCACATAGTCTTCACATGCACAACGACTATTCCAATAGAACACCGATCCCTCAACTCCTCACTCCACCGACCCCACTCGACTATGGCTCTGATACAATAGTTCAACAATACTTCACCGTGTATCCAAGCTCCATGCTCGCTCCGGATCCACGATTCACGTAACTCACATGCTTGCTACTCAGCCATACTTGGCATCTCAAGACAAACACTTGACTCCTCACACCATAGCTCTCTGGTTCAACACTCTTCAATATGCAATTTAGGCTGCTGCAACACCCACAACAACAGAAGACAACTCAACACTCACCGCAGTAGTTTAATCACTACCTGCGATTGGTAGGGTCTTCCAAACTTCACCGTGGCCTCCACTCGACCTTCAGTGCTCCACTACACACTATGCACTCCACATTGCTACTTGATTCCAGTCTCAAACGACTAAGTTCACAGGGCATTCACACTTGGCTCACACACAACTAGGCTCACCCTTGTGGCCTCACAACAACTCACAATCCAAGCTCCAAGAACATTGAATACAACAAATTTACTGGCCTACATCACTACATCACCACCAGTTCTCGATGTCCTCCCGCCACAATGTTGGTCAAACCCTTAGCTCTGATACCATGATAGAACTTGAAGACTCATCAGATGAACTTTCTCATTTCATTTAGCATTAGACAATTTATTCAAGTAGACAACCGTAGATTCACCGAATATTATGGTTGTTTACTTAAATCTAGCCGACTCCTGTTGGCTTCCCCACCGACTGACATTGACGACTCGCTGTCATATGAACAGTCATAGACGGCATCGTGATTAATATTCAAACAAAAAATTGTCTGTAATGCCAAGTATGAATAAGCTGCATGAGGTAAAAAAACTTTTGATGTCATTTCTTTTTCACGTGCATGTAGAGAAGTTAATTCTAGAGTTGATCATCAAAAGAAGCATTTGAAGCTTTACTCTTGGAGGATGGTACTTCAACTGAACATGAATTCAAAGGGAGGATGGTACTTTAACTGAACAAGAATTCAGAGGGGGGGGCTTTCATTTCTAGTCTTAGAAAAATCTTTGTATTAATCCTCAGTTGTTGGCAGAACAAGCCAAAATGATCGTTTAGACATTGCTTTTGTTTTATTTGGTGATAATATAGGATCATTGAGTCCTGATTTTGTTTAGTGGATTGCCATGATATTATCGTTGCCTAAGAAGACTACACTTATGTAATCATAGGAATATTTTTATGGACAGTGAAATGCCAGTTACGAGTCTATGTCTCATGAGAGATGCTAGGTATAGAGTTTTTGGCGATGGCATGCATGCAATACATCGTGAATCATATAAGCAAATCAACATTGATAAATTGGTGGGAAATCCCTTCGTCAAGTGCTTTTTGGTCAAGCAAGGTAACGTAGAAGAGTGGTTTCTTGATGATAAAGGCCTTGCGATTGATTAGGAGTTAAGAGTGCATCCGAACCAAGCCAAATAATTCAACCTAAATGAATTTTGTCTTTTCGTACTTGACCTGTCAATTCTAACAGACTTGGTCACTATTCATTTATTACCGCACATTTTCCATCCTTCTCCTCATAAGTCTACAAAGTTTGGGTATGTTCATGCTTCTCTCATAAGTCTACAAGTCTACATAGTTCTGGTAGGTTGTCTCCTCATTATCTTATTAGATTAATAGGTATGTTTATTTTGGAATATATATTTTTTAGAAATTTAATTTGATTATAATTATTAGGTGAATAGTAAGGACTTAATTTCTAAAAAATATTCTAAAATAGTTTGAGTACTAATCATAAATTAAAAAAAATGAAATTTATTTTAAAAATAATTATGTATCAACCAAGCAGTTTTCCATTAAGAAAAACCATGTTTACATGGATACAGATTGGCATACTATTATTATTATTATCCAATTTTAAGGTCATTTGTATATGAGACCCTCTTGTTTTTGGGACAAGAGACCCAACTTCGCACAACAATTTGATACATACTCTACCCCCTTTGGTTTTGAACCTATGCCTTCTTAGGAGGAAACACATATTCTTAACCATTACGCCCACTCAAGTTGTATAAAAAATTGACATATATACATCTTCAAACTATTATCCACATGGAAACTAAGAAAATTTCAACTAAGTCCATCCACACAAATAACACGGGCCAATTCTATGTCATACCATAAAAAATCTGCCCAATTGGCCAAGAAACCTATCAAAAAGCCTAATAAAACTAATTCTTCAGACAATACAATTGACATGTAAGAAGATATATGACTCCCAAAAAACCATACAACTGTGACACAAACAAAACCAAAAGAAATAAGAGAGTGGATCGATAAACTGGAATTTTTCGATAACCTATCAGTGACACTGTTGAATTCCCTATGCAAATGGGTAAAAGTAACCAACTGGAAAAGTCTTTTAATGGTGTGGATTGAAAATGTGTCATATAACCATGAGGTATGGTTTTTTTGGGCACATGGTATTAGTAAGTTATGGTATTGTAACAAACCTTATTTATAGGTTAAGAATCTTGTTACTTGTTTTTTTAAATGTATAGATGTTTAACCATGGAGATTTACCCCCACTTTATCATGGATATTCAGAATCTATAAATAGGTTTTGTTAGAATACCATGACTTATCAATATTATATGTCCAAAAAACTATAACTCACTTCTTAGGCATTTTTTTTAATTAATCAGTTTAAAAGGGAAAAAATAAACCTAAATACTTTGGAGAATCTCAACCTTTAATACACTTATACTACTAAGAATATATTCTAGAACACTATGTGGAAGTTAATTATGTACCATCCACCTAATAATTATTAATAATTAAATTAAAATTCTGAAATTACTATTCCAAAATAGAAATGCCTATCAACATAGTTAATTATTATTATTATTTAATTAGTTTTTATGATTTTTGAAAATCTTGGTAGGGTGATATATATCATGAGGTGTGCATTTTGATGTCTAGTGTGGTTACCAACCATTTAATTTAGGTGGTCATGTCACTGACATAACTATGATCTAGTGATGTTATAGATGAATATGGATGATCCAGATTGGATCATTATATTGCTTTTCATCCATCTCAATGCATTCAGAGTGGAAAAAGTGGAGGAATCGATTCATGGGACCATTTTTACCGATGGGATCCAATTTGGCGAAACGGGGTTTGAAACCTTCAAGGAGCATTTTGAGGCATCAAACGACATTTTTTGGGGGTAAAAATTTTCTGCTTCAACACAACACCCTTTTGTGTTGTTATACACATAGAGATATTTATAATAGTGCAAGAAGCATGTCAATTAGAGTCCGTATGTAAAAGTTATGTCACTCAGAAGTTGACCTTCATGTTTTCACACCTATAATTTGGGAGGATGCCGCGTCAACCTCCGTTATTCATGGAAAATGGGCTAGCCACGTGTTTGCGATTTAAAATACTTTAGAGGAGTCTATATTATAACTCTATTTAAAAATTGATATAGTCAAACTTAACCACTAGTAGGCTATCAAGCTGTGTTATAACCAAACCACTAGGGGGAAGAGACATTCCATTCTTTCGAGATAATTTTGTTCCACAGTTGAGAAAAGATAGCCAAGATAGATAGGATGTAGAGAACATAGAGGATCTATACACTGTAGCAACCCATGGGCCACAAACATTACTTCTTTGTACCTGAAGCCATATTTCCAGACAAAGAAAGAGAGCGAACACAATCTCACCTTCCAATTGGTTTTCTCCCAAAAGGGTTTCCCAGAGAGCATATCCTGTGTCATATGTGTGTGTGTGAGCTTATTTTTTCTTTCTCTATTTTTCTGCATAATTTCTATTTGCATGCATCCACTAATTACAATTAAGTTTACGGACCTTAAAGTTTAATAAAACTGTAATAGTGTAGATTTTTATTTTATTGTTTTTATTTATTTATTGTTTTTATTTAATTTTATTATTATTAATAATTATTTAATTTTAATTTATTATTATTATTATTATTATTATTATTTATTTATTTCCAGATCTTTAATATAATATTGTCAGATCTGTTGTGATGAACTCTCCAGTGGAATATCCATGACATTTTACAAATCAATGGAAAGCATTTGGTTGATAATATTGAGCATGATGGGTGAAATATATTTGCATATTTCAATAAAATAATGTATTTGTCATTAGTAATGCAATAAATCTAGGGTCTAGTAGGTTAACTGTTTTTTAATTCATATTTAGTGGTTTAATAGAAAATTAATTATAAAATTATAGAAAATGATGCATATTAAAAAAAGGTGGTGAGATCAAATTAATACATTGACTTTCTTGTGGATTGTATTTATGTTCAAACCACCTTTTGGTCTTGGAATAAGACCTAAAATTGCTTTTAATTAGCTAAGAATTCATCTTCCTAATATGTAAGGAAACATGTTAATGGCCCAAGACCTAAAGGCACTTGAAAAGGATGAAATTATAATTGTTGTATTAGCCACTAATGGATTGTTTCTAAGTGGCATTGTTATATGATATTTACAACTGCGGACAAAAGTAACTCCCCTAGGTCGGTGGCTAACCTAGAACAACATAGAGACAAGGAAAAAAATTCTTTTCCTTAAAGTAAATAAATGATGGAGTAAAGCCTATCTGGAATCCTTCGTGCACTTCGCTCCTTCTTTAGCTTGGAAGCTCTAATTCTAGCTATGAATGCCAAAATTAGAACCTGCATAGTCAGATAACATAAGCCAAGAAACTATCAGATATATGCTGTATCATCTAAGTACTTCATTCAATAGATCAAAATGGTATTGAAATATATGAAATAACAACATCACATATATGAAAATAATGAATTCATAGCATTAATATAAATGGAAGGAGATTACAACCATAAGTAGCGGTTGATGTTGTAAAGGAGCTCCTCCAAGTTGTTGACTTGTCCTTTCCTTGTCACAATATGCACCTCTAATCACCCTAAATGCATGAGATGGCGACCACTCACTACAACATAATAAGGGCAATATTACTCTCTAAAATCTAGCCCCCAACCATATAGAAGGTTGGGAATATATAGAGAAGTAAGGTGAGTTGGGATTTCTTATCTAATTACCAATCTAGGGTAAGAGATCCATCTTTGATGGAGGGATATGATCAAAGGAGAAGTGATGAAAAATCCAACGTAGGGAAGGATAAGATTTGAATGTTTATCCAAGGTAAGTAGTTGTAAAATTTTTTGGAAACTCCTAGAAGGAGAAGCTTCTAGAATCGTGATCATTCTCCTGTATTTCTAGAACCAATGTAAGTGCAAAGGGGAGCAACCTGCTGGTGACCAACACAGGCCATAATGGCGCAACGTGTAGGTGAACGCATCATAGTAGGCTTCCAGGGAGCGTTGGTCTTTAAACTGGCTCAGATAAATTAGTTTAGGGTTGAAATTATGGGAGATGAAGGGAACATGCTTAGGGATTTGTGCAAGATGGTGACAAGGGGGATTAGGATGTTGATTGATACCATTAGGAGGCTCACTGATCAGATGGGACAACATGGCATATAACAAAATTCCCCTTAAAGCATAAAGTCGGAGATGATGATTGATGACTGAAGTGCTTTACCTTGTGACAATTCGGGATCAAGGGCAACTGACGAGCTTCATTTGTTACAATACATTTACAACATGACATATTTGTTTGCTGAGGGATGCATATCCATACTCAGCTCATAAGCTAACATAACATGTACAATGATCAAAAGACGTGTCCATAGATGCAATTAGTGAACCCATGACTAGATGACTATCTATATAATCACAACCATCATACATTGTGATTTTTGTATAATTCCTGAAATCACAGCCCGGATGGTAGAAACTAGATCTAGGTTGCTCTATCTTGTTCACACGACCAACCAATGTATGATTCTAACCATGTGAATCAATGAGCTGGAGTCAAACATGGTAGACACCATCTGATTACCGGCCAATGATGTAAGTTGTTAAAAGATGTGAGAGAAACCACTGATGATGTAAATGGTTCTCAAGGTACTATAGTACAATTCGTGTGGTGTGAATGAATGAATTGATGTCGAAAACCACACATACTCTTTCGGTCAAAAGTCATTGATGTCAAAAAAATTTCAAGAGCGAGGAAACTTTCCATTGATGTATGCAAGCACCAAGGTACCAAGGTGTGTTTCTAAGTCAACTTCTTGGATGATGTGTTGATGTCGACAAAAAGCGGCCTATTTTAGTAGGGCCTTGATGTATCCCCCATCAATCACACGAAATGAGTATCATGATTGAGACAGAATGATCAGAAAATTTTTGACATGGAACTGGATCATGAGAGGCAAACATGAAATGAAGGCTTAAGAGTATTGTAGCAGAGATCAACTGAATGACTTCTCTTGAACACATCAACAACACTGAATGGAGTTGGAAGCATTGACCCAAAACCGAAATGGAGGTTCTGAAAATGGTATGATAACCAAAATACAAGTAGATTACCCAACCCAACAGCCACAAAGATGAAGTGGAAGAGTGTCGTGTTCAAGAGTGACTCACTTCCATTAGAAAAATGGAATCCCTTGTTTTCCCAATTTCCCCAACCATATTGGTCAGTACCTCTTTATTTTTTAATAAGCTTGAGGAGGATAGCATATTCTTGATCTGTACGTCCATCCTTTGGATGAATCTCTCTGAGTATATTGAACGAACCCTGAGAAGTTAGTGGCTTGACCCTACCATGATCGATGAGTCCATCACTATTTGATTTTTTTACATGTCATAGCTTTGATAATCTTGTTCATCATGGCAAACCAATTTACAAAATGTGCAGAAGAGTTTCTTTGGTGATTGTACAAAATTTTGTAATAGATAACAATTTATTTGTCGTATGCAATCCTGGTACTTGATAGATACTACACCAGACACTTGAACTAGTGCTTGATCCAACAAGAGATTTTGGTTTCAGCGTGTTGGTACCTCTTGCAACTATATAATCCCGATATATAGGGTACTGGTCCTTATAATGGTCTACAACCTTGCACTTCATGCACCAAACTTCAGGGCGTAGTCCTGACTGAACCTCCTTTCCCTTCTTTAGATCCTGAAATTCCATATGCAGGCTTGCTAACTGTGACTGAATCTGTTGGACTCCTATATTCGTATCCTGGATCAGCAAAGGGTCTAGCTCCATTGCAATATCTAATGCTTCGGCCTGAGATCCGATCTTCTGTTGAGACAAAGGTAGTCTTAAATGTGGCAATAGTGAAGCCATGCACCATTCCTTATGATGTTCGTTTGAAATCTATAGGTTAGCTTGTCTCAGTAAGAACTTCAACCTCTGATCCATATCCCACGCGGACTTGTTAGCTATCTTCTTTATCTCCTTTATTTCAGTGACACACTGAGCTTCTGATTTCGGCTTTCTAAATTCTACATTCATCTCAGTCTTTGTCTCGGCCAACATAGCATTTGGGTTGGTTGTACTATATTTGATATACCATGCAAGTGCTCTGTCCTGTAGTGTTGTAACTAATTGCACTTTATTCATGTCATTATCATTGATCTATTGTGCCTTCCATATAGCTTCGGCTATGAACCAAAACTGATCAATCCTTTGATTCCCAACCCTTGAATACAAACATTTTCACTGTATTCGCCATATTGAAGAATGAAGGTGGAGGTGGAGGTGGATGTGGAGGTGTAGGTCTATGATGTGGTGATGAAGGTGGATATGGGGTGGATGGATACAGAATCCTAGAAGTGCCCTGACCTTCTGTCTGTGACGCACCTCCAGGTGTGTTAGGGCTCGTCCTTTCTTCTTCGCTGTCTGATTCACCCAACAAGGGACTGTACGCACCTTCAATGTATTTGTTTCAATCAGATCTGAATCTCTTTATGCTCAGCATAGATCCAATCTAATCTCTTTTAAACATCAATTCAAAGTCATAACACCCTTTTCATACAACAACATTTTAATCCAAGTTTTTAGTGATCTCATTGTTATGCAGGAATTTGTCACTGTCTCCCTGTCAGTCTCCCTACTGTGTCATGAAATCAAATGCACCATGGTCATGCTCTCTAAATTGGCCAAATGACCCACTTTGCCAAAGTTTATTTCATCAGCGCGACTGTTATTAAAATAACCGTGCTGACTGGCGGCTGATAGTGTAACTGATGCGCTGCCAGCGCGGAAGCACACGGGTTTTCCGCGCTGGTCGAATTTCATGACCCAGCGCATCCTATTATTGTATTAAGTTGCGCTGACACAGCCTGCTCTGTTGCTAAGGTGCGACGTCAGCGCACCAGTCCAGTTATTCACCCGCGCTGATCCTGTTTGGGCGAGTTTGTTCTAACAGCCAGCCTTCCAGATGACTCCAGACCTGGTTGTTGGCCCTGTGAATGTCGCCCTACCATCTATGGCATGTATGTTCGTCATTTGAGCCACCTTCCTTGGAGATAAGCTCGTCCTCCCACCATTCATGGAGACTCCTTCTCCTATTTAAGCCTCCACCATTGCCATGAGCAGCTAGTTTGGATAGTGTGGAATTCATAGTGCTTAGAGTGTTGCTGCTAGTAGGTAGTTGGTGTGACAAGTGTGGATTTGCTAGAGGAAGCTTAAGGAAGGTTGTGAGTATTGCTTGTGTGAGAGAGAGTTTTGTCTTGGGAGAATCTACCTCCAAGGGTGAATGATTAAGAGACTTGCTGGCTGGACCCTCTAGAGAAGGACTCAGCGTCAGAACTTTGGTTGTACCTTTCTCTGTTATTGATTAATAATAGATGACTACTGTTATGGTTCCATTCTCATTTGTCTTTGTAATGGTTAATGTGAATTACATCCTTTATGACTGATGTATAGTTGCTTTTATTAGATTTCACGCTTGTGTTTGTCTTTCTCTTCGTGTGTGCAGGTATCTATTCACGGAGATCATGGAGGATCGTGACCGGCCAGAGCGAAGGAGCGAGAGCGGCATCTCTTCATCAAACAATAGCGTTGGAATCCAAGTAGGTGTTCATTGCCTCTCTTTTATTTGCAATTAGGGACTTGCACAGTAGCATTGATTGATTGTTGCTAGACCCATTCTGGGCTAGTAGGGATCGCCTCTATCCGTAGAGGGGATTTACCTCTCCAACAATTTGGCGACTCCACTGGGGAGCTGGCCTTTGTCTCTTTTTATTCATTCTTGCTTTTAAGTTTGATTGTCACTCTCTTTTCAAAATTAGGGGTTAGTCCTCTGCTGTTAACCTTCCTGGTTCGACCTGGGAAGTGTCTTAATTGTTTAAAGAGTTCTTGCCTTGGCTTGCGAGTTTTTGGCTTGATTCTGCCTCTTTTTTAGCCTCAGCGCAGTTTATATCAAAACAGTCGCGCGGTTTATATCAAGATTAGTGGCTTGACCCTACCATGATCGATGAGTCCATCACTATTTGATTTTTTTACAAGTCATAGCTTTGATAATCTTGTTCATCATGGCAAACCAATTTACAAAATGTGCAGAAGAGTTTCTTTGGTGATTGTAAAAAATTTTGTAATAGATAACAATTTATTTGTCGTATGCAATCCTGGTACTTGATAGATACTACACCAAACACTTGAACTAGTGCTTAGGTCCCATTTAGAGAGTTTGAAAAAGAGGCAAAAAAGAAAACTCCAGATGTCCCTTTTCGTAGGTAGTCCCTTAGGTCCAAAAAAGTAGAAAACAATACCTAAGAAAACCTCTTAGCCATGTTCAATTAAGGTTTTCATTTTTCGTAGTTAGTCCACCTCAATCCGGAAAAGGGTTAAACTTATATTGAGTAGACGCCTTCTCATTTACTTTTACGAGTTCGAAAAGATAAGTTCTCGACAATCTTTTCATATTTTGGGAGTCTGAAAAGAGCTGAAAGAGGACGCTAGGGGGTTCCTTTTTGGTAGGTTTATAGAGCTCTAAAAAGAGATAAAAGTATACTCTGTGGTCAAAGTAACTTGTTCAAACATTTAAAAACCTGCTAACAGTTGTTGACCTGCTCAAAACACCACAAGAAGGATTAACCATACTTGTTTCACAGTAAAACAAAGCATATTTAGGTCAAAACACTAAAAATGAATAAAATAATGAGAAAATGACTATAAATATTCATAATAACTTCGCATTTTTACCATTTCACATTTTACCTTCAACGGTGAGTATTTGGAGCCCTTTTTCCCTCTGTCTTTTGCTGTTGATTGTGGCCAATCCAGGGAACCATTTCAACTCCCTGAGAGTCCTCTAGCATGTCATCCTTCTTGTGATCACTGAGAGACACATCTTCACAGTTTCAGTGGGCAGTGACTACTGCTGGGATGAGGCCCTGAGAGAAGACATCTGTGCAGTTTCAGAATGCAAGGAAAACTGGGTAGCTGAGGGACAACACTACGCAGTTTCAGGATGTAAGACAATGTTGTGGTATGAGGTCCTGGGAGGACACCTCTGCGCAGTTTTAGGATGCAAAACACTACTATGGGATGAGGTCCTCGGAGGAAACCTCTGCACAGTTTCAGGATGCAAGGTAGACAGGACAACTGAGGTACAAAACTACACAATTTTTGGAGACGATGGGTTTCGGCTGAGGGAAGGACACTAGAGGAAACCATTGTGCAGTTTTGAATGCTAAGGGAGGTTGGGATTTCTACGCATTGCACAGTTCTAGTAGGCAAGGGAACAACTTGAGGGTTGCAGATGTGAAGTGCACAACTCAGGAAAGCTAGATGAGGCTAGGTTGCTAGGAAACTATGGAATTTGGCTAAGTGTGGGACCAATGGAACTGATGTGAACAATGATAGGAATTGACTACGATCACACAATTGAGCATTTAGTGATACAACATAGACCATCCAAAACATATAATGAAGACTTCGCTTAATGTAACAACCTTTGTTGCAGCTTACGATAAGGGCATACTTGATGAGAGACTTTGAGAGTTTAAAGGTGACACTTGTGCAAGAGTGCATGAAATGAGTGTGAAACATGTCTATGTGGTGAGGACAACCCATTCTCACAAAGCTTTCCCCTTGAAGCAAGACAAACTTTCCTTTGAATGACAAGCGATAATCCCATGCCCAAAGATGACACATACTATAAAAAGCATGAACAAATCTTAAGACTGAAGAGAGAAGCTTGAGATCATCAAATTAGAAATTAAGTGACTAAGGAAAGTTCGATCACAGGATCCACCGTAGGCTCCGAAATTTGCGTACAGGACAAAATTTTGGAGGGCGTTGCAGTCGCTACAACTCTTGGAGACACACTGGTTGAATTCCAACTTCTCTGTCTTGGTTTGTTCATTGCAGGGCCTTGGTCCATTAGGTAGTATTGATTCATCGTGCAGATTACTTCGGCTTCCCCACTTACCCCATGGACAGACATGGTTTTCCTTTTACCAACTCAGTTGAACACAACACAAGATTCAACCAGACCCTAGTGTTTCGAATTGAGAAGGGTAGTTTAGCTTGTGAGCTTAATATTTTAAGAGTATAAGTTTTCATCTCTGATGTTGCTCCTTTTCCAACAAGCCTAGACAATACCCCGTCGGAGTCATGTAGGAATACAAACATTTCTCCACTGCCAGCAAGGTTGGACAATACCTTGGTGGAGTTGCTTGTTTCACTTCTCTGCACAGGAAGCCTTTCTCTTCTTTTTCCATTTCTCCATTGCCAACAAGACTAGACAATACCTTGGTGGAGTTGCTTGCTTCACCTCTCTACACATGAAGCCTTTCTCTTCTTTTTCCTTTGTTATTTTTAAAAGAGAACTGTGCATAGGCACTTATTTATTTTTGGGGCGGAAGAGGAATCCCGACTTATTGAGAGAAGGAGAGGTTGTTCCTTTAGAGAAGCATGTAAATACCTATGATTTAGGTTTTCTCATTTAGATTTCCCCTTCCCCATTTCTACCCATTGGATAAGCTTAAACACACCAAAGTAGTAAACTAAGTGTAGGAATGAGGTTCCCAGACTGGACACAGGTTCACGGTTGGACCAAAGCTCTTCTTACGAATGGATCGTATCTTCCTTCAAGACTTTATCGGCCAATAGTTACAACCAAACACAAGGAAGATGGACACAGGACTAGCCAAGGGCTGTAGTGTAACAAGACTCTTTGAAATTCAGCCACATACACATTCAGAAGCCAGGATGTAGGTCCAGGCCCAACACTTATTCGCGTTGTGAAAACAAATGAAAAATTGAACAAGGAAGGAAACAAAGCAAAAAGAAAGAAAACATAGAACCAGGAAACCAAAATCAAAAAACAAGACAAGAAAATGACCAAAGCGAACATGATGAAAGACCAGAATAAGAAAACTAGAATGGACTACTGGGAATGAGTGCAAGATGAGTGCAAGGAAAGGAAAAATAAGATGCACTTAATCCTACTCCTATCCTAACAACTAGACGTTCAGGGTTACATGTAATGAAATTTCTATGAAGCCACTGTAGTTGTTCCTGACCTGCATCCACAAATATATGAATGATTAAAACAGATAAACAATGATGTGCAACAGAAAATACAAAAACTTGCACATGGGAAGGAAGGAATTGCTCTTGGGTAGAAAAACGTGTCACAACCACTACTTTTACCCAATGCACATGCTTACCTCTTTGATGGATACCACTTTTCAACAAACCTTGGAAGTCTCTTGTAGGGGCGTCCTTGTCTGCACCGAGATTCTTAGCAAGCCTGAGGAAGGATTGAAACTTGATGTTTGCAATAGAGATTCCGAGTAACATTGTTCCAACCATTCAACAATTGGATTGTAAAATTCATGATGGTTGTCTGGAAAGCTTTGTGATCTTTGAAAGGATAAATTTTCAATTGGAGATATGGGATCACACTAGGAATCTTGTAAAGAAACATAGATTTGATCATTCTCAGTGGTCATGCCGAGACAGTGCGGACCTGCCATAACCATGAGTGAAGGCTGGAGTGCCTCACCTACTTGATAAAAGTCTGAAGAGAGAGATGTTAAATGGTGAAGATTAGAGAGCGCAAAGCCACTGTCATCGGATGTGCTGATGGGAAAATGATAAGCCAAATGATAGTCACCCAAGATAGAGCAATGATCAGATGAGCTAATTGAGACGTCAGATTCCCAGTTTGCAATGGACAAAGAGAAATCCATATGAACGATCTTGCAAATGCTCTGAAAAATCAAACCAAGTTCGTTGTGAGCTAGATATGACAGACCACTTGCCTACAATTGGTGACCAATTGCACAAGCATCATAGTCATCACAAGAATTTAAAAAGGATGCTAGCACTGTGAATGCATGAAACGAGTTGAGGTGTGGTGAATGGAGTGTAACTTGATTCATGTGATAGCTTATGCATTCATCATCACACGGGGATATTTATGGTGTGATTAGATGGAAAATTTACAGTACAAGGTTCACAAGAAGGCCGAGGAGCTGACCATGAAGAGGGAAATTCGATAAGTATGATTGTGGGCAAAGATGGTATTTGAGATGATCAACTTTACAATTCCATGACTTCATGAGAGATGTACATTCTCAAACTGAGTTTGACGTGAGATATTTGCATGAAGATGGATGTGCTGTAACAAATTCGTGAATTCAGTGATACGTGAAATTTTGAAAATTGGAAAGATCACACCCAGAATACCAAATATTTTTTACATGTCAATTCACATCGAGTGCAACCATGAAGATAAACAAATTTTGCGTGAGAAACAAAATCTGATTTGGTTCGGGGGGCTTACCAGAGTCATGAAGTCATGACATAACCATCAATGGACGTTTAAGTGCCTCGACTCCCTGGCACATCCTGAAACTTTCCAAAATTGTTGAATAGCATTTTGAAACTTGAACCAGATCACACATGGCTTGAGGGTGGTTGCTGCTAATTTCAAAACTTCTTTCCGGATGGCAGCCATCTCTGTCACAAATTTCAACAACAATCAGATTTATCAATTGAGGAGGTTCTTTTGATGGTGTCCAAAGATAAATGAATTGGTGAGCTCGCATGAGCAAGATGATTTGACGAGTTGTATTCATGCAACATAAGGGATGATGAGGGGTGGGAAGAGTCCTGTGCAATTAGCATGTTTTTGATTTTATCATGGACAACCTCATCATCTTGTGTCAGTCAAGGAGATGGCTCATTAGATGAAGAAGCAAGAGAACATGGAGCATCTCCATCGCATGTAGATTCATTGTGAATGGTAGGACACAAGGGAAAGTGAGGTGGAGAGGAAGTTTCAATATGGACGTCTTCTTTGACCAGAGCATATTCTAGATTTAGGTTAGAGTCTTCATGAGAAAATGGAAGATCACATGATGTGCTTGGGAATTCGTCATAGCATATGGAAGCATGTGAGTGATGAATGCCCAAGACTGGGGTTGATTGAAAGAATTTATTGTACAAGATGTTCCACCGGTATTAGGAGATTGAGATTCGTTCAAGAATGCAAGGTCATTGTTTTGATGTGGACAATTTTGAAACAAAGAGGGACAATTAATAGTGTCCTCACCTTTATGCTCCCATGCCTGTGTAATGTGACTGCCTTGTGCCTGATCGCAATTTGAGTCAACAACTTGGAATCAAGAGAATGAGAACAATTGGCTGGTTTAATGGGTTGATAAAGTGAGTCATTTTACAAGGAGTCATGGCTTGTAGATGATAGAGGATGGTAGAGGTGAATATGAGATTGGAGACTTGAGTTATGAATGGTGACGTCCTCTTGTAGAATGGAGGAGTGAGTCTTCATTGTAGGCTTGCTGAGCCATTATCGAACGTCCTCAATTGAAGTGGGAGACAGATGAGAAGACGAGTTGGGGACTTGATGCACAATTTTCTCATCTTCATGATCACTGCAAGGGGGCACCCACATTAGGACCAGAAAAGGAGGAGGTCTAGGAACAAACGGGGTAGTGGGCTCCTCCTTTGTATTCTGAGGTGCCTAATGATCCGCAAGAGTTGGGGAAGAAGGGAAATCAGGAGGTTCAACGTATTGGTAAACATGAACCAAGAGTTTGAACTATTGTCTCACGAAATCAAAGTTCAAATATTCATAAGGAATTTCACAACATAGGTGAAGGAACAACTCAAAACAGTCCTCAATTGGTTCATCAGGCTCCATTATTAAATGATAGATTCTTTTACAGACATCTTGGTGGTTTTACTTATCAAAATCTTTACAAAACATCATGGAAAGTTGAGTGAGAGAATGGATAGAAGCAACGGATAATGTATGACACCATTTCTTAACACGACCTTCGAATGTAAGCATGATTAATCTAGTGATGAAATATTCAAAACCTACTTTGTTACAAAAAAAACAATGGACCACTTCAAAGAGATGTTCATGAAAAGTTGATTCACCCTCATCATCAAACTTAAGTTCGGATAGGTCATGAAGGGGTTCTACAGGGATGGTACAATTAAGCTCTTTGGAAAAACATCCCAACATTATGATTTAGGGAAGAGCCATTTTAAAATAAGAGATTCAAGCCAGATTCTATGGGCACATCCTGTTGTCTGCCCCTCCTTCTAGCACCAGAAATGTTGACGGTGTTGGAATCACCAACATTTAGGGGATCTCCCCGGTATGAAGTCCCAACTAGACCTCCCACCATTTGGTGTAGGAGTCCCATCCGGTATAAAGGCCCAGTTTCCATATACTTAGAGATATGCCTCGACTCTAGATATCAGCACATGAGAGCACTGCGGTGGTATCTTCAAACAACAAGGTAAGTTTGTCTGGTGAGTGTGTAATGTAACTTGTGTCTCAATTCTCTTACTGCAAAGGGGGAGGGTAAAGTGAGCCTCTATGTGAGAGGTAATAGTACCACCCAGGAAGAGACCCACATGAACTGGAAAGGTCTGTCCAACATCTAGTGGAATATTCCACAGTGGATGTGACAGTCATTAAAATTGAAGTGCAAGGGACAACATGTACACCACCCAACGAAGTAGTCCACATGGATGTGACACTCATTAAAACCAAAGTGAAGGGGAAAACAGGTACACCACCCAACAGAGTAGTCCACATGGATGTGACGATCGTTATAACCAGAAAACAAGCATGGTTTATCAAGTATCCTGCACAGTAGTCCACAAGGATGTGACAACGGTGATAACCAATACATAAAGGTGGTCTAGCTAGTATCTTGCGGAGTAGTCCACAGGGATGAGACAACAATGATAACCATACAACACATTCCCAACAATGTAAGTACTAAAACAACCGAAGTATTTCAACTATATTAGTATAGGTGAAACAAACATGCATTAAAAATGTCGAAAGAATAGTCTTACAAACATCTACAAAAAATACATGAAAACGTATTGGCCTTAACAGACTTCTGAATTAAGCAAAAGTCCCATGACACATATGTACACCATACATCACTACTCCCATTAGTGGGACATTGGAGCCACTCCTTTCTCGTCAAAGAATTGACTGTCTACTCTTAGAGCCAAGGTGAAAAGTCCTTACTCATACAATGGGAGGGGTATATATAGCTAAGGGTGATGCTTGACTCTTATGACTCTTGGAGTACCCTCATGACTATTTGACTTCCTATGAATTTTAAATTGACATGACTCTCGATCTTCATGTGTGTGTCCATTGGATGTCCACTTTACATTACATTTAGTTACAATAGATATGGCCCATAGTGGTGATGTGGCCTTGACAACTCATGACATAAATTGACACGACACTGCTGACATGTATTGGCTGGTTGTGGTGTCCATGTCAAGTTGTCACACTGCTAAGTGATGGATGTGCTCTCGGGTGTGCTTTTTCTTCTCCTCTACATGGCTTGATGCTGCGGGGTCTTCAATAGTATTGGTATTGCAAGACGGTTCCATGGATGTGTTCCTTTTACTTGTTGCTTGATGTGCTTTATTCGTTCGTCCAACTGCAAGTAAGTATTCTAGCATGTGCACTTCTTCTTCATCCTGTCCATCATCTCGCTATGACCTATCAGTGTACATGTGCCTACAATTCACTCATGACGAGATGAAATCAAATCCAAAAACCTCCTATTCTAGCATGATGAATTATTTTTCCATGTTCCGGGACAGATGACAGGCTAGGAAGAGGGCCTGGTAACTGCACATTGCACAGTTCAAGGTGACAGGGAGGGCGGACTGGTCACTGAGACTACACAGAGCGCAGCCCCCAGCTTGGACAAGGAACTCTGAGGCACAGTCTTTATTGTCGGGGAAAACTGTGCAGAGGCCACTGGGAGTTAGAATTTCACAGTTAAGGACACTAGTGGTAGTTGCAAGGTGGAACCCTAAGGGAAACCTCTACGCAATTTCTAGAGGGAAGACAAGGCCGGATAGCAGAGGGGCCAGAGGAAAATTCTACGCAGTTTTTGACATCAGCGAGTCTTGGCTGAGGTAAGTCACTAGGAGGACATCTCTGTGCAATTTCTTAGAGTAGTGAAAGCACAGGTCTCTTTACAATCCAGGGTTCCAACAAACATGAAGGAGGCTCAATGATTGTTTTTACGAAGTGCACAGTTCAGATAGGAAATGAGACAATTTATGCACAGTTTTGGGAAGGATGACAGGTTTCTCACCTCTGGGATTGTGCAGTGAAATTGACCGGGAGGAAAACCTCAAGCACTGTGTAGTTCTAGATAGTAGAGAAACATCACTGAGGGCTGAGACTGCGTAGTGTAGCTCAGTCAGGGTTTGGTGAAGTGGATTTGTTCAGCCAAAGATATTTTTCAGAAAAATGGCTAAGTGTGAGAGGAAAGTGAACTTATGAGGACTAGACAATGTGATCACACACTTAACATACTTCGACAACACGATGACACTGACCCCCGGGAGAACATAGAAAAACATGACCCTCTGTGGGAATGTCTAGAGCTGGAAATGACAAGTGTGATAATTGGGATAGACCTTTGGACGACTGTGACGACTCTTGCATGACAGTGCTTACAACTTTGTGTGTGAGTGCGATCGATGTTCACATAGCTAAGACAACCCAAACACACAAAGACAAACCTTTGAAATCACCAGAACAAGATCGCAAGCATGGAAAAGAAATCAACATGCCAAAATACGACAGTTGGTTAAGCAAACAAAAGGGAAAAAGACACATAGGGGAAACAAATGGAATGACTTTCAGTGCTTACAACTATGCATGTCATTGAAGACAAAATGATATGAAAATGATAAGAAGTCCATCAAGCTACATTAAAGGTGTATTTCAAAATATTTGCTTTGTTTTCCATACCTACCCTCCAAAGTGTTACGCATTAGATGGAGTCTTCATGCAGTCCTGATATTCTATCATACCTTGGGTTCCTTGTTTTTCTTATCTTCTTCCTCAGCTCCTTGAGAGTCCTCTAGCATGTCATCCTTCTTGTGATCACTGAGAGATATATCTACGCAGTTTCAATGGGTAGTGACTGCTACTGGGATGAGGCCCTGGGAGAACACATCTGTGTAGTTTCAGAATGCAAGGTAGACTGGGCAGATGAGGGACAACACTACGTAGTTTCAAGATACAAGACACTGTTGTGGGATGAGGTCTTGGGAGGACACCTTTGCACAGTTTCAGGATGCAAGGTAGACAGGACAACTGAGGTAAAAATTGCGCAGTTTCTTGAGACAATGGGTTTTGGCTGAGGGAAGGACACTGGAGGAAACCACTAAGCAGCCTTGAATTTTAAGGGAGTCTAGGATTTCTATGCATTGTACAGTTCCAGTAGGCAAGGGAATAGCTTGAGGGTTGCAAATGTTAAGTGCATAGTTAAGGAAAGATGGATGAGGCTAGATTACTGGGAAACTCCAGAATTTGGCTAAGTGTGGGATCAATGGAATTGATGTGAATAGTGATAGGAATTGACTACGATCACACACTTGAATACTTGGTGATACAACATAGACCATCTAGAACATATAACACATACTTCGCTTAACACAAAAACCTTTGTGGCAGCTTACGACAAGTGCGGCTTCGATGAGAGACTTTGAGAGGATAAAGGTGACACTTGTGCAAGAGGGCATGAAGTTAGTGCGAAACATGTCTATGTGGTGAGGACAACCCATTCTCACAAAGATTTCCCCTTGAAGAAAGAAAAACTTCCCTTTGCATGACAAGCAATAATCCCATGCCAAAAGCTGACACATAGTATAAAAAGTGTGAATGCCTCTTAAAACCGAAGAGGGAAGCTTAAGATCATCAACTTACCATATAAGTGACTAAGGATCAGTCGATCATACGATCCACTGTAGGAGGGTGTTGTAGCTACTACAACAAGCAACCAATGCAAATCCCTTGCATACTCACTAGCTCGCCATTTTGAGAAAATATATCCCATGTCATGAAGGATAGGTTCCGAGTACTACGGCTAGCACCATCGGCATAAGCAATGTATGGTTCAAGAGAGGTTGACATATGCAATCCAAAAGTAAAATGTATCAACAAAAACCATGGGAAACTTTGAAAAACACACTGCAAACACACTTAACACACCTATAAACAATATGTACACAATGTACTACGCATGGGATCAAGCATAATATTTTTTGAGGTACATCCCATTCATAGGCCGCACAAGTGGAACTCCATCGTGATCTACTAACTCATAAGCCCATTTTGCAAGGAAACGCTTGAAAATATATGTGCCCAACCACATAGGCTGGAACTTCCATGGACTTAGCTTATCAACCTCCTAGTCATATAAGAGAACCAAATCTCCTTTCGATAAGACTCTAGGCTTGACACTTTTGTCATATTACACTTTGATGCATCTTTATAAGCTTCATTAGCTAACACAACATCGCACCGGGTTTCATCCAAACGAGTTAGATGTAAAAGACGCTCCTCCTCTGTGGAAGTAGCAGAAAGAAGTTCTATAACTTGTTTCAACTATGTAATTTCACAATCAATGGGAAGGATCCCTTCTAGACCATAAACCAATTGGAAAAGTGTGAATCTGGTAGCAGTCCTAACTAAGGTTCGGTATGCGTATAAGGCAACAAAGAGAAGAAAGTGTCAGTCCGATTTGTGGACCCCTGTCATACTTTGAAGCATTGTCTTAAGAGGTTTTTTAATAACCTCAACTTGTATGTTAGCCCGAGGATAATAGGGAGTGGAATTTTCATGTGAAATTCCCAATTTGGCAGTCAATTCGGTAACTATTGCTTGATCCATAACTATTTCTTACGGAAAACCGAACCTAGCAACCACGTGGTTGAAGAAAAATTATGCATTTGTTTTGACTGTGTTGTTATACGTAGGCATCACTTCAGCCCACTTAGTAAAGTAGTCAACAACGACAATGATATATCCATGCCCTCCGGCCAAGTGAGGGTTACATGTCATAGAGTCGATGCCCCATTTCACAAAGGGGTAAAAAAAAACAACGAGATGCAATGAGGCAAGCAGAGCACACATTTTACGATCATAGTCCTGGCACGCATGACACTTCTAGACTACGACTATACAGTCATGGAAAATGGTGAGACAAAAGTAACCAGCGCATAAGATTTTTTGCATAGTAGTGTGTAACTAGATAAATTTCCATCACATGCCACCGAGTGGAATTCATTCAAGACTTTCTCGGCCTCCACGAGAGTGAGGCACCTCTGTAAAATCATATCGATACCATGACGATAAAGGGTGTCGTCAATAATCACATAGTTTTGGGATTGGTACCAGATGCGTCACTGCTCGGAGCGAGAGGTATTGGGTCAGAAAGTATGGGTTTGGAGATAAATCAGAAAATCTCCATGCCATGGGTTAGGTGACTACATCAGAAACAATGACTTGTCAGGGATGGAATCTTTAGATGTAGATTCAAAATCAAGGGAAGGGAGATTTCACATTAGCTTGGCAAAAACTAAGGATTTATTCGACTTGGATTTGATGAATTCTAGGTCTAACTTTTGGAGAATAACGATCCACTTAGACTATTTTCCCCCCAAAAATTGACGTGACAATATGTATGTCATAGGGGTGCAATCTGACATGATTGTAGTTTTCCTAAGAAAGATGTAGTGACAAAATCTCTGGATGGCTTGCACGGCCACAAAATCTAACTTTTCTACATGAGTATACTGGATCTCAGTATCGTTTAGGTTCTGACTCAGATAATAAATGGGATGCTTAGTGCCAATATCATCTTCTTGGACCAACACCATAGCTATAGTATAGATGTTAGCAGTAAGATACAGGAAGTGGTCACACTAATAGTCAAGGGGATATAAGAGAAATGCTCGAACCAGTACATTTTTCAAGGCATCAAATGCTTTCTGTGTAGCGTCATCCCAATGGAAAGGAATCCATTTTCCAGTAAGCGAGTAAATCCTTCGGTCAGTTCAATGTAGTTGGGGACGAACCTCCTCAGAAAGTTTGCTTTCCCTTGGAGTCTTTGAAACTAAATGAGAGTGGAGGGTGTAGGAAAATCAATGATTTCTTGTACTTTTAAAGGGTCAATACGAATTCCTTGTTTCGAAATGAAGAAACCAAGGAGTCGACCAGAACCAACACAAAACACATATTTTTGGGGGTTAAATCGATTGTTATAATGTCTACAATGGAGGAAAATGGCCTGTAAATGCATGGGGTGATCAACCCGATGCTTGGAGTGAGCAGGGAGATCATCCATATAGGGTTTCACGATGTGCTTGATGTCATGGAAGGCATAATCCATTGCACACTGAAACGTGTCCCATATGTTCTCTAAACCAAAAGGGAGATTTCTATAAGCAAAAGTACCCCAGGGAAAAATAAATGCGGTTTTAGGTTGGTCCACCAAGAGAATGTTGATTTGATTATAGCCCAAGAATCCATCCATGAATGAATAAATTTCACAACCAATGCAGTTATAAACAATCTGGTCAATAACCAGGGTCGAGTAGTTGTCTTTCGAACAAGCATGATTCACGTCTAGATAATTGACACAAACTTGGATCATGCCATGTTTCTTCATGACAGGGACTATGTTGGATACCCAATCAGTTAAAGGAACGGGGTATATGAAACCAACTCAAAGAAGCTTTTTGATTTCAACTTTTATCCCAAAAACCTTCTTGGGATGGACTAGACGGAGGCACTATCGAATGGGTTTGGCATTAGGATATATCTTTATTTCGTGAACTACTATGTTTGGTTCGATACCTGGAATTTCATCATACGTCCAAGAAAAGACATATCTAAACTCACGAAAAAGGGCTTGATAAATCTCGATTTCATATGAAGAACAAGATGCTTTGATGTATAAATTTTCGATTATTCCTGGTTTAATCGAAATATTGAGAGTAATGGTTTCTTTGATATCCAAAAGGTTCTTTTCAGAGTCGATCTCATGAATGGAGATGAAATTTGTAGATGGTTCGATAAAATTAGGTAGGTACACACCACTGATATTATCTTCAATGGTATATGGCAAGGAGGAATGATGGTGATGTTCATCCCATTACACGTCGTCTGACATCATGATTTCCATGATGCCTTCATCGGTAGAGAATGTACATGAGAAAGGATCCAGGGGCATGCAATAATGCAGTGATCGGTTTACCCAATTAATCGAAGAAAAAATATGGGCCGCACAAGCCAAATAGATGGCTTTGTAATGTTGCTCAACAGGGCTAAGCGACATTCGATTGCCAAAACTTTTGATGTTAGTTTTACCAGATATAATCCATGGATCAGCCAGGATCGTAAAGGACAATATCATATTGATATAGGCAACCGAAGAGGAGGAGATGGGAAGGTGAGGAGGAGGGAGCGAAAAGGTTCCCATAAGCGATGAATCCTTCAACAAACCAACTCCGACATGCTGATAGGAATGTAGTGCTTTCGTTACAAGAGGGACAGTTCCAATAACATTGGAATCAAAGGGAAAAAAAGTGAATTGATCTATGGCCATGATTCTGCCTTTATGAGGAAAGACGATCATCCGCAAGTAAGTTGAAACAACGAAAACCATACCATAAACCCATATGCATCCTGATAGAATATTATAATCAAGTGGTCCATCAATAACTTCTACTTCAATGGAGACGGATTTTCCCCCAAGTTCCACTTGGAGGGAATTTAGAATCACACAAGGTTTATATGTCCTTCCATCAAAAGATTTTAATGTGGTGGGTGATTGACTTACTTGGGGTGAACCAATCACCTTCACACAAGACAAAGACATGATGTAGGTTGAGGCTCCTTCATCCATAATAGAACAATGGATGTTCTTACCATGGACACCGACTTGAATCATAAAATATAACTGTGCTGGAAGTCAAGGGGTATAGTTTTCATGCGATAAAATTAATAGGTTGGTATCCGATGGATCCACACATCCGATAGATGACAATAAGGCCTTCTTTTGTATGGGAAAATTCTGTAACACCTCAAGAGTCGACATAGCTGATGGAGACTGCACCAAGTCTTCAAGTATATTATAATTTTGGGCGACTCTCAAACGAGGGTTGAAAGCAGAATTATGATAACACCCTTCAAAGGCTTGATAGTCTATTCCATAGGAACTAGAGGTGGAACAAAATTAGATGAAGGTGGTGCCGAACTGGAAGGTTGATCAGGAGCCTGACCGTTCGGTGAATTCACATTACCATAGTCCTTATTTCGAGTGGCCACCAAGACATCAGATTTCAACTTTGAGGAGGAAAGCATTAAAACCGTGTTAGAGGAAGAAGCATCCTGAGAAACCATACGAGTCTCCTGATTGGGAAATGGTTCAGTCAACACAACAAGAGAAGTGGATGATTTAAGGAACTGATTCACTTCAATGTGGTGCAGACAATCATGTGTAAAGTGATCCTCACTACAAATTAAGCATGGGTGTCAAGGTTTTCATTTCTCACCGGAAGACGGATTTGTTTGTTTATTCTGTAATGATGAATATTTATTTTTCTTACCTTTACCTTTCTTCTTTCTTCCAGGTTGTTGTTGAGATTTTCCTTTATTAGATGAGACGAGATTTATCTCTGAAGTAGAAGCCGCAGGAGGATGGGATTGAGGGTTTTGTGCAGAAGTGGTAAGAACAATACCAGATGGTTTACTCGTCGACTGCGAATTGGAAGAATCTATAATGCCATCGGAAACATGAGATTCTTTACCAAGTGGAGGAGAAACAATATTCAAAGTTCTCAGATAATTTGGTATCTTATCATAGAGCATGCCTAATTGGGTATAAAATAGATATAGATATTGAGCAAAAGAAATAACTTGCTCCTCGGTCGTGACTCCATCTTTTGCCACATCTTCTGTTATGGGAGCTAACAGAGACTTGGCAAACCATTCCACTAATAGCTGGTCGAGAACATAAGTCTTGATCAACCGATGACGACGCCTCCACTCATAATGTGATCTGAAATGTGAGTAGTGTCTGATTGTTTGAAGTTAGTCAATAGTTCCATTCCAGTTTCGTATCTAATGGACAACTGGAAATGTGTGAGGAAGGTCATGGCTAAGGTGATGAAGTCGTGAAATGATGTTATCGGTAATTAAATATAACATTTAGTTGTGGTACCTGTAAGTGTTTGTTGGAAAATACGGAGTCAAATGGAATCATCATTAAGTGAGTTGGATGACCACCATGGATGATACATCATAACATGCCTCGAAGGGTCTTCTCCTGGATTCCCATTGAATTTTGGGAGATCATCTGGCAACTTAGTGGGAATAATTGGCCACCATGGTGAATGCATAATGGGGTCATTAGTAAGCCGAGTTAAATTCGGTAATTCAAGGGTAGCCAGAAAAGGAAACTATCGATTGAAGTCCGCAGGTGGATGACCTGGATATGAAGGGATATTCTGGGTAACAGGTACTTGTCTAGTCAATTTAACGTCTTAAATTGCTCTACATAAATTATCAATCCGGGTATCGTAAATTGATGAAGTGTGGTGCACCATATGTGCTTAGTTAACCTTTTTTTTACTTCGTTGTTTTATAGTTTATGTTGTTTTGGGGTTTTGTTCTTGTTGGTCTCCTAAAGTGTTCTAATGCAATGGAAATCCTAGTTTAAAGTTTTAAGAATGCTTTTAAAGATCAAGTGTGGATGTAGAGTTGAAGACAAGTTTCATGCTTCTTATGATAATTTCCAAACTTAGCACTTCAAAGTTCTCAAAACATGCTATTTATAAAATCAGAACTTGAACAAAAGTGTAAACATGCAACTACATAAATCAAGCAAAAGATGAAGTACTGAAAATGAGGTTACTGTCTCTGCTGTCCATCTAATTATAGAAATAAAATCTAAACTACTGCACTCAAAACCAAAAAGTAAGGAAGCTGGAAACTAGTCACTGATTTCACCCATAATCACAATATTTCATCAATTAACTTCTAAAACAGGGTTAAGCTAAAGACATCGGAAATATCATCATATGGCATGAAATAATGACATTTAAACTATCTACTTGCAGACTAATGAAAGCAAAATCAATTACTTCACCTACAATCACAATAGCTCGCCAATTAACTTCTAAAACGGGGTTAAGCTAAAGGCACCAGAGATATCATCATGTAGCATGAAGAACTGATATCTAAACTATCTACTTGCAGGCTAATGAAAGAAAAATCAAATTACTTCACCTATAATCACAATAGCTCGCCAATTAACTTCTAAAAAGGGGTTAAGGTAAAGGCACCAGAGATATTATCATATAGCATGAAGAACTGATATCTATATTATCTAAAAGCAGTGAACAAATCTCACTGAAATAAAAGTATAACAACTCGAATTAAAAGCTAAAGTTCAGCAAATGAATCAAGTCTCAAATCACCACTTGATGCAAAAACAAATAAGCAAATACAAGAACATGTAAAGAAAAACTAATCTGCAATCAATTGGTTGAACACACTTGCATGAATTAAAATTGCATGAATGGAAAATCTAAACTATCAAACTTGAAAGCAATAAAATGACATACTTGAATGAAATCAAAGCAAAATTTCAAAACAAAATCTACTCTACCTTACATTCTAATGTGCTCCATGACATCTACTTCACATCTCCTTCCATGTTGAGAACATCAAAGATTTTTTCAAATTCTTCAAAATTACAAAGTACAACAAAGCTTTCCAAAGCCATCAAAGAAGAACTACAAGCTCCAATCTACCAATTCTAAAATCTACGCTAACAAATGAAGGAGAGAGATCTCCTATTTATACAAAACGATGAGGAGCCATTTCATTAATGAGAGTCCATGAATCTCTCCCTCTACCTCTAGAATCCTAATCAAAATAGGAACTTATAAGACACAAGTCTTCTTAGAGTTTCAATACAATTAGGAAATGTGACACATATCCTCATGATCCCATCATTCTCTCCACCCCAATTCGAATTTGGCCTTAGGGTGCCACATAAAGGTCTTCTAGAAGCCTCCTTTTGAACTACACATGTCAACAATCTCAACCCACTTGTTAGGTATAAACATATGCATATTATTTTATAATTTTTAACCACAAACTCACTTAAAAAAACTAAGAATTAATAAAGTTTGGAAAAACAGAAATGTGGCCCAATGATAATGAAAGTGGGATAAATGTAGTGACATAATAGTGAAATGGAGTTGATATAATGGACATAATAGTGAAAGTGTAATGGAAATGAATAACATTTTCAAGACCCAACATACCCCCCAATTGAAGCTATTGCATGTCCTCATGCAATATATATTACATTAATTCTTTTGACCCTTGAGCCTTGGCTTAACTTTACATGATATCATTTGATAACTTCATACTTTTGCAAAGTGGTTTTCTTGAATTGTAACATAGTTGGTTCTTGTGTAACAATCATATTTTGTTGTTGCATTCTATTTTGATATTTGAACTTTGCATAATGATATTTTGATTATTGTGGCAAAATATATCTTTATTGGATTGCATGAATGTTGGTTCTTGTGTGACAACAATGATTTTGTTTGCATCCAATTTATCCTTTAAGCACTTTTTGAAAAGCCATTGTATGCTCATAATAGCAATGTAATAGTTAATATATCTTGGAAGTATGTGGGCTCCTGAATATGATATGGACTTGGCGAGATTTGAATGTATTTATCCCCCCCTGATGGTATTGGCAATTTTATAAAATGAGGAAGAGAAATGTTTTTCCAACAATTATCATTCTAGCTTTTTATGGAATTCTATGGTCAAAAGTTAGAAAATGACGTACCTTAATTTAACCTTTGGAATGGATGAGTTGTATGTGTGGTGGCTGAAAAATTATGATTATATTCTTCTTCAAGTGGCTGAACAAAAAGATTCATGGATAAAGAGTTAAGATGACTTTTTATTGCTTCTACTAAAACTTGTTGAATCTGCTCCAAAATGCGGAAAATAATAGCCTTCATGTCTTCAAAACTCATTGGCACAATTCCTACTATGTGAAAAGATGTCCTGATGTCAAACATAACAGGAAATTGTTGACTTAGTGGCCATTAATGGATGCCACTAGTCAACACGAGAACTCTCACCATTGATGACAATGAGAGTCAAGATGTCCAAACACATCTTGCTAGGTACAAATAGTTTTTGTCGATGTCGAGTCACCTAGAAGATCCGATGAACAAGCGACATTAATGTATTCCTATTGTTTGTCAACATGAGAACTTGCCATTCAGGCATGCAAGCCTCAAGGTGTCTTTACAAGGAACTTAGACTCAAAGGACTATGGATTTAATAATTTGCATTGAAGCAGGGCTTATTTGCGAAATGAAAATGACAAGAAAGGGAAGATGAAAATGGAAAATGGCAATGGAGAGTAGAAATGACAATGGGCAATAAGCATGTGAATGAGCCTCTTGATTTTATTTGTGGGTTATGAATGGACAAAACGAAATGGAAAATGTATGTGAATGTAAATGGAAAATATGGAGGAAAATGAGATGAATGGTTTACTATCAAATATGGATGTGATGGGGACAATAGTATCTGAAAGTTTCTCAAGTATTTGGATCTGATTTTGCATTAGCATATTTCCTCTTTGTTGTTGATCATCCTCTTATGAAACAAATTGGTCTCTTAAAGAGACACCTTTTGCTTGTTAGTCATTTGTCATTCCTCCTGGAACCTGCAAAAAAAACTAATACTTCTTCTACAATGGAATGTAAGATTATCAAAGGAGAGAGGTGATTAATCTCTCTAGTTATGATATTTACATACAAAACTAAGAATTTGTATTAATGAAACAAGTTCTCAAAGGAAAAATCAAAAGAATTTATACCTGCTTTGGAATTGGTGCCTCAAGTTGAATGTTGCTTCTTTTCAACAATTTATTTCATTATTTACTATTTCAAACTCTGATGATGGATTTCTCATTGTGTAGATATTGTTGAGATATTTCCAATGACACTTGAATTATCAAAATATGATTTTGTATGAGAAAGTTAGGTTGATTTGAACAATGAGATTTTTTAGCTGCGGAATTAGAGAATAGCTGCAAAATTGGACTTTAGCTGCGGAATGTGCACAGTTTCTGTAGCTAAAAATCTTGAATAAAAGTTAGCCATTCATCTTTCATCATCAGTCCAAAATTAATCAATACCTTCAGAAAAGTGAGCAAATAACTTATTCATTTCATTGATTCAAAATTCTTTTTTTCTTGACATGTGGCGACTTAGTGATAACACACACCTTGACTTCCCTTTGACCGGGGTCTTTTCATCGATTTGGATCAAATGGATAGGACACCATCCATGTACTAACATTTTCCCAGTACCCATGTGGTTCATTTTGTCTCTTGACACCTATAACCTATAGAAGTATGAAAATCGCTATGGAATTGCCAATTTAGCTGTGGAACAGAGCTGCATTCCGTAGCTAAAAGACAACCAACCATTAGTTTCTTGATTTAAGTTATTGGAAAAGAGATTTTATGCAGCCAAGTACCAGGAAGAAAGTCCAAGACTAAGTGTGTTCAATTGATTTAGCTCTCACAATGATCCCCATCATTTTTGTTCTCGGCTACTCTTTAGAATTCCCTTTACTATTTGAGAAATGGAGTGACTGCATGGATAGAAATCAGACGTTTATGGATATGGAAATGGAATGAAAATGTATATGGAAGCAGATGATTGTGAATAAAGCGACTGTATGTACAAAATATGTGAAAATAGAGTAACTATATGCATAGACTGTGTGAAAACAGGGTGACTGTTATACGCAGGTAGTATGAAAATGGAGTGACTGTGTATGCAAAGAGGCTGCGAAGATATGAAAAGGGGAAAAAATTCAGTGTAATGAACAACTAATCAAGGTTTGAGAGTCGTATGCAAATATATTATGTCGTGAATTTAACCGTTTGACAGATGTTAAGTGCAGAAGTCTGGTTGAGTACGAGTCATGGAGTTCAAAACAGAGATTGCATGAATTGAATTGGATTCTTAGATACTACATGGATTGAATGCCAACACATACTAAGTTCAATTGGAATTCCCTTCCCCAGACAACCGAATTAAATCAAACTATCAGTGCATTAATTCAAATTCAGTGTTGTTGTTGTTGTTGTTGTTTTTTTTTTTTTTTTTTTTTTTGTGGCCTGCAAAAATGGGCTTCAAAGAACAGAGGAGATCTCCCAAACTGCTTCAAATTCTTTAAAACGATTTCTGGGTTATCTAATTGACCCTATTGTCGAAACAACCCATGTTTTATTTTTCCCAAATTCATCTCCGTTTGGCCAGATCATGTAGTTAAAGTTTGACGTTTTTCAGTGCTTCATGTTTTTCCTGAGTTACTGCATTCGACTGTGAAATGAATTTCTAACAGAAAAATTGTTTTCAGATGTACTCTTAGTGTATGAACCAGTTAAAAAAATCTCCAAAATGGCATACAATTGTCTTCCAGCATCATAAGCAATCGGCCTCTCAATGTTTGCAATATCTACACTAACCAGTGGCAGTAAGTAAACATCTTCTACAGTAACTATCCCATGTTTTCGTAGAAACAAACTAAGTCTTTCACATGTTGAGCTATGGGTAATTTTATAGCAAATGCTACTGCTCTTTCATCGATCTCTATTTATAAGTTTTTTTTTCAATTTTGTCAAATAACCTTGAGACAAATTTCAGCTGTTCAAGTGTCAAACACGGTGAGATCTTCATTTTGAAGCTCAGCAGGAGAAAGGGTAGTAAAATCCTGATAGTTTATAATCATGGAGCTGAGCCTCGATTCATCTATAGCTGTTGACTTCAGTTGCTGATTTTTGTGCAGAAATTGTGAAGGTGATGATCTACTATTTGATTGCTTTTGCTCTTCACAACTCAGAATAATCCCACAACTTTCAATTTTGAGGTTAAAGCCAAAGAACAGAGGATATTTCAAGCTGCAATAAAAATGGGATTATTGTTTACATTGTAGGTATATATATATATATATATATATATATATATTATTTTAATATTTTTGCAGATTGTTTCAAGGCCAAAGCTTAAACAAGAATGAAGATTTTCTACTGAGGCCACAGTGGAAACTGGAATTGGGGATAGCCATTTTTTTTTTCTCTGAAATTGTGAAATTTTATAAGAATGATTAATGATTTTCAATTTAGGCAGCAAAGGCTTAAAGGTAAATATGCTAAAAACAGGACTTTGACTGAAGTCTTAAGCTGATTTTTTTTTTATCAATTTGGGCTGGGTGACTAGGATTGGATTCATGTCGGGACAATTCTGGAGATGCCCATGTGGTCAATTTCTTCATTGGATGCCTGTAATATGCTAAACTTTGGAATTAGCTGCAGAATCAGGCTACATTCCGCAGCTAATTTGCAAAATCTTATTAAAAAAGGACACAGTGTTTTGAGGACCACTACAAACTATAACCAGTTAATCTTGGACAGTTGAACCTATCAAAGCAGTTGGGTTTTTTTTAAATTTTTTTTTTTTTTTAATTGAATCAAATGAAATGATGAAGTTTATTTTGTCCCATTTTTTTCTCTCTCTCTCTCTCTTTTTAACATAACAATTCTTTTTCTGATCCTTCAGATCACACAAAGTGCAGGAGGAGAGCATACTCAAGAAATTATTAATTTTTTTTTAGATGTAAGAAATAAGGTCTCCTAATTACACTTTCCAACAACACCGCCAAAATGTCTAGTCAATTTTATGTCTTAAATTGCTCTACATAAATTATCAATCCGGGTATCGTAAACTGATGAAGTGTGGTGCACCATATATGCTTAGTTAAATTTTTTTCTTACTTCGTTGTTTTATAGTTTATGTTGTTTTGGGGTTTTGTTCTTGTTGGTCTCCTAAAATGTTCTAATGCAATGGAAATTCTAGTTTAAAGTTTTAAGAATTCTTTTAAAGATCAAGTGTGGATGTAGAGTTGAAGACAAGCTTCATGCTTCTTATGATAATTTCCAAACTTAGCACTTCAAAGTTCTAAGAACATGATATTTATAAAATTAGAACTTGAACAAAAGTGTAAACATGCAACTACATAAATCAAGTAAAAGATGGAGTACTGAAAATGAGGTTACTATTTCTACTATTCATCTAATTACAGAAATAAATCTAAACTACTGCACTCAAAACCAAAAAGTAAGGAAGATGGAAACTAGTCACTGATTTTACCCATAATCACAATATTTCGTCAATTAACTTCTAAAACGGGGTTAAGCTAAAGACACCAGAAATATCATCATATGGCATGAAAGAATGACATTTAAATTATCTACTTGCAAACTGATGACAACAAAATCAATTACTTCACCTAAAATCACAATAGCTTGCCAATTAACTTCTAAAACGGGTTAAGCTAAAGGCACCGGAGATATCATCATGTAGCATGAAGAACTGATATCTAAACTATCTACTTGCAAGCTAATGAAAGCAAAATCAAATTACTTCACCTATAATCACAATAGCTCGCCAATTAACTTCTAAAACGGGGTTAAGCTAAAGGCATCAGAGATATCATCATATAACATGAAGAACTGATATCTAAATTATCTAAAAGTAGTAAACAAATCTCACTAAAATAAAAACATAACAACTGGAATTAAAAGTTAATGTTCAGCAGAGGAAGCAAGTCTCAGATCACCACTTGATGCAAAAATTAATAAGAAAATACAAGAACATGTAAAGAAAAACTAATCTACAATCAACCGGTTGAATACACTTGCATGAATTAAAATTGCATGAATGGAAAATCTAAATTATCAAACTTGAAAGCAATAAAATGACATACTTGAATGAAATCAAAGCAAAATTTCAAAACAAAATCTACTCTACCTTACATTCTAATGTGCTCCATGACATCTACTTCACATCTCCTTCCATGTTGAGAACATCAAAGCTTTATTCAAATTTTTCAAAATTACAAAGTAAAACAAAGCTATCCAAAGCTTTCCAAAGCCATCAAAGAAGAACTACAAGCTCCAAGCTACTAACTCTAAACTTTAAGCTAACAAATGAAGGAGAGATATCTCCTATTTATATAAAAATATGAGGAACCATCTCATTAATGAGAGTCCATGAATCTCTCCCTCTACCTCTAGAGTCCTAATCAAAATAGGAACTGATAAGACACATGTCTTCTTAGAGTTTAAATACAATTAGGAAATGTGATACATATCCTCATGATCCCATGATTTTCTCCACCCAAATTCGAATTTGGCCTTAGGGTGCCACATAAAGGTCTTCTAGAAGTCTCCTTTTGACCTACACATGTCAACAATATCAACCTACTTGTTAGGTATAAGCATATACACATTATTTTATAATTTTTAACCACAAATTCACTTAAAAAGGCTAAGAATTAATAAAGTTTGGAAAAACATAAATGTGGCCCAATGATAATGAAAGTGGGATAAATGTAGTGACATAATAGTGAAATGGAGTTGATATAATGGAAATAATAATGAAAGTGTAATGAAAATGAATGACATTTTCAAGACCCAACATACCCCCAAATTGAAGCTATTGCATGTCCTCATGCAATATATATTACATTAATTCTTTTAACCCTTGAGCCTTGGCTTAACTTTGCATGATATCATTTGATAACTTCATACTTTTGCAAAGTGGTTTTCTTGAATTGTAACATGGTTGGTTCTTGTGTAACAACTATATTTTGTTGTTGCATTCTATTTTGATCTTTGAACTTTGCATAATTATAATTTGATTATTGTTGCAAAGTATATCTTTATTGGATTGTATGATGGTTGGTTCTTGTGTGACAACTATGATTGTGTTTGCATCCAATTTATCCTTTAAACACTTTTTGTAAAGCCATTGTATGCTCATAATAGCAATGTAATAGTTAATATATTTTGGAAGTATGTGGGCTCTTGAATATGATATGGACATGGCGAGATATGAATGTATTTCTCCCCCCCCCAACTGATGGTATTGGAAATTTTATGAAATGAGGAAGAGAAATGTTTTTCCAACAATTATTATTCTAGCTTTTTATGGAATTCTATGGTCAAAAGTTAGAAAATGACGTGCCTTAACTTACCCTTTGGAATGGATGATTTGTATGTGTGGTGGCTACAAAATTTTGATCATATTCTTCTTCAAGTGGCTGAACAAGAAGAGTCATGGACAAAGAGTTAAGATGATTTTTTATTGCTTCTACTAAAATTTCCTGAATCTGCTCCAAAATGCTGAAAATAATAGTCTTCATATCTTCAAAACTCATTGGCACAATTCCTACAATGTGAAAAGATGTCCTGATGTCGAACATAACAGGAAATTGTTGACTTAGTGGCCATTAATGGATGCCACTAGTCAACATGAGAACTCTCACCATTGATGACAATGAGAGTCAAGATGTCCAAACACATCTTGCTAGGTACGAATAGTTTTTGCCGATGTCGAGTCACCTAGATCCGATGAACAAGGGACATTAATGCATTCTCATTGTTTGTCAGCATGAGAACTTGCCATTTAGGCATGCAAGCCTCAAGGTGTCTTTACAAGGAACTTAGACTCAAAGGACTATGGATTTAATAATTTGCATTGAAGCAGGGCTTATTTGCGAAATGAAAATGACAAGAAAAGGAAGATGAAAATGGAACATGACAATGGAGAGTAGAAATGACAATGGGCAATAAGCATGTGAATGAGCCTCTTGCTTTTATTTGTGGGTTATGAATGGACAAAAAGAAATGGAAAATGTATGTGAATGTAAATGGAAAATATGGAGGAAAATGAGATGAATGGTTTATTATGAAATATGGATGTGATGGGGACAATTGTATCTGAAAGTTTTTCAAGTATTTGGATCTGATTTTGCATTAGCATATTTCCTCTATGTTGTTGATCATCCTCTTATGAAACAAATTGGTCTCTTAGATAGACACCATTCGCTTGTTAGTCATTTGTCCTTCCTCCTGGAACCTGCAAAAAAAACTAATACTTCTTCTACAATGGAATGTAAGATTATTAAAGGAGAGAGGTGATCAATCTATCTAGTTATGATAGTTACATATAAATCTAAGAATTTGTATTAATGAAACAAGTTCTCAAAGGAAAAATCAAAAGAATTTATACCTGCTTTGGAATTGGTGCCTCAAGTTGAATGTTGCTTCTTTTCAACAATTTATTTCATTATTTACTATTTCAAACTTTGATGATGAATTTCTCATTGTGTAGATCTTGTTGAGATCTTTCCAATGACACTTGAATTATCAAAATATGATTTTGTATGAGAAAGTTAGGTTGATTTGAACAATGGGATTTTTTAGCTGCGGAATTGGACTTTAGCTGCGGAATGTGCACAGTTTCTGTAGCTAAAAATCTTGAATAAAAGTTAGCCATTCATATTTCATTATCAATCCAAAACTAATCAATACCTTCAGAAAAGTGAGCAAATAACTTATTCATTTCATTGATTCAAAATTGTTTTTTCTTGACATGTGGCGATTTAGTGATAACACACACCTTGACTTCCCTTTGACTGGGGTCTTTTCATCAATTTGGATCAAATGGATAGGACACCATCCATGTACTAACATTTTCCAAGTACCCATGTGGTTCATTTCATCTCTTGACACCTATAACGTATAGAAGTATGAAAATCGCTGTGGAATTGCCAGTTTAGCTGCGGAACAGAGCTGCATTCCGTAGCTAAAAGACAACCAACCATCAGTTTCCTAATTTAAGTTATTGGAAAAGGGATTTTATGCAGCCAAGTACCAGGAAGAAAGTCCAAGATCAAGTGTGTTCAATTGATTTAGCTCTCACAATGAGCCCCATCACTTTTGTTCTCGGCTACTCTTCAGAATTCCCTTTACTATTTGAGAAATGGAGTGATTGCATGGATAAAAATCAGACTTTTATGGATATGGAAGTGGAATGAAAATGTATATGGAAGCAGATGATTGTGAATAAAGCGACTGTATGTACAAAATATGTGAAAACATAGTAACTATATGCATAGACTGTGTGAAAATAGGGTGACTGTTATACGCAGGTAGTATGAAAATGGAGTGACTGTGTATGCAAAGAGGCTGTGAAGATATGAAAAGGGGAAAAAACTCGATGTAATGAACAACTAATCAGGGTTTGAGAGTCGTATGCAAATATGTTATGTCGTGAATTTAACCGTTTGACAGATGTTAAGTGTAGAAGTCCGGTTGAGTATGAGTCATGGAGTTCAAAACAGAGATTGCATGAATTGAATTGGATTCTTAGATACCACATGGATTGAATGCCAACATATACTAAGTTCCCAAATTGGAATTCCCTTCCCCAGACAACTGAATTAAATGAAACTATCAGTGCATTAATTCAAATTCAGTCTTTTTTCTCTCGTGGCCTGCAAAAATGGGCTTCAAATAACCGAGGATATCTCCCAAACTGCTTCAAATTCCTTAAAATGATTTCTGGGTTATCTAATTGACCCTATTGCCAAAACAACCCATGTTTTATTTTCCCAAAATTCATCTCCGTTTGGCGAGATCGTGTATTTAAAGTTTGACGTTTTTCAGTGCTTCGCATTTTTCCTGAGTTGCTGCATTCGTCTGTGAAATGAATTTCTGACAGAAAAATTGTTTTCAAATGTACTCTTAGCATATGAACCAGTTAAAAAAATCTCCAAATGGCATACAATTGTCTTCCAGCATCATAAGCAACCAACCTCTCAAAGTTTGCAATATCTACACTAACCAGTGGCAGCAAGTAAACATCTTCTACAGTAACTATCCCATGTTTTCGTAGAAACAAACTAAGTTTTTCACTTGTTGAGCTATGGGTAATTTTCCAGCAAATGATACTGCTCTTTCATCGATCTGTATCTATAAGTTTTTTTTTTCAATTCTGTCAAATAATCCTGAGACAAATTTCAGTGGTTCAAGTGTCAAACACGGTGAGATCTTCATTTTGAAGCTCATCAGGTGAAAGGGTAGTAAAATCCTAATAGTTTAAATCATGGAGCTAAGCCTCAATTTATCTACAGCTGTTGACTTCAGTTGCTGATTTTTGTGTAGAAATTGTGGAGGTGATTATCTACTATTTGATAGCTTTTGCTCTTCACAACTCAGAATAATCCCACAACTTTCAATTTTGAGGTTAAAGCCAAAGAACAGAGGATATTTCAAGCTGCAATAAAAATGGGAGAATTGTTTGCATTGTAGGTATATATATATATATATATATATATATATATATATTTATGACTTTGCAGATTGTTTCAAGGCCAAAGCTCAAACAAGAATGCAGATTTTCTAGTGAGGCCACAGTGGAAACTGGAATTGGGGATAGCCATTGATTGTTTTTTTTTTCTCTGAAATTGTGAAATTTTATAAGAATGATTAATGATTTTCAATTTAGGCAGCAAAGACTTCATGGTAAATATGCTAAAAATAGGACTTTGACTGAACTCTTAAACTAATTTTTTTACCAATTTGGGCTGGGTGACTAGGATAGGATTCATGTCGGGACAATTCTGGAGATGCCCAGTGGTCGGTTTCTTCATTGGATGCCTATAACATGCTAAACCTTGGAATTAACTGCAGAATTAGGCTACATTCCGCAATGAATTTGCAGAATCTTATTAAAACAGGACACAGTGTTTTGAGGACCACTGCAAACTATAACCAGTCAATCATGGACAGTTGAACCTATCAAAGCAGTTGGGTTTTTTTTTTAATTTTTTTTTTATTGTTTTTTTTTTTTATTGAATCAAATGAAATGATTAACTTTATTTTGTCCCCTTTCTCTCTCTCTCTCTCTCTCTTTTTTAATATAACAATTCTTTTTCTGATCCTTTAGATCACACAAAGTGCAGGAGGAGAGCATACTCAAGAAATCATTAATTTTTTTTTTAGATGTAAGAAATAAAGTCTCCTAATTACACTTCCCCAACAACGGTGCCAAAATGTCTAGTCAATTTTACGTCTTAAATTGCTCTATATAAATTATCAATCCAGGTATCATAAACTGATGAAGTGTGGTGCACCATATGTGCTTAGCTAAATTTTTTTCTTACTTCGTTGTTTTATAGTTTATGTTGTTTTGGAGTTTTGTTCTTGTTGGTCTCCTAAAGTGTTCTAATGCAATGGAAATCCTAGTTTAAAGTTTTAAGAATTATTTTAAAGATCATGTGTGGATGTAGAGTTGAAGACAAGCTTCATGCTTCTTATGATAATTTCCAAACTTAGCACTTCAAAGTTCTCAAAACATGCTATTTATAAAATCAAAACTTGAACAAAAGTGTAAACATGCAACTACATAAATCAAGCAAAAGATGGAGTACTGAAAATAAGGTTACTGTCTCTACTGTCCATCTAATTACAGAAATAAAATCTAAACTACGGCACTCAAAACCAAAAAGTAAGGAAGATGGAAACTAGTCACTGATTTCACCCATAATCACAATATTTTGTCAATTAACTTCTAAAACAGGGTTAAGCTAAAGACACCAGAAATATCATCATATGGCATGAAAGAATGACATTTAATCTATCTACTTGCAGACTGATGACAATAAAATCAATTACGTCACCTAAAATCGCAATAGCTCGCCAATTAACTTCTAAAACGGGGTTAAGCTAAAGGCACTGGAGATATCATCATGTAGCATGAAGAACTGATATCTAAACTATCTACTTGCAGGCTAATGAAAGCAAAATCAAATTACTTCACCTATAATCACAATAGCTCACCAATTAACTTCTAAAATGGGGTTAAGCTAAAGGCACCAGAGACATCATCATATAGCATGAAGAACTAATATCTAAATTAGTTAAAAGAAGTAAACAAATCTCACTAAAATAAAAACATAACAACTGGAATTAAAAGCTAAAGTTCAACAGAGGAAGCAAGTCTCAGATCACCACTTGATGCAAAAATTAATAAGAAAATACAAGAACATGTAAAGAAAAACTAATCTACAATCAACCGGTTGAACACACTTGCATGAATTAAAATTGCATGAATGGAAAATCTAAACTATCAAACTTGAAAGCAATAAAATGACATACTTGAATGAAATCAAAGCAAAATTTCAAAACAAAATGTACTCTACTTTACATTCTAATGTGCTCCGTGAAATCTACTTCACATCTCCTTCCATGTTGAGAACATCAAAGCTTTATTCAAATTTTCAAAATTACAAAGTACAACAAAGCTATCCAAAGCTTTCCAAAATCATCAAAGAAGAACTACAAGTTCCAAGCTACCAACTCTAAACTTTAAGCTAACAAATGAAGGAGAGAGATCTCCTATTTATACAAAAATATGAGGAGCCATCTCATTAATGAGAGTCCATGAATCTCTCCCTCTACCTCTAGAGTCCTAATCAAAATAGGAACTGATAAGACACATGTTTTCTTAGAGTTTCAATACAATTAGGAAATGTGACACATATCCTCATGATCCCATGTTTCTCTCCACCCAAATTCGAATTTGGCCTTAGGGTGCCACATAAAAGTCTTCTAGAAGCCTCCTTTTGACCGACACATGTCAACAATCTCAACCTGCTTGTTAGGTATAAGCATATGCACATTAATTTTCTAATTTTTAACCACAAATTCACTTAAAAAAGCTAAGAATTAATAAAGTTTAGAAAAACATAAATGTGGTCCAATGATAATGAAAGTGGGATGAATGTAGTGACATAGTAGTGAAATGGAGGTGATATAATGAACATAATAGTGAAAGTGTAATGTAAATGGATGACATTTTCAAGACCCAACAACACTTGCTTTCCTGGATAAGGAGGGTTATGATAATAAGGAACTTGGTTACTATAATTGGAGGGTTCTCATAACCAGCATACAAGTGAGTTTGTTGCCCAGTCCTAGGATGGTGATAAGTCTACTGGAATGGTTGGGTTTGGCTTTGCTGGCCTTGAAAAGGAACTTGATGTGATCCATATTGTTTCCCAATAGGGGTTTTCATTTCCCCCTGGTATGGGTGCGATTGAGACTGTGCCAGATTTTGAAGAATTTGATCTACCGAAACTTGAGGAGTACCTTGTGCAAGCGGTTGAGAAGGTGAGGGACGTTGTACAAGTTGACTGGCAGGGATCTGGGGAGAACCAAACACCATTGGGGTAGGCTATAAAGGTTGTCTCACATGTGTTTGAGCTTATTGAGGTACTAATGGATAGGTAGGAATTTGTGATGAAGACGGTATAGTTTGAGGATTCAATAATCTATCCCAAAAATGACTGGGTTGAACGGGTAAAGTAGGGTGCCAAACACTGGCATCCATTCCAGGATAAGGAGGAATATAATTAAGCGGATTACTATAATGATTTATACCGACAATAGGTTCGCCCCCTTCCATAGGAGGAGGGGATGATGGAGGCAAATGTGATCCAGATGGAGGGTACCCAACATAAAGAGGGTTAGCTTGTTGAGGGTACCTTTACCCGTTGATATAAGGACCAACCTACTACTCTATTGTAGCTGTAAATGGAGGAAGAGGAGCAGATTGTGTAGCATTCATAAGTGAATTACCAGACATTATTGCTGAATTAGATGACATGGGAGAGGTTCAAGGACCGGAAGCCACACCAGAAAAGGTACCAGTTAATCACTAATAGCCAAGTGGGACAGATATACCACCATACAAATGAGCTTCTGGTGATGTCACAAACATAGATGAAGAAGCGACACTCGATGTCTCAACCATAGTGGTGGACATGGGCTAGGAGTTTGAATCAGTTCCAGTCATGTTTAACAATCCCAAGCTCTGCTGGTAAGCCCAAAGAATTAGGTAAAGGAGATTATTGGTTTGATAAAAATAAATTCCTTCCCAATGCACAAGAGTAGAAGGACGAGGCTCTTCTTGAGGGATCTCTTCAATACCTATAAGTTCATAAGGAAGAGGTTCATTGTCATGCCCATGATATATTGGTTTTGTTTGAGATAAAGGAAGAGAAGAGGAAGGTCCCAAAGACTCAACTGAAGATGGTTGATGCTCCTTAGGTTTAATGACCTCAGGAAACAAAGTTCCTGAGTTAGGGAGGTCAGATTCAATGACCTCAGGTAACAAAGTTTCGGGGAATTCTGTTTCAATTGTGTTAGTGTCACCAATAGGAATAGATGTAATCTTGGGTTTGGAACTCAAAGGGACATATGATTTTGGATGATCAATATCAGGAGGAGGTCCAGAAGTAGTTCTTGATGTTCCTGATTCGGTAGTTTGCATTTTCTTATGATTTTGACGATGGTTATGAGTAGCCTCAGGAGGAAGAAGATGTTTATTTTGCATTCTACGCGAATGAAGGGGAGGGGGATTTTGTTCTTCCACGTTGGACATCAAATTTTATTAACACAAAAAGAAATAAATAAAAAAGAGGGTAATCTAGAAATAAAGGATTACCAATCAACTGTGAACTGCAATATACACCTTGGAGAACCAAGGACTTAACATATGGAAGCTAATCTTCCCGAATGTCATGTTCGGTATATCATGATATACAAGGCGGCAGACTTGGTTACCTATGGATGGATAACTATTGGGGACTCCCAAAATATATGTGACAGTACATGGGAGTGTAGTTTGTAGTAGTGTTATCTAATGCGTAATCGTTCGAGGAGAGCGTTCCCATATACTTTATGTGCATGGAGCACAACCAATATACCCGAAGGTATGTGGAGTACAATCCTATACACTCACATATGTGGAACGAAATTTCACTTGTGGGATGCAAAGCTGGAAAGCAACGACAACTCCTATGTTTAATGACACCGGAACACGTCTTTAGGCTAGACGTATAAATGTTTGTGTCAATGTTACAAATGCTCCTTAGGTTGATTCAATAAATTTTAGTGTTTATCTTTTGATAATGTTTCAGTTTTAGGGCTCACCATGAATGTCATTTGAATATCCTAAAATGAAAATCTAGCATGAGGAAATAGAAATCCTTTCTTTTTCAATGAAAACCTAGCTAAGGAAGGGAAGAAACAATCAAGATGCAACACATAATATGCAACAAACAAGATGCAAGATGCAATTTCCTTACCAAAGCAACTATTCCTACACTAATGTGCATACAAAAACCTAAATGGCAATGCAAAATTTTTCTTTTCACCACACTTAATTTTCGAAATGAAGAAAACTAAGATGAAAATGTTCAACTATTGATTCAATTACACTTTTCATAATGAGGACTAAAACAACAATTTATCCAAGCGATGAATAATTAAACGAAATCAAGTTTACAAGTGACCTAACGATTAGAACAAAGAAAAATCAAAACCAATTCTTACCAAAGACAAACAACATAAATGCAAACTAGGTGGAGGCTTTATAGAGATGACAAGACACTCAAGAATCAGGGAAGTTGAGCTGGAAGTAGGATGACCAAAGAGAGGCTCAAGAATCAAGGCAAAATTGATGCCAAAACAAGGGCCAACGCTAGTGCAGAAGAGGCACTAGTGCGTTGCAACATTAGTACAGAGTGGGCCAGGGTGAAGTGTAACACTCTTTCAAAGGCATAGGGGGTGTGTTGGGCCTGAGAAAGAGGATTTCAGCACAAAAATTACAAAAAAGGCTTAATGAAAACACTTCCTAGGTCTGTCTTGGTTGGATGATACAAAAAAGGTCTGTCAAGGAGGTAATAAAATACAATGGACAAGGAAATCGCCAAGGGAATACTCTGTTCCCCAGTACGGTCACCAATTAGTTATACAGGATTTACAATTGCGGACAAAAGTATCTCCCCTAGGTCGGTGGCTAACCTAGAACAACAGAGACACAAGGAACCCAATGCTTTTCCTTACAGTAAATAGATGACAGAGTGAAGCCTACTTAGAATTCTTCGCACACTTCGCTCCTTCTTTAGCTTAGAAGCTCCAATTCCATCTTTGAATACCAAAATTAGAGCATGCACAGTCATATAACACAAGCCAAGAAACTACAAGACCTATGCAGTATCATCTAAGTACTTCATTCAATATATCAACATGGTATTGAAACACGTGAAATAACAACATCACATATAGGAAAACAATGAATTCCTTACATTAATGTAAATGGAAGGAGATTAAAACCATAAGTAGCAGTTGATATTATAGAATATCTCCTCCAAGTTGTTGACTTGTCCTTTCCTCGTCACAATATGCACTTCTAATCACCCTAACTTCATGAGATGATGACCACTCACTACAACATCATAAGAGTGGGCTTACTCTCCAAAATCCAACCCCCAACCATATAGAAGGTTGGTAATATGTAGAGAAGTAAGGTAAGTTGGGAGTTCTTATTCAATTACCAATATAGGGTAAGAGATCCACCTTTGATGGAGGGATAGGATCAAAGGATAAGTGATGAAAAATCCAAAGTAGGGAATGATAACATCTGAATGTTTTATCTAAGGTAAGTAGTTGTAACAAATTCTAGAAACCCCTAGATGGGGAAGCTTCTAAAATCTTGATCATTCTCACAGGTTCCTAGAACCAACAGAGGTGCAAAGGGGAGCAACCTGCTGGTGACCAACGCAAGCCATAGTGGAGCAACCTGTAGGTGTACGCACCGTAGTAGGCTCATAGGGAGCGTTGGTCCTTAAACTGGCTCAAATGAAGTAGTTTAGGGCTGAAATTCTAGGAGATGAAGGGAACATGCTTAGGGATTTGTGCAATATGGCGATAAGGGGGATAGGATGTTGGAGGCTGACTAATCGGATGTGACAAAATGGCTTATAATAGGCATGGTTTTCCATGAATAATAATGATGAGTTATTTTGCATTTGTGGATATCTATTTAGAGATAATTGTCCTCAAGTTGTAATTGATTTTGCCACATTTTAAAAAATGAACATCAAAATAAAATTTGGGAAATCCTTATTTAAAAACTCTCTCAAAATAAAACACCTTTCCTAGTTCTTTTTTATCTCCAAAACTTAAAAAAAATATACAAAGGAAGGTATGCTCACTATGGAGTCGATTGACATTGTGGTTGACTATGCACTACTACATGACTGTCTTATTTATCTACCATATTTTGTATGTTCTCTATCTTATCTTGGTGGTCCATGAAACATGAATACTCTAATAGACATTGAAACATTTCCTTTTCTTTTGGTTGTGTTATCATTCTCTTTTTGGTCGTTAGGGTCAAGGTTTTTTATGGATAATTTTATGAATACTTTCATTGTCAAGTTTGGATGTTGTTTCCCACTGCACCGACATGTCAGAAATATATTGAGTTGGATGTTGTGTAGAGAAATATGTTATTTTATAGTTATCTAGTTGGGTTTGACTAGGAGTGGTTGGTCAATTTTTTTCCATATGTTTCTCACTTTTGTAGAAGAATTCAAGCAAAGGAGGACATATGGAAACTTATTATTGGATCGTTTAAGACACTTTCTATTTTAAATAGTTAGATCTTAGAAAATAGTTTTTGCAACAATGAATTTGCTATTTGTATTTTGTATAAAGATTCATGAAGAACTCATGGAAAGGGTTCTCTTTTGAAGAGAAAAAATGCATTTTGTACTCAAAGAAAAAACATTCAGAAAACCTTTATCAAAATATTCTTCTTTCAACAAATGGTAGTTTTTTGTCTTCTGTGGATGTTTATTTCTTGTAAGTTACATATTCTATTTCATCTGGGAAATTTTAAGTTGTATGAAATACTTGTGAGGTTAAGCTAAGGATCAATTTACCTTACATCACTTGGAAACATTATATTTCACACTGAGATCTATGATATAATCAAGTTGTTTATATCATACCTATGAAAAAATATATTGTTTCTTTTATTTCATGTAACTAATTTGTATTATGTTTTTAAACCATTAGAATATTATTCTGTGTGTTTTCTTCTATATTAGATAGACGAGAAATTTAGGTGAATATCGAAGAATTACATTATACTTCTTTATTCCTCTTTCATCACTTTCAGTCCATTCAATAGATGTCATATTTGGGAGTAAGCCTTATGGTTAAATATCTAGAGGGTGTTTTCTTTACATCAAAACAAGGTTTTAAATCCACATGAACCCTTATTTTAAAAATGCACAACTCAGTGCCTTGGCATAGTTTTCTAGCCAGAACTATCTTCAAAGGAACAATACGAGGTTCTGACTACGAGGGGAAATTGGGGATCATGAAGACCCAAAAAAGGAGTCAAGGAAATAACCTATGAAGGAGTAGTTGAGTTCGATTGTTCTGACTCATTCATAGTCCCTATTCAAGATGTAAGAAAAAGTTGACATAGAGTCATACCAAGGTGAGATTGATGCCTTAAAGTTTAACCATTGGTTGTAAAAATTAGAAGTATATTATAGTGTTCATTGTATAGATGAGGAGAAAAAAATATCATTTGCTAGACTAAAGTTAGAGGGCCATGCGCTAACATGGTGGGAAATCCATATGGAGACACAAAGGTTGGAGGGTGATTCCCCGATAACTAAGTGGGAGGAATTCAAAACCCTCATAAAGTCCTAATTCTACCCTTTTTAGCATGTAGAGGATGAATATATCTAATGAAGCTACTTCAGGTAGAGGTAGAGGTAGAGTATACATAAGTACACCACTAAGTTTAGGAACATGGCCATCATGCTAGGTCTCTCTCCCAACAGCCTAGATGTACTCCTCAAGTATCTCAGGGGTCTACACAACTATCCACAAAGCAAATGATGTTTTTTAAGCCAAGAATAGTTGACGAGGCTTGTATACAAGTATGGTATCTGGAAAGCATAGGCCAAAATAAAGGAGAATCAAGTCGTTCAAAGAAAGAGTATCAATAAGCTTCCAAGGAAGGGAAGAAGAAGTGGAAACGAGGAAGTATAAGAAACAATAACAACTGGACATCTGTGAAAAGATCCTAGCAATCATTGAAACCACTATAATATTATTGGTCACACTGAAGAGAAGTATTGGAAACTACATCTAGGGCTAAATTCAAAGAACCATAGGAAGGATGGGAAGAAGAGAATTATTCTAGCCACCTATTTAAGAATTAGGTGGAAAGTAGCTCCATTGTGGATGAGAATATTATCTACACAATAGTTTAAAAGGAATTGAATCTAAGTATCCTTTTGTCACAAAGAGGAGAAGGATATGATCAATCTATTCCATATTAAGATCCCGGTCAAGAAGACCAAGATAGATGACTCGTTCAACTTAGGTTCATAGGCTAATCTCATATAAGAAGATTTGGTCAACAAAATTGGATTGGAGGTTTGCAACCATCCTAGCCCATATCCATTAGGATGGGTAAATATGAATGTAGAGATCAAGGTAACAAAACAATTTAAAATAAAAATTTCTATAAGTGCTTATTATATTGATGAAGTAGAATTGGACGTAGTCCCACTTGATGTATGTAGGGTCGTGTTTGGGAGTCCTTATAGGTATATGAAGGATGAAATTTTCATACAGAGAGCTAATCTGTACCTCCTTGTCAAGGATGGGAAATCATTCATCATCAACGGGCACAAAGGAAAGTTCAATATTTCAATGGTAATTGCCAACCAAGCCAAGAAGTTGATCAGTTCTAATATGAAATATGTTTTTATTTTTCTTAATAGAAATTTAATCTAGTGAGGTGTCAATTAGGGAAAAAGCATCCATGGAGGGGTGTAATAAAGAACATAAACAAAAAATGGAAGGGTTTCTATAGGCATATAGGGAAATAGTTCTAGGAGCCTAAAGGGCTAACACCCAAGAAGGAAATGGAGCATGAAATTCTATTTTTGCTAGAATCTCCATTACTGAATATTGGGTTGTATAGACAATCTATTTTTGAAGCTAACAAAGTGAAGAATTAGTTGCAAAAATAGTTGTAAGAGGGTGTGTTTTGACCAAGTATCTCACCTTGTGGGTCATCCATGATAATTGTGCCAAAATTTGCATTTTTTACAGATCATTAAACAGGATTATGATCAAGAATAGGTACCCCTTGTCAAGGTTTGATGATATATTATATCAGTTGCAGCAAGTGAAATACTTCACAAAGTTGGAATTCAAATCAGAATACCACTAGGTCTGAGTCAAGGAAGAAGGCACTTGGAAGACTACCTTCAAAACAAGGGAATGTTTGTAAGAGCGGTTAGTAATGCCACTTGGTTTATTTAATGCATTAGATATGTTTATGAGATTAATGAATTATGTATTGTGCCTAATGGGTTGTGCTATATTCTTTCCACGACTAGCCCCTATGACCACGGGGTTAGAGGGGGGGTAGAGCCACTCCTTCGTTGCGTCGGGCGCAACAGGGCGGAAACCCCCCTTGTCGGGGGGTTTGAGGGGGACGGTAGCCCCCCTCTACAGGGTCCAGGACAACGCCCCTGGGAATTTTTTTTTGGACCTTATATTAGGTGGGCGAACCTACCTATGGTTACGTGCATGGATTTCACACATGGTTTTGGGCACGATGGTTTTCGGTCCATGGTATTTCGTAGATCTGGTCAGGGGAACTATGATTATGTTCTAATCCAGGGTTAATGGATTGTGGTTTATGGATGCTTCAGCATGTATATATATGTATTGTAACATTGAAAGGAACATAATGAAAAATCAATTTAGTAGTCCCGATTTTGCAATCCAGGGGAAAATCTCTGTGTATATTTGTTTTATGTGTTATGCTCTCGCCATTGTTTATTTTCTGTTTTTAGAATTTGTATCCAGGTAATTTCTGTACGGGGTTAAAACCTACAGTGCCCCTATCATGATTCCTTTTTATTTTTTATTTGGATGATATATTAGTTTACAATTCTACTTGGGAGGAGTGTTAAGTAAACTTGACTCGGGGAAAGAGTTAAAGTTGATTAGGCCATACCAGTGGTTTTGGGTCCATGGTTTTTTGGTTTCCCATATCTTTTTGCCCATGGATTGCATGTAATAAAGCCTTTGAAAGGATTGGAATACTTCATTGTAAAGGAACCAGGGAGGTGAGCAGTGAAGGCTCACTTGGCCGAATTGGTTAGGTTTTGGCTAAGGGACTAATGGAATTCTGTTAGCTGGGTTTTTCCCAGGGTAAATATTGTGTTAGGGTTTACATGTTTTATGACTATTGTTGGTTTAATGTTCATTTTGTTAAATATTTTACGTATCTTCGATTAAATAGTTTTATGCTGATGGATTGCAATTAATAAAGCCTTTAAAGGCTTGGAAGAATTCAATGTAAGTGGGCCAAGGAGGTGAGTGATGAAGGCTCTCTTAGTTGGCTTGGTTGGGTTTAGGCCAAGGGGTATTGGAATTTCATTAGCTAGGTTTTTCCCCAAAGTTGGAGTTTTCCCTAGGTAAACATTGTGATATTGTTTTCATGTTTTATGACTATTATTGGTTTAATTTTCCTTTTGGTCAATATTTTGTCTCTCTCGTTAAATGTCTACAATTTCAGAAGGGAAAACCACCTCAGATGGAGGTGGGTATCTATACTAGGTTCCTTCAAGTACACATTTAGATCATGAGGCATGTATGATTAACTCAAGTGCATCCTTTTGTATGACTCCCCATAGGAAGTAGTTTTGCAAATATGGGAGATATGATGGTGGTATGTCTTCCTAGGTGATGACATGAAAACCTTAATCATAGGACAAGGAAAATTTCAAGTTTAATTTGGTAGGTGGAAGGATTAGAAAACTCGCCAGTGTTCTACACATTCCAAATTGGCCAAAAATCTAAATTCTGTAAGAAAGATGGATGAAACAGGTGTAAAAACAATGTTTGAGAAGGATAATTGCAAAATGGTTTGAGGAGCATTGGTATTAATGAAGGGAGTTCGGATCATAACTTTGCATTTGATCTATTGAGCAGTATTGTTATTGATGCGCAACAATTCTAATGTTCCTCGGAGTGGAGTAGAAAATCATGTGGCCTCTAGAGAAAAGGCTATGTTATGGCATCAATTATTAGGAAATATTGGGGAGAAGGGAATTCAAATACTACATGGAAATGGTATCGTAGAAGGTATGGCTAATTTCTCTCTAGAATTATATTTCTATGGACACTTTGTATATGAGAAACATAATCGGGCGAGATTCTCCTTAGGTGCTAAAAGGGAAAAAAAGAATATTACAACCAGTGCACATTGATGTGCTTGGACCTGTGTCAGTTCCATCACTAGGTAAATCTATGTACTACATCTCATTTATATATTGCTTCTCAAGGAATACATGGTATACTTCCTTAGGAATAAATATGAAGTCTTTAATAGGTTTAAAGAATTTAAGGCTCTGGTGGAAAATCAAACAAAGAAGAAGATCAAGGTGTTGAGAACTGATAATGGTGGAGATTTCTACAAGAAATAATTCAAAGAGTTTTGTAAGAAGTGTGGTATAACATGATATAATATTGCTCCTTACATACCTTAGAAAAATGGTGTTGTAGAAAGGATGAACAATACATTGATGGAAAAAGAAAGGAGCATTCTCAGTGGTGCTAGATTAGGATGATAATTCTGAGCAAAGGCAGTGGATACTACATGTTACCTCGTTAATAAATCACCTTCATCAACATTGGATGATGATATTCCACATGAGGTATGGACTAGTAAGAAACCATTTATCTCACATCTCAAAGGTATTTGACTGCGATGCATATGTACATGTGCCAAAGGAGGAAAAAACCAAGTTGGATAGTAAATTTGAAAGGTGCATCTTTATTGGGTATAAATATGGTTTAAAAGTTTACAAGCTTTGGAACCTAGAAACAAAGAAGGTTGTGTACATTCAATATGTGGTATTCAATAATATGTAGGATGATGGGATAAAAAATGAGTCATTCAATTTGAAATAAGAGAAAAAGGAAGGGTTTCGATGAACCTGTGTAGGAATGTGAGGTCATATGGACAAACTTATCTCTAAGGTATTGGAATATCTTCTCCTATGTGATGTATATTTCATAAGAGAGGTAGAGTTTTACACTATGAATGAAAGGTGATTTTAAGAGGATCGTGCAGGTTTTCACTCAATAAATGACACATATGATGGAACCATAAAAGACACGTGGAGGATGAAACTCCCATGATGACAATGATGTAAGGAGATCCCATGCATAGAGAACGGGATCATAGTCCTATGGTATAAAGTATTATGTCGGTAAAAACATGATGAAGGGTCCTATTTTAGGTTAAGAAGAAGGTAACCACGTGAAGATTGGGATAAGGGGTAGTTGATGAGAAAAGCGAGAGAATGGAAGCCAAATAGCAACAATAATTTTTTTTTATTATAATGGAGTTTAAAATTTTAATTACATGAAATGGGCATACTATTATGAGAGTTGGTAAGGCATGCATATCCCTAGAAAATTGTTGTTATAATATGGTGTTAGACCTAGGTGATAGGGGGCATGTTGGGTTAATAAATACCCTTGGTATAATAGGGGGAAAGGGCCAAAGTGAGTGGGGTTAACTTGCTTTGTTGGTTTGGCCATATTTGGTTAAGGGAAATCCCAAGTCAACGTTTAAGAGGGGGTTTTTAAGTAAACTTGACTCGAGCCAAGATTCAAAGTTGATCGGGTCAAAGTAGTGGTTTTGGGCCCATGGTTTTTTGGTTGCCCATGGGTTTGTGCCAGTGGATTGCATGTAGTAAAGCCTTTAAAAGTCTTGGAAGATTTCATAATAAGGTGTCTAGGGAGGTGAGAATTCAAGGTTCACTTAGTCGGCTTGGTAGAGGTTGGGCCAAGGGACTAATGGAATTTTGTTAGCTGGGTTTTTCCCCATAGTAGGGGTTTTCATAGGGTAAATACTATGTTAGTGTTTGCATGTTTTATGACTTTTTCTAGTTTAATGTTCCTTTTGGTAAATATTTTATGTCTCTTTGGTTAAATTTCTACAAGGAGCACATCTCACACTTGATGCAAGTGATAGAGACTCTGAAGAAGCACTAACTATTGGTAAACTTCAAGAAATGTGAGTTTGCATAGTATCCTTTGGTGTATTTAGGTTATAAGAATGGTGGAAGGGAGCTCAAGATATTCCTCATAAAAACATAGGCCATCATGAAGTGGGAAGTGCCTACAAATGTCTCAGAAGTTAGGAGTTTCATTGGGGAAGCATATTACTTAAGGAAATTCATATCTTCATTTTCAACAATAATTGTACCACTCCATTCCTTAACACTGAGTGGCAAGCACTTTCATTGAGGGAAGGGTCAACAAAATTATTTTAATGAGTTGAATAGGACAATAATCCAAGCACTGGTTCTCACATTACCAAACTTGAAGTGACCCTTTGAAGTGGAGAGGGATGTGAGTGGATATCCCATGGGAGTAGTATTTCTGAAAGGAGGTAGGCATATATGTTAGCATTCCAAAGTACTTCATAGGGTATTTCTCAAATACCTTACCTATGACGCAAAGCTCTATGCTCTAGTACAAGTTGCAAAATAGTGGAAACACTATATGATGGGGAAGGAGACCGTCATCCAAACAAATCACTAGCTGCTACAATACTTGCAAGCTTACAGTAAGATACAATAGTGAAAACACTACAAATGGATGTGTTTCATCAACTACAAGAAGGGAAACATAAACCAGTTGGTAAACATGTTTTCAAGGCCACCCACATCAATAATTACAACTTTGGAACTATGATTCATATGGAGCCTTTCACCCATGATGCATACAGAGAAGCATATACAAAAGATGAGGACTTCAAGAAGAATTTGAAGGAGACAAATGGAAATATTTAGTACACCTAGATGAGAAAACTATCACTATCAAGTGCATGTAAATGATCTGATGGTAAGATTCATTTTCCTAATATCCCTATAAACAATTGTTCTCTTCTATAGAATGAGGATACCAAACACTAAATTTAAGACTTGATACTTAAAGGCCATATTCAGTTAAATCTCCTCATTTTGTAGGAACCTTATTGTGTTGGTTTAAAATATGTATGGAACATGGTGAATTTTTATTAACTATTGAGAATTGAACAAAGTCACATGAAGAATCGATATCCCATCCTTTAGATTGATTTCTTAATCATCTCAAAGGAGACAAGTCTTTAAGAAATATTGGTCTCAATTCATGCTAGCACCAAGTGCCAATGAAGAAAAATGATGTGTGGAAGATAGATTTCAAAGTTAAAATTTTTCTCTTCAAGTGTTTCTCAAATTTCATATTTGGGGTACTTCAGGGAAGGGTGTAGTGTGCACATGGATTGAAATCATCCATAATCGGATAACCTTAAAGAAACTAAGACATATCCACAATTTCTTGGGCATAATGTTTGTTTTAATATTTTTTTTTTGGGTTCTCTCAAATCACTTGCCCCCAAGTGAAGTGACCAAGGGTATGGAAAAGGCAAAGTTTGTTTGGGTTGAAGCATAATAGAAAACATTCAAGGGATTGGAGTGTTTCTTTTACACAACATTAGTGATAATTCTACCAAATCTACAACAATAGTTTGAAATCTAGATAGACAACTCAAAATATGTTTTTAGTGTAGCCCTCATATAACATGGACATCCAATGAAATATCATAGTAAGACAATGTCTAACATGCTTCAAAAATACCCCACCTATGAAAAGGATCTTTAATCCATTATCTAGTCTTATAAATAGTGAGAGCATTATATTATTGAAAGGGACATGATCATCCACACCAACCACATGCCTCTATAATTTATGAAAGCACAAAGCTAGTTATAGAATGTATTCCATTTGAAGTGGTACACATGCCTTTAATAATGTAACATACCAAGTTATCTTAATGACTTACAGAGGTTACAGGACACCCAAAATTTTATTTTTTCCTTCTACTAGCTTGACAATAAGCTCTGCTACCACTTTATGACACGCCCCTACTAAATTTATCCTAGCCACACTTGCATAAATTTGATTTTCATCTCTCATACATTTTGTCAAACATTTTACATGTAAACATTTCTTCAAATACTTTATATACACACAATTCAGTGGCATTTTCTTGTATAGATTTTGTCCAACATTGTCTATGAAATCAAATATTAACCATTGCTCTAATTCCACTTGTAACGTACTAACTAAAATATACCACTCAATCATGCAACTTTTTATTTTTGTCTTTGTGTTGTATCAAATAGTTTGTATAAAAATTGTAATAAAACAATTTTAAATCATTTCTTCAATATTTTTGCATGCAATTAGGCATATATTATCTACAACAATATTATCACCATCCAAAAGCAACATTTTTATTAGGGTATTTCATCAAACAATTTGTATATAACGAATCATTAAATCATTTAGGCATTTCTTCAAACACTTTGCATGCAAACTTATATAACAAATTGTTTTCATGCAAATAGGCATATATCCGCTATAACAATAATATCCCCGTCCAAAAAACAACATTTTGATTGGGGAATTTCATCAAACAATTTGTATGTAATGAATCATTAAACTATTTGGGAATTTCTACGAACACTTTGCATAAAAACTAATATAGAAAATTCTTTAGGGAATATCTCCTAAATTATAATAGTTCATGTTCTAAAAAATGAATCAAATGATTAGTAGGATTTCCCCTCACTATGTCTCATATTTCAACCTCAGGAACTTCCCAGATGAAACGTTAGAGCAGAAATGCTACTAGACGTATTTGAAGCAAAAATTTAGGAGCATTCAGGAAGCTCTACTTCCTCTAATAATATATCCTAAAATAAAGCAAATTAATATGTAAAACTTGGACAAGATTATTAATGGGATTTTCCCTCACTATGGTTCAAAATTTAGCTTTTGGAATCTCCTAGAAGAAAAGTTATAATGGAAATTCCAACATGACCTATTTGAATTACGATTTTAGGAGCGTTCAAGAAGCTCAAATTCCTCTTATCATATCTCCTAAAATAACATGACCCAATATCTGAAATTTGGACTAGATGATTAGTGGGATTTACCCTCACTATGATTTAATTTTTAGCTTTTGGAACCTCCCGGAAGAAAACTTATAGCAGAAATTACAACATCACTTGTTTAAAGATGCATTTAGGTAGCCCAAATTCCTATGATCTTATTTCCTAAAATTTCGTGATCCAAGATCTAAAAACTAGAATAGAGGATCAACAGGATTTTCCCTGACCATGGTCCAAGTTTCAACTTCTAGAAGCACACATAAGAAAAGTTATAGTAGAAATACCAACATGGCCTATTTAAATATGTGTTAAGGAAGCCAAACTTCCTCTAATCATATTTCCTAAAATATCACGACCCAAGATCTGAAAACTAGACCAGAGGATCAATAGGATTTCCCCTCACCATGGTCAAAGTTTTAGCTTCTAGAAGATCCCTGAATAATAGATATAGTAGAAAAGTGAGAAATAGTAATCATAGAGCTTTGTATGTCCACATGCAACCTATTAACTTGCACATGAAAATCAAGACATCTTTCTTACAACCTAAAGGTAGAATTTCAATATAATCCACATAGCAATCAAGGCATTTTCCAACTGATTTTGTGCAACAATTTCCTACAACTATGCAAATTTATCACAGAGCTATACATTAATTCAATAAAGAGCTAATAATCATATTCATAGATCACAATTAATAACATTTATTGAGTTCTAACAGTGTCTTAAACTAAAGGTGGGACTTCGATTTTCCACCCAACCATGGACTAGCTGCAACATGTATGTGTTACAATAGTCACCCTCGATCCATATCCACAATTCGAGGGGAATTTTCAAGCAAACTCTATTGGAAATTATGCTCACAATTTTGGATCCTTTCCCAAAAATCCAATTTTTCCCTTGAACTTCTTTCATTCCAACAAAAAACCAACCACATCTTGTTGTTTAAATGGCTTTTTATCATTTTTCTTGTGTGTCTCTTCATGTTCCTCATGGAACATTCTTCATGATCTTTCTTTCTATCTACAGATTTGATTAAATAATGGTGGTTTCTAACACCACTCAGGTGCTTCTTTTGGCTCCCCCTTGGTTCATGGATTTGTGGTCACACTCTCTAGGCCATTTAAATAAATTTATAATCATATTACAATTGCATTACAAAAATTAAGGGGAGTATACTATGGGTGTTACAAATCCCACTCCATTAGGTGGAAAACCATCCTCGGTATTCTTAGTGGAAAAATACTAAAACAAAATTGAGCTTTGAATTTGCAACTCTTTATTTCAATGACATTTCTTGTGTCCTGAAATTTCATGTCTAGTCTTGTCGATTACTATACTCAGGGCTTCTTCAAGCAAAAATTTCAACTCATTTTCCTAGGAGACACCCAATACATTTCTAATCCCAATCGTTATGTACATGATTATATGAAAATCAATTCACCTTTTTAGTTATGGAATCCCCTTCTCTCCTTCATCAGTCCCTAGGGTGGTCCATTTATTCTTTTATGTAGTCAACCACCTTCGAGGTTTAAGCATCTCCTTCTCTATTTCCTTAGTACCTTAGGTGATCCATCCCTTGGGAAGGTTTCTTGTACATGAATAATTCTCTCAGCCAAGGCATCCCTCTACCTTGTTTTAATAACACAACACATGTGTCATGTCACATCTTATGTAGATCAATGCATATCACAAGGTTCCAGTGTCATGATAATGGCCTAGTTTATGAAGTCTTCAACTCCATTATGATACTACACACTCTGATGTCATTAAGTTGATGTTGTTTACCTTGCAACCAACTTCATATACATGTGCTGGGAAAGTAATTTATTCTCCTACATCACATACACATATGTTATGAGAGATAATCATAAATTTTTAAATCGATTTAGAACATAACATAATCATATTAAAACATAAATCAAGTCATTACGAATCGAAAGTTTAAACCAAATTAAAGCATAATCTTAACAAAATTTCTTTAAATTGATAATCAATACTCATCTCTATGGATTCCTATTTTCTCTTACAATGAGTAGTTTGTCATCCATAACAAGAATTTAGTGTTATATATGCTCCACATAGACTTCAGTTAGTGTTGTCTTCAACTCTAGTTTACTGAGTGATTCTTAGCTGAAGCAAGCACTCAATGGCGATTATACTTATCCATGCAGTATTATCATATTTATCCAAATAAGTCTCCCCCCCTCTCACTCACCTTGCAACAAGTGTGGGAACTACCAATCCCATTAGTCGTTTGTCAACAGAAATTTTATTTACCACCACAACTCCATTATAACAAAAACTCCCACACCCAAGAAACCCCCAAATATAGGCAGTCTTCATGTCCCAATATCATCACACCTCCAACAAGGTAGGTGTCCTTGTTTGGAAAGTATATGTGGCTATAGAACACTTTGGTGGTGGTAATAGTTGAACTATATGCATTGAGGGTTTCCTAGCCCAAGGTAGCACCCAATGGCATATGTGTCTCATGATTTCACCAAGGAATCCAATTATTAATACTATACATGTTGATGTTGTTGATTTAAAGATGATTTGAGGTTGTCATTGATGTAAACCCAAGCAGCACCAGGGGATACCCTGATCTTGCAAGGGAATTTTGACTTGACAACTTATTCTATTTTGAGTCAAGGATCTTCTAGATAGATTCTACTCGTCAAGATTTTTCTGTTGATATATGGCACGCCAAGTAATTCTTCTCGGTTTGAGAGATATTCATGTTTGAATTTAGTAACCCCAGTCAGTGGGATAAAACCTTATGGGGTTGTGGCATGGCACTCATAATTGGTTTTGGTCATTGATTAGTCAATAATTAATAATTTTTTAAGCTCCTAAAATCCCCCCAACATTCTCTATAGAAGCCCCTCTCAACTCTATAAAACGAAATCTCATATATCCTCCAAATGTAGTGATCATGGAATTTTTGCTATAACTTCATTTCTGTGAAGTATTAGATTCTGAAATTACAACCCATTTCATTCGCAATCCTGATGAACGTCGTGACCAAATTTCAGATCTTGGTTCGCTATATTTTTGGAGATATGATCTGTGGAAGTTAGGGTTTTTTGTAGGCTGGCGAATTTCATCTCAAAGAAGTGACCTTGGGAAAATCGTCATAACTCTCTCTCAGAAAAGAGGATTGGAATTCTATAAAATGTGGCGGATAGTGAATGGACTGTAGTTTTCCGTGTATCAATATCAGAGCTGAAGGAGGAAACAATGCGATGTAGTACATCGTACAAGTTCGCTCTACTGAACTAGGCCATAATTAGGTCATTGTGAGAGATTGGGCATAACTTTGCCTTGAAGAGTCCAAATCGGTTCATACCTATGGCATTGGAAAGAAGACTTAGAGGGATTCTACAAGACCAAAAATCACATGTTGGGGATCTGAAATCGCAGAGATACATCAGATTAAATATCGTGCTCCTAGAAGGCAAGAAAAACTAGATCAAGTGTTGTCAAGGGGTGAAAAGGAGCAGACTTTCTAGGGCAACAAAGAGCAAGGTGTAGCAAAATGATGCAGTAGAGGTAAGATATAGCTAATATCTTTTGTATATGCATGTTCATTTCTTAATTTAATTAGTTTCTTTGTATTCTAAATTGTTGTTTTTGTTTAGTACTGACATATGTTATGGAGGATGAGGCAAGTTTTGCTATTATCATGTCATGGGTATTTCTTTGAATACTTTTTGTAGGTATTATATATTAATCAAGAGAATACTTAATGCATAATCTAATGTTCTGAAGAGTGAGAAAGGGTATCATGGCAAGAGCAACAATCAAGGTGCAGAACAACAACAAGAAGTTCACCACATGAAGTCTTCAAGTAGGAACCACTGCATACAATCATTGTAAAAGTATCATTGTACAGAGTCATTGTAAAAGCATCATTGTAAAAGTTGTACAAGTGTTTGTCTACCAAGAGTTGAGAGGTAGTGTCGAGAGGTCTAGGATCATCATTAGGTGGTTGTGTCATAGTTGGGGTTATGGTCTAGTGTGTCTTCTTCTTCTACGTCATTCTATATCATTGTAAAGTGGACCATTTTCCCTGGTACGAGAGTCCATTATTATTTTATTCTTCTATAGGGTGGTAGGGTGGTGCTAGGCTGGTGCATGAAGTCACCAATAGCTTCAAGCCTGTGAAAACCTCAGGGTGCGAGGGTGGTGCTAGGGTGAGTTGTAGCTCATTGGGTGTTGGGGCATCCGTTCAGTTGACTACTAAAAAATCTCGGGCATTGGAGCGTCCATCCAGTGGGAGCTAGAGAAGAATGGTTTTCTAGATTCTAGGAAGTTGGAGCTTTCTTTTCAATTGGATTTGAAGATTAAAGAATTATTAGAAAAGTATTCGGTGGCTTTTGACCAGGAGGGGCTTTTCCACCTAAAATTTTTGTGGCTCCTGTGTTGTTACTGCATAAACATTAATGATAATTGAAGATTAACTAATGCTCTAAAAAGATTTAAAAGTGCTAATTGCTAAGGAATACTGATTCACCCACCCCTCCCCAGTATTTTCCAATAATTGGTATCAGAGCTTGGTTCCTTCAATAACAATTTAATAACTAGAAGGAGATCATGGAGGATACCAAGAATGGTGTACCTCTATTCAATGAAAATAACTATGCACCCTGGAAAGGAAGAATGGAGGTCTATCTCTTGGCGCAAGGTTATGAAGTATGGGACACTGTTCAAAACGGCTTTACACCAACCACGGATGAACAAGGTAAGAAGAATTTGGTAAATGATGCAAAAGCAAAGAATATTATTATCAATGGACTTATTGAATCTGCTTATCATAAGTTGTTGGGTTGTAAAACCACCAAAAATGTATGGGACAAGCTTGAGAATATATATGCAGGTGATTCAAATTAAGCAAAGCTTCAAATCTACAGAGCAAATTTTGAGCAACTCAGAATGAAAGAAGATGACAACATTGTTGCATACTTCCAACATGTTGATGAAATAACCAACACTCTGGAAGGATTGGGAGAGCCTGTTGATGAGAAGACTATTATACGAAATATTCTTACTAGAACGTTACTGGGAAGATTCAACCCAAAGGTATTGGTCTTAGAATACAGTGCAAATATGGACAAACCCAACAAAGAGCAATTACATGGATTTCTCATAGCATATGAAATGAGACTTGATGAAGAAGAGGGTACTTCACATCTAGAAAATGTGTTCGTTGCATCTAAGAAAACCAATAAGGACAAACAACCTTCAAAGGAAAAGAACTTCCCCTGCACATGCAAGTGTGAAGAAAAGGAAGATGATGAAGAAGATTTTTTAGATGGAGAATATGCTTACTTTATGAGAAAACTAAAAATTGGTAAGGGAAAATTCAAAGGTAAACTTCCATTGATATGTTTCGATTGTGGTGAGGTTGGGCATTTCGCAGCAAAATGGCAGAACAAAGGTGATGGAAACTCAAAAGGAAAGAAAGGCTTTAAGAAATTCAACAAGATTGGCAAGAAGAAAGTATTCAAAAGGAACTTTCTCTCTAAAGAAGATAGCTCATCATCCGATGAAGACAGTGACAGTGAAGAAGAAGCCAGTGAGAGAGTATTGTTTATGGCCAAGCATAATAAACAAGAGGTATCAAACAACGAACAAGAAGGGTTGACCATGGAAGAACTTTATAAGGAGGTAATCAAGCTTATAAAAGAGCTCAAGGTTGAGAAGATCCATTCCAACACTCTTGAAGAACAAGTTCAAGGTCTCAAAATTGAAGTTGAAGAACACAAATGTATTGAAGAGTCACTTCAAAAGAAGTTGGAAGAAAGCAACTGAGAAAGGGAAGCATTAGAAGCCAAAGTAGTCTCGCTGTGTAAGGAAGTGAAGAAGGGAAAAACTGTCCAAAACTATGCCAACAGCTCAAGGGCGTTGGAAGAACTCATCAACAATCAACGATCTTACAACGACAGAACTGGCCTCGGTTACAAAGAAGAAGAAGTAGGACCTTCTACAACAAAATACAATGAACCTATGAGCTTTTACAAACATGTAGACTTCACTAGACAAGATTTAAAAGAACAACCTTGGAAGACAATTCCTCGACGAAGATTTCCATCCAGGTACCAACATATTTTTCATGGCTATTGTTATTCATGTGGAAAATTTGGTCATAAAGCTGTAGAATGTCACACATACCCTAGGAACCAATACAATTCCAGGAGATCTGTCAAATATGAACCTCCCAGGGCTCAACAAAACATCAATAGATTTGAACATTTAAGAAGTAATATTGAATGTTACAAATGTCGAAACTTTGGACACATAGCCAGAGACTGCAGACTTGAAAATCCTCCAGAAGAATCTTCGAAGCCACAGAATGAACGAACATGGAAGAAGAAGAACACTGATAATTGTGCTCTAGCTCTCAAGGCTCAAAACAAAAAAGATGTGTGGTATGTTGATAGCGGTTTCTCAACGCATATGACTGGAGATAGAAAGAATTTTGTATCTCTGAAAGAGAAGAAGGATGGAACCATGTCCTTTGGAAATGATGGATCTTCAAATGTTATAGGATTAGGTACCATCAGTCTCGGAAGCAAAGATGCTCTAGCCAAGAATGTTATATTGGTTGAAAACATGAATCACAATCTGCTCAGTGTTGGACAAATGTGTGATCAAGGACACACAATTCTATTTAACTCCACAAAATGTGAAATCAGGAAAGGTAGGTATGGTAAAATTGTGGCTACAACAAGTCGAGCTCCAAATGACATATATGTTCTGGATGAAGCAAATAAAGCATGTCTACTAGCTAAAGAAGATGAAAGCTGTTATGGCACAAACAAATGGGTCACATAAACTTTGAAAATCTTGTCAGGATAAGCAAAAAGGAAGTAGTAAGAGAAATGCCGAAAATCTCAAAACCTTCCAACACACTATGTGAGGCCTGTTGGCATGGCAAGTAGACAAAATGTGGATTTGAAACAAAAGAACACTTTGCATCACATCCATTGGAATTGATACATACTGATCTATGTGGTCCTATAGGGACAAAAGGCTTAGATGGAGAATTATATTTCATGTTAATGATAGATGACTATACCAGGATGACAGCCACCAGTTTCCTAAAGAAAAATCCGAAGCATTTGAGTGCTTTAATATCTACAAGGATTTGGTCGAAAATGAAACTGATTTAAAAATAAAGTTTCTAAGATTAGATAATGGCAGAGAATTCACTTCCAAATTATTTGAACAATACTGTGACGAAAATGGAATAAAAAGACAATTTTCAACAACACGAACACCTCAGAAAAACGGAGTTGCTGAAATAAAGAATCGAACCATACAGGAAATGGGTATAATATTGCTGAAGGACTCAAAATTGGATGAAAAATGCTGGGTTCAAGCAATTGATATGGCAGTCTTCATTATCAACAGAAGTCTTCTCAGAAATAATTGCAATAAGGCCCCATATGAATTATGGAAAGGAAAACCAGCTAATGTAAAATATTTCAGAATCTTCAGAAGCAAATGTTATATCAAAAGAGAAGATCAAAAGTTTGGTAAGTTTGAATCACGTGTTGATGAAGGTATCTTTGTTGGTTACTCATGCAAAAGAAAGGCCTATAAATGCTATAATCTAAGACGAAAATAGATAGTGGAGAGCATAAATGTTACATTTGACGAAGATAGTGTTCTAACGAATAATGATGAGGATCTAGAATCTTTGAAGCTTGAGATAGAGGCTGAAAAAGGTACAGAGAAAATTCTAGAACAAGAAGCAACTATCAACCAGGAAAAAGTAAATAATGATCAACATGATATACAGGAACAACAATAAGAAGCTCCTCCAAAGAGAACAAAAGAATGGATTCAAAAGAACCATCCATCAAATCAAATCATTGGTGACATAAGTGAAGGAATTGGAACAAGAAAAGGTTGACATCTTCGTTCATCACAACAAGCTCACATTGCTTTTCTAGCAAACTTTGAGCCTAGTTGTTTTCAGGAAGCTAGCCAGAATGAACATTGGGTAGCAGCTATGAATGAAGAATTGGATCAAATCAAGAAGAATAACACTTGGGAATTAGTTCCATGACCTAAAGATAAAAATGTCATTGGGACTAAAAGGCGTTTAGAAACAAATTAAATGAAGATGGAAAGGTTACCAAAAAAAAGCAAGATCGGTTTGCAAAGGCTATGCACAAGTGGAAGGAATTGATTTTGACGAAACATTTGCGCCAGTTGCCAGAATGGAAGCATTACGGATGTTTTTTGCCTATGCATGCTCAAGAAAAATAAAATTCTACCTAATGGATGTTAAGTTAGCATTTTTGAATGGAAAATTAGAAGAAGAAGTTTACATCGAACAACTTAAAGGTTTTAGACTATCAGAAAAAGAAGACTATGTTTGCAGGTTAAAGAAGGCTTTGTATAGTCTCAAGCAGGCTCCCAGAGCATGGTATGCTTGTCTTGATGGATATCTACGTCAACAAGGGTTCAAGAAAGGTACTACTGATAGCAATATTTATGTACAAATAGATAAGGATAATTTAACAATCGTTGAGGTATATGTGGATGATATAATCTTTGGTAGCAATGATGATCGACTAAGTAAGAACTTTGCTACAAAGATGCAAAGTGAGTTCGAGATGTATTTATTTGGTGAGTTTACATACTTCTTAGGGCTTCAAATATCTTAGCAAGAGAAAGGAATATTTATATATCAAGCCAAGTACATCAAGGAAATGCTCAAGAAATTCAAAATGGAAGATTGCAAACCTGTCCTTACTCCGATGGTAACAGGTTGCAAATTGAGCATAGAAAACTCATCTAAGGATGTGGATCAAAGGTTGTAAAGATCTATGATTGGTAGTCTTCTATATGTAATAGCCTCCCGACCAGATGTTATGCAAGCAGTTGGACCAAGTAGCAAGATTCCAAGCAGCACCAAAGGAATCACATATTATTTCCGTCAAACAATTCTTCGATATCTAAAGGGCACAACAGAATATGGCTTGTGGTATCCCAAGGGCAACAATATCATTATTCAAGCCTTTACAGATGCAGATTGGGTAGAAAGCATTGATGATCGTAAGAGTACTAGTGGAGCAAGATTCTATCTAGGTGGTTATCTCGTATCATGGTTGAGCAAAAATCAAATCTCAATATCGTTATCTACAGCAGAAGTAGAATACATTGCAGCATTAGCTTGTTGTACTCAAGTCCTTTGGATGAAACAAACTTTGCCAGATCTTCAAGTACAATTTAGTGAGCCTATTCCCATCTTCTGTGATAACACCAGTGCCATCAACATCTCCAAGAATCCTGCCATGCATTCAAAAACAAAACACATTCTGATAAAATATCATTTTGTTAGAGAATAAGTCGCTGAAAAGAATATCAAACTTGAATATGTCGGTACAAAAGAACAAATTGCTGATATCTTCACTAAACCTTTACCTCGTGAAGCATTTGAATATCTTTGCCAGAAGCTTGGGATTCTCCCAAGTTCTCATTAGATTTTCCTTATTTAGAAAATAAAGGGGGAGTGGAAGTGTGTACAGGTTCGTAGGATGGTTGTGTGTCAGGGGTAGTTACCCTTTGCCATTGATTTCAAATGGGGAGAGAATCTAGTAGGAAGAGGTGCCCTGATTGTAGGGGGAGTACTTGTGTTTCCATCAATGCCAAAGGGTAAGATTGTTGATCTAAAGATGATCTAAGGTTGTCATTGATGTCAACCCAAGCAGCACCAGGGGCTACCCTGATCTTGCAAGGGAATTTTGACTTGACAACTTACTCTATTTTGAGTCAAGGATCTTCTAGATATATTCTACTCATCAAGATGTTTCCGTTGATATATGGCACGCCAAGTAATTCTTCTCGGTTTGAGAGATATTCATGTTTGAAGTTAGGAACCCTAGTTAGTGGACTAAAACCCTATGGGGTTGTGGCATGACACTCATAAGTGGTTTTGGTCATTGATTAGTCAATAATTAATAATTTTTTAAGCTCCTAAAATCCCTCCAACATTCTCTATAAAAGTCCCTCTCAACTCTATAAAAGTAAATCTCATATATCCTCCAAATGTAGCGATCATGGAATTTTTGCTATAACTTCATTTCTGCGAAGTCTTAGACTATGAAATTAAAACCCATTTGATTCGAAATCCTGATGAACGTTGTGACCTAAATATCATATAACTTCAACATAGTTGCTATATTATTTGTGATTGTTTTGTAAGGTTGTAGGCCTATTTTGAGGTTAATTTTTGAAGAAAATCACGATTGAAAGTTTGGTGAGGAAAATTGTCATATAACATACCTCAAGGTGACTAACGAGACGTGACATTGTCATTGGGGGTTTCGAATTATCAAAAATGTTATTTCCCTTGTAGAAATTGCAATGGTTTTAAGACAAGGATACTGCTAATAACAATAGCTAAAAGGCATTGTAGAGATTATGGACATGCTAAAGGCAGAGATTAATATTATCCATTAGTAAGTTATTTATTATATATATTTGTATCGTAGATTGTTTTTTGTAAATTTTTATATGTATATTTTATTTTAGATTGTATATCTTTGTAGTGTAACTTGTATTGTTTTTCTATTGTAAATGTTTATATTCTTTTGGGATATATTTGACCTATGTTGTCATCTTGATGTGGAAAAATATTATTTGCTTATTATGGATAGGGTCGATTAAGGGGTTAGGTCGAGTTAGGGGTTAATTATTTTATGTGCTTATGGATATGGGATTATAGGGTTTAGGGGTTAGGGGTTAGGGGTTTAAGGGCTTAGGGGAATGAGGTTAAGGTGTTAGGGGATTAATTAGGACCTAGAGGATTTAAAGGTTAATGAGATTTTAGGGAGCATTATTAATAAGTTTTTAATGTATATTATGTACATTTAAAATGTTATGTTCCTAACCACAATGTATTTTGCTCATAAAGGAGACTCTTTCTCATTTTTTAAGGAAAAAATTATGGGACACAAGCCTTGAACTTGGTGTTTTGAAATGTTTTACTAGGGGACAATGAACTTTTTAAGCCCAAGTGATATAGAGTGGAGAATTCTCTATATAAAGTCTCTTTTTGTGATAAGTAAAGGGTTTCATTTGTTATAAATTGTAAGAAAACTTGAAGTAATATCAAAGCAATAATAGCTCTAGGAAAATGGTATATTAACGAAATATTTGATAAATCATTAATGTTCATTTTTTCCAAATTTATCTTACTTATTATCACTCATGCAAGGGAGAACATTATGTTTTGAATGTCCTTTGAAGTAGGCGTAATGTTTTTGTTCTATATATAACATTCACTTACCACTAAGTACAAAGAAGTGAGTTTTTGACATTTTGGTCAAATCAACTAAGTAGTGAAAAAATAAATAATACCACATTTTATGTAGAAGGAGAGATTTACATTGTGCCTTAGTAAAAAGAGGTTTCCTATGAAAATTAATGATGTTAGTGGGTTCCCTACCACTTGTCTAAAGAAAAAAAGGGACCCTATATAGTTTCTTACATAGGTTATTGATTTCAAAGTTTATAAGTGAAAACATATGACGAAAATAAAAAAAATAAAATGCAACTAATAAGTTATATCAACAAACACATTGTTTCCTTTATTTTGATAAGCTAACCTAGACAATATGAGACCTACCTATTTAGGAGAAATGCGGCAAAAGATAGGAAATTAAGAATAAAAGGGTATAGAAAGAATAATTAGAGACAAAATAGAAGACCAAACAGTAAAGAATAAGGAAGACTTATCTTCCTCTTGTACATTTATTGACCCATATAGCCACAAACTAATGTTAGTAATAAGTTTCATTGTGAGGATACCTTTCATATAAGATTAAAAGTCTAGATCCTCTTTAGAAATTTTTTTTTTAATATGATTAAAAAAAGATAATATAAGATCCACCCTCCACTTGTCATAATCGAAGATTTGAGAGGAATTGGGGATAAAATACATTTTGTGTCCTTTCCCCTCTCATTCTCTTATCTTATGGAAGCCATTATGAACAATATTGTAGTATTTACCTTGAGGTTTTCCTGCTTGAACTTAATTGGTATTGTGTGGATTCATCGGTATTATTGTTTAAGTCTTGTACTTTGGGTGCATTTGTAAATGTGATGGAATGAAAAGGGTTTGATGGTTTTTAGGTGATTGTTCCTAAAAAATTTCAACATAATCTTAAACATCTTTGTAAATTACACAAGCTTCATGATCAAATTGATTTGTTGTATTTGTTTCTTGCTCTCACCCAAGCTTATGGTTTCTCACCCATCCTCTTAAAAAAAATTGTCTCTAAGTGAAATCAAGAAATAATATGACATTATAATGATGAATGCAAAATAAGATCAATATGTTTTTTATTATGGTTGTGACTATATATCTCAAAAAGTGTCTCTTCCTACATGTCAAGAAAAGTAACATCTTTCCTAGATTTTTCAACATGTTCTTAAATATAATCTTGATAAATTGCACAAGCACCGTCATTGATTTGTTGTCTTTGTTTCTTGTTCTCACCTAATTTGTCTTTGTATTTATCTTTGTTGTCTTTGTTTTCTTATATTATATTTGTAAATGTTTGTATCGACGTTTAAATATTTGTTATATATATATATATATATATATATATATATATATATATATATATATCTACTAATATTACTGTATTTATTGTAATTGTATAGTATGGCCCCCTTAGGGCATTGCTTGACAAGGAAGAGGTGGTTGTAGTATGATGTTGATAACACAATTGAAGAAGATGGGGCAAATATATTGATTCAAGAGACATTTAGTAATGTTGAAATGAATGATTATGGAAACTAGTATGATGGCTGTGCTTTTGATAAAAATGTACTTGAGAGGGAAATTGAACCTTTTTATAAAGGCTCAAAAACATCTCTTCTCTCTGTTGTATTGTTGATGGTTAACTTAAAGGTGGTGAATGTTTTTTCAAACACATGTGTGACACAACTCCTGAGGTATGTAATATATTTTTTGACATTAATTAGTACTATGTACATGATAAAGCAATAATTTTTCCTTTGTTTTTAGTGTAATTAGTACATTGATCATCATTTAATTAATTTGTAACATTTGGATGCAATATGTACGATTGATATTGTTTAATACATCAACCAAAAGTATTATTTTTCTATGTTGTAGATTGTTAGGTGAATTTATCTTACCACCATCAAATGTTTTACATCATACGCACCAAGATTTACATGTCATTATGAAATATATTGTGATGGAGTATCAAGCTATTCATGCATGTCCTAATGATGTTATTCTCTATTAGAAAGAACACGAGTCAAAATAAAAATGTCAAAAATGTGATGAGAGTAGATGTCAAACCAATAAAGTAACAAAAAAGGTGCCTCCTAAGGTTCTTCATTGTATTCCCATAATTCCACGTCCGTGACAATTGTTCAGGTGAAAAAACATAGCACAACTTATGGATTACCATGAAAAAAATAGATGTGAAGATGGTGTTCTTCAAATGCCTGTAAATAGATATGAATTTATAAATATAGAGGAAAAGTGGCCAAAATTTAAAATAGAACCTCGTAATCTTGGGATTTCATTAGTAGTTGATGATGTCAATCCATTTGGAGAGCTTAGATCTACTTACTTGGTATGGCTTGTTTTTGTTATCAATAATAACATTCCTCCATGGAATTAAATAAAGAGGGAGCACATAATGTTGACAATGATTGTTCTAGGAATTAATTTGTTTAGATTTTTTTTTTTTAACACATGAATATATTGTTCCATGTATTAATTTTTTTACTCATTTATGCTCAATTATGTCTTTTTATTTTATTTTTATTTACTCATATTGTAGTGAATATGTATTGTATATTCAATCAATTAGGTAATTACCAGGTCAAATATATGAATGTATATATAGAGCCTCTTATCAATGTGTTAGTGGAGTTATTGAACAATGTCACTATGTATCATATCTCTAGACCAATAGATGCAGAAAGGGAATTTTAATTCCATGCAATGCTTGTATTGACAATTCACGATGCCCTAGGGCTAACACATTTTTGTGCTATGTTATAACATTACCCTACACTTAAAGTGTTTAATTTTATGAAGTTAATTTCATGTGTGTTTTTTAAATTGTCCCTTCATTGCACATACTTAAAATAATTGATATAAAAAATATTCCATCTCTTGCAGGTCTTTAAACAAAGGGTAAATTTGCTTGTCCAGATTGTGGTCCTAATATTAAATCTCATCATTAAATAAGATTAGGAAAGGAGGTGTTTGATAAGTATAGGCACTTCCTTTCTAAGAACCATAGGTACCGAAGTACCGAAAAACATATTTTCGACGGGAAAGAAGAGACTGGATTAAGACCACGTAGAATGACACCTCATGCATGGAAGTTGAAATGTAATAGAGTCTCTCAAGGTATGGATCAAATTGTCTATATACATGATATGTTTGGATTATTTTATATTTTTATGGCATTTTCTTCAATGTACTAATTGACAGGTTATATTTTTGTTATAATATCTTTAACTATGATTCACCTTGTACGCCATCAAGGCATTAATAACAAGGTAATTCCATGAGGAATGAAAAGTTATCTCGAGCAATTAGATAGACTCCCATACTATGAGCACCTAGAAATTGTTCATTTGTTTGATACAATGCACATCGGGAAGAATGTAACATATACCTTATGGTGAATCTTAGATGGAAGTAGAGATAAAGAAAAAATGACAAGATTTGTAATGGCATTAAGGAGGTCAATCATGCAATGAAATGTGTGATTCATTCAAATAATGATGGTGAAAACCAAAATATAAGCGCCATTCCATGGCTATTGATAGAACAACAAAGCAAGGATGTTATAGAGGTTATTGGAAAAAATAAATTTCAACTACATTTTCTTCAAACATAAAGAATATAAAGAAAGGTGAATTAAGTGGGGTAAAAACTCATGATTGACATACGCTCATTAAGGTAATTATTTTGGTGTATATATTTGTACATTGGTGAAACATCTTGTTAGTGTTTTTTTTTCTACTAACTTGGGAATAAATAATGATCAATCATTATTTTTGTTATAATATGTTCTACCTCTATCTCTCCCAAATAACTTTGACAACAATGTTAAACAAGTTATATATGATATTGGAAAATGCATGAGGTAAGTGGATATGTATGTGTAAAGTGTAATTTGTTGTACAACTTACATTTGACTGCATGTGTTTTACTTGTCATCATGTACTATATACTTTTTTGTTGAAACATATGAGTTGCTTCATTTGTAGATGGCTTTCATCTAAAGAAATAGATAAAGAAGATATAAAGTATTGGAGGAAACAAATTCCTTGTCTAATGTGTAAAATGAAAAATCATCTACCTCCAACATTTTTCAATCCACAAGAACAATACCTCATACACCAAGTGGAGGAGATTGAAAAGTGTGGATTTGTACACACAAGATCAACATGGATGGTTGAGAGGAACTTGAAATTACTGAAGGCTTCGGTCATATTGAAAGAGAATGTCCCGAGGATTCTATGGTAGAGGGATATATGGTATATCAAACCATGATTTACATTTGTTAACTCCATGAAAAAATTTAAAGGGGAGTTCCTATTGGGGAAAGGTAGAATGAGGAAAGTGAGATGTAAGTAGATAGTGGAGATTTATAATACATTTGAATTTTTTGTTTTTATGTATATCATACTTATTTAATTTTTTATATTCCTTAATAATCCATTATTATGAAGGTATAACATGGTAACTCATTATATATATGTGAATTGTTTTATTTTAATACAATCGGACGAGAGTGGGATTCAATACATTTATACATTGTGAACAATCTTGGTTGGATGAAGGTATGGATTGAACGATGAAAAAAAGCTAATAATGGTAGGTTATCCTGGTATGTTGTGTCTACATTGGTCAAATAAGCTCAACGTAGTGGAGATACCAATCTTATACAAAGGGAAATTGGTTTATCATATGATTTAAATGATTATCATGGAAGCATATTCACCCATACTAATTTTTTTTTATAATTACATTGGTACATATGGCATGTTTTTTTCTTAATTTGTAAATTTTCCAAGTATAAATATGCTTATCAATTGACAATGCATTTTTTTTATGTGTTTGACACATTGTAGTTGAAACACCAAAACAAAATGTGGTGTGATGGATGCAAATTTCACATCAAAAGGTTGGATGAAAAGACAAAAACTTTTGATAGTGGGATAAGTGCAGTATTTCAGGTTATCAATGTTCTCTCTAGAGGTGACATACATCTAGAAATATTTGACAATCGATACTATGGGTATTTGCATAATATAATTGAATGTGACTTTAAATCCTTCAAAATAGTTGTGTTCGATGTCAAATGGTTTAGGCTACCAATCCATGAACGTGACCCTGATAGAAATATTATTGGGAATGCTAACAGATTTACTATTGTTGATACAAGGAACGTTGAGCCAGGATCAGAGCCCTATATTCTTCCAAGCCAATGTGAATAGGTATTTTATGTAGAAGTTCTTATTAAAGCAAGTTGGTCATATGTTGTTAGATATGATCCAATAGTAAGGTTGGTAAAGTATAATGTAGCAGAAGAACTAGATGAAATTGAAGAAGAAGATGATGTAGAGGAGAAAGGGGTTCATGTGTCAGATGAAGATGTCAGAGAAGTTCAAGGACATGTTAATCGAGGCAATGTTAATTTGGATGAACTAGATCATATATTTGACATTATGTCTAACAAAGAACTTGAAGAAGGTGAACCAAATGTAGAAGAGAATGTACCAGATGATGATATAGATGATGATGATGATGTTGATATGGCGAATCCTTTGAACATGAATTTTGAACTAGATGATGATTTTAATGAGAAAGAATATCAATGATATGAAAATTTTTAAATGTTTGAGGTATGTATTTATATGTTTCCAGTTGGTTTGTTCTCTTTCATTCACCTTAAATTTTTATTTTCCTAGTTTTTATGTTTGATTGTTACTGTGTTTCTTTCAAATATATTATAGTATATAGATTGGATATCAGAGAATTGAGAGTGATTTGTGGTGGGGGGAAGGGGCCATATGAGCTTCCACCTCACAAGGTTGGCCTTGTTCAATAGAGAATATATTATTCTTGAAACAAACATAAGCTCATTAGGTTTATACCATCACCTCCAATTTTAACTTTGGTTCATCTAACAATTTCAAAGGTTTTCCATTTACTAATTAGTGGAATTTATCCTTTCACCCCACATATAGTGACCTATGAGTTGGGCCAAAGAAAAACCTAAGTTCAAATGACTAATTCATCGAGTTCATAAATGACAAACCTAAGTTCAAATCAAAATCTCATGACAAACCTACATTTAAATCATGATCATTGTCATCATCGTCATGTTTTTCATCATGATCATACATTATAACCTAATAATGTGCTAAAAGAAATCCAAAAAATGCACTCAAATTGAAAGAAATATGTAACAATGAATATTGCTCAAACATAAGCCCCAATGGTGACATGGCCTTTGAGTATGTTGTACATTATCCAAGCTTCTAGATAGACCTCCAAAAATTTGTGAATGTATTATTTGAATTCTACAATGAAAATATTAGAAAAGATAGTAGGGGCATCCTTAAGTCCAAAATTCATGACATTGTCTAAACCCCATTTTGTAGCAAAATTTGTCTTCTTCTACTACTTGTTAATATCCTAATAACCAATTGATGAAAGAGAAAGTTTCCTTCCTGCAACATGGTCAAGCACCTAAACATTGAATGTGATCAAGAAAGTGTCATGGACACAAGCACAATTTAATCCCTTGACATCCACATAGACACATATCCTTTCTCTTGCTTTCTTATTCATAATTACAATAAGGATAATCCACTCTCAATCTTCTTGAAAAAAATATTTCAATAAATAGCATCTTATTTATTTACGCCTTTAATTTCTTCCAAACTCGATAATACATCTTAAAGGACCACTTCTTTATAAGTTTGAAATTTGGTTCAACTTGATTTTCCTCTCCCCTAACTCTCTTTTGATTCCATTCATCTCTATAAACTCCATGGAAAATTCCTCATATTCTATAAGAAAGGTTGCAAATTATGAAATGATATTCACATCCTAGTAATCTCCCATTGACACTATGTTGGGATTCTCTATAGCACCATATTGCATTTCCTTAAGGGAATTTTTAAGGATGGACATTTATCTTAAAGTTTAGAAACCTTTGCGAATCTCAGTAGTAAATAATATGAAATGTGTAAAATGTCTCGTGATATTTTTACAAAACTTTTCAAATGTCTAATAGTTTTATATAGTGTTTATATACATTTTTGGCGATTTTTAAGGTAAAATATTTTTATACTATAAAACTTGGGCGAACCATTTTTAGGAAAAATTGATATTAGCGAATCTCTTTTTTAGAAAAAGCATGGAAAATTAGCCCACTTGTGAATATTAGCCCCTAAAATTTTCCATGATTTCCTTATCTTTAGGGATTCTTGATAGATTTAGTCACCTTTATCATCTCCAACCTCCTTAAAAATTGTATTTCAACCATTCCCATAAATGTAAGGTGGTGCAACTCCTCACACTATCTTATAAGCCTATAATTGTTCCTAATCACCTAACCATATATACTGATGAAATATTAATATTTAATATCCTTTAAAAAATATTAATATACAATATATATAATAGATAATACATATGGTATAATGTCATGGAGTAATTTGTTATTAGAGCAATAATTGAAAAGGGTTATTATAGATAATTGAGTAGAGAAGAGAAGGGGCATTCAAGCAGGGAATGAGGGCATGAGGGAATTCGAGAGCACAAGAATTTGAGTAGGTGGTGGCACAGAGGGGCAACAAATCGTAGGTAAGAAGCATATTCAATTATTCTTATTTTGTGGCATCATATTGGTCCACACCTTTATGGAAGCAAATGTCTCTTATCCAAGGGCTCAAGAAAGTTTTCTTCCACTCTCATATCTGAAATCTTTCGTGCTTGGAGAATTATTGAAATATTTAAGATTTTAGGGCTTACAATTTTTGCAGGTTAATTATAAAAAATTAATAATAATTTTTTAGCCTAGCTTCTATGCAAGCAGCGAATTTTTAGACGACATATTTCATTTTCTGAGGGGGATGTAAGATTTACTTGAAGGACAAGACCGAGTCTCCTTAGTGGCCATCTGCAAATTTTTTTAAAGTTAAAACAAATCATGTATTTCCTTCTCCCTTGAGCATAAGGTAGCTTAAACGTACTCCTTTGCAGGGTTTAATAAAAGTTCAATTTCTCAGTCGACCTTTCACCCAAGCAACACAAAATTGGGGCCTCAATTATAAGATCACATCTTCTCTAAAGAACCGCAGACCTTTGTGGAAACACATGTCTCTTATCTAAGGGCTCAAGAAAGTCTTATTTCACTCTCATATTTGAAACCTTTCTTGCTTGGAGAATTATCAAAATGTTTAAGAGTTTAGGGCTTAGAATTTTTGCAGGTTAATTATAAAAAATTAATCAAAATTTTTAAGCCTATCTTCCCTGTAAGGCTGTGAATTTTTAGAGGTCATATTTCATTTTTTTAGCGGGTAATAAGATTTACTTGAAGGACAAGGCCGAGTCTACTTAGTGGCCATCTGCAAAAAAAATTAAAGTTAAAACAAATCGCGTATTTCCTTATCCCTTGAGCGTAAGGAAGCTTGAATGTATTCATTTGAAGGGTATTTGAAATCAAGAGAGTAGTCATTGAAATCCATTAATCAAAATTTTGAAGGAGATTCGTCTACATTTCTGAGCTATTTCCCTTTCTACCACATTCACAAGTGAAATCCCTCCTTTTTCCATGAGTGAAGACCCCTCCTGTAGAGAAAACGAATAAAATTTATGAGGGAGAATTGATCGGGCCTAGTAATTATATTCCTCCTAAAGTCTCCTAGTGTGTATATTCCTCCTTCAGTTTAGATTATGGATAGTTTAACCTTTTGTGATTTATGTGTGAAAATTTTTATTGTTTTTAGGCCTATGATTATCAAGTTTCAATGTGATTAGCCTATGTATGCAACACTTCATATTTGATATGTTAGGACAATTTACAATAGGTGACAACTAGAGAAGAATCAAGGACACAAGGCCTTGCAACCTCACTCCAAGGGATGGTATGCCTAGTTAAGTGCTCAAATGACAATGTTTTACCTTCAAACAAGAAATGTAACCCCTCCACCAGGAAACATTGGCCTGCAATCAACCACAATTATCCTATTAACCAAATACAAAGCCTTTCAATGAAGTAATGGAAAGTTTCCAAGTTAAAACAATGATAAACACTTGCAATAATTTTGATTGGGCCTGCAAAAAAAGTGGATTAGTATGAGGATCAATTGCAAAAATCTTTTGAGTCCTCCAAGGCCTGCGGCTAAGGGTAGAGGCACCCTCCAAGTGATCTAGTCAAAGACCAAAGCAAGAAACCCCTGTGATGGTGGATGGAGGCTTGCAAAAATCAAAGAATTAGCTCTTAAATCACCTGCAACAATAGAAAACCCCTCATTGGGTCTGCATCCAATAAAGAGAGTCCTATTTAGACCTACAACCAAGTCAAACAAGGTTGTAAAAAATCCTTTAAAGACATGTGGCTAGGGCTCAAATGGATTAGGCCCTGCAACTTGGCACAAGGTTATTAAGAGACAATCTTAAGCTAATGGAAGAGGTTAAGTATTACAAAAAAATGTGTAGATAACCTAAATAACCAAGGATCACAGTACAAAGTTTCTAGAACAATCTCTTGGAGTTTGTTAGCTTCACTTATGAGTCGAAGGGAAATTTATGCCTAGCCTCAAGGATTTCTACACACCCATTTATCCATGTAAGGAGTTTTCAACCATTATTTTAGAGGTCAACCAATAGTTAGAATAGTGGGTAGAATAAATGAAGAAGAGGAGGAAAAACTTAGATAAATTCATTAAAGAGAAAGAATATTCCAAAATCCTACCCAACAATTTCCATCCATTATATTCAAGTGAAATAAATTGGAATTTAGCAAGCATTTGCCACATTAGTGACAATATGAGGGACACTCATAGAAGACATCAATTCCTTGCAATATGACATTGATATCTATATATATATATATATATATATATATATAGAGAGAGAGAGAGAGAGAGAGAGAGAGAGAGAGAGAAGTATGATTGGAATTATAAATATCTGGTTTGAAGGCTAGAACCTTTTACATATTGTGCCACAAAATCTCCATTTGTCCAAAATTCCCGCCCCTCTACATAATATATTTCTAATTTACTATTTACTACTATTATGAAAACACTTCTCCCATATACCCTCCAAAAAATTCCATTATAAGCTATGTATCGACAATACATATGTCCATACTAAAATTAGAGATAAATATTATGGCTCCTCCCTGGCTGGAGCTACCTGATCTTCCTCGAAGTCTGTTATAGGATGCTCTTGACTCTTGCTGACGTTGTTCATGTTATCATCATCATTCTCCACGAGTTCCACATTCACTACGTCCTCCACATCATCGATGAAATCTTCATTGCACATCGGTCCATCTTCATCCCCTCTTTTTTCTATATTATCAAGTATAAATTCCATCATATCGATAGTTAACTGTAGATGCTCCATTTTAATCTCCAACAACTCCAACCATTATGGCAGAAGTTCCTTACAAGCGTGTGTCTCTACCAATTAAATCTTAGCAATACTGGATATCAAGGTGGTCATGAATTCCACCATTCCTGCAAGCCTAGCCACAATGGCACTGAGCTCATGATCGACTTCCCCTCATTGTGCTCCATTTCCACCTAAATTATTTGAATTTGTTGGCTTAGTGCACCTAAAATTTGAATTGCATTACTAATGAAATCCTCCACTACCTTGTGCTCTATAGATAATGATAACACTCCCATCCTGCCTAAATTTTGGAGTCTTGTTGCATTGAAATTTGATGGTTTCACCATAACCACTTGTGTCACATCCATTAAATTTTTTATTCTAAACATTTGGTTTTCCAAACACTGCCTGCCGCCAAACTGATACTCTGGATCAAAAGATATGGGCTCACACATTTGATATATTCTACTATTAAATTCACAACTTATTCATTTGTCATTTCTTGATTCTAAACTTGCGATGCTGCTCCAGTTGGTCGAGAGTGCCCGATTCTCTACAGTAATGAAACACCTCTCGTATGTGTACCTTATTTAATAAGGTTCTTAACTCAAAGGTTTCCGACATGATTATTATAATCAAATCTTTATTCCCAATTTTAATAATCCTCGAGGCTCGAGAAATTCCCATCTGACTACTATACATTATGGTGGAGGTTTGATGATTATATCCTCACCGTTTATCCTTAATTCCCCACACTTTAATAATACACCCTGATTTTCCATAAGATCGACTTCAACATTCAGATTTCGTTTTATATGGTGAAAATATATATTAACAAAATTCGTAATTAGAAAATTACTTCCATGCGAGATGGGAGGAAGTCAAGGATAATCATTCTCATTGTTTTTTAACACTATCTTAGAGTCTCCAAAGACCTTTAGGGACCATAAATTATTGACAAGAACTAATTCCAAACCTTGCCAAAGCGCATAGTACTCTACCTAGTTATTGGTCAACACCCATAAGCCCCAAGCAAATGTTATCTCTCTTTCTTCGTCGAGGTAAGAAAGAACCCTTCCCATTCCAACCTCCTCGAACATTGATGGATATTTTAATGAGACTATGGAGTTGACTAAAATTGTTGGAGTATCTTATATTTTGGAGTTGGGTCCAATTAGCTTTCGAAATATATAATTTTTATTTATGGAAAATTTGTATAGCTTTGAAAAATAAATCTAAAAAAGTCATGTTGCTTTTCCTCTACATTATATTGCATATATTTGCATTAAGATGTTAGTTTAGTACCTAAATGTCAAAATTTCTTTTAACAATTTGCTTAGTTGTGATCAAAATAATTTCTTATGCACCACCACATTTTTTATTCTTTTAATAATAATTTTATATTTAAAAAAAAAATAATAAAGTTAGTGAAGCTTTTAAATTGTGATGTCAATCACTAAGATTGGCTTTGAGGCTCCTACCATAATTAATTGTATTCTCTTACTCTGTAGGTCTTAGTCAGCTCTTGTGTATGCAATCCAAATATAGAGCTTTATAAGTGTGTAGTTGCATTAATCATGAATATGTGGACCATATTAGGAATCATGTCAAAAACTTAGATAATATTAGGTGGCTAGAAAAACTAACGTGTTTTTGTTTATGTAGCCAACTCAACCATCATGTTAATTAAAAGAGACAATCCCACATATGTTTCTAAATTCATAGGAATGCACACACATTCATAACATGTATGCATTATTTCTACATAAAATAAAAAACATGTAAAAATTCCTCCCCTTGACATGTTTCAAAAAAAATATTTAACACTAAAACCTTTTTCTAGGGGAAAATAACTTATTTTCCTCTCTAAAACATAGTCAAGGACCCTCTACCCATCCTCTTTGTGCAAAACCACCAAATGAATCTTGGAATATCACTTGGAGGTGAAACACCCCACATAGAGGAGATGATGTGACATGGTTGTAGGCCTTGTTCATAGTGCTTAAGGCCTAGAAGGTTAATTTTATTCCATAAGGCCCTTGTTTTCCTTTTCAACCATGATCTAAGCCTCAAAACCCATTATTATTTCCTAAAACCAATAAATGGTGGCCATATTTCATTTAGAGGCCAAGAATCCCATATAAAGGTCCTATGTGGTGTTTTAATGCATCTTTCAAAATGCTTCAACTAGGAAGCTTTATTAAATTCCCAAGGTCTTTTTTATCCTTCCTTGATCATTGTTAAGACCAAAAGGCCCATTAGTGTTATCGATAATGTCATAATGTCCCCTAGTAAACCACTCATAATTGAAAGTTACCAAAGGGAGGGAATTGTTTGTGGACTGGATGTGTTTTTAATGGTGATTGAACCTAAAAAGCATCATTTATGGCATAATTCCCTTAGTGTCCTCCTCTAACCTTGGTTAGACTTTGAGGCCCATTCTTGGTTAAAAATGATCCTAGACATGGCACCTATAATGTTATTGAAGGTGATCGATAACCAACAAAGATTTAGTGAACTTCTTCCTTTCTATTATTAGGGCTTCTCCTTTTTTCATTGGGCTCTTCTATTCTCCTTAAACCTTTGCATGGGTTCTTGCAAGTAGTAGTAATGATTCTCCATCTCTCCCACTTGGATGTAAAAACATAAAACCCTTAGGTGTCAGATCAAAATAGAAAATAACAATGATTATAATGCTACCTCATGCATTCATCATGCTCCACTTAACTTTTATCTTCATTGTTCCTTGTTGGTAGTCCATTTGACCAGTTAAAATCATTAAAACACATGGCTTTTATTTTGGTAGCGCCACCTATTGAAACAATATTTAATGTGAGGTGTCTGTTGATTTTGCAACACTTCTGTTTTCATCAGGGGTACCATTCATTGCCTTTGATTTGAGAGCGCCTTCTTCTTCTATCATTAGAATGAGCACTGCCAAATTAAAAGGCAGTTTCAACTTAAACCAGCAAAATGATGTTATTTCAGGACCTTAATCTTACTATGAATATGGAAAAGGCTAATTAGAAGGAGTAGTTGTATGTGTCAAAACCTTTGTTAGTCAAATAATAAATACAACTGCTCCTAATGGACCATCACATCTCCCATGTAAGTAAAACCTAAAAATGAATAAAAAATTAATGTTTTTCCTTCATTGGTTTACCTACTATCTCGTGCTTTGCTGATGATATCTTCACACATTAGCTTGGTATTAGAGCCAATATTCAAGCTTCTATTCTTATGTTGAGTATTGGAGCTAGGAATCAAATTCCCATTTGGGGCCTTGAAAACTAGAAACAAGGTCTTTTTTAGACACCCTTACTACCTGAGAAAATCGAGGGGTGTAGATGCGTCTCTCAAGGATATTTTTGCAAGTTTAAAATCTCATATTTGCATATATTTTTGGGTTTTATAAGTGTTTTTTACAGATATCCGCAGTAAATTCATGGATTTTGTGGCAAATGTTTATGGTGAACATTTTAGACAATTTGTGGATTGACTGAGACATATTTTGCAACATTTTATACTATAATTTTTGCACTCATTACGTACATTTCCTTGTAACTCACTTGGAATTTCCTTGTAACTCACTTGTAACTTAATTGTAACTCATTTGTACTATTATAATGTTCTTGTGGTTTCGTTAAGACATTTCTCAACATCCCTTATGACACTCGCTAATAGTTTCTCTCATTTGATGAAGTGTTATAGGATTTTCAACCAAACAGGCATTTTTTAGATCTATCTTCATTGAGTGACAAAAGTTCAAGTAAGATAGAAGAAATTAATCAAACATTTGTTACGTCATCTAGTAGGCGAAGATCAACTAAAGATGAAAATATTAGAAGAAAATTCCATAGATGCGTGGAATTTTTTCTCGCTAAAGGGGGGTCATGTTCTTATGATAATGAGAGAATAGATGACATGGAGGTGCCCTTGAGGTACAAAAATCTAGTGAAAAAATGGGTACCCAAGGATTTTCCTGAAATAAATACTGGTTTTCTTTTCCATGAAAGGATATAAAACATTGCCCCATCGTCATTACATGGTTTGGGGCTATTTTCCATGGATGGTGTAAAGGTATGTTACGACGGATTACTAAATGGATGGAGTATGTCAGACCCTATTACGTCTACAATGATTGGGTACGGCTAGTCCAATATACCAAAATTATGTGAATATATGGTATGGTCATAAATTATATACAACTAAAAGACAATGATCAAAATAAAGGTGCAACTATGTATATTGATGGAAGGCCAAAAGAAGTAGTGTATATTGCAGGGTTTATAAATAGTACACGACCTGTGACCACGACTAAGCAACCCAATTGCATATTTGAGCGGCATAAAGGAAACCATGTATTCGTATGTGCCATAAAATCAATAGTTGTAGGGGAAGAGTTTCTCATTGATTGCGATTTGAATCGAATAAATACAAACATCATTATTATGGGGGCGATATGTATTCTATTTTATCCAACTTGTAAGGAATGCCTATTATATGTTATGATTGTCATTTACTACAATATATAGTCAGGCATCTTGTAAGTTATAGAAACATTTAATACATCATGGTTACAATATTGTGGCAGGTTGATCAAGGTAAAAGGGCATTGACCTCGCAATAGGTAAACATTAATGTAATTGTACATAAAGTAATATAACCACGAGATCTATTCTAGCAAGAGAGTCTTAGCATTTTATCCATTCTAGAGTAAGTCAAATTCATATTTTTATGCATCATATAACTAAATGAAAGATTCACTATGCATATGACCAACCTTCCTTACAAGATTATATGAATCCTATATTCCAAAGGTTACTTTAAAAATGCATTCTTAATCTTTCACACAATCATATAATTATACGTTATCCTACAATGAACTTGCAATTTGATCGAATGCATTCCTTCATCCTTTCCAAAGTATTGTTTCTATACAATATGGAATATATATTGATCTCGTCATAATGCCTCTTCCAAGATCCTTCCAAGATGATGACTCTTACAAGATCATGATGATCCATATTAGCAAAAAGACTTCCTCTAACATAATGTTAGACAATGTATGGATGAATATTTATGCAAAATGGTCCCCAAGATTTTTATTCTTAAAAGACTAGATGATTTCAAGCAACTCAACCAAGTATACTTTTAAATATGCTACTATCATATGCTTCTATCCATGATGCCATACTAAATCAAGATGTTGCATGCTCTTTAGGGCTCTTCTAGCCTTTCGTCCTTTCCAAGACAACCTGTAGCACTTACTGCAATTTCAAACCTGAGGTAACCCTAGACTTCCATATAAATGTATGTTTTCATTCTTTGATACAAGTTCCCAAGATATAACGTGAAGTTTCTATATAAATTTAGACATATGTTAGTAGTGGTTTTCTTATTAATATAATCATGAATAATTGTGGATGAATTGCTTGATTTTTTTAATGTGTCATAATGAACTTTCAAGATATCATAATATTTATGAGCAAGTATTTAACTCGCTAAACCTCCCCTCTTATGTAAAAAATGAATTTTTTATTGATCTAAAATGTTTCATAGTTGTCCACAGATGCTCCTAAGAAAGTGCTTAGTGAAGAAGCATTTTTTTTTTCATCGATCTAATCAAAACAATAAAGAAGCTTCAAATGAAATTAAACAAGAAACTTAGTTCTTTAATTCTAATTGAGCTGCAAACATAAGAGATAAGAGGCCAAATCAAAATTGTGATGGGCCAAATTCATCACTATGGGGTGAACAACTCATTTAAGTATCCCATTTATTTATTTATGATTTTAATTATCTCATCCTTTATTAAAAAAAATCTTTATTTTATAGGAATTTTTGAGTGAGTATGGTGCTCATGCTGCAACTATGGGGGTTGGCATTGGTAGCATCGTCAATACTTTTCCTGTGACTGGCACATCAGTCACTGAGGCTAGTACATTCGCTGAACCACACACACCAAGATATGTACCCCTTGAACAACATATGCCAAGATTTGCACATGATGTTGTGTATGCAAAGCATGATTCCACATGATCCGTAAACTACCATGGATATTCCACTAGGCATTTCATCACAACATATATGACAATATTATATTAAAAATATGAAATTATTCACTATTACAATTTTATTAAATTTCTAGATTTTATTGTAACTAGTGCATAATAAAGTTACTGGTCAAACGAGAACTATTACCTCAAAATGAGAACTCTAGAAAAAAAACCCAAAAAACATAGAAAAACAACCTGAAAATTAAAAGTGTTGATTCTCCATCACCATTTTTTTTCGGGGTAAATTTTCAATATTTTTTAAAATGAGAGTAAAAGCTAATAAAAGCCAATTTTTTTGGTGCAAAAAACACCTTGAAAACTAAAAGTGTTGATGCTGGAATAACGCTTTTTTATTTGGGGTAAATTTTCAACATATTTTAGCAATGACATTAAAGATAAAATATCATGACTTCGAAAAACCTTAAAATTCCAACAATTTTCAGGCATGAAATTAAATATAAAATATCATGTCTTTGAAAAACATTAAAATTTTAACAATTTTCAGCCATGACATTAAAGATAAAACACTTATAAATGTTTTCAACCATAACATTAAAGATAAAATATTGTGACTAAGAACCTTAAAATTTTGACAATTTTTCAACCATGGAATTAAAACCAAATATCATGACTACAAAAAACTTAAGTTTTCAATATATTTCAACCATGACATTATGGAAAAATTAAAAATTATATGACTAATTTTATTTATTTTTAAATGAACACCGAAACGAAAGAGTCATTATACCAAGAGTAATTTCTTTTTTAAATGCTAAATGTATAACTATTTTAAAATCTTAGTCTAAGACAACTTAACACATTGCAACAAAAATTTAAAAATCAACTATCAAATTGACATGCAGTGGAGGCAAACTAGACCTATTGCAATGAAATCTTAAAAACCAACCATGAAATTGGTACACTGTGGCGGCAAACTTGATCCATTATAACGGAAACAAATAAAAATGAAAAATACAAAACAAAATAAAAATTAAAGAATGAAAAAAAGTAAAATAATAATAATAATGATAATAATAATAACAACTAATAAATAAAAAAATATATTAAAACATTAAAAAAAAAACGAAAAGATAAAAAACGACAAAAAAAACTTAAAATTTAATAACTAATAAACAAAAAAAATATTGAAACAAAAATAAATAAATTAAAAAGATAAAAAAAGGACAAAAAAGAAAATCAAACATATATACAAAATATCTTTTGGAGAAATCACAAACTAGTTTTCATGGTCGACACGTTAAAGAACAACTTACTATGGTTAATCATGAGGACAAAGATAAGACAAATAAATAATAAAAAATCAAACATAAAAATTGTTTAAAAAATAAATAAATAAAAAAGGATTAAAAAAATGAAAGCACAAAAGAATATTTCCAAATATATATAATTTAAGGAAAAAATTTATAATTTTAGCATTAAAAAAACAAATATATTAACAAATAAAAAAATAGAAATTAAAAGCAATTAAATTTTTTTTAAGAAAATAAATTATTTAATTTTGAACTTCATTTTCAAAAGAGCTTATGTTTTTTTTGTAAGCTTGGTAGGGTTACATCTTCATCATGTCCAACTTCTCACCCTGATCAGGGGGATAGCACAAGATTTGAACCCAATACTTCCGATTCGGTGATATTTTTTTTTTTGGTAGGTAAGCACCCATGGGGGATTTGAACTAGTGACCTATCGCAAGGAGTGTCTTAACAGTATACCCATTCACCATCAATACAAAGTCCCGTGGGCCCGATTTGGTGATACTTCATTTCCACGACCATTGCCAATTGAGCTACCCCAAACAGACAAAACGACTTATTTAATTTTCAACTTCATTTTCGAAAGAGTTTAAGTTTTTTTTTTTTGTAAGCTTGGTAAGGATACATCTTCATCATGTCCAAATTCTCACCCTAATGAGGGGTATAACACAATATTTGAACCCCAAGACTTTCGATTCTGTGAGCCTTCATTTCCATGGCCATTGCCAATCGAGCTACCCCAAATAGACAAAATAACTTATTTAATTTTGAGCTTCATTTTTGAAAGAGCTTATGTTTTTATGTAAGCTTGGTAGGGTTACATATTCATCATGTCCAACTTCTCATCCCGATCAAGGGAATAGCACAAGATTTGAACCTGAGACTTCTAATTCAATGAGACTTCATTTCCATGGCCATTGCCAATTGAGCTACCCCAAACAGACAAAATAACTTATTTAATTTTGAACTTCATTTTCAAAAGAGCTTATGTTTTTTTGTAATCTTGGTAGGGTTACATCTTCATCATGTCCAACTTATCACCTCGATCAGGGGGATAACACAATATTTGAACCCAAGACTTTCGATTCGGTGAGACTTCATTTCCATGGCCATTGCCAATTGAGCTACCCCAAACAGACAAAATAAATTATTTAATTTTGAGCTTCATTTTTGAAAGAGCTTATGTTTTTTCTTTTTGTAAGCTTGGTAGGGTTACATCTTCATCATGTCCAACTTCTCACCCGGATCAGGGGGATAGCATAAGATTTGAACCCAAGTCTTCTGATTCGGTGAGACTTCATTTCCACGGCCATTGCCAATTGGGCCACCCCAAATAGACAAAATAACTTATTTAATTTAGAACTTCATTTTCGAAAGAGCTTCTTTTTTTTTGTAAGCTTGGTAGGGTTACATCTTCATCATGTCCTTCTTCTCACCTCGATCAGGGGGATAACACAAGATTTGAACCCAAAACTTCTGATTCGGTGAGACTTCATTTCCACGGCCATTGCCAATTGAGCTACCCCAAATAGACAAAATAAATTAACCCTACCAAGCTTACAAAAAAGAGCACAATCTCTTTCGAAAATGAAGTTCAAAATTAAATAAGTTATTTTGTCTGTTTGGGGTAGCTCAATTGGAAATGGTCGTGGAAATGAAGTCTCACCGAATTGGAAGTCTTGGGTTTAAATCTTGTGTTATCACCCTGATCAGGGTGAGAAGTTGGACATGATGAAGATGTAACCCTACCAAGCTTATAAAAAACATAAGCTCTTTCAAAAATGAAGTTCAAAATTAAATAAGTTATTTTGTTTGTTTGGGGTAGCTCAATTGGCAATGACCGTGGAAATGAAATCTTAGCGAATCGGAAGTCTTGGGTTCAAATCTTGTGCTATCCCCCTAACCGGGGTGAGAAGTTGGACATGATGAAGATGTAACCTTACCAAACTTACAAAAAAAACATAAGCTCTTTCGAAAATGAAGTTCAAAATTAAATAAGTTATTTTGTCTGTTTGGGGTAGCTCAATTGGAAATGGTCGTGGAAATGCAGTCTCACTGAATCGGAAGTCTTGGGTTCAAATCTTGTGATATCTCCCTGATCAGGGTGAGAAGTTGGACATGATGAAGATGTAACCCTACCAAGCTTACAAAAAAACATAAACTCTTTCAAAAATGAAGTTCAAAATTAAATAACTTATTTTGTCTATTTGGGGTAGCTCAATTGGCAATGGCCATGAAAATGAAGTCTCACCAAATTGGAAGTCTTGGGTTCAAATCTTGTGCTATCCCCCTGATCGGGGTGAGAATTTTGACATGATGAAGATGTAACCCTACCAAGCTTACAAAAAAAAACATAAGCTCTTTCGAAAATGAAGTTCAAAATTAGATAAGTTATTTTGTCTGTTTGGGGTACCTCAATTGACAATAGTCGTGGAAATAAAGTCTCACCGAATCAGAAGACTTGGGTTCAAATCTTGTGCTATCCCCCTGATCAGGGTGAGAAGTTGGACATGATGAAGATGTAACCCTACCAAGCTTACAAAAAAAAAAAAGCTCTTTCAAAAATGAAGTTCTAAATTAAATAAGTTATTTTCTCTGTTTGGGGTAGCTTAATTGGCAATGACCGTGGAAATGAAGTCTCACCGAATCAGAAGTCTTGGGTTCAAATCTTGTGTTATCCCCTTGTTCGGGGTGAGAAGTTGGACATGATGAAGAAGTAACCCTACCAAGCTTAAAAAAACAACATATTATTTTTCGAAAATGAAGTTCAAAATTAAATAAGTTATTTTGTATGTTTGGGGTAGCTCAATTGGCAATGGTCATGGAAATGAAGTCTCACCGAATCGGAAGTCTTGGGTTCAAATCTTATGTTATCCTCCACACCGGGGTGAGAAGTTGGACATGATGAAGATGTAACCCTACCAAGCTTACAGAAAAAACATAAGCTCTTTCGAAAATGAAATTCAAAATTAAATAAGTTATTTTGTCTGTTTGGGGTAGCTCAATTGGAAATGGTTGTGGAAATCAAGTCTCACCGAATTGGAAGTCTTGGGTTCAAATATTTTGCTATCCCCTTGATCGGGGTGAGAAGTTGGACATGATTAAGATGCAATCCTACCAAGCTTACCAAAAAAAAAAAACGTAAGCTCTTTCAAAAATGAAGTTTAAAATTAAATAAGTTATTTTGTCTACTTGGGGTATCTCAATTGACAATGGCCATGGAAATGAAGTCTCACTGAATTGGAAGTCTTGGTTTCAAATCTTGTGATATCCCCCTGACTGAGGTGAGAAGTTGGACATGATGAAGATGTAACCCTACCAAGCTTACAAAAAAAACATAAACTCTTTTGAAAATGAAGTTCAAAATTAAATAAGTTATTTTGTCTGTATAGGATAGCTCAATTAGCAAGGCCGTGGAAATGAAGTCTCACCAGATCGGAAGTCTTGGGTTCATATCTTGTGTTATCCCCCTAATCAGGGTGAGAATTTGGACATGATGAAGATATAACCCTACCAAGCTTACAAAAAAAACATAAGCTCTTTTGAAAATGAAGTTCAAAATTAAATAAGTTATTTTGTCTGTTTGGAGTAGCTCGATTGGCAATGGTCGTGGAAATGAAGTCTCACCTAATCGAAAGTCTTGGGTTCAAATATTGTGCTATCCCCCTGATCGAGTTGAGAAGTTGGACATGATGAAGATGTAACCCTACCAAGCTTACAAAAAAAACATAATCTCTTTCGAAAATGAAGTTCTAAATTAAATAAGTTATTTTCTCTATTTGGGGTAGCTCAATTGGTAATGGTCGTGGAAATGAAGTCTCACCAAATCGGAAGCCTTGGGTTCAAATCTTGTGCTATCCCCTTGATCGGGGTGAGAAGTTGGACATGATGAAGATGTAACCCTACCAAGCTTACAAAAAAAAACCATATTCTCTTTCAAAAATGAAGTTCAAAATTAAATAAGTTATTTTGTATGTTTGGGGTAGCTCAATTGGCAATGGCCATGGAAATGAAGTCTCACCAAATTGGAAGCCTTGGGTTCAAATCTTGTGCTATCCCCCTGATTGGGGTGAGAAGTTGGACATGATGAAGATGTAACCCTACCAAGCTTACAAAAAAAACATAAGCTCTTTTGAAAATGAAGTTCAAAATTAAATAAGTTATTTTGTTTGTTTGGGGTAGCTCAATTAGAAATGGTCGTGGAAATGAATTCTCATCAAATTGGAAGTCTTGGGTTCAAATCTTGTGTTATCCCCTTGATCGGGGTGAGAAGTTGGACATGATGAAGATGTAACCCTACCAAGCTTACAAAAAAGAAACATAACCTCTTTCAAAAATGAACTTCAAAATTAAATAAGTTATTTTGTCTGTTTGGGGTAGCTCAATTGGCAATGGCCGTGGAAATGAAGTCTCACCGAGTCAGAAGTCTTGGGTTTAAATCTTGTGCTATCCCCCTAATTGGGATGAGAAGTTGGACATGATCAAGATGTAACTCAACCAAGCTTACAAAAAAAAAACATAAGCTCTTTCGAAAATGTAGTTCAAAATTATATAATTTATTTTGTCTGTTTGGGGTAGCTCAGTTGACAATGGCCGTGGAAATGAAGTCTCACCAAATCAAAAGTCTTGGGTTCAAATCTTGTGCTATCTCCCTGATCGAGGTGAGAAGTTGGACATGATGAAGATGTAACCTTACCAAGCTTACAAAAAAAATAAAAAATAAAAATTAAACGATAAAATTAAAAAAAATAAAGATAAATTAAACAAAAACATTAAAAAAAAACATTATAAACAAAAATATTATAAAAAGTTTAAACATAAAAATTAATAATAAAAACAATTGCAAAATATAAATTAAATTATTATTTTTTAAAATTAATTACAAATTAAAAAGAAAACAATTGTCGGCTTAGGGTCAATTCCAAGAATCGACCATTGGCAAGGTGGGCAGTTGGAGGGTTGTCGCAGGTATGTCAGCGGGTGGGCCACATTTACCGATCTTGAGGCCCCCGCTTGGCCGAGGGTTGACTCGAGGAATTGACCCTGGCTAGGAGGGGGCCTCAAGACCATTGCAGACCTGAGGTCAGGGCTGTAGCGACCCTCAAGCCCCAGCCTAGCTCGGGTCGATTCCCAGAGTCGACCCCAAGCGAGGCGAGGGCTTGAGGGCCACTACAAGGCCAACCAAGTGACTAATTTAAATAAATATATTTTTTAATATTATTTTATATATATATATATATATTTTTAGTTTTAATTTTTTTTAGATGTGTTTTTTAAATGTTATTTAAATTATTAAAAAAATTAATGCTTTTTTAATCTTTTTAATGTGTGTGTGTTTTTTTAATGTTTTTAATTTTTTTGCTTTAGTTTATTTTTTCTAAGAAGATTTTTTTTAATGATTTTTTTTTTAAACAATTTATGTTTATTCTTATTATTATTATTATTATTATTTTTAATTGAGTAGTTTTTTTTTATTATATATATATATATATATATATATATATATATATATATATATATATATAATGGTATGTTTTATTTTTATTTTTATTTTTTGTTATTTTTACTTAAAAATTTATTTGAATTATTTTTTTCAAAAAAAAAAACTTCAAATGTTATCATTTTTAGATATAAAATTTATAAAAGAATCATGGTTTTCTAACTTTTTTTATTCAAATTTTCATAAAAATATTTTACTTAACAATCATTTTTAGAGAAAAGGTCCTGAAATACATATTTTTTTAATTATATTTATATGCAAATGTATTTTTTGTGGAGTGTTTAAAATGATTATTTTTTAGTGACAATTATTTTATGTGTATTGAAGTATTAATTAACGATATATAAATTTATAAAAAAATCCTAACCTTAAAATATTGATGTTATTATTTTTTTTTAAACTTTGCAAAAAAAAAAAACAAAAAATTCATTATAAAAAAACATTGTGAAGAAAAACAAAAAACACATGTTTGAAAAACCCTTAAAAAACAAACTTCTTAGGCCCAAAAACAAGAAGATGAATAATACAACTTGAAAAATGAATAGATAATCAACATTTAAAAAAATGGTGCATACTTAGGACATAAAAAAATTTAAAGTGTCAAAAATATGCGTTAAAAAATGTTGATGTTTTTCGAAATCCGCATGAAAATCATCAACATTTAAAAAAGAGTATCCACATTTAATACATTAGAAAATTTAAAGTGTAAAAAGTAAGCCCTCTGAAAAAAGGGGGTTGATGTTGCATTAACAATTTTCAAAATCAACATGAAAATCACTAACATTTTAAAAATTTGTTCATACTTGATACAAAGAAAATTTAAGGTGTGAAAAATATGTTAAAAAAAGGAAAGGTGTATTTTGATCAACATTTTTCAAAATTGGATGATTTTTTTGCCACCTCAAAAAAACAGGTAATCGGTAAAGTTCTCCTTTGATCGATAACTATGTTTCATGCATGCAAATGGAAGTTATGCATAAGATAGAGAACGATAAAATAAGCTCACACACACACACACATAAGACACAATATATGCTCTGGGAAACCCTTTTGGAAGAAAACCCAACTAGAAGGAGAGGTTGCTTCCCTCTATTTTTCTGTCTATAAAGGTTGCGGGTACAAAGAAGCAATGACTGTGGCCCTGAGATGCTACAGTGCACATATCCTCTCTATTTTCTCTATGTCCTATCTCTTCTATCTATCTTTCCTCAGCTATGGAACAAAATGCTCTTGAAAGAAAGGAATGTCTCTTCTGCCTAGTTGTCTAGTTATAACAGAGACTGATAGCCTACTAGTGGTTAAGTTTGACTACATAAACTCTTAACTAGAGTTACAAAATAGAATATTCTAGAGTCTTTTACATCACATACATGTGGCTAGCCCATTTTCCATGATATAATGGGGGCTGATGTGACATCCTCTTCAACTACAGGTGTGAAAACAGGAAGGTCAACTTCTGAGTGGCATAACTTTTGCATGCCGACTCTGATTGGCGCGCTTCTTGCATCATTGGGAAGATATTTGTGTGTCGAATAACATGAAAAGTTTCTACACTAATCTGTAAAGTTTTACCCCCAAAATACATCCTTTGATGCTAAAAAGGCTCCCGGAAGGTTTCAGACCTCGTTTTGCCAAACTTGGTCCCACTGGTAAAAACAGTCCCATGAGTTGATTCCTCCAGTTTTTCCACTTTGAATGCATCAAATGGATAACAAAAAATATAATGAACTAATCTGGATGACCATCACACAATTTGAAGTGGTTTTTCCTGGATCTTCTCATGTTACTAACACGGGAAAACTAGTGATTACATTTTTGGTATATGATGACCATGTCCCCATGAAATTAGAGAAACTTGCAGGTATTTAAGAAGTGCTTTAAATATTAAGTACAATCTAATTGAAATTAATGTATAATATGTGATTATTTTAAATTAATGATAATATTGTTTTGCAAGAAATGATGTATTTTATAGGCATTTGTATGACCTAGCCTTGGAAATATTTAGGCCCAACATTCATAGAAACCAGAAAGACCAAAGTTCCAAGTTGAAGGATGAACTTATGAATAGGATGGTTGGCTTGTTCGGTGAGGGTACCTTCAACAAAATTGGAGTTACCTCAAAGGCAAGCTTACATTTAAAACATCTACGTGAATAATACAAGTCTCATTTAGAAAGGACCAAGTCGTATGAGTGCCCTCCAATGATTTTAGAGAGGGAGTGGAAAGCCCTCGTGGCAGATGTAAATGAGAAGGCACTTCGAAAATAAGGGAGGACACCACCTGGACCAGGAAGGTATGAGGCAATTTTAATAATTTAATTATGATGTTTTCCCATCATTGCAACATCTAATTAAATTTTTCAATATTTTTAATATAAGTTCCTAGTAGATACATCAAATCCATGAAGGCTAAAATAGCTAAACATGGGAAACATCATCTTGGCTTGGGTGATTACTCAAAACTTGCTGCAAAAAATTTAAGTATATATATAAAAAAAAAATTGCATCCAAATTATAAGTTCTTAACAATTTTATTTTAATATTACAGAAGAAGAAAAATTCACATTCTCATGCAAAATTGCAAGGGCCACAATGCAAAGAGGCTCCCATGGAGGAAAACCTCAAGCTTGCTTTCAAGCACAGCTATCAATTCATGGTTGAACATAGGACAAGCTTGGCATCTTCATAGTCTTCTGGAATCGAACCTAAAACTCAGGTAAATAAAAGCAACGAAGAGCATTTATGATTTTTTTTTGTAAGCTTGGTAGATCCTTCCATTTTCATTAATAAATAAGAAAGTTACAACCACATAAAACAGGTTAGGTGGCCTCAACTTTCCCATTGAGAAACCAAGTCCGTTGGCCATCTAACTGCATGATATGTCATCTAGTAGCAATAAATACTAAGTCTTTCTACCTAAGTGATATAAGTTTGATTATCATGTCCACATCCATACTCTATTTTCCTGTAAACGTATATGAATTCAAACTGAAAAGTAAAAGCTATAAGTATAAATACTAATAAAAAATGACAGAAAGAAATCATTATCATCATCCTTCTTGGTAGAGGTAGATTTGACCGGAGCCAGATCCTTAGCATTGGAACCAGGCAGCTCTGTTAGTGAAAATAGACAAGGGAAGTGTTCCTCAATGCAACTGAGGCGTCCTTCTTGTTTTTTCATTTGAAATTGCAACTTTTGTAAATCTTGTTTGTATTTGGAGAAGTCCTGTACAAATGTCGGCATGCTCACTGAAATTTTCTCCATGGTATTTCCCAAGAGACGTTTCATGAGCCAATGCAAACACAGGGTCTGCTTGAATTGTGTCACTCACTCTCGAGTGTGATGAGGGTTCGCATGGGGGTGCGCCAGTCCTCCATCTCTATCTCAGTCGCCCTCGTCTGGTGGTTCAAATCAGATTCCCATTCCTCAATCATATTTCTAATCTCCTCGTTGGTCCCCTCCCTATATGTTGTGGTTGCTTCATTGATGAGGGTAACGACTGGCTTTCTATTGCATCACTTGCTCGAGGAGCTGGGTTCATTCTCTTGCTCAGCCATCTGAGGCCTCCTGCCTTAGCTCCTTACCTTCACTACTCTATCCATTTCCACACAATCCTAAAGCCTGGTAATAAAATAATAACTAGAAGATCCCTGTGTAGGTGAGGAGATGAGCCCAGAATCCCCATGCGTAGAGGAGGCCTTACCTTGCTGCGAACCTATCATGGGAGCAAGAAACCAGAATTAACAAAAAATTATGCTTTTTCTTTCCATCGCCCACAGGCCTTGCCACCCACCGAAATCTTCCACCCCACCCAGGCATGCAATCTCTTGCTCCCCATATCCGTTTACATAACAATCAGAGATAGAAATCTCATACCCCTTATGACTCCCACACCATTATGAAAATTCCTTTGCCCCAGCTGACGCACCACCATAACAACTATCTTGCAGATGCTTCGACACAGGCCATGGGTGCGGAGCCCTGAAAGACAACAAGCCACATGTCCTTTAGAAGAGCAACCAAAAATGAAAATTCCAATCCCCTCATGACCAATTCCAACTCTTTTATGACAATTCCCCCATCCCGTGACACAAAACTTCTCATATGAGCTTGCAACTACTAGGGTGGCGCAACCCCTCAACAGTAACCTCACAGGCGCTTTGACTCAAGCCCTAGGTACAAAGCCCCAAGAGTCGTCTAGCCATAGACCCATTTTCCAAACAACCATCACCCAACAGTCTGAGCCTGACATAGCTAGCTATAGTATTATCATGCCCATTCCCCAACCCCAGATGACCCTGTCCCGCAATAAAAACCTCGCAGACCATTCGACCCAAGCCTTGGGTGCACAACCCCATAAGCCATTCATCCAAACCCTCCTCGTAATCCATAGTAAAACAACTTCAACAGTAAAGCACACACTGCCAGCATCTCAGGCCCTGACCCCCTGCTCTTTGAACCAAGCTAAACAATAACATTCTCCAAGGTTGACACCCCTGCCCCAAAGCCCAATTAACCCCATGCAAGAGCGGAGAATCTCATAGATAATTGACACTGAAGAGGTTCCAGTGAGGCTAGAATCCTTCTTTCAGACTACCTACACCATACAATTCCCCCAACCTAATTTACCCCCTCCCCCTCGCGCCAGCCAATTTCCCCCATACAAAACCCAAATACCAAACTAGACACAGGGAGTCATGAAGGAGGAGGGGGGAGAACAAGCTACGTACTCGATTTCCCTCGTTTGGAGCTGGTGGAACCTCCGTCACCTCTGCAGAATATGCACTACACTTTTTACAGATTCCCTTTGCCAGAATCATTGCACCACACGCACTTGACTACGAAGACAACCTGCAACCTTCCCACTACTTTTGCCACCAGACATAAAACTTACCCAAATACCTCTGCCACCTTCCTCTATGTTGATAACCTTATACATGCAAAAGGACAACTCATCCATTGCATCGACCGTGTGGAGGGCGGTGGTTTTGTACCTCAACATACTTATAATTTAAACTACCTTGATGGGGCTGCCCTCCGCCTCACACCCCGATTGAGGGTGAGCATTTATAAATTATTACTTGTTCAATCTATTGGTTATTATTTTTGGTTATAAAGTAGTGTGCTTGATTGTAAAAAATAGGCAAGAAATTATAGATACAACACATGAGCCTAGCGAAGGTGGAGTGCCTCTTGAAACTGATGTTCAGCTTGGTACTAGAGGTATTTTATGTGTTATAAAATTTTTTTAGTATGGATTATAATTAAAAATATTTAAATGAAAATGGTGTATTAAATATAATATTTCTTGTTTCTACTCCAGAGCATGTATAGGATGAGGCCAAAGAAGAGGAGGAACATATGGCCACGTCTGAAAGTATTATGTGTCCCTCCAATATCGAAGCAGGTAAAGAACACTCTACTACTCTTTTATTAATAAAACATTTGTAATAATAATAATAACTATAAATATGAATTTAACATTTCTTTATCATTGCACATGATGCTCTGCCCCCCTTGGAGCAACATAGATATATGAACATGTCAGGAGCAAGGCATATAGAGCCCATAATAGCTGAAGGACAAGATCAAGGCATCCTTGCAAATTACCTAAAAAGGAGAAAGAGACCAAATAATAAATGACTGTATTTATTTATTTAGAGTCTAGTTTTTTTAGTACCGCATTTTTTATTGACAGGTTGAATGCCTCATGACATGTGCACATGTAACTTTTTACTAACTTAATAAAAAGTTGTGGTTTTTTCATTGGAAAATATTAGAAAGACCTTGTTTTTGTTCTTATCATCAAATAAATTTCAAAACATGAATACTGCAAGCATTAAAATCATTTATAATTTTATATTATGCATCAAAGAACTTTTGTATCTAATACATGGAATCTTTGTGAACTTTCTTGTGCTAGGAAGAAATTTAATTTGTACATTCCAATACCTACTAATTCTAGGTTTTACAATACCTTAATTGAAATGGAACTTTTGAGTGAATTGCAATGTTCTGATCTTGTGTAGATATTAATTTAACAATAAGACAAGGCAGTCAAGTTGAGAGAAGTAAGAACTATATGCTAGATTTAGGAGCAACAAATGATGTCATTCCTTTGAAAGTGATGAGACAATTAGGCATTACAACCACTAGGGCACAGAAAAATGTATGTGCCATGGATTCTAAGAAAATCAAGATGGGAAGAGGAATAACTCCACATTATTCTGATATTCAATAACTCAAAGCATGCCTATATACAAAAGGAAGTGGCTACTTTCTTCGTATTCCATGAGGGACTAGTGTTCTTTCTTAATATTATTCATTTCACATACCACTGAATTATGTACAACAACAACAAATACAAAGTATTATGTATCTAACACTCCGCACTTAATTTGAATAGGTATTTTTTAGACCAAGCATCATTTTATAATTTTCAAAATTTTCTCTTCCAAGTGATTTGATGAAGATGTCAACAATTTTCTCATTTGTGGAACATTGTCTCAAATGAATAGCTTTTCCCTCTACATGATATTAAATCAGATCGTACTTAACCTTTATGTGCTTGGTTTTCTCATGTAATATAGGATTCTTGGCCACCTTGATTGTAGAACTATTGTCAACCATAAGAAGAGTAGAATTCACTTTTTTCTCCTTCACTTCATTTAATCATAAATCAAGGCAGGTACATTGCATGGGAGTGGTACCTCCTTTACGAGGATTAAAGTTCTGTAAAGTGAGATTTTATGGCCATTGCTTGGTAGAATTTGTTTGATAATAATAAATAACTCTTCATCTCTATCTCTTATTTAATTCTTGCCTTGCTATCTATACTATATGCAAGATAGGTTATCGCAATCTATTTATTTCAATACTTCCAATAATGTTTATGAAAGGAAAAGAAATCTCTATTTAATTATTTCCAGGAATGTTTATGAAAGGAAAATAAAATGTTTTATTTCATTGAAGATATATTTTATAAATATTGGTAAGGTTTGAAAAGAAGGTAGGATATTTTTTGTTTAAATAATTGAAATAACTTAATGTGGGATTGATTATTTGTTTAGATAATAAAAAAAAAATTCTTTTGTTGAAATATATAGTCTGGGGGGCATGGCAAAAGTGATCTTGTTTGTTTTGATGATGATGAGTTGCTCATTTATCCTAACCCAATTGTGACATTTAATAAGCTTGTGATTAGAATGAACGAAGAACTTGTTCATTTGATTCACATTAGAAAAAAAAGTCCTGAGATTAAAGATAGGATCAATATGTTCAACTAAGATCTTCGAAGATAATTAATAACCATATTTTAAAATTATTTATTTTATGTCATAAGTTCATTTATGAATGTTTGTTTTTTAACTTTTACATTATCTAATCGAAAAAACATGTTCTTTCTTATATATGATTTTTTTACAGCGATCACACCACAACATACAAACACCATGAGCCAACTTTCAATGGCAGAGAGTGTCATACATGAGGATCATGTACCAAAAGAGGAGTACAGGGTAGCCATTTGAATAGTGTCGACTAGTGCATGAGGTAAAGAAAACTCTAATTCTCTTTTTATTAATGAAATACTTGTAATAACAATAACAAAAACTATCAATTTAATATTTCTTTCTTGTTACAACTAATGATCCACCCATCTTGTGGCATCCTTGATGACATCATGAGTACATGGTCAGGCCATAAAAAAAATGACTGTACTAGTTATATCATTAGAAATATCACATACCATATTATGAAAACATGTTTTTTATGATAAATTTATTGAGATGAATTATTTTTTGTCTACGTTGAATGAATGAATTTTATATGTTAATGAATAATTTCTATGTTATTTATGTACAAGAACTTGTTTCATATTATATAAACATATTTTTTATGATAAAATTTATTGAGATGAAATATTTTGTGGATCTACAAATGAATGAAGGTTTACTATATATATATATATATATATATATATATATATATATATATATATATATATATATATATTAATGTATCTTAATGTCTTTCTTTCAACCATTTCCTATATGGTAGATATATTGGGTACTGGGGAATTAAGAGTGATGTGGGGGGAGGGGGCGAGGGGGGGAGGGGAGGGGCCATTAGAAATTCCTTCTTCACATGGTTGTATCTATTTAGTAGAGAATAAATTAGGATTTGGATAATATTGGAACAAAAAATACTCGATCTAATAGAACAACAACAAAGTCAATGTTGACTTCACTACTGCTTTGTTGAGTGGAGGGAGGTTTTCTCCAAGATTAAACTACTACAATAATTTATCTCAAAACCAAGAGGATCTGATTCAGTTATTCATGCATTCAATTCCTTTTAATTTTTATTTATTCATGCAATTAAATTAATATTTGGTTAAATTCAATCTAAGTTTGCCTCATTTGTCTCAAGAATATGTGTAGGACAACTAGTATCAATTCAGATGTCTAAGTGGAAAAACAATCGAAAGCAAATAGCTCAAAATGGTAACATTACATTTAGCATTCAAGGTAAGTTACTTTCAAGGTGATTCCTTTTTGTTTATGCATAAAGCATTGCACTACTTACTATATTTTTAGTCATATGAGTGGTAGATCTTTTAACTAGCTTGACATTTCTTCTGTATTTTAAAGGGAGATGTTGTACAACCTTGTAATTCCAACTTACAAAGTTCGTCAGATTGGCAAGAATATACTGTCATGGATGGAAGAAGGTATGAACAATGGTAATTCAAAGGTGTATTATTTGTTTTTATTTATCACTATCTAGTTAGAAGATGGAACATGGTTGATATAATGAGTAGAAAGATGAAGGATACATGTAGTTGTGATCTGGTGGTCTTTCCCATTTACATGTTCAATTTCTATTTAGTTAATACCTTCAACAAAAATAATACAAGCATTAAAGTCATTTACAATTTTATATTACACAACAAAGAACTTTTGTATCTAATACATTGAGATCTTTGTGCACTTGCTTGCTCTAGGAACAAATTTAATATGTACATTTTAGTACCTACTAATTCTAGGTTTTAAAATACTTGAATTGAAATGGCACTTTTGAATGAACTGCAATCTTCTGTTCTTGTGTATATATTAATTTAACAAGAATACAAGGGATTCAAGTTGGGATAAGCATTTAGAATTGATGACACCAATTGAGGTGAGATAACACTATATTTTTATCACTGTATGCTTGGGTTAGTTATTTTAATATATGATAATTAAGGAAAAATATGTTGCATTTATGAGATTTGACGCATTTATTTACTATGATTTGTTGTTTACAAAAAAAAAAACATTCCTGGTTTCACTAACCTTGGTTGATATTCTAAAAGAAACTCTCATACCCCTAACCCCTTCGATGATGCCTTCACCTTTATACATCCATAGGAAAAGAATTATTCACAATTTATACCCACTCTGTCGTTGTACTAGATCTCACCTTTGGCAAACTCCAGGTACCTTCACTTGGAGAAATAAAGGCAATAAGGTTTCTTTAGACCAAACATAGACAAAATTCTTGTTATCTAGCATAAGTAAGATCTCTCTAAATGGGAAAGAAATAATCAATGAGTTATCTTGGTGGGCCTATGGCCATTACTCACACCACTATCCTAAGCTCCCTCAGTTCATAGATGCCCTTGTGGCTTATCACACAAACCCAACTACACCACCTATCACACCTGCATTAAGACCTAGACCTGCCTTCTCCCTATAGAACTTAATCAAGGATGGTGGCAAGGAAAAAAGGAAAAAGGACATGTCATCATCAGTTAATTGTTACTTTGTTTTAACGAATCATTTGCAAAAGAAGATGAAAAAAGTACATACATTTTGTTTAACAAATCTATCTATTAGGCACAATGTAGGTTTATGCATGTACATATTGTTTCCAGTTTGAAGAAGTACGTAGTTTAGTTTACGTTGATTCTTTCAAAAACCATTCCCTTTGGAGGTTATATCTCAGATGTAAATTTTATCTATGTGGAAGATATACCATGTTTGGATGAGAATAAAAAGGAGGTTCATGGCTTGAATGGAGAGCTAATACATATTGATGGCATTGGATTTATATTCGAAGATTTGACTTCACAATTCCTAAAAAATGTATTTGAAGACAAAAGTTTAAGAAAACAAATTTTAGATCCATGCCCCTTGCTCATTCAATGTCGTCTTTTCTATATTGGCTATGCAGTCAAAGGAAAATTTCTTGTTAACAAAAGATTTCCATGTAAAACAATTCATTTTTGAGATTCGATGATCAAAGTTAAAAGAGATGAAAATTATGTTTGTTACCCAAGTATCAACTCCTTGGAAATATGTGGAACCAACAATAAGTCAAGCACACCATCCATTTCAAGATGTTTGATTGCATTGCTTACTTATGGAGGGGTTCCAAAATATTTCTTCATTAAGCTTGTAATCAATGTTATAGAAAAAAATCAGAATGAACTTAAAGATGAAACAAAAGCTTGGAAAGTTGTAAAGAAATATAGAGATTTAGATGATGACCACATATGTCTTAGAATGTTATCATGTGGAATTCCTTTGCATGAATGAATTCTTATTGGATTGACCGGAACCACCCCTGGGGTACCATGAATGAAATGTGAAGCAATGACCTCAAAATAGGTATATGGCATAAGCACATGCTCCTAGGAGTGATGCAAGGGAAAAGCTATGGCTAGCTATAGACATAGAGTTGATTGGAGTTTACCCAGAACTAGGTTGTTATCTAGTCCCTTAATGCTAGTAGTAAAGAGAGAGGAAAAGTGTATAAGCACAGCAGCTAGTGAAAAATTCCCATGCTAATGGTAGAATACACTAATAGTTAAATATAAGGTTATTTTATGTGTTGTATTTCTGGTACCTTTATGTGTTGCACTTGGAATCAAAGGCAAGGAACTTGTGTTTAAGAAAAAAAAAAAAAAAGATTTATTTCCTTGAATCTATCATAGTGATAGATAAAGCTGATGGAAGAGTTTCTCATTCCAAGAAAACCCTCAAATTTAGCCATGTGACTCTATTATTCTTGGCCATCAAAAAAAACTTCCCTTTGTATACTTTTACCTTTCCCTTTCATGGTATTGTAAGGTAATGTAAATGCCTCGTCCTTTCTTTCACACTAAAATTCATGGTTGACCATAAATATGTCATGGTGATTTCCTATTCAGGAAATGATAAAGTCAAGGTTCCCTTTTAATTCTATAGTTTCTTATTTATCATTTCTTTTCCATATTCAAACAAAGAGTAGGAATAGTAGCAGTAGCATCATCTTCTTCAAAAGTGAATCTATGAGCTTCTCCCTTAAAATCTAGGTCTGAAACTAGTTCAAGATTTGTTTCATCATCTTTAAGAGTTGGTCCTAGCTAGACCCTATTCAATTAACCTTTGTTCATCCAAAAATTTCTTGATCTCTTGAATAATGGGAAGGAATTTTTTAGGAACACAGTCCCAATGTGTGAAAAATGTTTGAATACAATTTGCAAAAGATGAAAACATTTCCTTTCCAAGGCTACTGCACCAATTCCTTATGTTTCCCTTTAGACTTATTGCAAAAAAAATCATTAAAATATCTTCATCAAAGAGTATGTCATTGTTGTTAAATTCCATAAATGCAAAGAGATGTTATGTGACTGAATCAATTTACCCATGGACTCTTGGAATTTTCTCTACATCTATATGGGGATGTTCATGAGGAAAGCCTTGCGTCTTTGAGAAAAAATCGAAGCATACCATTGTTGTTTCCAATGGGGGGAATTCCATGGTGGAAAACAATAATGAATGTTCAATCATTACCCAATTAGGATCAATAGTAGATTCAAGGTGTACAATAAAGGGCTTCAATGGAAGACAATCCTTCATCTTGTAAAACCAACTATGACTTGATAAATTCACATAATACTTCAGCCAAGGAAGCATAAGGAAAATCAAAGCATGGTATCAAATACAAACCAAATCAACAAAGGAAGAATGAGGAGAAACCCTAAGCTTCTCCCTTTCATGTGATATTTTCTAACCCTTAATGGACCAATTTGAAAGTCTTGTAAATAAATTGAGCATTCCACCATTAATGTTTATGCACCAAAAATAAAACCAAGTAAGATGAGCTTAAAAAATTGAGACATTCACCACAAAGAAAGAACCCTTAACACCATATATGCTCCAAGAAAGATATATTGATTGGGATCCAAAAAGAGAGAGCTATGAAGTACCTAACCATAAGTTTACATGAAAAGGTGCACCTCATCATATTGATTATGTGTCTCTTCCTTTCAAAATAAAACTCAATTTTACATGTGATTCGTTAGATCTAACCTACGAAAAGTAACTAAATAACTGTAAAAAAAACATTAAAAAAAAAGTGGTCAAGCCACATGTACAATGAATATGATGAAGTAAATGAGAGGTAATCTCCTCCAAATAAGGGTGAATGATGCTCATCTATGCTCCAAAGGATCTCCAACATTTGTATATGCTCCATGAATATCTCCAAGTTTCAAATTGATCCTCCCAAGAGACATCCAAAGAGGGAAACTCCATGAAAACAACTCCATAAATTGTTCAATATAATGCTCCAATAATTCCAAATAATGTATCAAATGAATACCCAAGGTCATATCTTGGGTTAAGGGACCTCCATGAAGCATGGGAGTAACTTCCCAAGCTCAAAAATAATTCATAAACCCATTAAAATCCACATTTACTTCAAAATAGATGGGGTTTACCCCTCAAGTTTAGCTCATTGGTCTTCAAATGGTGTCCTTTAAGTCACCTCCACATATTTGAACTTGTATGTTCTATCGAATTTGCATGAGGTCCAGTGAACAGTCAGGGCCAAAAATGTCCCTCTCTATATCCATTAGAGGAATTTCTGTAGTTGACGCAGATAGAGCAACTTTCTTGGCCATTTTAGCAATTTGTATTTTAATTAAAAGTATAGGATATGGAGGATGTTATTACCTGGATGATTTGGAGGAGGAAGTTACAATTTTGAGCCGAGAGCAAGAGAAGTGTGTCTGGAGTGATAAGGATATAATGGAGCAGAGTAGGGTTTTATTTAACGGTAAAGTGGTAGAATGAAAATGATGAGGATACAGATGAAAGAGTACAGAAGGATTGTGGTGTAAGGTGACGTGGAAGCGGAGGATGACATGGTTGGGTGAGGTGGATCGCTTGCTACGTGCTCGCCTATCATTAGGAATGATTTCAACATAAACCATTTTCCAGCCTCGAGGATTTTCGCACTAGTAAGTGGTTTTCCCTTGAGTGGTAGCGGGGAAGATCTAAGTTTTAGACCTCCTAACATTTTTTTTGGGAGACCAACTCTTGGGGGATCCTCCCCAAATAAACTTTTATTTCTTTATACCATCAAGTTTGGATATGGATATGGACACATATCGTTCCAAAATCATGGTGATTCACTTGAAACATGCACACTTTTTAATCCTCTGTCAATATGGGGTGGCCCACCCTTTAATTTATTCATATAAAAATGCTCCACTTTATAGGCCTGAAATGTTAGGCTATATATATAGATGTATATATATTATTTTTATTTTTGAAATACAAAATGGAAAGTGGCTACAACACATCCCATGCATGGATTAACACTATTAAATCACAGTTGCACTTTGTTATAACATGGAAATATTTCATTAAAATCAATTCTCGTGGAGTCCAAAAATTTAAAGTCTATCAAATTTAAGTTTTTTTGCCTTTTGGTTTGGAGGCACTCATTGTAGTGATATAAGTAAGTGTGGAGTGAATGGCCAATCCGAAAAAGACATAGACGAATGCCTCCCTAACCAATTAGTCCCCAAATCAAATTTTATATATTTTTTTAATGCTCTGCACCCATCAGATATTCAATGTTAAGTTAAAATATTGACTATCTGATGCCATTTTGATGGAATAGACCGTCGGATAACCGACTTTGTACTGACAGACGAATGAGTCAGTTCCAAAACACTCCCGTTGCATTAAACGATTACAATGTCCCTTATTTGATGCCACAACATTGGACATCTGACTCCATTTCGACTGAAAAACCCATCGAATCTCTACGAACTGGAATAATACGGTGTCGTATATTCGACGTCCAAGCATCAGATGTTTGGCCTCTATGGAGGTAAATATCTAATGTTTAGCTTGTCACTTAAACTTATTGTAACATCAATTATTCGACGTTATACTGTCGGATATTCAACTCCATAATGACAGAACAAATCGTCGGATCCCTTTAGACTAGAATAATACGACATCACATATCCAACATCCAAGCGTAAGATTTTTTGGCCTCTATGGTGGAAGATATCTGACATTTAGCCTGTTGCAAATTTTACGTATGTTGGCATCACACTTCCAACGACAAAGCGTCAGACGATCAAATACATTTTTGGCTAACTTTGGCATCAGATATTCAACGTTTGTCCCGTTGAACATTCGAGACTAAAAAAAGTGTCGACTATTCAACACAATCCCACCAACAAAAATTATATCTCCAATGTATAAGATATTTGATGACTATCAGTCGAATAAATTTTGTCCCATTTGTACTAGTGAGAATAATTCTTGACAATAACTTGTCAAATGAAATGGAATTACTTGTATTCATTTCATCATTAACATGTTCATGAAATATAGCACATTCACATGCCATACAATGTTAAGGTTAGAAAACCTCATGGTATCCATGCAGACCATGTATTGATTTTGCAAACAATAGTTCCCAAACTCAGCCAAAGGAATTCTCACCTAATTCTTTTCATTTTACTTTTTACCTTGTTTCCATCATCATCATAGTCAACTAATATTTCCACTATTGCAATATTCAACAATTTATTTAAGTCAACATCTCCTCATCCATGTTGTTCATAAGCTATCATTTTTCATTCATGCACAATTTTTAGGAGCATAAACATAACATAAATATTGACAATGAGTCATTCCTTACCACTTGCTTAATGGTGTTCCATGTAATTTGAAACCCATTAAATAACCTTGTTGCATTACCCAATCATGGAAAATACAAACTCTGCTTCCATTTCATTCACACAATGATGGCTTTCAAATAATGACCCTTCAAGCCACACAATGTCATTATTACTTACATATCTCAACCATGTTGAATTAAAGTTTAGGAAAAAATCCCATTTTGTGCCATTTCCATGGTTGTTACATTGTTTCCCATTTTATTTCACGTGGACTCGGCCAAGCCCATCTTAGTTTTTCTATCATCTTCTTCTGCACTTTGTGTGAAATTTATCTTATGCACAGGGTTTAACCAAAATCTTTGTAACAACCCTAGGTTAAATTTCCATGTAAATAAATAAAGCATGGACATTATAAAAGAAAAAATCAAACCAAGGTCATGGGACACGTATTCCAAGCTAAATGAGGGGAAAAACATTACATTAGGATCCACTTGTGGTTAATTATTTATTGGCTATGGAAATTGGCATTGGCAAGAGGAAAAAGTCAATAAATGGAAATTTAATTATTACAGACCAACAAGGACATGAGGAAAAAACGCAAAATAAATAAAGGAAAATGAAATAAAGTCCACTTCAGAAAGTGGGGAAGAGGAAGAGAAGAGAAAACAATAAAAATAGTAAAATATTATAAATGCAAAGAAAAAGAAATAAAAGAAAAGGAGAGATAGAAGATTCTAGCATTCTCTTTGGGAAAAGAGAGAACACTACACCACTTGGACACAAGCAAAAACATAGGAAAGAGTCAAGAAAGGAGAGCAAACAATGAAAGAGGAATTTGTGTGGAAGCCATGAAGAAGGTTAAAAGGAAGCTAGCAACGACAGAAAAGAGTAGATAGAACAAGGATTTTGTAGGTAACAATGTGCATGTTTGATTATATTGCTAGGATTTGAATGCATGGTTCATGCATTTTTTTTCTAGTCATTTATGTTTTCATTGGCATGGGGATTTTCCTGGATTGATAGTCATGTACAACCTTTCCTTATGACATTTCTTGGATAGCCATGATGTAGTGGGTTCCTTATTCAGTTGAGCCTTAGATGCAAATAGATATTAGATCTTAGTTGAGGTGGTATTATGAAAATCCTAAGGGTTGAGGGGTGGAAATGGTTTTCTCTAGGTGAGCCCTTGACAGGTGGGTGGAGACAGGAAAAATCCTCTCGCTATGATGAAAAAATTTTGAGGCATCTAGCATTGTATTGGTTTTGGTGATTTCTGGACCTGGTGTTAGGTGAAATCATTGTGGCTTGAGGGTGTAGGTGGTTTTCCTTTGGATTCCATGTTTGGTTGTTTTTTGGCTTATCCCATGTAATCCCAAATTTAGGCTTTGAATATGGCATGGGGATGATTGGGTTGGAAGAAAGGACTGGTTCATCCCAATGTATGGTCGGATGGCACGTAGAAGTCCCTCACTTGGTCAGTACTACACATATGTTAATATGTGTTATTCTTTAATGAAGATCAATAAGCACAAGTTTTGGTTTAATGTGTTGATTATGTGATTGGTTTGTCATGACTCCATTACTTGTTAAGTGTATGTTACATGCATAGCATATTTCTTGTTATATGAAGTGCTCTTGTTATTGATTTTTTTCATGGTTTGATAGGATATTGGATAATTTATATGGATGCATGAGCTAATATGTGTTCTATTTTAGTTAATATGAGATGGTCACAAGCCTTCTTGATGAACATCTGATGAAACTTATGAAAACAATGAAAAAACTATGCATTCTTTACCTATAGGTATGTTACACAACATTTTGTCACTGTCCCTGTACTCCCCGTTCCTTGATCCTATAGGACCTCTACAGTGAAGCCTACATGCTTTGCATTCATGAAGAAACTCCCATTATGTCCCTCTTCATGAGCATATCATTTCCCTTTTGCACCATTTCCCCTGAAACTTTTATTTTTCCTAGTTTACAAGACTGGTGCTAATGGCCTTTGTCTCCCCCGCACTGATGTGTAGAGATTAGCACTGTTCCCGCGTTGACCGGTGTGACTGAGATGTGTTCCAGTCACGTTGGTCCTATTATGGAAAGTTTTTTAAATTAGAGCCGAAGCTTCCATCTCTAAAAGCTCCGTAACGGAAGTACGGTAAATGGTTTGGCTGGATGGGGTCGAGGATGACAATTTGGGCTCCTTTCCCCTATAATGATGGAACTACCTCAAGGGATAAGTACTTCTCCCATGAGAAGAGGATCCATCTCCCATCCATATTTCCTATATAAACCTCCCTTCTTCCCAAGCACAAGCTAGTTAGAGTGTTGGCTGAGTGTGAGTATACTGTTTTGATTAGACAAGCAAGCCATTACTAGTTGTAGCCATCTAGTTGTGTGAGGAATAAGTGTGTTTGGTTTGGAGTGAAGCCTAAGGGGAAGAGCCTTTAAACTATTGTTGTTTGAAGCCATCATGGAATGATAGCAGAAGTGTGTGGGAACCTGGTCTTGTCAGAGGAAGACTGTGACGTCAAGATGAATGGTTGTAATCTCTCTTTGATATTAATATATGCAACTATCGATTGATTTCCTACATGATTTGTAATATTACATATTCGTGTATTAATGCTTCTTGACTCGTTAAGTAGGTTGAATTGCAATTTGTCTATTATTATGTTTGTATGCTGTTGTTGTTTACTTGTTTCAGGAGCTTGAGGAAGGAAGCGAGAGATTGCTGGAGCGAGCAAGCTAGGACATCATCAAGAAGGATAAGCAGCCAAGAGGTAGGCCCTCTTGATTGATTCTAACCTAAGGAAATATTCCATAGAATGTATCTGTTGTGGCTAGACCCATTATCGAGCTAGAGGAATTCGTTCATGTCTGCACTTATAATTTTACTTCACCACAAATTAGCGACTCTGTTAGGCTTTACCTCAAAAAGTATTATGCTTATGTCATCTTTCATGGATACTTACGTACATTAGTGTGTGCTTCATTTTTGTACAACATGATCTTGTGTGATAGTGATGAGTCACATTTCATCTCTTTTCTCGACTCGTTAAACTCATGAAAAGATTGCCGGGTATTTTCTCCCTTTTTGACTCGTTAAAGAGAATAAAAATGGGGGGTCCACTCTCAGCTCTTTTTCGACCCTTTAAAAGTGAAAAGATGGCTGAGCCCTTGTCATTTCGAACTCGTTAATGGATCTGAAACGTCATGTGCCCAATATAAGTTTACCCCTTTTTTGGGCTGGGAGGCACTATTTATGAAAAAGGTACTCCTTGACTGAAATGGTCAAGCGGTTCTCTCAAGTATTTTTTTCTACCTTTTCGGGCTCAAGAGACACAAATGTACAAAAAGAGACCATGTGGAGTTTTATTTTATGTGTCTTTTTCAAACTCTCTAAACGTGAAAAAGATACTGAGTTACACCTTTGTCAGACTCATTAAACTAGTAAATGACATCGGATTCATCACCATGACGAACACGAGCTTCTCCTTCCTAGGGCTCGTTAAACTTACTAGGTCAGATTTGTCCGAAGGATGAACTTACAGTGAAATCATATGCTATACCCTTCAAGCTCGTGATTAAAAAGTAATTGGGGTACTTGCCAGAAATGGTGGGGGGAAATTTGGAAATCTATCGAGTCGTGTCGGTAGCTTACTCTTGAACATGACACTCTTTGCTTCGTGTTGGGTTGGGACATCCTCCTTTGTATCATTGACCTTCCTGGGTTTAGGCCGATCATTTATGCCTTCCATTTGATCTCTACCATGTCATTATGATTACTGATCCCATGGATCCAAAAGCTACCAAACTTCCAATTGTGTCGTTGGTATGTTCAAGAGTTGTCCTTCTGCAGTTACACTTACCTTTGTTTTTTTATATCATCCAAAATCATTTTTCATCCTCTCGTTGCATGTCGATGATGTGGGATTCATTATGGCCCTCCCTCAACACGTTCTCTTTCCATAGACATCAACTCATTATCTGGGAAGTTGATCAAGAGACTCCCTTCCAGTACCTTAGAGCTTGCATGCATTAATGGAAATTTCTTCGCACTTGATGACAAGTTCACACCATTGGCTTTCGATCGACTGATTTCAGTGGTGTTCGACTTAAGTTCCTGTATTAACATTCCGTGGATTGTGCTGATAGTACCTTGAGGGCCATTGTCATTCTTGGTGGTTTCTCTCACGCTTGTTAACAATTTACATCATTGACTGGTAATCAAGTGACTTTCTAGCATGTTCGACGTCAACACATCTATTCGCATGCTAGGATCTTTACTTTGATCGGGTCGTGTTGGAGCGCAAGACCCTGGACTCAGATCACACAAGTCTAGGTTACGAAGTGGTGTGACATGGTTTATGATGATATGCGTGTCTCTTTCAGATGGTTGGTTGTGAATAGACCATGAGTTATCATATGTGATCCTTCTCATTATTGGAAGGTTGCCACCATACCTTGGTTTCATTATGATCCTCTTTGACGGATGGCTACACCCATACCTGGATGCATTTACATATCATTCTATGGATGGTTGTGTCCATGCCACGATTCATGTATCATTTGACAAATATCTCATTTTATGTATATGTATCTATACTTTATTGTAGGTTTTCCGACGGTAGACGGGTTCCCTGCACTGATTTATAAAGAATTTCATCCCTCACTCTAGCTCGGCATTCACACTTTAGGGCGCATCTGTTACACATCATTTTTTCACTGTCCCTGTACTCCCCATTCTTTGATCCTGGAGGACCTCTACAGTGAACCCCGCATGATTTTCCTTCATGAAGAAACTCCCATTATTTCCCTCTTCATGAGCAGATCATTTCCCTTTTGCACCATTTCCCCTTAAACTTCTATTTTGCCCAGTTTACAAGACCGACACTAATGGCCTTTGTCTCCCTCGTGCTGATGTTCAGAGATTAGCTCTATTCCCCACGCCGACCGGTGTGACTGAGCTGTGTTCCAGTCATGCCAGTCCTATTATGGAATGTTTTTTTAAATTAGAGCCGAAGCTTCTAGCTCTAGAAGCTCCGTAACAGAAGTCCGTTAAGTGGTTTGGTCGGATGGGGTCGAGGATGACGGTTTGGGCCCCTTTCCCCTATGATGGAACTACCTCAAGGGATAAGTCCTTCTCCCATGAGAAGAGGATCCATCTCCCATCCATATTTCCTATATAAACCTCCCTTCTTCCCAATCACAAGCTAGTTAGAGTGTTAGCTGAGTGTGAGTATATTATTTTGATTAGACAAGCAAGCTATTACTAATTGTAGCCATCTAGTTGTGTGAGAGAGAAGTGTGTTTGGTTTGGAGTGAAGCCTAAGGGGAAGAACCTTTAAACTATTGTTGTTTGAATCCATCATGGAGTGTTAGTAAGTGTGTGTGGGAACCTGGTCTTGTCAAAGGAAGACGGCGACGTCAAGACAAATGGTTGTAATATCTCTTTGATATTAATATATGCAACTATCGATTGATTTCCTACATGTTTTGTAATATTACATATTCGTGTCTTAATGCTTCTTGACTCTTTAAGTAAGTTTAATTTCAATTTGTCTATTATTATGTTTGTATGTTGTTGTTGTTTACTTGTTTCAGGAGCTTGAAGAAGGAAGTGAGAGATTGTTGGAGCGAGCAAGCTAGGACATCATCAAGTAGGATAAGCGACCAAGAGGTAGGCCCTCTTGATTAATTCTAACCTAAAGAAATCTTCCATAGAATGTATCTTTTGTGGCTAGACCCATTATCGGGCTAGAGGAATTCGTTCGTGTCCACACTTACAATTTTACTTCACCACAAATTAGCAAATCCGTTAGGCTTTACCTCAAAAAGTATTATGCTTAGGTCATCTTGCATGGATACTTATGTACATTAGTGTGTGATTCATTTTTGTACAACGTGGTTTTGTGTGATAGTGATGAGTCACATTTCATCTCTTTTCTCAACTCGTTAAAATCATATGAAAATATCGCAGAGTATTTTTTTCCCTTTTTGACTCGTTAAAGAGAATAAAAATGGGGGGTCCGCTTTCGGCTCTTTTCTAACCCTTTAAAAGAAAAAATATGGCCAAGCCCTTATCATTTCAAACTCGTTAATGGATGCAAAATTTTGTGTGCCCAGTATAAGTTTACCCTTTTTTCGGGCCGGGAGGCACTATTTACAAAAAAGGTACTCCTTGACTAAAATGGCCAAGCAGTTCTCTCAAGTATTTTTTTCTACCTTTTCGGGCTTGAGAGACACAAATGTACGAAAAGGGACCATGTGGAGTTTTCTTTTACGTGTCTTTTTCAAACTCTCTAAACGTGAAAAAGATACTGAGTTACACCTTTGTCGGACTCGTTAAACTATTAAATGACATCGGATTCATCACCATGACGAACATGAGCTTCTCCTTCCTAGGGCTCGTTAAACTTACTAGGTTAGATTCATCTAAAGGATGAACTTACAGTGCAAGCATATGTTATCTCCTTCAAGCTTGTGATTAAAAAATAATTGTGGTACTTGCCAGAAATGGTGGGGCAAAATTTGGAAATCTATCGAGTCATGTCGGCAACTTACTCTTGAACATGACACTCTTTGCTTCGTGTAGGGTTGGGACATCCTCCTTTATATCATTGACCTTCATGGGTTTGGGCTAATCATTTTTTCCTTCCATTTGATCTTTGCCATGTCATTATGACCACCGATCCCATGGATCCAAAAGCTGCCAAACTTCCAGTTGTGTTGTTGGTATGTTCAAGAGTTGTCCTTCTGCAATTACACTTACCTCTGCTTTTTAGTATCATCCAAAATAATTTTGCATCCTCTCATCTCGCATCGATGATGTGGGATTCATTATGGCCATCCCTCAACAAGGTTGCTTTCCGTCGACATCAACTCATTAGCTGGGAAGTTAATCGAGAGACTCCCTTCCAGTACCTTAGAGCTTGCATGCCTTAATGGTAAGTTCTTTGCACTCGATGACAAGTTCACATCATCGGCTTTTGATCGAGTGATTTCACGGGAATTCAACTTCAGTTCCTGTATTCACATTCCTTGAATTGTGCTGATAGTACCTTGAGGGCCATTGTCATTATTGGTGGTTTCTCTCACGCTTGTTAACAGTTTATGTCATTGACTGGTAATCAAGTGACTTTCTAGCATGTTCGATGTCAACACATATATTCACATGCTAGGATCTGTACTTTGATCGGGTCGTGTTGGAGCGCAAGACCCTGGACTCAAATCACACAAGTCCATGTTGCGAAGTGGTGTGACATGGTTTATGATGATATGCATGTCTCTTTCAGATGGTTGGTTGTGACCAGACCATGAGTTATCATATGTGATCCTTCTCATTATTGGATGGCTGCGACCATACCTTGGTTTCATTATGATCTTCTTTGACAGATGGCTGCGGCCATACTTGGATCCATTTACATGATCATTCTATGGATAGCTGCATCCATGCCACGATTCATGTATCATTTGATAGAGATCTCAGTTTATGTATATGTATATGTACTTGCTTGCAGGTTTTTCAATAGCAGACCAGTTCCCCGCACTGATTTATAAAGCATTTCATCCCTCACTCTAGCTTGGCCTTCACGCTTTAAGGGGCATCTATTACACAACATTTTGCCACTGTCCTTATACTCCCCATTCCTTGATCCTGGAGGACCTCTACAGTGAACCCCGCATGCTTTGCCTTCACAAAGAAACTCCCATTATGTACCTCTTCATGAGCAGATCATTTCCCTTTTGCACCATTTCCCCTGAAACTTCTGCTTTGCCCAGTTTACAAGACCGACGCTAATGGTATTTGTCTCCCCCATGCTGATGTGCAGATATTAGCACTATTCCCCACGTTGACCGGTGTGACTGAGCTATGTTCCAGTCGCGACGGTCCTGTTATGGAAAGTTTTTTAAATTAGAGCCGAAGCTTCTAGCTCTAGAAGCTTCGCAACGGAAGTCCGGTAAGTGTTTTGGCCGGATGGGGTCGAGGATGATAGTTTGGGCTCCTTTCCTCTATAATAATGGAACTACCTCAAGGGATAAGTCCTTCTCCCATTAGAAGAGGGTCCATCTCCCATCCATATTTCCTATATAAACCTCCCTTCTTCCCAAGCACAAGCTAGTTAGAGTGCTAGTTGAGTGTGAGTATACTATTTTGATTAGACAAGCAAGCTATTACTAGTTGTAGCCATCTAGTTGTGTGAGGAAGAAGTGTGTTTGGTTTGGAGTGAAGCCTAAGGGGATGAGCCTTTAAACTATTATTTTTTGAAGCCATCATGGAGTGCTAGCAGAAGTGTGTAGCAACTTGGTCTTGTTAGAGGAAGACTGTGACGTCAAGACGAATGGTTGTAATCTCTCTTTGATATTAATATATCCAATTATCGATTGATTTCCTACATGTTTTGTAATATGACATATTCGTGTCTTAATGCTTCTTGACTCGTTAAGTAGGTTGAATTGCAATTTATTTATTATTATGTTTGTATGTTGTTGTTGTTTACTTGTTTCGGGAGCTTGAAGTAGGAAGTGAGAGATTGTTGGAGTGAGCAAGCGAGGAAATCATCAAGCAGGATAAGCGACTAGGAGGTAGGCCCTCTTGATTGATTCTAACCTAAGGAAATCTTCCATAGAATGTATCTGTTGTGGCTAGATCCATTATCGGGCTAGAGGAATTCATTCATGTCCGCACTTATAATTTTACTTCACCACAAGGTACCATAGTCACGACGTGTTTATATAAATGAATAATATGTGTTGGGAAAGAAGGATCCACAACAAAGCCTAAGGACAGAGCATGAGGACTTATACATATTGTTGACAAAGTTCTGGAAATTTTGAGCAATTAGCTTGCATGTTGGCCCTAAATTTTTGGAACAAGGTTTATGGTCGCACTGCCAGAAACAGGAAATCTCGACCACAAATGCACTGAGGATGGGTTATCTGTGTGGTTGGAGGTATCTGGCTGCACTGACAAGCCTGTATCCATGCAAATGAGAAGTAATCTAGGTCAAGGAGTGGTCCAAGCTCAGGGAAAATAATCACCACGGAAAGTTAGGATGATAATAGTGTGATCATGTGTCTCTAGGAGTTTGTAGTCAATTCTGGATAATGGACCCAATTTCTGTAATTGCATCTTTGAAGTTGGGTTATGCATAATAACTCTCAACTCACTTTTACACTAGTAATCATGTAAAAATTGGGTAAATGTGGCGTAGGGTGTTACAATCTTGCACTTCTGGTTGGGTCCTACTTCATCTCTTCTCCAAAGGCCCTCTTCTTTCCTTTCCCTATACTCAACAACCACCAAGACCAAAACACAAAGACATGAATAAAGAAGAAGCAAGGAAAAATAAGAAGCTGACAATAACAACACAAACAACATGGCCATTCTCAATGTCAGCAGTCAAAACAACAAATAAAATATGAATCCAATTGGTAAAATACAAAATATATAAAATGTTCATTAACCCACAACAACTCAGTCCCATGAGGTATGCTGCTCAGTGTTTCCTTCACCACCACCATATATATATATATATGAAAAATCGGATGCATTCTTTTCCAATGTTTTATGGAAACCTTAAAATTTTAACATCCCTCGAAATAGCTCCTCAAGAGATCTACTCTTTCAGGGGAAATTCCCCTATCTTGTTCATGACGGACTTGGTCCATGGTATACTGCACCATACCATTGTCCATGCTTTTACTTCTTGATACAATTGAGTGTCCTTATGTGATGTCCCACACACCCAACTGTTAGTTATATCAACATAAATAAATTAGTTGTTATCTTGCCATTATAATACCAATCATGTTGATCTTCGATCGTTCACACATATAGAGTTCATTTTAGTCACGTAACATACCCCTTATTATCCCTAGCCCTAACTAAGGGTAAAAGGAGGAATTTATTAGTTTGACCCAACCTCCAAGGTCTAGTTATGGAAATGGGGCCTAATTTATTTTCTCAACTTTATCAAGACCTAAAATGGATAGTATTGGCATTTTGTTCATCTCATCGATATCTTTCCAACGATATGACATTTACCTTAATTGGATTTTGGGATAAAAAAATGTGAACCCTCAAAGATTGGCCTATTAAAATATGCATGGTCATCCTTGGCTGCCACATGGCACCTATGTGTACCTCACATGATGCTCAGTGGCTATACATGTCATCACCCACATAGTAGTTACTGACCTGCTCATACGGGTGTCATGTTATATGTGGATACTCCCTTTTTTCATAACTTATTAATTGTGTGTGTGTGTGTATATATATATATATATATATATATATATATATATATATATATATATATATAGAGAGAGAGAGAGAGAGAGAGAGAGAGAGAGAGAGAGAGAGAGATACCATACAAGGGTGAAACTACCCCCTTCCACACATACGGGTGATGTGGCCCCTATTAAATGCCACCTCAACCCAGGAATAGAATCCTGATGGTTCACTTGCAGCCCATGTTGAATCTTCCGGGGTTATATGGCACCACTTATAACATACGCGACCAATCTGCTACTACACCACTCAAGGATTTTCCATCTTGTTCCCTTTTTTAAAACCTTCAGGGACTATATTACATAATATATATGTATACACAACCCACACATATTGTTCCTACAAGAGGGTGTGACCCTCATACGCCACATCACCCCGACCCTTAACACCTTGTTGGTTCCAATGCAATGATCCTTTGAAACTTCCAGGGTGATGTCAACCTCCATGTCACGCTTCTACCTCTGTTGATTGATGTTAAGTGGGTATGTTGTGGTGTGGGGTATGACCCCTTATTGGACCGCTTATAAGGATGTATTTTCTCCCCCTGCAGTGCAACCTTGGCCATGTTAGTCCCTCACAGCCACATCACCCCGAGAATAAAATCCCAAGGGTTTTGAACAACGACTCCTTGTTAAAATTCTAGGGTAAAAGTCTTAGGATCGTCCATGGTAGTAGCAGCGCCTTATGATCAATGGCTTAGATCACCTCCCTTCCAATACTCGATCATAGTGCTTGTCCATATGGTCATATCAGGCTCAATTTTAACCCTCTATCACTTAAGGCCTCCATCCTTCCTCGCACCTTAACAATAAATATTGTATGCAGTTAACAAAACTTTTTCCCAAGGCCCCCAATGTAAACAAATATCTATATATGCAAGCAACTCAAGCCCCTTCTGCTATGCACTATTTTCACATGACCACAATCTCCCTTGAGCTTGATCACGACTCAGCCATACTACTACATATATAAATATATATGCACAGTGATGCATCTCTCTCTCTCTCTCTCTCTCTCTCTCTCTCTCTCTCTCTCGCTATCGCTATATATATATATATATATATATATATATATATATATATATATATATATATATATATATATATATATATATATATATATATATATATATGTATGTATGTATGTATGTATATATGAATGTTATCTCTCTTGAGCTTATTTAAGCCTCAACCTAACCTGACCTCACACACACACGCGCAGACATTATATACACAAATTGGAGCATTATATATTTTGACCTTAAATAAGGACTTGGCCTAACCCAAAAACACACACGCACACATATAGTCTTACAAAATCAAGCTAGCCCTCTGGGACTTGTAATTTATAAGCCAATACCTAAAGGCCATCCAGATAACAAAACAATAGTTATTACAAAGATCCTTCTACATCCTGACACTCGAGAAACTCAGACATTGCTCCAAACTCAAGCAATAATTGATTTACATACTTAAATACATACATGTCCTTAACTAGAATTTATACTCAAATTAACACAAGGACTTAACTCATTCCAAAACCATGCATGAACTCATTAATTCTCTATCATATAGGAACTATACTTCCAAATATTATCAAGGCCATTATTAATCAATGTATTTAACAAATATTAAGCGCTCAACGCATTTTAAAAATTTCAATCTCATATTAAGACATAGATCCACCTATTTTTTCCATTCAATATTTCAAGCCAACATTTAGGCTCTAGAAGAAAACACTGGAATCAATCTACTCTTTATATGAATACAAAAAATTACTTCAAATCCATATTTGTACAAGAAATCCCATTCTAGAATTGAGACCATAACTAAGCACATGTGTGGAATTCAATAGCCTTTATACAACACAACAAACATCCATTTGGAAATCCATTCTACAACATGCATAATATGTGCTCATAATATATAACCAAAATCAAGAGTTCTACATGCATATAGGCTATAAGAACACTTCTATGAAAATGAAGGAATCCAACAACCGAGATTGGGACTCTAACTCTCCTCCCAATCATGGATAAGCTACAACCAATTCTTACTGTAGTTGTCACCCCCAAGTCAGATTTAAAAGCTTGAGGAAGGGTGCTTCAAGGTATACTTTCGCACCATCGGGGGTCTAGAGATCCTGCAATCTCCACCCATAAACCAAATAAAGGAGTCCAAAGGCTAAACCACCTCCACCCTCATCCAAACAAAGGAATCTAGGGACTTTTCTCCACCCCCAGAGAGATTGTGCACAATAGTTCCACCCAAGCCCGGGAATCCAAAACAAACTGTGATAAAACCAGGAAACAAACAAAGGGAGGCTTCAAAACACTTCTCACTAGGAACCCAAGAAGGAAGCCTCCACCCCAATTGTCAAGAGAATCTATAGTTTAATTCATCTCCACCCCCCAACCAATCATGGAATATAGAGACTACTACTCCTCACCTAAGAGATGTGTCATTCTATCCCTCTAGTTCTCAACTAAATTATTGTGGTTCACTTCTCATTTCCCTAGCAATGTAGAGCTTCCTTTCACTCAAATCTTGCACTTTTCTTCTTCCTCTATCTCTGTCTAGAGCCTGCAATACCCTACAAGGAATATTTTCTATCCTTCCACCTACTCCTCACATTTCTGCTTGGAGATGACTTTGAGAGCCCTCTTTTCCTCCTCAACCACCATTGCAACTCACACCTTCTTTTGAGCTCTTCATGTGATGTCCTCTCTACTCGACCTTAAGAATTTTGTTATTCTAGTAATTCCTATAACCATTGATAACCTCTCTCGACCTCCACTTTCTGTGGTTGTTCTCATTGACTGCGAGAGTCCTCTCCATTGTGTCCAATAATGGTCTCTCTCTCTCTCTCTCTCTCTCTCTCTCTCTCTCTCTTTGTTTCCGTAATTTCCTCCCACTATTGTTGTTGCAAGCATTGATGGTTGCACGCACATGCATTCCCTATAGCCTCCTCTTAAGCTCTCTCGCGATGGTTCTTCTCCTACTAGCCAGTGAAACCCATACTTTTTCATTTAATTTTGTTCCGTTTTCTTTTAGTTTTTGACCAACAGGGACATGGGATGTCCTTGGTTTTTAGTTGCATTTAATAATAAATTAACTCCAATAAGGCCACCAGTCAGCCCATTACTGATATTAATAACCACATCTCTAAATTCCCAAGCAACCTTCTCCCCAAGCTCTGAAATTTGTGTCCCATATCTCAACCATTTTTAAAGTCAAAGTATATTAAATATTTACAATGAATGGGAATTAGCACGGGGTTGTCACAATCCCCTCCCCCTTGGAGGAACACCATCCTCAGTGTTCTAATCATAAACACAGTGAAAAACATGCTTAGTCTCAACATAAATCATTGTGAGCTTTATTATGCATCTCACTTACAATTATATTTTACATAAATATAGTTTTTTTGGTTAGTAATTAAATATACCTTAAAATATTCTTGGATCAACCACTGTCGATGGCTTATTTGTAGTTTCTTGTTTCTTGTTGCGCCCAATTTCAACTTGGTTGCTAACCTTTTTCCCAGAGTGTTTCCCAACTCCATCATTTGGTGTTATTTTTCTCTTGCACTCTTGTTCCATCAACGAACAACTACCAACCCATTGCTTCATGGAACACCCCAATGTGCTTTTGATTCCAATCATCCATACTCATGACCCTTTTCAAAATCAAAACTAGTTTACAACATCCGCTTCTTTGCATCACAGTCCCTTAGGTAATCTGATCCCCCTTCCGTGCAACCACTCACCTTTAATTTTAGGCATCCTCTTCTTTGCTTCTCAATCCCTTGGGCGATCCATTCCTTGGTAAGGATTCCTCGCATTAGAAGGATCTTATAACCAATGTATTTCCCTATCTCGACACTTCATGTTGTTCATAGCATGCTTCAATGTAATTATCGAGCACCATTGGGTGCTAGTGTCCCACAATGTCCTTATTCCTAAAATCTCTTCCAGCATATTGTTGCATGCTTTAATTCATTTTTCACTTTTGTTATAACCTTGCAACCAACTCCATCCACCGAAACTGTGCAATTCCATGCTTTCCTACATCATGGAACACAAATTTCCATTAGACTCATCATAAGGAATTGTAATAAATTTATATCATACCTCATTGGTAGCTTATCCATGAGGTGAACATGGAATTTTACTTTTATTCCTATCACAACAAAACTATTTAAATCGTAAACCAACTAACATAAATCAAAGCATTAAATTACGTTCATAATTTAGAAATTTCTAAAAATGAATGAAATATTGATACTTATCTTGATTTACTCTTTGCTACTTGCTTTACACACACTAAATCGATTTCCAAACCTAGTAAGCATCTAATGGCCTTCTCTTTTCTCATACACACACTACATTAGTTGTCAAACCTGGTAAGCACACAGTGCCTTCTCCTCTTCTCTTCAACTTCCACATGCTATATCGGTTGCCAAAGAAACAAGGGAATATAGAGTCTCCCCTCCACCCTCAATCATCAAGGGAATCACCTCCACCCTATACCTAGTGCCTTCTCCTCTTCTCTTCAACTTCCACACGCTATATCAGTTGCCAAAGAAACAAGGGAATCTAGAGTCTCCCCTCCACCCTCAATCATCAAGGGAATCAACTCCACCCTATATATATATATATACACACACACCCATGAATACCAATCCTGGTAGTCTTTCCTCAACATAATATTATCATCAAGAATGAAGAGGCTAACCCACCTCCACTTAACACATTATCATCAAGAATCCAAAGGATACCACCTCCACCCACACTAGGAATCCATAGGACCTTGTTCCTTCACCCGAAAATTTTATTTTTTCATGTTTTTTCCATGTGCACCCACAACCCAAATCTTGAGTCTCTGGTTCTTTCATTTGTCCATGCTTGTCCCTACATACTCCTTTCATTCTACTACTTTATCCTTTAACATTCCCTATCTGTAACGCAAGTATGGGCACAACATGATAATCATATTCAAATGATATTAATATCATTTATCATCCAAGCCTACTTTTGCCTAATTGATTCGTTATTAAAACAAGAACCTTTTCATGCCATTCACATATGCATTAAATAAATTGAAATAGTCACTCTTCCACAAGAATGACCCTTGAAAAACCCTAACAATATCTCTCTCTCTCTCTCTCTCTCTCTCTCTCTCTCTCTCTCTATGTATATATATATATATATATATATATATATATATATATATATCTATATATATAGACACAAACACAATACATAATTACAATTGTAATTAGATTTAAGGTTAAGAGAACTTCCTTTGTGCCATGTCACTGTCCATTTTCTTCCCCATGGAACCAACCAACCCATTTGGTGGTCATACTACTATCCACTCAATCAAGGACATGATAGATATTGAATTATGTCAAATAAAACCAAGGTTAGATAACTCCTTATGTATAAGCAAAGCATGCATTATTCAAGGGAATTCTCTTTCCAAAATTCCTCCCTTTTCCCTCTTCATTTAAATTTGTTGTTTTTTTTGTTATATAATAATTTCTAGCCATTTACCTTTTATGCGTGACTATTGTCATGTTCAGGATTAAGTCTCTAATATGTTCCAGCATTGGCCTTTTTCTGGCCCATCTTCCCAATATTAGAATGTTCTTTTTCATGCCAATCATGCACTACCTCATCCCAACCTTTCCCATTTTCCTTTACACTCATTGCTTATGCATAGGAATCTCTCTATTTATATTGTTCTATTGGTCCTCCTAAGTCCTCTACCAAAGCCTCCCACATGGCTTCCTTTCCACCCCAACCAACTTGTCTTGAGGCCCCCAAGCATAAAGATTGAAAAGAAAATATGAAATCAAAAGGAAAATTCAAGAGGTAAGGGAAACATTGCAAAAACAAAATCCACAAGCAATCATAAACGAATTCTGCAAACAAAATGACATGGCCATGCATAGTTAGCATTCAATTGATAGAAAACCATACAGTAAAATTTAAAAATCATATTAGCATCAAACAAACAGTTCCCAAAACTTGGCTCAATGCCCCTGAATCCAACCTTCATGGCACTTTTTTCCACCATACAATGCACACACACACACACACACACACACACACACATATATATATATATATACAGCTTGAGTGGGCCTAATAGTTAAGAGAATGTGTTTCCTCCTAAGAGGTCACAGGTTCAAAACCAGAGGGGGGTAGAGTATGTATGCCTTCATAGACTTAGCAGACAAAATCACTGCGTGGAGTTGGGCCCCTTGTCCCACAAAAAAGGGAGTCTTATACAACAATTTGGTGTCTGGCTTGGTCGTGACCTTAAAGTTAGATTATATATATATATCTATATATATATATATATATATATATGCAACAAAATTAATTTGAGACTCTTCCCTTGGTGTATCGCAACCTCTAAGTCTTAATTTCCCTCACAGTATTACACAAGGAAAACTTTTCCAAAATATATGTATGCATATATCACATAGCTTGAGGGGTTTCCCCCTCCTCTTTCTTGACATCTTGCATCGCAATTCTATGTTCCCTTGGTTTGCAAGGGCTAATTCCTTTATTTTTCTTCCAACATGAACAATCTCTTCTCAAGTGTTTCTCCCTACATAACCAACATGCGATGGGATTATTTTCCTTCTCAGCCTCACGAGGCCTCTTTCTACTAGCATAACTTCCCTCTTTTGAGGGGCAATCTCGTTGTGTCAATTCTTGTAGGTGTTCTTTCAACTTTGATTTCATCTTGGCCAACCTTTGCTACTTTCTAGCAAGCTTCAAGCTCCTGAACTCAGCCTTCAAGTTCTTGAAGGTTATTTTTCGTTGATGGATTTGGTCCATATCCTACTATGCCCTACCATGATACACGCTTCCTTTTGCTTCCATTGAGTCTTTCTATGTGCAACCACATACACTTAATTTCTAGTGTATTAATGGAATAATATAAAAAATTATACCATTTTTAATTTCACCATGCTAATCCAAGCATAATCCTTGTAGTTGCTCACATATCCTCAATTTTTTGTCAATCACATGTCTCAAGCCAAGACACAATTATTAATTGCATTAGATTGATTTGAAAACTCAAAATTACATATACATTCATATCAATAGGTTTTCTCTCCTACTCTTACAATTTTTATAAGTCATTCTAAAATCAAGCCCATCAGTAGTAATTTAAAGTCAACCATCATTATCAATTTTCAATATTAGTTTTTGTGCTAAAACCTGTAATAACCATTATGTTTAGCTTCTTTACTCAAGCCAGCTATCATGGAATTTTCAATCTCAAAGGTCAGTTAAAGCCATATATATATCACATCAACATTTTCCATCTTCATAATTTATGGTCATCACATTCATGAATGTATCATAGATATGCATGCAATTTGCAATCATAATTCTATCACAATGCTACACCCAACACCCACTTCCATAAGCAAGAATTTAACATATAATCAACAATCATACTATTTCTACCAACCCTAAATAAGTATACATCGAAACCTATCACTCTTTAATAAGACCACAAAATAGCATGTCTCCAATCCACCAAGGATTTTTGTCACATGCAACCATGGGATTTCTTACCACTCAATCATTGTAAAAATATAAATATGTATAATCAGAAACATACTATGTTGTGCAATACAAGAAACACAGGGATTTTCCAAAATGCCTTAGATCATACAAGAAATTCACTTTCTCATACATCCCAACTAAGTAGGAATACATCACTTAACCAATAGTGCTAATACACTACATCAATTATACACAAAAACTATGTAGGAATTTATGCAAAAGAAATAATAATTATCCTAGCTCAAATCAATAAGGTGTCCCAACCTTTAGCCTACAAGATAGTAACCACATACATTGCTAATGCATCCCTCAAACTACATGCTAACAAAATTATTTCGATCCACATGAAATTATATAATCAAATGACATAAATGACATAAAAACCACAATATGTGCTATGAGTAGTATGCCATCACTATTTACCTTTAGCTAGGCACCTAGAGCTTATGCTACATTCCATCTCCAAAGATCCAAAGGTTCTAAGTTGCACCCTTAGCTTCGTTTCCTTTGTGATAGAGCCCATCCAGTCCAAGTTTTGAAGTTGGAAGATTTGATACCAATTTGTAACATACCCCCTACTATCCCTAGCCCCAACTAATGGTAGAAGGAGGCAATAACTAGGTTAACCCAATCCCTAAGGCCTAGTTATGGAAGCAGGGTCTAAATTTTTTTCTCAACTTTCTCAAGACCTAAAATGGGTGGCATTTTTGCATTCATCTCATTGATACCTTTCCAACGATATAAAGTTTACCTTAATTGATTTTTGGGATCAAAACATATGAGCCCTATAATATTGATCTACTAAACAATGGTTGGCCATCCTAGCCTACCATGTGGCACCCACATGGACCTCATTTGGTTCCCACTTGACTATCTATGTCATTGTCGACATAACAGTTTCCAACCTGCTCATATGAGTGTCATGTTATATATGTACGCTCCCTTTGTCCATAACTTACTAAACATATGTGCATACACATGCACACACACACATTACCATACAAGGGTGAAAATTCTCCCTTCCACACATACATGTCATGCACCCCTCCAAAATTCCACCCACCCTGGGAATAGAATCCTAGTGGTTCACTTACACCCCCCATCAAAACTTTTGGGATTACGTGGTACCACTTATAAAATATGCAGTCCCTCTACTACTACACCAACCAAGGATTTTCCATCTTGTTCCCTTTTTTCAAAACCTCCAGGGACTATGACTATATATATACACACACACACACACATATATATATATATGGTGTATGAGGGGTCCGTACCCTGGTAAGAACTATATATATATGTATATGTATGTATGTATATATATATATATATGTATATATATATATATATATATATATATATATATATATATATATATATATATATATATATATATATATACATATACATATATATATAGTTCTTACCAGGGTACGAGCCCCTCATATGCCACATCACCTCGACCCTTAACACCCCGATGATTCCAATGCAATGATCCTTTGAAAATTCTAAGGTCACTTCACCCTAGGGTGATCTCACCCTCCACATCATGCTTCTATCTCTGTTGATTGATGTTAAGTGGGTATGCTCTGGTGTGGGGTTCAACCCCTTCGTGTACTACTCACGAGGATGTATTTTCTCTCCCAGAGTGCAACCTTGGCCATGTGGGTCCCTCTCAACGATGTTACCTCGGTAATAAAATCCCGAGGGTTCCAAACAGAGTCTCCTTGATAACATTTTGGGGTAAAAGTCCTAGTATCATCCACGGTGGTAGCAAGAACTTGTGATTAACATTTCGGATCACCTCCCCTCTAGCACTTAGTTATAATTCTTGTTCATATGGGTGTATTGGGCTCAAGTTTAACCATCTAGCAGTTAAGGCTTCCATCCTTCCCCACGTCGTAACAAGAAAAAATGTATATAGTTAACAGGACCTCCACCCAAGGCCCCTAGCATAAACACATATCTATATATGCAAGCACCTTGAGCCCCTTCTCGTGTGCACTACTTTCACATGGCCACAATATCTCCTGACCTTGATCACGAATCGACCATATGATTACATACATATAGATATATATGCATAATGTTTCCTCCCTTGAGCTTACATTATTCTGGCTCGACTCAGCGTGTGACCTACAAACATATAATTGTACATATTTATATATGTATATAAATGAAAATTTTCTCTCTTGAGCTTAGTTAAGCCTTGAACAAACTCAACTATACACACACACACATATATGTTATATAAAAACATGAGTGTTATCTCTTCTAATCTTAAATAATGACTTGGCCTAACCCATAAATACACACACACACACATAGAGTCTTACAAAACCAATCTAGCTCTCTGGGACTTATAATTAATAGAAAAAGGCCTAACAACCATTATGATAAAAAAATAATAGTTATTACAAAGATCCTTCGGCATCCTGACACTTGGGAATATAAGACATTGCTCCAAACTCAAGCAGTAACAAATTCAGATACTCAAATGCATACATATCCTTAACTAGAATTTATACTTAGATTAACACAGGGACTTAACTCATTCCAAAACCATGCATGAATTTAGTAAATCTTTGTCATGCATGAACTATAATTATCATTATTATCAAGGCCATTGTTAACCAACATATTCAACAATCATTAAACACTAAATGCATTTAAACCAATTTAGGCTCGGATTAAGATGGAGATCCACCTATCTATCCCATTCAAGGTTTCAAGCCTACATCTATGCTTTGGAGGAAAACATCATAATAAATCCACTCTTTATATGAATACACAAAAGGCTTTGAATCCATATTTGTATAGGAAATCCCATTCTAGCATTAAACCATGCATTGAGACCATAACTGAACAAATGTGTGGCATTCAATAACATTTATACAACACAACAAACATACATTTGGAAATCCATGGTACACAAGGCATGAGATGTGCTCATAATATATAACCAAAAATAAATATTTCTACATGCATCTAGGAATCTGTCAACTAATATTAGGACTCTTACTCTCCTCCCAACCATAGACAAGCTATAGCCAATTCTTACTTGCAGTTGTCACCCCCAAGCCAAATTTTGGAGCTTGAGGAAGGGTGCTTCAAGGGATATTTTCACACCATAGGGAGCCCAAAGATCCTCCTATCTCCACTTAACAACCAAATAAGGGAGTCCATAGGTTAAACCACTTGGACCCTTAGAGAGATTGTGCACTGTAGTTCCACCCAAGCTCGAGAATCTAGAACACATTGTGATAAAACCAGGAAAAAAGGAAAGGAAGGTTTCAGAACACTTCTCACCTAAATCCCAAGAAGTAGCCATCCACCCCAGTTGTCAAGGGAATATAGATATTAAACCATCTCCACCCTCCAACCAATCAGGGAATCCAAAGACTACTGCTCCTCATTTGAGAGGTGTGTCCTTCTAGCCCTCTAGTACTCAACTGAATTATTGTTGTTCACTTCTCATCACCCTAGTGACGCAGATATTCCTTTAGATCAACTCTTGCACTTGGTGTCTTCCTCTTTCTCTATCTAGGACCTGGAATACCCTATGAGAACTCTTTTATGTCCCTCCTCCTCCTCCTCTCATTTCTACTTGGACATGGCATTCATAGCCTTGTTTCTCTCCTCAGTCAACGCTGCAACTCGCACCTTCTCATGAGTTTTTCACAAGATGTCCTCTCTGCTCTACCTTAGTGATTTCTATATTCTAGTAATGCCCAAAACCATTGAGAACCTCTCTTGACCTCCACTTGGTGAAATTTCCTTAATTACAACAACTGAAATTTATTCTTCTATCTTATGAAAATTATATTTCTTAAAAAATTAATCATGACAAATGAGGAATAAATCACTATTGCAATTTTCACAAATAATACCATGAACTAAGAAATAATTTACACACAAGAATAATTGACACTAGTATTTTTGGAAAAATTATCCCTGGAAAAACCCCAATGTAGGGAAAACTAGTTTTGTAGATGAGGGTTTTATTATTAGTATTCAAAAAAAATTGAATACAATTTTCTTGCCTCTCACTAGCAAAGCTCCAACAAATATTTTTTCCACTAGAAAAATCAAATAGGAAACATAAATGTCACTTCTTCAAAGCCACATGCCCTCCTCTGTGCAATTGACACTCCCTGCCTGCAATACAGACTAGCAAATATGGAAATGTGTACAACCCTTTAAGGAACTTGAACCGCCTCTAGAAATTCATTCTGACAATGATATTTTCCTCTTGCAATTAGTCTGAGAAACTCATACCTCCTTAGAGGCATGTCTCTGGCAACTGAAAATTGAATTTTTTCCCATCTATGTGTACTAGCTAACTTGCACTAGCTAATACAACCTATATACAGAATAATTCAGCCTACTTCCTTCTCTCAGAATGTTGGAATCTCTATGTTGGAATCAAGTTCATGCCTAAACTTGGAACATGTAGCACATCTTTAACATTGTTTCTCTTGCCTGACTCCCTCTGAATGTTGATGGCACCTCTCCCGCCTGGAGTGTATTTAGTCTTGTTTCCCATTTGTATCTAGCAGTCCATCTCCTCTTTCTTATAATTGGGGAAATATTCTCTAACTCTTGTCATATGTGCTATCACTCCACTTTCGATATACCATACTCTTGTGGATGTAGATCTATAAAGGAGATTTATGAGAGAGAATTCATGTTCTATCCTCAAAGACAAATCATTAATGTCCACTAAAGTTGTTTTCTGGTTCCCCTTCATTTGTACCTTCTTCTAGTTAGGACATTGGCTAACATAGTGTCCATGCTAACCACAACTGAAACACTTGACCTTGCTTAGGTATTTTTTCTTTTTTTCTCCTTTCAAGCCTATTCCCTTGTTGGAACACTTCTTCACCTTCCCTTTTCCTGCTAGGGCTATGATTTCCTGCTCCTTCTCAACCTTCATAGTATTTTAATTGTTGTTGCTAATTCCATTAACTAGGTTGCACCTAATCTCTTCCTAAGTGAAATAACTCCATAGACAATCCCAACTTGGTAGTGTATGTCGTCCATTGATCACTTGGACGAACACATTCGCTCCTTGGGAAACCCATTTAGAGTTATTTGCACTAACTTGTTATCACTTGGATTATCCTGCTCCTTCTCAACCTTCATAGTTTTTTAGTTGTTGTTGCTACTTCGATTAACTAAGTTGCACCTAATATCTTCCTACGTGAAATCATTCCATAGACAATCCCAACCTGGTAGTTTATGTCACCCATTGATCACTTGGATGAACACATTCCACTTCTTAGGAAACCCATTCAGAGTTATTCACACTAGATTGTTATCACTTGGATTGCAGCCAATTCATCCCTAGAAAGTTGAACTATAGAAAGACAGGAAACCACATATTCACCCTTCTACATCTTAATGGTCCTTAGATTTTCTCGGAAAATCAAATTCATATTTTTTATAGGATTTTGGTACAGATTTAAAATCACATCCCACATCTGCTTTGTTGTGTGCTTCTCTATGATATGTGGAAAAATATGGTCCTTGAATCCATTAAGGATAATCCTCTTGGATTTGGAATTCTCCTTTTTAGAGGTTTCCAATTTTTGTGGATCTATCAGCCTAGCAATAACATTCTCTACATACTCCATTCCATACTCATCTAATAGAAAAGACATTCTAGCTTTCCAAATGCCAAAGTTGGAGGCTCCATTCAATCTATCCTGATCTCCCAGAATCTATGTGGACATATCTAAAACTTTGGAAATATAGCGAAACCCAAAAACTAAAGAAAAAATCACTGGGTTATAAACCCTCAGCTTTTTCTTCTTGTTCCCTACGTTGATTTATTCTTGTATTGATCTTCTCTGAAACCATCTGAAATTTCCTTAAGTGCAGCAATTGGAATTTATTCTTTTATCTTATGCATGTTATTTTTCTTAATAAATTAATCATGGCAAATAAAAAATAAATCACTACTGTAATTTTCACAAATAATAATAGGAACTGAGAAATAATGCACACACAAAAATAATTGACACCACTATTTTTGGATAAATTGCCCTTGGTAAAACCCCACTGTGGGGAAATCATTTATGTGGATGAAAAATTTTATTATTAATTTTCAGAAAAAATTGAGAATTACAATTTTCTTTCCTCTCACTAGAAAATCTCCGGTAGATATTTTCTCCACTAGTAAAATCAAACTGGAAACACAAGTTTCCTTTTTACAAAACCAAACGGTCTCCTTTGTGTAATTCACACTCCTTACCTACAATACACACTGAAAAATATTGAAATGTGAATCAACCTCTCTAGAACTCGCACTACCTACCAAAAAAAATATGACAATGATCTTTTCCTCCTTCAATTCGTTTGAGCAACTCGTGCCTCCTTCGGCAACTGAAAATCTAATTGTTGCCCAGCTTTGCGTACCAGATAACTCACACTGGGTAGTATGGTCTCTTTGTGGAATAATTTGGCTTCCTTCCTTCTCTCAAAATGTTGGAATGTGGAGAATTTCCATATAAATTCTCTCCTCAATCTTCTTTTCTAAAACCCTTTTGTTGTTGTCTCCCTCGCTCAAACTACACCCTTTCTAACTTTACAACTAGGTAATTTGAAGTGCCTTGTTTTGTCTCCAACATACTCACCAATTTTCTCTTATAATCTCTCATTGATGAATTAATGACCATGATCAAATCACAATCTATATCTAAGATCATCTAGACCCCATCAAGTGACATTTCTGGAAGTCTCTAGAGAAAAATCAATTTACCACAATTACTCTGATTTAATTAACTAATTTTCCTAAGTTAGACTTAGGAAATATTTAATAATTGGCTAATTAAGTTGTTAAGGCATTTCCCTTAGAAACTTTTTCCAAGTCTGGGAGATAATTAACCTCCAATGTTCCTTAGTCTCTTATACACTAATAGAGACTATAACACTTGTCTGAGCTACTAAAATCTAACACACTTCTTATGGTTGTTCTCACTGACTGCAAGAGTCCCCTCCCTTGTGTCTAATGTTGGTCTCTTTTTTTCCATAATTTCTTCCCACTACTGTTGTTGCACCATCGATGGTTGTGTGCACACACATTCCTTTTCAGTCATGATGTTTCTTCTCCTATTGGCTAGTGTAACCCATACTTTTCCATTTAATTTTTGTTCTTTTGCTTGTAGTTGTTGGCCAATAGGGACATGGCACATCCTTTTTTTCAGCTTCATTTAATAATATAGTCAACTCCATTAAGGGCACTAGTCAACCCACTATTGACATTAATAACCACATCTCTCACTTCCTAAGAAACCTCCTCCCCAAGATTTGAAATATATGTCCCATAGCCTTTTCAATTAAAATCAAAGTATATTAAATATTTACAATGAAGGGGAATTAGCATAGGGTTGTCACAAGTCACATGTTCCAAGAATCAAGAAAACATATCAACATTTTTATAACCATGTTATCATAAGATTAGAAATCATCCATTTACCATACTAACATCATCAAATTTTGAAATCAGCCTTTTACCAAGGCTAGCAACCATGACACAGTCTCCAATCAGTTCGTAGTCATCATCCATAGTGCTACAACTAGCACCCACTTGCATTCTTGCGCATATTAGTTGTCTCAAAACAAATTGTATTAGTAAAATTATCTTAAAATATGATAATTCCTTCATGTAGTCTCATAATCACATAGTCATATCATGCACCAAATCAAGAATTTCATTAATAATTTAAGTGTGCATAAAGTTCAAGAATCATAATCAATCATTTTTAGAACACTCATCTAGAGTAGACCACTTATTGGTAGAAAACATCATAATAGTGTACTCACCACATTGTCACAACATGCATATCAACATGCATAGGTGTCACTTGTGTCAGGCTCTCATTACCACCTTATGTTTCATACCCTTGGTTCCCTAAGACTACATGCAAAAATTTTCATTGGCATCCCAATTGTTATGTCAACTTGCTCCAGGTTACAGATTTATCATTAACCACTATTAGTCATCGTAACCATGTTATGACAATAGACTAATAAGATTCTTTATGGATACACATCCATTACTGTATGCATTTAGCATACCTTCATGCATCAATCATATCATTATTTAATATCCATTTGATGGACATGCATCTCTAAACTATTTCATCTTTTGAATTTTATTACGCCTATGCTATTATTCATCAGCTTATGGAAACTTCTCAAAACATCAAAGGAAAGTTTAATCCAACAAGAGATAATCTAATATATTCCTCCTCATAATTTTAACTGCATCTTTGTGTCATGAACTTTTGCAATCATGTTGGGCTGCTCTAGTGAATCTAGTCAACATTCTCCCTGCCTATCTTCTTGCATCAACTAAAATGAATATTTAAGAAACATCAATGTATTTGTATATACATTAAAATAATTTTACATAACCACATATGCATGTGGTAAATGGTCGCCAAAAAAATTTAATAAATAACAAACAATCATTCTTTAAATAACACAAAGTTCCAATTTTTTTCAATCTCCAAAGGTCTAGTGTAGAACCTTTCCTCTTCATTTGATTTGACATAGAGCCAATCCAGTCAAAATGTTGAACTTCGAAGCTCTTATACCACTTTGTAACATACCTACTTCCCTCAGTGACTTATAGAGGTTACAAGATACCCAAAATTTTATTTTTCCTTTTACTAGCTTGACAATAAGATTTGATTCCACTTTATCACATACCCCTGCTAAATTTAGCCTAACCACACTTGCATAAACTTGACTTTCATCTCTCATACATTTTGTCAAACAATTTACATGTAAACCTTTCTTCAAATAATTTGTATAAACCAGTTAAGTAGTATTTTCATTGTATACATTTTGTCATACATTTTCAATGAAATCAAAGTAGAAACATTGCTCTAATTCCACTTGTAACATACTAACTGAAATATACCACTCAATCATGCAACCTTTGATTTTTTTTCTTTGAGGTATTGTATCAAATAGTTTGTATGAAAATTGTAATAAAACACATTTAACACCATTCTTAAAATTCTTAGCATGTGATTAGGAATATATCAACCACAACAATAGGATCATACAACAATACTATCCCCAACCACAAAACAACATTTCCATTGGGTCAAAAACATATTGTATATAATGAATCATTAAACCATTTAGGCATTCTTCAAACACTGTGCTTGCGATCTAATATAGAAAATTCCTTTCATGAAAAGAGGCATATATTAGCTACAATAGTACTATCATAGATAGTACAATCCCCATCCACAAAACAACATTTTAATTGGGGAATTTCATCAAATAGTTTGTATGCAATGATTCATGAAGCCATTTAGGAATTTCTTCAAAGACTTTGCATGAAAACTAATATAGAAAATTCTTCAGGGCATATCTCCTAAATTATAATGGTCCAAGTTCTAAAAATTGAACCAAATTATTAGTGGGAATTCCCCTCACCATGGTTCTGATTTCAACCTCTAGAAACTCACAGATGAAAAGTTATAGTAGAAATTCTAACATGATCTATTTGAAGCATGATTTTAGGAGAATTTAGGGAGCTCGAATACCTTTGATCATATATCATAAAATATCACGACCTAAGATATGAAATTTGGATCAGATAATTAGCGGGATTTTCCCTCACTATGGTCCAATTTTAAGCTTCTCAAATCTACCAAAAGAAAATTTATAGCAGAAATTCCAACATGGCCTGTTTGAAGCATGATTTTAGGAGCATTCAAGAATATCCACTTCCTATGATCATATCTCCTAAAATATTATGACCCAAGATTTGAAAGTTTGACCATATTATAATGGGATTTACCTTCACTATGGTCCAAGTTTCAGTTTCTGGAACCTCTCAGAAGAAAAATTATAGCATAAATTCCAACATGACATTTAAAGATGCATTAACGCAGCTAACTTCCTCTAATCATATTTCCTAAAATTTCACAATCCAATATATGAAAATTGGACCAGAGGATCAATAGGATTTCCCCTCACAATGGTCAAAGTTTCAACTTTTGAACCTCCCAGAAGAAAATTTATAGTAGAATGTCAACATGACCTATTTAAATATGCATTTAGGAAGCCAAACTTCCTCTATTCATATTTCCCAAAATTTCATGACCCCGGATCTGAAAACTAGACCAATGGATCAATAGGATTTCCCCTCACCATGTTCCAAGTTTTAGCTTTTGGAATCTCCCAGAAGAATAGTTATAGTAGGAAAGTGAGCAATAATAATCACAAAGCCCTACATTTCCACATGCAACATATTAAATTGCACAAAAAACTCAAGTCATCTTTCTTAAATACTCAAGGTATAATTTCAATATAATCCACATAATAGTCAAGGAATTTTTTCTATTGATTCCATCCAACAGTTTCCAACAACCATGCAAAATTATCATAGAGCTATACATCAATTCAAGAAAGAGAGAATCATCATATTCATAGCTCACAATTAATAACACTTATTGAAATCTAACAATGAATGAAATTGAAGGTGGGACTTCGATTTCCCACCCAAAGATAGACTAACTACCACTTGTATTTCTTGTAGTAATCACCCCCAAGCTAGATCCACAATGCGAGGGAAATTTTCAAGAAATTTAAGGTTAAAATCATGATCACAAAGTTTGGATCCTTTCAAAAAAATCAAATTTTGTGCTCAAACTTATTTCATTCCAACAAAAAACCAACCACCTCTTATTTTTCAAATTCCATTTTATCCTTTTCTTGTGTGTCTCTTCATGTTCCTCATGGAACATTCTTTACAATATTTCTCGCTAGCTGCACATTTAATTAAGCAGTGGTTCAAGATAACACCACTCGGTTTCTTCTTCCTTTTTCCCCTCATATCATTGATTTGTGGTCCCACTCTCTAGGCCATTTAAATAAATTTATACATTTATAACTAGAGTACAATTACATTACAAAAATAAGGGGGAGTATACTAGGGGTGTCACAAATAATTCCGTCTAAACATCAAATATAATAAGGGAAGCACCAATTGAGTTGTAGATATCCTCAACTCACCTCCTATTGTGGCAATGACCATGGTCCTTAATTCTTGTTAATACTAGACTTTAGAGTGGTCCCAATTGTATGACGATGATGATAAGTTTGTTGTGCATTTATTAGTTTAGAGAAACAAGTTTTAGATTTTCACCTCTAGGTTAGTCATCTATGCCATCTCTTGTTCCTTCACATAAGGATGAAAATATAATTTGTGAAGCATAGTACAATGGGGTGGTAGATCATTTTGATTAGTTCTCTAAAATGAAAATTTTGGTGCCCTATAATAAGAGTGTCACAACAAAAGCTATTTTTAAACTCTTTTGGCCATGTTTGGCCCTCATTTTGGATTTCCAAATATCATTGTTTATTATAGGAACAATATGTTCATAATTATATATTTTTCTAGCCTTTGATCCATTATGGGTATTTTTACCCACCAAAAGTCAGTAACCCATAGGAGAAAAAAAAATTCCTCATTTTACAGTCAATCAATTAGTAGCCCTATGATGGTCTTCAAATAACACTATGCTAGAGTTCTCCACCTAGTACATCAGTCAATACTCTCTCCCATTTGGAATTCATCTTGAAGGAAGGTGGGTCATCTATCAGCAAATACTCTAACCATTTTTGCAATCATGTGCTTTTATTTAATATTATAGACATATTAATATAAATGACGAGGAATACTAGATGATTGAATGCTCCTAATTGTATCATTGCTCCTACACTTCTTGGGACGTTAGTATTTGATTCTAGTCTAGTGGGATATCCTTTGGTGCCTTGTGGTTTAGGAGGGGCACTACTTGGGAGGCATTGATTAATACAAAACTTCCAAGGTAAACCATACTTACCACTTTCCATCTTTACGAATTATCAATCTCCATTCTTAGGGTTAATTTTCATTGATCACTTGAATTGGCACCCTATATCCACATCCTTGAGTTAGGACAACTGAAAGAATGATAAAAGCATTTAAAGCCACAGTAGAAAGAAAACATAAAATGAAAGATAGGGCCAGGACTTGTTTAGCATGTGGGAAAAATCCCAACATGAGCTCTATCCCCCTCATTAGTCATCATCCAGTTTGTCACGCATTTAATGCTTCATCTAAAGGAAAGTAACTATTGAATGTCCAAACCCAAACAAGTGAGAAACTACTACATATTTAATGGGTATTGGAAAAAGAAAGCTTCGGATATTAAGCTATGCACGAAAGAAATATAAGTCATTAGAGTAAAAGGTGCATCACTGGGATGGAAAAAACAGACTGAGGAAAGGGGTAACTAATGCCACCACAATTTCTCCCTCATTAAACCATTATGTTTAGGATGTTGAACTTCCATTAGCTAGTATCATGGTTGTGGCATGCTCCTTGAAATATTTCTCATTCCATGACCAACTTACCACACACACCAAGGGATTTGTGGGTCTACCTAGGACATGTCACTCCCCTTAGGGGTTGTAACAATTAATATAGTTGTTGAAATAATCATCCTTGACATAAGTGAGGTAACTTAATTATAGATATTGATCTAGTTAGACTTTTGAAAATGAGTTTTATGTGAAGTATTTATGTGCCCCTCGTAATAGATATGGTCCATTATGACACTTTGATGGGTTTATGTCCCTAATGATGTTGGTCTCACTTTATCTTTAGAAATTTTTCCAATTGGCTTCAAATATGCAGCATAGATCCCTTCAGGGATAGCTTAAATCTTTTCTAGCACCTTCTAGTGGCTACTTCGCCCAATTTTGAGAGTAGATATGAATTTGTGGCCCTAACATTGCCCCTCCAAAGATGATAATTGGGCTTTAAGAAACTTCTACATGATGCTACACTTATTGACATGCCCCAAGATGTTGAAATGTTGGACTATTTGATGATGTTCCAAGATGGACCTAGGATGCCCCAAAGCTATCTTTGACCATGTTTGATGGGTGATTCCTTGTTCTAGATCCCAGATGTGGATGGTTGCCACTGAAACTTGGGAGGGTTGTAACATTCTTCCTTGAATCCAATGATTTCCTCAGATGGTACCATGTCACTCATACATGCCTTGGAAGGGTGATGTAGTCCTCTCTTTATATGATGTCATGGTGGAGGAGGTGCCTTTGGAGTTGTACACATGCACTTTGAGGATTTCTTAGAGTGAGGAGCACTCTTGAACCATTGCCTCACCTTCTTGATGCATTATTGACCTTTATTGTATGATGATGTTATGGTGGAGCTCATTTTTCCCACACATGCAGATCGTATTTGGAATTTTCATTTGTTTTAAAGCTATATCAAGGTCATCCTATGACCTTTGACCTAGTTGATCGCTCAAGGAAACATGTTTTAGGGCCTTTGCTTGTGATATTTTTATCCATCATATAAATAGAGGGGATCCTCATTCACTTTTTCATCACGATCATTCATTAGACTTATCTATACTTAGAAGCTCACACTAGTTATTGTTGTCTTTTCTACTTGGCCGCAATGTAAATTTTTGGAGCGTATTGTCTTTTCAGGAGGAATTTTGCATGATGAGACTTATTTGGGATTGATTGAAGATATTATTATAGAATATTTCAAGTTTAGTTTTTATCTTCTTCCATTTTTTCAAGCTATAATATGTGAATTAGGGTTTCTATGTGTGTCATGTCAAAATTGCAATTTGTTTCTTGAAATCTTGATTCTTCATGGTATCTATTTTTTTCTTTAATTCCTTTAAGAGAAATTTGATATATGCATCCCTTGAAATTTAAACCTCCTACCTAATAAAGTGATCTAGATCATAAGAGGAAGGAGGCTCAATATCACCATAATACATAGAAAATAAAATACAGAGAACAAGGTAACACCCAACTCTTTATTAATGGAATGGAATTTGTTTTACATCTACATCATGAAGGAAGAATGTGTCTTTTGAAATGTGAAGCCAGATATTTATAGTATATCCAATGCCTCCTTGAATACCATGGGTGGATACCACTTTCCACTCAAATCAATCCTCCCTTCTTAGGAAGCAATGGTCCCCATTTTATCAAGTTCCCTCATTAGAAGATTTTGTTGCATGTCACTCTTGGTGGGCCAATTACCTTGATGAAGAATATATGAGCTAATGAAGTGAATGGTTTTGTGTGGTTAACCCATAACCATGGGTTTATGGATGATCTTTAACCATAATGATTACAATGTTCCAAGTGCCACTGAAGAGAAGGATTTTGTGTGGTTAATTTATAACCGAGGGTTTGTGGATGGACCATAACCAAGTATCAATGAAGAGAATAGTTTTGTGTAGTTAACCCATAACTGCAAGTGTGTGGATGACATGTAACCAAGTGTCGATAAAGAAAATGATTTTATGTGGTTAACACATAATTATGGGTTTGTGGATGACCCATAACCGATTTGGCAATGACAAGCTTGGATAAGGGTTTTGTGTGGTTTCCCCATAACAACAAATCTGAACGTTTTTGGAAGTGGACTTAAAAAGTGCCAAAAGGAGGTTGGATATTTCTATAAAAATTTGACCCAAAATATTCTCCAAACCTTGGTTCCCATGGAGTGATATTAAATTTTCTAGCATGTTAGAGTTGTTAATTGAGTTCCAAAAGTTGAACTCTAACCAAAGGGAGACAGAGTACTTCCAAATGTTATGTTTCTCCCAAATTTTGGACTTGATTGACCAAAAATTTTAGTGCTTCCTCAAGTAAGGGTTTCAATTAACCACTTTTGTCCATATCTCTGTGAGTGAAAACCATCTTCCAGAATATGTGCATTGATTGCCTACACAAAAACGTAAGGCTCATGACTTGATATTTATGGAGAAAGAAAATCATTTACTTTATTACCTTTTTTCCTGCACTTCGAAACAAGGCACCATCATCTTCATCATCTTATTTATTTTCACCCTCACCATAATCACTTAGTCAAAGTGATATTTTAGGGTTTCCATTCCCACAAATAACTCCCCTAGTAGGAGTTGAGGGATCAAAAACATTTGTTAATGTTAACCTTCCAATCCTACCATATGGATCTACATAAAATCTTGGACTAGATTGATCTATATTAACATTAAATTACCCATTTTTTCACCTCTATGGGACTCTGTATCTATCCCATTTACATCCAATCCATTAGGGTTATAGGTACTACCAATAGGTAAGTTTCTTGTAGGCTGAGGTTTCAAATGATTGTGCTCACCTTTGTAAACTATTTCAATTATCTTCCCATCATGATACCGTTGAAACTTTTTCTTCATAGGGAAATTAGGATTAGTGTATTTATAATAGTTATATGCATATTCACTACCCCTTACCTGCTTTTGGCCATACTTTTTCCAATTACCCATAAAAAGGGGGCCTATCTACTATAGGAATATGAGGCAAAGATAATTAAATTTACTTTGTATTATGTGGAAATTGATTTGGAGACTCAATTGTTTGCTTAGTTTTTGAGTTCAATGATGCCTTTTGTTGAACAAAATAAGCATTAAACCCAGGGGCACTAGACAAAAAAGTGGAAGTCAATTTTGTAGGAGAAGAAACTCGGTGCATTGGAAATGTTTTTGATACTGATGATACATGCATGGATGAAGAAACAAGTTGGAATTTCACCTAAGCCTCTACTTGAGCTTGATCTTGAACTTGGGATAGTGCTTAATAATGAGAAATCCCAAATGATCCATGATTTTCAAGGTATGAGAGGGTTGGATTCATCATCCCTAGCTTCATCAATGGCTTAAACATCATAGCTTCCCTTTCTTTAGCTTCGTCGTGGCTATCAAAGACCTATTATTTTGATGGGGCCTCAATTTTTAGAGCACATTGAATCTTTAATCTATGCAAGCATCTTTTGGGTGGTTGGAACATGGAGCAGTGGTGATGGTGTTGGTAATAACGTAGCGAGGGGATTGAGCCTCATGACCTTAGGGTATAGAACCCTCCCCCTGCCCCCTCTGCCCCACTGTTTATTCATATGAATTGAGTAAGGCTCTTCACAAGTGGAAGGGAGAATGTCATAGCACTTGTGAGTATCTTAAAGAAATACCAATAATTAATATCATGATCGTAATGGTCCATCATTCTAGGAGGATAAAATAGGAAGAAAGTGGGTGTTGTAGGGCATGAGATTCAGACTGTGGTGAGTTGGGCAGGAATGGGCATGTTGATAGCCATTGTATTTTCACTCTCTTTAACTTCCATGAAAATCCTAGAGGAGGAAGCTTTTGGGTTGCTTTTTTTGTGACATAGGCATTGGTGAAGTTAGAAAAGACTTGTCAGGTGGACCTGGATTGGTTGGTTAGAGATGTTGTTTATGGAAAAAGACAAATCTTAAAAAGGTATATATACATATAATATGTGTGTGTGTGTGTGTGTGTGTGTGAATATATCCATGAGGTTGGTATTGGTGTTGGTGTGGTTAAGAAAATGGTAAGGGTATATGGGCTACCAAAAACATGTGGGATTGATTATAATGGGTTACCTGGAAAAAGAAATATTTGCTATTGTATCTTGAGCTCTAGCATGCATGTTCTAAAGATGTAGATGTGGTAAAGGGCACCGTTCCATGCTTATTTTTCCATATCGCATAGGGCATTGAAGTGGGCCCAACAATTCTCGTAGTGGGCGAGGAGGTCTCTGTAAATTCCATAAATGCGGTGGGTTCCCATTTTTTCCATAGAAGTGAAGGGAGTAATGGAGATTCTCATACAGAGAAAAAAAAAAAAAAAAAAAAAAAAACCCTTCTCTTGCACATTTACCTTGATTGGGAACTTTGACATTTGCTTCAAAACATGTTTTCCATGGATTTGTAACCCACTATGATACCACTAATCTCGATTGTGAGAGGAACGAGGCTAAATATCACCACAATACACAGAAAATAAAATACATAGAACAAGATAACACCCAACTATTTATTAAGGGAATATGAAAATATTTTACATCTACATCATTAAGGAATAATGTGTCTTTTAAAAGGTGAGGTGTGATATTTATGGTGTCTTCAGTGCCTCCTTGAATACCATGGATGGATACCACTTTTCACTTAGATCAGGAAGTCACTAGGGTTTCTCAATAGAGATGGTTGTTCTCTCACCCTCTTCATCAAGGTTGTCTTCATATATTTTTCCCTAGAATACTCCATTCCACAATTATCTCAAGGCACTAGTCTAGTAGGTGTTGATCAACCCCTTCTTACCACTTAATTTATCTCTCCTGTCTATAATTTCTAGGTATCTAAGGTTAGGGTTTTCCTTGAAATTGTATATAATAAAAATTTATTTTGATGTGTTATTTCCCTCTTAATAGGGATTGTAGAATTTTCTCTACAAATCAGCTAGCTCATTGATATCATGTAGAAATTTCACCTGCAAATCAAACTGATATATGCATTGTACTAAAGCATAATACAAGATCTACATCTACCATAAACTTTGTGGAAGCTAATCAACCATGAGCAACATCAAGAATGAACACATATAACTGATAAGAAGGAATCAATCACACATAACACAGAAGAATTTATCTAGGAAAAGCACCAGGCTAAAACCCCAACTCTGCATTATCAATCAAGTGGAAATCCTCAACAACATACAAAAAGAATCAACGAAAAAGCTATCCTGCTCTCTTTGTACTCTGATGATGTAGCTCATGGACTACCTAGGCCTGAATATATAGGCTACAAGTCCTCCAAATCCCTATTTCTGTGTGCAATTTTGATTCGGGTCCAATTACATAACATGATTGAATTGGCCAAACCATACCTGTTGTAACCTCAGGTCCAACTACGCAATCCATAAGGAATAATATTCCTTCTGCATGCAAGGAATATTCACAAGGAATATCCTAGCAACTGATAGTACATTGTCCCTCCATATGATCTCAACTGGGTCTCTGTCGAAACTGACATGCATGAGTTATCCATGAGTGAATCTTCAGTTATCTGAAAATACCAATTGTTACATGCAGGCAAGCATTAACAAATTGAATCTCATTAATTTAACAACTTGTTAAATTAATTTAATTGGACTTGACTAAGTTAAACTAAGTCAACTGATCCTCTCAATATAGAACTCATCCTTAATTCCTCAATCAGTGGAGAAATTATTGCATGTTCTCATAAAGACTTCAAGTTTGATTTTCCTTAACTAATTAACTGAAACTGAATTAATTAATTAATATTCAAACTGCTCGTAAGACCAAATTCGAATTTTACTTCCTATTTCTAGTGCAGGGGCTGACTAAAATAGGAATCCACATTGCACTGCTAAAAATAGAACTTCTATTTTTAGCACTTCCATTTTTCATTCCCTGTTGCCCAATCCAGCACTAATTCCCAGACTGCTATTCTTAGCACTTCTATTTTTAGAAATTTTTTGTTGTCAATTTTCAACACTCCCTCTCAACAAGAAATGCTTCCTCTCGAACCCGATCTTGTACCTCTGGAATGTTCTGCATGCAACACATCTACCAAGTGTGGTTCCTCCAGTAACTCTCGGAACAAAAAAAACTCCCAACTGACCTCTTTGTTGGGCTAGAAACATACTTTGATGCTAAAGCTCTACCTGCCACTGACAAGTTCTCCATCTCTGACCTCTGCACTACTGCAACATCTCCATGCATCTCGCACCATTGTGCCCTTCTCTATGTTACCTTGCATATGCAACACACTTGTGCCTCTCACATTGCTACAACGTGCATGCTCTACACTATCCTGGGATTCCCTGCACTGTAGCTCTCTCTATCGCTCCATCCGCATCTGTCTCTACCTAATAAGTCAATTCCTGCTACTCCACATTGCCCCACCTCCTACCTGGAGGTATGGCTACAAGTGATCCCTCAACCCACCTGGCTCGAAGTTTCCGCCTATTGGAGGTCTCTACATGAGTAGATGTCTCTACTCGATCTCCACTCAGCTTCCCCTGTTGTGGCTGCTCCACAACCTCCTGAAGTTGCTGCACCAATCGTGGCTCCCCCACAATTGTCTATGACTTCTTCTGGCGCTGCATGTTGAGTGGTAATATACCCTCCCTCTCAACCACCAAGTCTTCATCAGTTGCCTTGCTGCTCAAGGCTTTGCATGCATCTTGAACCTCAAGAGCATACATGTTCTTGACCCATGAACTGATCAGCTTCACCTATCTAGTGATGATGTGTCTAAGGAAAACCTTTCCCTTACTAAAGACTACATCATAGCCTTTGTCTTCCAGCATCGCGATCGACACCAAGTTTCTCTTCAGTCCTGGTACATACTTGACATCGGTCAAGGTAAGGCGAGCTCCATGCTCCCTCTGAAAAATAACCGTGCCTACACCTGAGACACTATACTTTTCATCAATACCCATTGCTATGAGTATTTGGAGATCTTTCTCCTCCAAAGTATTGAACAAAGTCGCCGGTCATGTGGAAAGAAGCTCCACTGTCAAGAAACCAACCACTTCCCACCATGGATGAAACCATGCATGCGAAGAGTGTGAAATCCAACTCGAACTGTGAAGCAAGTTCCTCACCTTCATATCCTTCCCCAGATCCCTTCTTGGATTTCCTCAGTGGACAATTTGTAACAAAATGGCCCACCTCATGACAATGAAAGCATCGTACTTTTGATTTGTCAACCTTCTTCCCACCATGGGAAGAACTGGATTCAGGAAGAGAAACCTTCTCCTTCCCCTTCTTCGCCTTACTTGCTAAGGCACAATTCTCTTCATCCTCCATGGATGAAGAACCATCTCTGGTGCTCCATCTGATCTCCTCCTGCATCAAATCCGACCATAGTCATTCCCAATCTGACAGTTTCTCTCTTCCATTAATCGAGTCCTGGTAGCTATGCCAGCTCTTAGGAAGTCTGAGAAGTGCAAGACTCACCATGTCATCATCAGCTGTCACGACCCCTACACTTGCAAGCTCATCCTTGCATGTGGTGAGCTTGGTCAGATACATAGAGATCGTGTGACCCTTTTCACACTTGATCTTTCGAAGTTTGTCCTTCAGTGCCAGCTTCCTCTGATCACTACTATTCTGATAAAGATCTTTCAATTTTTTCCACATCGAAAATGGAGTCTCCTTCCCATGGAGGCTCGAGACTATGTAATCTCGAACTCCCTCCAGGATGATTCTCCTAGCTCTAGCCACACACTTCCTCCATTCCGCCAACTCTTGGGCATTAGATCTTGAGGGCTTGGGGACTTCTTGATCAATGAAGTCCTTCACCCTACTATCCTCTAATACTGCCTCCATGTGATCCTTCCAGGCTATATAGTTTGAGCTGCCATCCAGTTCATACTCAAGCCTCAAACCATAGAATGCCATTGATGAAATCTGAAATGTGATAAGAACTTGATATCTATATCTAGAAACCACAAACTTCATCCTTCTTGTATATTGTTCTTCTTTGATCACCTGTGCTCTGATACCATGTAGAATTTTCTCTACAAATCGGCTAGCTCACTGATATCATGTAGAAATTTCACCTGCAGATCAAACTAATATATCAATGTACTAAAGCATAATACTAGATCTACATCTACCATAAACTTTGCGGAAGCTAATCAACCATGAGCAACATCAAGCATGAACACATATAACTGATAAGAAGGAATCAATCACACATAACACAAAAGAATTTATCCGGGAAAAGCACCAGCCTAAAACCCCATCTCTATATTATCAATCAAGTCGAAATCCTCAACAACATACAAAAAGAATCACCTCAAAAGCTATCATGTTGTCTTCGTACTCTGATGATGTAGCTCATGGACTACCTAGGCTTGAATATATAGGCTACAAGTCCTCCAAGCCCCTATTTCCTTGCGCAATTTTGATTGGGGTCCAATTACATAACATGTGTGAATTGGCCAAATCATACATGTTGTAACCTCAGGTCCAACTATGTAATCCATAATGAATAATATTCCTTCTGCATGTAAGGAATATTCACAAGGAATATCCTAGCAACTGATAGTACATCGTCCCTCCATCTAATCTCAACTGGGTCTCTATCTGAACTGACATGCACGAGTTATCCATGAGTGAATCTTCAGTTATCTGAAAATACCAATTGTTACATGCATGCAAGCATTAACAAACTGTATCTCATTAATTTAACAACTTGTTAAATTAATCTAACTGGACTTGACTAAGTTAAACTAAGTCAATTGATCCTCTCAATATAGAACTCATCCTTAATTAATCAATCAGTGGAGCAAATCAAGGACACATTCCCCAATTAGTGGAAAAATTATTGCATGTTCTCACAAAGGCTTCAAGTATGATTTTCCTTAACTAATTAACTCAAACTGAATTAATTAATTAATATTCAAACTGCTCCTAAGACCAAATTCGAATTTTACTTCCTATTTCTAGTCCAGGCACTAACTAAAATAGGAATCCACACTACACTGCTAAAAATAGAACTTCTATCTTTAGCACTTCCATTTTTCATTCCCTGTTGCCTAATCCAGCACTGATGCCCAAATTGCTATTTTTAGCACTTCTATTTTTAGCAATTTCTTGTTGCCAATTTTCAACATGGATTGCACTTAAAAACTTGAAAAAGGCAAAATTCAGGATTAATTACATCGTAAAACCCTATAATTAAGGTTGATGTCATCTCTTTTATTATTGTTTTATGCATGATTTAGCCACAAAAACTCACTTTCATACCCTAAAACTTATTTACATAAATGATAGTCTTAATTCTTTATTGATATATTATTAAAGGGTTATTTATTCTAGTTGTTATATGACATTACATGCCATATTATTCAATATCTCTCAAACCATAACTTGTAATAGCTCACTAATATATCTAAAAGGTATTAGCAACATGTGATTAGACTTTTGTAAAGCTTATCTTAGCCTTCTAGGATCCACCAATACCCTTTCCCCAATCATTAGACCTTGCATCACCTTTATCCTTCTTTATTGAATATATTTAGGTGATATTTATAGGTAAGCTTCTCTTCTGTGATTTAATTCACCACTAAAAAATTGGAGAATGGTCATCGAGGTGACAATGGTTGTCGATCTCTTGTTTCCATTAAGGTCTAGACTTGTCTAGTGGAGCTTTGCATTAGGCTTGCTAAATTTTGCAATAACATGTTCCAAACTAACCAAATCAACTACCTATAATTCCCAAACTAATGGCCATATTGAGTTTTTCAAAAATATGATTATATACACCCTAAAAATGTACACTGCACTAAGCATCCATATACATGGGATGAAAGACTTCCTTATGTTCAACACAACTACAATGTTAGCCACAATCCTTTTTAGATGTGCATAAATTTTCAACCATTAGCCCTAATTGATAAAGCATTTCCCATTGTACTAGCTTAAGAATATTCCACCTATTCTCAAAACAAGGTAGACAAAGTAGAGAAATTCATTGAACAAATCCAACACATGAACAAGAAGTTCATGATATTATTCAAGAATCCAATGGCAAGTACAAGTAGTGATACCATCAACATTGTGATCCATGTAGGTTTCAAGTTGGGACAAGGTATGATTGCATCTTGATAGATCGTAGTATTAAAAATTATTTCTACCTCCAAATGCAATTTTTTCATTTGTTATGCAAATGAATAATTATGTTTAAAGGCTTTATAGTTTCCAAATAACATTATGCAATTCTAAGAAATTTTTCAAATATGATTTTATTCCTATTTCATTGTAACTCACTCTTTTATTATTCCATGTCAAAAGGTATAGAGACATTACCATTATGTGGCTTATGTTCTTGGAAATGTACGAAAATTAATCAGCATGCCAATCCATGAATTAGTTTTTTTAAGATAGCTTAAAATAATGGAAAAGGAAATCTATTTTCTTTTCCTAAGCTGCTATAATAATTTTGGAGTTACATGATTGAATATATCATATGTCAACATTGCATAATCTAGTTGTAGTAGGATTATTTGATAGGGGCATTGATTTGCTCATTTTCTCAAAGTTTTGATGATCTCGGTTTTCTTAAGATGGGCAAAAATATTCAAGGATAGAGTTATTTGGTTAAACAATTAGGTGGAACTATAAGTTAATACAAAATTCATACCAAGTTTAGTAAATAATTTCTATTAAAAATAGGATGAGTTTGTCCACTAATTAGTTACATCTATTTGAAGGTGTTAATGTTGAAATGTGGCAACAAGAATATTCTAATTTAATTTTTCCTTGAATTAAATTGTGAATTAAAATCGAATTTAGTCTTAACAGCTACTTGGAAATAATTAATTGAGTTATTTTGACTTAATTAGTTGGAGAAATTCAAGTTAGAAGTCTTTTTGAAGTCATGCAAGAGTTATCCCTTAAATTAAGGGGATAAGCCTTAAATTAAGGAGATAAGATTGAGTTATATTTGAGTTGTAATTAGTTAACTCAGTTTACTGAGTTAAGTCTAGTTAAATTAGTTCCAAACTGTTTGAGGAACTAATGGTGAGTTAACAGTCAGTTGATGCATGCATGCACTCAACTAGTGTACTCCAGTTAACTAAAGATTCCCTCATCAAAAACTCATGCATGTCTATTCTGAGAAAGACCCAGTTGAGATTAAAGTCAAGGATAGTGTACTATCAGTTGCATGTGTTTTCCTATAAAGAAAACTCATGCATGAAGAAGGAATCAATTCCTTGAGGATTGTGCGGTTCTAACAGTGTGTGAGATCAGGAGATCATCTGCTTGGTAAATAGATTTTTTCCACTTGGTTGAAGGAGATCATACTAGAGGAACAATGCAAGGAAATAAGAGCTTGGAGGGTAGAGAGGAAGGCTCGTGAGAAGCTAGGATTTCCTATGAGCATCTGTGAGGATTGTACTGAGAGTTTCCTAGTTGTGAGAACTAAGGCTTTGTATAATCTCTATGTATTTCCACCTTGTATGATAATACATATAGTGGGGTTTTTAGCTGAGGCTTTCCCCAAAGTATTTCCATGTGTATTGTGCATTGATTCTTCTTCTTTTGGTTATATGTGTTCAGCTCGATCTTTAAGCTTCCGCAAATTGATAGTAGAAGTAGGTTATAGTATTCTGCTTTGATTTATATTGCATTATCGAGTTAAACTACAACATATTTTCTACATGGTATCAGAGCTGGATTTGTAGAGAATTTTCTACATGGTATCAGAGTTAAGTTTATCAGAGCTATGAACAATATACTGAGGAGAGAATTCGAAGTTTGAAATTCAGGGTTGTCGGTGCAAATCGAATTCTTATCATACTTCAAGGTTGGAAAATGGTGTTCTATGGCTTGAGACTCAAGTATGCCTTGGAAGGTAGCTTGAATTACATAGCATGGAAAGATAGAATGGAGGTTGTATTAGAAGACAATGGCTTGAAGGATTTCATTGATTAAGAAATCCAAAAGCCAGCTTCAACTAATGCACATGAGTTGGCTGAGTGAAAGAAGGGTGTGGCGAAAAGTATCTAATCACTGGAAACTAATCCTGGTTTACCAAAGAATCCATGTTCACCTCCAAGGGCTTCGAACGGTGAGTTTCAACCATGTTCAACATTTGGCCAATAAACTAGTGGACCTTTTGGCCAACCAAGGGGTGAACAATGCAGATTGTGGGATGGCGAACAAGTGGCGGGAAATTCCTCAAAACTGTTTAAAGGCTCTCTGTGATGAACAAGCTGCAGAAGACAGAGAAATGTTTCATTATCAGACCCGGATAGCAAGTATGAATTGATTTATTCAGCATGTTTTTTCTCAATCTTTCTGAATGCATATGGTAGAAAGGCAGGCTAGGTTATGTCTCACTCTCTACCAGGGTCAGGTGAATGGGATCCTCAGGTTCTCGAAAGACAATTTACGGGGTCATTTCTCAAACAAGCTCAGTATCGGGGACAGGCGCCGTGGAAAGAACAGATAGAAAATGAGAATTGGTTTTCCGGCTGTCGGTATTCTCCCCCTTCCAGCTTTCAGGTCTGAAAACCATGCCTGGATCGGCTCTCCGCCAAAATTTATGGGATCTCCTTGATATGAAGTCCCAACTAGACCTCACACTATTTGGAGCACGAGTCCCAACAGTGTGTGGTAATGTTATGCCTTGACTGCGAAAACACACAAAGTGAAGTATAATAAATTTGGGTGAGAGAAAGTGTGTGACCCTATAAAGAGTCAAGTGTGATGCATGAAGGTTCCAACACATGAATGGAAAAGGAAGTGCAGCCCTTGGAAGCTTGTAATAGTACACAACTTGAAAGGAACACATGAGCATAATGACATCACAAGTTAAGATGCAAAATAGTCCACAAGTTAAAGTGATGAGTTAATAAAACAACGCGCATCCAACAAGATTCAAACAAATGCAAACGAAACAGTTCATATTCATAAGCGTAAGTTAAATAATATACATTACAAATACAACAAGAATAGTCCTAATATATTCACAACATATGCATGAAAGCAGTTGACTCTGATTTTATTATTATAAGTGAAAGTTCCATTCATACATACACCATTGACGAAACACTAGCCCCAGTAGTGGAACATTAAAGTCAAGAATACCTTCTCCTCCAAATAAGTATACTTGCTCTACACTACGGAGAAGACAAGGCTCTTCACAATACTACCAAACTCCTTCTAGGCTTAATCCTAACCAAAATCTTGGCTCTCAAAAGCTCGTTACATGAGTTATGAGGTTATATTTATAACAAGAGGGGGTGACTCTTCAACTCCCATTTGTGACCTTTGGACTACCCTCATGAATCTTCATATTCTTTACAAATGACTCATTACATTACATGATGACTCTTCATATTCCAATATTGACACTTGGAATTTCATTTACAACATAATTACAAATAATATTACATTTTACACTAGTACCCATATGAGACAAAATAGGGTAGAGACAACTTGACAGCCTAACAAGACACAACACTATGGTTCTTGAGTTAGGGAGAAGTCTAGCTCAACAACCTCCACTTGTTGCTTCTCAGTCACATATTGGTGCCAAGCTTGATACTGTGTGATTATGTACCCAAACTATATGATGGTGTCTTGCTAGAAGCGGAATCTAGCCTCCATGGCATCTGGGAACAATGTCTTGGAACCCGTTTCAAGTTCGTTCTAAAGCATGAGCAACATTGTTCTGGCTTGGACATGACCACCAATGTAATTCTTCATGTTTTGTTTGTTCAACTCTAAGTCTTCCTCGGTGGCATTCTATCTCAGTTCCTCCAAGTACTCTTTGATCTCCTGCTAGACTTGGTTCTTGGGTTTGTCCTTGGTGAGTGAGCCGACTGATTCGATCTAGTGTGTTCTCACCAAGACATCCAAACTACTAAACAACCATACATATTAGGCATGAATGTTTCCAATGAATGAGACGATATGCTTATTGTTCTAATTCAACATTCAAACTTTCTCTTTCTCCATCTCTACCTGCGGCTTCATTTTCTTCACTAAGTCAAGTGGTGCCCCTTTTTATCGCATTGTCTACTCTTTCACATAGGCAATGGCGGCTTGTATTTTCTTGGGAGTTTTAACAAACTCTTTTTTCTATTTTTGTAAGTTGTGCAAATGGAAAACTACTTTATTTATGGTGATAAACCCCTCATAGAGCTTCCACATGGTTTCTCAAAGTGTTGATACTTCAACAAGTATTGATGTTCTCATCTCCACCAAGTAAACCTGTGTGGAAACTATACTCTTTGCTATTACATGGAGTTGTTATGACTCTTGGCTAGCAGCCTGCAATTTCTATGCCAATTTCTCATTCTCAACCATCAAATATTGAATTTTTTACCTTGTTTCTCCTACATAGGCCAAGTTGGTTTCAAAAAGGGAATTTGGATGTTTCCTAGTGTCCGGCAATATTACCCTTTCTCTAACAAATGTAGGTGATGTGTGATCATCTGGAAAGTGCTTTCTCCGTTGTTGTACAATCCTCTTTTGGAACTCGTCGAACAATAGATTGTACACATCCATTACAAGATCATCATCAAGGGGAAAAGCATCCCCTTGCTCGCTATGGGTTGGCTCTGCTACTGGAGGTGGCGGAGACTGAGGGATGACCTGTGGTGTGCTCGGCATCAGATCAAGATATTCATTCTACAACTCTTATTCCATCTCCATGTATATCACTTCAATCAAGTTCTCAATCTGTTGAGCAAGCTCTCGATCCTTCATCTGCTGGTTAGTTTTGTTCATGCTCTTCAACCTATATCAGCATTGTTTCCTCTATCATTGTGCCTTTATTTTGTTCTTCTTCATGCTTCTGCTTCTCTTCTCGTTCTCTTCTCCTCAAATATTTTTCTTCCTTCATCTTCTGTTTTGTCTCTTGCAGCTTCAGTTATGCTTCCTGCAACCTCTGCTTTTCTCTCTTCCTCTGCTCTACTCTCTGTATCCTATGATTCCTCTTAGCTTCTGCTACAAAATATTATTTCATGAGAATAGGACCTTCTTTCATATTGTAGCTTTGTTCTCCCTTTGGACTATCAACAATCTTCCTCTTTCCCTTGTCATGCACAGGATTGTTGCCTTCTACTGTTGTTGCTTCTAGTGTTACTGTCATTTGTGGAGCAGCCTGTGAAGTCCTTACTAAAATGAATGAATCATCGAGTCTGGAAGCATTATAGAAATACCTCCATGGATACTCCTATGGCCAATGAAATTCTTCGCCGATCCACGGAAAGTAAACTCTTGCACAATGGTCTTTACAAGTACCATGGGGATGATATGGATTGAAGTCCCTAGTGTAGAATTCAAACCTCATTATCTCCTTTCCCTCACTATAAGAGACTTTCCAGTTATTTTTCTCATATAATCTAATCTACAAAGGAAGAGTCAGCCATGGTGATTTATTCTTCCTGTGCAGCACTGTTGACAACCATGTGGCGAGATGATACACCAATTCTTGTATGATAAGTTTGTCGGTGGCATGCCTTGGTAAAACATGTAGAGGATTCTCTCTGCCAAACACTCTAATGAAGGTGCCACCTGGTGAGGCATACGAATCTGCGATGCTTGTCATTGCCTCCATTGCTTCTCGTGACATGCAAGGTGGATCCTCTTCAAATATGAGCTTGTACAACGGGATGATTAAGTGTTCAATGAGTCATGCCATTAATCCTTGATAATTGCATTCTAACAGAAACTTGCAATAGATGTGCACAACAAATTCTCATGGTGTCTATGTCCAGTTCATGCTAGGGAACTATTGTTGTGCACAGATTGCATCCAATAATTATGCATACATATAAAACTTTACTCGCACACCCTCAGGAGGATTTTGAGCCTATGATATATGGGCCTTCAACTATCGAGCCAATATATTTGACAAGTTGAACGACTTCCCCTCGTTCAACACCTAGTCCAATAAGAATTCCCAACCTTTAGGAAAGGTTTTTGTGCTCTCTTGACCATGGGTCCTGCAAGTGAAGATAATCGAGAGTTGGTAGGCCTTCCTGAGGGACTTTGTCTTGTACACATGGGTGGGTTTCTGTCAAAACTCTGATGGCTCCTTCACCCAACCTTTCGTAATGTCTCCAGTGTTCACATAATTGTGGTGGCATAGAAAGGTGAGTCCATGCACTCTATGGGCTCAGGAAAGTGATACATCCACTGATAGTCCTTTTCCCGTAAGGTGGAAAGCTTATGTCCACTGGCATTGCTCAATGTCATGGCCTTCTCATCAATGTGTGAGATAATCTAGTTGATGACATATGCACACAGGAAGGATGGATACCTGTATGCAACCTTTTATAATCATGACTACCAAATGCTGATATACACTTATCGATCCTCTAAGTCTTCCTCAAAGTCTTTTGTAAAAGCATCTTTAACCTGCTGCCATGTCAGTGATGATCCCTTTTCTATAAACACCTCAGTATCTGTATACACTAGCAAGTATATTGATGCTTCCTCAACTACTTCCCCAATACTTCTTTTAGTGTTTTATTTTGAAGAAACTCTCTTAGCTGCCATGGTAACAATGAATGTTGGAGAGGTGCTCAATAACTGGTATACTTGTGGGATAGAAAAGGCACTCATGGCAAGCAAATATCAGTCTTAAGAAAAGCTACCTACAAGGAAAGTTCAAGCAGCAAACTGGGCATTAAATGGGGAGGATTATGAAATTATCATTGGCAAGAGGGTCTGGCTTCTTGTGGGAACTCTGCACTGCACAATCCCAACATCTAAGGTCGAAGTTTGTGGCTTGAAACTGCTTAATGTGCAGTTTAACTTGGGAAAAGGTCTAGGAGATACTACACATTGCACAGCCTCAGTGGCCAAGATGACAGGCTGGAACCTGGAACTATGTAGCGCGTAGTTGGAGCTAGCTTGTATTGTGCACTGCACAATTCCGGAGGCCAAGCTTGTGGCTTGAGCCTTAGGATTACATAGTGCCCAACTGGGAAAAGTGAAAAAAAACTAAGGGAAGTGCAGATTTTCCCAAGGGAAGTGTGGAAAATGAGCAAATCGGAGAGATAGTGTGAGCTTGAGTGAAAATCTAAGTAAGAGTAAATCCATGTGAATCAAGTGAAGCAATTAATCAGACGAAAGGAAAATCAAGTATGTGAGGAGAGTCACCACAACGGCACCTAGAGGTGCAAAAACAGGAAAAGTAATGCGACACTTGAGAAAGGAAATATAAAACTTAAAAAAAACATGTATACAAGTTAAAATGACAGAAACCATGAAGAGAAATAAGTGAAACAACACTCACACAAGAAAAATGACAAAAAGCAATAGAAAAAGCGACAAAAGATGACAAAAGCGAAACTCACCTGGAAAAGCGTCGATGATCGCACTGAAGGTTCCTTAATCTCCTCGGGAATGCTAGAACTCCAAGATCGAATGTGTAAATGAGGTCTAGAAGCATCGATTAAATAGATTTGAGTGAATTAGGGTTGATGACCTGCATGCCTAAAATCAAGGAAAAATTGACACTTAGCGGAAGTTTCTAAAAATAGTGAAAGTGCCTCCTTTGGGATATTAAAAATAGATCCCTATCTTTTAGAGAATTTTTTTGGTTTTTTTTGTTTTTTCTTTTTCTGAGGAAACTTTCCATGCACACTATCGGGAAAGACTGCATAATTCTAGGGAACTCGTCAACTTTCTGGCTCAGTGCATTGTGCAATTTCTGAGCTTAGTGAGGGTTGCGTAGTTTATGGGCTCAGTGTTGGGATGCCTTCCATGACTACACGGTTTCTCAGCTCAAGGCTAACTGCTAGTCAAGACTATGCAATTCCCATCATCAAGGTTTCTTTCCCTCAAGGATTACGTAGTTTTTGGAGGCAAGCCTAGAACTGCTGTGAGACCAAGTTGGGATATCAACTTGTGACTTAAAATGATAAGCTAAGTGTTAAAATAAGCAATAACAAGCAAAATGAAAAGATAAGTCTCAATCAAAGCATGAGCACTTGGATCAATGCAAGATGAGCTCATGTGGATAAGAAGGAAGGCTCCAAAATCGAAGCATCGGCAAAAAAACTTAGGGTGGTTGTAGTGGCTACAACACTGGAGACACACTGGTAGAACTCTAACTCTCTGTATGGATCTTGTCTCATGCAAAATAGGTCTAATTGTTCCAGAAGTATTGTTCATTTCATTGATTATCATAACTTCTTCAATTAGATTGAGTTAAAGATATAGTCCCTGCCATTCTCTTCATCGACATCACACATACCAAGCCAAGTTAGAATAAGTTATTTCGATTAGGGATGAGGAGTATATAAATGCAAAAGTAAAAGATATTGTTAGAGGTTTAGTTTTCATCTCTAGCGTTTCTCTACTTCCAGTAGGCCTTAATAGTACCCTGATGAATTCACTTCAATAACACAAGAATTTCTCCACTTCCAGCGAACTTGGAGAGTACCCCGACAGAGTTGATTTCTTCACCTCACTGCACAGGAAACATTTCTCTTCTTTCACCCTTTATTTGATTTTCCATTTTTTTCCATTTTTATTTGTTCAAAGAACTGTGCATAGGCACTTATTTATTTCACGGGGCGGAAGAAGGATCTTGACTTATTGAGAGCATAAGAGGTTGTCCCTTTAGAGAAGGATGTTTATATATACCTCTGACATACTTGTTAAGGTTTTACTCCCCTCCTTACTCTACTCGACTAAGTTGGAAAGGGTTAACTAAAAATAGAAGACCGATTAGAGTAGGCGGTACTAGTTAAAAGTGCAAGCATCGTGATTTCACCATGACTCTCTCCAAAAGGAACGTATTTTCCATAAGAGTGTCATCAACTAAAAGAAAAGAAAAATTCACATAAATAGAGGGAATAGACAAATAACCAAGCATTGATAGCAGTATAACTTCCTCTTGGATTTCACTGATCTTGTCTGAGAAGCCAAACACAGTCTCATGCAGAAACTAACCTATAATTGAAAAGAAAACAAATGAAAGGAAAGAAGTGGGGTGAAAGCAAAACAAAGTAAAGGAAATCAAAGGAAACAACAGAGAAAAGCAAAACTACTCCTACTCATAACCTAAATAGAGCATAAGCCAATCTTACGTGAAGTGATACTTCCAATGCAGCCACTGACGCATTGATTGGCCTATGTAGGCGAGAGAATGTGCGTTAAGAAACATATACAAGCATAACAACAAACAAGAAAGATAATACAATACAAACCAAAATTCCTGAAGTTTGAAAGAACATGCAGAAAAGTAAAAATGAAAAGCGCATGAAAAACTCTATGGATGTACCATGGTGTTTAAACATACTATGAGTTGAAGACATGCAAACACAAACTTTTGAACTTGAAAAATGAGCGAACATGAATAAAGAAGAAACTTTCTCTTTATGATAGTGCTCGTTATGTATGACTCCTCCAATGACTGAGCGATCGAAGCGTGTGATGTAGATCAAGAATGCAAAAATTGAAAAATAAATTGATTTTCAATGTCTACAATAGAGCAATGAGGAGTGTTGGACCTTAAGAAACCAATTTCTTGGCTATGTATAAATTGTGCTTAAGACATTAATGTTTATTATTCATGTCACTTATTTGTATGATGTATCCTCAAGTGAAGGACTTGAAGGGCATGACTTTTAACCCTTAATATTTATTTGATATGAAAGTCTCAAAATTCCATATGGTTGTTGGATATAAATACTGAGTGAAGAATGCTTTGAGAAGTTAGAGACGATATGATGTTTTTCACAGAAACTATTATCTGTAACACTTTGAGAAGTTAGAGACAATATGTTGTTTTTTCACAGAAACTATTATCTGTAACTTAGAAGAAATGTAGAAGTAGGAACTTTAAGTACAAGAGTGCTCTTTTAAGGAATTTTAACTTCATTCACATAAGTAAACAAAGACCTGCGGCTTCATTACCATACTTAAATAAAGGAAGACACATGATGACACATAACAGATAAATTACAAAATCATACCCAACAATGTGTGGAAAACTCTTGATTCTTTCATTAATCATCAATTTTACCAAGAATACAATAGCATAGCCTCCACGATCTTCAAAATTCAGACTTTTTTTTCTATAATTTTGCCTCTTCTTATACATCATGGGACAGTTGGTAACCACCAAAACTGTCAAACTGCTTAACTATCTCCTAACCGTCTAAAGTAAAAGTCATTATAGAACATTACATTGGAGGGTAAAAGACACCTCATTCTTCTCAAGAAAACAAGATAACATAAGTAACAAAACTTAAAGTATGATTGGTGATTGTCGCTCGTTAAGACCGATTAGAGTAGGCGGTACTAGTTAAAAGTGCAAGCATCGTGACTTGCTTTTAGACTGGTTCAGTAGAGCGAACTTGTACGACGTGCCACGAGTCACTGTTTCAACCTTTGAATCTGAAACACACATACAAGAAACTACAGTCCGTCCTTTTTCTGTACCTTTTTACAAAATTTCCATCCGATCCTCAAAGAGAGAGTTATGACGATTTTCCCCAGGTCACCTGTTTTGAATGTAATTCAGGAGTCTGCAAAAAGGCCAACTTCCTCATATCATATCCCCGAAACTATCGCGTGAAAAGTTCTGAAATTCGGACCCAAGGTTCAGCGCCAATTCTTCTCAAATGGGTTTTTTTTGCGACTTCTGAAACGTCACAGAAAAAAAGATATAGCGAAAATTCCACGATGACCTGTTTGGAGCAGCGAAACCCTAGAATCCAAAGCTCTGATACCAAATGTTATGAAACCAGCTCAAGAAAAGATAGAAAAGATAGATCAACGCCTTAGAATTCAGCCTCTTCGAGGGGGCAACCTCCTTTACATTACATAAATGAACAATTCTTGGATGATACGAATGACAAAACCTCCTTTCTATATATAGGAGTCTAAGGAGTCACAATATAATCCAGCCGACCTAACAATAATAATATAAAGCCACAAAAATAACAATAGAGGGATTCTATGGGCACAGAAATAACAATATGGGGGTAATAGGGGCACAACAATATAAATAAGGGGTATAACTACAATAGTAGTGGGGTAATCACTAGTATTATAGGGACCCAACATTGTTCGAATCTATGGCTTAAGTATGTGGTCCTGTTGATGCATCTTTGGTCTACTTTATCATCCATTCCTGTAGATGTTCTGATGACAGCTAAACTTCTTTAATGTAGCAAAGCTGCATCTTTACAAAATTCTGTGCGTGGACCTGTGGTTTATGGGCCCACATATATATTGGAAGCGTTCTAATTGGAACAAGAATAAATGGATTTCACATGGTTTATAAGGTTGGGATCACTACCAGTAAGGATAAGATCATAAACATAAAGAACAAGAATCATAAGAGACTTAACCACTTTCTTGGTGTAGACAGTATTGTTAGAATGACACTTAGAAAAGTCAGTATCTAAAAGAAAGTTATCCATTTGGGCATACCAAGCCCGAGGGGCTTGCTTGAGACCATAAAGGGATTTCTTAAGCTGACATACAAGGCTGGAGTCTGTTCTTATAAATCCAGGAGGTTGTTCCATATATATTTCTTCATACAAGTCCCCATGCAAGAAGGCAAATTTAACATCCATCTGATGGAATTCCCAATTGAAAGAGACAGCAAGGGAAAGAACAAGGCAAATAGAGTTCATTTTGGAAATAGGGGCGAAGGTTTCAATATAATCAATGCCTTCAACTTGTGAAAAACCCTTAGCAAGAAGACAAGCTTTATGTTTATCAACTTTTCCATCTGGTCCAAACTTGGTTTTGTAAACCCATTTGCATCTATCAAATTTTCGTCCCTTTGGAAGAGGAACAAGATCCCATGTGTCATTTGCCAATTATGAATGATATTCTTCATTCATAGTTGCGTCCCAATATGGATGGCCTAAAGCTTCTGCAAAGGTGTTAGGATCATAATTTGTTGAAGCTTGAGCCAATAAAGAAGAGGCTCTATCGAACTGAGAATGTGTACGTCATTGATCTGTAGGATCACCTGCAAGAGCATGTGTTGCATCTTGAGTAGCACAGACCCATTTTGGAAGCTGAGAAGCTGAAGGAGGATCCTGAGAAGGTGGGGGAGGATTGTCATCCTCACTATCATCATCTGAAGAAGAAATATTTTCAGAAGTAGAAGGGATAGAGAGAGGTGGCACATCCGCAGAACTAGGCTCGTAGGCCAATATATTTTCAGCAAAATTTACATCTCTACTAATGATAACATTATTGGACTTAATTGGAATGAGTCTATATCCTTTGACATCTTCAGAATATCCAAAAAAAAAACACATTTTTCACTCTTAGGTTCTAAGGCTTTATGTTTCTCATCTGGAATATGGGCCCATGATTCACTTCCAAAACCACGAAAGTGACTGACAATCTGGTTTAGTTGATCTCCATGCTTCTTCTGGAGTGATATTCTTTAAAACCTTAGTAGGAGTGTGATTTACTATGTAATTTGCACAGTTAATTTCTTCTGCCCAAAAATTGAGACTAAGTCCTTTAGATTGAAGCATACAATTAGCCATTTCCTTTAAGGTGTGATTCTTCCTTTCAGCTACACCATTTTGTTGTGGAGTATATGGAACATTATGTTGCATTTTAATTCCATGCTTAGTGCAAAAGTTGATGAATTTGTTGCTAACATATTCTCCGCCATTATCATATCTTAGCTTAAGAATTTGATGTCCAGATTGTTTTTCAACAAAGGCCTTAAAGGCCAAGAACATGTTAAATACTTCACTCTTGAGTTTTAAGAAATATACCCAAGTGCATCTAGAGAAATCATCAGTGAAAGTTAAGAAATACTTATAGCCAAAGAATGAAACAACTGGAAGTGGACCACATAAATCACTATGCACAAGTTGTAAAGGGGCTAAGGCATGCCAAGAGGCACATTTTTCAAAACTATCTCGATGATGTTTTCCGAGTGCACATCCAGAACAAACACCATCTCTGCAAGATACCATAGGAAGACCTATCACCATGTTTTATTTACATAGATTTTTGAAGGGAGCGATAGTTTAAGTGACCAAATCGCTCATGCCAAAGTTTGCTCACTTCATCATTATGAGCAACAAATACTGAGGGAAGGGTTGATGACTCGAAGTTGTTAAACTTATACAACCTTGTAGAATCATTAGCAATTCTAGTAGCTAAAATCTGTTTAGGATCTCTTAGGTCCTTAATTACAACATCGTGAGGTGAAAATTCAATGGTTTTACCTTCACCTAAATGAGTCATCTGATATACATATAGAGGGTTGCAGGATAAGGTTGGAACACAAAATAAATCATTAAATTGACCATTGTCTAGATGAACAGTTCCAGTCCCTAGAACACTAAGAGATCTATCATCACCAACATATATATTTTTGGTTTTACATTCATTTAAAGAAGAAAACATGGCTTTGTTTTTGGCCATGTGATAAGAAGCTCCAGAGTCAATGAGCCACTCATCAGAATGAGAAGAATAAGATACATTTAGTGCATAACCAGACCGAGATGCTTAACAACCACATGCAGAAAGTGTTATTCCTGAAGATGAAGTTGAACTTGAAGAGTGCTCCAAATGGATGTTATGCTTCTTCATTGTTGCTTCCAAGGCTTCCAAATTCTTAAAGCATTTGGATTCTAAGTGTCCATCTCGATTACAAAAGTTGCAATGTGTATCAGTCTTCTTCCCTTTGTTTTTATTTGCCTTATCATTTTGTTGAATTGATTTTTCATTTTGGGACTGAAATTGCTTAGGACCCTTGTTTGGTTTAGGACCATTCTTTTTAGGACACTGCTTCTTAGGATTCTTTGAATTTGGTTGTTGCTAGGTGACTAAGGATTTTTTAGAAGAGTTTCCAAGATTAAGAAGACCAAGATGTAAGAGTTTTTCTTATTCTCTTATTAAAGAATCACAGAAGGCATCAAAAGAGGGGGACTTGTAGTATTGTCCTTGAGAAATAAAGGCTACTCTAGTGGAATGGAAGGTGGAAAAAAACACAGAATAGGCTAGGCCCAACTTAGTAAGAATGGAATAGATAAGGATACCATCTTATTTCTTAACCTTAACACCTTCCAAGAGAAGTCTAAGGGTATTGAACTTGGACAAAAAATCTTCAATGGAATAAAAGTTATTGGGGTCCAACATAAGCAACTCATTTTCGAGTTGATGGGCTCTAATTTCATTTTTAATTCCAAAAACTTTAGTGAAATGTTCCATTGCTTCATTAGGGGTATCAATTTCTACGATATGGAATCTAAAGTATAGATAAATAGACATCCCTATCAGCCCATATGCTTGATCTTTCTTATTTTCCCATTTGGCTACCTTATCTTCGTCTTTAGGTTTAGTTTCTTGGTCTGAGGCTATTCTTTAAATACCTTTACTTCTAAGTAAATCCACAATGTAAGACCACCATTGGAAGTAGTTGGTGCTGTCAAGAATAACTTGGTGTGGACTTTCCATTTTAACATAAACTAAAGTTGTAGATGTTGAAACTAAGTGTTCCAATGAAAATATCTCGAAAAATTAGGTCAATTAAAAAAAACGGCTTCCGGATGAAGAAGTTATGGATTTTTGAAGAAATGTTGTTGAAGATGCCGACGAAGTGTGTGAATGTGCGGAAGTGAATGATAATGTTATATTTAAACCCCCTTCACCCCCCCTCCCCCCCCCTACTTAATGTAATTAGTTCACTTTCAAAAAGAAAAAAATATATGTGACCCACTTTTATAAATAAGTGAAAGTCACTTTTACAATGGTACTTTATGAGCTATCCACTAAATTGTAATTTAAATAAAAGATAAAGAGACTTTAGAAATATAAGTGACTCACTTTTTATAATGGGTGAGAACACTCTTACATAAAGTAAATGTAAAACATAAGTTACATGTGCTTTTTAAAAAGTAACTCAACAAAAAAAAAGACTTGAACTCAATACCTCTATTCTCATAAAGTAACTTTGGACCAAGTGAGCTAGTTTAAAATGTTAGGGAATTTTGGAAAAGAGGAAGGGGTTGTTTTTTTTTTTCTAAAGCTTTGGGGTACGTGCTTACTTGAAAAATCTCTTTTTGCCTGTAAACAAAAAAACTACACAACCCAACACGGACATACAAAAAAAAACCAAACCTTATGGCTTGAAGTTAGCTTTCTTGAGAAACTAAAAATTTTCCTCAATGTTTCTGATTTTCCAAGATCACACTAAGGCATGGCAGAAAAGAGCATACGCATGAGAAAAATCCTTCCTTTCTGTTTCTGATTTGTTCAGATCGCACAAAGTTGTAGGGCAAAGAGCATATGCCAAAATGAAAGGTATATATCTGGTAATAAAAAAAACAGAGAGCTAAATAAACCGAAATAAATAGAGAGATGAATAACTAAAACTGCAAATAAAGACTGTATACCTCCAGATCTTAAAAATGACGTAGCTAGGGCTACCAGAAACATTTTCACGTGAAATGAAAGGGATTCCTCACTGGAACAGATGCTCCTAACACAATAGAGCAGTCCTCTCGCCCCAAAAGAAGTTAAACACAATAGATCTAGGAGACGACAATCGCATGCACTTGTACCGGCTTCGGATTTGGATCACCAATGGGTGTGGCCCTTAAATAGATCTGATACCATGTAGGAATTTACAGGGTAATTTCCTCATATAGAACACCAAAGGACACTGCTCACAAACAAATCACAGATCAATACACCAGTATTATTGACGTGGTTAAAACCCTTAAAGAGGGAAACAATCCACGACCTGATCCAATGCGACCACTTCATGCAATTTATTAATGTAAAAGAAATAAAATTTACATAAGCTTCTCTCATGAACGTTCACCCTACAAATTACCCTCCATGCTATTTAAATAGAGATCATGGACCAATCGGATGTTAAGCCACGAATCAAGTGTCGATAATACCGATGAGAGAATGAACTGCCATATCACTTCATGTCTAGAACATAACGTGATCGTCGGATTGTAAGTTACAAAATTACATAGTAAAGAAACACATTTTACCTAACTCTACACTAGACCAAGTTATATTTAACTATTTCCTATGTGGTGGAATATCCTAACACGATCCATGTGTTGTTGTACTAAGGTTTCCAGATCCATCGCATCTGACGATGTCCCTTCCGTATAGGTTTATAATTTCAGTTTTTAGACTTCTACGATCCATGTGTTGTTGTATTGTGTTGTTGTATTGAGGTTTTTGAATCCATCACATCTGAGAATATCCTTTCCATATAGGTTTATAATTTCGGTTTTTAGACTTCTTTGATCCATGTGTTGTTGTACTGAGGTTTCTAGATCCATCACATCTGAGAATATCCCTTCCGTATAGGTTTATAATTTCAGTTTTTAGACTTCTACGATCCATGTGTTGTTGTACTGAGGTTTCCGGATCCATCGCATCTAAGAATATCCCTTTTGTATAGGTTTATAATTTCGGTTTTTAGACTTCTACTATCCATGTGTTGTTGTATCAAGGTTTTCAAATCCATCGCATCTGAGAATATCCCTTCTGTATAGGTTTATAATTTCGGTTTTTATACTTCTGTGATCCATGTGTCATTGTACTGAGGTTTCTGCATCTGAGAATATCCCTTCCGTATAGGTTTATACTTCGGTTTTTAGACTTCTGCGATCCATGTGTTGTTGTACTGAGGTTTCCAGATCCATCACATCTGAGAATATCCCTTCCTTATAGGTTTATAATTTCATTTTTTAGACTTTTGTGATCCATGTGCTGTTGCACTGAGGTTTCTGAATCCATTGCATCTGAGAATATCCCTTCCGTATATGTTTATAATTTCAGTTTTTAGACTTCTTCGATCCATGTGTTTCTAAGAAATGGATATAAAAAACACCAAGCTATCAAGGCCTTCCACAATGCTAACAAACCTAAAAATAAAAATAATAAAGATAACATTGTTGGAAAGGTAAACTTACCTTACATTCTAGGTACCACTCACAAGATTAGCAATATCCTAAGAAAACCAATATATTTTCCACTTTCAAACCCATTAACATTATTCGTATTAACCTAAAATCTATTAAAGATCCCCTTGACCCCAAGTGCCAAAAAGGTGTTTATATGATCCCTTGCTCCTGTGGTAAACCTTACATTGTGGAAATTGGTCCCTCCATTAAGATCAGACTCCAAGAACACTATGCAGATATTAAACACAATCGCTCCAAAACCTCTGCTCTAACAGACCATTCCAACAACAATAAACATCATATATGCATTGAAAATTCTCGTATCATAGCTAAAATTAATCACTATTTTCATAGAAAATTTAGAGAGGCCCTACAAATCAATAAACATTCCAATAACCTTAATCGAGACGATGGATGGAAAATAAGTGAGAATTGGATTCCCACATTAACCTCTAAATCAACACCCTCTTAAAACTTACAATTTATTCTTAAATAACTTACATATATTTCCCTTATTTAATTACATATCTATCTAGGTTACTTTTAAAACTCATTGCCGTTACATTAACAATTTCTTCACATGGAATGATTTCAATCTATCTCCGTCAACAATAAAACAATATTATCACAATTTTAATAGAACTAAAGCATAAGTAATTATTAATATTAATTAAAACTTTAAATTTCCCTTTATTTACATAGTTTTAATATCATATTATATAACAATATTATAACCACATTAGCATAATATATAATAAATAAAAAAAATTCCAACCTATCACACTAACGTAATCTAAAAACAAAACTAATTGATATTAACATTTATCAAATAATTTAATTTCATTGTTTTAGAATTAATTTATTATAATCACATATTTTAATTTTATGGTTTTAAAAATAATATATTATAACTCTATGATATAATATGAACAATATTAAAACCAACATAAAAACATTAATATAATAATATTTATTAATATGAAATATTCGATCTTACCTTTTAACAATTTAGGGTTGCTCTGTCGGCTCTTTCTTTTCTAAAACCTAAAACACTAACCTATTTATTAGACATTCCTAAGATCGATTATTTCTTATCTTTTTACATCTTGATAATGAACCTAAGCAGAAGGTTCGAAACGTCAATGAAAATCCATCTTGATGAACATATTATAAATCTTTTTAAAAAGGGCCTTAATTTCTCCATTTCTCCTCGTCGTATTCCTTTTGAAGACATTTTAAGCCACATAGAATATGGTATCAAAGACCTTCCTAATAACATTAAAGAATGTATAAGACAAGACTGCTCCATTATATTAAGAAAATCCAAACCTCCTAAAAGCAATATCAGTAAACAACAGTACCTTGCACTAAATTATTTAAATCCCAACCCTAACATTGTAATATTAAAAGCAGATAAAGGGAGAGCCACTGTTATAATGAATACAACATAATGTAATGAAAAAATGACTGGTCATCTCCTTAATAGTGGTTGTTACAAAAAATTAAATAAAAATCCCTTAAAAAGAATAACCAATAGTGTTTGTAACTTAATCAAGGCAAGAAATGAACGAGACAATAAAAACCTCTTAGAAATCAATCCTTACACACCCAAAATCTATGGTTCTCCTAAGATCCACAAAGACGGTATACCTCTTAGAACCATAATTAACATTATCGGTGGACCTACCTATCATCTTGCTAAACACCTTCCCAAAAAACTAAAACCTCTAGTTGGTAAAATTGATTCATTTGTTAAAGACTCTACACATTTCATCAATGAAATCAAAAACATCAAACTTGATCCAAATGACATATTAGTTAGCTTTTATGTAAACTCTCTTTACACCAATATACCTATTAATGAAGCCATGGAAGTGGTTAGAAAAATAATTTATCCCGAGACATGTAAACTCATTGAAACTTGCCTAAGGTCCACATTCTTCAGCTTTATGGGTGACATACATGAACAAATTTGTGGTGTTGCTATGGGCTCTCCTTTATCCCCTATCATTGCCAATTTGTTTACAGAAGACTTTGAAACCAGAGCCTTGAAATTTTCCCCCCTAAAACCCAAATGGTTGAAAAGATTTTTCGATCACACCTTTTTCATCTGGCCACATGGGAGGGAGAAATTATAAATCTTCAAACATTACCTTAATAGTCTATCAAACTCAATCAAATTCACTATGGAAACTGATATCAATGCTAGCCCTCTCAAAACCCAGATGGATCCTTATCCCACCAAGTATATAGAAAGAAGACTCATACTAAGCAATACCTCCGCACCACTTCCCACCATCATTCAGCCCAAAAGCTTAGTGTCCTCAATACCCTAGCCACCAGAGCTATGATAACTTTTGATAAAGATCACTTGGAATCAGAAAAGGCACATCTAATGGATGTGTTTATAAGAAATGGATATAAAAAACACCAAGCTATCAAGGCCTTCCACAATGCTAACAAACCTAAAAACATGGGGGCTCCACTAAGGGAGCAATACCATACCACGTGGGTTCATATTGGGGGATATTTATTAAGGAGAAAATGACATAATATATTGGGGGATATATAGGAGGTAGAGGGTTTTTGTTGGCTTATGGGGGCTTGACCTAGGTTTATAGTTATTTAGCCAAACAAATCCCCACACTACTGGCCCTTTCGGGCATCAGCCCGCGGAGCACGGACTGAAGTCTCACCCGAGCTAGTATGGGGGAATGATGGAACCAAGTTTCCACACCTTTGAGATGGATGTGATGTCGGTTTAGTCCAACTAAACCCGCCTTCGCGCAGGTCACTTTGTGCATTGTTCTACCCTTCAGTACCTTCACGATTTGTTATAATCGACTTTCGCACAACCCTCACCAGGGGTTGAAGTCCTTTCGCACTGCTAAAGCAGCAAACTGCGATATCTCCTCAACTACACTGAGTATCTTACTTAATATCTTATTAACAGGTCTTGATTATCTTCGCGTAAACAGATATTCTATCTTGTGTTCACTTAGACAATACAATTATGCACATTTGCTCATCGTATAAGCACAAAAAGTGAAATTCATACCCAATATAACAGATGCATAAAATAAGAAATAAAGATGCAGAATTGATAGAAACTTCTCTTTATCAATACTTCCAATGTTTACAGACTTGACTCGCCCTACGCACTCAGCTACAGACTACTAGGCCTCTGTGCACTTAGCTGCAGAGCCTCTTCCTACGCGACGACCCAAAACTAGACTTTACACTTCAGAATATCTCGCATACATCATATCTTTTCCATATTGTGATCTGCTTAGCTTCCTTAATTACTTAGAGCTTCACTCTATTTATACAATCCCATGGTTCGCAGACCATGGGTAGATCTTCTATAGCCGACATTACGTTATCAAAATTAAGGGCAGACAACCCTATAACTCTTTAAAAAACTACGCACTCCGCGCCCACAAAATGTGGAATTACAAAACTGACCAAAATTTGGGCTCTAATCCCCAAAACTTCCCTTGGGGGATCCTGCGCCCAACAAGCCCCTAACGCAAACATCGTGACTCACCCTCGAGTCACTCTGTAGGTGCAGAGATCTTTGCGCAAAGACCTCCCAATTTTGATTGGATCGCTGCAAGTTCGGTAGTGCACTAAGCGGCTGCTTGTTGAACTTCCTCTACATGTTGTTAGGTGACCATTGTCATCGAATTGCTACCCTGAATCCTTTCCTGAGTTGCTTGCAGCTACACGAGCTTTGCTTCAATGGAGGCTGTAACGATATACGCCTCATCAATCCATAGCTGTAGGTGTGCTTTCAAAACTACTTCCTTATGCCGAGCAGCATCCACCTGCTCCTTAAGTGCCTTTTGAATTTGAATTTGACCATTCCCCCCACATTCGTTGCATTAATTCTAGATTGGCGGCAGATTTTCAAGAATCTAGCGCATAAAGTTCACTTTAGATGCCTATTTCCTGCTCCATTTGGTCTCAAACCAAGCATCACATCATGAATAGTGACTTTAATGGTCACTTTCTAGCCAACCTACGTGCCAGCACAGCTACCCTCGTGTTGTCGCGAACCCTGTGACACTTCGTTACTGTGTGTAGTCCTGACATCGCGTAGCCCCCGGGCAGAGTAGTTTATAGTCCCACACCTCCTTTCAGTTGCCTGGAGCACTAAGACTGTGCTTCGGTCGACTAGTCAAGTGGTCGGGCCACCTATGTATGGCTTCAAATGATTGCCATTCACTTTTCCTGGGAAGGGATCTCCATTTAACTTGACCAATCGTACCGCACCTCCATCTGTAATCTCCTTAATAACATACGACCCTAACCAATGCATTCTGAATTTCCCTGGGAATTTATCAAACTTACTATCATACAAAAACACCAGATCGTTTACCTTGAATGTGCGCAGCTTAATATGTCGATCATGCCAAGCCTTTTCGTGTTGCTTTTGGACCTGCTGGTGGAATCCAGCCAAAAATCGTTCTTCTCCGAGCTCTTTCAGCTGCACGAGACTCTCCTCTAGGGCTCTGCGATCTGTCATACTGTGAGCACTACTATGCACAGACTAGGAACAGTGTATTCCATAGGCATTATGGCTTCCACTCCATAGACAAGCCTGAAAGGTGTTTGGCCCGTCAGTTTTTTGCATGTTGTCTGATAAGCCCATAACACTGCAGGTATGTGTACATCCCAATCACTTCGTTGCATGTTTCATACCTTGTTGAATGCTTCTGCGCAATTTCTCTTCCTGCATAATGTCTTCCTAACATTAAGAGCCATCTGCAAGGTCGCTCCCCCAACACATGCTTATTGACCATGTATTTTAGCATGGAGTTCATGTGCATCTGCGCAAATTGTGGCTCTTCTCAATATACCTACGTCCACTTGGCCAGTTGTGCGTGTGGATCATCTTGTTCATCATACTTGTCTGTCAGTCGCACCTTAGGCTTCCCAAATCGTGTGCACATCATTCTCCTACATTTGAGCCCATCATCAAAGCTTCCTTTATGCGTACCCCACCATCTCGTGGGTGTAGTGTGTAGTACCCAGTCCAAGGCCTGGAAGCGTTGCTTTTCTGGCACCTCCCTTTCAAATGCATCCAAGAAGGTATCTACCTCATTTATACCATCATAAGTAGGCAAATCTCTTACTTCTGTCGACACGCAGCGCAACGACCTTGTCATCATATTGCAGTTCAACGTAGTTACTTCGTGTAACCGATTCTTCCATCGTTCTACTTCTTCATCGGAATCCAAAGTGTAGGAACTCTTGCGCTCCCATGTAATCCGCCCATCCGTGGTGGGATTCACCTAGTCTTGGTCTCGCGTTGTTATCTTGTAGATGCAGTCCAGATCATCATCACTTTCATAGTCATGGATCGGCTTCGTATAGCGTGATCCTTCAGTAGGGTCCAGGGGTATAATTATGCGCAGTGACTTCTTTTCAAAGATCATTTTTCGCTTCTTCAGATTAATTACCCCGTTCATATCAGTGGCCCAGTCAATTCCTAGGAGTGCGGGGTAGGGATTGTTGTCATCAAAAATCTCTATTACTTCGAAATCTGCCAGCATGCTCACTCCCTCAATATCCACAGTTATTCCTTGCAATCGCCCCATAGGTATTATTTTCTGTTGGTTCGCCATCCTCAACTTAATCGAAGACCATTGTAGCGCAAGTCTTCCCATTCGCTCCCATGTCTGATTCGGTAGAACATTCGCTTCTGATCCCAAATCCAGGATGACTTGATCCATCTCATATTCTCTGATCTACGCGGTGAGTCTCATTTCACGGCCTGTCCTTGTCTTATGATTTCCAATCTTACGGACTACACGCGGTTCTCCTAGTGTGGTCCTAGTGCATCTGTTGATGAGTTCCTGTAACCCTTTCACAACCTTACTGTCGTGTAGTAACTTCATACATGTTTCAAGGAAAGTTGTCAGCATGGATGGGTCCATTTCCAGCTCCAGTTTATCTTTGCTTCTTGAAGTGGAGGCATCAACAAAGCTCTTCTTAGCTTCCATGAAGGTTTCTCGAGCGCGCTCCAAATCAAAATCTGCTTCCTTCGCCGGAGATTTGCGAACCCAAGTACTATCTTCAGGCTATTTTCCTTTGTCATCTCCCGTTGCAATTGCACTTTGGAGCACAATGTTTACATTCGGGTCTTCCTCGCGCGGCTCAAACCTCATATGCAGGTTCTGTGTCGGGGGAGGCGGTAGCACTCCTTTCTCACGTATCCTAGCTATCAACATAGGAAAATCTTCTATCTCATGATCAAACAACATGAAATACTTGCACTTCGGGCACATTAGATTGGTGAAATCATAGGCATAGTGTCCTGGCCCTCCACAATTGTAGTAAATCAACTGTTCGTGACCTTTACCAGGTCCTCCTCCACCTTGGCCTCATCTTCACCCCTAAAATCTTGTTCGCGCCATTCTTGCATTTTGGTCAAGGGGCTGTGTTTCAACCTGAACCCTGTAGGTGGGGATTTTATCCATCATCATCTCATAACTTCTGCAGGTACACTTATCATGTCCCACTGACCTGCAAAAGTTGCAGAACAATTGTTGTGAATTTTGTGTATACTTCTATGACAAGTGACAATTGTCTGTGGCATGTTTTCCATCTATTTGACAGATCGCGGACGACAAAATAAGCATTGCACTAGGTCATGCTTCAGCTTCCGTCCTTAAAGGCATCGGTCCTCCTCCTCGGAGGTAATTTGTAAAAACCGGGCAGTGGTCTTTGTCATGACCATGGCTCTTGCATTTTATGCACCACACTTCTTCGCGCACTTCTTGTCAAACCGTCTTGTCCTGTTTCAAACTCTGCATTTCAAGACAAAGTTTCTTTAGTTGCGCGTGGATTTGTCTCCCAAATTAGGATCTTGCATCGGGGTCTCATGTAGCCTCATAGCGATCTATAAGGCCTCTGCCTAAGTTTTTATCTTCTGCTACGATAGCACACTCCTTAAATGTGGTAGTAGCGAAGCTATAAACCACTCGCGATGTTGTCCATCTATCAGATTCATATTTTCTTCGTGAATCATATATTTCAGCTTTTGATCTAGATCCCAAGGAGTCTCACCTAGTAGCATCTTGATCTCTTTAAATCCCACGATCGACTACGATTCAGATTTAGGCCTGTTAAATTCTCTATTTAGCGCTTCTTGGATATCCGCGACTTTCGCATTCAGGTTATTGTTGGAGTACTTAATATACTAGGTCAACGCACGATCCTGCAGGGTGCTAATCATCGTCACATTCTTTATATGGTCATCTGTAACACCTTGCGCTTGCCATAAAATCCTTACAATGAACCAGAATTGGTCCAAATTCTCATTTCTCAAACCTTTGAACATAGGCAACTTCACTGTGCTTGCCATATTAAATCGTTGTGGTGGTGGATTTGGTACGGATGGAGATGGAGGTGATGGTGATGAAGCCAGTGGTGGTGTGGGTGGAGGTGTTATTTTGGGGATTCTTTGTCTTATCAGAGGAATAGAACTTCGCGGAGAGACCTTTGCGAGATCTTCCTTGTCTCCTTGCAGAGGTGAAATCAAGGGGCTATTTTCTGGACCCTTATTTCCTTCGTTCCTATAAACCTTTCCGCTTCACGTAACCTCAAACATCAAGGTAACTACATAACCCGCTTTTCGAACAACAACATTTTAATCCAAGTATTTAAAGACTTTACGTACTTCCCTCACGGTCCTTTGAGAAAGCGTCGCTCTGCCTCGTTGTAGCTGACTGAGGTGTCAACCACGAACTCAGTAACGAATCGTCCTATAATACGATCGAGCCAATGATCGACGGCGCATGCGATCTTATCCTCCAATGCTTCCAATCTCCGCACCAACTTTAGGGTCCACACAATAGGACTGTCAAGTTTCCACCTTCCTTGGCTATCTTCTAGCTTTGCGATCCACTCGTATAGCTTAGTAGGGAAGGACGTGAAAAAGATTTCATGGATCTCTATATACAAGTAGTTGTCTAGCCACTCTTCTTTTGATAGTCATGGGTTTCTGTTCTCCTGCGCCACGAACTCATGAATTCTTTTGTCCAACCAACCTTCAATTTCTTTCTTAGTTGGATTCTAATGATACATCATCACACATCTCTCATGTAGATTCCAGTCCCGACAACGGAACCATTTGTTGGCTTTTGGGGGCTTGACCCAAGTTCAGAGTTATTTAGCCAAACAAATCCCTACATTATTGGCCCTTTCGGCATCAACCCGCGGGGCACGGACTGAAGTCTCACCTAAAGCAGTATGGGGGGGATGTTGGAACTAAGTTTTTGCACCCTTGAGATGGATGTGATGTCAGTTTAGTCCAACTAAACCTGCCTTCACGCAGGTCACTTCACGCACTGTTCTACCCTTCAGTACCTTCGCGATTTGTTATAATCGACTTTTGCACAACCCTCACTAGGGGTTGAAGTCCTTTCACGCTGCTAAGGCAGCGAACTGCGATATCTCCTAAACTATGCCAAGTATCTTACTTATCTTATTAACAGGTCTTGATTATCTTCGCGTAAACAAATATTCTATCTTGCGTTCACTTAGCCAATACAATTATACACATTTGCGCATCATATAAGCATTAAAAGTGAAATTCATACCCAATATAACAGATGCATAAAACAGGAAATAAAGACGCATAATGGATAGAACTTCTCTTTGTTAATACTTCCACTATTCATAGTCCCGACTCGCCCTGCGCACTCAACTACAAACTACTAGGCCTCTGCGCACTTAGCTGCAGAGCCTCTTCCTACGCTACGACCCAAAACTAGACTTTACACTTCAGAACTATCTCGCATACATCATATCTTTTCCATATTGTGATCTGTTTAGCTGCCTTAACTACTTAGATCTCAGCTCTATTTATACAATCCCTGGTCCGCGAACCATGGGTAGATCTTCTACAGCTGACATTACATTATCAAAATTAAGGGCGGACAACCCTATGACTCTTTAACAAACTACGCACTTCGCGCCCACAAAATGCGGAGTCTTTACATTGGAATTACAAAATTGACCAAAATCTGGGCTCTAAGCCCCAAAACTTCCCTTGGGGGATCCCGCGCCCAACAGTTTTTATATTGGAAGGTATAAAAAATGGAGCTTAAAGTTAAGGGAAAAATATAAAGGGGTATAAAAAATGTTAATAAAAAAATGGATGCCTGCAATATCAAGTGAAAGTATGGGTTTTTAAATTGGGAAAGTATCTTGGGTTCATATTGGTAAGGGGTTAAATAATGTGATTTTGAGAGGTATTTTCCAATATGTAGTCAAATTATGGGTATTGTTTAATATGCCACGGATGCACGTGATATGTCATAGGTTCATTGAGTGAATCCCATGTGCCTAAAAATAACAATAATAAAGATAACATTGTTGGAAAGTAAACTTACCTTACATTCTAGGTATTGTTGACAAGATTGCCAATATCCTAAGAAAAGACAACATCTTTGCCACATTCAAACCCATTAACACTATTCGTAGTAACCTAAAATATGTCAAAGATACCCTTGACCCAGAGTTCCAAAAACATGTTTATATGATCCCTTGCTCCTGTGGTAAACCTTACGTTGGGGAAACTGGTCACTCCATTAAGATCAAGCTCCAGGAACACTGCGGATATTAAACACAATCGCTCCATAACCTCTGCTCTAGCGAATCATTCCAACAACAATAAACATCATATCTGCATTGAAAATTCTCGTATCATAGCTAAAATTAATCATTATTTTAATAGAAAATTTAAAGAGACCCTAGAAATCAATAAACATCCCAATAACCTTAACTGAAAGGATGGATGGAAAATAAGTGAGAATTGGATTCCCACATTAACCTCTAAATCAACACCCTCTTAAAACTTACAATTTATTTCCCTTATTTAATTACATATCTGTCTAGCTTACTTTTGAAACTCATTGCCCTTACCACTAACAATTTCTTCACATGAAATGATTTGTTAACCATAAAAAAATATTAACACAATTTTAATAGAACTAAACCATAAGTAATTATTAATATTAACTAAAACTTTAAATTTCCCTTTACTATAGAACTAAACCATAAGTAATTATTAATATTAACTAAAACTTTAAATTTCCCTTTACTTTACTTATATAGTTTTCATATCATATTATTTAACAATATTATAACCTAATATTATAACCACAATAGAATAACATATAAAAAATATATTCCAACCCATCACAATAACGTAATCTAAAAACAAAACTAATTGATATTAACATTTATCAAATAATTTAATTCCATTGTTTTAGAAATAATTTATTATAATCACATAATTTAATTTTATGTTTTTAAAATTAATATATTATATTTCATATTAAAACCAACATAATGTCATTAATATAATAATATTTATTAATATACATATAATCAATCTTAACTTTTAACAATTTAGGGTTACCATGTCGGCTTTTTCTTTTCTAAAACTTAAAACACTAACCTATTTATTAGACATTCCTGAGATCAATTCTTTCTTATCTTTTTACATATTGATAATGAACCTCAGTAGAAGGTTCAAAATGTTGATGAAAATCTATCTTGATGAACATACTATAAATCTTTTTAAAAGGTGCCTTAATTTCTCCATTTCTCCTCGTTGTATTCCTTTTGAAGACATTTTAAGCCACATAGAATATGGTGTCAAAGACCTTCCTGATAACATTAAAGAATGTATAAAACAAGGTTGCTCCATTATATTAAGAAAATTCAATCCTCCTAAAAGCAATATCACTAAACAGGAGTACCTTGCACTAAAATCTTTAAATTCCAACCCTAACATTGTAGTATTAAAATTAGATAAAGGGGGAGCCACTGTTTTCTTTTTTGGTTGTGGTTCATGGACACCCTGGTCAACGGGTGGCGCTACATCCACGGAAAAATCTAGGTTGATCAACCCCAAAGGGATTCTAGCCCCGTGGCCCACTACCAAGGCCTGACTCCAAGGGCTTCGAGGACATTGGACCCTGTGACCTCTCGATGGTGAGGCACTGATTTTGACCAATTGAGCTAACCCTTGGGGCTGCCACTGTTATAATGAATATAAAATAATATAATGAAAAAATGACTGATCATCTCCTTAATAGTGGTTGTTACAAAAAATAAAATAAAAATCCCTTAAAAAGAATAACCAATAAGGTATGTAACTTAATCAAGGCATGTAATGAACGAGACAATAAAAAACTCTTAGAAGAATCTATGGTGCTCCTAAGATCCACAAAGATAATATACCTCTTAGACCCATAGTTAACACTATCGGTGGACCTACCTATCTTCTTGCCAAACACCTTGCCAAAAAACTAAAACCTCTAGTTGGTAAAATTGATTCATTTGTTAAAGACTCTACACATTTCATCAATGAAATCAAAAACATCAAACTTAATCCAAATGACATATTAGTTAGCTTTGATGTAACCTCTCTTTACACCAATATACCTATTAATGAAGCCATGGAAGTGGTTAGAAAAATAATTGATCCGTAGACATGTAAGCTCATTGAAACTTCACTGAGGTCCACATTCTTCAATTTTATGGGTGACGCTTATTAACAAAATTATGATGTCTCTATGGGCTCTCCTTTATCCCCCATCATTGCCAATTTGTTTATGGAAGACTTTGAAACTCGAGCCTTGAACTCTGCCCCCCTAAAACCCAAATGGTGGAAAAGATTTGTCGATGACACCTTCATCATCTGGCCACATGGGAGGGAGAAATTAGAAATATTCAAACTTCACCTCAATAGTCTATCAAACTTAATCAAATTCACTATGGAAACTGAGATCAATGCTAGCCCTCTTGAAACCCAGATGGATCCTTATCCCACCAAGTATATAGAAAGAAGACTCATACTGAGCAATACCTCCATGCCACTTCCCACCATCATCCAACCCAAAAGCTTGGTGTCCTCAACACCCTAGCAACCAGAGCTATGAGAATTTCTGATAAAGAACACTTGGAATCAGAAAAGGCACATCTAATGGATGTGTTTCTAAGAAATGGATATAAAAAACACCAAGCTATCAAGGCCTTCCACAATGCTAACAAACCTAAAAATAACAATAATAGAAATAACATTGTTGGAAAGGTAAACTTACCTTACATTCTAGGTACCACTGACAAGATTGCCAATATCTTAAGAAAAAATAATATCTTTGCCACTTTCAAACCCATTAACACCATTCGTAGTAACCTAAAATCTATCAAAGATCCCCTTGACCCTAAGTGCCAAAAAGGTGTTTATATGATCCCTTGCTCATGTGGTAAACCTTACATTGGGGAAATTGGTCGTTCCATTAAAATTAGGCTCCAGGAACACTCTGCGGATATTAAACATAATCGCTCCAAAACCTCTGCTCTAGTTGATCATTCCAACAACAGTAAACATCATATCTGCATTGAAAATTCTTGTATCATAGCTAAAATTAATCATTATTTTCATAGAAAATTCAAAGAGGCCCTAGAAATCAATAAACATCCCAATAACCTTAACCGAGATGATGGATGGAAAATCAATGAGAATTGGATTCCCACATTAACCTCTAAATCAACCCCCTCTTAAAACTTACAATTTATTCTTAAATAACTTACATCTATTTCCCTTATTATACTTGTAGCTCGAGTGTTTAGTTTTTCATTGACTTGCTATTAGTTTTTCTTTGACTAAAAAAATTTAAAACTTATCCAAAATTTAACATTATGAAATTAAATTTATTATTTTTAAATAAAATTTATTTCTATTTATCTCAAATATGATTGGTTGAAATGTCTCCCCTGTTATTTTGTAATGATGGCAAGAATTGACTTTTGTGTACTCTATTATTAATTACTATATCACTAATTACTATGTACAATAAATATAAATAATTTGAAAAATAACATTATATATTAATTACTATGTACCATAAACACAAATGGTTTGTAATTAAATTCAAAAATCCCATTTTCTCATTGGTGTAAAGTATTGAATAGACATTTTTTATGGGTTTTATTTTTTAATTTACAAAAAATAATTTAAAAAATATAAATTTGAAAAAAAATGTAAAAATAACATGTGTACAATTTGTACAACTCTCGTTATATCAATCTATACTCTAATGACATGACATGTGTACCATAATATGAACATTATATAAAAGAATTGTCATCATTCAATATTAAATAAATAATTATTAACTTGTTATCATTCTATTCAATGTCAATATATATATATATATAAAACCTTTATCTACTAAAGAAATGTTTAATTATATTAAAAAAATTAATAAAAAGGTTAAACAAATACTCATATAACTCATTTTACAATTTTATTATTGTTTGGAGTATATATAACACATCATGACATTAAAATATTTTATTAAACTAAGTGTCAGGGAAAGCTAGTTGTGCGGCCTTGTTTAATTACATATCTATCTAGCTTACTTTTGAAGCTCATTGCCTTTACTACTAACAATTTCTTCACATGGAATAATTTCAATCTATCTCCTTATAACATTTGTCAACAATAAATTATCACAATTTTAATAGAACTAGAACAATTATTAATATTAATTAAAATTTTAAATTTCCTTTTATTTATATAATTTTAATATCATATTATATAACAATATTATAACCACAATAGAATAATATATAAAAAAAAAAATATTCCAACCTATCACACTAAGGTAATCTAAAAACAAACCTAATTGATATTAACATTTATCAAATAATTTAATTCCATTGTTTTAGAATTAATTTATTATAATCACATAATTGAATTTTATGATTTTAAAATTAATATATTATAACCCTATGATATAATATGAACAATATTAAAACCAATATAAAGATGTTAATATAAAAATAATTTTAGTATGAATATATTCAATCTTACTTTTTAATTATTTAGCATTACCATGTGGGCTTTTCTTTTCTAAAACTTAAAACACTAATTTATTTATTAGACATTTCTAAGATCAATTCTTTCTTGTATTTTTACATTTTGATAATAAACCTCAATAGAAGGTTCGAAATATCGGTGAAAATTTCTCAAATACAATAGATCCGCAAAACTCAGTACAACAATAAATGGATCACAAAAATTTAAAAACAAAAAAACATATAAACCTATTTACATATTCAATTATTTAAAATATTTTTAGGAATATATAAATATTTATTTATATATTAAAAAAATATTTTTAGGAATATATAAATATTTATTTATATATTAAAAATAATATATGTTTATAATGTATATTTATTGTTTTAAATGGTATGGAAAAAGATTGTGGATGAAAACTAGTTCAAGTTATTTAACTTATTTAACATTTTACTTTTACATCATCAAAGCACTTCCAAATTTAAGATCCACTTCTATTTGTCGTCTAGAGGGACGAGAAGCGGTAGTGTTCGATTGAGACGAGAAAGATGCCGCATTTTTGTCTGTCAGTCACAACACCCCCCCCGCCCCCCGGCCAAAAAAACTAAAAATAAAACAGCAAACCGTCAAATATTCGATTACACTGTTAAAACTGTTGAATTCCAGCCCTATACTCAGATCTCAGCCTCATTTTCTTCCATGACTTAGCTTCTGCTCATCAATCACCACCAGTGCGATCTCACCCACATCTTCTTCCATGGCTTCGCTTCTGCAAATCAACCACCACCATCTCAACCTCCTCTGCGCTCTACAACCCACCACAGCCAAGCACAGCCCCAAAATCTCCAATTCCTCTTTCTCTTCCATTGTTCGGCTTCCCGCGCATTCCCTCATTAGTCACCAACATCCCAATATCCACTCCACCAAACCCAAACTCCCAAAAGCCTTCAATGTCTGCCAATCCACAGCCCAGGAGGTCACATGGGAGCTCAAGCAATCCCCTGAAGACTACCAGGTTAACTGCGAAGCCTGGAGGTTCGGGGTAGAAACAAATACCCTGCGCTCCTGGACTGTGGTTCCTCCTGAATGCGTGGAATACGTGAAAAACTACATGGCCGGCAGTGGAAGCCAATATTTGAGGGATTTAGACATGGTAGCCAACGAATCCATAGCTTATGTTAACTCTCTGAAACTCTCAGGCGATGGGAAGGATGCCTGGGTTTTCGACTTGGACGAAACTCTCATCTCAAATCTGCCCTATTTCGCAGCCCACCAGTTCGGGTAAGAGGAACTAACAGATGCTCTTGCGATCGCCTGTGTTTTTATTTCATGTCGTCAAATATATGGGTTGCTAATTCTTCTGTCACCTCTGCTTTGCAGCGGAGAGGTAATTGATGTGGATGATATCATTAAGACATGGTTAAATCGGGCAGCGGCCCCGGCATTGGTTGCCAGTCATAGATTATACGCCCATCTGCTTGAGTTGGGTTTCAAGATCTTCTTGTTAACAGGCAGGTCACATAACCAGAGGAATGTCACTGAGGGGAATCTGGTCCGAGCTGGTTATCATTCATGGGAGTCGCTTTTACTCAGGTAATCACTGTGACCATCCATTCATATACCTGTTTGATGTCCCTCTGTGTATTTTGACTGTTTAATTTTGATGAGTAAGGCAGGGGTAAGGAGTTAAGTTTCTGAAATTGCATATGTTGTCTATTTGTGGCTAAACGTTTGTGTTGCAGGCAGCCGGAAGATTATGAGAAGAGCGCTGTGGTTTATAAGTCTGAGAAGAGATTGAAGATTGAGCAAGATGGGTTCAGAATCCGAGGGAACTCTGGTGATCAGTGGAGCGATTTGACTGGATACTCTGTTGGGGACAGGACATTCAAGCTGCCTAATCCCATGTATTACGTTGCCTGACTTAATGCTTTGTTTTGTTTGTTTGCTTGGGGTAACGCATTGGGAAATGTGCAAACGCATTTTTCCCCATTGTTCCGGGATCCATAAAATGGCCCATTCATCATTAGAAGCATGCTTTGTTATCAAATCCAATTATTGGGTATTAGATGCATATTTTGTTATCAAACCCAGTTAATTCAAGATTTTTAAGATTGTACATTTTTTCACTTGCAGTTGGCAAGTCTTATCCATAGACTGAAACTACCTTTAATTTTTGGTACTTATTCCTTTTACAACCGAGTTAATTCAAGATGTTTAAGATTGTACATTTTTTGACTTGCAGTTGGCAATTCTTATCCATATACTGAAACTGCCTTAGTATTTGGAGAATTAAAAAATAAATTTTAATTTTTTTAAAATGTAAATTGTTTTTTTTCCTAATTTTATATGGCTTTAAATTGAATTGTGAAATATATATATATATTCCCGAGTGTCATAATAATGATTGTTATTGTAGTGTTTGCACAACCCAATGTCATGTGAATAGTTGTCCATCATAATTTAAGCAAGTAATTGAATAAAAAATAGATTGGAATAAAATATAAACAAGTGTAATATGAAGTTTATTAAGCTCTTATTATGTTAAATTTTTAGGAGTCGTTTATTGAGGCGGAGGAATTGCCCAGAAGGCCAAAAGTGGCTGGAATCTGGCAAAAAAAATTCAAAAAATCTTGTAGAGCCAGTGTTTGAATCGTGTTTTTGATGGTGGAAATGGATTCAGCACCATCAAAAACGTTTAGGACACCTAAAATTTTGAAGTTTAACAACTATAACTTGGATTTACAAAAATTCTTGCTAGATTTTCTCTAAATATGCTCGGAATTTCCTTAACTTTCTGGGCAATTCCTCTGGCTAGTTAGATTACCGAAATTTTTTATATTATATTAGTTTAAAATTATATTAAAGTATGTTTAATTTAGAAGTATGCCTCTCTCATATATATATGAATTGATATTATTATTTAAAAATATTATTTACTTTTTGTATAAGAGGCCCGTACTAAGTAGTGATGTTGCATATTGCACTTGTTCAAGTAGTGATGTTGCATATTGCACTTGTTCACCATGATTTCAACGTTAAAACACATTGAAGTTATTTTAATGATTTATTGTTTGAATTTATTTTTATATAAAAAAATAGTATGCTTTGAGTCAATATGGGTTGGATTCTTAGTGAAAGCAAGGAGTCTTTCATTAATGGTCAAGACAATATTTTTTAGATGTAGTCTAACTTCTAGAAGCAATAGCCTTTTTCACCGGAATTCACCAAAATCGGACAATACAATTTCAAGAATTTTTTTTTTGTTTAAAATGCATTTTTTAATGCATAAAGGATTTAACACCATGAAAAACCCCTAGGGCACTCCAATTATGCAGAATAAACAATTTAAACTCAAGTTTTTTAAAATATCCTTTGGATTTTGATTAAAATTAACTAGAAAAAATGCCGTGAAAAAAACCATTTAATCTATAAATGAGACTACACCTATTTTTTATGTGTGGAGACCAAGAAAAAGCATCAAGATCTTAAGTTTAGCCTACAATTAGGATTTAACCTAACCAATGTATTTTTCGAATTTCTAAAGAATTTATTGAGACAATACATTCAAGATGGATTTGAAACCTAAGCTATTGAGGTGGAGATAGGAAATGGGAGATTTTTCCCAGATCAATATGCAAGCATTTAGGAAATTTATCCACTCTTTGAAGCCAACCAAAGTGTCTCTACTTGTGCAAAATAGATTTGTTAAGAGGATGGATGCCATTCCCTAGTTGGATCTCCCATCCCCTCATTTGAGGAAAAAAACATTATTATGGTTAAGTGCACCTTGATTGGAAATTTTATAGGGCTTTGGCCAATTCGAAAAGCTATAGAATTATGGGCAATAAAGCATTGGACTCCCAAGATTCTAGGTCAAGGTTTCTCTTTGCTCGTGGTCAAGGATATTGTATGTTTATTTTTCAAAATGGTGACGAGCAAGACTTGATCTCTTGCTTTTGACCCTATTTCGTAGGACCTAGGAGTATGTTTCTTTCCAATTTGTCTCTTGACTTTAATCCAAAAGAGGAGATTGTAACAATGCCTTTGTGGGTAAAGCTACCACATCTTCATTTTTAATATTCTAGGATGAAAGCACCCTCAAAGCCACTAGGGACAAATTTGGTTGATATATTGCTCAAGAAAAGCCAAAAGAAAACATATATTCTCATGTGAGAGTATGTGTGGAAGTAGGCCTAGATAAGGGCCTTCCAAAGGGGATACAAATTAATATGGACAATAGGAGTCACTAACAAGTTTTAGATTGTGAGTAGATTCATTTGTGATTCATTTTAAGTGTAATTATTGTCATCAATATAGGCATTTTTGTGAAAAAAAAAATCCCAAGGAATCAAGAGGATCAATTTCCCCATAGTAGTATTTGAAACCCTCTAATGATATATAATATAATGCATTTAAGCTAATAAGTAGTATGCATGGAAATCATAGGCCAAGGGGCCACAATAACTAAAGAAATACATAATATAATCCATTTAAGCTAGTAAATAGTATGCATGGAAATCATAGGCCAAGGGGCTACAACAACTAAAGAAATATCATGATGGTTCATTAAATCATCTAACAATAGATGCTAAGGCCTTGCAAATCAAGAGAATTTGTAGAAGGAAAGTGAGTAGGTAGAGAAATCATAGGGTGAAGAAAATGAAGGTGGATTAAAGCCTTCTAAGATTCAAGATGATCAAGAAGTTTCTCTAGATGAGAGTCAAAAGGTTGTTCGAGAAATCAAAGAAAAGGAGGTAGACAAGGAGCAAGCATAGGATGATCTTGAAAATGGAATGAAACTCAAGAGGATCAAGAAGTTGTCTTGGAATCCCAAGTAGGAGAGATCTCTAAATCAATGAGATCTCCCCCAATTCTTAATGCTTTCTACGTAAATGCGCTAAGAAAGAAGGCATCACCCCCTTGCACAAGAGGGTGGAAAATCAATCAAGAATGTCAAGATCAAAGAAAAACAAAACAAATCATGAGGTATCTAAACTATGTTTTTGACATCCTATTCAAATTTGAAGTAATTTAATAAAGCTTCTTTTGTAATCTTTTCCTTAAGTACTCTTTTTCAAGGTATTTTTTAAGTATTTAAATAGTTTCTTATATATAGTATTGTAGGTGACTATTCTAGTTTGAAAATTCATACATATAGAATGTAGGCGAATATTCAATAAAAAACATGTAATTTGGTATTAAAATTGTTAATTTTTTGGCGAATATCATCCATTTAATCATATATATGTAAAAAATAGGCGATGTTTTAACCAAATTGGCAAATATTTTTTTCATAAAATGTCAAAAAAATAGCCCATTTGCGAAAGTTCGCCCCTAAAATTTTCCCTAATCTTTTTGTTAAACCAATATGTACAATAATATACTTTCCACATCTTTCAAAATACATTATGGAATCATATGGCCTCCTCCCTATGCATTTGGGACATCATCAAGGACATCCAGTACCTTCATTACAAACCCTATAATATCAATTTCATATTCTAAACCTTCATATCCATTTTCGAGCACTTCCCATGGTTTGTTGACCCTAAAACATTATGTAAGTATTTGGATTCCTCCCTTGTCCTTGCATCACATAGGAATCCTTGAGAGTTTTCCAATGAGTCAAAGAACACCTTGACTTGAGCTTTTTAACAAAAGTTATCACTTTGTCTCTCAATTCATCTCCACGTCATTAAGTAGATAAATATTTCCTATCATTACTTGATGTGGCAGCGTTAGGTATGTGAGAACTAACTCCTTAGGATATCATCTCTATAAAGGTATTGGAATCAAAAGTATTTTCCACATGGATCTTCAATCTATTTGATGGTTCCCATTTCCCTAAAGCCATCATATGAAACTCTTATTTGCCCAATGACATGGAGATGACTTGAGAGATGGAGTGGTCACTTCCTTTTGACCTCCATTCCCATACACTTTGACAATGAAGGACTCAATTATTAAGGATATCTAGAATGCCATTGTGAGTGTTTTCCTATAGGATCATCTAAGACATCCCATACCTTAGTTGCAGACCTTGTATTTTTCTATTTTGGATCTTGAGATTTTGTATCCATTTTCAAGTTATTTTGATGCTTTTTTCACCCTAAAACTTTATGGAAACCTATGAATTCTTATGTTAGCTTCTCACCACATAAGACTCCTCAAGCACCCCAATCTAATTTCTTTAGGAAAAGTTACGTCCCTTGCAAGTGTAATAGCAACAACTCTTCAAACATGGTGAAACAATGTAGCGAATAGGTTGAAGTGTATTGAATTCCATTCTACCTATATGATTGTGTAATATTTCTACATGTAGGCAATATAATGCTCACCTTGCCAAGTGAAGGGGATGAGAAAAAGAAAGACAGAAAATAAGGAAGAAAAAGGAAGAAAAAATCAAATGTTATAGGGAGAAAGAAGAAAGAAATAGAATGAAATAGTACCTAAAAAGTTTCCATGTTGATGTCAGGCCTGATGTGAAAATCCATTGCATATGTAGATCCAAAACAATGATCCAAAACCCATATTTTTCTGATGATGTAGAGATGAATTGAGAGATGGAGTAGTCACTTCCTTCTAAACACTATTCCCTAGGCACTTTCCCATTTTATCCGTAACTTCAACATGTATTTTTTGAAGAAAAATCAATTTCCATTTCTTCTCATTCCATTCATTTCCTTCCCTCATTATCTCATTCCCTCCTTTACTAACCATGTCAATCATTATATTTACACGAAAAAGAATTTCACCCATTATAAATGGAGTAACCATTTACTTCACTTCAATCTCTATACTTTAATTCCTTCTCTACTTGGTCATTCCACCCATAACAAGTGCGTTCATTCCACGTGTAAACATAACAATCAAAACCAGTGAAGTGGCAAACAGTGCTGGATAGTGAGGGACTTGCTTATTGAGGATATCCATAATGCAATTATTATTTTCTACCCATGATATCTTCTAGGACATCTTGTGCCTTATTACAAACCTTGTATTCGTCAATTTTTTTATACTAAACTTTGGGATCCATTTTTTTATTAATACACATTCTTTTATGGCCCTAAAATGTTACAAAAGCCTCTAGCTTTCTCCCTATCCCTCTCGTTCCATAAGATTCCTTGAGAGCTTTCCAACAATCCAAAGAGCTCTTTGATGTGAGTTCTTTAGCAAAGTTACAACTCTTATCTCTTAAGTCATCTCCACATCATTGGGTGTGTTATTGTCCAAATTGGAAAGTATGATTAAGTTCCTCATGAGACACTAAGTTGGTAGTAGACAATAAAATTTCCCACTATCAGTCAACATAAGTCCCAACTCTTATCCCAACTTCTATTGAATTATCTACAAGATGTACAATAGAAACCAATTTTCTGATCTGTTAATTACTACCTAATTATCTTTAAATAATTTATCTCATGCCACTAATATCATTGAGAAATTATACTCAAAAAATTTCAATAGTAAACACAATGGAAATTGTAAGATCATAATAAGATAGCCATGCACAAATAGAGACAAAACTTTTTACCATGGGAAACCCAACCTTGGGAGAAAACCCAACAACTTTTCTTCTAGAATAAATTATTCTTCGACCTAGGTTTACGAATCTAAATTGTTTAGAAATATGTGCCAAAATCCAAGTCCAAATACTAGTCAAATTTCGGCCTACGGTCAAGATCCTACAATCAAACATCCCATGGTTAGATTTGTATTGTGGTCAAATTTGGTCAACAGCCAAACTTGGTCAAATTTTAGTCAATTTTGCCTCCTTCTATTCACACGTGTGGTTGCTCTAGAAGAGAGAGGATGTGATGAATGAATGATCGAAGTGAAGTGTCACATCATGTATATATACATGTCGAATGGGTTGAATTTTGACCAATGGACACACCCTTTCATGGTGGGGCCTATTACCACAAAATCTAGCAGGTCTTGGAGAGGGAAACCCTACAAGACAAGAGCTAGACAAAGTGATAATAACGGGATAGAGGCCCAATGTCACCTCAGCCAAAACCCCTTTCTCTTTATGAATTTTCACTGACGTGAGGAGTCCTAGTAAAGGAGGAATCAGTTAAAATGGATATGCTAATGATAAGGTACAAAGTGTCCCTACTATATCTCATTCAAAGAGAGACACACTAAAGGTACAAGGCTTCAAAGAAGAAAAACGATCTCAAAGAAAATCCTTAGAAACGAAAGCTGAAGGCCTTGGGTTTTGAGATTTTTTATGGTGATAGGTATTCACAAGGTCAAGGCCTGAGGGAAATAGTTTCTTACAATGATATTCAACTAAGACAAGGCTCATGAAACCTTCAAGAATGTCCTCAAGTTGAGGCGAAAAGAAACTAGGGTTTCCTTCTTAGTGCAACACTTAGGGAAATAGATTTTATGGATGAAATTTGAGTGGATGCCCACCAAATTGATAGATTAGGTAGCCTAGACCTATATCTTGATGTTTAGGCTCTCAAATCACCAAAAATCCCCCTCCCTAAAATTTGACTCCAAGCCCTATATTTTCGTCCTAACCTTAAAAGGATTGAATTTGAGAAGAGAAAATTATGGAGAAAATTTAATGTTGATCATAAATTTATTGGACCAATGCCTTGTCCTATGGGGATATGGAGTCAAGGATGTGCTAGATAAGCTTAATTCCCTTCCAAGGAGGTCAAAATTTGATGCCCTAGCTATCAAAATTTCAACAATTACCCACTTAATTAGATTTTTTATGGAGAATAACAAGTACTCCACTAGGAACATTTGTTACATGTTATACAATGAGTAACATATACAATACTTGATTAGATAGCCCTTAGAATTTATTTTCAACAAATTAGGGCACAAACAAGCATAATCTAGAAGCAACAATTCCATACATTAGACAATTCAAAATAATAATCTTCAACAATAGGCACTTACAAGATAACATGTAGTATATCCATCCATTAGACTAAGAAATAGCTCCAAAGAATGTCAAAATCAACTTCCATACATCAAAAGACACCCTAGTATCTCCAAAATCACCCACAAGAAGCAATTGTGAATTCTCTAAGAGGTTTTCAATTCACAAGTTTGATGATGAGAGAGATCAAATGAGATCTCTCTAATTTATATGTGTTCAATGATCTCTAATTTTAGCCAAAAATCCCCTCAAGTCATAAAATAATGGGCAAATACTAAGTGAGGTTACAAGCCAACCTCATAGCTATTGTAAAATTCTAATAAATCACACACACGAGGGTCGAAATGTTGACATCATGCATGTCTAGGCCTCTTAAGGGCATGTGTTGGGATCCTGTAGTGCGAAAGTGAGTGTAGAGGGCTCTAAAAATCATGATCTAGGGGTTGGCTGCTAAATCTCCATGCAACTCATCCTGTAGACACCAATTTTGTGTTTGGGGCACAAAATGGGTCTCATGGGTCTCTTGGTGATATAATAGCTTAATTCTGCTCCAACGTTGAGGGTTGTGAGGATGGTCCTAGCCCTACCATGTCTCAAGTGGTGATACAAACCTCATATAGGCCTCAGATCAACTGCCAAACCATGTGATCACTACTAATCTAGTTGGGGCACACTAAGTGCACCATCTCATGAATAATGTGGGGGAAAAGTGTAGACTATTGTGGTGTTGTAGGTGCCCATGGAATGGAATGATGCTATGCAAGTGGTAGGATTCCCATGGCTCTCAACACTTCAATTGTAGGGTGTCATAATTCTCCTTTAGTGGACTTGGGATCTAGTTAAGTTTCCCAGTATATGATAAAAACCACCTGGAAATCACACACAATGTCTAATGTTGCATCTTCACCATTAGGTACAATAATCATTAGTGCACCTAAGTGGACCAAGCTAATTAATCAAGGGAAAATTGACATTCATACGAGGCTTCCTATCCAAACTTGGGGCTTTGATCACTTGGTAGTGTTACCTCCCTTGATAGGAGTGGTTAATAGACAACCCTATTAGGTGTTTCTAGCCCCTAAGGGAAAGGAAGTTCCTTGGTACATCCTTCAATCAATAGGTGGCATATCAATAATAATGGAACAAAGGGGGAGGGGGAATGGATCTCAAGGTCAAATGGGTAGAAATTATGAGGAAATATACATTTTGGTCATACAGATGTGAGGAGGGAGAAATCATGGATGCATGAGTTACCCTTGCCTTTGTTTTTCCGCCCCTCTTATCTCCCTTTGCATTTTCTTGATTTTTATTTGTATTACTGCTCAAAACTCTAGAAAATGAGAGCATGTTGTGAATGATGTGTAGCAGTGGTTACCCCCTTAAAGGTGGGGTAGTTCCTCGCTCACCAGGGGTTGGGACATGCAAGGGTTTGTTTTCATTGGCCCTAGGAACTAGTTGATGGCCCTAATGATAAGGGGTAGAGATCATGCTTGGAGTTTTCCCACGTGTTAATTTTAATGTCCCGACCATCTTTTGCATTTTATCATTTTCTTTCTTTTTGTTTCTTGCTTGTGTACATGGTATGCTTTTTACTTTTCTTTTATCTGCATCAACTTTCGAGGCAATTTTTCCAGGCCCAACCCATATGTGTGGACAAGGGGAGGAGGTGTACTAGAACCTAGTGGACCCAGAGAAGGGAGATGGAGTATAGGGATCATAATGTACAGAGGGAAGTGATAAGTATGGAATGGGAAAACAAGACCACACTATCTCAATCGAGGTTTCCCAAGTAATGCCCATCCTAAATCCACGGGTCATTAGGGGAGGTCCCACTAGACTATGATTGAAGAATAATCCCCCATTTAATGTGAGGGAACAAAACCATGGTCAAAACCCTTCCTTCTTCCAAGTCACCTAATAATCCATGCCAAATACCCAAATGAAAAACAAACATAAGCACCTAATTGTAAGGATCAGATTTCCCACCTTCCAACATGTGCTCTTGAGAAATGGGCGAGGAAACATATAAGTGATGTAGATGGCAGAGACAAGAATGGCATAACACATCAACTACTCGGTGGTTGTCAAGGGTTGTTGGTTTTTGATTGGATGATATTATTAGGAGAAAATTTCTCCTATGGGGTCACCCACTTTTGGTGGGTAACATTTGGCTCCAACTGGAACATGAGCTCACCATAGAGCACATGATCCATGTAATCGAACAAGGAGTTCATGATAACTCCAACAATCTCTTGGGACGTAGACCTATATCCTACACATCACAATGAAACTATTTGGGAGCATGTGCACTTGGTGTATTTTTATCACCCATGTTTTTCATCAAATAATAAACCATATAGAAAACTAAATCTATTCTAAGTGAAATCTAATATATATGCAGTTTAATCTAGCATGAGAACATAATATGATGATGTTAGCTATGAAAAAGAAAGATGCAATGCACCTACACTACCATGCATGATTTAAGTATAGTCATATAACCAATGTAACCAACATATCATTAGATAAATATAAAAACACTTTCCCTTATGAACCATCATGAGACAAGGCACCCAAATATCACATTTTCCATTGCAATATTTGCTTGATGAATGGTAAGGGTGGGAGGCGAGAACACATGAGGACCATGTATTAGGGATCATGGATGAGAGAAAGGGGGAATCCAACTTGCGCTACCTTTCTTGCACTCAAAGAATGGAATATTTAATGATCAAGGTCATAAATGTTCGATGAAGAACAAGCTTGGGCATATCCTCCTCATGACATGAAAAGGTAGATGGCTCATATATATCCAAAATCACATCATCTTTATTATCAAGGAATGAACAAGGTGTGCTACAATCATCATATCTTGGGAAGAACCACAACCCCCTTTCAAGGCATTATGGAGGCTCCTCAATTTCATGGCTCCCAAGAGATTCATTAAGAGGGGCATCAAGCTCCTCTTGGCTACTAATGACATCATGATCATTTGATTGAGGATCATCATTATGAAACATATAAAATAGGCCTTTCTAGTGAGCCATTTCTTGCCATGCAAATTTTCATAAGATTTAGATATGGAGTCACCAGAGTGAAATTGAAATGCCTCGAAAGATGCTTGCTTCACTCTACAAACACTTATTTTTAGGCTCAATGAAGAATCAAGGCTTATTTCTTTCAATGGAGTCACCAAATAATGATCTATATTGTCATATGGGGACAAGACACACGCTTTGTGTCCCTAACAACGATGCCAAAATGTTACTACAAAATCTAGCAAGTCTTGGAGAGAGAGACCCTATAAGAAAAGAGCTAGATAAATTGCTAAAACTGGGGTAGAGGCCCAATTGTTGGAAATTGGGTAGCTCGGAAGGAATTTTCAAGAGGAGAAAACCCACCAAAAGGAGTTGGTTGGGTGACTTACCCAAGTGGTTTGGTTTTGGACCTAAGATAATTAATTGTTTATTCTAATTTGTGTTTGAATTGTTATTAAGTGAGTGTTTCTTGATGGACAAGGAAAACCCCAAGTCACTCACACAAAAGTATAAATAAGAGGCCAAAGGAGAGGCCTAGACACACAGGTGGAGAAGAAATTTCACTTGGAGATAGGGAGGCTAAAGGACCTAGCCGTAAATCTTCCTTAGAGGGGTTCCATATCTACAAGAAGAAAGTCATATCTGAGTACTATAAGGTCAAATCTTCAAGAAGAAAGTTATATTTGAGTGTTGGAAGGTTAGATCTACAAGTAGAAATTTAGATATGAGTGTTGGAAGGTCAAACACGTGATCTAAAGAAGCAGATCTAGTAGATTGAGAGTCTGTAGTAGCATGTAGACAAAGGACAAATGGAGTTGTTCTCTATGTGATCTTGGAGGCAAAGAGCTAGAAGAGTATTGGAAAAGAGGACTAAAAGTACTGAGGATGAAGGACTGCCTTCAGAAAGTAAGTCAATACTTGTCTATGTAGTTTTGTTGGGAAAATTGTAGATATTATGGAATAGATATCAATACCTAATTGTATACTGTGTATACTAGTTGTATAAAATATCTAAAGGGCCACAATCCCTAGTATGAGAGCCCTAATGTTTTCTTTTTGATGGACAAATGGGAAATGAGATTTTGGGCTCATAAAACTTGTGTACGATTGTTGATTTCACTATTGTATGTTTATGTTATGCAAAGTGCTTGTAAGTTGGGCTTCGTAGTGTGTTTCTATACTTGGTTAGCCATAGATCAGATCTAGGTCCTAAGGAAAATATAACATGGTATCGGAGCCAAGTTTTAAGAGTAAGTGGATCAGAGTGTGCATATGAAGAAGCTTAAGAGGGAGTTGTGAAATTGTTGTAGGTAGCAACAATATTGCCTAGACATGGAGCAAAAGATTCAACAGAGAAGGTGTTTTGGCATAGATGAGATAGATTCATGTGGATGGTAGTTTGATCGTGAGATAATATCTTCATTGGGTTGTGGAGTTGCACATCTAACAAGGGAGCCATGTGCACATGAAGTATTTGGCCCAAGAGGATGAGATCACTTGCAGAGTTGAGTTGTGGTGACCTAGAGGGGATTAGACTCAATGTTCAACCACAACACAGGACTAACTTTGGAAGGACACAAGTTTAGTTGCAGCCTTTTCTGAGAGGGAAAGTGGAGTGAGCTAGTGGAGGTTGTGTAAGCTCAGATGGACACATGTAGGCTCAGAGGTTGTGTAGTCTGTAACAACCTTGGGTTAAAATTTCATGTCATAAAGTTAATAAAGAAAAAATAAGACCAAGATCATGGGACACATATTCCAAGCTAAATGTTGGGCAAAACATCCTAGTGGGTGTTCAATTTGGTTGATTATGGATAAGGAAATTGGCATTGACAAAAGCTTTGGAAAGGAAAAGAGTTATTAATTGGTATTTTATTTTATGAAAATAAAGGAAAATGGGAGAAAAGGGAGATGAAAGGTCACAGATTTGCATGAGAGGAAAATTGAAGGAAAAATAGAGGAAATTGAAGCAAATAGATGCCTCAATGATAAAATGCTTTTGAGGATCAATTCATAGCTTTTGTCAGTTTAACCTTTTTGTCAGTGCAGTTTTGGAGCTCTCTCTATTCTCTCATACTATTGCACACTTAGAGCATTATTGGAGAACTCTAGCATTGGAGAAAAGAAAACAAGGGAAGGACAGGAAAGCAAGGGAAAGCAAGGGACAAGCAAGGAAAAGTTGGATCAAGCAAATTCAACAGGAATACTTGTAGGTAATAGGTTGCATGTGTGATTTCCTAGCTGGTTTGTGAATGCATGGTACATGCATGTGTGTATTTTTTTCTCTTGTTGTCATTGACATGGGTTTTCCCAAGTGCGACAATGGTTTTAGTATTACCTTGCCATTTCCAGATAGTCATGGTGTGATGGGGTTTTTATATTTGGTTGAGCTTTGGATTAACAAATGGTTTTGGAACCGAGTGAGGTGGTCTCAGGAAAATTCCCAAGGGCCTAGGAACCCCTTGACCGATTTTGGCGGGATTGCGGTAAAGCTTGAGGGTGGATACAAGAAAATTCCTCAAGGTATTGGTGAAGAAATTCTTAGGCATCCAAGATTTTTTTGGGCCTAGTGATTCCTTGACTGGTCTGGTGGGATTTTGGTAAAGCCTTGTGGTTTATGTTCTTGTTTTGGGTCTAGTGATCCCTTGACCCGGTTTGGTGGGATTATGGTAAAGCCTTATTGTTTATATGCTTGCTTTGGGTCTAGGAATCCCTTGACCAGTTTTTGCGGGATTGCGGTAAGGCCTGAGGGTGAAGGTGGTTTAATCTCCAGGAATCCCTATTTGTTTTTTCTTGAATCCCATTTCATGCTTGGAATATGGCACGGGGGTCATTGGCTGAAATAAAGATTTGGTTCAGTGCAATCTATGGTTGAGTGGTACGTGGAAGTCCCTGACTCTGTTGGATTTTGCATATGTTAATAAGAGCTATTTTCCTCTTGTATTTCATGAGTAATTGAACTTGTTATTATGTGGATTTGATTGTTTTTATATCATGGTTATTATTCTGGTTATATGTTGGTTATAAGCATGGTTTCATAATAGGTTATAGTTATTGATCTTGACATGTTTAATTAATTGATGAATGGTTGATGAATGCATAAGCTAACAAATGTTAGTGTAGTTATTATGATATGACATTAGACCTTTTTTATGATTCTCATATAAGTGTTAGTCCCTTATGTTCATATATGCATTCATGACCTGTAGATTACATGTTCTCAATATGTTTGAAGAAATCATTGTCATAGTTAGGCCTGGTTAGGACTGGTTAGGTCAAGTCTCTGACTCAAGCTTGAATATTTAGCCTTATTTTCATGTCATTTATGCATCTAAGAAGTTATAGGAAGTTCTGGGAAATGGTCTAGAGGCTCACCTAGAATTTAGGATCAGAATTTGAGACAGCATGCTCCTAACTGGAAAATTTTGGTTGCAATCAAATGGATGCAAGCTTATGTGTGCGGTTGAAGGCTTCCAGCTACATGGATGCCTTGCTATGGGTGCAGTTGAGGGCCTAGGGAAGAGAAGGAGGGGCCTAGATCAGGGTTTGTCCACTTGGGATGGTTTCTCAACCCCTGAGTGTCCTGTAGCCCCTCAAGGTTGTTCTGGAAGGTTAGTTTTTCGTTAGTTGTCAACCCCACTTCCTTAATGGGATTTAGGAGGTTGGGTCATGTCATAGTAGCTTTTTGTCTCATGTTTACCCTGGAAGGGTTGTGAAGTTGGGTAAATATGGGAGGGGTGGTTATAGATTGGTAATAGAGCATGGTTCAATACTTGGATTGAATGGTGGAATGTGTTTGTCATACATGCATGTCAGTGTTTATATGGTTGTTATGCATGCATTGTCAATTGGTTAAGGTTGTCGTGCATGAAGTCATGGTATGCAATTAGTTTTATCATGCATGATGTCGATATATTGATATGATTATGTAGAAACATGTATCATGCTAATCTGGATTGATTTTGCAGACGAGATAGCCTCACCTGTACTTCATTGAGGTATGTTGATTATGTTTATATTTGGTTAGCTGACATGGTATTTTTGAGGAAGAAAAGGATCAAATATGACTATAAAAATGGTGGACTATAGTTCATGAGACTCCCCTTATAGATCAAATGAGCAGCAGAGAGATGAGTACTCTTCAAACATAGCAAACACATTGAGAAGTTTGAAGGTGGATATTAGAAGTTGCAAAGCAAATAATGATAGAACTATTCAGTCACAAGAGAAAATTTCCAGGTCATAGGAGAAACAAGTAGAGGTCAACGCCAGAGCTTTTCAGACTTACAGAGACATGGACAACCATGGATCAATTATGGATAGGAGGATAGGACTAATGGGGCATATGGTAGCATATTGTTGAAAATGGCAACAAGAAATGCTAAAAGTAGCACTGCTGAAAATAGCAGTTTGAGTACCAGTGCTGGATTGGGCAGTAGGGAATGAAAAATGGAAGTGCTAAAAATAACATTCTATTTTTAGCAGTTCAGGATGGATTCCTATTTTAGTCAGTGCCTGGACTAAAAATAGGAAGTAAAATTCGAATTTGATATTAACAGCAGTTTGAAAATTAATTAATTAATTCATCTTGAGTTAATTAGTTAAGGAAAATCAAACTTGAAGTCTATGTGAGGACATGCAATAATTTATCCATTAATTGAGGAATTTATCCATCAGTTAAAGAGATAAGGATGAGTTCTATATTGAGTAGTAATTAGTTGGCTCAATTAACTGAGTCAAGTCCAGTTATATTTGATTTAAACAATTTGTTTAAATTAAGTAAGTTTAGTTAGTTAATGCATGCTAGCATATAACTGTTGTCCTTCAGATAACTAAATATTCTCTCATGAATAACTCATGCATGTCAGTTCAGACAAAGACCTAGTTGAGATTAGAGAAGGGACAATGTACTATCAGTTGGATGAATATTTTTCCTATAAAGGAAGCTCATCCATGATGAGGATTTATATCCTTCAGCACTGCGTAGTTCGATTAGAGGTTAGTGAGTGTGTGAAGAGGCCAATTCACACAAATGGCTGCACCAGACCCCAAGGAAAATTGCACAAAGAAATAGGAGGCTTGGAGGGTAGAGGAGAAGGTTTGAAAGAGGCCTTTGAATATCTATGAGCAACAGAGGGATTGCAGAGAGAACAAGATAGCTTGTGAGCTGATTCTTTTTGTAATCTAGACTATATTTCCACTTGTATGATAATACAAAGTTGGGGTTTTAGGCTGAGGCTTTCCCCGAGTTATATCTTCCGTGTTATGTGTGATTGATTCCTTCTTATTAGTTATATGTGTTCTTATTGATGTTGCTCATGTTCGATTAAGCTTCTGTTAAATTGGTTGTAGAAGTAGATCAAGTATTTTGCTTTAGTCTATTGCATTATCAGGTGATCTATAGGTGGAATTTCTACATGGTATCGGAGCAACGGTGATCAAAGTAGATAACAATATTCTAGAGGAGATTTCAAAGTTTTGAGTTTTGGGCCGCAATTTTTCAGAGCAGATATGGATTCTTTGCGGAAAAATACCCAAATTAAAAAAAAAACGGCTGAATCGGAGTTCGGATGAGGGAGATATCGTTGATTTAAAATCAGCTCTTTGTTTAGAAAATTTCGTGACGGGGGGAAAGATGAAAGAGATTGGTGTGCTAGCCAAGAACCTGTATGCTCTTGAGGTTTAATATGCATGCAAAGCATTGAGGAGCAAGGCAAAATTTAGATACTTGGTGGTTGAGAGGGAGAGTAAATTACCTCTCAACATGCAGCGCTAGAAGAAGTCTCAAACAATTGTGGAGGAGCCACAATTGGTGAAGCAGCTTCAGGAGGTTGTGGAGAAGCCACAACTAGAGAAGCCAAGAGGAGATTGAGTGGAGGCATCCACTCATGCAGAGAACTCTAGTAGGGGGAAATTTTGAGTCAAGTGGGCAGAGGGATCACATGCATCCATACCTCTAGGTAGGAGGTGGGGCGATGTGGAGTGATCGTCCCAAGAAGGTTGGAATAGGGGCAGGATCCTTGAGGTACCCAACCTCTTTGATTCAAATTTGCTACAGGAGCCCTGAAGAGAAGTATCAGGATTGACTAATTGGGTAGAGACAGATGTGGATGGAGCAACAGAAAGAGCTACAATGCAGGATTCCCAGCATTGTGTAGAGCTAGCAAGCTGCAACAATGCGAGAGGCACAGGAGTGTTGCACCAGTGCAGGATGGCACAGAGAGGTGTGCAACAATGCAAGATGCATGGAGTGTTTCAATAGCTTAGAGGTCAGAGAGGGAGCACTTGTCAGTAGCAGGTAGAGCTTTAGCATCAGAGTATGTTTTTAGCCCAACAAAGAAGTCAGTGGGGAGTTTTTTTGTTTCTAGAGTTGTTGGAGCAACCACACTTGGTGGAAGTGTTGCATGCAGAACATTTCAAAGGTACAAGATCGGGTTCAAGTTGAAGCCTTTCTTGTTGAGAGGGAGTGTTGAAAATGACAACAAGAAATGCTAAAAATAGAAGTGCTAAAAATAGTAGTTTGAGTACCAGTGTTGGATTGGGCAACAGGGAATGAAAAATGGAAGTGCTAAAAATAGAATTCTATTTTTAACAGTTCAGGATGGATTCCTATTTTAGTTAGTCCTTGGACTAAAAATAGGAAGTAAAATTTGAATTTGATATTAACAACAGTTTGAAAATTAATTAATTAATTCATCTTGAGTTAATTAGTTAAGGAAAATCAAACTTGAAGTCTATGTGAGGACATGCAACAATTTATCCATTAATTGATGAATTTATCCATTAGTTAAAGAGATAAGGATGAGTTCTATATTGAGTAGTAATTAGTTGGCTCAGTTAACTGAGTCAAGTCCAGTTATATTTTATTTAAACAATTTGTTTAAACTAAGTAAATTCAATTAGTTAATGCATGCTAGCATATAACTGTTGTTCTTTAGATAACTGAATATTCTCCCATGAATAACTCATGCATGTTAGTTCAGACAGAGACCCAGTTGAGATCAGAGAAGGGGCAATGTACTATTAGTTGGATGAATATTTTTCCTATAAAGGAAGCTCATCCATGATGAGGATTTATCTCCTTCAGGACTGCGTAGTTGGATCAGAGGTTAGTGAGTGTGTGAAGAGGCCAATTCACACAAGTGGCTGCACTGGACCCCAAGGAAAATTGCGCAAAGAAATAGGAGGCTTGGAGGGCAGAGGAAAAGGTTTGAGAGAGGCCTTTGACTGTCTATGAGCAACAGAGGGATTGCAGAGAGAACAAGATAGCTTGTGAGCTGATTCTTTTTGTAATCCAGACTATATTTCCATTTGTATGATAATACATAGTTGGGGTTTTAGGCTGAGGCTTTCCCCAGGTTATATCTTTTGTGTTATGTGTGATTGATTCCTTATTATTAGTTATATGTTTTCTTATTGATGTTTCTCATGTTTGATTAAGCTTCCGCTAAATTGGTTGTAGAAGTAGATCAAGTATTTTGCTTTAGTCTGTTGCATTATCAGGTGATATACAGGTGGAATTTCTACACATATCTCATGGTGGTCACAAGTTGGACAGGGATGACACGGTCAGAGATGGTAGGTTCATGGATACATCTGATAGGAGAGGCAATGGATATGGGTTCTACTCTAATTTTGGTTCAGAAAGATATCATGGTCATCAGCGCTATCATCCTTACAAGAGGAGTGATAGGGGATATTTTCCGAATGAGTTCAAGAAATCCAAGCTACGTACATTTGATGGAGGGTTGAAGAAGTCAGAAGATGCAAGGGCATGATTACTTGGGATGAAGAAGTTATTTGAGTCGCATGATTACACAAAGAACATGAAGGTCATAATAGTTATTTTAAGTCTCAAAGGGAAAGCAAACATTTGGTGGGAAGATGTGAAGCGTGTCAGAGACATCAAGCCAGAGGAGTTGAGTTGGCATGAATTCGAAACAAATTTCAATAAGAAGTACTTGTCATAGAGATATTATGACAGGAAATCCAAGGAGTTCCATGAGTTGAATATGGGATCGATGATAGATAAGGAGTACATGACTAAGTTCTTGGAGTTATTGAGGTATGTGTCGTATCTTAAGGATGAGAAAACAAAAGTTCAAAGATTTTGTTGAGCCTCAAAATTACTCTTTCCCTAGCAACTCTTCTCATTCCTTTTCTTTGTTTTTCCATAAGAAAGATGCATTCTCATCACTAATAACTGGTATATACTGTCTTGACGAGGACATTTAGTGATTTACATGTTATGCTTTTTATGTTTTCCTGTTTGAATAAATTTTTGTATATTAGCTAAAGAACGCAGCCTATTCTGCAGCTAACCGGATGTTCCGCAACTACCTCCATGCTCTAACATGTTCCATGTGTCAGAAGGAGAAACTAGCCACATGGGCAGCTTTGAAATCATCATGACATGGACCCTGTCCTATTCATTCAACCCAGGTCGAAAAAGAAGATGGAATAAGACTATGGTCAATGGATAAGTCAAACACAAAGAGACCGAGGGTAACAAGGTTCTGTTTTGTGGTTAATTAATGTGTTTCACAGTGATGGGAAGTGTTATCTGGAGCAACTACCTGTACCTACGGACTCCAACAACCACCTGTACAAACAAATCCAATAGCCACCATGTCTTGGATTTATTTCTCCAGCAGCCGAGGAATAAATTCCGCATATATGTCTTCTATGTGTTTGGTTGTAGCATTCTTTTCTCCACAAACAATTATATGGTTTTTCTTATAAATACTTGTGTAAGGGACCGAAGAAGTTAGTAATAGTTTTAATGTGAAATTGAAGTTCTAGACTTTGTAATTTTTGGGCGTTTTGTGTCCCTGTTTTAATATGAGAAGACCGCATGTTTTTATGAACATCTGAAGGAGTTTTCTTGGAGTTGATTGAGCAAGCGTAGCCTAATCAGTTGCAGAGGGCCCCTGCATTGAAGAAGGTTTCATTTTATTTATTTTTCTTCTTCTTGTTAATTGTAAATTCATCATTTTCTTTCTAAAACAGTGTTTATAATCATTTTCTTACTAACAATGTTTATAATTTAGAGCAGTTTCCATTAGCTTGATTTCTTTTTAGTTCTTATCAGTAGTTTAGAAGATAGAACTCAATAGTGTAATCTTGTTTCTTCAATTAAAAACTAACCTTGTTTCAGGATGAGAGTAGGATTAAAGAATGATAAGGATACATTGTTTAACAGTTTACTTCATTTACTGTTTTGCTAGTTTAAATTCTCAATTAAACTGATCAGTGTCATTTACTGCCTTTGCCATTTCATTTTTAGTTTAAAATACTAACTCATGGTGTTCATGAATGTTTATGGAAAACCCTTCAAGTTGATAATTCATCCTTAACTAAGTGGTTGAACATTTCATCTATGCAATGAGTTATTTCTGCATCTTTGTATTTGCTTTCTCTTAGATTAATGAAGCACATAATTACTTAAATGTCATCCCAAGGAGACTTTCTCCCAAATTTGAGAGGCAGAGTAACCAAGTATTTCATTTAGTTTTATTTATGTAATTAGTTAGACATCAATTGCAAATTTCACTTTTAGTTTTAATTCATGATTTGGAAATAATGGTAAAATAAGAATAGAAACTTTGTTTTCATTTCTTTCTTAGCTTTGTTTCCATATCTTTCTTAGCTTTGTTTTCATTTTTAGATTTTGAGCAGTCTTTAAGAAATTTAGATTTATTTTTGATAATTTACATTGTAAATCATTAGGAATTAAAAGACCGGAAACCCCCAAAACAACATAAAACATAAAAACAACGAAGTAAGAAGGGTTAGCTAGCACAAATAGTGCACTACACTTCATCAGTTTACGATACCCGGATTGATAATTTATGTAGAGAAATTTAGGACACTAAATTGACTGAACATTTTAGCGTCGTTGCCGGGGAAGTGTAACTAGGTAGCCTTATCTCTTGCATTCAAAAAAAATGATATGCATTGAGGAAGAGACTCTAGGGGTAGATTTATAGCTAGAAGCAGAAGTTCAATTCCTGCAACACCACCTTCTCCACCAAGAACAAGGAAATATACACCTCCATCCCAAACTCATACTCCCAGTCATAAAACTCCTAAAATTCCAGGGGCATAAATCCAATCAAAAGAATCTCCTATTTCATCTACCAAGTCAGTCCTAGAGGAGAAAATTATTGAATCTCCAACAACAGGAATAGCCTTTTTCACCTCCACAGGAGAGCACATTTTAGTTGAAGAATTATGAATACCTGGTGAGGAAGAAGAAGTAGAACCTCTCTCCCATATCCCATTAATAGAAGAACCAAAGGAGGAGAAAGTAACCTTTCAGGTTGAACCTTATACTGACTCTGAGGAAACTATAATGGCAGAAGAAGGAGAAGATGGGGAATTCAGGCTATTTGGAGGGGGAGGAAGAGGTAGAGGAAATAATGGAGAAGGTAGAGGAAATAATGAGGAGGTAGATGAAATAATGGAGGAGGCAGAGGAAATAGGGAAATAGATAATTCTTTTGGATTCCCTATAGTGGATGAGGAAACAAATGCCACAATGAAAAATATCTCACCTTCTGTCCTCCCAAACTTCCATGGGTTAAAAAGTGATGATCCTGAAACATTCTTATTTGAGTTTCAAGTCTTGTGCAGAACCTATGACTATTTAAAAGACTCTCAAAAGCTTAAGTTGTTCCCTTCAACACTAAAAGGAGTTGCTTTGAAATGGTTCATGGGGTTAGTCACTCAGTCCATTAGAACATGGAATGACATGAAAAAAATGTTTTTGGATAGATATTTGGATTATTGCATGCCTACCAATCACAAATATGAAGTGTTCAAAATGATGCAAAGAGAGGATGAAAACTTAGAGGATTTGATTGAGAGATTCAACTATAATTTGAAAGAGCAAAAATGGACAATTTAGATGAAGATACATTGAAAGCTCTTTTATTAAAAGCCATTAGAGATGAGTGGATAGATATCCTTAACATGATGGGGAAGGGAGATATCTCTCAACTCACATAAATGACATAGGAGAATTATGTGTTCATCTCTCAAGAGGGAAATCCAAAACAGGGAAGGGTCCAAGAGATCCTTCTCTTGTTAGAGTAAATAAGTCTGCAAGTGGATCTGTAAGTAGGGCAGAAATTGGTAATATGCTTGATGAATTTAAAATTGACATTCTAAGGAGTCTTAGTGATCAAATAGACACCCTTAAATTAAAAACAAGCAGAAAACCGAGGCTAATGCTTAAGCCATTTTTTGTCCAAAATGCAAAAAAAAACATGCTCTTAGAGAATGTCCTTTGGATGAAAAAGTTGTAGAAACTTGTATGATTTGCTCAGAAAGCCATGAGACCAAGAGTTTTCCTTCAATTCCAGGTCTTAAGGTTGTCTTTCAAGAGGAAACAGTCCCAAATTCTGCAAAACCTCTTTGTTTTGTTGCTATAAGACCTTGGCAGGGGCCACAAAATCAGGGATTTAACAATCAAATGTATCTTCAACCTCCACCAAATTGGAATTCTTGGCAGCAACCTTGGCCTCAACCTCAATCTCAATCTCAACCGTGGGCACAAGGAGTACAAAATCCTTATGGGATATTTTCTCAATATTATCAATATCCTCCATCACATCAGAATTATCCCCCCCCACACATTCCACAACAAAATCAGAAACCACAACTTCAAAATCAGAACCCTCAACTTTCATTACCATTTCTACAACAAAACCAAAGTCCTCAACTCTTACTTCCAGTTCAGCAGAGACCAAATCAGCTACCTGCCCAACCATTACCAAACCCCAATAATAAAAATCCTCAGAATGCTTACATGGTAGAAGGACAACAATTTCCAACTTATATGATCACTCCTCTAGATCTTAATGATGTTCAACTGAGATCTGGTAGGATATTAGAAAAGGAAAGACCTTCTATAGTTATTCAGGAACAAGACAGTTCTGAGGAAGATTCTCTAAAGGTCAATAAAAGTTTTGAGGGAACATCTCTCCAAAACCAAAACATTGAAAAAGAAAAAGAAAAAGAATCAGTGAACACAAATCCTATCATTGAGCAACCATCATCTACTTCTACACCTCCTTTTCCTGAAAGATTACAAATTGATAGAGGAGTAGAAAATCATATTATGTTTCCCAATTATGATTTTCTAGATGAATTGAAGAATGTCTGTATCAAAATCCCTTTGCTACAAGCCATTAAAGAAATTCCAATTCTAGCCAAAACAATAAAGGAGTTGAGCATAAAGAAACCAAGAAGAAAAACAAAAGAAACAAAAAGAATTCACCTAGTAGGAAAAATAGCAGACATAATGATGGGAAAAATTGCCATACAAAAATATGTGGATCCAGGAAGTCCAATTGTGAAAACACATATCAATGGAGTTGAAATTCCAAATACATTGATTGACTTAGGGGCAGCAATAAACATCATGAGCAAACAAACTATGGAGCAGCTCAAGCTTCCTAATCTTCTTTACACACCTACCTTACTACAACTAGCAGATAGATCAATAATCAAACCAGATGGAGTGTTAGAAGATATTTCAGTATCTTTATATTCTTGGGAATATCTTGTTGATTTCATGATCTTAACTCCCAAGAACAATCTAGGAGGACATCCACTCATATTAGGAAGACCTTGGCTGGCCACAGCTGATGCTTTTATTAGCTGTAGATCTGGTGACATGTATATTTATGATGGTAATTCAACAAAAAAAATTACTCTATATCCTCCAGCAAAAGCAATCACAGAAATAGATGACAAAGAATGGATTGATGATGAAGATGATATTCAACCTCTCTTTACTATTTCAGATATTAGTGAAGATAATCAAATTTTAAATACATTGGAAAATTTTGAATCATCTTCAGAATATGACCATGAGCAATTTCAAGAAAAATCTAATATTGAATATTTGTCATCTAGGCAGATGTCTCTCTATTCTATGTGTTATCACAAAACCAGTACTAGGGGCTGCAACCAAGCAAGGTTTCATGTAACTGTTTCAGACCAGACTTTAGACTAGGAATTAGCCTTCCTAATCAGAGAGGGCTCTCTCACAGGCTTTTGATAGAAAATTAATCACAACAACAGAGGGCTAACTCTTCACACATTTATAAAAATATAGCTGGCTGGACATACATCAAATTAGTCTTCATTGGGCTATGGAGTCTCTCACAGTTAATAAACAAAATCACAGTCATCTCATGGAAGTCAAGGCTCTTTGCATCATCAGATGTTCAAACATAATTTACCTAAATCAAAGCTTGCTAAACATACAGGAAGTCAGAGCATTAAAAATGAATTCTGAGTGATGTTCAAACATGCTTCACCAAAACCCACAGCTTGCCAAACACATAGGAAGTCAGAGCATATAATATGAATTCTGAGGGATTGTGCTATAACAAGGCTGTAAAAAGAACATTAAGAAACTAAACCATCATCACATTTGAACACAGTGATCCATTGAGAATCTTGAGAAGAAACAACCTGTTTTACCATTACTGTAACAGTCTTTACATATGCTCAAAAAAAACTCTGTTTTTGTATATACAGTCCAACCCCTATTACATTCTAATTTTCACCATATATAGGAATACATTTCCTCCCTCTAGAATGAGTTCGAATCTCCTATTAACTACTCCTACATGCCTTTAACTAACTGCATTAATTACATACATGCTAAACTATAATTACATAAAGTCCTAATCAAACTAAAACAATAATTCTTTTCTCCTCGTAGACTTGATGCTTTCTTGAATGCTTTGACAGCTGTCCTCCTTTAATTAATCTGATATGGCTGAGCTACAGGTGCAATGGATGCTGATTTAGGATGCTTAAGAGCGCTGATGGCTCATTAATTGACCAGAAGAGATGCTCCTATCTTAACGGTCTCTGTCTCCCAACATTCTCCTAAAGTATAGAAGTATGTTCCCAACTCTTTAATAACTTTGAACGCTGCTACCAAATACCATACCATGTCTTCAGATGAGCTGTATTCTGCCTTGATGTACAAGTGTCTCTCCTCTAATCATTCCTGGTCAAACTGTTCATTTTGCATTGAAAACATCACCTACAGCAGTTTCGTAGCGCGCTACGAAACTGCTGTGTGATTTAAAAACACAGTCCTCCTCACTGGTTTTCTGCTAACACTGTGCTACATTTATTAATGATCTCTTCATTCCAACAAATGAACAACAATTTGCAAATAATCCTGTTTAGCTGCCAGGTTTCAATGTCAATAGCCTTTCCTAAAAACAAACTCAAACAGCATGCCCGGATTCCTCTGTTTTTTAGAGATACTTTGGCTGGAACATAGTTTACTAGTTTAGCATTTAGTCCCAGCTCTCTTTCCTCAGTCTTCCAACTCGATCTGAAACACCTACAAACAAATCATCAAAGTTTTCCAAAGAGGATGATGATGAAACATTTGTAAATTCATGGTCTGCTATGTCTAGCTCCTGAAAGAGGAACAATAGAGAATCCTTCTAGAAATATAGTTTTTCTTGGACAAACTTATATTCTGCTTCTTGAGATTTTGTTTTTAGACCATGAAGAGCTTGGTTAATTTTATTCTCAAATTTTAGCGCTATGATATGAACCAGTGACTTAAGTAAACCCGAGGATCCATTTATTTCTTCTGAAAGCAACCTCAATCTGCTCTGGAATATATCACGAACATAAACACCCATTGTGGTCACCCTTCCATTTTATCCTGGAGAAAATTCCTCCTCGTCCTTAACATAAGGCTCAACCCAACCCCATAACATCCTAGGATCTGCAACATAACGCAGGTACAAGAAACCAATACATCTCATGTATGGAGAATCCTCGTGCTTAAGAAGCCCATGCATTTGCTTCACTGTCAACTTCATGGTAAAAATTTGTAGAGAAGACAAAACAATAACTTCATGGTAGGTCTTCAGCCTTTACAATTCCTTGAAGTAATCTGAAGACAGGATGTTTATACAGAGAACCTTTTCAAGCAAAGAATCAATAAGCTTTCCACATGTTTGTACTTCCATATTCTTCCCCAATAAACTTCCTTGAGCTCAAAGCTTGATGTCTTCCTTTGTGAATGATGAGTTATAAAAGACGAATAAAAAGCAGCAAGGGATTCTTTGAATTGGCAAGGTAGAATGCAAGAGTACTGAATCTCTCTCTGCTGGGTTTATGCTTGTATCTCAAACCATCAATGTTAAATCATCGCTGCAAGAGACCATTCTGTCTCTGGAAAAGTCAAAAGAAACCGCCCACAGTGTTGATGTATGGCCGCTGACAGAATTTCCCAATGTTTGCAGGCATGCTTAGTCACCACCGTCTCTATCGTTTGCCCAAAACTTAATACATCTCAGGGTGGAACAGAAATTCTCAATTTTTGGTACCAACTGAAGTATTAGCAAGCGATAACTCAAGGGAACATTTGCATTCTTCACACATCGAACCTCTGAAACTTCTTGTGTGTCCTTAAAACAATGAAATATATAACCTGGTCCAACACACAAAGTACCAACATCTGCTTCTGGTCCATGTACCCCTAACTGATACGACTTCAAAATTGAATATTTTTGCATTACTGCTCGATTCCCATCAAGGCACCCGAATACTCTGCACTTGGTTGCGGCAATTTCATGACAATTTGGTTTCTTCATCGGCATATATACATCACAAGCCTCTTTCTTTGTAAGAACATGTGAAGCCGTATGTATATGAGTCACTTTTGGTAACTGTAATGGTATTGTTTATTTGTTATGAGAAGCATATACATTCGAGGACGCCAAGTGTTATCAGAGATTATTTATTAGATGCTCTGCACGTGCCTCTCTGATCTGCGCAACAAGTTTACCATCTCCGAATGTTATCTTAGAACAATACAGGTGTGCCGCCATGTCACCGACAATATATCATTAATCAAAGAATTCGAACTTGCCACGAAACCAAGGGACTCTTTTCAAGACTGAACAAGAGGAACGAAAGTGACCAAGTCATGCTTGAGAACGAAAATACACCAGATCAGGAGAATTATCATGCCGCTGTCCGCCGTATGATGCTTGCAATCTAACTCCAGATTGTCGACCTTGTGGCAATCGAATTTTTATAGGAACCGCTTGACACTTGTCATTTAATCACTTAGGACTGCGTGTATTTTCTGCAGCATCAACCATATGAGGCCGGTGATCTCCACCATTCAATTGCAGACCAACCCTCTTCTTCTCTACTGGCTGGCCATCGATCTAGTAGCCAAAAGCCCTGGTGTAGCACCTGTATTTTCACAAACTGATGCCCACCACATCAGGATATTCGCAATGCGCCATCTCGAGCTTTCAATAAATCACTTTATCATGGCAATAAAAGCAATATCGCCCCCATTACATTAAGAACCAGATTAGAACACGATTGCAGAAATGTATAATGAAGGACTTTCCCACTTGTCACCAAACCAATTCTTGAAAAGTTTGCCAAGACCAATTGGGTTATCATCAAACATACTGCAGCACCCAGTATTAGCAGTTGCTATTAAACCAAACAGGAATCCCTGATCATCTTAGAGAATATGCTCACCTACAGCCCTTATTTTCTGGAACTCTAACGCTCTAAAATCTTTCTATGAGTGCAAAGGCTACAGATTTGACAAAGAAGCCATCACACGCTTGTATCTCACTTTAGAGCACTGTCATTCGGGAAGCATTCCCTTTGTAAAACCTCAAGGATTGAACTCGATGGCTAGAAGCCACTAAGATGAAATGAAAGAATCTGGACAATTATCCTCGAGTGACCAAACCACTACAAACAAAGAGGTAGTAGATGGACCATCAACCTCATAGAAGATACCAATTTTAACAAATAGGCATCATTTCTTTTTGCTGCTATAATGTGATAAAATTATATACATTTTTTAGAACAATCATTACAAAGAGGTCTGCTGTAATGGGTGTAGGGTAGGATTTATCAGCTATTGGCCACAAGTTTGAATCCCAATTAAAGCATACTGCAGCATCTGACAGTGGAATGCTATCAAACTTGAACCCCAGATCATCATAGGCAATATTCTCACCGCAGTTACCTTGTTCTACTCAGTCATAATAACCTTCTCATCATGGCTTAGGAAGTCCACCATCTATACTAATAACATTAACAGGTCCATTATTTGAAATACAAGCAGTCTCTGTTTCACCCAGATTTTGCATGTCATAATTAGCTTCTGGGACAATCTTAAAGCCAGCAAACATTGAAGCGGCTTCAACTGCATTCCTTACATTGCCTTTCTCATCAAATGTGCAGCCTTCCAAGAGGCCACGAATTCTATGGTTCTGAATATTAAAATAATGCCAAACTGGATTTAACTCGGGCTCCAACTTCAATAACAGTATGATGGTGTTCTCAAGCTAAGATACATCAGATGCAACAAGCCGAGGCTCGTACTGCATTCAAGGGTGCACAGTCCTTCCCTTAAATATCTGTCATTTCCCAATTTCGCAGCGCAGCCACTGTAAGGTCAGTGTTTTCGCTACGAAATCACTAAAACATATGGCGCTGCGAAACTGTTAACAAGTTTATGCGCTCCGAAAACACCCTGCCTTTTAGATATGCTAAAAATTTTTGACAACAGCATTTTCAGTGATAACAGTGGCTCCACTAGGGATAGTGTGCCCTTGTGGTGCGCTAAGAACACGCAGCTCCAGTGCCTTACCCATTTGTGACAAACAGAAATTTGCTTGACAAGCATGACTGTAGGAGAAAGAAACTAATGCTACTGAAAAATAAATGCTCAGCTAACCTTGAGCTTATTTGCAATTTACCTACCTACCTACCCTAACCATTCAAACTTCCCTCAGCTCAATCAATATGAAACTTCCAATGCAGCCAATCATTTGCTTTGTCTGACATTTGATTTCTTTGCCTGTCCCGGAATTCAGAACCAATATGACAGTGTAATGACCGCTGCCACTGAAATCTTCCCTGACTGTATCGGATTTCAGAACTAATGTGATAGTGTAAAGACCGCTGCCACTGAAGTACTCTCCGATCTTCATAGGTAAACTGAAACACTGGAGAGCAAAACTCTTCCATATAATCAGCTACAGGATCCCAGAACACATGATCAGCTTGTCCTTCCACGACACTTTCCAGCTGTGCAAACTGATCTTCAACCACAGTGTTCAGTTCCTCAATCGTAAAAGAGAGGGGAACCAGCATAGTCTCCTTGCGTTCAGTCATAAAAAATTTCTGGGAATAATGATCATGATCATGAAAATTGTATGCCTGAATTTGTCCTTCTAAACCTTCAATTTCTTTCTCAATGTCTTTGGCAAATTCATCAAAAAATTTCATCTTATCCTCTGACTTGCAGTCAAAAGATTTCAGATATGAGGACAGGGACAAAGAAAAAGATTCATTTGTTTCTTCTTTATTATGATCATCATTCCACTGTTTAAAACCTTCAAATGAAGGAGAGTTTACTTCCACCTCTGACCTATCTATCCATTCCTCCAAGAACATAAGCCAAAAGTCTGGCAATGACTTAATGGACTTGGCAGGCAAGCATTCAACCCACTGTTTGCATTTCCCTTGGAATGAATCATAAAATAACCTTATGCAAACATCCTCATGTTTAATTCTAAGAAGCTGTGCAAATTCACAAAAATCTGATATATGATCCAAAGTTAAACTCAGATTCTCTCCGTTAAATTTTGGACCATTCCTTAGAAAGTATGCATCCTTGGGAAAATGATTTGGGAAACCATGAATTCCTGAGAAATCTATGCATGCATACCTTGAACAAAGAAGAGCAGCTTCTGGGTCTTTCATAACTCCAGTGGAATCACCATGAATATATAAACCTTGAATTCTTCAACAATGGAGTCGCCAAGGTAGTTTTGCAGCCTTGAAAATCATTTGAACTCCTGCTACCTTCAGAAATTCAATCTTAATCTCCCGGCAGACGCACCAAAATGTTATCACAAAACCAGTACTAGGGGCTGCAACCAAGCAAGGTTTCATGTAACTGTTTCAGACCAGACTTTAGACTAGGAATTAGCCTTCCTAATCAGAGAGGGCTCTCTCACAGGCTTTTGATAGAAAATTAATCACAACAACAGAGGGCTAACTCTTCACACATTTATAAAAATATAGCTGGCTGGACATACATCAAATTAGTCTTCATTGGGCTATGGAGTCTCTCACAGTTAATAAACAAAATCACAGTCATCTCATGGAAGTCAAGGCTCTTTGCATCATCAGATGTTCAAACATAATTTACCTAAATCAAAGCTTGCTAAACATACAGGAAGTCAGAGCATTAAAAATGAATTCTGAGTGATGTTCAAACATGCTTCACCAAAACCCACAGCTTGCCAAACACACAGGAAGTCAGAGCATATAATATGAATTCTGAGGGATTGTGCTATAACAAGGCTGTAAAAAGAACATTAAGAAACTAAACCATCATCACATTTGAACACAGTGATCCATTGAGAATCTTGAGAAGAAACAACCTGTTTTACCATTACTGTAACAGTCTTTACATATGCTCAAAAAAAACTCTGTTTTTGTATATACAGTCCAACCCCTATTACATTCTAATTTTCACCATATATAGGAATACATTTCCTCCCTCTAGAATGAGTTCGAATCTCCTATTAACTACTCCTACATGCCTTTAACTAACTGCATTAATTACATACATGCTAAACTATAATTACATAAAGTCCTAATCAAACTAAAACAATAATTCTTTTCTCCTCGTAGACTTGATGCTTTCTTGAATGCTTTGACAGCTGTCCTCCTTTAATTAATCTGATATGGCTGAGCTACAGGTGCAATGGATGCTGATTTAGGATGCTTAAGAGCGCTGATGGCTCATTAATTGACCAGAAGAGATGCTCCTATCTTAACGGTCTCTGTCTCCCAACATTCTCCTAAAGTATAGAAGTATGTTCCCAACTCTTTAATAACTTTGAACGCTGCTACCAAATACCATACCATGTCTTCAGATGAGCTGTATTCTGCCTTGATGTACAAGTGTCTCTCCTCTAATCATTCCTGGTCAAACTGTTCATTTTGCATTGAAAACATCACCTACAGCAGTTTCGTAGCGCGCTACGAAACTGCTGTGTGATTTAAAAACACAGTCCTCCTCACTGGTTTTCTGCTAACACTGTGCTACATTTATTAATGATCTCTTCATTCCAACAAATGAACAACAATTTGCAAATAATCCTGTTTAGCTGCCAGGTTTCAATGTCAATAGCCTTTCCTAAAAACAAACTCAAACAGCATGCCCGGATTCCTCTGTTTTTTAGAGATACTTTGGCTGGAACATAGTTTACTAGTTTAGCATTTAGTCCCAGCTCTCTTTCCTCAGTCTTCCAACTCGATCTGAAACACCTACAAACAAATCATCAAAGTTTTCCAAAGAGGATGATGATGAAACATTTGTAAATTCATGGTCTGCTATGTCTAGCTCCTGAAAGAGGAACAATAGAGAATCCTTCTAGAAATATAGTTTTTCTTGGACAAACTTATATTCTGCTTCTTGAGATTTTGTTTTTAGACCATGAAGAGCTTGGTTAATTTTATTCTCAAATTTTAGCGCTATGATATGAACCAGTGACTTAAGTAAACCCGAGGATCCATTTATTTCTTTTGAAAGCAACCTCAATCTTCTCTGGAATATATCACGAACATAAACACCCATTGTGGTCACCCTTCCATTTTATCCTGGAGAAAATTCCTCCTCGTCCTTAACATAAGGCTCAACCCAACCCCATAACATCCTAGGATCTGCAACATAACGCAGGTACAAGAAACCAATACATCTCATGTATGGAGAATCCTCGTGCTTAAGAAGCCCATGCATTTGCTTCACTGTCAACTTCATGGTAAAAATTTGTAGAGAAGACAAAACAATAACTTCATGGTAGGTCTTCAGCCTTTACAATTCCTTGAAGTAATCTGAAGACAGGATGTTTATACAGAGAACCTTTTCAAGCAAAGAATCAATAAGCTTTCCACATGTTTGTACTTCCATATTCTTCCCCAATAAACTTCCTTGAGCTCAAAGCTTGATGTCTTCCTTTGTGAATGATGAGTTATAAAAGACGAATAAAAAGCAGCAAGGGATTCTTTGAATTGGCAAGGTAGAATGCAAGAGTACTGAATCTCTCTCTGCTGGGTTTATGCTTGTATCTCAAACCATCAATGTTAAATCATCGCTGCAAGAGACCATTCTGTCTCTGGAAAAGTCAAAAGAAACCGCCCACAGTGTTGATGTATGGCCGCTGACAGAATTTCCCAATGTTTGCAGGCATGCTTAGTCACCACCGTCTCTATCGTTTGCCCAAAACTTAATACATCTCAGGGTGGAACGGAAATTCTCAATTTTTGGTACCAACTGAAGTATTAGCAAGCGATAACTCAAGGGAACATTTGCATTCTTCACACATCGAACCTCTGAAACTTCTTGTGTGTCCTTAAAACAATGAAATATATAACCTGGTCCAACACACAAAGTACCAACATCTGCTTCTGGTCCATGTACCCCTAACTGATACGACTTCAAAATTGAATATTTTTGCATTACTGCTCGATTCCCATCAAGGCACCCGAATACTCTGCACTTGGTTGCGGCAATTTCATGACAATTTGGTTTCTTCATCGGCATATATACATCACAAGCCTCTTTCTTTGTAAGAACATGTGAAGCCGTATGTATATGAGTCACTTTTGGTAACTGTAATGGTATTGTTTATTTGTTATGAGAAGCATATACATTCGAGGACGCCAAGTGTTATCAGAGATTATTTATTAGATGCTCTGCACGTGCCTCTCTGATCTGCGCAACAAGTTTACCATCTCCGAATGTTATCTTAGAACAATACAGGTGTGCCGCCATGTCACCGACAATATATCATTAATCAAAGAATTCGAACTTGCCACGAAACCAAGGGACTCTTTTCAAGACTGAACAAGAGGAACGAAAGTGACCAAGTCATGCTTGAGAACGAAAATACACCAGATCAGGAGAATTATCATGCCGCTGTCCGCCGTATGATGCTTGCAATCTAACTCCAGATTGTCGACCTTGTGGCAATCGAATTTTTATAGGAACCGCTTGACACTTGTCATTTAATCACTTAGGACTGCGTGTATTTTCTGCAGCATCAACCATATGAGGCCGGTGATCTCCACCATTCAATTGCAGACCAACCCTCTTCTTCTCTACTGGCTGGCCATCGATCTAGTAGCCAAAAGCCCTGGTGTAGCACCTGTATTTTCACAAACTGATGCCCACCACATCAGGATATTCGCAATGCGCCATCTCGAGCTTTCAATAAATCACTTTATCATGGCAATAAAAGCAATATCGCCCCCATTACATTAAGAACCAGATTAGAACACGATTGCAGAAATGTATAATGAAGGACTTTCCCACTTGTCACCAAACCAATTCTTGAAAAGTTTGCCAAGACCAATTGGGTTATCATCAAACATACTGCAGCACCCAGTATTAGCAGTTGCTATTAAACCAAACAGGAATCCCTGATCATCTTAGAGAATATGCTCACCTACAGCCCTTATTTTCTGGAACTCTAACGCTCTAAAATCTTTCTATGAGTGCAAAGGCTACAGATTTGACAAAGAAGCCATCACACGCTTGTATCTCACTTTAGAGCACTGTCATTCGGGAAGCATTCCCTTTGTAAAACCTCAAGGATTGAACTCGATGGCTAGAAGCCACTAAGATGAAATGAAAGAATCTGGACAATTATCCTCAAGTGACCAAACCACTACAAACAAAGAGGTAGTAGATGGACCATCAACCTCATAGAAGATACCAATTTTAACAAATAGGCATCATTTCTTTTTGCTGCTATAATGTGATAAAATTATATACATTTTTTAGAACAATCATTACAAAGAGGTCTGCTGTAATGGGTGTAGGGTAGGATTTATCAGCTATTGGCCACAAGTTTGAATCCCAATTAAAGCATACTGCAGCATCTGACAGTGGAATGCTATCAAACTTGAACCCCAGATCATCATAGGCAATATTCTCACCGCAGTTACCTTGTTCTACTCAGTCATAATAACCTTCTCATCATGGCTTAGGAAGTCCACCATCTATACTAATAACATTAACAGGTCCATTATTTGAAATACAAGCAGTCTCTGTTTCACCCAGATTTTGCATGTCATAATTAGCTTCTGGGACAATCTTAAAGCCAGCAAACATTGAAGCGGCTTCAACTGCATTCCTTACATTGCCTTTCTCATCAAATGTGCAGCCTTCCAAGAGGCCACGAATTCTATGGTTCTGAATATTAAAATAATGCCAAACTGGATTTAACTCGGGCTCCAACTTCAATAACAGTATGATGGTGTTCTCAAGCTAAGATACATCAGATGCAACAAGCCGAGGCTCGTACTGCATTCAAGGGTGCACAGTCCTTCCCTTAAATATCTGTCATTTCCCAATTTCGCAGTGCAGCCACTGTAAGGTCAGTGTTTTCGCTACGAAATCACTAAAACATATGGCGCTGCGAAACTGTTAACAAGTTTATGCGCTCCGAAAACACCCTGCCTTTTAGATATGCTAAAAATTTTTGACAACAGCATTTTCAGTGATAACAGTGGCTCCACTAGGGATAGTGTGCCCTTGTGGTGCGCTAAGAACACGCAGCTCCAGTGCCTTACCCATTTGTGACAAACAGAAATTTGCTTGACAAGCATGACTGTAGGAGAAAGAAACTAATGCTACTGAAAAATAAATGCTCAGCTAACCTTGAGCTTATTTGCAATTTACCTACCTACCTACCCTAACCATTCAAACTTCCCTCAGCTCAATCAATATGAAACTTCCAATGCAGCCAATCATTTGCTTTGTCTGACATTTGATTTCTTTGCCTGTCCCGGAATTCAGAACCAATATGACAGTGTAATGACCGCTGCCACTGAAATCTTCCCTGACTGTATCGGATTTCAGAACTAATGTGATAGTGTAAAGACCGCTGCCACTGAAGTACTCTCCGATCTTCATAGGTAAACTGAAACACTGGAGAGCAAAACTCTTCCATATAATCAGCTACAGGATCCCAGAACACATGATCAGCTTGTCCTTCCACGACACTTTCCAGCTGTGCAAACTGATCTTCAACCACAGTGTTCAGTTCCTCAATCATAAAAGAGAGGGGAACCAGCATAGTCTCCTTGCGTTCAGTCATAAAAAATTTCTGGGAATAATGATCATGATCATGAAAATTGTATGCCTGAATTTGTCCTTCTAAACCTTCAATTTCTTTCTCAATGTCTTTGGCAAATTCATCAAAAAATTTCATCTTATCCTCTGACTTGCAGTCAAAAGATTTCAGATATGAGGACAGGGACAAAGAAAAAGATTCATTTGTTTCTTCTTTATTATGATCATCATTCCACTGTTTAAAACCTTCAACTGAAGGAGAGTTTACTTCCACCTCTGACCTATCTATCCATTCCTCCAAGAACATAAGCCAAAAGTCTGGCAATGACTTAATGGACTTGGCAGGCAAGCATTCAACCCACTGTTTGCATTTCCCTTGGAATGAATCATAAAATAACCTTATGCAAACATCCTCATGTTTAATTCTAAGAAGCTGTGCAAATTCACAAAAATCTGATATATGATCCAAAGTTAAACTCAGATTCTCTCCGTTAAATTTTGGACCATTCCTTAGAAAGTATGCATCCTTGGGAAAATGATTTGGGAAACCATGAATTCCTGAGAAATCTATGCATGCATACCTTGAACAAAGAAGAGCAGCTTCTGGGTCTTTCATAACTCCAGTGGAATCACCATGAATATATAAACCTTGAATTCTTCAACAATGGAGTCGCCAAGGTAGTTTTGCAGCCTTGAAAATCATTTGAACTCCTGCTACCTTCAGAAATTCAATCTTAATCTCCCGGCAGACGCACCAAAATGTTATCACAAAACCAGTACTAGGGGCTGCAACCAAGCAAGGTTTCATGTAACTGTTTCAGACCAGACTTTAGACTAGGAATTAGCCTTCCTAATCAGAGAGGGCTCTCTCACAGGCTTTTGATAGAAAATTAATCACAACAACAGAGGGCTAACTCTTCACACATTTATAAAAATATAGCTGGCTGGACATACATCAAATTAGTCTTCATTGGGCTATGGAGTCTCTCACAGTTAATAAACAAAATCACAGTCATCTCATGGAAGTCAAGGCTCTTTGCATCATCAGATGTTCAAACATAATTTACCTAAATCAAAGCTTGCTAAACATATAGGAAGTCAGAGCATTAAAAATGAATTCTGAGTGATGTTCAAACATGCTTCACCAAAACCCACAACTTGCCAAACACACAGGAAGTCAGAGCATATAATATGAATTCTGAGGGATTGTGCTATAACAAGGCTGTAAAAAGAACATTAAGAAACTAAACCATCATCACATTTGAACACAGTGATCCATTGAGAATCTTGAGAAGAAACAACCTGTTTTACCATTACTGTAACAGTCTTTACATATGCTAAAAAAAAACTCTGTTTTTGTATATACAGTCCAACCCCTATTACATTCTAATTTTCACCATATATAGGAATACATTTCCTCCCTCTAGAATGAGTTCGAATCTCCTATTAACTACTCCTACATGCCTTTAACTAACTGCATTAATTACATACATGCTAAACTATAATTACATAAAGTCCTAATCAAACTAAAACAATAATTCTTTTCTCCTCGTAGACTTGATGCTTTCTTGAATGCTTTGACAGCTGTCCTCCTTTAATTAATCTGATATGGCTGAGCTACAGGTGCAATGGATGCTGATTTAGGATGCTTAAGAGCGCTGATGGCTCATTAATTGACCAGAAGAGATGCTCCTATCTTAACGGTCTCTGTCTCCCAACATTCTCCTAAAGTATAGAAGTATGTTCCCAACTCTTTAATAACTTTGAATGCTGCTACCAAATACCATACCATGTCTTCAGATGAGCTGTATTCTGCCTTGATGTACAAGTGTCTCTCCTCTAATCATTCCTGGTCAAACTGTTCATTTTGCATTGAAAACATCACCTACAGCAGTTTCGTAGCGCGCTACGAAACTGCTGTGTGATTTAAAAACACAGTCCTCCTCACTGGTTTTCTGCTAACACTGTGCTACATTTATTAATGATCTCTTCATTCCAACAAATGAACAACAATTTGCAAATAATCCTGTTTAGCTGCCAGGTTTCAATGTCAATAGCCTTTCCTAAAAACAAACTCAAACAGCATGCCCGGATTCCTCTGTTTTTTAGAGATACTTTGGCTGGAACATAGTTTACTAGTTTAGCATTTAGTCCCATCTCTCTTTCCTCAGTCTTCCAACTCGATCTGAAACACCTACAAACAAATCATCAAAGTTTTCCAAAGAGGATGATGATGAAACATTTGTAAATTCATGGTCTGCTATGTCTAGCTCCTGAAAGAGGAACAATAGAGAATCCTTCTAGAAATATAGTTTTTCTTGGACAAACTTATATTCTGCTTCTTGAGATTTTGTTTTTAGACCATGAAGAGCTTGGTTAATTTTATTCTCAAATTTTAGCGCTATGATATGAACCAGTGACTTAAGTAAACCCGAGGATCCATTTATTTCTTCTGAAAGCAACCTCAATCTGCTCTGGAATATATCACGAACATAAACACCCATTGTGGTCACCCTTCCATTTTATCCTGGAGAAAATTCCTCCTCGTCCTTAACATAAGGCTCAACCCAACCCCATAACATCCTAGGATCTGCAACATAACGCAGGTACAAGAAACCAATACATCTCATGTATGGAGAATCCTCGTGCTTAAGAAGCCCATGCATTTGCTTCACTGTCAACTTCATGGTAAAAATTTGTAGAGAAGACAAAACAATAACTTCATGGTAGGTCTTCAGCCTTTACAATTCCTTGAAGTAATCTGAAGACAGGATGTTTATACAGAGAACCTTTTCAAGCAAAGAATCAATAAGCTTTCCACATGTTTGTACTTCCATATTCTTCCCCAATAAACTTCCTTGAGCTCAAAGCTTGATGTCTTCCTTTGTGAATGATGAGTTATAAAAGACGAATAAAAAGCAGCAAGGGATTCTTTGAATTGGCAAGGTAGAATGCAAGAGTACTGAATCTCTCTCTGCTGGGTTTATGCTTGTATCTCAAACCATCAATGTTAAATCATCGCTGCAAGAGACCATTCTGTCTCTGGAAAAGTCAAAAGAAACCGCCCACAGTGTTGATGTATGGCCGCTGACAGAATTTCCCAATGTTTGCAGGCATGCTTAGTCACCACCGTCTCTATCGTTTGCCCAAAACTTAATACATCTCAGGGTGGAACGGAAATTCTCAATTTTTGGTACCAACTGAATTATTAGCAAGCGATAACTCAAGGGAACATTTGCATTCTTCACACATCGAACCTCTGAAACTTCTTGTGTGTCCTTAAAACAATGAAATATATAACCTGGTCCAACACACAAAGTACCAACATCTGCTTCTGGTCCATGTACCCCTAACTGATACGACTTCAAAATTGAATATTTTTGCATTACTGCTCGATTCCCATCAAGGCACCCGAATACTCTGCACTTGGTTGCGGCAATTTCATGACAATTTGGTTTCTTCATCGGCATATATACATCACAAGCCTCTTTCTTTGTAAGAACATGTGAAGCCGTATGTATATGAGTCACTTTTGGTAACTGTAATGGTATTGTTTATTTGTTATGAGAAGCATATACATTCGAGGACGCCAAGTGTTATCAGAGATTATTTATTAGATGCTCTGCACGTGCCTCTCTGATCTGCGCAACAAGTTTACCATCTCCGAATGTTATCTTAGAACAATACAGGTGTGCCGCCATGTCACCGACAATATATCATTAATCAAAGAATTCGAACTTGCCACGAAACCAAGGGACTCTTTTCAAGACTGAACAAGAGGAACGAAAGTGACCAAGTCATGCTTGAGAACGAAAATACACCAGATCAGGAGAATTATCATGCCGCTGTCCGCCGTATGATGCTTGCAATCTAACTCCAGATTGTCGACCTTGTGGCAATCGAATTTTTATAGGAACCGCTTGACACTTGTCATTTAATCACTTAGGACTGCGTGTATTTTCTGCAGCATCAACCATATGAGGCCGGTGATCTCCACCATTCAATTGCAGACCAACCCTCTTCTTCTCTACTGGCTGGCCATCGATCTAGTAGCCAAAAGCCCTGGTGTAGCACCTGTATTTTCACAAACTGATGCCCACCACATCAGGATATTCGCAATGCGCCATCTCGAGCTTTCAATAAATCACTTTATCATGGCAATAAAAGCAATATCGCCCCCATTACATTAAGAACCAGATTAGAACACGATTGCAGAAATGTATAATGAAGGACTTTCCCACTTGTCACCAAACCAATTCTTGAAAAGTTTGCCAAGACCAATTGGGTTATCATCAAACATACTGCAGCACCCAGTATTAGCAGTTGCTATTAAACCAAACAGGAATCCCTGATCATCTTAGAGAATATGCTCACCTACAGCCCTTATTTTCTGGAACTCTAACGCTCTAAAATCTTTCTATGAGTGCAAAGGCTACAGATTTGACAAAGAAGCCATCACACGCTTGTATCTCACTTTAGAGCACTGTCATTCGGGAAGCATTCCCTTTGTAAAACCTCAAGGATTGAACTCGATGGCTAGAAGCCACTAAGATGAAATGAAAGAATCTGGACAATTATCCTCGAGTGACCAAACCACTACAAACAAAGAGGTAGTAGATGGACCATCAACCTCATAGAAGATACCAATTTTAACAAATAGGCATCATTTCTTTTTGCTGCTATAATGTGATAAAATTATATACATTTTTTAGAACAATCATTACAAAGAGGCCTGCTGTAATGGGTGTAGGGTAGGATTTATCAGCTATTGGCCACAAGTTTGAATCCCAATTAAAGCATACTGCAGCATCTGACAGTGGAATGCTATCAAACTTGAACCCCAGATCATCATAGGCAATATTCTCACCGCAGTTACCTTGTTCTACTCAGTCATAATAACCTTCTCATCATGGCTTAGGAAGTCCACCATCTATACTAATAACATTAACAGGTCCATTATTTGAAATACAAGCAGTCTCTGTTTCACCCAGATTTTGCATGTCATAATTAGCTTCTGGGACAATCTTAAAGCCAGCAAACATTGAAGCGGCTTCAACTGCATTCCTTACATTGCCTTTCTCATCAAATGTGCAGCCTTCCAAGAGGCCACGAATTCTATGGTTCTGAATATTAAAATAATGCCAAACTGGATTTAACTCGGGCTCCAACTTCAATAACAGTATGATGGTGTTCTCAAGCTAAGATACATCAGATGCAACAAGCCGAGGCTCGTACTGCATTCAAGGGTGCACAGTCCTTCCCTTAAATATCTGTCATTTCCCAATTTCGCAGCGCAGCCACTGTAAGGTCAGTGTTTTCGCTACGAAATCACTAAAACATATGGCGCTGCGAAACTGTTAACAAGTTTATGCGCTCCGAAAACACCTTGCCTTTTAGATATGCTAAAAATTTTTGGCAACAGCATTTTCAGTGATAACACTATGGAAGAGTTTGGTACCTCTACAATTGAAATTTTTCCAAGTACGACATTGATCATAAACAAAAACTTGGAGAAACTATAACAAGAAGAGCTAATCAAAACATTACAAAAACGTTCTGCTGCATTTGCATGGGAATAGACAGACATAAAAGGCATTAATCCTAGGACTTGTATCCATCACATCTACATTGAGGAAAATTGTAGACCTATCAGACAATCTCAGAGAAGGATGAATCCAAATCTTAGAGAGATTGTGAAAGAAGAGCTCCAAAAATTATTGAATGTAAACTTCATTTACCCAATCTCAGATAGCCAATGGGTTTCTCCTTTGGTAATTGTGCCTAAAAAGAATGGTAAATGGAGGGTGTGCATTGATTACCGAGAACTGAATAAAGCAACCCTTAAAGATCATTTTTCTTTACCTTTTATAGATCAAGTGTTAGATACATTAGCAGGTAAGAAGTATTTCTCATTCTTGGATGGTTTTAGTGGTTATAATCAAATTCAGGTAGCACCTGAAGACTATAATAAAACCACATTTACTTGTCCATGGGGAACTTATGCCTACCGAGTACTTCCTTTTGGGTTATGTAATGCACCTGCAACATTCCAAAGAGCAGTACTAGGAATTTTCACTGATCTAATACATGATTGTGTAGAGGTATATATGGATGATTTTACAGTTTATGGGAATACATTTGAAGAAGCTTTGGAAAATATGGAAAAGTTCTTAAAAGATGTAAAGAAGCAAACCTTTCACTAAGCCATGAAAAATGTTTTATGATGTTTACAGAAGGTATTGTTTTAGGACATCGCATTTCAAGAGATGGGATTAAAGTTTACAAATATAAAGTTGAAGTCATCTCTAAATTATCAATTCCAAATTGCCAAAAGGATGTTAGAAGTTTTCTAGGATTTACAGGATACTATAGAAGGTTTATAAAAAATTTCACTAAAATAGCATCCCCACTCTTTAAATTGCTTACCAAATATTGTGAATTCAATTGGAATTCTGATTGCCAATTGGCATTTGAAACCTTAAAACAAAAATTTCTAAAGCACCCATTTTAAGAGGTACAAATTGGAAACTCCCTTTCCATATTTTAACAGATGCTTCTGATACAGCTCTGGGAGTTGTATTGGGACAAAAAGATTTGATTCCTTATGCCATTTACTATACAAGTAAGAAGTTGACTCCCACTGAGTTAAATTATACTGTGACTGAAAAGAAATTTTTAGTTGTTGTTCATGCAATTAACAAGTTTAGACACTATATAACAGGCTATGAAACCTTTGTTCATACAGATCATTCTGCAATTAGATATTTAATGAATAAACCTATTACTAATGGCAGAGTTACAAGATGATTTTACTTTTACAAGAATTCAACATTAGTGTGCTAGATAGACCTGGAAAACAAAACACAATTGCTGATTTCTTGTCCAGGATTCAGAATATCCAAGAAGATTCTTCGGTAGAAGATAAGTTTCCTGATGAATATTTTTTTTGCAGTAACTACTCAAACTCTTTGGTTTGCAGATATTCCTAACTATTTGGTCACAGGAAAGTTACCTTCACATTTGTTTCCTAGAGAGAAAATAAAAAAATTTCAGGTAAGTGCAAGATGTTCATGGATCACTAACGAATTATATAAAACAAGCCCAGATCTTATGATTAGAAGGTGTGTCAGGGAAGATGAAATGCGCGAGGTTCTTAAGGCATGTCATGATGAGCCATGTGGTGGACACTTTGCTGACAAGAGGACAACCTATAAAATCATTTCTTTAGGATAATATTAGCCATCCATCTTCAAAGATGCTAAATAATATGTCAGGAGATGTGATAGCTGCCAAAGGGTAGGGAAACCTACTCCCTCCAATGAAATGCCATTACAAATTCAAGTACTCATCGAACCTTTTGAAAAGTGGGCCTTAGATTTTATTGGACTAATTAATCCTCCATCTAAGCAGAAGAAGTATATATTGGTATGCACTGATTATGTCACTAAATGGGTAGAAGCCAAAGCATTACCTTTTGCTAATGAAAAATCTGTAGTTAAATTTCTTTTTGAGGATATCTTCACTCGTTTTGGTGTTCCAAAAGAAATTGTGACAGATCAGGGATCTCAATTTACATCTAACATGGTGGAAGGGCTCGTGGAAGAATACTAGATCAAACATAGGAAATCTACTCCCTATCATCCATAAGAAAATGGTCAAGTGGAATCTACAAATAAAGTGATTGAAGGAATCCTCACTAAGACTGTGCATCTACATAGAAGAGATTGGGCAGAAAGGTTTCCTAAAGCCTTATGGGCCTATAGAACTACATGGAGGAACATAACGAGACATACACCCTATGAACTTGTTTATGGGAAACAAGTCCTGTTCCCTATAGAGTTCCAAATCAGAACTTTCAAGATGGCAGTCCAACTGGGACTAGATTTATCAGAGGCACAAAAGCATATGTTGGAGCAATTAAATGAACTTGATGAAATCAGGCAAGAAGCAGTTCAAAGGACTAGTAGAGTCCAATAACAGAGGGCTAAATGTCATGACAAATATATCAAGGACAAGAGGTTTCAAGTGGGAGATTGGGTGCTATTGTTTGATTCAAAGTTTAAGATTTTCAATGGAAGTTTCAAACTCATTGGCTTGGGCCATATCAGATTGAAAATGTCTTTAGTAATGGAGCAGTGAGGATAAGAACAATAGATGAAAGTAAAACTCCTCTTCTTGTGAATGGTCATAGATTAAAGATATATCAGAAACCAATTTCAAAAGAGGAGTTCATTAAGATTTTCCAAGACAATTCTGAAATGAAGCTAGTGAAGAAGAATTCTTCTTCTCCACTAATTTAGTCTTTATTTTTCATAAAAAAAAATAGAAAAAAATAAATAAATAAAAAAATTGTATAAGGTTGGAAACCAATCATTGATTGGCATACTTATACAGAAAATACAGGGTGAAAATCAAAGGTTTCTGACACCCTATATTTTCCATTTTCTTTCTGTAATAAGTAGTGACAAAAAGCTACAGTCACTCTACAGTTTAGATTCTACAAATTCATCATCTCAACTCACCTCACTCTGTTTTATTTTTGCAGTTTCACTTCATCTCATTGTCATATTTTATCAATAAATTTTTTCAGTTTTTCCTTTTACAACTTTCATTCCATTTTCATTTCATTTATCATCTTGTCTTACATCTCATTTCATTTCACTTACATAGCCACTTCCATTTCATTCATAATCCATAAGCCATATTTCACTTTCTTTTTCACATTCTGCAGTTGATTCTGTTCTGCAGCTAATTTGATTCTGCAACTACAATTTGTTTATTAGTTCAGGCACAAGTGTACAGCTCATAATAAAATCATGTATACAGGGAATTGAAAAAAAAATCAATTTTTGAAGACCAACCATGCTCAAGGTACCTGTGGATCAACATCAAAAAAATTAGCACGAGAGGTAAAGGTTCCAAAGGTAAATGCAAAGATTTATTTCAAAAATCAATTTGAAAACATAAGTTTGTATAGTATGTATAATCACATGTCTCCTTAATCGACCATCATTTGATTTGACCGCCACTATATCTCTGCCATATCTTCCATCTTTAATGACAAACAATCTCAATGATTCTTTCATAACAAATCTCCGCTTCAAACTCCATAACCTGTACTCAAACAGTCCTCCACAACTCCACCTGTTAACGGTCAAGATGACGATGTGACCTACCTATCTACGACTCTCTAAACCCTTACTATCTATTTATTACACACAAACCCTTAAGTTTATCTCTCATATACATGCAGTCATTTCATATACACAATCTTTCCATTTTCTATATACATAGTCATTCCATTTTTCATATACACACAGTCTTTCCATTTTCATATATACGCAGTCATTCCATTTCCATACACACAGTCATTCCATTTCTTAAATAGCACTCGTTTTATAGATAGTAAGAGTAATTTTAAAGGTTAACCGAAAACAGGGGATATGGGGCTTATTGTCAGGACAGAGCCCATAGGGGTAAAGTATATGGAGGGGTATCCACAGCTTAAAGGGATGCTACAGAAGGTGGATGGTTAAATTTTATTGAGAAATTTGACGGCTACCACAAAGAAATTACCAAGTCTTTTGCAAGGTCATTTGATGGCACAAAAGTGGAGATAGGAGATATTAAGTTTGCAGTGACAGAATCTTTCATAGCAGAAGAAACAGAGCTGTCGAGACAAGGAGAAAGATGGTTTAAAAACAAGGAATTTCATGGTGAATCTTGGAAAGTGATCCTTAGAAACCCAGGTATGGATGTTACAGTATTTAGGAAGGGAATTCCTATTTCAGCACTCAAGAACAAATGGGGTAATATGTTGTTGATATTGCAAAAAATCATTACATGTGAAGGAATATTTGGGTTTATGTATGTTTACCATATACACTTATTAATGAATTTCTTAGAAAATGGAACCATCAACCTTCCCTTCTTCCTTCTAAACAGTCTAAGAAGGATGGCTACAAATTTCCAAAAGAAAATTGAATCCATAGAAACAATTATCTATCATCATGGATTAGTGAAAATACTAGTTGAATTCCATTTGAAAAGTATAGGGGATACCTGGGAAGATTCCTTGGTAAGAAATGTTTTCCAGGATGCTCCAGAGTCACCTGAGGAGAGTCATGTTAAGAAAATTAGGAGGAGAAAGATTAGCATTAACATTCAAAACAAATTTGGAACCTCCTCACAAAAGAATGATGCAGAGATAGCTTCTAAACCAGAGGTTAAAAAACAGACTAAACAGAAAGGAAAAATGAAAAAGAGAGCCGAAGAAATCAATGAAGACATTCTTGAACCTTCATCACCACAAGAATATGAACAGTTACTCTCCGAAAGATTGACCAAGATTATGGAGCAAATCAAGAAAAAGAAGGAGATAGACAAGAGGAAGAAGGACACAAGAGAAGAAACCATAAGCTTCCAAAACCTGAGAAGGAGCTCTAGACTCCGAGGTAAGGTGAGAAAGGTAACATAAAAAGGAGCCCAGTTCATAAACTTAGAGGAAGAAACCCCAGTTCAATCTCCTGATATTATTCCACCTGAACTCAGTCCACAAAAATCTCCTCCACACAATTTTGAAGGCAGCTCAAGCAGAGCTTCTCCTGGCATAGATCCAGTACAACGGCAAATATATGACTACATAAAGTCATTAGAGAGAAAGGATACCTCAATGGATCCAGGATCTGTGAAGTAGGAAAGTGTTCCTTCTGCGGATAGAAGCAACCCCTCTAGCCCTAGAGTGGGTCTAGTCATAGCAAAGACAAAAAAACAATTGATTCCCTTAAATAGTCATCATTGGAGGCCTACCTTAAACTGGTGGTTGATGAAGTTGTGTTGCGCTGCTCCAGCTTCCGTTTCCTTCTCCTTAAAATCAACCTGCAACACCACAAGAAAACAACAGAGCATGTAACCGAGAACAACAAATGATCTATTTACTCATAAAGTCAAGAAATCATGGGCTATCAAGTAAATTACATACAAGACATATGAAATCATCATTGATTGTATTAATAATAAATCAAGAGCAAATCTTATAACCAAGTCTTGATGTCGCAAGCCTTCTCGGAGGGTTCAACCAACATGTTTCTTCAAGCATTCACTCTCAAAGATGGGTCTCCCAAACAATAATATCTCTCTCTCACTCACAAGCTTTAGTACAAGGTTAAGGGCACTCCACAACCTCTTGCAAACTATTTATCAGTCCCACACTTGTCACACCCACACCAAAGCTATCTATCAAACTCAAATGCACTAGCAGCACTATACAACCAAAAGAACTAACAACTAAGGAACTAGTAACTAATAACTAGTAGATCATAGCAATGGTGAGTGATTTTATAGGAGGAGGAGCCTCCATGAAACGAGGGAGAGGGAGCTTATCCTCAAGGGAGGTTGCACAAGAGGTGGAACCACCATCTCAGAGGTGGAAAGGCGACCCAAACTGACCCAACAACTAGCTCTAGAAACATCCAGAAGGCTGACTGTTTGAACTAATTCGCCAAATCTGGATCGTCGCGGGTCATGAACTAGGGACTAGTGATGACGTCGCAACAATATAATGCATGATAGAGAACCGTCGCAGATTTTTAGGGTTTACTAGTGATGATGCAGGAACTTAGTAAAAAAGGGTCAACCTTTAGCAACAGAGAGCATTTGCTTAATCTTCATACATAAGTGGAAAGATATGAACATGTTTATTTGACACATGACATAGCAGAGGGACTGAGATGAAGACAATGACAAATTATTGTGTAATAGATGCCCCCTAAAGCATGAAGCCCGAGAGAGTGGGAGGGGTGAAATGCTTTACGAAACTGTCTGAACTGGAATACCACCTGGAAGGACCTGCAGGCGCAAGTACAACTGATATCTTTGATAGTGAAATACATGTAGTCGAGGCATGGGCACAACCATCCAAAAGACATATGAAACATGGTCTGTGGTATGGACGTAGCCACCCAGCTGATAAGACCATGATAATGATAAAGGTATGGTCACAGCCATCCGTGAAGACTCAGGTATGGTTGCAACCATCCATCAAAGAGTCACATATGTAATCATGAACCAATCCACGCAACTCGAACATATGTAATCTTAGTTCATGATCTTGAACCCCAACCGATCATAGTACAAATTCTAGCATGCGAACAGATGTGCTGAGGTCGAGCATGATAGAAATTCGCTTGATTACCTATCAATGATGAAAACCGTTAACGAGCACGAGAGAAACCACCAATAATGCCAATGGCTCTCAAGGTACTGTCCAGTACAATCCACTAAGTGTGAAAAATCAACTGAATTTGAACACTCGTGGAATCACCCTAATCGAAGACCAATGATGAAAGTTTTTCGTCAAGTGCGAAGAACTTGCCATTAAGGCATGCAAATTCCAAGGTACCGAAAGGGATCTCTAGACCAATCTCCTGGATAATGAGCTGATGTTGACATGAGACGATCTGTCGTAGGAGGGCCATAATGTTTCCCCCATCAACGACATGAGATAAGGACAAGTGGTAGATGGTGAAATAGAGTACCAGAGGAGGAAGTAAGGGTGTAAACTGCAAAAGGATTATACTCTTGAACATATCGGCGACACAACTCCAAAATGTGGCAACATTTAGGTAGCAAGGGATTGGAGGCTCAATAGAGACAACATGGATCAGATGGAATGAGGCAAAATGGCAACCCAAAACCCCAGAAGGCCAAATGATGATGTATGGATATCCCAACCCGATAAGAAGCAAAAGTGTCGATGTTCAAGAGTGACTAGCTGCCGCAGGTAACCAATGATGACTTTTAAATTTTCCCCCACCATTGTTGGCGAGTACCCCAATTAAGTTTGGAAACAAGCTTGAAGGGGATAGCATATGATTGTAATATAAGTTCATCCTTTGGACGAATCCAACCTAGTAACAGTTTAACGAGCCCTAGGGAGGAGAAGCTCAAGTCTCATCATGGTGACGAGTCCAATGTCGTCAGGGTTTAACGAGTCCGACATAGGGAAAACTCAGAGTCTTTTTCATGTTTAGAGAGTTTGAAAAAGACACGGAAAAGAAAACTACAGAGAGGTCCTTTTTTGTAAATTTGTGTCCCTCGATCCTGAAAAAGTATAAAATAATACTCGAGAGAACCGCTTGACGATTACGACCAAGGAGTACTTTTCGTATTTAGTGTTCCCGATCCGAAAAAGTAAAAAAGTGATCAGAGACACGACATTTCATAACCAAAAACGAGCTTGAAATGACAAAAGCCCGGCCATATTTTTGCATTTATATGGTCGGAAAAGAGCTGAAAGCAGACCTCCATTTTTATTCTCTTTAACGAGTCAAAAAGGGAAAAATACTCAGCAACCTTTTCATCTTTTATGAGTCAGAAAATAGCTTAAAGGAGACTCGTCTTGGAGGAACGAGTGGTATAAAGGGTAGCAACTGCTTTCGACAATGATGGGTCAAGAGGCTGGCTAATAAAACCACTCATCGTTGTGGTTCCTCAGGAAAGGAAGAACAACCAAGTGAAAGCATATAATCGGCCAAAGAGATGGTGGCGATGGAATGAAACAACCAAGGCTCATCTAGCAAAATTTAGCGAATAAAAATGGCAATCACGAGATGTAAATCAGGTATGGGTTCATTTTTACACAAGCTTGAACCATGGAGAACTCTATTAGGATTCGGTTTCATGTTTACACAAGCTTGAAACAAAAAACTATGCTTGTTGTGAGTTCGCATGCCCCTAGAATAATGACACAAATCGAGGTACATGCCCCCACAAGCTTCATTGCATTCAACGAGGTGGATGGAATGAAGGTTCACTTTTGAGATCTTAGAAAGTCTCGACTTGGATTTTACGAGATCTTAATCAAAGACTTGGTTTGGAAAAGGGAGTTGTTTCATATTTTTTTTAATGAGGTTGACACAGTAAAAGAACTATCCTCATAACCTTTGTTTCATTTTTTAATGAGCTTGACACAAGACAAGGAACTATGCTCGATAATCATTGTTTCATTTTTTAACGAGGTTGACACAAGAACAAGAACACTCCTCAGTACTCCTTGTTTCATTTTTTAATGAGGTCGACACAAGAAAATAACTCTCCTCAAGACTCCTTATTTCATTTTTTAACGAGCTTGACACAAGACAAGGAACTATGCTCCAGATCCTGTTCATGGGTCATACACAAACATGACTCCCAAGAGATCTTCACTGGATGGAAGAATCATGCTCTGGGAGGAACACATGTCATTAGACACCAATGACAGATCAAGTTCCAACGTCCCTAGTACATGATGTACTAGACCATCTGCATAATCAGTAGTAGAGGCGGAGATGGAACGGGTAGCCACATAATTGACCTGTGGAAAAGAAGGTAATGCTTGTGGATAAGAACCGATGGGAGATGATGGTAGTACAGGAGGCATCGAGTGACTAAAGAATGATAATTGATCAATAGTCACCATTCTTCTATCATGCGAAAAACAAACCACATGGAAAAGGGAAGAAACAAGAGCCCCCGTGGCATAAATATAGTCACGACCAAGGAGAAGACTGAAATCTAAAGCACCTTAGACAACCATCACGTCGATATAGACGGTTTTGCCTCCCAAAGTAACAAGGAACTTCAAAAGGATCCCTAAGGGTTGATTGGTTCCTCCGTCAAATGCCAATAGATTTTGTGTGACTGACACAAGCTGTGGGGAGCCCAAAGCTTGCCAAGTAGTGAAAGGCATGAGGCTAACCGACGCACCCTCATCCAAGACAGTGCCAGGTACTACCTTATCATAGGCATGTACTGTAATCTAGAAAGGCACATAGGATGGAAGGCAGAATGTAGTCAAATGACTCCAGTCGAAGGAAATGACTGAACTACTTGGTGGGGGTATCATATGATTGCCCCCCTACTCTACAGGAACCGAAGAAGGACTCTCTTGATCAGCGGGGATAGGAGGGTCATTTTCGGACTTAGGAGAATCTGACGAGACGAGAAGAACATGAGCATGATGCTCTTCCAAAACAGAGTGATCAACAGGTGGTGAACCCAAGTCGACACTCTCTCCGACCAATGGTTGGCCAGGAACAGGCTGAGCACAACCAGGCTCAGAAGGAGGAGGATGAACAAGAGAAGAATCTAAGTCGATCTCTTTGTCAACAGAGAGAGGATCTGAAGAGAGCCTCTGATAACCAATGGGAAGTTGAGGTGAAGAAGTTGTAAGACTTTCCAAAACGATGGAAGCTTTATCCATGAACGGAAAAAGGTGAAGGGGATGGTTGCCTTCACATAGTCTACAGGGGAATCGAATCTTCCGTTTCATCTGAGCGCTGCCAGTTGATAGGGTAGCATCGTATTGAGCTTCAGAGGAAGATGAGGGACGAGCCAGATCGTGAGACCATACTTCTAAGATCCTACGAATGCCAGGACAATCACGAAGAAGATGGTCACCCTTGCACAATTTAGAAGGAAACTTAACCTTCCGCGGAGGAGCAGAAGGTGGTCCGACCTGAGATGTACTAGGAGCAATAGCTACACAGGTGGCCTCGAATTTATCAGACTTCTTCTTCTTCATCATCTTCTTCTTCTTCGTCTTAGTCTCCTGGTTACTAGATGTGAAACTTTCACCAGGTGAAGGAGGAGATGAAGGTGAGGAAATAGGGGAAGAAGGCGCGCGCTCAACATTGGAATCAACATGTCGTGGTTCAAACGAAGGAGATGGTGGAACAAGAGTCATGATGCTTGGGACCACCAAGGTCGAAAATAACCAAACGGGCAAACCGATGGTTAACCCAGGAAAAGATAATGTTGCCATATACAGGACACCGACATTTCCAAAATGAGGAAATGGACCAGGAGTTCCATCTGGGGAAAGACCTTGGCTGGTAGACTCGGGGAATGTTGCCATCGGGAACGAGCCTAAAAGACACTCGAACTGTAATGAAGAACTCTAACTATTACCAAGAATATTTCGTGGGCAGTAAATTTTATGACACAGGAACAAAACTGGACCCTTTCATGTTTCAAGAGTTGAGAAAAGGATGAAAATATGACTCTATCTCTTTCGAGGTTTAATGAGCCTGAAAGGACAAGTGCTCAGATGGAACTTTTATTTTTAAGGAGTCCGAAAAGGGATGAAAGTGACTGTTAGCTCTGCTACATGATTGAGCATTTTGGAGGGTCAAGGACAGCTCGACCGTGGTGTTTTCTGCAAGGAGGGGCTAGCAACAATTCTTTTAATCTTTTTCCCCTTCATTTGTTTCATATCCTTATAGCTCCCGCCACCTTGTTTTTCTCTGTTTTGCCTCCAAAACTCCTCATAAACCTTTTTCGGGCTCCCGGGCTTCTTTTGTGTAAAACCTATTAAACCCCGCCAACCCTTTGTTTACCCCGTTTCCTCGTATTAAAAGCCTGAAAACTTTTCAACCCTGCTTAAACCTTTATTTGTTATTTCCCCAGCACTATAGACATAACCCTTTATACCCGCGCGTATAATAAAGAAATCATAACCCTAAGCTTTAATAAAGCCTGGGCCTGCTCTCACCTGTCATATCAACCTTGTGCACGTGTTTTAATCTGTCGACCGTCTGATTGCACTCCCCATATGATCCAACGATGTTCACTGCCCCTGCTCCCATAAAACTGCATGTTCGTTAGTCAGCGGGGAAAGCAGTTACCACGCCATCCTGTCGGCCACGTGGTGCATTTTAACAGGATAGCGCTCATGTTTACGTAAACCGCCCGCCCGCAAAACCGCCGCCTCCCTGCCCATTAACTCCCTCACATCTTTCGCTCTCGTCAACCTTCGGATCTGCCGGACAGTGATCCGACGACAATTGTTCATCCATCCTCGTTTCTCCTTGATGACCTCCGTAATCCAATCTGTGCCGTTCATTTAAGCGATCAGATGGCTGATATTGTCCTAGTGTTGTCTATGCCTCTCGTCAGCAGATCTCGATCGTCCATGTAATCCATCCAGCGGCCAACATTTTATCTTGGCTCCTATTCGTTTTCAAGGTATTTTTAAAGTGTTCTCGGCTTGTCTTGTGCATGCAAAGGAGGGAGGAAGCCATGATCGAGTGACCTGCGCATTAAAGCCCTCAACTACTGCATTCAACACAGTGTACCTCTGAAGAACAAAAAGGACCACCTTGAGCAGATAAATGACTGCAATAGTTATTGAAAGTCATGCAGATAATACTTCACCTATTCAAGGAGCACACCAAAGTACAGAAAATGCCATTCTGTTCATTAAAACATTCAGATTTTATTAGAAGCCCATATCTAATTGTAAATGCGGTTGGTGGTCGATTAAGACACCTCCACGCATAGCCTAGCAGAGAAATTGTGTAAACAAAATCTATATATACTGAAAAACAAGATGTAATGAGGTTGATGAATGGAATTCTGGTGTAAACTTCAACTTCTGGAGACTGTAACTATTATGAGACCTGCAGCTTCTGGTCTTCATTTCTAGCTAATACAAGCTTCTTTTGCTGTTGATTACTCACTTTCCACTTCTTCTTCTTTGTTCTAGGTTGTGCCCCTTTTTCATTATTTCATGCGCTGTTAATTTTTAGCATTAGAGGGGTTGTCATCCCACCTCTGTGTTAGGATTTAGTGTGCATCATTGAATTTGTTTGTAGGTTTCTGTTGTTTTAATACTAGAGAGCTGTCATCCTGTCTGAGTATTAGAAAACAAATTTATAGACCTTTAAACTGGTTGCAGCTGGCCATCACAGGGTCCTGTGCATCTGCTGGTGTGATCAGTGTTCTCCATCATCACATTGTCTCTTAAACTATGAGTAATTGGTGGTCTAAAGCCTTGTAGTCTGGGGGTGTTCACCCATGTCTGGGGTCAATCATAGTAGAAGTGGTTATCTGGCTTGAATATGCAGCATTTCTTACATTCATCCACCATTTTCCCAACATTTTGGTTAGTTTGTAATGTTCCCGAGCATCACTGATATACAACCTAGGTGAGTTTCTTGGGGTGATAACATTAATTGGTGCCGTTGTCGAGGAAAGGAGAATCAAAGCTCAGCTTCCCTGGGAGAACAACACAGCTTCAAGCTTTGATGACAGATAAGGTTTGAACACAGTTTCTGGTTGTAATCATCTGTCTGGCGACTCCATTGGAGGAAGACCATCATTTGGCGACTCCAATTTGAAGTTCTGGCTTAGTTTGTGAGACACACTCAAAGGAATCCTTAGAAATCACCTGTTGAACCAGTGCTTGAACCTGAGAGGAATGTTAAATTGAAGAAATCTTCACAGAAAGGGGCCCCATGATCAGGTAAGCCTAGGAAGTCTCATGCATCTCTGAAAGATAAAGTTATTGCTGAAGATTTACAGTTTGAAGATTTAGAAATCAACACTGTTAATAAGGAAAAACCTTCAGAGATTAGTTCAGCCCCTTGTTTAGTTAGTTCCCCTTTGGGTCTCAGTCAAAAGAAAGCTTCCCATTCAGTCCAAAACATTCCTTTATCTCTGCCATTCATCACCTTACTCCCTACCACTCAATCTGTTAGTATTCTTCCAAATATTTCCATCATGGCAGGACAACAAGCTCCTACGAGGATAGAAAGAATTGTAGCTACCAGATATGGACCTTTAGTCTTGCCTGTGCCTTTAAATCCTATGCCTGTGGGAGAATATCAAAAATATATGCCTAAATTCACTGGAACAGAGGGAGTAACAGCAAAAGAACACCTTGAAGCTTTTTACAGTTATGCTGATAATTTAGATATAAGTGAAAATGATGTATGGATGAGAGTTTTTGTCCAGAGCCTTGATGGAGAGGCTAGGAAGTGGTTTAGAGAATTGCCCCATAGATCTATAATAGATATTGAAGCACTAGATGATGCATTTTTGAAGCAATGGGGAGTTAAGAAGGACTTGCTGTACTACCACACAGAGTTTGGTAATCTGAAGAGGGAAAATGGGGAATCAATACCTGACTTTAATAAAAGATTCAATCAAATGTATAGTAAGATACCAGCTGAGGTAAAACCTACCCCCACTTCTACCAAACTCACTTATGCCAATGCTTTTGTCTCTGATTTCTATTTGTTATTGAGAGAAAGGAGATGTGCTACACTGGCAGACATGCAGGATGCAACCCTAGAAGTAGAATCTAATATTATGGCTGCAGAAAAGCTCAAAAGTCAAGCTGACAGGAGAAGACAAAGAAGTAAAGCTTCTACTTCTTCTGCATCATCTTCAGAGTCTAAATTAGATAAAATGACCAAGATGATAGAGTCATTAACCGTGAAAATTTCTAAGCTAAAGGTTGAGCAAAACTCAGGGAAAACAAGGCAGCAGATCACATTTGCTCCAAGAAATCACAATCAATTCAGAAGAGAAAATAAGCAGTTACAGATTATGCAAAGGGGTGAAGAAACAAAGGATGAACAGAAAGTTAAAGCTCCCTTTCAGAATGTAGTCATGGAGGAATAACAATTTGAAGAAGATGAGGATGAAATTCACTGCATGGAAGATAAAGGCAATGCTGCATTTTTGACATTGGCTGAGTATGAACAATCATTACTGCAGGAACAAGACAGTCAAGAATGGGACAGAGGAGTTGTTCTACAAATTGGTCAACAGCAGCAGAGATATAGCCTGAGATCAAATGCAAAGAATGTCAAAGAAATTTCTGCCTAAAGAGTTGCTGTCCAAATAGAATCACAGAATGTCAAACAAAGAAGACTAGCAACTGATCTAGTCATCCTCAAAGCTCCAGTTCAAGAGGTAAAAAGTTCTGATAAGTCATCTTCTTCTTTCAGCTTTGAATCAAAAGTTTAGAAATTGAAAATATCTGTGCCTCTGGTTGAGTTGGTGAAGAGTGAACTATTTAGGAAGCCTATCCTTGAAGCCCTTGAGCTAGAAACCAAACAAACCTCCACTGACTCTGTTAATTTGCAAAATGAAAAACCTTCCATTGTGCGTAGTCCTATGATCAAGCATGCTGATAATAATTCTCCATCTTTTTATGTTTCATTGACCATTCATGACAAAATCCTCCACAATTGCCTGCTAGACACAGGGGCCAGCCACAATCTAATGCCTAAAGCTGTCATGGAAGAGTTAGGCCTTGATATCAATAGACCCTATCATGATTTGTTTTCTTTTGATTCAAGGAAGGTGAAATGCCTTCGATTGATTAAAGATTTGGCCATTACCTTAACTCAGCTGCCCATGAAGAGTATGATGATGGATATTGTGGTAGCAGATGTCCCTCCTAAGTTTGGCATGCTGCTGTCCAGAGGGTGGATTAAGAGACTAGGTGGGACATTACAGAATGATTTATATTATGCCATTGTCCCAGTGTTTGGAGGAGAAAGCAGGAGGTTATATAGAGAAGCATAGTTGGCATATATCATTAGTGATGAGAAGAATGCTACAAATCATCCTATATATGCAGTGGACACTGATTTTGGAGCATGCATTCTCCAAATGGAAGAATCTTAGAAGGTCAAAATGCAGCTCAGGAAACCAACAGTTCAGGCTGAGCAAGAGCAAGGAGGTCAGGTTTGGGAAATTTTTCTTGATGGAGCATGTTCCAAGGAAGCTACAGGAGCAACAGTGGTGCTAGTATCTCCACAACAAGAAAGCATTCAGCTGTCTTTTAAGTTGTTTTTTCAAGTCACAAATAACATAGCAGAGTATGAGGCTTTGATGTTGGGCCTTAATGCAGTAAATGACAGAGGAATCAAGAATCTAATGGTATTTGGAGATGCTGATCTGATTATTCAGCAAGTAAATAAAAATTTTCAAGCAAAGCATCCAAGGCTGAAAGCATACAGAGATGAGGTATGGAAAATCAAAGACTCTTTTGATTTTTTTTGTATTTCATACATTCCTAGAGCCCAAAATCAGTTTGTTGATTCCCTTGCTGTTTCTACTAGTCTATTCATACCTCCCATGCCTCCCAGAGTAGTTTATGAAGTCAAAATGAAATATAGACCATATTTGCCTGATAATGTCCACCATTGGAAAGTTTTTAATAATGATGATGAGTTAAATAGGTTCTTTCAAGTCATTGATGAGTTTTCTGAGATGCAAATTGACCAAGAAAATGATGCCTTGTTAGAAAAACCCCAGTCCCAGCTTAGAAACAAGATTGGTAAAGATAGCATTGTCTAGCTTCCTAGTAACCATATTCCTAAAGGCCTAATTCCTCTTGAAAGACTGTTTGACCAAAATGATGTGCCTTACAAGGCTTCCCAAAAAGAAGACCAATCTACAGTGTGTAAGCATGATATAGGAAGTCCAGGTCAGCCTAGGTATGTGAATTTGTCCACTCATTTGTCTGTTGATCAAAGTGTTGAATACTGCTGCAATTTAATGAGGCAGTTTTCATATGTGTTTGCCTGGGAGTATAGTGATCTGAAAACATATGACAAGAACATAATTAAGCATAAAATCCCTCTGGAGAAAGACACTGTTCCTTTCAAACAGAAGCTGAGACCAATAAACCCTATGCTTCTTCCACTGATTGAAAAAGAAATTAAAAATTTGTTGGCTGCCAAGATCATCGTTCCTCTCAGATATTCAAAATGGGTGGCCAATTTAGTGGTGGTGAGGAAGAAGAGTGGAGAAATCAGACTGTGTGTTGATTTCATAAATTTGAACAAATGCTCCAAGAAAGACAACTATCCTCTGCCAAAGATGGAGCACTTGTTGCAAAGGGTCTCAGGAGCTAAAGTGATGTCATTTTTGGATGGATTTTCAGGCTTTAATCAGATTGCTGTGCACCCAGATGATCAAGAAAAGACCGCGTTCACCACTCCTTGGGGCACTTTTATGTATGCCAAAATGCCTTTTGGATTGATGAATGTTGGAGCCACCTTTTAGAGAGCTATGGACATAGTGTTTGTGGGAGAGAAGGACAAATTTGTGCTTATCTACCTTGATGATATAATAGTTTACTCCAGCAGCCATCAAAATCATTTACAGCATTTGAAAAAGGTATTCTTGAAGTGCAGGAGGTTTGGAATTTCAGTCAATCCTAAAAAATCTCAATTTTCTTTAAATGAAGGCAAGCTGTTAGGACATATTGTGTCTACTGCAGGTGTTCAGATTGATCCAGAACGAGTAAAAGCCATACAGACATTGTCTATCCCAAGATCAAAGAAGGATATCCAATCCTTTCTGGGAAAAATTAATTTTGTTAGGAGGTTTATTCCAAATTTTGTAGAGTTGGTTAAGCATGTGACCTCCATGTTGAAGAAAGGATCAGAGGTAAAATGGACTGATACAACAAGACAATCTTTTGAGTCAATTAAAAAAGCTATTATGGAGGCTCCCACATTAATAGGTCCAGATTACAGCAAGGAGTTCCACATATTTTCTTTTGCCTCTGAAGATACCATTGCAACAAGATGAAGAAGGTTCAGAACATCGAGTAGCATTTTTCAATAAAAACTTGAGGGATGTTGAACTGAGGTATGATATTATAGAAAAGCAGGCATATGCTCTTATTAAATCCTTAAAGGCTTTCAGAGTTTATATCTTGCATTCAAAGATAATTGCATATGTGCCTTCTGCTGCAATAAAAGATGTCTTAACACAACCTGATGCTGATGGAAGAAGGGAAAAATGGATTGCAAAAATGATAGAATTTAACATTGAGCTGAAGCCCATGAAGCTGGTCAGAGGTCAGGGGCTTGCCAAGTTATTGGCTAAAGAAAATTGCAGGTCTTTAGATGTTGACTTCCTATGTACAATGGCAGAAAATGGTCAGGAAGAAGAGGAAAAAATAGCTGAAACAATGAAAGAGCAGCCAGTGGCCGAGAATCTAGCTTCATGTAACTGGTATGCTGAAATAATTAATTTCTTGCTGAAGCTAGAAATCCCTTCAGAATTTACTCAAAGTCAGGCCATAACTTTAAAACTTAGAGTAGTAAAGTATTGCATTAATTAAAATCTGCTTTACTGGAGGGATCCATCTGGAATATTTTTTAGGTGTCTGGACAAAGAAAAATCAAAAGAAGCTATGTCGCAGTTTCATAACAGCATGTGTGGAGGGAACCATTATTGGAAAACCACATCCCACAAAATTCTCAGAGCTGGGTATTATTGGCCCACTTTATTTTCTGATGTATTTTCTTTTGCTAAATCTTGTGACAGGTGCCAAAGATTTGAAGGAAAACAACAGTTGAAGTCCCTGCCCCTAAAACCAATTCAGGAAAAAGGACCTTTTCAGTAATGGGGTTTGGATTTCATTGGTGGAATTAATCCACATTACAGTGGCCAGCACAGGTGGATATTGGTAGCCAATGATTATTTCACTAAGTGGATTGAAGCAGTTCATACAAGGAAGGCTGATCACAATGTGGTCATGAAATTTTTGACAAAGAATATCTTCAGCAGATTTGGTTGTCCACATAAACTAATCATAGATAATGCAGTAGCTTTCAGGGAAAAAGAGCTGGTGGAAATGTGTGATTCAATGGGCATTAAACTTGTTCATTCCACCTCATATTATCCTCATGGAAATGGTCTAGCAGAATCCTCTAATAAAAGTCTAATCAGGATAATTAAAAAACTGTTAGAGGACAATAAAAAGAATTGGGATTCAAAGCTCAATTATGCACTGTGGGCTGATAGAGTGACCATTAAAAAATCCACAGGTAATTCTCCTTTCAAGCTGGTATATGGTACTGAGGCTGTATTTCCAATTCAGCTAACTCTACCTGTGACAAAATTCCTTCAAGAAGGGCAGGATGAGGAAGAAGATATGGCAAAGAGAATCACTGATTTAGCAGAGTTGCATCGAATTAGAAAATAGCTGGTTGAAAAAGCTACAACACATCAGAGAAGGATCAAGGAAGCCTTTGACAAGAAGGCAAAAATAGATAATTTTCAGATTGGTGACTTGGTTTTGAAGTGGGATGCATTGAGGGAAAAGAAAGGCAATCATAGGAAATTTGATGCTTTCTGGACAGGGCCTTTCATTATTTCACAGGTTCAAGGGAATAACACCTTCATACTGAAAAGTATGGGAGGAGAAGCAGTTTTTGATGGCCCAATTAATAGGCAATTTTTGAAAGTTTATATTGTTTAAGGTCTTTGGCCTTAAAAGTTGTAAATATTGTGTTTTTATCAGTTTTCTGCGGGCAAAGTAGACTCCATGCCCAATGGAACACTAAAAAGTTTTGCTAGTTGGTTTTTAGTTGGAAAGGTATTGATCTGTAGATTCTTGAGACCTCACAGGGAGGATCTCATCCCCAAAAGGAGCCAAATGTTAGCTCTGCTACATGATTGAGCATTTTGGAGGGTCAAGGACAGCTCGGCCATGGTGTTTTCTGCAAGGAGGGGCTAGCAGCAGTTCTTTTAATCTTTTTCCCCTTCATTTGTTTCATATCCTTATAGCTCCCGCCACCTTTTTTTTCTCTTTTTTGCCTCCAAAACTCCTCATAAACTTTTTTCGAGCTCCCGGGCTCCTTTTGAGTAAAACCTATTAAACCCCGCCAACCCTTTGTTTACCCCATTTCCTCATATTAAAAGCCCGAAAACTTTTTAACCCTGCTTAAACCTTTATTTGTTATTTCCCCGGCACTATAGACATAACCCTTTATATCCGCACGTATAATAAAGAAATCATAACCCTAAGCTTTAATAAAGCTCGGGCCCTCTCTCACCTGTCATATCAACCTTGTGCACGTGTTTTAATCTGTCAACTGTCCGATTGCGCTCCCCATATGATCCAACGATGTTCGCTACCCCCGCTCCCATAAAACCGCATGTCCGTTAGTCAGCAGGGAAAGCGGTTTCCCCACCGTCCCGTTGGCCACATGGTGCATTTTAATAGGATCGCGCTCATGTGTACGTAAACCACCCTCTGCCTAAAAGCAGTGCGGGGAAACCACCCGCCCGCAAAACCATCGCCTCCCCGACCGTTAACTCCCTCGCATCTTTCGCTCCCGTCAGCCGTCGAATTTGCCCGACAGTGATCCGACGGCCATTGTTCATCCATCCTCGTTTCTCCTCGATGACCTCCGTAATCCAATCTGTGCCATTCATTTAAGCGATCCGATGGCTGATATTTTCCTGATGTTGTCTATGCCTCCCGTCAGCAGATCTCGATCGTCCATGTAATCCATCCAGTTACCAACGTTTTATCTCGGCTCCTGCTCGTTTTCAAGGTATTTTTAAAGTTTTCTCGGTCTATCTTGTGCATGCAAAGGAGGGAGGAAGCCACGATCCAGCGACCTACGCATTAAAGCCCTAAGCTATTGCATTCAACACAGTGTACCTCCGAAGAACAAAAAGGACCACCTTGAGCAGATAAATGACTGCAGTAGTTATTGAAAGTCATGCAGATAATACTTCACCTATTCAAGGAGTACACCAGAGTACAAAAAATGCCATTTTGTTCATTAAAACATTCAGATTTTATCAGAAGCCCATATCTAATTGTAAATGCTGTTGGTGGCCAATTAAGACACCTCCACGCATAGCCTAGCAGAGCAATTGTGTAAACAAAATCTATATATACTGAAAAACAAGATGTAATGAGGTTGATGAATGGAATTCTGGTGTAAACTTCAACTTCTGGAGACTGTGACTATTATGAGACCTGCAACTTCTGGTCTTCATTTCCAGCTAATACAAGCTTCTTTTGCTGTTGATTTCTCACTTTCCACTTCTTCTTCTTTTTTCCAGGCTATGCCTGTTTTGCATTATTTCATGTGCTGTTAATTTTTAGCAATAGAGGGGCTGTCATCCCACCTCTATGTTAGGATTTAGCGTGCATCATTGAATTTGTTTGCAGGTTTCTGTTGTTTTAATGCTAGAGAGCTATCATCCTGTCTGAGTATTAGAAAACAGATTTACAGACCTTTAAACTAGTTGCAGTTGGCCATCACAGGCTCCTGTGCATCTGCTGGTGTGATCAGTGTTCTCCATCATCACATTGTCTCTAAAAATGTGAGTAATTGGTGGTCTAAAGCCTTGTAGTCTGGGAGTGTTCACCCATGTCTGGGAAAATCATAGTAGAAATGGTTATCTGGCTTCAATATGCAGCATTTCTTACATTCATCCACCATTTTTCCAACATTTTGTTGAGTTTGTAATGTTCCCGAGCATCACTGATATACAACCTAGGTGAGTTTCTTGGGGTGATAACAGTGGCTACTCTGGAGAAATAGGCAAAAAGTTTACTAAACAACCCGTAAAATTGCATATACACCTTGGTGATCATATGAAAACCAAGGACTTTTCGTACGGCAGTCAATCTTCCCGAATGTTGTGTTCAGTGCGTTACGGTTTGCAAGGCAGCAGACACGACTTCCTATGGATATAGGATGATAACCTAGTGGGGTCTCTCGATATATACTCGACGGTACTAGGAGCACAAGTCCGTAATAGCAGCTATTGAGCCACAGAAGGAGGAATCACCCAACCTTAAGCGAAAGCAATAGTGACTAGGTTTAATGATGCCGGAACACGTCTCTAGACTAGACCTCCAAATAATGTGCTTTATGTTCCAATGCGTTGTTAAGTTCATTCAATTCATTTTAGAGTTGATCTTGAATTATGTTTCAATTTTCAGGCCCTACTATATGTATATTGAAAACCTTAGGATGCAACTAGAATGAGTAAAGCATCTTTCATTTCGATGAACACCTACTTACAAGAAGGTAGAGAGTTCATTCCCAAACCAAGACAAGCGAATGCAAACAATAAGAAACACAATGCATCAATACACTAGTCTCACGATGCATCTATACTACTAATGAAATATTTAAAGTTTGCTTTCCAATTTCTCAAGCATGAAAATTTGAAATGCACATATACTTTCACTTTCATATACTAAATGAATGCAATCTTTTGATTTTTTGAATTTAAAAAGACAAACAAGCAAGTGTGAACTGATCGACCCAAACAATTGTGATCTATGCTTGGTATTGAAGAAATCGAATCAACATAAAAAATCGATTCAATAATCGACACTAAAAGTCAACCAACAAGAAAACAAGCTGCGGAAAAGCCTCAAGAAAATCAATAAGACGGTTGTGGATGAACCTTGGACAGATGAGCAACCCAAGAAAATGGTTTGAAACACTTAAGAGAGCTAGGTCACAGGGTCTAAAAACACAAGATTCACTCAAATGAAATCAATGAGACAGTACCTTAACCAAAAGCAATCAAAACAAGCTAATGAGAGACAAGAAACAACAGGGGATAAACAAGATTGATGAATTCAGGAGGTAAAGTTGTAAAAACAACTTTACAGGAATCGTCGCGGGTGTTACACTGACAACTAGAGACTAGTCGCTAGTGTTACACTGACAACTAGAGACTAGTTGTTGGTGTTACACTGACAACTAGAGACTAGTCGCTAAAGTACACCTGTTTTCAGCAACGGTCCGATTTCAGGAGTCATCATGGGAATTAAACTAGAAACCTGAGACGAAAGCCAAATAGTCACGGGTACAAAGCTAGAACATCAGCGATGTCGTCGCGACTGTTAGGCTATCTTCAGCGACAATCTTAAAAACAATGAAAATGAATAAAAAACTCCCAAACAAAGACCAGACTATCCTTACAGATAATAAAGGGACTTCCCAGATTGACCCAGGTAACCCAAAAGACTGATAGTTTAACCCCAAAGTTCAAGAGACACTAAACCAAAACCAAACAAGAGCAAACAAGAGAAAAACATACGAAGGACTACCCAGTGGATTCGCCGACTTGTGAAGTAGGAAAGTGTTCCTTCTGTGGACAGAAGCAACCCCTCTAGCCCTAGAGTGGGTCTAGTCACAGCAAAGATAAAACAACAATTGATTCCCTTAAATAGTCATCGTTGGAGGCCTACCTCAAACTGGTGGTTGATGAAGTTCCGTTGCACTGCTCTAGCTTCCGTTTCCTTCTCCTTAATGAGCAATCAACCTAAAACACCAAAAGAAAACAACAGAGCACGTAACTGAGAACAACAAATGATCTATTTACTCATAAAGTCAAGAAATAATGAGCTATCAAGTAAATTACATATGAGACATAGGAAATCATCATTGATTTTATTAATAATAAACCAAGGCAAAGCTTACAACCAAGTCTTGACGTCGCAAGCCTTCTCGGAGGGTCCAGCCAACATGTTTCTTCAAGCATTCACTCTCAAAGATGGGTCTCCCAAACAATAATATCTCTCTCTCACTCACAAGCTTTAATACAAGGTTAAGGGCACTCCACAACCTCTTGCAAACTATTTAGCAATCCCACACTTGTCACACCCACACCAAAGCTATGTATCAAACTCAAATGCACTAGCAGCACTATACAACCAAAAGAACTAGTAACTAAGGAACTAATAACTAGTAACTAGTAGATCATATAACAATGGTGAGTGCTTTTATAGGAGGAGGAGCCTCCATGAAATGAGGGAGAGGGAGCTTATCCTCAAGGGAGGTTGCACAAGAGGCAGAACCACCATCCCAGAGGCAGAAAGGCGACCCAAACTAACCCAACAACCAGCTCTAGAAACATCCAGAAGGCCGATTGTTTGAACTAATTCACCAAATTTGGATCGTCGCGGGTCATGAACTGGGGACTAGCGACGACGTCGCAACAATACAGTGCATGACAGAGAACCGTCGCGGATTTTAAGGGTTTACTAGCGACGATGCAGGAACTTAGTAAAAAAGGGTCAATATTCAGCATCAGAGAGAATTTTCTTAATCTTATTACATGAGTGGGAAGCTATGAACATATTTATTTGACACATGACACAATATAGGGACTGAGATGAGGACAGTGACAAATTACTGTGTAACAGGATCCTCAACCAATCTAGAGCAGCCTGTCAATCCACAAGAATCTCTAATTAGCTCTCTGAAACAAGAAATCTTTGAGTTAGAGATTTTGAATAGGCATATTCAAAAAGAAAATGAAACCTTGAGGGAAAAGAACAATCTAGATAAAGCCATTCATGACAACACAATGCTGCACCTAGGATTATGGTACAAGAAAAATAGGAAGCTGAAGAGGAAAAATAGGAAGCTGAAGAGGAAAAATAGGAATTTGAGAAGAACACTTATCAACCTCAAATACAAACTTTTTATGAAGAAGCCCAGGATGGTAGTCAGTGCAAGGAGAAGTAAGAAAAGGAAGTTGGATGTGCTGGCAGAAGTGTCAGAACAGATGCAATAGGAGAAAGAAGTTCACATTTTTTAAAATTGCATGGGGACATGTAATGATTTTGCAGTGGGGGTATGTTGAGCCTCAAAATTACTCTTTCCCTAGCAACTCTTCTCATTCCTTTTCTTTGTTTTTCCATAAGAAAGATGCATTCTCATCACTAATAACTGGTATATACTGTCTTGAGGAGGACATTTAGTGATTTACATGTTATGCTTTTTATGTTTTGCTGTTTGAATAAATTTTTGTATATTAGCTACGGAATGCAGCTTATTCTGTAGCTAACCGGCTGTTCCGCAGCTACCTCCATGCTCTAACATGTTCCAGGTGTCAGAAGGAGAAATTAGCCACATGGGCAGCTTTGAAATCATCATGACATGGACACTGTCCTATTCATTCAGCCCAGGTCGACAAATAATATGGCATAAGACTACGATCAACGGATAAGTCAAACACAAAGAGATTGAGGGTAATAGGACTCTGTTTCGTGGTTAATTAATGTGTTTCGCAGTGATGGGAAGCATTATCCGGAGCAACTATATGTACCTACGGACTCCAACAGCCACCTCTACAAATGAATCCAACAGCCACCATGTCTTGAATTTATTTCTCCAGCAACCAAGGAAGAAATTCTGCATATCTGTCTTCTACGTGTTTGGCTGTAGCATGCTTTTCTCCACAAATAGTTATATGATTTTTCTTATAAATACCTGTGTAGGGACCGAAGAAGTTAGTAATAGTTTTAATGTGAAATCGAAGTTCTAGACTCTGTAATTTTTGGGCATTTTGTGTCCCTGTTTTAATATGAGAAGGCCGCATGTTTTTATGAACATCTGAAGGAGTTTTCTTGGAGTTGATTGAGCAAGCATAGCCTAATCAGTTGCAGAGGGCCCCTGCACTGAAGAAGGTTTCATTTTATTTATTTTTCTTCTTCTTGTTAACTGTAAATTCATCATTTTCTTTCTAAAACATCTTTTATAATAATTTTCTTACTAACAATGTTTATAATGCAATTTCTATCATTTTCTTACTAACAGTGTTTATAATTTAGAGCAGTTTCCATTAGCTTGATTTATTTTTAGTTCTTATAAATAGTTTAGAAGATAGAACTCAATAGTGTAATCTTGTTTCTTCAATTAAAAACTAACCTTGTTTCAGGATGAGAGTAGGATTGAAGAATGATAAGGATACATTGTTGGATAGTTTACTTCATTTACTATTTTGCTAGTTTAAATTCTCAATTAAATTGATCAGTGTCATTTACTGTCTTTGCCATTTCATTTTTAGTTTAAAATACTAACTCATGGTGTTAATGAATGTTTATGGAAAACCCTTCAAGTTGATAATTAATCCTTAACTAAGTGGTTGAACATTTCATCTATGCAATGAGTTATTTCTGCATCTTTGTATTTGCTTTCTCTTAGATTAATGAAGTACATAATTACTTAAATGTCATCCCAAGGAGACTTTCTCCCAAAATTGAGAGGCAGAGTAACCAAGTATTTCATTTAGTTTTTTTTTTTTTCAATAATTAGTTAGACATCAATTGCAAATTTCACTTTCAGTTTTAATTCATGATTTGGAAATAATGGTAAAATAAGAATAGAAACTTTGCTTTCATTTCTTTCTTAGCTTTGTTTCCATATCTTTCTTAGCTTTGTTTTCATTTCTTTCTTAGCTTTGTTTTCATTTTTAGATTTTGAGCAGCCTTTAAGAAAGTTAGATTTAGTTTTGATAATTTACATTGTAAATCATTAGGAATTAAAAGACCAAAAACCCCCAAAATAACATAAAACATAAAAACAACGAAGTAAGAAGGGTTAGCTAGCACAAACAGTGCACTACACTTCATCAGTTCACGATACCCGAATTGATAATTTATGTAGGGAAATTTAGGACACTAAATTGACCAAACAGATTTGTTAATGGATTTCCATTATCATTTAAGGATCAGATTGAGTATGATGAGCCTCGGTCACTGGAGGAAGTCATTGGAAAGTTGAAGCACTATTACGAGCAATCGGAGCGTAAGGCTAGATCTAAGCTGGGTTGGAAAGGGAATGGCAAGACTAAAGGTAAATGACCACCGAAATGAACAAGACCTCAGGATGCAAGTAAGAAAGAGAATGTTTCTCCCTACAATAATTTTAATGTAGTTGAGAAGGGACATGTATCTCATCCTGGAGAGTAGCAGAATAGAGGTGATGGCAAGAGACAGTGTTGAAAATGCAACAAGAAAATCCTGATTTAATTTTGTCCTTGAATTATATTAGGAATAAAATTGTAGTTCCACATCACAAGAAAACTTGTACGAGTTAAATAATTAATTTGACTTAGTTGGCTCAGCTAATTCAAGTTGAGGGTCTAACTTGAGTCATGTAGAGTGTATCCTACTTTATAGGAGCCCAAGTTGATTTTATTTTGAGATGTAATTAATTAATTCAGTTTAATTGAGTTAAAGTTAGTTAAATTAGTTCCAACTGATGGAGAAACTAGTAGGATGTCAGACAGTGAGGTGTTGCTTCATGTGTTCAACTAGTTAACTGATGATTCACTCATAAATAACCCATGCATGTCAGATCTGAGAGTTACCCAGTTGATATTAGAGTTCAAGGGAAATGCACTATCAGTTGTATAATCATCCAAATTGTGTAGGTGGTGCATGCAGTGAGACGAAGGCCTACGAGGATTACACAATTCATATGAATTTCCATAATTAATAGGGGGATAATTCCAAAGGAAACAACGCAAGGAAATAGGGACTTGGGCAAGAAAAAATGTGGTTAAATATTGGCCTAGGCTTGTCTAGGAAGTAGTGACACAAATAGAGATAGTGCAGGGGTTGTTCGGGCTTGAGCAAAGCATTGTAATTTTATCATATTTTCTCAGTAATGAAATATACAGATAATAGGGGTTTTTAGCTCTGGTTTTCCCCATGAAATCATTGTGTAATGTGTTGATTGAATTCTTTCTCTTGTATTCAAGTCTTTTGTTTTAGAAAACTACATAAGCAGTTTGAATATACAAGGAATTTCTACATGGTATTAGAGTAGAAATCACTCTAGAAGAGGAGAATACGAGTTTGTCTTTGTAGGTGAAATCAAATTTGCAGGATCATTCTTCAGAGCCAGCAGGATGTCATTCTACGGATTGAGACTCGAATATGCCCTTGAGGGTAGTTCAAAATATATTTATTGGAAGGGCATGATGGAGGCATTGTTCAAAGACAATGGGTTGAAGGAATTCATAGAAAATGATATTCCTAAGCCTCCAACAATAAATGCTCAAGATCTGGCAAAGTGGAAGAAATGTGTTGCAAAGGCAATAAGGATCATACTAGAAGGAGTTCGAGATCATATTGTCTCGAACCTCCACGGAAAGGATACACCATATGAAATGTGGAATGCCTTGATAAACTTGTTTCAGAACATCAGTGACCACGGGAGGTTGGCACTAAAGGACAAGCTTCGAAAGATCAAGATGGAGAAGGGCGACACAATACCACAATACTTGAGCAGATTCACCCAGTATCGGGATGAGATTGGGAGTGTCGATATTACAATTTTTGAAGATTATTTGGTCAGCCTAGCACTTCTAGGCCTTCCCAAGAGCTGGAGAAACTACTAGGATTCAGTAAATGGGAGGGATCATCTACCAAAGTGGGAGCATTTGTGGTCTAACTTGGTGCAAGAAGAGATAAGGTGGAGCACTAGAGATGGAACCTCATCCAAGCATGATGACGAGAAAAATTTTGCATTAGATGGAAAGGTGAAGAAAGGGAAAGGAAAGAAATTCCAATCCAAAGGAGATTCCAGTGAAGGGAACAAGAAGAAGGACTTGTCGAAGATTAAATGTTTTCATTGTCATGAGTTGTGACATTATTTATTAGGTCCCTATAATATTAGTGTATTCCCTTATTATTATTGTCATTGTAGCCCCTTATTGTTATTTTTGTAGCCATGTTGTCCCCATATTGTTATTATTGTACCCCATAGAAGGCCACTATTGTTATTATTATGTCGGCTTTGCTTATATTGTGACCCCTTAGACTCCTATATATAGAAAGGTGATCTTGTCATTTGTATCATCGAAGAATTTTTCATCTATGTAATGTAAATTAGGTTTCCCCCTCGAAGAGGCTGATTTTGAAGTCGTCGATCTATCTTTTCTTCTATTTTGTGAGCTGGTTGCATAACAATTGGTATCAAAGCTTTGGATTCTATGGTTTCACTACTTCAAACAGGACATCGTGGAATTTTCGCTATAATGTTTTTTCTACGACATTTCAGAAGATTAAATTAAAACCCATTTGAGTCGAAATCGTAATGAAGCTTGGGAACAAATTTCAGACCTTGTCTCGCTATAATTTCATAGATATAATCCACAGAAGTTAGGGTGTTTGCAGGCTCTCGAATTATATCTCAAATAGGTGACCTGGGGAAAATCGTCATAACGTTTTCTCTGAGTATCAGATTGAAATTCCATAAAAAGGTACAAAAACAGAACGGACTGTAGTTTTATTTTTATTGTTTTTAGGTCTGAAGGTCGAAACGGTGACATGTGGTACTTCATACAAGTTCACTCTACTGAACCAGTCTATAATCAAGTCATTGTGGGAGATTTGGAATAAATATTTCTTGGAGAATCCAATCTTGATCAGACTCATGGGGTTGGAACGAGGACTCAGAGGGATACAACAGGACGAAATTTCAAACCTTGTAGATCCGAAATTACAGAGATACAACAGATTCAATATCGAGATCCTACAAAGCGAAAAAAGGTGTGTAGTATTTTTAAAATTTTTCATAAGTTTGGTTTGAAAAATTAGTTTGAAGGAATTCAAAGGACATAGTGAAGCATAATTATCATTAATTTATGCCCCGAGGAAAGAAAATGGAAACACCTAGTAAGAAACCTGAAAGCTCTACCATGACTCATGAAGAAGAGGAAGAAATACAACATGATATATCAAAATTACGAGACCAAGTGCAACAATTTTCACTCTCACAAAAAGTAATGAAAGCTAAGATGGATGGTTTAAAGAAAGGAATGGAAGCTAAGATGAATGGTGTGGAAGCTAATATTGATGGCATGGAAGCTAAGATGGATGGTATAGAAAGGAAGTTGATTTAAGGGGTATCGTAGGGAAACCGAGAAAGATAATCAACTCTAACGGCATGAAAAAGCTTCTAAAAAAAGAACAATGAGGTGTAATTGCACAATTACGTTCACTAGAGGTTACCACATCGAAATAATCTATTTCTCTAGATCTCCAAAAAGTCTTGGACAATCATTACAACGTATTTGAAACTCCCAAAGGCCTCCCACCTATTCGTGATCATGATCAAGCTATTCATTTGATGCCAGGAAGTGTTCCTCCAAACATTAGGCGTTACAAATATCCCTATGCCAAAAAGAGTGAAATTGAACGTATGGTTCCAGAAATGCTAGTGGCTGGTATAATTCAACCTAGTCAAAGTTATTTCTCTACTCCAGTAGTATTGGTTCACAATAAGGATGGATCACGACGCATGTGTCCGGATTATAGGGAGCTCAACAAGCTCACTATTAAAGATAAATTTCCCATTCCTACCATTGATGAATTATTGGATGAATTGCATGGATCAATTCACTTCACCAAGTTGGATCTTCATTTAGGATATCATCAAATTAGAATGAATACTGAAGACATTTCGAAAACAACATTTATAACTCATGAGGGTCATTATGAATTTTTGGTTATGCCTTTTGGCCTTACTAATGCACCTTCTACATTTCAAGGTTTTATGAATTCCATTTTGAAACCCTTCCTTAGAAAATTTGTGTTAGTATTTTTTAATGATATGTTAATCTACAACAAGTCTTGGAAGGATCATGTTCAACATGTTGACATGATGCTAAAACTATTGGAAGAGAAACAATTATATGCAAAAACCTCCAAATGTTTCTTTGGCGTACAAGAGGTGGAATACCTTGGTAATATTTTATCTCATGAAGGTATTAAGGTAGACTCTAGCACAATTAAAGCCATTAAGAAATGGAAAATCCCCACATCCATAAAGCATCTGCAAGGATTTCTTGGGTTGATAGGGTATTATTGCAAGTTTGTTAAGAATTATGGGAGAATAGCAGCACCTTTAACAACTTATTGAAGGAATATTCATTTTCTTGGACTCCAGAAGCAATGAAGGCCTTTGAACATCTTAATGAGGCAATGTGCCAAGCACCGGTATTAGCTATGCCAGACTTAAAACAACCTTTATTGTGGAATGTGATGCATTGGGAAATGGAATTGGTATAGTTTTAATGTAAGAAGAAAGACCCGTTGCTTTCGAAAGTCGCCCAATCAAAGGAAAGTATTTACACAAATCTATTTATGAGAAGGAAATGTTGGCAATACTACATGCACTTAATAAATGGTGACCTTACCTAATGGGAAGACACTTCAAGGTAAAAACGGATCATGACAGTCTTAAATATTTTTTAGAACAAAGATTATCTTCATAAGAGCAGAAAAAATGGGTCACAAAGATGTTGGGTTATGACTTTGAAGTAATCTACAAAAAAGGGAAGCAAAATGTTGTTGCAAATGCACTCTCAAGAAAAGATGAGGATGTGGAAGCATTACTTTGCGCCATTTCTATTGTCCAACTAGATTGGATAAACGAAGCAAGGGATGAATGGAAGAATGATGAAGAAGTGTGGGCACTCATTCAAAAGTTACAACAAGATCCCAATACATCTGATACATTTAGCTAGAAAAATGATTCATTATGGTACAAATGTCGCTTATATATTTGTAAGAATTCCCAACTCAAACAAAATATTCTTATGGAATTGCACACCTCTCCCTTAGGAGGGAACTCATGATTTTAAAAACTTACCACAAGGTTAAGGAGGAACTTTTTTGGGATGGCCTTAAATATGATATTCAAAATTTTGTGGTAGAATGTTTGGTTTTCCAACAAAATAAAGTTGAAACAATTAAGACCCCAGGTCTATTACAACCTTTATCCATTCCAAGTCAACGCTGGGACGAGGTTTCAATGGATTTTATCACAAGTTTACCCAAGTCCGAAGGAAAGAGTGTCATCATGGTGGTAATTGATAGACTTACCAAGTATGCACACTTTTGTGCATTATCTTATCCCTTTAAAGCCATTACAGTTGCTACTGCATTTATGGAAACAATTCAAAAGCTACATGGAAACCCAAAGATTATTGTAAGTGAAAGAGATCCCATTTTCACTGGAAATTTTTGGACATAATTATTTTATTGTCTGGGTACTCAGTTACCTCATAGCTCATCTTATCATCCTCAATATGATGGGAAAACTGAGATAGTGAACAAATGTTTGGAAGGATATCTTCGTTTCTTTGTATATGATAAATAGGCACAATGGGTCAAATGGTTGCCTCTGGATGAATGGTGGTATAACACTTCCTTCCATACTGCAGCAAAAATGACCCCATTTATGGCACTTTATGGATATCATCCACCGTCCATCACATCATATTTAAGAGAAAATTCGTTCAAGCAGTGGAAGATCACATCGAGCATCAAAAACAAGTTCTCCAACTCTTAAAGGATAACCTCACTTTGGCGCAGAATAGAATGAAACAACAGGCAGATCAACATCGCAACAAAAGAAGTTTTGATGTAGGTGATTGGGTATTTATACAACTACAACTATACAAACAAATGCCCGTCAAGAAAGATAAGAAGGATAATAAATTATCACCAAAGTATTATGGTCTGTATAAGGTGTTGCAAAAGATTGGTACTATGGAATACAAATTGGAGCTTCTTATAGCTTCTCAAGTGCACCCAGTTTTCCATGTTTCATGCTTAAAGAAGGTTATAGGTGACAAGCTCCCAATTCAAACAATATTGCTAGAACTTGACAAGGAAGGAAAAATCATATTGGAACCTGAAGAATTCATAGAAACAAGAACTCGATAGCTATGAAATTGATCAATTTCAGAGTATCTCATCAAGTGGAAGAACTTACCCACTGAAGATTCCACATGGGAGGATGAGAATTTTATATAGAAGCATCCAAAACTACTCAAGCGTTGAGGACAACACTTTTATGAAGGAGAGGGGCATGTTAGGTCCATATAATACTAGTGTATTCCCTTATTATTATTGTCATTGTAGCCCCTTATTGTTATTGTTGTGCCCATGTTGTCCCCATATTGTTATTATTGTGCCCCATAGAAGCCCACTATTATTATTGTTGTGCCCTTACATTATTATTGTTATGTCAGCTCTGATTATATTGTGACCCCTTAGACTCCTATATATAGAAAGGAGGTCTTGTCATTTGTATCATCGAAGTACCAAATTTTCCAAAGCTTTTATCTTTGAGGTGGGTGGCCTTGAAAGCATATCGAACAACTTGTTTGTGTTTCCCTTCTTGTACTTGATCGCTAAATGAAATTGTTGTAGAAACCCCATCCACTTGTAATTCTTGGTTCATTGTAACTTATTCTAGTCATACAAGTACTGTAGTGGTTGGTGATCTATGTGGATTACGTTCTCATTCCCCATCAAATAGTGCTTCCACCTCTTCATAACTTTCACTAGGGCATAAAGCTCCTTTTCGTAGGTTGGTTACTTAAAAAATTCTCCATGAAATACTTCAAAATGGTAGCATACATTCCTTCCTCCATGCCTCAAGACCACTACTATAGCATACCCATTTACATTTTTCTTCATTAATACCAAAACTAGTCCTTGATTGATCTTTGTATTTAGCTCCTCAATGACCCTTTGCTGAACCTTTCTCGACTGGAAACTCTTGCCACTTGTTGTTATGGCATGGAGTGGTGTTTCTACTGCTAAAATGAGGCAATGAATTTCCTTAGGTATTGTGTTACCCCAACAAAAATACTAACCTTATAAACATTAGTAGGAATCAAATACTTCCCAATGGCCTCCATCTTGGCATGATCCATTTTCAACTCTTATTCACCTATCACATACCCTAGATACACCAAAGACTATTATGCAAACTCACACTTCTTGAGATTTTCTAGTAGTTGGTGCTTCTTTAATTTCTCTATCACCAGGGTCAAATGTGAGATGTGCTCCTCCTAGGTAGCACTATATACCAATATATCATCTAAATAGGCAATAAAAAATGAATCTATAAACGGGAGAAATATATTATTCATTAACCTCATAAATGTAGTTGGTGTATTACATAGGCCAAATGGCATGACTAACCACTCATACAAACCTTACCTAGTTTTGAAGGTAGTCTTCCAAGTATCTTATTCTCTAACATGTACCTTATGATATCCATACTTTAATCCTTGCTTGGTGAAGTATTTCACTTGTTGTAACTGATCCAACAAATTATCTATTATGGGTTGGGTGTACCTATTCTCGAGTGTAATTTTGTTCAACACCTATAATCTATACACTTTTTCCAAGTGCCATCCTTCTTTGGCACAATGATGATGTGTTACCCACATGGTAATGTGCTTGGTAAAATGACACCCTACTCTAGTAGATTATGCAACTATTTCTTCACCTCACTTTCTCGTAGAGTCTAAAGCTAAAATGGAAGACTCTAAAAAACATGAAGGTCAACTTCCAAGTGGCATGAATTTTGCATACAAACTTTGCTTGAGTCGATTCTCATGTTGTTGGAAAGGTCTTTATGTGTAGAATAGTAAAAAATGTGTAACACTAAAGTATAAAAAATTTACCCCCTAAAATATGCCATTTTATGCCTCACAATACTCCTAAAAGGTTTCAGACCCTAATTTTCCAAACTGGGCCTCGTCGGTAAAATTGATACTGTGAGTTAATTCCTCCACCTTTGTTGGCATTATGATTCTGGTTTGGCTCTATGGTATAGGTGTTGTACTTGATGGCAACTCACTCAAGTGGCAAAATTCTGTTCAAGCTCTCAAAATGATGGAAAATAAGAGGTTCGCAGGTGCATCGTTCAAAAGGTGCGGACCCGCAGGTTCGCCGTCCAGGAAGTGCGGACATACCCACAGGTTATCCATTCATAAGGTGCGGTCCCCCAGTTCACTCACTCCAATGCAGAGAAGCGCGCTCACGTGGGGTTTCTTATGTTTGGCCCTTGGTATTTAGCCCGTCGTTCATGATCCTATGGTTTTGGCCCGTGGTTTAGGATCTAAATTATTTGAACCCCTGTTTGGATCCCTTGTATTGGTTTTCGATGGTTTTGTCCCATGGTTTGAATAAGGGCTTGCTTATAAAAAGGAAAAGAGATCACTTGGCTAGACACTTGTGAAATTTGAATATCTTAAGATCTGAAAGTTTGGGTGATTGGTTTTAAAAGCTAGATCTAAATCAAGGAGAAAATTTAAGGCGAATCTATTGATAAGTCGTGATCTCTCGGGCGCATGATCAGATCTGTGGATCTGACTGACTGTGGCACATTGGAGGACTGTTAATTTGGCCCTAATCAGAGGTTCGCAGGCGATCCACGGCGTAAGTGCGGGGGTACGCAGTGCAGGAGAAGGCGCAGTGCGGGGGTACGCAACGCAGCAGAAGGCGCAGTGTGAGGTACGCAACACAGGAGAAGGCGCAGTGCGGAGGCACGCATGGAAATAGAAGAAAAAGTCGCGGAGGTATGCTGTCAGGCGGGCAGTGGAGGTGCGGATCTGAGCAGAGGTACGCAGGGCAGTAGAATGAGTGGTGCGGAGACACGCAGAGCAGTAGACCGACCAGGTGTGGATCTGTGCAGTTTAGACACAGAAGAGTTGCGGGTATTCGCAAGCCACTATTGGTGAAGTTGCGGACCTATATTTAAACATTTGTTGGTTGTCTTTTATCTATTGCTGCAGAGTTCTGGGTTTAGATTTCTAGTATTAATTTTCTGTTTACAGCATTCTGAGAAGTTGGGTGATTCATTGGTTGATTGTATAAGGAGATTGGGTGATTTGCATGTACTTGATGATTATTTGATCTTCTTGGAACCAGTTTGAAAATTAATGAAACGAGGTCCCTAAAGAAGTAAAAGAGCAAAGGGGGTTGTAGCTCCCTTCCAGGAGAGACTCGAAAACGAGAGAGAGTTGTAGCTCTCTGCAGGTTGCAGCCTGCGTACTGGTAAAGGACTGCACCAGTACAAAATCCTTGTAAAAGAAGTTTCTAATTGAAAGAAGATAGAGACATATTGTAGCAGGTGGTTTTCACCCACATTGGGTTTCCACCTTATATCTGGTGTTCTTTGGTGTGCTTATCTATTTTTCTTGTTCTTGTTCATTATTATATGGCACTGACATACAAATTAATGATCAATATCTGAAGAATAAATTAAAGTATAAATCTGGAAGGCATATTGAAAAGAATTTGATAATACTAATTCACCCCCCCCCCCTCTCAGTATTATTTCCAACTATTGGTATCAGAGCAGGTTCTTCAGAAGAAGCTTGATCGCTTGAAGAAAGATCTTTCATCATGAGCAGCTACGAGAGGGAAGCATCAATCAGACCACCAATTTTTGATGGGACAAACTTCGTTTATTGGAAGGTAAGATTTACTGCCTATCTTCAATCTCTTGGTACAGAAGTCTGGGATATCATAGATACAGGGTATACTTTTCCATCAGCAACTCCTACAGATCTGGCTGAGAAGAAGAAATATGAAACAAATGAAAAGGTGGTTAATACTCTATTAGGATGCCTATCTCAATCAGAATTTGTTAAGGTAATGCAGTTTAAATCCGCAAAAGAGATATGGGACAAGATTGCTCTGAGCTATGAAGGAGATGATCAGGTAAAACGAGCAAAACTTCAAACCCTTAGAATTCAGTATGAAAATCTCAGGATGTATAATGATGAAAGTGTGGCTAACTATTTTCTTCGTGTAGATGAGATTGTTAATTGTATGAAAAATTTGGGTGAAGAAATAAAAGAGGCTGTTGTGGTTGAAAAAGTCCTAATATCTTTGTCCCCTAGGTTTGAATCTAAAGTTTCCGCAATAGAAGAAAAAGAGAATCTACAAAGCCTTAAAATGTCACAGCTGCACGGAATTCTAACGGCTTATGAAATGAGGAAAGGAGGTCCATCAGACAGGAGAGAAGCTGCCTTCAAGGCTTCAGGCAAAGGAGAGTACTATGAGTCAGGACATGTGTCAGAAGAAGAAGAAGAATCAAATTTTGTTAGAAATCTTCAACGGGGTACTAGTCGTTTCCGAGGTAAGTTACCTTTCAAATGCTTTGCTTGTGGAAGAGTCGGTCACTATGTTGCCAAATTTCCTCACAAGGATAAGATTGACAAAGGGAAGGAACCTGTTAGATGGAACAAGAAACAGAATGCAACGAAGAAAAGTTACTACACTCATGAAGACAGTGATGGCCTATCAAATAGTGACGAAGATGAACGAGGTAATGATTATAAACTTTTAATGGCCTTTGAAGATGATGATTACATGGACGCTATAGATGTAGATGGTTTTTATGAAGATATTTCTCGACTCAAAATATGTTTAGAAGAAAAAGATATGATCATTGATACTCTGCAATTCCAACTTGATGAAAAAGAAAAATCTCTTGAGAAGTTAGAATGTGAAATTGTTGGCCTTAGAAAAGAAATTGAGAAAACAAAGGCTCTTAATCTTAAATTTGTTAAAGGATCTGAAACTCTGGATGAGATTATCAATGTACAACATTCTCCACTAATCAAGACAGGTCTGGGTTATAATGGAGAAACATCTCAAGCATCCACCTCAAAGAGTTATCTTGATGCAGCAAGATGAATGAGCAAAAGCCCAATGGAGATCACCAGGTAAGGCAGGGACGAATTACATCAAGAACAAACAAAGACTACCAGGTAAACCAGGGGCAATCCATCTTAAGGGTGAACAAAAGCTACAACCAGCCACAGGTAAAAACTTCTCAATTTGCTTCAAGAATGGATGACAATAGAAATTACAATCATTTGGCTGGTAGATTTGATAATCACAGAAGTTTCTTCAATGGCCAATGTTTCTCTTGCCATAACTTCGGTCACAAAGCAGCTCAATGTGTTGCTTATAAGACAATCATGACTAGAGAAGCTCAAAAACAAAGAAGTATTATCGGGATTACGAAAATGACCTATAACAACTTTTCTGCCCTTGAAAATGAAATTGAATGTTCTATTTGTAATAACTTCGGTCATGAAGATTCTGATTGCAGGAGCAGGTTTCGGCAGACAAAGGAACAAGCCTCAAGCACTAGAACATGGAGAATAAAGGAACCACAAACAAAAAGATGTGGGATAGTATTTTATGCAGAAGGACAAGAAAATCTATGGTACATCGACAGCGGATGTTCGAAGCATATGACAGGTGATAAAGAAAAACTTGAATCATATACTGCTTTAGAAAAGGTAAAGAAAGTTTCTTTTGGAAATGATACCCCTGCAGACATAAAAGGAAAAGGCACTGCTCAGTTGAAAGAAAAGGTCAAAGTTGGAAATGTTTTGTATGTTGATGGCTTGAAGCATAATCTACTAAGTGTCAGTCAGATGTGCGATCAAGGAACAAAGGTAATATTTCGATCAAATGGATGTAGTGTTCATGATCTTGATACAGGAAAAACAGTGATCAAAGGCAGAAGAACTCCAAATAATCTATACATATTTGAAGAAGGACAACAACAATGCTATTTGAGCAAAGATGATGAACATTGGTTATGGCACCGAAGGTTGGGGCATCTAAGCTTTTCACAAATAAGGAAAGCATGCAAATACCAAGCAGTTCGTGGTCTCCCAAATATAAAAATTCCAGACAACACCATATGCAAATCATGTCAGTTTGGTAAGCAAACTAGAACTAACTTCCTTGAAAAGGAAGGATCAGCCAGTAGGCCTCTTGAACTAGTCCATATATATGTATGTGGTCCATTTAGGACAAGGTCACCTCGAGGAGAAGAATACTTTATATTATTCATTGATGACTTCTCCAGGATGGTTTGGTTGGGACTTATGAAACACAAGGACGAAGCATTCGAAAAATTCAAATCTTTCAAAACCTTGGCTGAAAACGAATCAGATCACAAAATTAAGTGCCTCAGGTCCGACAGAGGTGGGGAGTTTACCTCAAATGAATTTTTCGATTTCTGTGAAGAACATGGAATAAGAAGGGAATTCTCTATAGCTAGGACTCCTCAGCAAAATGGAGTGGTGGAAAGGATGAACAGAATGGTCCAACAAATGGCTCGTGCTATGCTTGATGAGTCGGGACTCCCACAACCTTCTGGGGTGAAGCTGTTTTTTCTGCAGTTGTTATTCTCAACAAAAAAAATTTCCAAGTGAACAACACTCAAACTCCTCATGAGCTCTGGTATGGTGAGACTCCTTCGGTAAAGCATTTCAAAATTTTTGGAAGCAAATGCTATATTAAGAATAATGATGAACAACTTGGCAAACTTGAACCCAGAGAAGATGAAGGCATTCTCCTTGGTTATTCTCCCCACAGCAAAGCATATAAGTGTTACAATAAAAGACTTGGAAGAATTGTTGACAACATTGATGTAGTGGTTGATGAAAAAGGATACATTCCTAGGCAAGTAAATTATGAAAATATCAAAGAAGATGAAGACTAATCTCCAAATCAGATTGATGATGAAGAAGAACCTCAAGAGGCACCAGAGGAATAGATAAGGATAGAAGAGAAGACTCCATCTAGGTACGTTCAGAAGAATCATCCAGAATCTCAGATTTTGGGGCAGAAAGAGGCAGGTGTACAAACAAGAAGAACAATTGCAGAAGCCTCAAGCTATTTGGCATTACTCTCCTCCATTGAACCAAAAAATGTAAGAGAGGCATGCAAAGATGAATTTTGGGTCAAGGAAATGTATGAAGAACTTGAGCAGATCGAAAAGAACAAAACTTGGGAGTTGGTTCCTAGACTAAAAGATAAGAATGTCATATTGACAAAATGGATCTTCAAAAATAAGTTCAATGAAAATGGGGAAGTAATTAGAAGCAAGGCCAGACTTGTTTGTAAAGGGTATGCTCAACAAGAAGGAATAGACTTTGAAGAAACTTTTGCTCCCGTTGCTAGAATTGAGGCCATCCGAATGTTCCTTGCTCTCTCAAGCTTTCAGAAGTTCAAAGTATTTCAAATGGACGTAAAATCAGCCTTTCTAAATGGAGACTTAGAAGAAGAAGTGTACATTGAGCAACCAGATGGGTTCATCCTTGGGAATGATCCAAATCTTGTATGTAGACTAAAAAAGGCTCTCTATGGTCTTAAACAAGCTCCAAGGGCTTGGTACTACCGCTTGGACAAATATCTTCATCAACAAGGTTTTTCAAAGGGATCAGAGATAACAATCTTTATATAAAAATTGAAAATGAAAAATTACTAATACCTTTTGTGTATGTAGATGATATTATCTTTGGCAGCAATGAAGAAGCTATGAGTCAAAGCTTTGCCTTGGTGATGCAGAAAGAATTCGAAATGTCTTTGCTTGGAGAACTGACATATTTTCTTGGACTGCAAATCCGACAAAATGAAGGTGGGATCTTCTTGTCTCAAACCAAGTATCTCAAGCAGATTTTGAAGAAATATGGCATGGAAGATGCAAAACCAGTATGTACCCCCATGGTCACAGGATGTAGCCTCAGTGCAAATGATGAATCAGCAGCAGTGCATCAACCAACCTACAGATCTATGATTGGAAGTCTTCTTTATTTAACAGGTACCCGATCAGAAATCATGCATGTAGTGTGAATAGTTGGAAGATTTCAGGCAAATCCAAAGGAAACTCATCTTCAAGTAGTGAAGAGAATTTTCAAGTACCTTGAAGGAACTCAAAACTATGGTTTATGGTATCCTAGAGATACAGATCTCACACTTCTTGCTTATACAGATGCAGATTGGGCCAGAAGCGTGGATGACAGGAAGAGCACAAGTGGTGGTGCATTCTTTATGGGTTCCAGATTAGTATCTTGGTTAAGCAAGAAATAGAGTTTGATTGCTTTATCTACAACTGAAGCGGAATATGTGGCTGCTGCATCTTGCTGCACTCAACTCCTTTGGATGATGCAGACCTTGCAGGATTTTCAGATCACTTGTATGCCACCTATCTCCATCTTATGTGATAATACAAGTGCAATCAACATTTTAAAGAACCCAGTCATGCATTCAAAGACCAAGCACATACCGATCAAGTATCACTTTCTCAGGGAACAAGTGCTTGAACAAAAGGTCAAGTTGGAGTATGTTCCTTCTAAGGAACAAGTTGCTGATATACTCACCAAACCATTTCCCAGGGAGACCTTTGAATACCTCAGGCAAAAGCTGGGGCTTGTTGATGCATCATCCTGTTGTTGAATCTCATCTGTTTCAGAGATTGTTGGTTGTACGCAAGTTTCATATGGGGTATACACGTACATTTTCTGGGTTGCGGATTGGTCGAATATCGAATGGCACAGGTTCAGGGGGAGCATATAATGCATTGTTGGCATTATGGTAGAAGATCTTGGAGGAAGTACAGAAGAAGATCATGGATGCTGATCTGAATAGTGCTGCAATATGTCTCTATCTCCTTCATGGTCAATTATGGTGTTTGGTGGATTATGGTTCTTCTTGAAGAAATTTCTTTCCTTTTGCAGATCTGGTTTATAGTCAGGGGGAGCATGTTTTCAGGGAGAGCATAACCCTTTGCCCTTGATGTCAAAGGGGAAGAATGACGTTGAGGATCTTGAGGTTGCCATCAAGTCCAAAGGGGGAGATTGTTGGCATTATGATTCTGGTTTGGCTCTATGGTACAGGTGTTGTACTTGATGGCAACTCACTCAAGTGGCAAAATTATGTTCAGGATATCAAAATGATGGAAAATAATAGGTTCGCAGGTGCATCGTTCAAAAGGTGCGGACCTGCAGGTTTGTCGTCCAGGAAGTGCAGATATACCCGCAGGTTATCCGTTCATAAGGTGTGTTCCCCCAGTTCACTCAATCCAATGTAGAGAAGCGCGCTCACGTGGGGTTTCGTATGTTTGGCCCTTGGTATTTAGCCCGTCGTTCATGATCCTATGGTTATGGCCCGTGGTTTAGGATCTAAATTATTTGAACCCCTGTTTGGATCCCTTGTATTGGTTTTCGATGGTTTTTTCCCATGGTTTGAATAAGGGCTTGCTTATAAAAATGAAAAGAGATCACTTGGCTAGACACTTGTGAAATTTGAATATCTTAAGATCTGAAAGTTTGGGTGTTTGGTTTTAAAAGCTAGATCTAAATCAAGGAGAAAATTTAAGGCGAATCTATTAATAAGTCGTGATCTCTCGGGTGCATGATCAGATCTGTGGATCTGACTGACTGTGGCACATTGGAGGACTGTTAATTTGGCCCTAATCAGAGGTTCGCAGGCGATCCACGGCATAAGTGCGGGGGTACGCAGCGCAGGAGAAGGCGCAGTGTGGGGGTACGCAATGCAATAGAAGGTGTAGTGCGAGGTACGCAGCGCAAGAGAAGGCACAGTGCGGAGGTATGCAAGGAAACATAAGAAAAAGTTGCGGAGGTACGCTGTCAGGCAGGCAGTGCAGGTGCGGATCTGAGTAGAGGTACGCAGGGCAGCAGAACGAGTGGTGCAGAGACACGTAGACCAGTAAACCGACCAGGTGCAGATCTACGTAGTTTAGACACAGAAGAGCTGCGGGTATTCGCAGGCCACTATTGGTGAAGTTGCGGACCTATCTTGAAACATTTGTTGGCTGTCTTTTATCTATTGCTGTAGAGTTTTGGGTTTAGATTTCTGGTATTACTTTTCTGTTTACAGCATTCTGAGAAGTTGGGTGATTCATTGGTTGATTGTATAAGGAGATTGGGTGATTTGCATGTACTTGATGATTATTTGATCTTCTTGGAACCAGTTTGAAAATTAATGAAACGTGGTCCCTAAAGAAGTAAAAGAGCAAAGGGGGTTGTAGCTCCCTTCCAAGAGAGACTGGAAAACGAGAGAGTTGTAGCTCTCTGCAGGTTGTAACCTACGTACTGGTAAAGGACTACACCAATACAAAATCCTTGTAAAAGAAGTTTCTAATTGAAAGAAGATAGAGACATATTGCAGCAGGTGGTTTTCACCCACATTGGGTTTCCACCTTATACCTGGTGTTCTTTGGTTCTCTTATCTATTTTTCTTGTTCTTGTTCATTATTATATGGCACTGACATACAAATTAATGATCAATATCTGAAGAATAAATTAAAGTATAAATCTGGAAGGCAAATTGAAAAGAATTTGATAATACTGATTCACCCCCCCTCTCAGTATTATTTCCAACAACCTTTTCCACTTTAAAAGAATCGAGATGGAGATAAAAAACACAACGATCCAATCCAAATCACATTGGGCTAACGAAAATCTAAAAAACAAACTTAGTGAACTTTTCCTAAACTGGTTAATGAAACTTCCCTACTGTTAATCCCTTCTATGGCTAATCTCTTAGTTAGGACCCTCTTATTGGCCCATGGGGCTAGGGGCTAGAGATGAAGATCCCATCCCTGGAATTAAAAAATCAAACCCCGAGTTATTGTAAATTTGTAGTCCTTGACAAATTTTCCCTAGCCTTTCCTAAAATATTCATTATGTCTTTCACTGCCTTATATAAGCTCCAAATTCTTCATAGGAACATAAGTCCTTATTATCATAAAAGGCACTCAATTCTCATGTAATCAAGACATTAATCCAAGAATCTTTTAGGGAATAAAATATACCATAAGCCACTTATTCATTTTTCACATTTGAGTGTACCTCTCATTCATTCCTAATTAAATAACACAATCTTTATCCCCTTTCCATTATAATTGGAGGGTCTAAAACATAGGTTGAATTCTTTGAAGAAACAATGCCCTCACAAGACTCTTATCAATTGAATATACAAACCTATTAAAAATATATCTATAATTCATATATTTATGGTATCCCAAGCTCTTACAGGCTATCCCAATAACTTTAGGTATAGTTCCAATTTTGTTCTATATTAGACATTTATTATGGCCTAGATGAGGTTTCCTTTTAAGGGAAACCTCCAATTCCTTCCACCCCATCAAGACATATCATAGTTGTTTCTTCCCAACCTATTTGCACATAGATTCCTGCCATTATTATTCATTAGAGAGGCTACATAGGCTTAATTAGGCCTTCCTATACATTATAACATTTTTCTTTAGGTTTATTAGAGGCTATTTAACCTTTAAATTCAGATGATCTATGAAGACTCTTTCCTTTATGCATTCACTCTAAGTTCATGCCCTTGCGTAGATCTTTGGGTCCATTTCATCAATGGATCTATCTTTTCATACTTAGCAGATTAAGGCATCCTTTTCCTATTTGAATCTATCCCCAATTCCATGCATTCTACCTAATTATGTAGCAATTAATATGCTTAGAAGGGCCTTACAAGAATACTTGAGTATGTTGAGTGCATCACAAAATATATTCATAAAAATTCACATACCATTAAGCTTAATTTCTCATATAGAAAATGAAAACATAAATTACACATATATTGAAAATATAAATACAAGGTGGGAACACTTATCTCTTGATAATTCCACCAACTAGTTACAAGCCTCAGATGTTCCTCCCAACTATAGACCATGTTGTTAGTTACCTCTCAATAACATTTTGGCTCCGAGTTGGGGCCAAAACTTCATAAAGGGTAAAGGCTCTCATCAAGCCAACCTTGGACACATAGTTTAATGCCATTATGGTATGAGGCCTCACTTTGGTTAACTGGTTTGGTCATTTCCCCCCGTAAGATCTTTCCTTCCCTAAGGTGAGTAAGGAAAACTTGGAAATATAATTGAATGGGCGGTCTTGACCAATTTACCCTCCAACTCTAGCCTCACCCAAGATGATAAAGGGAAATTTTGTCAACCAATTCCCCCTCCAATCTCTAACCATACCTAATTCAATAAAGGATAAATGGTTATCCACTTCCATTCTAGAATTTCTAACATTTTGTCAGTTACGAGTTAAATGATTGTCTCAGATTTCAAGTCAATGGATAACTTAGATAAAAAATTAGGATTGAGTTAGGCCATAGGGTTCAATATTGATGAAATCCCCCTGTTATTTCTAAATACCAATCTAACATAAACCTCATAAGGTAAAAAATTATTTAGGACAACTATTAACAACAAAATTTAATACAATTCAATGCATTTTTCCCCAATGGTCCAACAACTGATAGGGTAAATAATTGGGTACTTGCAAATAATTCGCCAAGGAATATGGTACCTCCCTCTACAGGGAATAGTTCCTACATCGATGGTATGGTGCCTCCCCCAACATAGTGGGAAAACTTGACTTATATGTGCATGTTCTTTCTCTACCAAGTGGCACATAAGGGAGTCACTCCCATAACTTGGGATTTAGGATATAATATCCCCTCATGACTATGAGTTTCAATCATAAGTAGTTTTATGAAGGTTGTCATTTACCTAGGTTTAAGAATCATATCATGGTTCTACCCTTTTACCTTTCCCGCTTGTGGACTTCTCACACCCCATACTTGGTTGGTTTGCAGACATGATGCATTATTCTTATCTTGTATGTGATTAGATTTCACAAAATTAGGCTTGATATCATAAAAAACAATAATTAAATGCATGTAGGCCCCAAAACAAAAAGAAAATTAAATATACATGGCATGCAAGGCCTACACAATCCAACCCACCAATCTAAAATTAAGATATTGATTTACATAAAAGGATATCATATTGGGGATATTATAAGTAGACACCTATTCATCAAATTTTGTGAGGTTACAATGATCTTAGTGGTTTAACCCCACTATCTTATTCATATAAGACACATGAATGACTATATGGAACCTAGATTTGGCTAGAAGTTCCAATAGATAAACAATTATTTTAATGCATTAGAGGATATGATAGGTTTCATAGAATTTTGGCATGAGCTTCTAGTGGAATTTATATTTTAGAGAGGTATACTTATAAGGTTGGAAGTAAATAAACACCTAATCCATTCTACAAAAAAATTCTTAGAGCGATGTTGGTTTTCTTGTTTATGTTTTCAATTTTGAGCCATCACTAGATTGTATCTAAGTGTGTGGAGGATCAGCTCTTGCATGTAGATTACATACTTGAACCTTGGATGTTCTTGGTAAACATGATTCCATTTAAGGTCTATGGGATTTTTTTGGCCATATAACACTTTATATGGTGTCAATTTGATAGTGTCATGATAAGTGGTGCTATATCACCATTTTATAAATGGTAGCCATTGTGCTCACTAGTATTGTTTGCTTGAAGTAGAGCATCTCAATTAGGTTCCCAAGCACTTGTTAACCAATTCTATTTGACCATCAGTTTGAGGATGAAAATTTGTGCTCAAGTTCAACTACGGTACCATGGAGTGTAAACAACTTCTGCCAAACTTTGTTGCCAAATTTGGGGTTATAATTTAACACAATAGAAGTGGGCATACCATGTAACTTAAAAATATGGCTTGTGAATACCTAGGAAGCACTTGTTGACCAATTCTATTTGACCATCAATTTGAGGATGATAAGATAAGCATGCTCATGTTCAACTATGTACCTTGGAGTTTAAACAACTTCTTCCAGACTTTGTTGTTGAATGTGGGACCATAATCTAATAGAATGGAAGTGAGAAAACCCTATAACTTAAAAATTAGCTCCATGAAAACCTAAGAAGCTATGGATGGTGTAGAGGGTGCAGTAAGGAACAAAAGTGAGCATATTTGGAAAGAAAATCAACTACCACCATTACAACTAATTTTTTCCTTATATCAAAAGGCATATGTTAAAATGCATAGGAATGTTAGTGAAAATAGTGGTTGTTATTGGTAGTGGTTTTAATTCCACTATAGTCTTCACTATATCCCCTTTTTTTCCATTTATAGGTGTCACATAAGGTTGCAGAAGTCTAGATGTTTTTTTTCAAGCCTTTCTAAAAGAGAAAATTCTTAATGTATTCATAGACATGTCAAAGATAAAGTGACCCACCATAGGAGATGAATGCAACTCCTCTAACACCTTGAATTTAAACTTAGAATTTTGGACCAAAAAAATGTTCCCCTTATATTCAAGGTTTCTTATTACCAAGTGTAGCCTTTATGTGGACTGGATCCTCTTGAATATTATAGATGAGTTGAACCATAGAGTCATTGGTCCTTCATTTTTGGTAGGATTTTATGAGCCAATTAGGAGTAGGTAAGGATAAGGCTAGTGAAGAACCTTCCTCCCCATATTTCCAAGACAAAGAATTTACCGTCACATTGTCTTTTCCTTTCTTATAAATGATCTCATAGTCATAACCAAGCATCTTAGTAACCCACTTGTCCCAGTATAATAATGAAAACCTTTATTGTAGCAAATATTTTATGCTATGATTGTCTATATTTATCTAGAAACACCTCCTAAATTTATATGGTTTCTAAGTATTCAACAACATGGAGGATGGTCATCATATATTTCTCATATGTAAACTTACCCTCATTTTCATCATAAAATTATCTAATAGTGAAAGCTAAGGGGTGTCTATCTTGCATGTATTTGGTTCTAAAGCCTTGGCCTAATGCATCACATTTAAAGACAAAAGTTTTAGTGAAACTAGGTATGGAAAGTACCTACATAATACACATGGATTCTTTTAAGGTTGAAAAAACTTACGTGGTAGCCTCATTCCAAAGGATTTCCTTTAAAGTAGGGAAATTAAGGGCATGACCTTTCACCCATAATCCTAGAAAAATTTCCTATAGTAGTCCATAATTCATAAGAACCTACATAATATTTTGAGGGTATTTGTGTGTGGCCAATCCTACATGAATTCAATTTTCTTGAGATCCATTCATACCCGTTCTTGATAATTAATGCAACCCAAGTATTCATCCTTTAAAGTGTCAAAAACACATTTAGAAGAGTTAAGGAACAATGTGCAATTGAAGGAGCTGGAAGGAATTGTCAACATGCATTGATTATGCTTCCCGAGTTTTTCTATATATCAAGATATCATCAAATAATACATGCATAAAATTTCATAGAAAGGGTCAAAGTATTGTGTTCATGAACCTTTGAAAGGTGTACGGAGTGTTTTAAAGCTCCTAAGGCATCACTAAAAATTCATAAAGGCCTTCATATGTGTAGAAGGATGCCTTAAGGATGTTCACCGCCTTTGAATGTATAAAGCATAAAGAGGAAGAACCCATAGGTGGATGCAAATTGTTAATTCTAAGAAGGTAGAGAATGTGGGCCTCATGGAAGAAAACTATCTTGAAATGAGAAAACAATTAAGTGAAATGAGAATGAGGGAGTCCAAAATGAAGGAGCAACTACGGACAGAAAATATGTGGTTGAGAGAGAAGTTCCAGGAGAAAGAAACCCAACTTGATACCATGGCAAGCCTATCCATGGAGGCATTACAATGCAGAAAACCATCCAAGTCTTCTACACTCTTTCTCAAAGAGAAGTGGTTGCAATTCCAAATAAAAACCTTAACACAACATGGATCTATTCCATTTCAGGATTACAAACAATTCATTGAATTTTGCAACCAAGCTAGCATGGAGGGCAAAGAAAAATTGGATGAGTTTTACATTCATAACCTCACTTTGACTGATATGAATATTTTGGATCCCAAAGCAAGATTAGGGGATACACAACTGATGGCCTTAGATTCCTAGATGACTCATGAGGAGGAAAGAGCTGAGGAAGTGAAGAGATCCATGGAAAAGGAAGAAAAGGAACCATTATATATCAGGGAAAATCTAGTGAGCCCAATGGTTGTCATTAGCAATCATAGTATCATCTCCAATGATGTTGACTTAGCACCTAAATAGCTTACCAACCAGGAACAAGCCATCTTACATTTAGAAGACACATTTAGGTTGTTGGGAAGATAAATCCTATAAGCCTCCCATAGGATATGATATGCCTTACCCCATAGCCTCCAGATCAGAGAATATTACTCTCCTAAAAGGCTGAGGAATGCCTTGGAGAGGACACCTCTATACGTGAGGATCATGCAAAGATTAAAAGTTAAGTGGATAGGACTCAAGCTCAGTCCACCCTTATTGCTAGGCCTATATGAAGGAAGAGATGAAGCATAAGAGCAGAAGGAGTGGACATAAATAGAAAATAATTTAGGTTTCTATCCCCAAGAAGGAAAACCATCTAAAGAACCCTGGGATGTCCAGAAGGTCACCAGGCCCATGAAAGAAATGCACATAGATGACTAGTTTTCTCATAGGATGAGAAACAATTTCAGTAGGGGTGTGATGATGAGGCTCATCAATAGGTACATTATAAGGGTCAAAATTCCATCCTCCAATTTTAGAACTTTCTCTTTCTCACCTTTATTTACAATTTTTGTTATATTATGCTTAGCAAGAGGGGTAAAATATGTTTTTCTATGTCATGCGGCCTAATATGGTTTAATTGCAGGAAATGGAGAAATTTTGAGATAAGTTCAATGTAGGGGGTCGAGGTAGACAACAGGGAGATATTCTAGGAGGTTGTCCACCTCCTTAAATCCTTCAATCAGACCAAGATCACAACACTCTCTCTCATCAGCTCAAGATCATTGATAGCCAAGCAAGACGAGGTCATTGGAAGCCAAGCAAGTGCAGTTAATGAAGATCAAGATCCACCATTCTCAAGTCATGGGAGACATACATTCCTATTTTCTAAGGAGTTTCTAGTATATACCCTCTTGTATAAATAAACATGTAAAAGAGCTCATTAGGATTCGTGCTTTGTTTTCATCTAGGTAGCGATTGAGCTCAAGTACTTAGCACTATTATTTTTTATTGTTATGTGATGTATTATAAATTGATGCAATAACAATGAGAAGCTGCTAATTGGTTCATCATTGAGTTAGTTCTAGAGGGATGAGGCTCTTGGGTTTGGGCCCAACCCCAATGGCTTAGGTCCCTCTTTTGTATTTGTATCTCCTTTTGGTTCAGAGTGCTTATTAGTTTCTTTCATTTCATTAAAAAATAACCCATCAAAATCATGTGATTGCAACCTCTACCTCATCACTCCCATGGGAGCATGAATAGAAGGATCTACAAACACAACCCAAAAATACTATGTTTATGATGTATTGGAAGAAGATTTATGTTAGTAATCTTGTTTTTAATGTGGTTACTATAGCTTAGGAATTGATTTATTGACTAGATCATAATTTTTGGCATAAATCAGATGGCATTCAAATTCAACTCACCTTTTACACTACTAGTTGTTTCATTTTGTCAATGATAAAAGGGTTTATGCATGTGATGATTGCAGGGTTTTTTGGATCTGCGAGTAAGGGATCCTTCACCACCCCCATCTTGGACTTCCTCACCCTCTTTTATGAATCCCAAATTATGCCTTCAAAGTTCTGTTCTTGAGGTCATTTTCCTAAACCACCTTGAGCAACTCTCCTAGTGCAAAACATGCCTTCAATAGGCTCTAAGATTGGCTAGGGGATTCGGCCACCCTTAATCCATTTACCTCAACCTCCATCCAACTTTCCATACCTTGAACCCATCATTTCCACCTCCTAAACCTTCTCGACAACCTTCCTGTAGTATTACAGACCTTCCCTTAACAATGTAGGGCACCCGTAGAAGCCTCTTGTAGCACACCAGTAGCATCCTATTTCCTGACCAGTTTTGACATTTTCTTTAATTTGGAATTATCTTAGAAGTAGGTTGACCCCTAGCTGTGATTCCATGATCAAGGGTAGCTCCTAGGCCACTCCAAACCCTCATTTTCATTCACTACAAAATATAATAGCATTTCCTTATCATAGATTTGGCACAAATGGAACATTGATTTACATGCAAGTGTGAGCTAGATAGATGATACATAGACTCTTGAGTTTTGATTTGATAGGTTAGCTTCTTGTCTACAAGTAGATTTAGTAGCTAGATTGTTGATTGCAACATAATGTAGTTTCCTTTCTGCAAGTAGTGTAGCTCTTATCTTTTCATGAATTGATTCAATGACATTTGCAAGTTGAAGTTCATAGAATTTTCCTTTTCATGGTTAAAGGTAGCTTCTAAATTGCACCTTCATTAGCTATTTTTCATTATAATTCCGTAGGAGGAATGGTCTTGGAGCACTATTGATCAAATGTCCTAGTTGAGGGTGGCATGAGTAGAATCCCATTTGTTGTGCATATAGCATTGTCACCTCAAATTTTGTATGAACCTTGGGTTGATAAAAAGATTTGAGGAGCCCTTGGGAATTACAACACTCTTGGTGCAATACCAGGGCTCACCACTTTTTGGCCCCATTTCCAGGGAGGTGTCTAGGTAGATGTTATTTATTCTTAAGCATTATTTTTGGTTTTGCATATTGTTTCAAAAAAGTAACATAAAATAAAAAGAGAAAATTATATTTCATGCCTCATAGGAATAGAGATACTCAAGGAAAATTCTTACCAAACACCCCCACACCCTCAAGTAGTCAACCTTCACTCTTCTTCGATGACTAGTAGCTCCTCTCTCTGACTATAGGGGAGTTAGAAGACCCTTGAGGTGAGCAACTTGAGATCTTTGAAGAACCTATTAGGGAAGAAGAAGAACCCACTTCACCTACCCAAACCATGGCTGAAAATAGGAACAATGAGGTTTTCCCTTTCAGATAGATTAATGGAGAGGCTAGAATCAACAATATAAGCCCTACTGCCCTTCCACACTTCCATGGCTTAACCTCTAAGGATCCTGAAACCTTCATGCTTGAATTTGTTGTTTTTTGTAGGACATATGACTATGCCTTTGATGACCAAAAGTTGTAGTTATTCCCATCTACCCTTAAGGATGCAACTTTGTGTTGGTTTATGGGTCTACCTAGGGGTAACATCACTACATGGGCTCAAATGCAACAAGCCTTTAATAGAAAGTACAAGGACTATTGTAGGTCCAAAGAAACCAAGGAAGAAATATTAAGAATGACTCATGGACCTGATGAATCCCTAGAGGACTACAAGGAGATATTTCAACTTAGTTATAGGAGGGCTAGATGCACCCTTGATCCTGAATAACTCAAGCTAGTTATTATCCAAGGGATCAAGGAGGACATGATGGAAACCCTAAACATGTTGTATGGGGGAGATATTTATCATTTATCCTATGATGACATTAAAAAAAAATTCAAAAATAACTCTAGGGATGCTAGAAAGAAGGGTAGGGCTATTCAAGGCTTGATGAGTTCCTCTCCTCCACAACATCCACCAAGAATGAGATTGGGAACATGTTGGAGGACTTTAAAAGTGAAATGTTTCATATATTTTCTTTTCAAATGGATACCATGCAGGTCAAGAAGAAATAAGAGGAAGCAGAGAGAGCCCTAGTTATTTTCTGCCCTAAATGCACTAGAGGGCACCCTAAAATGCATGCCCATTAAATGTCATAAAGGTATTCTCAGCCTATGATGAAAACCATGCCACAGATAAATTCCCTTCTTTTCTTGGTTTAAATTATGTATACAAAGGGGAAAATATGGGGTTGAGCAACTCTTCTTTATAAATCAAAGGAGGCTTCAAGGACCTCGACCATACTAGCAAGGCATGCAAGGTGCATCTTACTCTTATTACCATCCCAACTAGAATGCACCCTTGCCACCCTGGTACTCTTCCACTCATCCATCATGGTCCAAACCTCCTTCTTGGCCTTATGCTCCTCAATATCCTCCTCAACTTGTCAATCAACCATTTGAGCCATATGCCCCCAACCCCCTTAATGGAACAACCCATCACGAGGGTGGAGGCCTCAACTCAACCAACCCCTTGCTTTAATCCTCCCCCTCCACCTCAACCACAACTCACTCATCCCGCTCCACCCAAGCAGTCTCAGATGCCTGCTCAATCCAATCCAAACCTGAATAACAAGTAGACATAGTAGGTCTACAGTGGAGAGACATCTTATCCTACCTATGTTGTGGAGATCCAAGAAGTCAACCTTAGGTCCAGAAGAGTTCTTCCAGATAACCAACCTCCATTTGCACCTGAAGAACTTGAAGAGGAAAAGGAAGAGAGTACCCCTCAAGTAAATCCACCTCGTTTTCCTGAGAGATTGATCCACCCTAGCCAACACACCCCGGAAGAGATTGAACTTCTAAGAGAATTGAAGAATCTGTGTGTTAAAACACCCCTTTTCCAGGCTATTAAGGATGTTCCCATCTATAATAAGTTGATCAAGGAGAAATGTTTCAAACATCTCGGAAGAAGAAAAATAGACAGCCCCACCATCAAGGTTAGTAGTCAATTAACTGATTTGATGTTGGGGAGAGTGATTTGTCCAAAATATCTAGACCCTTGAATTCCAGTAGTAGATGTGCACATTGATGGCATCATTATCCCTCATACCCTGATTTATCTTGGGGCTGTCATCAATGTGATGACTAAATAAACCATGCTAAAACTAAACCTCTAAGGAGCCTTGAGAAAGAACACTATAGTGCTGCAACTTGCAGATAGATCCACAGTAGCTCCTGAGGGAGTTGTTGAGGATGTAATGGTCTCCATTGACTCTTGGGAGTATCCAACTAACTTCTTGTTTGTCCAACCCAAAACCAAATTCAATGGATATCCTCTCATCTTAGGAAGGCCATGGTTAGCCACTTCTGATGCTTACATTAGTTGTAGGGCTGGGAACATGACCATTAAGAATGAACATTTGTTGAAATAATTGGTATTGTATCCTCCTACTTAGCCATCCATTGAGCATGACTTACCCTTGTGGCTAGAAGAGGAGGAGGAATATGAAGTGTATCATACAACACCCTACACAATATGTACCATAGATGCTATTATAGGAAGGGGCCAACTTGACGAAGCTGACCTCATTGACTAGATCCTTCAGAACCAACCCCCAAATAGCATGACTCTTGATGAGATAGTGAAAGAGTCTGAGAGTAGTCCTTAGACTAGATTATGCTCAGTTGACCCAAGTCCTACCCATGTCAAAGATGTATAATTTGGTCCATATAGAACCTTGAAGATTAACCCCTCTCTCTTGGCCAATCAAGAAGAGAAATTGTGCAAGATATTGAGATAACAATCAGATTCTTTTGCTTGGAACTATAAATAAATTAAAGGGGTGCATCCGTCAGTTTGCACTCATCACATCTATATCAAGGAGGGATGCAAACCTATGTGCCAACCTCACAGGAGAATGAACCCATCCCTCAAGGACATAGTAAAGGAAAAGTTGCAAAAGTTGATGGATACAGGGTTCATATTCCGCATATCAGATAGTGAGTGGGTTTCCCCTATATTTTTAGTCCCAAAGAATAGAGAATTAAATAAAGCCACCAAGAAAAACCATTTCCATTTTAATTTCATTGATCAAGTTTTAAATGCTCTTGCAGGGGAGAAGTTCTTCTCTTTCCTCGATGGATTCAGTGGTTACAATCAGCTCCAGATCAACCCTGAGGATCAAGACAATACTACATTCACATGTCCTTGGGGTACCTTTGGTTATAGGGTCATCCCTTTCAGTCTATGCAATCCCCTACCACTTTTCAAAGGGTAGTTCTAAGCATTTTTGCTAATCTTGTCCATGACTATGCGGAGATCTACATGGATGATTTCACTCCCTTTGGGTGTGACTTCCTAGAGGCTCTCTCTAATTTGGAAAAATTCTTGAGAAAATGCATTGAATTGAACCTTTTTCTTAGGCATGAGAAATGTGAATTCTAAATGAATGCAAGGACTGTCGTTGGCCATTCAATATCTTAGGAGGGAATACAAGTGGACCAAAAAAATATTTCCATCATAAAAGGGGTCCCTACTCCTCAAAAGCAAAGGGATGTTAGGAGTTTCTTGGGCTTGGATGACTATTATAAAAGGTTTATCAAGGATTTCAGTAAAGTGGCTTCACCATTGTTTGGATTTCTGGCCAAGGACTCTGAATTTTGTTAGACAAGTAGCTTCCAAGAGGCCCTTGATATTTTGAAAGAGAAATTGACCATTACACCCATACTTAGGGGTCCCAATTATGCTCAGCCTTTCCATATCCATGTTGATGCATCAGATACAACCTTGGGGGAAGCCTTGGGGAAAATAGATGATAAGTTACCCTATGCCATTTATTTTATTAGTAAAAATCTGTCTAAGGCTAAATTTAACTACACTGTCACTAAGAAAGAACTCTTAGTTGTTGTACACTCCTCAAACAAATTTAGACACTATATCGCGTGATACCAAATTTTCTGCATACTGATCAGGCAACTATTAAATATTTGATGAACAAGCCTGATGTGAATGCTATAATCATTAAATGATTGCCATTGTTACAACATTTTGATTTGACTATCATTGACAAGCTAGGAAAAGAAAATGTAGTTGCGTATTTCTTGTCTAGACTTTCTTTGCCTGCAGGTGATGAAGGGATGGTCGATGATCAACTTCTAGATGAACACCTATTTTCTATCTAAGTTCTCTCTCCATGGTTTGCTGACATATCCAACTACCTAGTTTCTAGGATATTTCCTCTAAATCTGTCATCCATGGAGAAGAGAAAAATTGTAAGGAAAAGTGCTCCTTTCACTTGGATTGGGGACAATCTTTTCATGATGGGACCTGATCATATTTTAAGGAGACGTGTCAAGGAAGAAGAATTTTTTGACAAACTCTTAGCCTGTCATGATGGGCCCTATGGACATCATTTTGTTTCCAAGAGAACAACTTTCAAATCTTTACAAGCTGACTATTATTGGCCCACTCTCCACCAAGATGCAAGAAGTTACACCAACATATGTGATAAGTGCTAGAGGATGAGGAAACCCACACCCATGAATGAAATGCCTCTACAACCTCAAGTGGCCTTAGAACCATTTGACAAGTGGGGCATGGATTTCATTGGGCCAATTGATCCACCATCAAGGAAGAAAAAGAATATCATTTTGTGCACTAATTACTTGAAAAAGTGGGTTGAGACAAAGGTTGTCAAAGTATAAATGGAGGAGAAAGTGCCTAAGTTATTAAGGGAAAATATTTTCTACAAATTTGGGTACCCAAGGGAGATAGTCACCGGTCAGGGGGCTCAATTCATATCACATTTGATTGAGAATATCCTAAGGCAACATCATATCAAACACAAAACATCTATTGACTATCACCCTCAGGAAAATGGTAAAGTAGAGGTTACAAATAGGGCATTAGAAAGCATCCTCACCAAGGTTGTGAACAACAACAAGAGAGATTGGGTAGATAGATTAGTGGAGACCACTTGGGCCTATAACACCACTTGGAAGACAACTATTGGTTTCACTCCATATGATCTAGTTTATGGGAAGAAAACTTTTCGTTATATTTAGTTTGAGTATAATACTTTGAGAATGACAAACCAATTGGAATTAGATGTCACCAAAGAACAAAAGGAAAGGATGCTCCAATTGAATGGCTTGGATGAGTTGAGAATGCAGGCCCTCCTCCATAGTGAAGTTATATAAATGCAAAGGAAGGTCTGGCATGATAGGCATATCAAGGAAAATGTTTTTCAAGAAGGGGATTGGGCATTATTATATGATTCTAGGTTCAAATATTTTAAAGGGAAACTGATGACAAGATGGTTAGGCCCATACCTGATAGAAAAATGTCATGACAATGGACCTGTTCAAATCAGGACCATTGATGAGGAAGGGATCCCCTTGCTTGTCAATAGCTACAGGATGAAGATATATAGAAAACCCATGTCTAAGGAAGAATTCATCAGTGCAATCAGTAGAGAAGTCAATGTGATTGGGAGTGTCATAGCTTCCAGTCCACAACATTTCTAGATATTTTTGTTAGAAAAAAAATGGGGGAAAGGAGAAAAAAAAAGGCCTGGATGAAAACCTTTATGAGGCATTTGAGGCCAACTCCTAGGTTGAAAACCTCTCTTAGGCAACTCAGGATAAAAAAAATAAAATAAAATAATAATAAAGACCCCTAGATGAAAACCTCTCTTGAGGCACCTAGGGTAGGCATACAAGTTGAAAACCTCCTTTGAGGTGACCTGTGTGTCTAAAAAAAAAACAGAAGAAATGGATCTATAAGATGTCTGCTAACTTTTTTTCATTTTGCAAGATTATATACAATAGTAGATTCCATGGCTACAAGGCCAAAATTCTCAATATTTCCTTCATTCCTCCATCCATCCACTTCCTATCCATCATCCACACTCATGTGATCACCTCTCTCCATCATCCCATTAGCCTAGAATTCAAGTTTCACCCCCTCTATGCACTGCTACAGGAAGGACATGTAATTGCTATAGGAAGATCATGTTGTGCTATAGGAGGGTTTTGAAAATCTATAGGAGGGAGATATGAGGACAAGGACAATGAAATGGGGACCCTACAACCTTGAGAATGATGAATAAGGTTCCCCCACAATGGTCCATTATCCACCTATCACTCATCCATCTCATTTCATAAAAAAATTCACTCAATTCCTCCACTCTGTCTTACCCCTATTAAAAAAATTGAAAAATACACAAAAGCAATTATCTTCATTTCTACAATTCTACACTACTCCCGCAAGGTACTAACGTTGTCCTTAGGACTTGTTACAAATTCTCCAATCACCCCCATGTCGATTGAATACCCCAGAGGAAAAGGAGAGGAATGATACAGGAATATAATCTCCTCCTATAGATGCCCGTGCACACATCACATAAATCACTGATCTTATTTTTTTCTCATCAGTAGTGGGGTGATGAAAACTTATGAAGGCACTCTGAAGTAGTCATATCAATCCCAGAAGGACTCTCCACCAACATTAGCAGCTTGAACATCAATGAGGTACCTTGACACACAACAAACACAGTAGTCAAATATCATGAGGAGCAACGAAGAAATACACAGGAAATAAGCCAGCAAGTCAAATCCCTTGATGCCAATCATGTGGTCTAGCTCTAGCATGAAAATATCTATAGTAGTTTGATCACAAGGTAGGCACAGGTTTGGAAAACTCTCACATCCTCCCTATTTTTGAATAACAAAAATGTGTAAATGTCGAGAGGAGATGTTTTAATAAGCTGGAAGTGGCCAATTAACTTGGCTACCCTCGGGTAGTAAACTAAAAGTGATGGTAAGCACTCATGCAACGTGGAGATGTCACATCAGTCGAATTGGGATCACAAATAGTCGATGGTGATTACAATGAAAGAAGAAATAATTACTCTGAGTGGGGACAACAATCCAAAAGAGGAAACCCCGTGTGACTTCTAGGTCACCACAATGCTCCAAGCCTAAACCAAAAATGGAATATTATGTACTGGGGCTTGAGTTCTTTTGTATAATCAGTCATTTAAAAAAAAATTAGGGAGACGACAAGCTTGGGGTTCCATCAAGGAGTTTCGAACCCCATTCTGCAATTTCTAAAAGAAGGAGCTACAGGCAAGCCTGCAACTACTATGGGAGGGCCAAAAGACTGCTACAAGAAAGTTGAGAAGGTGGAGGAGAGCCACAGATGTTTGAATTGGTCTCCAAATTACCACATTCATCCCAGACTACTTGATAAAAAGTAAGCGCCACCATCTCCTTCATCCACCCATCAAAACACATGAAAAGTTTACTTCAAATTCTATAGGAAGTGGCAGTCTAATTGTGAAATTAAAAGGTTTTTTTGAGTAGTAGAGTAATGGGAATATAGGCAATTTTCATTAACAAGGAATTTTTAAATCACTGCTGCCACTAAATTATACACTAAATCTATTGAAGAAGTATCTCTCCCTCACTTGATTGAGAACATAGAGAATAAATGGGGGAAGTATTTAACAGAAGAGAGCCCTCAGATACCAAGATAATCCACTTACATCCTCATGTGGTAGACATATTTAGAAGACACCAGTGGCTAGGGTTCTTCAAGTTGTTGAAAGGGTATGATGATGTCCTTGCCTTTGAATTTTCCATGGCTCTGAATTCGTAAACAACATACAATGCCACGACTATGGTGATGGGATTGACTATCTCAAATAGCCCTGAATTGATTAGCAGAGTGACAAACTTACCTCTAGGGATCAAGTGGAGCAAAGAAGAAAAAGCCACTAGTGTCACTTCTAAAAAGAATTTCTTCACTACCAATGAAAATCCTATTGAGGACAAGAATGGAGTTAGCAGGGAATTCCTACCTTATCCTTGGGATGATTGACCTACCATATTTTGAAATACATCTCTTGCGAGAGAAGAATGAGTGTGGTATATGACTACCACTTTAGATTACTTCATGTACTCAGATTCTAGGTAGTATTTCCTCTTGCTCAAAGGCTTAGTGTGCCATACTTCCTCCTATAGTCCATTAGGGACATGCGTCAAAAAGTGAGAGAGGGAAAACACCAACACCCAGGCAACCATGGCCTCATTAAACTAATAGTGGTGGATGCCTTGAGAAAGTTAATAATCCCTGTCCTTTGGTCCAAATTCATAGACATGGATAGAGAATCCTTCGTTGAGACATAGACCCTCACACTAGGTCAGACCCTAGCCTCTAGTGTTAGAGGAAGAGATGGGAAAATAGATGAAGAATAAGAAGTTGAAAGGACAGAAGAGGACGAAGAAATAGGGTCAGAAGAAGAGGAAAGAGAAACAGAAGTAGAAAGGATAGTAGAAGAACCAGAGGTAGAGGTAGTAGGAGAAAAAGATGAAAAGGAAGAAGGGGAGAAACATGAAAAATCAAGTCTTGAGAAAACGATTGAACACAGAGAAACAAAGATACCCCCAAAGGAAACAAGTTTTTCTCTAGGAACCACTGAACATGAGGTAGCTACAAATTTAGCTAACTTAAGAACCCCAGTCAAACCTAAAAGAAAGAGACAAAGGCAAGACCCACTATATTTTAAGACCAGGAGCAAGCAAGGGAGTTGATAAACTCCCACAAAGGTCCCCATCACAATCGAGAAGTCCCCAAGCAAGAAAGAGGAGGTGGGACCAACTGAAGGAAAAATTGAAGAGGTCATTGGTGAGCTCCAGTATTGCAGCAATGATGCTGCAATTCCTGGGACTCCCTACTTTACTCTTATCAACTCGGTAGTTCGTAACAAACTTGGAAATGACGGTGCTATATGCACAAGTACTAGCTCTTACTGCAAGCTGTCACTTGATTAGCGGGCACAAGTTCGCTAGGAGCTCAGGCCAACTTCTATGAGTTCTCAAAAGAAGCTTTTAACTATGATGGATGAAAGCTAACTCAAAAGAGGCTAGTCTACTTGTAGAAAGAAGATGAAAGTTGAAAGGAAACGCAAACCCTAGTTTTACCCACTAACCCTACTTTTGCAAGAAAAGAGATGGAAACTACTAAAATGGATGCCATTGACTATTGAAAAGGTGAAATGCATGTATTCAAGCTACTTCTAAAGGAAAATATGGAAAAATAATCTTTTTGTACTTTTGAGCAATTTTCTGCAGAATTATTATGCTTGTGTTGTAAATATTTGTGACTGTGCAGAGGTTTGGTGGCGAAAGGAAATGGAGTGGGCATTTGCAGGAGGTTGGGAAGGTGTGGAGGGGACCTACGGAGTCCCTAGTACCCTTCTAGAGATTTCCACTATGATCAGACTTCAAAATATCACTCGCATGAACTTCTACAGGAGGCTGCAGGGGATCTATAGGAAGTTCTACAGGAGGTTCTATAGGAAGAGGCCGAAAGTGGTTTTTGGAGGTATGAAGGTGGAAAAACGGTGAGAAAAGGGAAATTAAGGTTGGATGGAGGTGTTAAGGGGTCTATTTCCTTGTGAATGAAGATCAGGAGTGAAGGAGATGGTTGGATTTGTTCAAAGGTTAAGGAAGCAATTTTGCACAAGAACGTAGAAATCAGGGCAGTTTGGGAAAGTATGGCAAATAAGTGAAGGAAATATTGAGAGAGGGATTGAAGCAAGTTGTGTGATGGAAGAATGATAAGCTGGAGTGTCTTACAGGTGAGATGCACACTTCTTTTCAAAACTGACCCAAGCAAGAACTAAGAAAACATAGTTTTACCTATTTTTGACCTAATTTTGACCTAAAAACCAGAAAAGTGCTGAACAAAACTTTATGGACAGGAAGTTATGCAAAAAATCTATGTAAACTGAGCAAGAAAAGATCTAAGCTTGTAAACACAATTGATATCAACTTCTCCAACTCGAAATCTAACACTAGCAATTGCATTGGAAAGCAAAAACAGTGTTTTGGTGGCAGTGAGAGCGACTTGGTCTCAATTCATTGTCCCAAGGAGGGAGAAAGGAGATCAAGGCCTGCTTGGTAGTCTTTTTGTGGATAATTTTCTGTTATCAAACTATCTAATCAACTTGAAGCAAGAACAACCATTCTAATCATAAAAAACAAACTAAGTAACAAAGCAAGATTTAACCTAAATAACATAAATTATTTTATGAATGTAAGAAAAACACATATAAATACACAAAGGAGGTGTTGGGAACTTGGGTTGGGCCCAACCCTAAGAGCTACAACCCCCTAGGAAAGATCAGTGCTGGTTCAAAGCTAGATTCATCTTCATTGATCAAACAAATAATAGCTACATCACAAAACTGTCTGCAAAAAGAGCTCGAAAATGAGCTGAGTACAAGGCTGCACTAAAGTGTGAAAATAGACTATCAAATGGATAACCTACTAAGGCTTGAAGCCTTCTTATTTATATAAGTGAGGACTCCCAATAGTCCTCCTAAACTTTAGGAACTCAGTTGCCCAAAACTGCAGATAACAACCACTTTACTAGACTTGATCGGCTGCCCCTTGAAATCATCTTTTGTGGGCTGTTGAACTCCGAGTTGTTGATGGATAACTCAAGGAAGGGGCCATTTAATGTAGGAGACACCCCTCCTATAAGTCCTTAGCCTTGTTTCTTCGAGTTTGGCTGCCAATTTGCTCATAAATGCCTGATCTTGGTCCAAAAATGTCCAAAATTCTGCCATAAACACTCATTAGACTTTGTGGTAACATGACTATCCCCATTCACTCAATTAAGACAAATATATTCAAAAACATGCACTAAACTATGGATAATGGTGGATTAAAAGAAAATAATAAGCAGAATGAGCCCATAGTTACCCATTTCTGGGGCTCATCATCACCCCCCTGCTGAATGTGTTGCTCATCCTCTGAGTAACTAATCCAGTTCTTCATCTTTGATAGATTTAACAGCCTCCCTGACATCCCAGGCCTATGAGGTGATGTCCTCTTCTCTTTCATGAAAACTTGACTTTCTGTCCACTTCCTCCCATTGTTTATGTTCCTCCTCTTCCTTAACCCCTTCCAACAATCCTAGCAGTAGTGGAGGACTGAACTTAAGGCCAATCCAGTTGGTTTTCAAGTTTTACATTGATTGTTTGTATAGGGGTACTCTCCTCATATCTTCCCTCATTCTAGTTGGGGAGTGATACTCCCTTATCTTTAGGCTATGGGACAATGTATTCCATCTTCTTGTGCAAGCATGAAGGTAGTTATCACCAAACAGTCTTTCCATATCTTCAAAGTGAGCAATAGCCTGTGCTTGCCTTTCAACATAGTCAGGTGCAATCTGAGGGTTGTCTGCAAGGTGCTGGTGGGCATATATGAGAGTTGAGGGATCTTCTGGTTCTACCCTTATCATGAGGGGCTCACTTAGCTCCTTGGTCATAATCTTCTGAATTTCTACTGCCCTCTTTTCCTCACGGCTCAACCAAGAAGCCATAGCCATGAGTTGTAGGTCTCCTAATGCAGCGTTTTGATCCCATACATTCATGTTAGGAAGTGCCAGGTTGTGTACATAGAATTCCGCTAACTTGGCCTTATCTTCAGCTGAGCTACTATCACACAAATGCATAAACTGATTATAATTCTGGAATGGATTTGTGCCCCTTTGGGCCAATGTTTTAATTTGAAATTGAAGCCATTGGTCTTTAAGATATAATGCATAGGATCTATCTGGTTGTCTACATTGCAAGGCTTCTATTGCCCAGCTAGCCATGCAGGCCATTTTGGCTTCTTTTTCTTGTAGCTACTGTTTTAAAATCTGCACTTCATCTACTACCTAAGACTCTTTTTCTTACAATAGTTTCATTATCATTTCAACATCAGCCTGTGGCTCTCCCTCTTGCTACTATTTTTCTATTGCTTCATTGTCAGTTAGGGGACCTTCTTGCTGTTGTTGCCCTCCCAAAATGGACAACTTATCTCCCTTATGAATTTCCTGTTGCTGTAACTGCTTTTTCAGCAGTTCATTTTCTTCCTGTAGCTGGGCTCTTTTACTGCTTTCTATGTGCCTTACCATGGCCAACTCCCCTCTTAATTCCTTTAGCTTGTCCTCCATGTGCCCTATGTCTTCAACTCCTTTAGATTTAGCAATTTGCATCCATGTGTGGGTTTTGACCCTTTCTTTTCCTAATTCAAAGAATAGAGGCATAGCGAATTTCTGTGGGATGATCTTCCCACCCTCTAGCAGATTGTAATAGGAGCCTAAATTAGGTTGAGGGCTTGGTTCAGGTATTTCTTTGGCCTTGCCTTCCCCTTGTGACTGTTCTGTTGCCTTCTCCTCCAATTTTTTAGTTTTTTTAGCTTGGCTAGTGTTTCCTATAGAGATTTTTCAGCTTCCTGTAGAATTGCCTTTGAGTCCATCAACTTGATTCTTTCCTTCTAAGTGGAGGTTTTGGGGCTTCCTCTCTCATAGGTGATAGATATCTTGGAGGGAGATTCTACCTTCTTTTCAGTGGGTGTATCCTCAATAAAAATTGGTTCCTTTGATGGTGGCTGGGGTTTGCCCACTTTGATCCTGGTGCTTCTTCTGGCTTTAAAATACATGGAGGTTTGCCTTTTTCTTTTTCCTTTTTGTCTTGCTGGTGTGCTTAATGCAGCAAGCACAGCTGCTGCTTCCCTTGCCAATGTTTCAGGGGATGTTTCTTTCTGCTATTCTTTTCCTTCATTTCCTGCAGCCTTTCTTATGTCCATTGTTTCTGCTTGTGTTTCTGATATCTCTGGTGGTGTCTTTTCTTTTCCTTGTTGGGTCCCAGCCTTGGCTGTGGCAGTCTTCTTTTGGGCTTTCTTGGCCTTTTTCTTCTCAACATTCGTCCTTTTTCTCTTCTCTGTTTTTGATTTTGTCTCCTTTTCTGCCTTAGGCTTAGCAGTAGTTTTGTCAAATTTCTCCTCTTCTTCCTGTTTCTCCTCTGTTTTTCCTTTTGTTTGAATTTCTTGTGCTTCCTCATTACTATTCTTTTCAAATTCTTCAGTTTGCTCCTCCTCTTCATTGCTGGATGGACTAATGTCCTTAGTCAATGTTTTGATGTCATCATCCCTGGACATATTTCTGAAAATTTCCCAAGCTATGGGGATAGTATATGTGTGTAAGGCATCTTCTACCAACAGTTTGATGAGCCCATGGTGGGCCAGCTAGTCTGGGATCCTTGCATTTAGCTTGGTGCCACATTCTTTCAAAGACTAGAGGAGGAAATATGGGAGACACAGTTTTCTAGCTGGAGGTAGGTCCATCCCATATCTCAATTCATGCAACAACCTAAAGTGATAACCATAAATTATGCTAAATCTCCCTTCACATGTGATATACTTCATTATTTGGTAACTGACTTCACTCCATACAGGAGGCAAGTTGTCCTTCTGACCCCATTTTTATCCTCTACAGGATGCTCCTCGGGCTGAAAAAATGTCTTCTTAGTAACCTATCCCAATGATTTCTCCTCCTTGCTCCAAGGGAGCCCAAGTGGAAGTCTTGTGATTCTACTGGTGAAATCGGGTGTGAGCTCTAGGGTCAGACCCCTAAAACTGACTGTAGCATGTGTTTTTGAATGGGGTCTTAGGGACATCAAAAATTCTTCAGTCACCTCCTCATCATATCCCTGAATTCTTTCAAAGAAGGGTATCCAGTTTTCCCTAGTGAAGAGGGCCACCAACTCAGGGTGCTCATGCAATTTGCTAGAGTTTAAAGGTTCTTTTCTCATGAATCCTCCTGGCATGGTGTTGAGTGCTTGTTTTAAAAAAAAATGCTGAGGTGAGAAAGCAGGCAAAACTGAAACAGAGGATAGCTGAATTTTGTCTTTTCCTAAAACCAAATAATGATTTTCCTGTGTGCTTCTCCTTACAACATCAAATTGAAATATTTCCCCTATTTTAAACTGTTTTTATCCTGAATTTGACTCTCTGCTTTTGAAAAGAATTTTTTTTGACAGAACAGAGGATAAATACACAGGTTCTTTTCAGAGAGTAGACAAATATGCAAATTCATTTTTTTTCACACAGGCTGGTTTCTACGGTTGCATGTATTTTACTTACATTAGAATTTGAGAAAGAAGGAGATAGATTTCGAATGCAGAGAAGAAAATAGAGAACTGTGTAGAACTCAGGGAAAATATGCAGGCAGACTTTTAAGCTTCACTCTCTTTTTTCAATCCAATGTCATGTTTTTAATCCACCACCTTATTCAAATAAGTCATATGCAGAGAGGTTTCCCAAGCCTACCTCATTTCAAGCTCGAATTTTGACAAAAATCCTGGGTTTTCCTTCTATAGAGTTGTTCTCTGCCTTTCCTATAGAAATCTTCCGGCTCCTGTAGAATGCAGCAGTGCTCCTGTAGAGCCCGATAGGCGGGAGGGTTTTGAAAAATTGGCAGAAAACTGGCGGAGGATGACTGGTTTGCTACTCTGGAAGTGGTAGGTGAGTACTGCAGTCGAGAACGTCGTGAATGAAGAATGAAACAAAGGGTGGCGAAGGCTTCAACCGCACTGTCCTTTGACGGTTGGTGTAATCCATGGTGAGGAGATGAGGTGGCCGGATGGGTATGTTATCCCCATCCGGACCGTTGGCCCTACGTCACGGTCATTATGGTTCTGCATGCCACCTAACTGCCATCATCTCCCTTACTCCCGTTATACGCTGCCACCACTACCAGTCCTGAATGTTTTTTCCCGAATTGACATACCACACATGTTGGCTGCATATCTGACCGATAGTTTGAATTTGACAGGCCTTATTTGAATTCCACGAGGGTGTATAACTGAATGAGGGTGGCCAGTTAGCTGGCCACCGATTCCATTCAATCATGACCATTCCCACAATTCATGCGGTTTTGAAATATTATTCATGCAATCAAGGAATAGGTTTAGGCACTTACCTGCTTAGCCGCTATTGTGTTATGCATATTTCGGACTTTGGCACTTCATTTCTTTATTGTTGTTGCTGCTTGCATTCTGCATGCTCAGCGTTGGGCCTTTACTGATGATATCACATTCAAACATTGCTCCTTGCATGCTTCATACGTCCTACTGCGCTGACCCAGTCTCTGGAGTATGTTTTTCAAAGGGATCAGCTGCTACAGGAATCCTGTAGGATTTCCTGTAACTGCTTCTCCTTCTGAAATTTAGGCTAATATTTGAGTAGGAAAACAACTGCTGAAGAAGGTATCGACTGAAAAGGAATCCCAGATGGAAGGTATCAGGTAGGAGTGAGCAAAAATGTTGCTGCTTTTATTTGTAATTACTTTTTTTGGTTTGCAGATTGAAGGAAACAGAATTTCTGTGTGTGACTGTGCAGGGACACAAAAAAACGAGTGAAATGAAGGTGTACAGGGGTGGAATGTTGACATAGTAAGATGGATGGTGGCAGGGAGGTTCACAGGCCTCATAGACAAATTTCCAACCCTCGGGTCCTCCTTTGAGATTGATTTTGGCCTTTCTGTAGTTTCTACAGGATCCCCCTGTAGAATATACAGAGTTTCCAGTAGGATGCGAAATTTCAGACCAACTGAGACCAAAAGTTAGGAAAGGATAACAGTGATGGGGGGATGGACTGTGAAGGGTGAATGCAGCCTGGCCATGTCTTTTTTTCCTCTTTGTGTGACCCTCCTACAACCTGCAATGATCCTCTTGCGACCTACAATTTATTCAAAAGAAGTTAGGTTTTTCTTTTTTTTTTCTCTCTCTCTCTTTTTTTTTTTTAGTTTGAGAGAGTTGGGGTGCCTCCAGGAGGTTTTCACCCCCAGTGCCTGCCCTGGGCGCCTCCAAGAGGTTTTCACCCAGGGATCTTTTATTCCATTTTTCTTTTTCTTTTTTTCTGTGTTTTTTCTTTTTCTGTTTTTTTCTCTCCTTTTTCTTTTTTTTTTTAGCTCAGGGTGTAGGTAGAGTGGAGACAGGGACCTGCTCCATCACCAACACTGATTTACCCAGAGTCTCAATGAACTCCTGCTTGGGATGGGGCTTCCTGTAGATCTTCAATCTATGCCCATTGATGAGCATGGGGATGGCTTCTTCATCAATGGTCCGGATAAGGACTGAACCATTGTCATTGCATGTTTCTACTCTATATGGTCCCAGACATCTTGTCCTCAGCTTGCCCTTGAAATCCTTATATCTTGAATCATACAGCAGCACCCAATCTCCTGACTGAAATTGTTTCTCTTTGAGGTGCCGGTCATGCCATGTCTTTCTTTGAAGTTGGACTACCTCTGAGTGGAGGAGGGCCTGCATTCTCTGTTCATCTAATCCATTTAGCTGAAGAAATCTTTCTTGTTGTGTATGGCTGAGATCTAGGTCCAGTTGAGTTGCCATCCTCAATGTGTTATATTCAAATTCTATGGACAACAAAGCCTTCTTCCCATAGACCAGCTCATAGGGTGTGAAACTTGTGGTGGTTTTCCAAGTAGTGTTATAGGCCCAGGTGGCCTCAACCAATCGATCTGCCTAATCTTTTCTGCTACTACTCACTACCTTAGTCAAAATCCCTTCCAAAGCTCTGTTAGTGACTTCCACCTATCCATTTGCTTGCGGATGATAAGGGGTGGAAGTTATGTGCTTAATATTGTGATGTGTGAGCAGTTCTTCAATCAAATTGGAGGTAAACTGACTTCCTTGATCTGTGACTAATTCTCTTGGGTAACCAAACTTGTAGAAGATATTTTCTCTCAAAAACTCAGCTACTTTTTCTTCTGTTGTTGCTTTGATTGCCTTTGTTTCTGCACACTTGGTTAGGTAATCCGTGCACACAATGATGTAAGACATTTGTTTTGAAGGAGGGTTGATAGGACCCACAAAGTCCATGCCCCACTTCTCAAATGGCTCGAAATTCACTTGAGGCTGCAAGGGCATCTCATCCTTTGGAGTAGGTTTCCCCATCCTTTGAAATCGGTCACATTGTCTGATGTATCTCCTGACATCTTGATGAAGAGTGGGCCAATAATAACCTGCCTGTAGAATTTTGAAGGCAGTTCTCTTTTCTGCAAAGTGGCCCCCACAGGGCCCATCATGACATGTTAGGAGGATGTCAAAAACTTCCTCCTCCCTGACACATCACCTCAAATTCTGATCTGGGCCAAGTTTAAAAAGATTTCCCCCAATCCAAGTGAGTGGGGCACTTTTCCTCACGATCTTGCTCTTCCCTTTTGAGGACAAGTGTGGTGGAAACTGTGCTGAAACTAAATAATTTGCTATATCAGCAAACCATGGAGAGAGTGCTAAATAGAAAATAGGTTTTCATCTGGCATTTGATCATCCACCTTTCCTTCTTCACCTGCAGGCAGATCTAGTCTAAACAGAAAATCAACAACAACATTTTCCTTACCTGGCTTATCAATAATGGTCAAATCAAATTCCTGCAATAAAAGTAACCATCTAATTATACGAGCATTTACATTAGGTTTATTCATCAAATACCTAATTGCAGCATGATCAGTATGTACGAATGTTTGATAGCCAGTGATGTAGTGTCTGAACTTGTTTAGGGAATGGACTACAACTAGGAGCTCTTTTTCAGTTACAGTGTAGTTTAATTTTGCCTTGGACAGGTTTTTACTGACAAAATATATGGCATACGGCAGGTTCTCTTCAACTTGTCTTAAGGCTGCTCCTATAGCTTTGTTCGAGGCATCTGTGTGAATGTGGAAAGGTAGGGCCAAGTTTGGACCTCTCAAGATTAGGGCAGTTATCAGATTATCTTTCAAGGCATCTAGAGCCTCTTGATAGTTGTCAGTCCATATGAACTCAACATCTTTTCCCAAAAGACCAAGCAATGGAGAGGCTAGCTTACTAAAATATTTAATGAATTTTCTATAATACCTTGCTAAGCCCAGAAAACTCCGAACATCTCTTAACGTTTGAGGAGGCTGGACCCTTTGGATGATAGCAATCTTGTTGGGATCCACCTGTAAACCTTGTTGAGAAATTGTATGACCTAGAACAGTGCCTTCAGTCATTAGGAATTCACATTTATTAGGACTGAGAGATAGGTTCATTTCAATACACTTGGCTAAAACTTTCCTCAGGTTAGTCAAAGCTCTTGGAAGTTAGAACCATAAGGGGTAAAGTCATCCATATAGATTTCCAGTGAATCATGAACCAGCTTAGCAAATATGTTCAATACTACTCTTTGGAAAGTGGCAGGAACATTGCACAACCCAAAGGGAAGGACCCGATAGGCAAAGGTACCCCATGGACAAGTAAAAGTGGTCTTATCTTGGTCTTCTGGGCTGATTTGGATCTGGTTGTACCCGCTAAACCCATCTAGGAAGGAAAATAACTTCTTCCCTGCCAGGCCATCTAACACTTGATCTATGAAAGGCAAAGGGAAATGGTCCTTCTTGTTGGATTTGTTAAGTTCTTGATAATCTACACAGATTCTCCACTTCTCGTTTTTCTTTGGCACAAGCACCAAAGGAGAAACACATTCGCTGTCAGAGATGGGGTAGATGAATCCCTCATCCAACAACTTTTGCAGTTCTTCTTTGAAAATTTCCTTAAGGGCTGGATTCATCCTCCTTTGAGGCTGCCTGACTGGTTTACAATCTTCTTTAATGTAAATATGATGAGTATAGACTGAGGGGTGGACTCCCTTCATCTCCTTATAGCTCCAAGCAAAAGCATCCAAATGGCTGTTCAATAAGCTACACAACTCTTTCTCCTGAGAGGTGGATAGGGATGAGTTGATCTTCAAGGTTCTTTATGGGCCAAATTCCACATTCTTAAATCGGAGAGAGGTCGGATCAGCCACACAGAGATCAACTAAAGCATTGGCTTGTTTTTCTTCCACCAACTCTTCTAATGGCAACACACTGGGGGGGTGGATTTTGAATCAAATTCTCAATAAGATCATCTTCGATTTGAGGACCCCCCTTGGTAGCTTCCACTGTGCACAATGGTGCAGAGTAGACTTCATCATCATCTTCCTCCTCCAACCAGAGAGGTAAGTCATGTTCTAGTAGAGGTTGGGCAGGAGGATATAGGACTAGCTGTTTGGACATATGCCCATTCTTGATGGTCATGCTCCCAGCTCGAAAACTGATGTAAGCATCTGCAGTAGCTAACCAAGGCCTTCCCAAGATGAAAGGATATCCAGTGAGCTTTTCCTTTGGTTGAAGAACCAAGAAGTTAGCGGGGTACTCCCAGGAATCAATGGAGACCATGACATCTTCCACAATCCCCTCAGGAGTCACAGTGGAGTGGTATGCCAACTGCAGTACTATTGAGGTCTTTCTTAGGGAACCTTGAAGGTTGAGTTTGAGCATAGTGTCCCTGGTCATTATGTTAATGTCAGCCCCTAGATCAATCAAGGTGTGGGGGATTATGGTGCCATTGATGTGGACATCAACTACAAGACTCCCAGGGTCCAGATATTTTGGACAGATTACCTGTCCCAATATCAGGTCAGACAGTTGTCCTATGACATTGATAGTTGGGGCATCTCTCTTGCGCCTGCATAGGTGCCTAAAACACTTCTCTTTGATCAACTTGTTGTAGATTGGTACATCTTTTATGGCCTGGAGAAGTGGTATTTTTACACATAACTGTTTTAGTTCTCCTAGAAGTTCAGTTTCTTCTGGGGTCGGTTGTGTAGTTCCAGTTAGTCTCTCAGGAAAGGGCGGAATGGCTTTTGGTTCACTTTCCTGTTTCTCTTCCTCATCCTCCTTAGGAGGAGGTTGGCTATCTGGGAAGACCTTCATAGGTTGATCTCCTGAATCTCCATAGCATAGGTAGGGCATGTTGTTTCTCCAGTGTATACCTGTTGGGCCTGTTTGTTATTGGGGTTCGGGTTTGGTTGGGAAGGTATCTGGGGTTGTCTTGGAGGAGCAGGAGGTAATGGTTGTGGTTGAGCAAGTGGTGGAGGCAAAAGAGAAGGAGGAGAGTTTTAATGGGGCCTCCACCTCTGATGAGGCGCATTCCACTAAGGTTGTGGCTGAGCGTGAGAATGAAACAAATGATCAGCTAGTTGAGTATGGTATTGAGATGGATATGACCAAGGAGGGGGTGTGGACCAGGAAGGATGAGTAGGGGGACCCCAAGAAGGCATGGAAGTGGCTTGATTGGGGTTGTAATAAGTTTGGGATGTCCCTTGCATTCCCTTCTGGTAAGCTCTGGGTCCATGTGGCCTCCTTTGGTTCATGAAGTAGAGTGATTCAATGGCTCCTTCAGCCCCTTAGTACATAGCTTTAAATCCAAGCAAAGAAGGGCACTGATTGGTAGGATGGTCTTCTTCATAGACAAAACACACTTCTACGGAGTGCAATGGACATTCGTTCCTAGGATGCTTTCTAGTGCACCTAGGAAAAAAGATGGCCAAAGCCCTCTCGGCTTCCTCTTGCTTCTTTTGGATTCTCAAGGTATCTTTTTGCATGGCAATAGTCTGTCTCATCTCGCTTTTTAAATCTTCCATCTGATTTGCAAATTCATTTTTAAGGAATGAACTAGATAAGGGGGTACTGGCTAAAATTTGACTTCCCTCTACCTTTTTTTCTGGCTGCCCTAGAATGGTTTCTAAACACAGTCTTTATGTCATCGTAAGGTAGCTGGTAAATGTCTCCCCCAACCAACAAATGGAGGGTATCTAGAAGGTCTTTAGGGACTCCTCTGAGCAGACCCAACTTCAGAGATTCGAGGTCAAGTGTGCACCTGGCCCTTTTATAACTGAGTTGAAACCTCTCTTCATAGTCTTCTAAAGATTCATCACTTCCCATGGTCATTCGAAAGATTTCTTTCTTTGTATCCTTTGACCTACAGTAGTCCCAATATTTGTTGTTAAAGGCTTGCGCATCTGAGCCCGAGTTGTGATATTGTTTCCAGGTGACCCTATGAACCAGCGTAGTGCTGCATCCTTGAGGGTAGAGGGAAAGAGTTTCAACTTTTGCTCGTCTTCTGCATAGTCATAGGTTCGACAAAGGAAAACAAACTCAAACAAGAAGGTATCAGGGTCTTCAGTGGTCAATCCATGGAAATGAGGTAAGGCTGAGGGACTTATGTTTTTCATCTTTGTGTCCCCATTGGTCTCTCGGATGGGGAAGACACCTTCTATTCTCTCCCCACTTCCTCTACCGTTTCTGTTTTCAGCCATGGTCTCAGGGGGAATGGTTTCTTGCTCTTCTTCTATTATAGGATCTTCGTATATCTCTGGAGGTACACCTATAGGTTCTTCTGGATCACTGCCACCAAAAGAAGAGAGAAGGGTGACTGTGTGATGTGGTGGGGGTGTTGCGTAGGAATTTTCCTGAATTGTCTCTGTTCCTATGAGGCATGAAAGGAAATTTTTTTTTTTTGGGTGAATTTTTTATTTATTTTTATTTTTATTTTTTTGCTTGTACCTGCAAAAAATGAAATGGATTGAACAACAACTTGCAACTAACTAAAATCTATCTTGCTGAAATGAAAATGTAGAATTGAAATGAAAGCAGGAAATGACTAATCTATTTTGCTGAAATGAAATTGCAGAATTGAAATGAAAGCAGGAAAAGACTAATCTATTTTGCTGAAATGAAATTGTAGAATTGAAATGAAAGCAGGAAATAGCTAATCTACGCTTGCTGAAATGAAATTGCAGAATTGAAATGAAAGTAGGAAATGTCTAATCTACGTTTGCTGAAATGAAATTGTGGAATTGAAATGAAACAAATACTCTACTCTTGCTGAAAGAAACTACTTAGCAGAATGTTGTAGTAGAAAATAGAAGAAAAGCAATAATCACAAAATAATCTGACGCTTCCCCGACAACAGTGCCAAAAAGATGGTGAGCTCCAGTATTGCAGCAATGATGCTGCAACTCCTAGGACTCCCTACTTTACTCTTATCAACCCAGTAGTTCGTAACAAACTTGGAAGCGACGGTGCTATATGCACAAGTACTAGCTCTTACTGCAAGTTGTCACTTGATCAGCTGGCACAAGTTCGCTAGGAGCTCAAGCCAAATTATATGAGTTCTCAGAAGAATATTTTAACTGTGATGGATGAAAACTAACTCAAAAGAGGCTAGTATACTTGCAGAAAGAACATGAAAGCTGAAAGGAAACACAAACCCTAGCAAACCCTAGTTTTACCCACTAACCCTACTTTTGCAAGAAAAGAGATGGAAACTAATGAAATGGATGCCATTAACTATTGAAAAGGTTAAATGCATATATTCAAGCTACTTCTGAAGGAAAATATGGAAAAATCATCTTTTTGTACTTTTGAGCAATTTTATGCAAAATTATTATGCTTGTATTTTAACTATTTATGATTGTGCAGAGGTTTGGTGGCGAAAGGAAATGGAGTAGGCGTTTGCAGGAGGTTGGGAAGGTGTGGAGAGGACCTAAGGAGTCCATATTACCCTTTTGGAGATTTCCACTGCAATCAGACTTCGAAAAATCACTCGCATGAACTTCTACAGGAGGCTGCAGGGGATCTATAGGAAGTTCTACAGGAGGTTCTACAGGAAGAGGCCGAAAGTGGTTTTTGGAGGTCTGAAGGTGGAAAAATGGTGGAAAAAGGGAAATGAAGGCTAGATGGAGGTGTTAAGGGGTCTAGATCCTTGTGAATGAAGATCGGGAGTGAAGGAGATGGTTGGATTTGTTCAAAGGTCAAGGAAGCAATTTTGCACAAGAACGTAGAAATCAGGGCAGTTTGGGAAAGTATGGAAAATAAGTGAAGGAAATATTGAGAAAGGGAGTGAAGCAAGTTGTGTGATGGAAGAATGATAAGCTGGAGTGTCTTACAGGTGAGCTGAACACTTCTTTTCAAAACTAACCCAAGCAAGAACTAAGAAAACAGAGTTTTACCTATTTTTGACCTAATTCTGACCTAAAAACCAGAAAAGTGCTGAACAGAACTTTATAGATAGGAATTTATGCAAGAAAGCTATGGAAAATGAGCAAGAACATATCTAAGCATGTAAACACAGCTGATATCAACTTCTCCAACTCAAAATCTAACACTAGCAATTGCAATGGAAAGCAAAAACAGTGTTTTGGTGGCAGCGAGAGTGCCTTGGTCTCAATTCATGGTCCCAAGGAGGGAGAAAGGAGATCAAGGCCTACTTGGTAGTCTGTTTGTGGATCCTTTTCTATTATCAAACTATCTAATCAACCTGAAGCAAGAACAACTATTCTAATCATCAAAAACAGCCTAAGTAACAAAGCAAGATTTAACCTAAATAACAGAAATTATTTTATGAATGCAAAAAAAACACATATAAATACACAAAGGAGGTGCTAGGCACTTGGGTTGGGCCCAACCCCAAGAGATACAACCCCCTAGGTAAGATCAGTGCTGTTTCAAAGCTGGATTCATCTTCATTGATCAAAAAAATAATAGTTACATCACAAAACTGTCTGCAAAAAGAGCTCGAAAATGAGCTGAGTACAAGGCTGTACTAAAGTGCGAAAATAGACTATCAAATGGATAATCTAATAAGGCTTGAAGCCTTCTTATTTATACAAGTGAGGATTCCTACAGTCCTCCTAAACTTTAGGAACTCGGCAACCCAAAACTGCTGATAACATCCACTTTACTAGACCTTCTCGGCTACCCCTTGAAATCATCTTTTGTGGGCTGTTGAACTCCGAGATGTTGATGGAGAACTCGAGGAAGGGGCCATTTAATGCAGGAGACACCCCTCCTATAAGTCCTCAGCCTTGTTTCTTCGATTTTGGCTGCTAATTTGCACATAAATGCTTGGTCTTGGTCCAAAAATGTCCAAAAATCATGGATTAAATCATTAGACTTTGTGGTAACGTGACTATCCCCATTCACTCAATTAACACAAATATATTCAAAAACATGCACAAGACTATGGAGAATGGTGGATTAAATGAAAATAATAGGCAGAATGAGCCCATATAGTTACCCCTTTCTGGGGCTCATCAGTCACCTCTCCAAAACCCATAACAAAGATTCCTATAGCATATGTAAGGAGGCCCACCACCAGATCAACCTCCTTCAAACAACCCAGGACACCAACCACCCTCCAACAAGAAGAAAAGGGGAAGCTACAAGAGGGATAGAGTATGCTACAAGAGGGGAAGAATGAGCTACAGGAGGAGCCAAATGAGAAACAAGAGGAGAAAAATACGACACAAAAGCTACAGGAGGTAGAAGCCTCCCCTAAAAAATTTTAGAATGACTTCCCATTGCTCCAGGAGCCTAGTCCACAAACTATATTAAGATCCTATTATAAATTCATTGAAGGAGGGATATTATTCCCTAGAAATTTGCAGTCCCACTTTTCTATGAGATAGAAGCAGAAAGAGGAAGAACCCACAGGTGGATGCAAATTTCTAAGTCTAATAAGGTAGATGACATGGGCCTCATGGAAGAAAAGGTCCTTGAAATGAGCAAAGAATTAAGTGAGATAATAATGAAGGAGTCCACATTGAAGGAGAAGCTACAAGAAAAAAAATGTGGTTGAGAGAGAAGTTGCAAGAGAGAAACCCAACTAGCCACCATGGCAAACCTCTCCATGGAGGCATTACAGTGCAGACAACCATCCAAGTCTTATGTACTCTTTCTCAAAGAGTAGTGGCTACAATTCCAAATAAAAAACTTAGCACAACATGGATCTATGCCATTTTAGGATTACAAATAGTTCATTGAATTTTGCAACCAAGCTAGCATGGAGAACAAAGAAAAATTGGCCAAGTTTTACATTCATAACCTCACTTTGATTGATATGAACATTTGGGATCCCAATGCAAGATTGGGGATACATAGCTGATGACCTTAACATTCTAGATGACTCATGAGGAGGCAAGAGCTGAGGAAGTGAAGAGAGTCATGACAAAGGAAGAAAAGGAACCATTATATATCAGGGTAGAGCTAGTGAGCCCAATGGTTGTCATTAGAAATCATAGCATCATCTCTAATGATGTTGACTTAGCACCGAAATACTTTCCAATCAGGAACACACCATCTTACATTTTGAAGTCAAATTTAGGTTGTTGGGAACAGAAAGCTTGCAAGCTTGCCAAATGAGATGGCATGCCTTACCCCACAACCTTTGGATCAGAGAATATCACTCTCCTAAAAGGTTGATGAATGCCTTGGAGAGGACACCCCTATATAAGAGGATCATGCAAAGATTAAAAGTTAAGTGGATAGGACTCAAGCTTAGTCCACCCTTGCTTCTAGGCCTACAGGAAGGAAGAGATGAAGCAGAAGAGTAGAAGGAGTGGACATAAATAGAAAAGAATGCAGGTTTCTATCCCCAAGAAGGCAAACCATCTGAGGAACCCTAGGATGTTAGGGAGGCCATCGAGGCCATGAAAGAAATTCACATAGATGATTGAGTTTCTCAAAGGATGAGCAACAATTTCAGTAGGGGGTGATGATGAGGCTCATCAATAGGTACATTATAAGGGTCATAATGCCACCCTCCAGCTTTAGAACTATCTATTTCTCACATTTATTTACAAATTTTGTTATATTATGCTTAGCGAGAGGGGTAAAAGATGTTTTTCTATGTCATGTGCCCTAATATGGTTTAATTACGAGAAATGGAGCATTTTTTAGATGATTTTCACGCAGGGGCTCAAAGTAGACAACAGGGAGAGATTCTAGGAGGTTTTCCACCTCCTTAAGTCCTTTAATCAGCCCAAGATCACAAAACTCTCTCTCATCAACTCGAGTTCATTGGCAGCCAAGCAAGTGCATTTAACGAAGATCAAGATCCACCATTCTCGAGTTATGGGAGACAAACATTCTTGTTTTCAAGGGAGTTGATAATATATAATCTCTTGTATAAATAAACATGTAAAAGATCTCATTAGGATTCAAGTTTTATTTTCAACTAGGTAGTTATTGAGCTCAAGTAATTGGCACTATTATTTTTTAATGTTATGTGATGTATTAGAAATTAACGCAATGATAATGAGAAGTTGCTTATTGGTTCATCATTGAGCTAGTTCCAGAGGGTTGAGGCTCTTCAGTTTGGGCCCAACCCCATTGGCTTAGGTCCATCTTGTGTATTTTTATCTCCTTTTGCTTCAGGATGCTTATTAGTTTCTTGCATTTCATTAGAAAACAACCCATCAAAATCCTATGATTGAAACCTCTACCTCATCTCTCCCATGGGAGCATGAATAGAAGGATCTACAATCACAACCCAAAAAAATTATGTTTATTATTTCTTGGAAGAAGATTTATGTTATTCATCTTGTTTTTCATGTGCTTACTATAGCTTAGGAGTTTATTTATTGACTAGATCAACTTTTTTGGCATAGATTAGATGGCATTCAAATTCAACTTATCTCTTCCACTACTAGTTGTTTCATTTTATCAATGATAAAAGGGTATATGTGTGTCATGATTAGAGGGATGTTTGGATCTATAAGAAAGAGCACCTTCACAACCTCCATCTTGGAATTCCTCACCCTCTTTTATGAATCCAAAATTTTGTCTTCAAAGTTTTGTTATTGAGATCATTTTCCTAGACCATCGTGAGAAATTCTCCTAGTGCAAAATAGACCTTCAAAAGGCTCTGATCTTGGCTAGGGGCTTTGGCCACCCTTCATCCATTTACCTCAACCTCCATCCACCTTGTCATCCCTTGAACCCATCATTTCCACCTCCTAAACCTTCTCAACAACCTTCCTGTAGCATTATAGGCCTTCCTGTAGCAACACAGGGCACCTGTAGCAACCTCCTATAGCAATACAGGGCACCTGTAGCAACCTCTTGAAGCACACCTGTAGCAACAAGTTTCCTCACCAGTTTTGACCTTTCCTGCCATTTGGACTTAGCTTAGAAGGAGGTTGACCCCCAACTATGACTCCATGATCAAGTGCATCTCGTAGGCCACTCCAAACCCTCCTTTTCTTTCACTGCAAAATAGAATAGTGTTTGTTTCCTTATCATAGATTTGACACAAATGGAACATTGGTTTACACGCAAGTGTGTGCTAGATAGATGATACATAGACTCTTGAGTTTTGATTTGATATGTTAGCTTCTTGTTTGCAAGTAGATTTGGTAGCTATATTGTTGGTTGAAAGATAATGTAGTTTCCTTTTTGCAAGTAGTGTAGCTCTTATCTTTTCATGAATTGATTCAATAACATTTTCAAGTTGAATTTCATAGAATTTTCCTTTTTATAGTTAGAGATAGCCTATAAATTTTACCTTCATTAGCCAATTTTCATTCTAATTCAGTAAGAGGAATGGTCTTGGAGCACTATTGATCAAATGTCCTAGTTGAGGGTGGCATGAGTAGAATCTCATCTGATGTGCATATAGCACTGTCACCTCAAAGCTTGTATGAACCTTAGGTTGATAAATAGAGTTGAGGAGCCCTTGGGATTTATAACACACTTGGTGCAATACCAGGGCTCACCACTTTTTGGCGTTGTTGTTGGGGATGTGTCTAGGTAGATGTTATTTTTGCTTAAGCATCGTTTTCTGTTTTGCATACAGTTTTGAAAAAGTAACATAAAAGAAAAAGATAAAATTTTATTTCATGCCTCGTAGGAATAGGGATACTCAAGGAAAATTCTTGCCAAACACCCCCACACCCTCAATAAGTCAACATTCACTCTTATTTGGTAATTGTCAGCTTCCCTCTCTGACTATAGGGGAGTTATACGAGCCTCTAGGTGAACAACCTGAGATCTTTGAAGAACCTATTAGGGAAGAATAAGAACCCACTTCACCTACCCAAACCATGGCTGAAAACATGAAAAATAAGGTTTTCCCTATCAAGGGACTGATGGAGAGGTTAGAATGAAGAATATAAGCCCTACTTCCCTTCCACACTTCCATGGCTTAACCTCTAAGGATCTTCATACCTTTGTGTTTGATTTTTTTGTTGTCTGTAGGACATATGACTATGCCTTTGATGACTAGAAGCTAAATCTATTCCCATCTACCCTTAAGGATGCAGCTGTGCGCTGGTTTATGGGTCTGCCTGGGGGTAGCATCACTGCCTGGGCTCAAATGCAACAAGCCTTTAATATCAAGTACATGGACTACTGTAGGTCCAAATAAATCAAGGAAGAAATATTTATAATGACTCTTGGACATGATGAATCCCTAGAGGACTATGAGAGATTTCAACTCAGTTATAGGAGGGCCAAATGCACCCTTGATCCTAAATCACTCAAGCTAGTTATTATCCGAGGGATCAGGGAGGACATGCTAGAAACTCTTAACATTCTTTCTTGGGGATATATCCATCAATTATCCTATGATTACATTAAAACAATGTTCAAAACTCACTCTAGTGCTGCTAGAAAGAAAGGTAGGGCTAGTCAAGGCTTTATGAGTTCCTCTCCTTCCACAACATCCATCAAGAATGAGATTGGGAAGATGTTGGAGGACTTTAAAAGTGAAATGTTTTATACCTCTGCTTTCAAATGGATACCATGTAGATAAAGAGGAAACAAGAGGAAGCAGAGATAGCCCTAGCTATTTTCTACCGTAAATGAACTAGAATGCACCCCATAAATGAATTCCCACTAAATGTCATAGAGATCTACTCAGTCTATGAGGAATACCATGCCATAGATAAATTTACTTATTTTCCTAGTTTAAAAGTTGTATACCAAGGGGCAAAATATGGGGCTAAGCAACTCTGCTTTATAAATCAAAGGAGGCCTCGAGGACCTTATCCATACCAACAAGGAATGCAAGGTGCATATTACACTTATTACCATCCCAAATAGAATGCACCCTTGGCACCCTGGTACTCTTCCACTCATCCATCATGGTCCACACATCCTTCTTGGCCTTATGCTCCTCAATATCCTCCTTAACCTTTCAATAAATAATTTCAGCCATATGCCCACCAACATCCTCAATGGAACAACCCATCACAAGGGTGGAGGCCTCAACTCAACAAACCTCCTTCTTTACTGTCTGCCTCTCCACCTCAACCAAAAATAACTCATCCTACTCCACCCAAGCAACCTCAGATACCCGCTCAATCCAATCTGAACCTGAATAACAAGCATGCACACCAGGTCTACGGTGGAGACACATCTTATCCTACCTATGTCGTGGAGATCCAAGAAATCAACCTTAGGTTCGGAAGAGTGCTTCCAGATAACCAAACTCCATCTGCACTTGAATAATTTGAAGAGGAAAAGGAAGAGAGTACCCCTCAATTAAATCCCCTCCTTTTCCTGAGATATTGATCCACCTGTCACGCGGAATAAGTCGATCTTGCGGACAAGATAGACCTTCCTAGAATCTAAAGAAGACCTAATGACAAGCAAACCAACCAGACACTATCTTTCTCTAAATATGCTTTTATAAACAATAGCAAATAAATGTTTTTAGGCCCTACCTTAGGTCCAACGCTAGCTTGTGGATTCCCTCGCTCCTTCGATCCAATGAGCTCCTTTTCGCGAATCTGCAAACACAAACAAGGCAAACAAATTAAATAGCACCTGAAAATCTAATTGCATAAAACATATTTAACACGAAAGTCAAGGAGTCCATGAAACAAATAACATAAGATACTTGTTGAGAAAAATGAGTTTGATTGTATTAATTCAAAAGAAGAAGAACCTTACAACCTTTACCTTGACGTTGTACAAGCTCCTCCCAGGGTCCAGCAAGAAGTCTCCTCTACTTTGACAAGTTTCACTCACTCCCCAATGAAACCGAAAAGGTATGTGATCTCTCCTCTTTAGGCTTAACTAGGAAGTCTTGATTTCACCAGCATTTACCCTCAAAAATGTTCAGCTTCTAACCTCCCTAGCAACCAGCCCAATGCCTGTATTTATAGTGCAATGGAGGGAGGTTACTAGGTCCTCCTTCAAAGGGATAAAGCCCTCCTTCAAAGGGATAGCTCCTCTCCTCAAGGGATTAGCTCCTTCTCTTTTGGGATGCATGAACCACCTCAGAGCGAACAATCCACGTCAAAATTCCTTCTAGAAACCTCTAGAATTAACCCAAAGTGAGTTTTTTTAAGATAAAACTTGCGCCTTTTGACTTTCACAGGGGTCCGCACCTACACCGTTAGGGATAGAGTGGGCAGGTCCACAATTTTTGTACACAGAAGGTGCAGGACCGCAGGTGACCATGAGAGAAAGTGCGGAACCAGAGTTACATTGATTTTTAATGTCTTTCTCTCATTTCCAAAGCTTGATTTGAAGAGCTGAGGTCTGAGACTTGCTTAGGAGGATAGTACAAGTGATGATAGACCCATACTGACTGCAAATAATCATGATGACAATATTTTTGTGTAACAGATTGCCCCCTAAAGTGCGAAGTCTGTAGTAGATGAGGATTTCTTATCATTTAGGAAGAGTGAAGTACTTTATCATTTCGAGGATCATCTTGTGGAGAACCCGGTTGGAACCTGTAAAAACATTCAATGCAAAATATATATATGAGATCATATCATTGCTGAGGTAGGCATTCCCATGCTCAGATCAAAACTGACTAAAAAAAAACTAACTACTGCTCTGATACAAGAATGATCTTGTAAAACATCACAAGTAAAGACTCATGTGGACACAGTATGGACGCAGCCATTTGTTTATGAATAGTCCATTATATAATGAATACAAAATTCCTCGCAGCCTGGATTGTGGAAACTAGATCCAGGGTCTTCATTTCTACTTCCCGAAATAGTATGATTCTATCCATGCGAATGAATGTGTTGATGTCGAACATGGTAGAAACCACTTGATTACCAGTCAATGATGTAAACTGTTAACAAGTGTGAGAGAAACCACCAGTGATGTCAATGGCTCTCAAAGTACCCAGTACAATCCATGAGATGCGAATAAATATGTTGATGTCGAGCATGTCGCAGAATCCTTTGATCGAAAGTCAATGATGTAAACTGTCGTCAAAGGCGAGAAACCTGCCATTGATGCATGCAGATCTCAAGGTACTGACGATTCCTAGATCATCTTTCTAGATAATGAGCTGATGTCGATAGAAAGCGATCCGTCGCAGGCAAGCCCACAACACGAAATCATAGATCAAGTTGAAGAAATTTAGTTGCAAGAACTGACTCAGGGATGGTCAAGATGGATGACAGATATTTTGCAGATGAATGGCTTATTGGCAGTGACCTCTTGAACACATAACGACACGACAGATGGTTTGGTGACAATTGACCCAAAGTTAATACTCAGAAACCGGCTGAAGACTTTCAATGTGGTTTGATCAACTGTTAGGCAAAGGATTTCCCAACCCAGATGAATAAAAGTGTCGTGTTCAAGAGCGGTTACAAAGTATGACAAACATGCTCATTTTTCTCTCTTTTCCCCCACCATTTCTGGCAAGTACCTCTTTATTTTTGACAAGCTTGAGGAGGATAACATTTGCTTGATTATAAGCTCATCCTTCGGATGAGTCCAACTTAGTTTAAATTCGAACCCTAAGAAGGAGTGGTTCATTCCTGTTTGTATTTGAACAGGTCCTTTACTGTGAAATTTTAACGAGTCCAGTATAGGAGAAACTCGGCGTTTTTCAATTTTAGAGAGTCTGAAAAAACTTAAGAAGACTCCAGGGTTGACCTTTTTCGTAAATTTTTGTCTCCCAAGCCCAAAAAAGTATAAAATAATACTTGAGAGAACCGCTTGATCTTTTACAACCAAGGAGTACTTTTCGTCATTAGTGCCTTTGACCTGAAAAAGTAAAAAAGCGATCAAGGACACATCATTTTATAACCAATATCGAATTTGAAACGACAAAAATCCGGCAATCTTTTCATGTTTTTACGGTCGGAAAAGAGCTGTAAGTGGACCGTCTTTTAATTCCGTTTTAACGAGTTTAAAAGAAACACTCGGCAATCTTTTCATGTTTTAGGAGTCAGAAAAGAGCTTAAAGATGACTCTACATGTTTTTCTGTCGAAAATGGTAGATTTCGCCTGAATAATCCTTTATTCTACACAAAAACACAAACATTACTCATACCTATTTGAAATGGATAAAAACGTCGCAAAATACCTTTTCAAAGTGAAACATAAACAAATTTGCGATTTATTTACTCAAAAAACTTATAAAAAGGGCTTTTTCCAATTCATTTTTACCGTTTGAATTTGGGTGAGAAAATAGTGCTTTTGCTTGGAAAACTTCCCATGAAGATTGCGGAAAATCCAACCGTCGGAATCGAGCGCCGTCTTCTCCAAGTAATCCACATCATCCTACTCTTCATTTTCAACCGTTTAATTTTTTGTTTTAGTCCTCCATTTCGTTTTTGGGAGGGTTTTTAGGCGCAAAACCCGCGCGCGGGGGCCCGCAGGTTTACCATTGCGGGCCTGCAAACCCCGACTTTTTCTCCATTGGGAAAAAGCTCGGGGTCCGCACCTTCCATGTACACAAAGTGCGGTCCCACGCACTGTGTCTAATCTGGGGGGTGCGTACCCCGCCGCAAGGGTTTTGAACCCAAAAATTCTCAAAAATGGACCAACCAAAATATTTTCTAGCAATTTAATTAATATTTATACTTGATGCAGAGAGCACATCATGCTAGATTGGCGTGAACGAGAGCATGAGGACGTGGATGCTGCCGCATGGAATCATCAGCCTTCACTTGATGCTTTGAGGGCATGCAGACTGTACAAATTCTGGGCCATTCCTGGAATAAGGGCTCAGGTGGATTTCTTACAGTGGCTGGTTGACAGATGGAGCATACAGGACCAGTGCTTCTTCACTGGCGGCCACCAGCTCGAAATCGAGCCGGCGGACATATATTTCTTGACTGGTTTGCCCAAGAGAGGCGAAGACTTAACTCTGCACGGGACTAGGCTAGGTGGTCAGTCTGTCGATAGCCTCCGACTAGAGTACTGCAACAGCCAGGCTAGAGACAAAGGGATAGATATAAAGACCATATCCTGTCCTGAACTCATGGTGATTGCATTCACTGTCACCAGACTTTGCGGAGCTTCCGCATTACATATTTCCACCGGATCCCAGATGCGTATGGCAGTTGATTGCTTTCGAGGCACCATCTTCAACTGGTGCAATGCCGTGTTGGCCAATGTGAAAGGCAAACTGACCATGGCCAAGAACGGACGACTAAAGACCTTTGGTTATGGGGCTTTGGTTGTGAGTTTTGGCCTGGAGAGGGTTCCTATGCTGATCCCACAGCACCTCACTGTTGGAGCTGGGCTTCCTCGAGAGCCCAAACTGATGCGATGGGTCGCAGTCATGGCCTGTCACCCGGACGAGAGGACAGAGGTTGCTCGGTTCAAACCTGAGTAATTCCAATGGCTGGAAAACTAGGTCTTTTCCATTCAGGACTTTCCTTACGCTGGGATAGATTTTCGTGGTGACCCAGACATGGCTCTTCCACCAGGAGAGTAGTGGGACGCGTCAGGTAAAATCCTTTCCAACATTTTCCTATTTTATTTTTTCATCATCTCAAAACTGATAGTAAAAAATTTTAAAATGCAGATGTGGGTCCACAGTGACCAACCGCTCTCCGGCCTTTCGATAGGAGGCAACCAGTTGCACCCGCGCCAGCCCCACAGGATGAATCAACAGAGGTTTTGGCCGAGTTGGAGGGTCATCTTGAGCGTTTGACAGGAGATATCACTGAGACCACTATAGACGATATTCCTCGTCGACTTCAGCGCTATGTGATTGGAGTCCCGAGACCTTTTAGGAGGTTCCTTTGCAAGGTGGCCCGTACAGTGGTTTCTTATAGGGATCATCACCAGTGATAGGATGATTGCCTATTGTGGGCACATGTGACATTTTTGTTTTTTTGTACTTATCATTTTTGCCGATCATAAGGTGTTTTTCAACCTATGATCGAGGACGATGTATTTTTTGACACACTCCTATATATATATATCACTATTACCAGCTTATCTTGTAAATCATGTTATGGAATGATTTTAAATTCACATGTATGATTATTGCAAATGTCTATTTAACATTCGAGAAGCAATTGCATCTGCTAATGTATTTAAAGACCTTGGTTTAAAGACCTTGGAATATGCTGATATTCAATGTAATCAAACTCACATTCCAAGAGACGCACTCTCAAAAATAATCTTAATAACACTGGATTTCTAATGGCATACACTCTATTAAGCTATAATACAATGAGTTCAGAATCTAACTTCACTATCAAACTCCCAATCCCAAATGAAATAGATTCAGACAATAACTCAATCACTGCACTATACTCGGCAATGTTGTTTGTTGTTTGACCGAGGCTTACCCCATGCATAGATACTAACTCGTCAGAGGGCGAATAGATAACCCAAGCTACGGAAGAGATGTTCCGTGTATTACGACAAGCACCATCAGCGAAACCAATGTATGTTTGGAGAGGCATCGACATCTGCAATATCAAGAGTAAAACCAAGATAAGCAGGAATAATGACGAAAAAACACTCTCTAAGCTAAGCACACTGTCTAAACTAAAACACACCAGCTAGAAAGAAAAACTATCATAACTAAAAATCTCCATACCCATTCTTTTAAGCATAATACCTCTTCAAGTAAAGGCCATTTCTGGGTTTACCCAAAGAGTCCCCATCAAAGTCTACCAATTCATAAGCCCCTTTAGCTAGCTTTCGCTTGCAACATAGGGACCATGTGATCCGGATCTTGGGGGGAGGCCCCCAAGATCTAAAATATTGAAATGGATCTTGGGGGGAGAGACCCCCAAGATCTGAAAAATTGAAATTTCCAGAAGAAAAATAGGAGAATGCCCAATAAACAAAAACCACAAAGAGACTTTTTATTAAAACCCAAGTGGAAATAAACTAGCTAGGACAATGGTAGCTTATCTCTGAGAAGAGATGTGTGGCTACATGCCTCTGAACTGTAAAGGCTACATTGTGGCGGACAATCTGTCCTTTTACAAAATGTGACTTGTTACTTATAGTATTTTTCAGTTACAATACCACGGGTCAATTCCATGGGTGAATGAATACCATGGGTGGATTTTACAATACCACGGGCAGATGCCATTTACAATACCATGGGTAAATTCCATGGGTGAATGAATACCATGGGTGGATTTTACAATACCACGGGTGGATTCCATTTACAATACCATGGGTTGATGAATAATATGGGTGGATGAGTACCATGGGTTGATGCCATTTTCCATTCGGATCATTCCTCCCTCCTTAAGAAGCAATGGTCCCCATTGCGTAAAGTTCCCTCCTGCAAAGCCTTTGTTGAATATGAAGAGCCACTGAAGATAAGGGTTTTATGTGGTTAACCCAAAACCCTGATAAAAGAAGATCTGAGGATAGAGGTACCCTGTAATGCTTGTGACCAACTGTGATTCTGACAGTGTGCGGCCTAGCAAATGGACTTCGATGACAAGGATTTTATGTGGTTGACCCATAACCATGATGTTTGTTTCTAATGAAGTAGCAGGTGCCTACATAGCTTGGGGTGGGAGGGCACGTCTCCAAATAACCCAAGCCGAATGCTGCTATGTTGAAACTGATGAATGTGAAGCAGGTGCCTACTAAAGTGGGGTGGGAGGGCATGTCTCCAATGGAAACCCACTCCAAACGCTGCTCCAAAGTTAAAATGGACATAACTCGGCCAATATAACTCAGAATATTTATTATAACCTGTTTTTAGAAGCAGAAGGATCATTTTGCATCTTCTCATGAGTTGGAAATCCTTATCTGGACACTCTAAGATCTCAGATTCGTGTTGCAACAGTTCCGCCGTCACAAAAATTTTGATAAAATAGCTGATTTTAAATCAGCGATATCTCCCACATCCGAACTCCGATTCGACCCATTTTTTTTTTGAAATTGGGTGATTTTTCGAGAAGAATTCAGATCTGCTAATTTTTTTGTAAATTTTGTACCAAATGTTTCAGATCTGATCTGCAAAGTCGCCGCCCAAAAAAAATTGCTACAAAAAATGAAAAAAGAAAAATTCTTCCTGCTTGACCCAAGAAAGTGCTCTGTGGAGGTTGTAGCACATGCCTGAAGATTGTTGAATATTGCTGCAAAATTTGAAACTGAAATATGCATCAAACCCTCGTTTCCATGGAATCATAACCTGCTCTGATACCACTGATCTGGATCTTGAGGGGAGGCCCCCAAGATCTAAAAGATTGAAATGGATCTTGGAGTAGAGACCTTCGAGATCTGAAAGATTGAAATGGATCTTGGGAGGAGAGACCCCCAAGATCTGAAAACTTGAAATTGCCAGAAGAAAAATAGGAGAATGCCCAATAAACAAAAACCACAAAGAGACTTTTTATTAAAACCCAAGTGGAAATAAACTAGCTAGGACAATGGTAGCTTATCTCGGAGAAGAGATGTGTGGCTACATGCCTCTGAACTGTAAAGGCTACATTGTGGCGGACAATCTGTCCTTTTACAAAATGTGACTTGTTGCTTATAGTATTTTTCAGTTACAATACCACGGGTCAATTCCATGGGTGAATGAATACCATGGGTGGATTTTACAATACCACGGGCAGATGCCATTTACAATACCATGGGTAAATTCCATGGGTGAATGAATACCATGGGTGGATTTTACAATACCACGGGCGGATTCCATTTACAATACCATGGGTAAATTCCATGGGTTGATGAATAATATGGGTGGATGAGTACCATGGGTTGATGCCATTTTCCATTCGGATCACCATGCCACATAGGAACGAATTTTCCAGCGCCTAATTTATCATTAGCTTGATCATAAACTAAGACTAGATCTCCTTCCGAAAAATTTCGAGGGGTCACATTTCTATCATACTGAGCTTTCATTCATTTTGCGTGAGTCTCGATTGCCAATGCAGCATCACGTCGATTCTCATCTAATTGAGCCAAGTATAACAAACGCTTTTCCTCTTCGGAAGTGGCTGGAAGTAACTCGATGGCCATTTGCAGTGACGGGATTTCGCATTCAATGGGTAACACGACTTCCAAACCATAGACTAGTTGGAAAGGAGTGAACCCTGTTGATGTCTTTACTGAAGTTTGATATGCCCAAAGCACTGAAAATAGCATTTTTGTGCCAATTCGACCGATGAATCCCAATGATTCGTCGGATCATGATAACTAAAACTTTGTTGATGGACTCAACCAGACCATTCGCTTGTCGATAATAAGGGGTTGAACTATCGTGACGTAAACCAAGCTGGCCTGTAAGTTCGGTCATCATAACATTTCGAAAATGACGCCCATGATCAGTGATTATCACTTGCGGGACACCAAACCTATCAATTATATGATTGAACACGAAAATTGCAGCTGTGTTGCCGTCTGCCTCGAATGTAGGCATCGCCTCGGCCCACTTAGTAAAATAATCTACCGCAAGGATGATATACGCATGCCCCCTGGCCGAGTGAGGGTTACATGTAATAAGATCGATACCCCATTTGGCCAAAGGACCAACAGCAATTATAGGGTGGAGAGGATCAGGTGGAGCGCGCATCTTACGATCAAAAATCTTGCAGTTGTGGCATTTTCGGACGGCCGTAATACAATCTTTAAATAAAGACGGCCAGAAGTAGCCAGCGCGCAATATCTTTAGGGCTGTGGCAAACCCAAACATATGACCGCCACACGCTCAAGAGTGACAGTCATTTAGAACCCTTTCAGCTTCTTCGTGAGTTAAGCAACGTCAAAAAACAGAGTCCACCCCACGACGATAAAGAGTATCTCCAATAATCCTGAACTGTTGGGACTGGAATCGGATTTTCCGACGTTCTAACCTTGAAATTTCTGGCCAAAAAGATTGGGTCTAGAGATAAACAATGATATCCCCATACCACGGATCTAAGGTGCTGATTAGAAACAAGGATTCGTCTGCAATGGGCTCCTCCGCCACAGTTTCCGTGTCAGCACGCGGGAAGTCACACATTAACTCCGCAAAAACTAAAGATTTCTTAGACTTAGATTTCTCAAATTCCAAGTCGAACTCTTGCAGGATAACGATCCATTTAGAGTACTTGCCCCCTAGCAATTGCTTGGTCAAAATGTAGATCATAGGGTTGCAATCCGAAATTACCGTAGTTTTACGTAGTAGAATGTAGTGACGAAAACGTTGGACAGCTTGAACGGCTGCCAATGCCAATTTCTCCACATGTGAGTATTTTAGCTCAGTTGGATTTAATGTTCGACTAAGGTAATATATCACATGTTCCGTTCCGAATTCATCTTCCTGAACTAAGACCATTCCAATGGTGGAATGAGAAGTGGCGAGATACAAGAAGTAATCCTGGTTGTAGTTGGGAGGATGCAACAACGGTGCATGGGTCAACGCGTGTTTGAGTGCATCAAAAGATTTCTGAGCTATCTCATCCCAATAGAATTGAGTGTTTTGTTTCAACAACCGGGTAAAACCCTTTGTAACCTCGGCGTAGTTAGGAATGAATCGTCATAAAAAGTTTGCTTTCCCCTGCAAACTTTGGAGTTGGCAAAGACTTGAAGGAGGAGGCAATTTGATGATAGCTTCGACCTTCGAGGGATCAACGCGAATGCCAGCTTTCGAAACTACAAATCCTAGCAATCGACCCGTTTCTATACAGAAGACACATTTGTGTGGATTCAACCGAATACGATAATGCCTACACCTCATAAAGATTGCTCGTAAATGGACGAGGTGATCAGCTCGATGTAATGAATGAGCAGGCAAGTCATCGAGATAGGGTTGCACAATGTGCTTGATGTCATGAAACGCATAAGACATCGCCCTTTGAAAAGTTGCTCCGGCATTCTTAAGCCCAAAAGGTAATTTGCAATAAAAAATATCCCCCATGGACAAATGAAAGCCGTTTTTGGTTGATCGGCAAGTAGAATGTTGATTTGATTGTATCCAGAAAAACCGTCCATAAAGGAAAATATTTCACTGCTAGCACAATCATCAATGATTTGATCGATATAGGGAGTTGGGTAATTGTCCTTTGGACAGGCTCGATTAATGTCCCTATAATCGATGCATATTCTTATTGTTCCCTGCTTTTTGTTAACTGGAACAATATTCGATACCCAATCCGTTAACGTGATCGGATAAATGAAACCTGCTTTCAACAGTTTTTCAACTTCTGCTTTAATTGCAGTAGCTTTTCGTGGGTGAATCTGACGCAAACGTTGCCGGACGGGTTTAGCGTCCGGGTAAGTCTTGATTTCATGAACAACAATCGCGGGATCAATTCCTGGCATTTCCTCATAGGACCAGGCAAACACGTCAAAATTCTTGAAATAGGGCCTTATATAATTGAATTTCATCATCTGTACATGAGGCACCTATATGAATGTTCTCAACAATTCCGGGCTTAATCGAAATGTCAATAGGAATAGTTTGAGAGATGTTTCCCAAATTTAACTCTGAATCGGGATGTTTCATTGGATTCTGAGGTTCCTTGACATATTCAGTTGTAAAAATTGATGAGAAATCATTTTCAAAATGATCGTCCTCAGGTAAAAACGAAGATCTGTGATGGAGATCTTCCCATGGTAAATCATCTACGCATAGGATTTCACGAATTTGCTCATCAGAATGAACACGTTCAGAAAACGTAGTTAAATTTGAGGTTGATGTGAAAATTGATTCCTCATGGACCACATTCATTAAGTCATTTTTGGTTGAAAACGAGTCGGCAAAAGACTGCATGACTTCATAGGCAATTTCATATGGACTCAAAGGCATGGAATCACCGAATGAGTCTATCTCAGATTCAGAAGGAATGATCCAAGGATCATCATAAACAATGGTGTCTGATGTAATCATATGAATGGTTTCAAATGAAGATGATGCGTTGATTGGAGGAAAAGGAAAAGTTCCCAGTAAACCGACATCTTTAACTAATCCTACTCCAACATCCTTATATGGGATAGTCGTTTTACCAACATGCTGAATACTCTCCGAAGAGGCTGGGTCGGATGAAAAGTAAGCCAGCTGGTCTATTGTTACGATCTTTCCATTGTGTGGAAACTTTATAACTTGAAAGACCGATGAAACGATCGCTATCATAACGTAAGACCAACTTCGACCCAAGAGAAGGTTGTAGTCTAGAGGGGCATCAACCACCTCCACATCTAGACTAACGGTTTTTCCTTCAACCCCTATAGGTAAATCTTGTAGAATGCCAAAAGGATGAAACCCACGGCCATCAAAGGCCTTTATAATTGTCGGGGATTGATTTAGTGAAGGAGAACTAAGCGATCTCCAACACTGTATCGACATAATACACGTTGAGGCTCCCTCATCAATTATAGTCCGATGAATAGGCCTGTTTTTGACTATCACTGGAATCTGGAAAGCCACTTGATGAGGCAAACGCGGTGTACTATTTTCTAGATCGAAAATTATTAGGTTCGGGTCCTGAACATCAACAGCTCCTATAGCCGACAAAAGTAATTTACGCTGTGCTGGGCATGATTGCAGCACTTCCAAAGCCGACATTGCTGAGGGTGAAACAACTAAATCCTCAACAATGTTATAATTCTGAGCCGCTCTTGCATGTGGATTGAAAGCTGACTTTCGAAGTATACCCTTGGTGGGCGGTTTGATTACCAAGTCTGGATTAGGTTTCTCGATCTGTAGTGGATCGGAACCGGGAGCTGAGGTTGATGGATTAAAATGAGAAGATTCTGCTTCTTTACCATCAACAGGACTCTTACTACCATAATCTTGCGATCGAGTCGCAATCCTAACATGGGACTTCTTCAGTATGGGTTCTTAATTGGCACTCGAGGATGAACCTATCATCTTACTGTCTTGAGCCGGAAAAGGATCCTTCAAAACAGCAGGAGTTTGGGAACCCTTGACAATCTTCGCAACCTCTACACGATGAGGGCAGTCTCTTGTAAAATGTTCATCGTCACAAATGAGACAAGGATAACGAGGTTTGCGCTTTTCGTCATTGGATTCCACCTTTTCAGGTTTCTCCTTTGAACTTTTGTCTGTTTTATTCTTCTTCTTTCCTTTCTTCTTCCCACCGGATTTTGATTTGGCTGTAGATGACTCTACAATGTGAATGTCGGCGGAAATCTCTGCAGAAGAATCTCCTGTTGGGGAATCAGGAAAGGTTATAATGGGAGAAGAATTCTTGGAAGACTTCTTACTTTTAGTGTTAACCGTGCCAATCATACCATCAGCGGCATGAGATCCCGAAGGAGCTGCAGTGATTTGATTTGACTTGGGAAGATCGGGGATTTTTTCGTGTAACGTACCTGACTGAGTATAGACTAAGTCAAGGTACTGTGCTTGAGAAATTACTTTCTCCTCAGTAACAACTCCGGCTTTAGCTACATCTTCTGTGATCTTTGACAACAAAGATTTTACAAACCACTCAGCCAAAATTTGATCCGGAATAAATACCTTCACTAAACGCCATCGATGTCTCCACTCATGAATATGATCTGAAATGTACGTGGATGTCGATTGTTTTAGCGAAGTTAACAATTCCGTGCCATTGTCATATCGGACTGGCAACTGAAAATGAGTTAAAAACGAGGTAGCTAATTGACTAAAATTATAAAAAGTGCCTCGCGGTAACTCAATGTACCACTTGGCTGCGAGACCAATTAGAGTGCGCTGGAAAAGTCTAAGACGGATTGAATCATCTTTGATGGAGTTAGACGCACACCAGAGGTGGTAAGTCATCACATGGTTCGACGGGTCTTCTCCTGATTTACCTTCGAACTTGGGAATGTCACTGGGAAACTTATTCGACATTGGCGGCCAAAACGGAAGATAGTTAATGGGATCGTTCGTTAGGCACGACAAGTCAGGTAAGTCCAAAGTTGCGATAAACGGTAACTGCCGATTAGGATCCCTAAAACTCTAGGTCATGAGACCAGCCCCAGGAGGAGGATATCTAGGATAACTAGGAATAGGAATCGTGTTCGGGATATTGAATCCTCCCGGAAAACCAGGATTAACCGGACCGTACTGGGGTTGTTGATGTTGTTGATAAGTGTACCCAGGATACGGTTGATACTGATAAACTGGCTGCTGGACAGCAGGACCGAATTGGTATTGTCCCTGGTATGGTTGATAGGTGAATTGTGGTTGACTTGTGACAACCGTACTTAAACTAGGCTGTCCTATAGGCATCTGAACCGAAGTTTGAATCGTAGATCCAGACGGTGGTAAAGATGTTTGAGGAGTAGATACAGGAGCAATAGAAACCGGAGCTGTCGATACTCCAGAAGTAGGTGGGGTAGATTGAACAGATGTTGCGGCAGTTGTAGCAGTCGTTTGAGGCGGAGTACGAGGTGTACTAGGCCCAGGCTGAGAAACTACCGAAGGTACATAAGTTTGAATGTTAGACTGGACTGGTTGCTGGGATGTACCAGAAACTAAGGGTTGTCCAGTTTGAGATGACAACTGTACACTTGACTGCAACACCTGTTGGGTTTGTGATGGATCCCACACTATATTCATTCCGGGGTACTGACCCATAACTGGTTGAGAATATTGAGGACCATAACCGGGTTGAGGGTAGGATTGATAATTGAAAGGTACATTTCCTGTTCCTTGAACAAATGTTTGACCTTGGGGTGGTTGGAAACCTTGGTTCGAGTATTGACCTTGGGGTTGATACCCTTGAGGCACATACTAATACTGGGGTTGACCTTGAGGTATAAATTGATATTGGGGTTGACCTTGGGGTACATATTGAGTCTGGGGTTGACCTTGAGGAACGTACTGTCCCGTAGGTATGTACTGTCCTTGAGTTTGCCCCCCAGATGCAAATTGTGTACCTTGAGGTTGCCCCCCAGGCGTTAATTGAGGTTGCCCCCCAGGCGTTAATTGAGGTTGCCCCCGAGGCGGTAACTGGCCACCTTGAGGTTGAGGATTGGGAATAGAACCTGACATCATAAGAATGTCTTCTACGCTCAACGGTTTATTACCATTGTTTCCAGTTAATAACCCTTGCTCAATGGGTTGAGGAGATGCTCCCAGAAAAGTACCAGAAAGAGACTGATACCCAGAGGGAACAGATGGACCGCCGTACAAAAAAGATTCGGGCGATTGAGTAAACATGGACGATTGTCCTGACATATTGACGGGAGTATAAAAACCTCTTGGTGTTGAGTGATAAGGAGCGCGAGGTGGTGAAAAACTTAACCCTGAGTTTTCTAAATAATTAGTGAAAGAAAGATACCAAGAACTACTCCTAGGTGGACTGTAAAAAATTGATTCACACTCCCTTAGTTCAATGACAGGTTGATTTTCAGGGATAGGGATGCCTACTTCTTCTTCTTCCGGAGCAAGTTCTTCAATAGAAATAAGGCCAGAAGGAAGATCTTGAGTAATTACTCTTTCTACCTTAGGTGAACTAGGACCACTAAAAGTTGGAGAAACAAACCCCGATGTCGGAGTAGCAGCAAATTCACTTTCAGGCTCGGATATTTCGGGTTCTTCACCTATATCACTAGTAGATGAAAAGCTACCAGCGATTTCGGAGAGAGACACTGACTGTGGATTATATTCTGCTACTGGCATTTGAAAATCAAGATGTACTATCAAAGAAGATTCTCCTTCTTCCGGTGACCCAACTCTACTGTCTCTAGGAGTTACGAGGACTTTTAAGCCTTCAAGTTGTCTCGGTACTTCCTCAAGAGGTTGGCCCCGAAGTCTACGTGACTTCCTCAATAACTCAGCCACGTTTATAATCTCAGGAGATTGGCCCCGAAGTCTACGGGACTGTCTTGGTAATTCAGCCACAGTTAAAGACTTTTAACTACTTCACACGCAAACAAAGTAAAATCTCAAGGAAAAGCACCTAAGGCCTCTAAAGAACCAAACAAATTTGAATCATACGCCTAAAGAATCTAGGAGATCAAACACACACAAACAGTAACTTTCCGGACTGAAAACATTAGTTGGTGATGAAATCCAACGTCGCAGAGTTCAGTACAGAAATGGCGGTTGGAACAGTTACCCCGACAACCTGCTTAATGAATAGCCTGGCACAAGTTCCTCCACTTAACCGTCTCGAGTGAAGTGAACCCCCCAGAAAATCCAAGTGAGTCTAGCTGACGTCTGCTCCAGGTACAGTGGGATCTTCCCACCACTGTCACCTCAGGAAGAGTCCTAAAGAATATGGCCACTAAGGTTACCAACTGAAACAAATACACCTGGGGGAACAGTCTACGATCCGATACGCACGCAAGGGTAGAGTAGCAAGCTCAATCCCCTTGAAGGCTCCTTGACATAATCCAAGGTTTACCAACAAGTGACCCCGGGCTCCTCGACAATGGTTAATCCGAGGTTTACCGTTTTTAATACGTGAATATCTGGTGTCATTCCCAATGAGGAAGGATTGATTCCCACACTGGTTCAGACAAGATCTCGTGCTTCTCCTTTAAGAGGAGCTTTCCCAGAGCATAAATGCAACAATTAGATTTCTTCCCTACCACAAGATACAGCTACTTGTTTGTTTTTACTGTCTTGGAGAGTTAATTACTCTCCTACTCCAAGACACTAGCCTAAGCTAAGTTGGTGTATCAGAGCCCTAGAAATAAAAATGCTACTAGGTGAATTTTACTTTAAGCGTTAATTTTAGTGGTTTTTGTTTAAGTCCAAAGGTGCGGAGATGAAACTCGTGGTATGAAGACTCGACTCAAAATCACTAAAAATGCACCTAAGATGATTTAAACAATCGTTTCTCTTCGATGAACTTCTAAAATAAGAAAGAGTGTGAGAATGCAAATACTTTGTAAACACAAATCTTTCTCAATTAAACAAATTAAAAGAAGAGCTTTTCCTTTCCAAAGCACTCAAAACGAGGCAACTAATTATTTCACAAAAATTTCCCTTTTCGTTTCAAAGCACTCAAACACTACAAAAAACAAACTTTTCCAAAAGAGATTTTTTTATATTTTGTAAATAAAACACTCAAAACTAATGAAAATGACTAACTTTGAGAGCTACAAACTATAAAAACCTATTTGAAGTCAAAGCCTACTAAAAGTCTTTTTTAAGGATGTTTTACTCAGCTAGATGCAAGCTAAGGACTAATTTATGCAGAATGACAAATCAGTCAAGAACAACCAATGTAGTTTTCTTTTTGAAAATGAAAATCCAAACTCTCAAACACAAGCTTTTCGAAGTTTTGTAAAGAGAAAACTCAAAGCGGATTCCTCAAACAAGGGAAGATTTCATTAATGGTCAGACTCATAACAAAGCTGGTAGACACTAAGGTGATCTGAAGTCCCTACAGCCTCTAAGCTCAGAGCCACTACACAACCAAAACGAAAAACAAACCCAACAAGCAAAACTCCTAGGAATTTCACCTAAAACCCTAACACTAACGAAATCAATCCAAGGAAAGTTTTTGACAGGGTATACGCAGGTTTGGGCAATGGCTAAAACCTATAAACAAATTCTAAACTGATAAAAAAGAGAAAAATTTAAAATTTCTCAAAATTTTGACAGGGTACGTAGGCAGCCTGTTTACACAGGTGCATTCACGCTCTGTGCACAAAGCAAAAGCGCGTACAGGTACGCACTATGCTTAACTCAGAGGGTGCGTACTTCTCCCAAAACTATGAAAAATAAAAACTAAGTCAAAATTAACTAAATTCACCCAATCCCACAACCATCAAGCCAAAAACAGAAACAAAAATAAAGTTTCTCATGTCAAAGTATAAACAAGGAAAACAATCAAGTCCCCAGTGGAGTCGCCATTTTGTCACGTTGAATAAGTTGATTTTGTGGACAAGATAGACCTTCCTAGAATCTAAAGAAGACCTAATGACAAGCAAACCAACCAGACACTATCTTTCTCTAAATATGCTCTTATAAACAATAGCAAATAAATGTTTTTAGGGCCTACCTTAGGTCCAACGCTAGCTTGTGGATGCCCTCGCTCCTTCGATCCAAATGAGCTCCTTTTTGCGAATCTGTCAACACAAACAAGGCAAACAAATTAAATAGCACCTGAAAAGCTAATTGCATAAAACATATTTAACATGAAAGTCAAGGAGTCCATGAAACAAATAACATAAGATACTTGTTGAGAAAAATGAGTTTGACTGTATTAATTCAAAAGAAGAAGAACCTTACAACCTTTGCCTTGACGTTGTACAAGCTCCTCCCAGGGTCCAGCAAGAAGTCTCCTCTACTTTGACAAGTTTCATTCACTCCCCAATGAAACCAAAAAGGTATGTGATCTCTCCTCTTTAGGCTTAACTAGGAAGTCTTGATTTCACCAGCATTTACCCTCAAAAATGTTCAGCTTCTAACCTCCCTAGCAACCAGCCCAATGCCTGTATTTATAGTGCAATGGAGGGAGGTTACTAGGTCCTCCTTCAAAGGGATAAAGCCCTCCTTCAAAGGGATAGCTCTTCTCCTCAAGGGATTAGCTCCTTCTCTTTTGGGATGCATGAACCACCTCAGAGTGAACAATCCACCTCAAAATTCCTTCTAGAAACCTCTAGGAGTAACCCAAAGTGAGTTTTTTTAAGATAAAACTTGCGCCTTTTGACTTTCACAGGGGTCCGCACCTACACCGTTAGGGACAGAGCAGGCAGGTCTGCAGTTTTTGTAAACAGAAGGTGCGGGACTGCAGGTGAACATGAGAGAAAGTGCGGAACCAGAGTTACATTGATTTTTAATGTCTTTCTCTCATTTCCAAAGCTTGATTTGAAGAGCTGAGGTCTGAGACTTGCTTAGGAGGACAGTACAAGTGATGATAGACCCATACTGACTGCAAATAATCATGATGACGATATTTTTGTGTAACACCACCCTAAAAGAGATTGAACTTCTGAGAGAATTGAAGAATCTGTGTGTTAAAATACCCCTTCTCCAGGATATTAAGGATGTTCTTGTATATAATAAGCTAATCAAGGAGTAATGTTTCAAAAACCCTGGAAGAAGAAAAAGGGACACCTGCACCATTAATGTTATTGGTCAATTATCTGATTTGATGGTGGGGATAGTGATTTTTCTAAAATATTTAGATCTTGGAAGTTCAGTAGTAGATGTGCACATTGATGGAATTGTCCCTCATACCCTGATTGATCTTAGGGATGTCATCAATGTGATGACTAAAGAAACCATGCTAAAACTAAACCGACAAGGAGACTTGAGAAAGACCATTATAGTGTTGCAACTTGTAGATAGATCTATAGTAGCTCCTAAGGGAGTTGTTGAGGATGTAATGGTCTCTGTTAACTCCTAGGAGTATCCTAATGACTTCTTGGTTCTCTAGCCCAAAACCAGAATGGCTATCCTCTCATCTTGGGAAGACCATGATTAGCCTCTGTTGATTCTTACATTAATTGTAGGGTTGGGAACATGACCATTAGGAATAGGCATTTGTCTAAACAATTGGTATTGTATCAACCTTCTCAGCCATCCATTAAGTATGGCTTACCATTTTGGCTGGAAGAGGAGGAGGAATATGAACTGTATAATATAAAATCCTACCTAATATATACCCTAGATGATGTTGTACGAGGGGGGAAACCTGATGAAGATGACCTCATTGACTAGATATTTTAGAACCAACACCCCAATACCATACCTCTTGATGAGCTAGTGAAAGAGTTTGAGAGTAGTCCTTGGACTGGATTATGCTTAGTTGACCAAAGTCCTGCCCATGTCAAAATTGTATAATTTGGTCCATCTAGAACCTTGAAGATTAAACCCTCTCTCTCTGCCAATCAAGAAGAGACATTGTGCAAGATATTGAGAGAACACTTTGATGCCTTTGCTTGGAATTATAAAGAAATGAAGGGGGTGCATCCCTTGGTTTGTACTCATCACATCTACATCAAGGAGGGATGCAAACCTGTGTGCCAACCTTAGAGGAGAATGAACCCATCCCTCAAGGACATAGTAAAGGAAGAGTTGCAAAAGTTGTTGGATGCAGGGTTCATATACCGCATCTCAAATAGTGAGTGGATGTCCCCTCTAGTTTTAGCCCCAAAGAATAATGGGACGTGGAGGATCCGTGTGGATTACAAAGAATTGAACAAAGCCACCAAGAAATACCATTTCCCTTTGCCTTTCATTAATCAAGTTTTAGATGGTCTTGCAGGGAAGAAGTTCTTCTCTTTCCTAGATGGATTCAGTGGTTACAATCAGATTTAGATCAGTCCTGGGGATCAAGACAAGACTACAGTCACATGTCCTTGGTGTACCTTTACTTATAGGGTCCTCCCTTTTGGTCTATGCAATGCCCCTGCCAATTTTCAAAGGGAAGCTTTGAGCATATTTTTTGAGCTTGTCCATGACTCTGTGGAGATCGACATTGATGATTTCACTCCCTATGGGTGTGACTTCCTGGAGGCTCTCTCTAATGTGGAAAAAGTCCTAATAAAATGCATTTAAATGAAGCTCTCTCTTAGTCATGAGAAATGTGAATTCTTAATGAATGTAGGGACTGTCCTTCACCATTCACTATCTCAAGAGGGAATACAAGTGGATCGAAACAAGATTTCCATGATAAAAAAGGGTCCCTACTCCTCAAAATAAGAGGGATGTTAGGAATTTATTGGGCTTAGCTAGCTATTATATGAGGTTTATCAAGGATTTCAGTAAAGTGGCTTCACCATTATTTGGATTGCTGGCCAAGGACTCTGAATTCTGTTGGACAAGTAGTTGCCAAGAGGCACTTGAGATTTTGAAAGAGAAATTGACCACTACACCCATACTTAGGTGTCTCAATTGGGATCTTCCTTTCCATATCCATGTTGATGCATCAGACAAAGTTGTGGGGGAAGCCTTGGGGAAAATAGATGATAAGTTACCTTATTCCATTTATTTCATTAGTACAAATATGTCTAAATCTTAATTGAGCTACACTGTCATTGAGAAAGAACTCTTAGTTGTTGTACACTACTTAAACAAATTTAGACACTACATCACAGGATACCAAAATTTTGTGCATACTGATCATGAAATTACTAAATATTTGATGGAGAAGCTTAATTTGAATGCTAGAATCATTAGACGGTTTCTATTTTTACAATAGTTTGATTTGACTATCATTGACAAGCCAATAAAATAAAATGTAGTTGCAGATTTTTTGTCTAGACTTGCTTTGCCTACAGGTGACGAAGGGATGGTCGATGATCAGCGTCTAGACGAGCACCTATTTACTATCTCAGTGCTCTTTCCATGGTTTTCTAACATAGTCAACTAATTAGTTGCTGTGACATTTCATCTGAATCTATCATCCAAGGAGAAGAGTAGAATTGTAAGGAAAAGTGCCCCTTTCCGATTGGATGGGAAATCTTTTCAAGCTAGGACCATATTAGATTTTAAGGAGATGTTTCAGGGAAGAGGAAGTTTTTAACATCCCCTTGGTCTGTCATGGTGGGACCTGTGGAGGTCATTTTGTTGCCAAGAGAAGAACTTTCAAATATCTACAAGCTAGCTATTATTATCCCACTCTCCACCAAGATGCAAGAAGGTATACTAGTAGATGTGATCAATTCACGAGGTTGAGGAAACCCACACCCAGGGATGAAAATCCTCTACAAACTTAAGTGGCCTTAGAGCCATATGACAAGTGGGGCATGGATTTCATTGGGCCAATTGATCCACCATCAGGGCAGAAAAAGTACATCATTATGTGCATTGATTACTTGACAAAGTGGGCTGAGACAAAGGTTGTCAAAGCAACAACAGAGGAGAAAGTGGCTAAGTTCTTAAGGGAAAGTATTTTCTACAAATTTGGGTACCCAAGGGAGATAGTCACCAATCAGGGGGCTCAATTCACATCACATCTTATTGAGAATCACCTAAGGAAGCATCATATAAAAAAAACATCTACTGGCTATCACCCTTAGGAAAATGGGAAAGTAGAGGTTAGAAATACGACATTAGAGAGCATCCTCACTGAGGTTGTGAGCAGTAGCAGGAGAGATTGGGAAAATAGATTAGTGGAGGCCACTTGGGCCTATAACACCACTTGGAAGACAACTACTAGGTTCACTCCATATGATCTAGTTTATGGGAAGAAAGCTCTACTTTCTATTGAGTTTGAGTATAATACTTTGAGAATGGAAGCCCAATTAGACTTAGATGTCACCAAAGCAGAACAAGAAAGGTTGCTCCAATTGAATGGCTTAGATGAGTTTAGAATGTGGTCCCTCCTCCACATTGAAGTTATACAATTGTAAAGGAAGGTCTGGCATGATAGACATATCAAGGAAAAGGTTTTTCAAGAAGGGGATTGGGCATTATTATATGATTCTAGGTTCAAATATTTTAAAGGGAAAGCGATGAAAAGGTGGTTAGGTCCATACCTGAAAGAAAAATTTCATGACAATGGAGTTGTTCAAATCATGGCCATTAATGAGGAAGAGATCCCCTTACTTGTCAATGGCTACAAGATGAAGATATACAGAAAACCTATGTCTAAGGAAGAATTCATCAATGCAATCGACAAAGAAGTTAATGTGATTGGGAGTGTCATAGCTTCTAATCCACAACATTTTTGGATATTTTTGTTAAAAACGAGGGGGGGGGGGAAGAGAAAAATAAAAGGCTTGGATGAAAACCTTTATGAGGCATCTAAGGCCAACTCTTGGGTTGAAAACCTCTCTGAAGCAACTCAGGAGCAAAAAAAAGAAAAAATAATAAATATCCCTAGGTGAAAACCTCTCTTGAGGCACCTAGGGTAGGAATACAGGTTGAAAACCTCCTCTGAGGCAGCCTATGTGTCTCAAAAAAAAAAACACAAGAAATGGATCTATACCATGTCTGCTAACTTTTTTTGTCATTTCACATGATTATATACAGTGGAAAATTCCATGGCTACATGGCCAAAATTCTCAAGTTTTCCTTCATTCCTCCATCCATCGACTTCCTATCCATCATCCAAACTCATGTGATCACCTCTCTCCATCATCCCATTAACCTAGAATTCAAGTTTCACCCCTCTTTAGACTGCTACAGGAAGATCCTGCAATGCTACAAGAGGGTTCTAAAAAGATACAGGAGGGAGATGCGAGGACAAGGAGAACCCAACAGGGACCCTATGACCATGAAAATGATGAATAAGGTTCCCCCACCAAGGTACATTATCCATCTATCACTCATCCATCCCATTTCATAAAAAAAATCACAAAATTCCTCCACTCTGTCTTACCCATGCTAAAGATTTGAAAAATACACAAAAGCCATTATATTCATTTCTACAAGTCTACACTACTCCCTCAAGGTCATAGAATTATCCACAAGACTTGTTACAACTTCTCCAATCACCCCCATGAAGATTGAAGACCCTAGAGGAAAATGAGAGGACTGCTACACGAAGAAAACCTCCTCCTATAGCAGTATGTACACATATCACATAAAGCACTAATATTGATTTTTATCATCAATAGGGGGTGATGGAAACTTATGATGCCACTTTGAAGCATTCATATCACTCCTAGAAGGACTCTCCACCGATAGTATCAGATTGAACATCAATAAGGTACCTACATACATAGCAAACACAACAGTCAAATATCATGAGGAGAAATGAAGAAATACACAAGAAATAAGACAATAAGTCAACTCCCTTGATGCCAATGATGTGGTCCAGCTCCAACTTGAAAATCTCTACAACAACCGATCATGAGGTAAGCACAGGTATGGAAAACTCTCACCTCCTCCCTATGTCTGAATAATGAAAATGTGTAAATGTCGAGAGGAGATGTTTTAATAAGCTTGAGGTGGCTAGTTAACTTGGCCACCCTTGGCTAGTAAACTAAAACTGATGGTAAGCACTCATGCAACGTGGAGATGTCACATCATCCGAATTGGGATCATATATAGTGGGTGCTGATTATGGGGAAAGAAGAAATAATTACTCCAAGTGGGGAGAATGGTCCAAAAGAGGAAACCCCATGTGACTACTAGGTCACCACAGTGCTCCAAACCTAAACCTAAAATAAAACTGATGGTAAGCACTCATGCAACATGGAGATGTCACATCATCCAAATTGGGATCACAAATGGTGGGTGGTGATTATGGGAAAATAAGAAATAATTACTCCAAGTAGGGATAACGGTCCAAAAGAGGAAACCCCGTGTGACTACTAGGTCACCACAGTGCTCCAAGCCTTGGGTTCAAGTTCTTTTTGCATAATCTCTCATTTCAAAAATAGTTAGGGAGAGGATGAGTCGGGGTGCCATCGAAGTGTTTCAAACCTTGTTTTATAATTTCTACATGAAGGAGCTACAACCAAGCCTACAACTGGTATAGGAGGGTTGAAAGAATGCTACAGGAAAGTTGAGAAGGTGGAGGAAATCCATAGAGGTTCGAATTGGTCTCAAAATTACCACCTTCATCCTAGAATACTTGATAAAAAGTAAGTTCCACCATCTCCTTCATCCACCCATCAGATTGCATGTAAATTTCACTTTAAATTCTATAGGTAGTGGCAGTCTAATTATGAAATTAAAAGGTCTTTTTGAGTATTCGAGTAATGGGAAAATAAGAAATTTCCATTAATAAGGAAATTTTAACTCACTGTTTCCACTAAATTATACAATAAAGCTATTGAAGAAATATATCTCCCTCACTTGATTGAGAACACAGAGAAGAAATGGGGGGAGGATTTAACAGAAGAGAGCCCTTAGATAACAAGAGAATACACCTACACCCTCTTGTGGTAGACATATTCAGAAGACACCAATGTCTAGGGCTCTTTGAGTTGTTGAAAGGGTATGGTGATGACCTTGCCTTTCAATTTTCCATGGATCAGAATTCAAAAGCAAAGGAAAATGCCACCACTGTGGTTAGGCGATTGGATATCTCACTCAATTCTGAATTGATTATTAGAGTGATAATATTACCTCTAGGCATAAAGTGGAGTAGAGAAGGCAAAGCCACTAGTGTCACTTCTAAAAATAATTTCTTCACTGCCAATGAAAATCATGTTGAGAATGGAGTTAGGAGGGAAATCCTACCTTATCCTTGGGATGAGGTGGCCTACCATATTTTGAAATACATCTCTTGTGAGGGAATAATGAGTGTGGTATATTCCTACAACTTTAGATTACTTCATGTACTCAAATTCCAGGCAAAATTGTCTCTTGCTCAGAGGCTTAGTGTGCCATACTTCCTCCTACAGTCAGTTAGGGGCATGAGTCAAAAAGTGAGAGAGGGTTAATCACTGAGTTAGTTCCAGAGGCTTGAGGCTCTTGGGTTTAGTCCCAAACCTAGTGGCTTAGGTCCCTCTTATGTATTGGTATTTATTTTTAGCTTAGAGTTCTTATTAGTTTTCTACATTTCATTAGAAAATAACCCCTCAAAAATCTTTTGATTGCAACCTCTATCTCATCTCTCCCATGGGATCATGAATGGAAGGATCTACAATCACAATCCAAAAATACTATGTTTATGATTTCTTGTAAGATGGCCTATGTTAGACATATTGTTTTTCATGTGCTTACTATATCTTAGGAGTTGATTTATTGACCAGATCAAAGTTTTTGACATAGATTAGATGGCATTCAAATTCAACCCATCTTTTCCACTACTAGTTGTTTCATTTTGTCAATGATAAAAGGTTACATGCATGTGATGATTGTAGGTATGTTCAGATTTGAATGCAAGGGAACCTTCACCACCTCCATCTTGGACTTCTTCACCATCTTTTATGAATCCCAAATTATATCTTCATAGTTTTGTTCTTGAGATCATTTTCCTAGACCATCGTGAGCATCTCTCCTAGTGAAAAACAGGCCTTCAAAAGGATTTGATCTTGGCTAGGGCCTTTGGCCACCCTTCATCCATTTACCTCAACCTCCATCCACCTTTCCATACCTTGAACCCATCATTTCCACCTCCTATGTTAGGTCCCTATACTACTAGTGTAACCCCTTATTGTTATTAGTGAAACCCCCTTATTATATTGTTGTTCCCATGTAGTTCCCATATTGTTATTATTGTGCCCCATAGAAGCCCACTATTGTTATTGTTGTGCCCTTACATTATTATTTTTATGTCGACTCTGATTATATTATGCCTCCTTAGATTCCTATATATAGAAAGGAGGTCTTGTCATTTGTATCATCCAAGAATTATTCATTTGTGTAATGTAGAGGAGGTTTCCCCCTCGAAGAGGCTGATTTCTAAGGTGTTGATCTTTCTTTTCTATCTTTTTGTGAGCTAGTTTCATGACATTTGATATCAAAGCTTTGGATTCTAGGGTTTCGCTGCTCCAAACAGGTCATCATGGACTTTTTACTATCACTTGTATTCTAGGACGTTTCATATGCTAAAAACAAAACCCATTTGAGCCGAAATATCTATGAACCTTGGGTCTGTATTTTAGATCTTGTATCACTATATTTTTAGACATATGATCAAAGGAAGTTAGGGTTTTTGCAGGATCCTGAATTATATCTCAAAAAGGTGACCTGGGGAAAATCATCATAACTTTCTTTCTGAGCATCAGATTGAAATTTCCTAAGAAGTTATAGAAATAGGATGGCCTGTAGTTTTTTGTATATCTATTTCAGGTCCAAAGGTCGAAAAAATGACACATGGAACTTCATACAAGTTAGCTCTACCGAAAAAGTATATAATCAGGTCAACTTGGGAGATTGGGCATAACTCTTTATTGGAGAATCCAATTTCGATTAGACTAGTGGCGTTGGAAAGAGGACGCAGAGGGTTACCTCAGGTCACAATTTCAGACCTTGGAGATCCTAAATTTCAAAGATACAATAGATTCAAGATCAAGCTCCTAAAATAAAGAAAAAGAGATATGGGGAAGTTTGATGGCAAGGATCCAGTAACATGGATACTACAAATGGACCAATATTTTGATCTACACGATGTGAAACTGTTACAAAAGGTACGTATTGCATATTTATATTTAGAACCAAATTAGTTTGTATGGTATAGAGGGCTTTGTTCTCGTAAATCACTTGTCACCTGGTCAATTTCACGGAGGAAATGATAGCACATTATGTGGAGACAAAGAGAAACAACTTATTTCTCCAATTGATAAATCTCAAACAAAAGGGTTTAATGGCATAACACATTGAGGAATTCCAAAAATTGAATATAAGGGTAAATGATATTCTGTTAGGATATTCCGACACATAGGAAATAGTTAAGTACAACTTGGTCTAGTATAGAGTTAGGTAAAGTGTGTTTCTTTACCTTGTACATTTTGTAACTTACAATCCGACGGTCACGATATGTAGTGATCCGACGGTTCATTCTCTCCTTGGTATTACCGACACTTGATCCGTGGTTTAACACCCGATTGGTCCATGATCTCTATTTAAAGAGCATGGAGGATCATTTGTAGGGTAATCCGTCTATGAGAGAAGCATATGTAAATTTTCATTCTTTTATTAATAAATTGCCTGAAGTGGCCACGTTGGCTCAGGCCGTGGACTGTTTCCCTCTTTGAGGGTTTTAACCACGTCAAAATACTGGTGTATTGATCTGTGATCTGTTTGTGAGCGGTGTCCTCTGGTGTTCTGTCTGAGGAACTTACCCTGTAAATTCCTACATGGTATCAGATCTATTTGAGGGCCACGTTCGTTGGTGATCCAAATCTGAAGCCGGTAGAACTGCATCCGACTACCGTTTCCTAGATCTACTATTTCTGACTGCTTTCGAGCCAAGAGGACTGCTCTGTTGTGTTGGGAGCATCTGTTCCAGTGAGGAACCCCTTTCGTTTCACGCGAAAAGGTTTCCGGTAGCCCTAGCTGCGTCATTTTTAAGATCTGGAGGTATACAGTGTTTATTTGCAGTTTACAGTTATTTTCTCTCTGTTTATTTCGGTTTTCGGTTTATTTAGCTTTTTTTTATTACCAGATCTATACCTTTCATTTCTGCGTATGCTCTTTGCCCTGCGACTCTGTGCGATCTGGGCAAATCAGAAATAGAAAGGAAGGATTTTTCTCATGTGTATGCTCTTTTCCGCTGCGCCTTAGTGTGATCTCGGAAAATCAGAAACATTGAGGAAAATATTTAGTTTCTGGCTAAAGCTAACTTCGAGCCGCAAGGTTCATTTTTGAAAATATTTAGTTTCCGGCTAAAGCTAACTTCGAGCCGCAAGGTTCGTTTTTTTGTATATCCGTGTTGGATTTTGTGTTTTTTGTTTTGTAGGGAAAAAGAGTTTTCTCAAAGCAAGCACGCAACCCAAAGCATCAACCCCCCCCCCTCTCTCTCTCTCTCTCTCTCTCTCTCTCAAACTTTTTTTATAGCTCACTTGGTGCAAAGCTAATTTATGAGAGTAGAGGTCTTGGGTTCAAGTCTCCATTTTGTGGGGGCGGATTTTTTCATTCCCGCACATTCCCGCACTTCGTCGGCGACTTCATCAAATTTTCTTCAAAAAGCCATAACTTCTTCATCCAAAAGCCGTTTTCAGAACCGTTTTTTTTGAAACAGCCTAATTTTTCGAGATCTTTCCATTGAAACACTTAGTTTCAGCATCTATAGCTTTAGTTTTTTTTTTTTTTAAATGGAAAGTCCATGCCAAGTTATTCTTGACAGCACCAACTACTTCCAATGGTGGTCCTACATTGTGGATTTACTTAGAAGTAAAGGTCTTTACAGAACAGCCACAGGCCAAGAGACCAAACCGAAAGATGAAGACAAGGCAGCTAAATGGGAAAATAGGCAAGACCAAGCACGTGGGTTGATAGGGATGTCTATTTCTCCAGATCTTATATTCCATATTGCAGAACTTGATACTCCTGATGAAGCAATGAAACAGATTACTAAAGTATTTGGAATTAAAAATGAACTTAAAGCCCATCAACTTGAAAATGAATTGCTTACATTGGACCCCAATAATTTTTCTTGCATTGAAGATTTTTTGTCCAAGTTCAAGACCCTTAGACTTCTCTTGGAAGGTGTTAAGGTTAAGAAAGAAGATAGTAGCCTTATCTACTCCATTCTTACTAAGTTGGGACCAACCTATTCTGTGTTTGTTTCCACCTTTCATTCTACAAGAGAAGCCTTCATTTCTCAAGGACAAACCTACAAGTCCCCTTCCTTTGATTCCTTTTGTGATTCTTTAATAAGAGAACAAGAAAAACTCTTACACCTTGGTCTTCTTCATCTTGGAAACTCTTCTAAGAAACCGTTAGCTGCCCAGCAGCAACCAAATCCAAAGAATCCTAAGAAGTTGTATCCTAAAAAGAATGGTCCTAAACCAAACAAGGGTCCTAAGCAATTTCAGCCTCAAAATGAAAAATCATTTCAACAAAATGATAAGACAAATAAAAACAAAGGGAAGAAGACTGATAGACATTGCAACTTTTGTAATCAAGATGGCCACTTAGAATCCAAATGCTTTAAGAAGATGGAAGCCTTGGAAGCAGCAATGAAGAAGCATAACATCCATTTGGAGCAATCTTCAACTTCAACTTCATCTTCAGGAATGGCACTTTCTGCATGTGGTTGTCAAGCATCTCGGTCTGGCTATGCACTAAATGTATCTTCTTCTTCTCATTCTCATGAGTGGCTCATTGATTCTGGAGCTTCTTATCACATGGCCAAAAACAAAGCCATGTTTTCTTCTTTAAATGATCGTAACACCAAAAATATATATGTTGGTGATGATAGATCTCTTAGTGTTGTAGGGACTGGAACTGTTCATCTAGACAATGGTCAGTTTAATGATGTATTATGTGTTCCAACCTTATCCTGCAACCTTCTATCTGTATATCAGATAACCCATTCAGGTGAAGGTAAAATCGTTGAATTTTCACCTCACGATGTTGTAATTAAGCACCTAAGAGATCCTAGACAGATTTTAGCTACTGGCATTGCTGATGATTCTACAATGTTGTATAAGTTTCACAACTTTGGGTCATCAACTCTTCCCTCAGTATTTGTTGCTCATAATGATGAAGTGAGCAAACTTTGGCATGAGCGATTTGGTCACTTAAACTATCGCTCTCTTCAGAATCTGTGTAAAGAAAATATGGTGACAGGTCTTCCAATGGTATCTTGCAGAGATGGTGTTTGTTCCAGATGTGTACTCGAAAAACATCATCGAGACAGTTTTGAAAAACGTGCCTCTGGCACGCCTCAGCCCCTTTACAGCTTGTGCATAGTGATTTATGTGGTCCACTTCCAGTTGCTTCATTCTCTGGCTACAAGTATTTCTTAACTTTCATTGATGATTTCTCCAAATGCACTTGGGTATACTTCTTAAAACTCAAGAGTGAAGTATTTAACATGTTCTTGGCCTTTAAGGCCTTTGTTGAAAAACAATCTGGACATCAAATTCTTAAGCTAAGATCTGATAATGGCAGAGAATATGTTAAAAACACATTCATCAACTTTTGCACTGAGAATGGAATTCAAATGCAACATACTGTTCCATATACTCCACAACAAAATGGTGTAGTTGAAAGGAAGAATCGCACCTTAAAGGAAATGGCTAATTGTATGCTTCAATCTAAAGGACTTAGTCTTAATTATTGGGAAGAAGCAATTAACTGTGCAAATTACATAATAAATTGCACTCCTACTAAGGTTTTAAAGAATACCACTCCAGAAGAAGCATGGAGCTCAATCAAACCAGATGTAAGTCACTTTCGTGTTTTTGGAAGTGAAGCATGGGCCCATATTCCAGATGAGAAACATAAAGCTTTAGAACCTAAGAGTGAAAAATGTATTTTTGTTGGATATTATGAAGATGTCAAAGGATATAGACTTATTCCACTTAAGTCCAAAAATGTTATCATTAGAAGAGATGTAAAGTTTGCTGAAAATATATCGGCCTGCGAGCCTAGTTCGGCGGATGTGCCACCTCTCCCTATCTCTTCTACTTTTGAGAATATTTCTTCTTCAGATGATGAAAGCGAGGATGAAAATCCTCCCCCACCTTCTCAGGATCCTCCTTCATCTCCTCAGCTTCCAAAATGGGTCCATGCTACTCGGGATGCAGCAGGTGATCTTGTCGGTGATCCTACAGATCAGCGGTGTACACGTTCTCAGTTCGAGAGAGCCTCTTCTTTACTGGCTCAAGCTTCAGTGAATTATGGTCCTGACACCTTTGCAGAAGCTTTAGGCCATCCAGATTGGGAAGCAACTATGAATGAAGAATATCATTCATTATTGGCAAATGATACATGGGATCTTGTTCCTCTACCAAAGGGACGAAAACTTGTTATATGCAAATGGGTTTACAGAACCAAGCATGGACCAGATGGGAAAGTTGATAAACATAAAGCTCGTCTTGTTGCTAAGGGTTTTTCACAAGTTGAAGGCATTGACTATATTGAAACCTTCTCCCCTATTGCCAAAATGAACTCTATCCGCCTTGTTCTTTCCCTTGATGCTTCTTTCAAATGGGAAGTCCATCAGATGGATGTTAAATCCGCCTTCTTTCATGGGGACTTGCATGAAGAAATCTATATGGAACAACCTATTGGCTTTATACAAACGGACTCCAGCCTTGTATGTCGGCTTAAGAAATCCCTTTATGGTCTCAAGCAAGCTCCTCGAACTTGTTATGCCAAAATGGATAACTTTCTTTTAGAATCTGGCTTCTCTAGGTGTCATTCTGACAATAATGTGTACACCAAGAAAGTGGGCAAGTCTCTTATCATTCTTGTTCTTTATGTTGATGATCTTATCCTGACTGGTAGTGATCCCAACCTTATAAACCATGTGAAGTCTAACCTTGAAAGGAAGTTTGAAATGACAGACTTAGGACACTTACATTATTTTCTCGGTCTTCAAGTCTTGCAATCCAAAGAAGGTATTTCCCTTTCTCAGTCCAAGTATGCTTGTGATATTCTACGCCATTTTCACATGGAAGACTACAAGCCAGCCCCTTCTCCCTTTCAGTCTGGAGTCAAACTTTCAGTCACTTGTACTTCTCCTGAAGTTGATGCTACCTTATACCGTCAACTTGTAGGAAAACTTTTGTATCTAACCCATACTTGTCCTGACCTTTCCTTTTTTGTTGGCCTTGTTGCTCGGTTTATGCAAAACCCATGTGAAAGTCATTGGAAAGTAGCTAAAAGAATACTTCGTTATGTTTGAGGTACAGTTTAGTTTGGGACATTATAGTGCCGAAGCAGCTCGTCTATTGGTTGGTTTCACTGATTCCGATTGGGCTGGTGACCCTGATGATCGGAAGTCTACTGTAGGTTATGTGTTCACTCTTGGTTCAGGACCTATTACATGGGCTTGCAAGAAACAAGGTGCCATTTCTCTTTCTTCATTGAAAGCAGAGTATCATGGTGCCGTAGAAGCTAGTAAGGAAGCCTTGTGGCTTCGTCAGATCCTGTCAGAGTTTGGATTTCAGCAGCAACATCCGACTACACTTTGGTGTGATAATCAAAGTGCCATTTAGCTACGCAAAGATCCAGTCCAACATCAGCGCAACAAACACATTGAACTACACATGCACTTCATCAGAAAGCTCATTCACGACCATGTTCTTGAAGTGCAATATTGTTCAACAGATGATCAAGTTGCAGACATCTTTACAAAGGCTCTCACAGAGGCGAAGTTCACTAAACTTCGATTTATGGTTGGAGTTCAGGAAGTTGTCACTAAGGGGGGATAGGCTCTAGTGCCTCCTTCCTTCTCCTATTGTGTCATATTTGTAAATCCTTCAATCCTATCCCAAGTTGTTCTTAAGGGGGGATGTTAGGATATTCCGACACATAGGAAATAGTTAAGTACAACTTGGTCTAGTATAGAGTTAGGTATAGAGTTAGGTAAAGTGTGTTTCTTTACCTTGTACATTTTGTAACTTACAATCCGATGGTCACGATATGTAGTGATCCGACGGTTCATTCTCTCCTCGGTATTACCGACACTGGATCCATGGCTTAACACCTGATTGGTCCATGATCTCTATTTAAAGAGCATCGAGGGTCATTTGTAGGGTAATCTGTCTATGAGAGAAGAATATGTAAATTTTCATTCTTTTATTAATAAATTACCTGAAGTGGCCGCGTTGGCTCAGGCCGTGGATGTTTCCCTCTTTGAGGGTTTTAACCACATCAAAATACTAGTGTATTGATCTGTGATCTGTTTGTGAGTGGTGTCCTTTGGTGTTTTGTCTGAGGAACTTACCCTGTAAATTCCTACATATTCCAGAGAAGCAGAGGATTGATGTCTTCATAGGGACTTTAAAAGATAACATCCAACATGAGGTTCACCTTTGGGAACCTGATTCATTGGAGAAGGCATAGAGGTTGGCAAGAAAAGTGGAAAGCAAAATTATGTTAGAAAATTATATATTAGAGAGCAATGGAACACAAAGAATATTGCATAAATATAAACACAAAAAATGCATAAAACTAGAGAGACACATATATACGTGGTTCACTCAGTTTGGGCTACATCCATCCCGAATGACCAGTCATTCCTTTCTATTATCCAGCAAAATGAAGAGACACAACCTACATCAGATCCGCTGTAATATCCTCTATTTTCTCTCACAGTCTCACCTCTCTGTTTCTCGCTCGGAGAATACACATCTATTACAAAGCCTCAATACAATGCCCTCATACAAAGAGAGGGGTTGCCTTCTAGGGAAAAAAAACCCTAAACTAAACATAAGTTCTATTGTTAAATCATCCGCCTAATGAAAAACCTAGATTGACTAGAAATTACTATACTTTTACAAGGCAATTTTACATCTATTTTTAGCTACGGGGGATTGTTGGCCCCCAGACCCCCAACCGGGGGGGAACAGTCCCCCCAAAGCCCCACGGGGGGGACAAGTCCCCCCTGCACCCCCCGACGTGGAGGGGTGTATAAACTTCCTAGGGTATACATTCAGTTGAAACAAAGACCTCTAGATAATCATGCTCCACACCCAACAATCTCCCACTTGGAGAATGATTGTAGCAACTCCACCGCTGCTTCATTTGTTGGAAAATGACTACTCCTTGGACCTAGCTGTTTCTCATCTTCATTGTCATCCTTGAAGACCAATTGAAACTGAGCATATTCTCAGTTTCTCCCTGGTTACAACTTTTTTTAGCATATCTGCAGGATTCTGGCTAGTGTATATCTTTTCCAACTTCAACTCTCTATCTTCCAACACTGATCGTATGAAATGGTACTTGAGTTGTATGTGTTTAGTCCTGGAATGAAATGTTGAGTTCTTTGCAAGATGAATGGCACTCTGGATATCACTGTATAATGTGCCCATATCATGCTCCTTACCCAATTCACCCATAAACCTTTCTAACCAAATAATTTCTTTACTAGCCTCTATAGCAGCAACATACTCTGCTTTTGTTGTTGAAAGTGCAACAACACTTTGGATTTTTGAAACCCAACTGACAGCTGTTCCACCTACAATAAATAGATATCCTATAGTGCTCCTCCTGTTATCTCTGTCACCTGTCATTTCTGCATCAACATATCCCTGTAGAGAAATGTTTGAACCACCAAATCATAATGCTTGATTTGTGGTGTCTTTCAAATATCTGAGAATCCATTTCATTGCCATCCAATGTTCCTTTTCTGGATTGTTCATGTTCCTGCTTACAACTCCCACTGCATGTGCAATATCAGGCCTTGTGCATACCATTGCATACATTAAGCTTCCAACTGCTAATGCATATGGAACTTTAGACATATAATGCATGCCTTCTTAGGTCTTTGGGCACATTTCCTTACTAAGTTTGAAATGGCTAGCAAAAGGTGTACTAACTAGTTTTGCATTGTGCATATTAAATCTTTTCAATACCTTTTGTATGTACTCATTATGAGACAATGTTAATTTGCGATTTTTCCTGTCTCTAGTTATTCTCATACCAAGGATTTGTTTTGCAGCTCCCAAATCCTTCATTGCAAATGAATTTGCAAATTTTCTTTTGAGCACATTTATTTCCTGCATGTTAGACCCTGCAACAAGCATGTCATCTACATACAATAACAATATAATATAGCTGCCATCATTTTGCTTTTTCAGATAAACACAATGATCAGAGTGACATCTAGTATAACCTTGTTCAGACATAAACTTATCAAATTTTAGATACCACTACCTTGGAGCCTGTTTTAAGCCATACAAGCTCTTCTTCAACCTACACACTAGTTTCTCCTTCCCTTTTACCTCATATCCTTGTGGTTGCTGCATATATATCTCTTCCTCCAAATCCCCATGGAGAAAGGTTGTCTTTACATCTAACTGCTCAAGATGCAAATCTTCAACTGCTACTAGGCTTAAAATAATTCTGATTGAAGTCATTTTAACAACAGGAGAAAATATTTCATCAAAATCAATACCTATCTTCTATGCAAACCCCTTCACCACAAGTCTAGCTTTATACCTTTGTTTTCCTCTATCTTCTTTGTTCAGCCTGTAAACCCATTTATTCTTCAATGTAGTTTTTCCTACAGGCAACCTGACTAAGTCCCAAGTCTGGTTATGCATTAAGGAGTCCATCTCTTCTTCCATGGCTACCTCCCACTTCTTCCTACTTTCAACCTACATTGCTTCTTCATAACATTCGGGTTCACCAGAATCAGTCAACAATAAATAATATAATGAAGGAGAGTATCGTTCAGGGGGTATACTTATGCTAGTAGATCGTCTAACACCACTTTCAAGTGTTTGGGGTGCCTGTTGCTGTTGTGGTGGTTGTTGTTGTTGTGGTTGTTGATTATTATTATTTTCAAGCACCTTTACTTTTTTAGTGATCTTATCAAGAACTGTGTATTCGTTGTTTTCTTTTTCCTGTTTTTTTTCCTGCAACTGATTCTTATACAAGACCTTTTCATTGAATATTACATCTCTGCTCCTAATGAATTTGTGATTTTCATAATAATATAAGCGATAACCAAAATCATTAACACCATATCCAATAAAGGTCATTTCTTTGATTTTGCCTCAAGCTTTGTTCTATTTTCTTTATTAATATGGACAAAGGCCTCACAACCAAAAGGATTTAAAAAATAGTAGTTTACCTTTTTACCTATCCATGCTTCCTCTGGAACACCACCATCCAAGGAACTTGAAGTCCCTCTTTTTATTAGATAAACAACAGTATCTACAACATCTTCCCAAAATTGTAAAGGCAATCCTGCATGTAATCTCATGCACCTTGCACGCTCCATGATTGTTCTGTTCATCCTTTCTGACACACCATTTTCTTGTGGAGTTCATGGAAGTATCTTCTCTTTGCAAATTCCATGCTCTGAATAGTACCTATCAAACTCTTTGCTCCAATATTCACCTCCATTGTCTGATCTAAGACACTTCAATTTATTTCCTGTCTCAATCTAAACCAAAGCTTTCCATTTCTTGAAAGTATAAAATACATCAGATTTATTCTTAATACAATAAATCCAAGTTTTTCAAGTTGCATCATCAATAAAAGTAACATAATAATGAGAGCCACCGAGAGATGATACCTGAGCAGGTCCCCATACATCTGTATGCACAAGCTCTAATTTTTCGCTCTTCTTTTCTTTCCCAACTCTGAGAAATCTGACTCTCTTCTGTTTTCCATAAATGAAATTCTCATAGAAGTCCAAATCAACATTCTTCAAACCTGACAACAAATTCCTTGAGTGAAGAATCTTCATCCCCTTCTCACTCATGTGTCCAAGCCTATGATGCCATAATGTTGCATCTGCTCCTTTTGAAGTTAAAGCATTAACAGAGTTAGAAATACCATTGACTAAATACAATGTACCAACCTTTTCACCTTTTGCTATTACCAGGGCTCCTTTGGTGACCTTCCAAGCTTTATCTGTGAAATTTGTCACACAACCTTCACTGCCTAACTGCCCTGTTGAAATCAATTTTTTCTTCAGATCCAGAACATGCCTTATCTCCTTTAGTAGCCATTGGTTTCCATTCTACTGTTTTACAAGAACCTTACCCATTCCAACAATTTTACAGGGTTTATCATCACCCAAACGGATATGTCCAAAATCTCCTTGAACATAGTCATGAAAATATTTCTTATCAAGTGTGGCATGGAATGAGGCCCCTGAATCTACCACCCAAGAATCAGTAATATTTTCGAAATAAAGAATCAAAGAATATTGTAACACCTCACCTATCACATTTTCTTCATGATTGTTTTCTTGTTGTGCAGCTCCTTCTTTTCCCTTCTGAGATCTACAGTCTTTCTTTAGGTGTCCTTTCTTTCCACATTTCTAGCACACTATCCTCAATCTGGACTTGGATTTGCCTTTCCTTGATTTACTGCGATATCTTGAGCCCTTTCCTCTTTCCATTTTCTTCCCTTAGACTCTACACTTAAAGCATTACCTGATGTCTCACCGGAGTTTTTCCATTGCATTTCCTCACTAAGGATAGCATCGACAACATCATCAAACTTTAAAATACTAGATCCAGAAACAGAGTTACTAATGGCCATTACTAAACCATTCCAACTTTCTGGCAATGAGCATAAGAATACAGAGCTCTAACTTCATCATCAAAGTTTACCCCTACAAAACTTAACAGACTTGTAACAATATTAAAATCATTTAAATGGTCTGCAATAGATCCACCTTTCGACATCTTCATATTAAATAACCGTTTCATAAGAAATACCTTGTTTTAGGCCAAGGGTTTTTCATATAGTTTCACCAACGCCTTAATCAAACCCTCTATCGTTGTTTCCTTCGAAATGTTGAAGGCGACCGACGCTGCGAGGCACAACCGTACTGTTCTGAGTGCCTTTATATCGAGAAGGTTCCATTCTTCATCTATCATACCTGTCGGCATCTTTGTTTTTTCGCCCAATGGTAGGTGCAGATCTTTCTGATACAGATAATCTTCCATCTGCATCTTCCACAGCGAGAAGTTTTGGCCGTTAAATTTCTCGACCCTAAACTTACCATCTTCCGCCGTTTCTCCCACTCGAATGAGGAACCCTTGTTTCCTGTGATTTTATTATCCAAATAGACCTTCGGCTCTGATACCATTTGTTAGAAAATTACATATTACAGAGCAATGGAACACATGGAATATTGCATAAATATAAACACAGAAAACACATAAAACTAGAGAGACACAGATATACATGGTTCACCCTATTTGGGCTACGTCCACCTCGAACAGCTAGTCCTTCCTTTCTACTATCTAGCAAAATGAAGAGACACAACCTACAACAGATCCGATGTAATATCCTCAGTTTTCTCTCACAGTCTCACCTCTCTGTTTCTCGCTCGGAGAATACACATATATTACACAGCCTCAATACAATGCCCTCATACAAAGAGAGGGGTTGCCTTCTAGGGCAAAAAACCCTAAACTAAACATAAGTTCTACCATCAGATCATCTGCCTAATGAACGACCTAGATTGACTAGAAATTACTATACTTTTACAAAGAAATTTTACATTTGTTTTTAGCTTCGGGGGCACTGCCCCCGAAACCCCCACCAGGGGACCGCTAGCCCCTAGACCCCCCAACCGGGGGGATCAGCCCCCTCGAACCTCCGCGGGGTGGACAAGTCCCCCCCGCACCCACCCCCCCCCCCCCCCCCCCACGTGGAGGGGTGTACAAACTTCCTGGGGTATACATCCAGCTGAAACAAAGATCTCTAAATAATCATGCTCCACACCCAACAAATTATGGCAATAAGGAATTCTACCAATCACAACTACAAAAATGGAAGTGTTGTTTCTCCTAGCCTTCCACAACCTACAAGGTTGACACCACAACAATTGGAAGAAAAGATAGCAAAAGGGATTTGTTACAATTTTGATAGCAAATACATTAAAGGTCATAAGTGTGCTAAGAAGAAATTATTTTACATAGATTGTGAAGAGGAAGAAGAAAAGGATCAAGAAATGTCAAAAGAAGAGGATATACACTAGGAACTAACCCTAGAGAAAGAAGAAATGAATCTGACCATATCTTGTACTGCATTGGAAGGAATTACCACTCCTCAAACTCTCAAGATAGAAGGACATATGATCTGAAAATGGGGCTCTTAGGCTTCTTGTCTAACTTATAAGAACCTCTCCCACTTCCAAAGCTTTAAATATTCCAAAGTCTTCATGAATAACCAATGCGGAATTAAAAATGCTTGAAAATATAGGTGTATGTTGGTATTTATTGATGGCTGTTTATGTGCTTTAAAATCTGTTGTGTATGCAGATATGTAAATACATACAATAAATACTAATGTAGCGATAAACAAAACACAGAACATCAATTTAATTACAAGTTCACCCAAAACTCTTGGGCTACGTCTCTATGAGCTCTTGTCAACTCAACTAGTCTCTTTGGGATTATGGAAAAGTCCTTTTTAAAAGCTCTTGGCTCAACTCCACAGTTTTACATAGAAACAATGGGTTTAGACACCATTTTATCCCTGGCTCTTGAAGCTCTCGGCTTTCTAGCTCTCGGCTCTCACTCTGGATCTGGCTCTTGGCTCTGGCTCCTGGCTTTGGCTCTAGCTCTTTGGCTCTGGCTCTTCAGCTTTAGCTTCTTGGCCCTCTACAACCTTCAGCTCTCTGGCTTTCCACTTGAACTTCAAGTGACCCCAAAGTCTCTGTCAGCTGCTCTGCACAGTAGCTCTTCTACTCTCTCTGATCTCTTGCAGACGCCTTATGCTACCTTCTTCCTCCTGTTGTTCTCAATCTTTCTCTCTGGCTCTTTCGAGGCATCTTCCTGGCTTTTGGATTCCTTGGTCGTTTCTCTACGGTCCAATCAGTCCCCTACAACTTTGTGGCTCCTCTGCGCTGTCTGTTCGACTAACCATCTGGCTCTGCGGCCCTGTGGCTTTCAAACGCCTCATCGTTGGCCAAAACGCCTACTTGTAGCGTGGAATGATGATTAGGGGATATTACAGAAGGGATCGGGGCCGTTTCATAGGCAGAAACCCACAAATGGTAATTCTCGGCTTACACAGGAAAATACACAGAAAACCTGTAGAAATCTGCCCAAATGCGTCTATCAGACTTCAAAAATTATGAACTCTGCCTTATATTCCATTGGGTTTGCCTTTTAAATTGCTTATCACATCCCCACCGTTGATCTAGGAGATATAGATCCAATGGTGCTGGTTCATTTCAGGTGGCTCTTTTGTACGGGGGTTAACCGCTTAATAAGGGTGGTTTTCTCTCTCCTCAGCCTGGACACGTGGCAGCCAATGTCTGGGCTCGGGCAGAGCCCGGCCAAAACCTCTTACCGCCTTCGGTCCTCCCAAAATCCTTCTTGTTTCAGACTTGAAATAATATGCAGTGGAATTTATTAACCCCTTCGAGTCTGGTTTCATTGCATTGGCGCTTTCCCTTCACTTTTCATTTATTTAACAAAAATGCAAAAGTACATAGAAATCTACCGTTTAACGGATCTCAAAGTATATCAAATATCACCTATAGCCTCGTCAGATCTGGCTATCACATCACACACACACACATATATGTGTGTGTGTTTTGCCCCACTTCGTTGTGTAGCTCCGATGCGATTTTATGATGCAACTAGTCGCAATCTCATATTGCATGAGCCCGAGGTCTTTCCATATGGCATCGCCGATTGCGATCAGCCGATATCGGTGATCGACTTATCGCTTGGCCTGGTCCTTATGCAACATCGCCTATCTGCCTCTGACCTGATATGTCGAGGATTGGCGATCGAGGGTTTCCCCTTTTCATTTAAATCCGCTCTTTGACCTCCTCCAATGCGATTTACCTCATAAAGCCTTTTAGGCCTTTTCTAGAAGATTTGCCTCTTTCTCTAAAGAACCAAGGGCATCTTCTTTCTGTGATAACTTCTTCATCTGAAATCCATTTTCGCCAATTCAAGTTTTGTTGGATTCAGAATGAAGAGATCTATGCATTGAGACTATTTTTGAGAGTAGCCTGCGACTTTAATTTTCCTCTTATTTACAAAGGATTTGTGCCATTTGGAACCTTTTACCTCTTATATGCAGTATTTTAGACTTGGAGGTTTATTCAAGATCCATTTTTGGATCATGCCTTCTCACTAAAAAAAAATTGGTCTCCAAAATACTAATATACTGATCTAAACAGTAAATGAGAGTGACTCACCCTCTTCTCTCAGCCTCCCTACACTTGCCTTGCATTGTGCCTCTAAACCAAAGTTTCTAACCACTTCCCTTCTTGGATGGGCTAGTCTTCCCAGGAAGAGTTGTCTTCCTCCTTGCCTTCCTGCAAAACTTCTGCTGAAATGGTCACAGAAGGTGGTTTGAACTTCTTTTCCTTGATCATTGATCCAAGGTGGGACAAACAAATGTGAAGTTCATATACTCCACAAAACTTTCATTTGTACCTATTGGAAAAGCTGTCAACAACAAATGTTAACAACAACAGAAATACAAACAACAACTGGAATGACCTAAACTCCTGCTTCAACAAAAGAAACAGATTTCACAGCTTCTGAACACCTCCATGTCTTACATCTACATACAAATGGTGGACTAGATAACAAGCCCACAAAACATGCCTTTAAACAAATGACTCTTCAAGTCAAGCATGTAGAAAAGACCATTAGGACTCTTTTTCCAAAGATGAAACACTTCATCAAGATCTCCATTAACCCCTTTGAGTCTGGTTTCATTGCATTGGCGCTTTCCCTTCACTTTTCATTTATTTAACAAAAATTCGAAAATACACATAAATCTACCATTTAACGGATCTCAAAATATATCAAATATCACCTATAGCCTCGTCGGGTCTGGCTATCGCATCACACACACACACACACACACACACATATGTGTGTTTGTTTTTCCCCGCTTCGTTGTGTAGCTCTGATGCGATTTTGTGATGCAACTAGTCACAATCTCATATTGCATGAGCCCGAGGTCTTTCCATATGGCATCGCCGATTGCGATCAACCGATATCGGTGATCAACTTATCACTTGGCCTGGTCCTTATGCAACATTGCCTGTCTGCCTCTGACCCGATATGTCGAGGATTGGCGATCGGGGGTTTCCCCTTTTCATTTAAATCTACTCTTTGACCTCCTCCAATACGATTTACCTCATAAAGCCTTTTAGGCCATTTTTATAAGATTTGCCTCTTTCTCTAAAGAACCAAGGGCATCTTCTTTCCGCGATAACTTCTTCATTTGAAATCCGTTTTCGGCCATTCAAGTTGTGTTGGATTCAGAATGAAGAGATCTATGCAATGAGACTATTTTTGAGAGTAGCCTGCGGCTTTAATTTTCCTCTTATTTACAAAGGATTTGTGCCATTTGGAACCTTTTACCTCTTATATGAAGTCTTTTAGACTTGGAGGTTTATTCAAGATCCATTTTTGGATCATGCCTTCTCACTAAAAAACTTTTGGTCTCCAAAATACTGATATATTGATCGAAACAGTAAATGAGAGTGACTCACCCTCTTCTCTCAGCCTCCCTACACTTTCCTTGCATAGTGCCTCTAAACCAAAGTTTCTGACCACTTCCCATCTTGGATGGGCTAGTCTTCCCAGGAAGAGTTTTCTTCCTCCTTGCCTTCCGGCAAAAATTCTGTTGAAATGGTCATAGAAGGTGGTTTAAACTTCTTTTCCTTGATCATTGATCCAAGGTGGCACAAACAAATGTGAATTTCATCTGCTCCACAAAACTTTCATTTGTACCTATTGGAAAAGTTGTCAACAACAACTGTTAACAACAACAGAAATACAGACAATAACTAGAATGACCTAAACTCCTGCTTCAACAAAAGAAATAGATTTCACAGCTTCTGAACACCTCCATGTCTTACATCTGCATACAAATGGTGGACTACATAACAAGCCCATAAAACATGCCTTTAAACAAATGACTCTTCAAGTCAAGCATGTAGAAAAGACCATTAGGACTCTTTTTCCAAAGATGAAACACTTCATCATTATCTCCATTAACCCCTTTGAGTCTGGTTTCATTGCATTGGCGCTTTCCCTTCACTTTTCGTTTATTTAACAAAAATGCGAAAATACATAGAAATCTACCGTTTAACGGATCTCAAAATATATCAAATATCACCTATAGCCTCGTCGGGTCTGGTTATTGCATCACACACACATACACACACACATACACACACACACACACACACACACACACATATGTGTGTGTGTTTTGCCTTGCTTCGTTGTGTAGCTCCGATGCGATTTTGTGATGCAACTAGTTGCAATCTCATATTGCATGAGCTCGGGGTTTTTCCATATGGCATTGCCGATTGCGATCAGCCGATATCGGTGATCGACTTATTGCTTGGCTTGGTCCTTATGCAACATCGCCTGTCTTCCTCTGACCCGATATGTCGAGGATTGGCAATCGGCAGTTTCCCCTTTTCATTTAAATCCGCTCTTTGACCTCCTCCAATGCGATTTACCTCATAAAGCCTTTTAGGCAATTTTTAGAAGATTTGCCTCTTTCTCTAAAGAACCAAGGGCATCTTCTTTCTGCGATAACTTCTTCATCTGAAATCCGTTTTCACCCATTCAAGTTGTGTTGGATTTAGAATGAAAAGATCTATGCAATGAGACTATTTTTGGGAGTAGCCTGTGACTTTAATTTTCCTCTTATTTACAAAGAATTTGTGCCATTTGAACCTTTTACCTCTTATATGAAGTCTTTTAGACTTGGAGGTTTATTCAGGATCCATTTTTGGATCATGCCTTCTCACTAAAAAACTTCTGGTCTCCAAAATATTGATATACTGATCTAAACAGTAAATGAGAGTGACTCACCCTCTTCTCTCAGCCTCCCTACGCTTGCCTTGCATAGTGCCTCTAAACCAAAGTTTCTGACCACTTCCCTTCTTGGATGGGCTAGTCTTCCAAGGAAGAGCTATCTTCCTCCTTGCCTTCCTGCAAAATTTCTGTTGAAATGGTCACAGAAGGTGGTTTGAACTTCTTTTCCTTGATCATTAATCTAAGGTGGCACAAACAAATGTGAAGTTCATCTACTCCACAAAAATTTCATTTGTACCTATTGGAAAAGCTGTCAACAACAACTGTTAACAACAACAGAAATATAGACAACAACTGGAATGACCTAAACTCCTGCTTCAAAAAAAGAAACAGATTTCACAGCTTTTGAACACCTCCATGTCTTACATCTGCATACAAATGGTGGACTAGATAACAAGCCCACAAAACATGCCTTTAAACAAATGACTCTTCAAGTCAAGCATGTAGAAAAGACCATTAGGACTCCTTTTCCAGAGATGAAACACTTCATCATTATCTCCATTTGGAGACCAAGTTAACTTCTTCCAGTCAAAGCAATCAACCCTGCAAGTTAATTACACATACATGTTAAAAAACAAGGAAATCATCAACATCCCTATGTTCATGCATCTCAAGCTTATGCATGCATTTCATTCTCCAACTTTCGCTTAAGCACACTGTACTTTCGAAGTTGAAATGAAATATAATGTTGCAGCAACAAAGTGAGTCTCTTGCTCAACTTCTCCATTCACCTACTTGGTAAAATCCTGCAACTTGCATTCCATTAACAAAGAAATGCAAATAGATGCGTCAATAGACATGCAATCTTAATTGGATAAGAGCTCTAACCATTCCTCACCAATCCCTTTCAAAGGTACTACCTTTGTCTACACATTAGCATCAACATGTGAATCATCCTAAAACACATCAATCATGGAATCTTCCTTTCCATTTCTCATACATTTCTCTCACCATTTCCATCATGGTGGACAAATCTTGCTTCATGTCTTCATCAAAGAATCTTGTGAAGAAAGCAGAATTCGAGGACTCACTTGTAAAAATTGTCATTATGCCAATGACTTCTTCTTTCTTCTTGTCCTTACTGGACTGAGCTATCTATAGATTTATCTTCACCTCTACAAACTCAAACAATAGTCAGTCTACAACAAGCATACAATCAGCCTCTGACTGTTTAAACACCTTTTAGACAAGCAGTCTTTACTCTGTAAATCAAACATGCTGATATAACCTTCTTTAAAGGTGAGGTTAATCAATCTTAAAAATGATACCACCTAATCTGAAAATGGGGCTCTTAGTCTTCTTGTCTAACTGACAAGAACCTCTCCCACTTCCAAAGCTTTAAATATTCCCAAGTCTTCATGATTAACTAATGCGGAACTAAAAATTCTTGAAAATATAGGTGTATGCTGGTATTTATTGTTGATTGTTTATGTGCTTTACAATCTGTTGTGTGTGTTGATATGTAAATACATTCAATAAATACTAATGTAGCAATAAACAAAACACAGAACAACAATATAATTAGGAGTTCACCCAAAACTCTTTGGCTACGTCTCCATGAGCTCTAGTCAGCTCAACTAGGCTCTCTGGGATTGTGGCAAAGTCCTTTTTACAAGCTCTTGGCTCAACTCCACTATTTTACATAGAAATGATGGGTTTAGACACCATTTTATCCCCGACTCTTGAAGCTCTCAGCTTTCTGGCTCTCGACTCTTGCTCTGGCTCTTCAGCTCTGGCTCTGGCTCTGGCTCTTGGCTTTGGCTCTGGCTCTTTTCTCTAGCTCCTGGCTCTGGCTCTGGCTCTTCGGTTTGGGATTTGGCTCTAGCTCTTCAGCTCTAGATTCTTGGCCCTCTACAACCTTCAGCTCTCTAGCTTTTCACTTGAACTTCAAGTGACTCCAAAGGCTACCTCAGCGGCTCTGCGCAGTAGCTCTTTGGCTCTCTCTGCTCTCTTGCAATGGCCTTATGCTACCTTCTTCCTCCTATTGTTCTCAATCATGCTCTCTAGCTCTTTTGAGGCATCTTCCTGGCTTTTGGCTTCCCTGGCCATTTCTCTACAATCCAATCATTCCCCTGTGGCTCTGTGGCTTCTCTGCGCTATCTGTTCAACTAACCATCTGGCTATGCGGCCCTGTGGCTTTCAAACGCCTCATCGTTGGCCAAAACGCCTGCTTGTAGCGTGGAATGATGATTAGGGGCTATTACAGAAGGGATCGGAGCTGTTTCATAGGCAGAAACCCACAAATGGTCGTTCTCAGATTACACAGGAAAATACACAGAAAACTTGTAGAAATCTGCCCAAATGCGTCTATCGAACTTCAAAAATTATGAACTCCGTGTTGGAAATAATACTGAGAGGGGGGGTGAATCAGTATTATCAAATTCTTTTCAATATATCTTCCAGATTTACACTTTAATTTATTCTTTAGATATTGATCATTAACTTGTATGTCAGTGCCATATAATAAGAACAAGAACAAGAAAAATAGATAGTCACACCAAAGAACACCAGATATAAGGTGGAAACCCAATGTGGCTGAAAACCACCTGCTGCAATATGTCTCTATCTTCTTTCAATTAGAAACTTCTTTTTAAAATGATTTTGTACTGGTGCAGTCCTTTACTAGTACGCAGGCTGCAACCTGCAGAGAGCTACAACCCTCTCTCGTTTTCTAGACTCTCCTGGATGGGAGCTACAACCCCCTTTGCTCTTGCACTAGCTGAGCTACTAGTACGTAGGTGCTGACCTACTTCTTTTCTTCCAAGGACCACGTTTCATTAATTTTCAGACTGGATCCATGAACATCAAATAATCATCAAGTACATGTGAATCAACCAATCTCCTTTTTCAATCAACCAATAACTTCTCAGAATGCAGTAACTAGAACAACAATACCAGTAATCTAAACCCAGAACTCTTCAGCAATAGATAAAAGGCAGCCAATAAATATTTTAAGAAAAGTCTGCAACTTCACCAATAGAAACCTATGAATATCCGCAGTTTTTCTGTGTCTGGACTGCGCAGCTTCGCACCTGCACTATCTACCCGATAGCGTACCTCCACATTTGCGCCTTCTGCTACTCTGCGTACCTCCGCACCTGTGCCTTCTGCTGCGCTGCGAACCCCCGCACATGCGCCTTCTGCTGCGCTGCGGACCCCCGCACCTGTGTCTTCTGCTGGGCTGCGGACCCCCGCACCTGCGCCTTCTGCTGCGCTGCGGACCCCCGAATAGAGCCAAATTAGTAGTCCTACAATGTGCCATAGATAGTCAGATCCATAGATCTGATCATGCGCCAAATAGATCACGACTTATAAATAGATCCTCCTTACAAATGATAGATTTTACCTTGATTTAGATCTAGCTTTTCAAACCGATCACCCAACATTTCAGATCTTAAGATATTCAAATTTCACAAGCAACTAGCCAAGTGATCTCCTTTCCTTTTTATAGGCAAGTCCTTACTCAAACCATGGAACAAAACCATCGAAAACCAATACAAGGGATCCAAAACCGGGGTTCAATAATTTAGATGCTATACCACGGACCAAAACCATAGGATCATGAACGTCGAACTAAATAACATGGACCACCATAGGATTTCCCACGTGCATGCGCTTTTCTCTGCATGAAAGTGCGTGCACTGTGGGTCCACACCTTCTGTTCGGATAACCTGCGGACATGACCGCACTTTGTGAATGGCGTGCCTACGGGCCCGCGCCTTTTGAATGGTGTACCTGTGAACCCCTTATTTTCTATCATTTTGAGAGCCTGAACAGAGATTTGCCACTTGAGTGAGTTGCCATAAAGTATGACACCTGTGTCATAGCGCCAAACCTGAATCATAATGCCAACAATCTCCCCCTTTGGACTTGATGGAAACCCCAAGATCCTTAAATTCATTCTCCCCCTTATCATTAAGGGAAAAGAGTTATGCTCCCCCTGAGAACATGCTGAAAACTCTAGTCTGCTGTGTTGATCATGCTCCCCTTGACTGTAGGCCAGATCTGTAAAAGAAAATTTCTTCAAGAGGAACCATAATCCACCATACACCATAAATGATCTTGTCAAAAGAGATATAAGATATAGAGACAAAACATTAGCAGCAATATTCAGATCAGCATCCTTCTGAACTTTCGCCTCCAAGATCTTCTATAATAATGCCAACAATGTATTATTAGAAGAATAAATGCTCCCCCTGAACTTGTGCCAGATGGTCTTTGACCAATCCATAAACCAACGAATGTACGCATATACCCCATATGGAAGTCGCGTACAACCAAAAATCTATGAAACAAATAAGAGTCAACAACAAGATGATGCATCAACTACCCCCAGCTTTTGCCTGAGGTATTCAAAAGTTTCCCTGGGCAGTGGTTTGGTGAGAATATCAGCAACTTGTTCGTTAGAAGGAACATACTCCAATTTGACCTTTTGTTCCAACACTTGTTCCCGAAGAAAGTGATACTTGATCATTATGTGCTTGGTCTTTGAATGCATGACTGGGTTCTTTGAAATGTTGATTGCACTTGTATTATCACATAAGATGGAGATAGGTGGTGTACAAGTGATTTGAAAATCCTGTAAGTTTTGCATCATCCAGAGGAGTTGAGTGCAGCAAGATGCAGCAGCCACATATTCCGCTTCAGCTGTAGATAAAGCAATCGAACTCTATTTCTTACTGAACCAAGATACTAATCTGGAACCCATAAATAATGCACCACCACTTGTGCTTTTCCTGTCATCCATGCTTCCGGCCCAATCTGCATCTGTATAAGCATGAAGTGTGAGATTTGTATCTCTAGGATACCATAAGCCATAGTTTTGAGTTCCTTGAAGGTACTTGAATATTCTCTTAACTGCCTGAAGATGAGTTTCCTTTGGATTTGCCTAAAATCTTCCAACTATTCCCACTGCATACATGATATCTGGTTGAGTACCTGTCAAATAAAGCAGACTTCCAATCATGGATCTATAGGTTGGTTGATGCATTGTTGTAGATTCATCATTTGCATTGAGGTTGCATCCTGTAACCATAGGTGTACATACTGGTTTTGAATCTTCCATGCCATACTTCTTCAAAATATGCTTGAGGTACTTGGTTTGAGACAAAAACATACTGCCTTCATTTTGTTGGATTTGCAATCCAAGGAAATATGTCAATTCTCCAAGCAAGACATTTCGAATTCTTTCTGCATCACCAAGGCAAAGCTTTGACTCATAGCTTCTTCATTGCTGCCAAAGATAATATCATCTACATACACAACAAATATTAGCAATTTGTCATTTTCAATTTTTATATAAAGATTGCTATCTGCTGATCCTTTTGAAAAACCTTGTTGATGAAGATATTTGTCCAAACAGTAGTACCAAGCCCTTGGAACCTGTTTAAGACCATAGAGAGCCTTTTTTAGTCTGCATACAAGATTTGGATCATTCCCAAGAATGAAACCATCTGGTTGGTCAATGTACACTTCTTCTTCTAAGAGTCCATTCAGAAAGGCTGATTTCACGTCCATTTGAAATACTTTGAACTTCTGAATGCTTGAGAGAGCAAGGAACATTCGGATGGCCTCAAGTCTAGCAACGAGAGCAAACATTTCTTCAAAGTCCATTCCTTCTTGTTGAGCATACCCTTTACAAACAAGTCTGGCCTTGTTTCTAATTACTTCCCCATTTTCATTCAACTTATTTTTGAAGATCCATTTTGTCCCTATGACATTCTTATCTTTTGGTCTAGGAACCAACTCCCAAGTGTTGTTCTTTTCGATCTAATCAAGTTCTTCATCCATTGCCTTGACCCAGCATCCATCTTTGCATGCCTCTCTTACATTTCGTGGTTCAATGGAGGAGAGTAATGCCAAATAGCTTGAAGATTCTGCAATTGTTCTTCTTGTTTGTACGCCTACCTCCTTTTGCCCCAAAATTTGAGATTATGGATGATTCTTTTGAACATACCTGGATGGAGTCTTCTCTTCTATCCTTATATGTTCCTATGGTGCCTCTTGAGGTTCTTCTTCATCGTCAGTCTGATTTGAAGGATGGTCTTCATTCTCTTCGATATTTTCATAATTTACTTGACTAGGAATGTTTCCTTCTTCATCAACCACTACATCAATGCTGTCAACTATTCTTCCAAGTCTTTTGTTGTAACACTTATATGCTTTGCTATGAGGAGAATAACCAAGGAGAATGCCTTCATCTGCTCTAGGTTCAAACTTGCCAAGATGTTCATCATTATTCTTAATATAGCATTTGGTTCCAAAGATTTTGAAATGTTTTACCGAAGGAGTCTCACCATACCAGAGCTCATGAGGAGTTTGAGTGCTATTCACCTGGACATTTGTTTTGTTGAGAATAACAACCGCAGCAAATGCAGCTTCACCCCAGAAGGTTGCGAGAGTTTGAGACTCATAAAGCATAGCATGAGCCATTTGTTGAACCGTTCTATTCATCCTTTCCACTACTTCATTTTGCTAAGGAGTCCTAGCTATAGAGAATTCCCTTCTTATTCCATGTTCTTCACAAAAATCGAAAAATTCATTTGAGGTAAACTCCCCACCTCTATCAGACCTGAGGCACTTAATTTTGTGATATGATTCATTTTCAACCAAGGCTTTGAAAGATTTGAATTTTTCGAAGGCTTCGTATTTGTGCTTCATAAGTCCTATCCAAACCATCCTAGAGAAGTCGTCAATGAATAATATAAAGTATTCTTCTCCTTGAGGTGACCTTTTCCTAGATGGACCACATACATCTGTATGGACTAGTTCAAGAGGCCTGCTAGCTGATCCTTCCTTGTCAGGGAAGTTAGTTCTGGTTTTCTTACCAAACTGACATGATTTGCATATTGTATTGTCTGGAATTCTGATGTCTGGAAGACCACGAACTGTCTGGTATTTGCATGCTTTCCTTATCTGTGAAAAGATTAGATGCCCCAACCTCCGGTGCCATATCCAGTGTTCATCATTCTTACTCAAATAGAATTGTTGTTTTCCTTCTTCAAATATGTATAAATTATTTGGAGTTCTTATGCCTTTGATTACTGTTTTTCCTGTATCAAGATCACGAACACTACATCCATTTGATCGAAATATTACCTCAGTTCCTTGATTGCACATCTGACTAACACTCAGTAGATTATGCTTCAAGCCATCAACATACAAAACATTTCCGGCCTTGAATTTTTCTTTTAACTGAATAGTGCCTTTTCCTTTTATGACTGCAGGGGTATCATTTCCAAAAGAAACTTTATTTCCTTTTTCTAAAGCACTATATGATTGAATTTTTTCTTTATCACCTGTCATATGCTTCGAACATCCACTGTCGATGTACCATTGATTTTCTTGTCCTTCAGCATATAAAGCTATCCCACATCTTTCTGGTTACGGTTCCTTCATTCTCCATGTTCTGGCATTTGAGGTTTGTTCCTTCTGAGTTGTCTTCTGAAACCTGCTCCTGCATTCAGAATCTTCATGACCGAAGTTATTACAAATAGAACATTCAATTTCACTTTCAAGGGCGGAAAAGTTGTTATAGGTCCTTTTCGTGATTTCAGTCATACTTCTTTGTTTTTGAGATTCTCTAGTCATGATTGTCTTATAGGCAACACATTGAGCTGCTTTGTGACCAAAGTTATGGCAAGAGAAACATTGGCCATTGAAGAAACTCCTGCGATTATCAAATCTATCAACCAACCGATTGTAGTTTCTACTGACACCTATTCTTGAGGCAAATTGGGAAGCTTCTACCTATGGTTGGTTGTGGCTTTTGTTTGTCCTTAAGGTAGATTGCCCCCGATTTTCTTGATAGTCTTTGTTCATTCTTGAGGTAAACTGTCCCTGATGATTTCTATTAGGCCTTTGCTCGCTCCTTCTTGCTGCATCAAGATAGCTTTTGGAGGTGGATGCTTGTGATGCTTCTCCATTGTATCCCAGACCTGTCTTGATTAGTGGAGAACGCTGCACATTGATAATCTCATACAGAGTTTCAGATCCTTTAACAAATTTAAGATTAAGAGCTTTTGTTTTCTCAATCTCTTTTCTAAGACCAACAATTTCGCATTCCAATTTTTCATGATGTTTTTCCCTTTCAGCTAGTTGACATTGCAGAGAATCGATAATCACATTTTTCTCTTCTAAACAAATTTTGAGTTTAGAAATCTCTTCATAAATACCTTCTTCATCTATAGCATCCATGTAATCATCATCTTCAAAAGCCATTAAAAGTTTATAATTATTACCTCGTTCATCTTCGTCACTATTTGAAAGTCCATCACTATCTTCATGAGTGTAATAGCTTTTCTTATTTTCATTCTGTTTCTTGTTCCATCTAAGAGGTTCCTTCCCATTGTCAATCTTATCCTTATGAGGACATTTGGCATCATAGTGACCGACTCTTCCACAAGCAAAGCATTTGAAAGGTAACTTACCTCGAAATCATCCAGCACCCCATTGAAGGTTTTTGACAAAATTTGATTCTTCTTCTTCTGACACATGTCCTGACTCATAGTAATCTCCTTTGCCTGACGCCTTGAAGGCAGCTTCTCTCCTATCTGATGGTCCTCCTTTCCTCATTTCATAAGCAGTCAGAATTCCATGCAGCTGTGACATGGTAAGGTTTCGTAGATTCTCTTTTTCTTCTATTGCATAAACTTTAGATTCAAACCTAGGGGACAAAGATCTTAGAACCTTTTCAACCACAACAACCTCTTTTATTTCTTCACCCAAATTTTTCATACAATTAACAATCTCATCTACATGCAGGAAATAGTTAGCCACACTTTCATCGTTGTGCATTATGAGATTTTCATATTGAATTCTAAGGGTTTGAAGTTTTTCTCTTTTTACCTGGTCATCTCCTTCATAGCTCAGAACAATCTTGTCCCATATTTCTTTCGCGGATTTATACTACATAACCTTGACGAATTTTGATTGAGATAGACATCCTAATAGAGTATTGACAGCCTTTGCATTTGTTTCATATTTCTTCTTCTCAGCTGGATCTGTAGGAGTTGCTGATGGAAAAGTGTACCCTGTATCTATGATATCCCAAACTTCTGTACCAAGAGATTGAAGATATGCAGTAACTCTTACCTTCCAATATACGAAGTTTGTACCATCAAAAATTGGTGGCCTGATAGATTCTTCTCTCTCGTAGTTGCTCATGATGATAGATCTTCCTTCAAGCGATCAAGCTTCTTCAGAAGGATCTGCTCTGATACCAATTGTTGAAAATAATACTGAGGGGGGGGGGGGGGGGTGAATCAATATTATCAAATTCTTTTCAATATATCTTCCAGATTTACACTTTAATTTATTCTTCAGATATTGATCATTAACTTGTATGTCATTGCCATATAATAATGAACAAGAACAAGAAAAACAGATAGTCACACCAAAGAACACCAGATATAAGGTGGAAACCCAATGTGGGTGAAAACCACTTGCTGCAATATGTCTCTATCTTCTTTCAATTAGAAACTTCTTTTTAAAATGATTTTGTACTGGTGCAGTCCTTTACCAGTACGCAGGCTACAACCTGCAGAGAGCTACAACCCTCTCTCGTTTTCCAGACTCTCCTGGAAGGGAGCTACAACCCCCTTTGCTCTTGTACTAGCTGAGCTACTAGTACGTAGGTAATGACCTACTTCTTTTCTTCCAAGGACCACGTTTCATTAATTTTCAAACTGGATCCATGAACATCAAATAATCATCAAGTACATGTGAATCAACCAATCTCCTTTTTCAATCAACCAATGAATCAACCAATAACTTCTCAGAATGCAGTAACCATAACAGCAATACCAGTAATCAAAACCCAGAACTCTTCAGCAATAGATAAAAGGCAGCCAATAAATATTTTAAGAAAAGTCTGCAACTTCACCAATAGAAACCTGCGAATATCCGCAGTTTTTCTCTGTCTGGACTGTGCAGCTCCGCACCTGCACCGTCTACCCGACAGCGTACCTCCGCATATGCACCTTCTGCTGCTCTGCATACCTCCGCACCTGCACCTTCTGTTGCGCTGCGGACCCCCGCACCTGCGCCTTCTGTTGCGCTGCGGACCCCCACACCTACGTCTTCTGCTGGGCTACGGACCCCTGCACCTGCACCTTTTGCTGTACTGCGGACCCCCGAATAGAGCCAAATTAACAATCCTCCAATGTGCCACAAACAGTCAGATCCACAGATCTGATCATGCGCCAGAGAGATCACGACTTATCAATAGATCCGCCTTACAAATTATAGATTTTACCTTGATTTAGATCTAGCTTTTCAAACCGATCACCCAACATTTCAGATCTTAAGATATTCAAATTTCACAAGCAACTAGCCAAGTGATCTCCTTTCCTTTTTATAGGCAAGTCCTTACTCAAACCATGGAACAAAACCATCGAAAACCAATACAAGGGATCCAAAACCGGGGTTCAATAATTTAGATGCTATACCACGAACCAAAACCATAGGATCATGAACGTCGGACTAAATACCATGGACCACCATAGGATTTCCCATGTGCATGCGCTTTTCTCTGCATGAAAGTGTGTGTACTGGGGGTCCGCACCTTCTGTTCGGATAACCTGCGGACACGACCGCACTTTGTGAATGGCATGCCTGTGAGCCCGCACCTTTTGAACGGTGTACCTGCGAACCCCTTATTTTCTATCATTTTGAGAGCCTGAATAGATATTTGCCACTTGAGTGAGTTGCCATCAAGTACAACACCTGTGTCATAGTGCCAAACCTAAATCATAATGCCAACACTCCACCTTATATTCCATTGGTTCTACCTTTTAAATCGCTTATCAAATCCCCACTATTGATTTGGGAGATCTAGATCCAACAGTGGTGGTTCATTTTGGGTGGCTCTTTCGTACGGTGATTAACCACCCGATAAGGGTGGTTTTCTCTCTCTTCAGCCTGGACAAGTGGCAGCCAATGTATGGGCTCGGGCGGAGCTCGACCAAAACCTCTTACCGCCTTCGGTCCTCTCAAAATCCCACTTGTTTCATACCTGAAATAATATGCAGTGGCATTTAGAAACCCCTTCATGTCTGGTTTCATCGCATTGGCGCTTTCCCTTAGCTTTTCGTTTATTTAACGAAAAGGTGAAAATACATAGAAATCTGTTATTTGACAGATCTCAAAATATATCAAATATTTCCTATAGCCTCGTCAGGTCTGGCTATCGCATCGCACATATATATATGTGTTGCCTTGCTCCATTGTCTAGCTCCGATGCAATTTTGTGATGCGACTAGTCGCAATTGCATATCGCGATCTGCTGATATCGACGATCGGCTTATCACTCGGTCTAGTCCTTATGCAACATCACATGTCTGCCTTCGACCTAATATGTCGGGGATCGGAGATCGAGGGTTTCCACTTTTCACTTAAATCCACTCTTTGACCTCCTCCGATGCGATTTACCTCATAAATCCTTTTAAGCCATTTTTAGAAGATTTACCTCTTTTTCTAAAGAACCAAGGGCATCTTCTTTTCGTGATAACTTCTTCATCTGAAATCTGTTTTTTCCCATTCAAGTTGCATTGGATTCAGAATGAAGAGATCTCTACAATGAGACTATTTTTGAGAGCAGCCTGCGACTTTCATTTTCCTCTAATTTACAAAGGATTTGTGCCATTTGGCACCCTTTACCTCTTATATGAAGTCTTTTAGACTTAGAGGTTTATTCAGGATCCATTTTTTGATCAAAATATCAAGAAGAAGAATGTTCAAGTAGTGAAATATCAGGAAGAAAAGGATCAATACATGTCAATAGAAAAGGATACTCACCAGGAACCAACCCCATAGAAAGAAAAAATGAATCTGACCATATCTTGTAATGCATTGGCAGGAAATACCACTACTCAAACTCTCAATATAGAAGGACATATCAAGAAGAAAAAGGTTCAAGTAGCGAAAGATCACATCGAGAATCAAGAACAAGTTCTCCAAATTTTAAAGGATAACCTCACTTTAGTGCAGAATCAAATGAAACAACAGGCATATCAATATCATAGTGAAAGAAGTTTTGATGTAGGTGACTGTTATAGACATATTTGGGAACTTCAACCCCAATCTTATATGTCGATAAACTAGGGCTCTTTAACCCCTAAAAGTGTTGTTTCATACCCTAAAAGATCATGGTCAACTGATTACATCATTCCCCAAAATTTCCACTTGAAAAATCATCCAAAACTGGCCAAAACAAGACCATACTGACTGCTCCACTATCAAGGTGCGATGCATATTGACTTCTACACTAGCCAGGTGCGATGCATACTAAAGAGACCTTCTATGGGGTGCGATGAGTGAGAATGGAGAAATGTTCGAGACAGTTTGCTAAGTGGATGCTCATGGAATCTTCTAGAAACTTCTCCTATGACACTTGCCTCTTTGAATTCGCTCAGGGATGAGTAAGAGATCCAAGAAATCTCCAAGTGGAATGACACTAATAAAAAAACCCAGAGATGACTCACACCCTTGCATACATCTATAAATGGATCCCTCATCTAAGAGATCTGGAGGCTGGAATTTTGGTAATTTGTAAGGAAGTGCTGATAGTTTTTGTCTGAGAAAGAGCATTGTATTGTTGGGTGATCTTGCTTTTCATGAGGTGAAGAGGGCTAGTCGATCGAAAAGACACTAGTTTTCCTAGAAACAAAATGGCGACTCCACAGGGGATTGAATAGATGTTTGTTTTTTTTTTTTTTTTTTTAATTTTATAAACTATAGACGGAGCTTAAAGTTAGCTAAATAGCCTTCGAACTACTCTTGATCTGCAATTGCATAGTATATGAATGTTTCTTCAGTCAATCTCTGGTTTAGTTTATGAATTGAACATTTGACTTAAAACGATTCTAGATGCCCTTTTGGTAGCTCAGTAACCTCTCAAGATCATACCTCTATACTGTTCTCTTTATTGTCTATCATAGCTCAGCTTAACTCACTGAAATTAGCTCAAATTTGAGCCAAAACCCATCTCAGTTGCACTCCCTGGCCCATCGCACTGTCTGTCACTGTCTACCAGTATGCATCACACCTCCTGAGTGTGAAAGGTGTGATGCATCCTTGTTTCTGTGAAGCCCAAGTGCAATGACTGACTGAGCCTATTTCCCTTCTTGAAATTTGGGGTTTTTGTCCTTGTTTTCAGCTCTGTTTAGTTGCTTTGCTGCTTATGAATAGTACATCATTAATAAAGCCTCCTTGCATCAGATAGATCAGCCTCCATTGATTAGGATTAGTAAATTTTTTTATTTATTTGTCCATCATTTATGATCCTTTGTCAAAAAGTTGGTTGAATCGATCTGTTGTTTTGTTACAAAAAGTGTCGTAACTGTCATTTTGTGTCAAAAAGAGAAATGTCGTTGAGTTTTCCTTCCCTGGATAGTTTATTGAACTTTTTGTCATGTATTTGATTTGATTTATTGATATTTGAAATGTTGAAAGCATTTTCTATTCGGAATTGAAAAGTGTCATTTAGTCTTCCTTTCTATTTTGAAAAAGAAATTTTCGAAACGTCGCTTTGAGTAAAAATATCTCAGATCTTTACTACATTTAGTTTTCTTTTTTGGCATCTTCACGTTAAAGAGAATGAAAACAAATAAATGAATTTGCATTTGCATTTAGGATGTGTGCAAAAAATGATTTAAGAAAAGTGCATTTAGTGTGTGATGTTTGCTCTTTGTTTGAAAGAATGGTAATCTTCTTTCCTTAGTAGCTAGGATTTTCATTGCTCAAAATAAACAACGATTATTTATCATTGTAGACTGCATATTTAGGAATTTTAAATCTACATCACGTGGTGAACCATTGAAAGGAAAACTTTTAAACAAGATCAACTCTAAAATAAATTTCAATGAACTCAATAATGCTTTGGAACTTAACGCAACACATCTAGAAGTCTAGGCTAGAGATGTGTTCCGGCGTCGTAAAATCTAGTAACTATCATTTCATTGAAGGTTGGGTGATTCCTCCTCCTTTATACGACAAGTGATAGCACGGACTTGTGCTCCCTGTACCGTCGCGTATATATTGGGAGACCACAATAGGCTTATATCCTTTATCCATAGGTAGCAATGTCTGCCACCCTATCGATCGCAATGCACTGAACATAGCATTCGGGAAGATTGACTGTCGTACATAAGTCCTTGGTAATTTCTCTTTAATTTATCACCAAGGTGTATTTTGCAGTTTTACGATTGGTTTGGTAATCCCTCTGTCTAGATTTCCAGAGTAGTCACTTTCGTTCCTTTTCGACTCTATAAAAGAAAAGGTCCATCTGAGCACTTGTCACTTCAGGCTCATTAAAAATCAAAGGGGAGTAGAGTCATCTTTAGATTTTTCTCGACTCTTAAAAATTGAAAAAGCAAAGTTGTGTCAAAGCATCATTAAAATTTATTAAATTTGGAATAACATCCCTATTCCCTTCGTTGATCTTAGGTTGAGATAATGGATTCCACCAATCATGGATTCCCTTTTGAGGGTAATCCTAGTCCTTTTACATCTTGGGGAAATATTGGTGCTCCTCATATAGCCAGTTTATCCCGCCGGGACTTACCATTAGCTTACCAGTATGGCTATTCTCGACCTCTGTGGTTCAAAATAACATGATTCCTCAGCAATCAAATCAACATCCAGTTGATACTAAAGTTGACCCCTCACCTTCTTCTTTGTTTGTTTTTCCCTCCCCTTCTTCCTCTTCACTTGGCAAAAGTATTGATGCTAGTAACCAAGTGGCTAGGAAAAACAAGAAAGGGAAGAAGAAGCTAATTCAGCAAGGGGGCAACCAGGAAACCATTGCTCTGAATGCAACATCTAATGAAAATTTGTCCATTAAGCCTCACAAACCCAAATTTCCATGCATAATTTGTACGGAAGACCATTTTCATCGAAATTGTCCTTGCTTTCCTCGGATCTTGAAAGAAAGGTCTTCCCGTTCACACCAACCTGTGTCATCAACCTCTAGAGATCATGTTGGTAACACACCGTCAACTAGTGATAGTAAAGTTCATGGACAGAAGGGAAAAGTCAAGCTTCCATGTAGGATATGTGAAGGTACACACCCCTTTCACCTTTGTCCCTATTTGGATGAAGCCAAAAGAGTGTTGGACAACCATCCTGCTTCACTAGGTGATGAACCCACTGACTTAAATCAACCATTGGTCGAAACCACTCTCTCTGAAAGTGAATCCTATGAGTCTATGCCTGACCAAAGTCAACAGGTATATGTGGCAATTGACCCAATTTCACCTTCATCTAATCGTACCTTCCCCTAAGAGAGTGAAAAAGATATTGCTCAAGTTCTTTTTGTTTCCTCAAATTCAAACGAGCTTGGGGCAGTCCACCTGTTCCACCCAAACAGGAGGAAAATCCTCTAGTTCTCGTAACTCAAGGGGTTAATTCTCCCGTTTCTCGATACCCCCTCTACATAGTCTAGTTACTTCCTTTGATTGGAATCAACTGACAATATCCCGCCTTCCTTCTTATGTTCCTTTCCAGATCATAGTACAAATATGTAATATGATTGTATCCAGAAATATTATAGATGAAGGTGCATCAGTGAGCATCCTTTCCTCAACTACTTGGCAAGCGCTCGGTTCGCCACCACTTGTGCCTGTTACATAGAATCTGTTGGGCTTTAACAAAGGAACCAGTCACTCATTAGGGTTCCTTCTTCAGTTACCTATCACTTTGGGAGGAAATACGGTTTATTTGAATGTGATGGTAGTCCCAAGACCTTTAGATTACAATTTACTTCTTGGGCGTGACTATGTTTATCACATGGGAGCTATTGTTTCAACACTCTTTCGAGTGATTTATTTCCCACATGAAGGCAGAATTGTCACCGTTGACCAACTTTCATTTCCTAGTCCAAATATAACTCCTAGTCAACCATTGTTCCTAAATGGTCCATTTATATCAATGGTATCATCCCCGACATGGGTTAATTATGTGGCAACATCTTCCATACCTACATCAACTGACAATCAATTCAGTGATGTTGTACATTATGTGCTAGGGGCATTGGAACTAGATCTTTCCATCATGACCCCTTATGAGTTGTGATCAAGGGTCTCCGAGGATAGTTCGTTGACTTGTGTTGACCTAATTAAAAAATGAAACAAAGATGAGCATAATTCCTTGACTTGTGTCAAGCTCGTTAAAAAATGGAACAAGGTCCTAAGTTCCAAGTCGAGTCTCTGATTAGATCTCGTAAAATCTCAATCGAGTCTATCACTTGATCTCATAAAAGAACCTTCATTCCATCCACCTGATAACCATGAGTAGTCTGGTGAATGTAATGAAGCTTAAGGGGCATGCACCCTTGTCTATTCTGCAGACGAACCCAGCTGAAAAGATAAGTTTCCTTGTAGGTTATGTGATTGGTCTGACACACCATTCACATTTGTCTATTCCGCAGACGAAGCCAAGGAAGTGTTTTGTCTTCCGGATGAAACCGTCCTGCCTAACCTCAGTAGTTTCCATATGGTTACAAGAGACTCTCCTTTTCATCATGTTGGGGGCATGAAAACGTTTTTTTCATTTTCAATTTTTATTTTTGTCATTTCTAGCTTATGTAAAAATGAAACTAAAACCGATCATACTTTCCGCAAGGTTCAAGCTCATTAAAAAATGAACCTGCTTCCATTGAGCATACTTTCCACAAGGTTCGAGCTCATTAAAAAATGAACCCACACCCACACTGAGCATAGTTTCCGCAAGGTTCAAGCTCGTTAAAAAATGAACCCGCCTCCAATGTTGAGCATAGTTTCCACAAGGTTCAAGTTCGTTAAAAAATGAACCCGCCTTCGGTAACCTTTGTGATTTCCATGCCATCAGCCTTTTGAGCCTTGGTTGTGTTCCTGCCATTAGCCTTTTGAGCCTTGGTTGTGTTCCTGCCATCACCTCCATCCTTTTGGCCGATCATATGCTTCCACTTGGTTGTTTACCCTTTTGAGGAACATCTGTGATGAATGGTTTCATTAGTCAACCTCTTCACATCACCGTGTTTTGAGAAGTTCCAAACCTACCCGGAACCAGTTGCTACCCTAAACACCACTTGTTCCTAAAAAATGAGTCCTCTTTAAACCCTTTTCAAACTCATTAAATATGAAAATATTGTTGAGCGATTGGCCTTTTAGCTCGTTAAAGTGGTCGGAAATGCCATCCCTCCTATATATTTTAATCATTTTTGGACTTGAGGGATTATCTCTTGAAAAATTTCGAGCGCTTGTCTTTTTTGGACCTAAGGGATTATGCTATGAAAAATAACTTCTGGAGTTTCCTTTTCGTCCCTTTTCAAACTCTCTAAACATGAAAAGGGCCATGTTAAACTCGTTAAAACAATAGCGACAAACTTGTCCACCCAGACAAGAACGAGTTTCACTGTTGTTAGACTTGTTAAAACATAGCGACAGGTTTGCCTGAGGGAAAATTATAGAACAAGCATATGTTATCCTCCTCAAGCTTGACAAAAATAAAGAGGTACTGGTCAGCAATGACTGGGGAAAAAGGGAAGGAAACTTGAAGAATTTTATGGTAGCAGGTCACTCTTGAACATGACACTTTCACTCCATCACCATGATTGAGTCGGGTGGGTTATTCCATTCACTGGTCATTTCACCATTGGTCTTTCACACCATCCATTTTTGGGGTTAATGCTACCCATCCATCTCAGTGTCATCGATATGTTCAAGAGAAGTCTTTTAGTCGAGAATTCACCATCCAGTTAATGTCTCATCCACTGCAATACCTTCAACCTCCATTTTTCATGACCACCATTCCTGAACCTTGTGTCATCGATCGTTTTCACCTCCAGAAAATCATTTGCTTCATTTCATGTCATAGATGTGGGATACATTAAGGCCCTCCTACGACGGGTCACTTCTTGTCAACATCAGCTCATTATCCAAGAAGTTGACTTAGAAACAGCCCTTTCAGTACTTTGAAGCTTGCATGCCTCAATGGCAAGTTTCTCACTTCTGGCGACAGGTTGACATTAATGGCCTTCGACCGAAAGATTTTGCGTGGTGTTTGACATCGGATCATATATTCACACCACGTGAATTTTACTGTAGTATCTTGAGGGACATTATCATTATTGGTGATTTCTCTCGCGTCTGTTAACAACTTACATTATTGGTAATCGGGCGATGTCTTTCCGTGTTCAACTTCAGAACATCTTTTCACATGGATCGACTTGTACATCAAGCGAAGATTGAACAAGTTTGAAGACCCCGGATCTAGTTTCATCCATCCGGGCTGCAATATATTTAGGGATATAAAGACGTCAAATGTACACAGAAGCTGCACAGATAGTCATCTAAGCCAAGGAAGATGACTCTACATATGAAGAATCACCAGTCTGCAACTGCAGACGATTATCTGTTCTATGTACATGAAATGGATTTATAAAGCTGAGCATGGGAATGTCTGCCTTAGATACATCATGAAAATTATATATGATGATGTATTGTATTGTATCTTATACAGTTCACCTTCCAATTTCAAAAACCTCAGATCCTTATGTTAAATAATTTCACCTGACATCAAATATTTACTACTTCATGCTTTAGGGGGCAATTGTTATAGACATATTTGGACACTTCAACCCCAATCTTATATGTCGATAAAATAGGGCTCTTTAACCCCTAATAGTGTTGTTTCATACCCTAAAAGATCATAGTCAACTGATTACATCATTCCCCAAAAGTTCCACTTGAAAAACCATCTAGAACTGGCCAAAACAGGACCATACTGACTGCTCCACTGTCAGGGTGCGATGCATACTAACTTCTACACTAGCTAAGTGCGATGCATACTGAAGAGGCCTTATGAGGGGTGCAATGAGTGAGAATGGACAAATGTCTGAGATAGTTTGCTAAGTGGATGCTCATGGAATCTTCTAGAAACTTCTCCTATAACACTTGCCTCTCTGAATTTTCCCAAGGATGAGTAAGAGATCCAAGAAATCTCCAAGTGGAACCAAAAACACAAGTGGAATGACACTAATCAAAAACCCAGAGATGACTCACACCCTTGCATACATCTATAAATGGATCCCTCATCTGAGAGATCTAGAGGCTGGAATTTAGTTAATTTGTAAGGAAGTACTGATAATTTGTGTCTGAGAAAGAGCATTGTATTGTTGGGTGATCTTGTTTTTCATGAGGTGAAGAGGGCTAGTCGATCGAAAAGACACTAGTTTTCCCGGAAACAGTGACTGGGTATTTCTACGACTACAACCATACAAACAAATGTCCCTCAAGAAAGCTAAGAAGGATGATAAATTATCACCAAAGTATTATGGTCTGTAGAAGGTGTTACAAAATAATGTTACTATGGAATACCAATTGGAGCTTCTTGCATCTTCCCGAGTGTCCCTAGTTTTCCCTGTTTCATGCTTAAAGAAGGTTGTAGATGACAAGCTCCCAGTTCAAACAATATTGTCGGAACTTGACGAATAATGAAAAATCATATTGGAACCTAAAGCAATCACCGAAACAAGAACCTGATAGCTACGAAATTGATCAATTTTAGAGTATCTCATCAAGTGGAAGAACTTACCCATTGAATATTCCACATGGGAGGACGAGAATTTTATACAGAAGCATCCAGAACTACTCAAGTGTTGAGGACAAAACTTTTTTAAGGAGAGGGGCATGTTAGTACCCTATACTACTAGTGTAACCCCTTATTTTTATGAGTGCAACCCCCTTATTATATTTTGTGCCCATGTAGTCCCCATATTATTATTATTGTGCCCCATAGAAACCCGCTATTGTTATTGTTGTGCCCTTACATTATTATTTTTATGTCAGCTATGATTATATTATAACCCCTTAGACTCCTATATATAGAAAGGAGGTCTTGTCATTTGTATCATCCAAGAATTGTTCATTTGTAATGTAAAGGAGGTTGTCCCCTCGAAGAGGCTGATTTCTAAGGCGTTGATCTTTCTTTTCTATCTTTTTGTGAGCTAGTTTCATAACATCCTAAACCTTCTCGACAACCTTCCTATAGCATTATAGGCCTTCCGATAGCAGCCTCATGTAGCACACCTATGGCAGCTTGTTTCCTCACCAGTTTTGACCCTTTCTTCAATTTGGACTTAGCTTAGAAGTAGGTTGACCCCCAATTGTGGCTCCATGATCAAGGGAAGCTCCTAGGCTACTCCAAACCCTCCTTTTCCTTGACTGCAAAATAGAATAGCGTTAGTTTCCTTATCATAGATTTGGCTCAAATGGAACATTGATTTACATGCAAGTGTGAGCTAGATAGATGATACATAGACTCTTAAGTTTTGATTTGATAGGTTAGCTTCTTGTCTAGAAGTAGATTTGGTAGCTATATGGTTAATTGCAAGATAATGTAGTTTCCTTTCTGCAAGTGGTGTATCTCTTATCTTTTAATGAATTGATTCAATAACATTTGCAAGTTGAATTTCATAGCATTTTCCTTTTCATGGTTAGAGGTAGCTTCTAAATTTCACCTTCATTAGCTAGTTTTCATTCTAATTTACTAGGAGGAATGGTCTTGGAGCACTATTGATCAAATGTCCTAGTTGAGGGTGGCATGAGTAGAATCCAATCTATTGTGCATATAACACTATAACCTCGAATTTTGGATGAACCCAGGGTTGATAAATAGAGTTGAGGAACCCTTGGGAATTTTAGCACTCTTGGTGCAATACCAAGGCTCACTAATGATAATTTTGGAGGAGCTAGAATTAAGTATCTTGAGGGAATGTTTCTAACCATATTTAATATATCTCAAGTAAAATTCTTGGAAGTACATGGTAACTAGGTCCAATATTCATAGTCATTATGCTCCAAGTACTACATCACAAGTATTCATTTCAATACAAAACATGTTGGATTTGAGTTGATATTACTTTATTTGAAGTTTCACCTTCTCACTTTTTCCACCACATTTCATTGTGGCTCCATTGGCTATCATAATTTGAAAATTATGCACTCATGAACATAGAAATGGGTTCTTCTTCCACTCACTTAAGACTAAAATTGTGGGCATTGCCACTCTCAACTATCAATCACCTTTTTTTTGTGTAGCTAATCAAATTTAGGGTTCCAGGAGAATGTATTGTGTCCTTACATTCTGTTTTAGGAGGGGCTTCCTCAAGAATGTCCTCAGGGTGGCCAATCGGGGATGCATCCATTTGAAATCATTTTTCTTTGCATTTAATCCCTTTGAAAATATTCTCATTGCAATTATAGCAAAGTCATAGATGCTAACACTCAACCATTTCTTCTTGACATAAATTGTGCACCCTTAAGGGATGATATGGAGTGAAAGTGGTGATAGGAACCATATAAAGGATATGGCAAGAAGAAAAAACAAGGTCATTTTGACCTGTGCATTTACTGCCATTTGTGCTCCAAGAGCTTGTGAGAAGCCTCCAAGCATATATTTAGGTGTTGCATTAAGACTTGTGCTTTTATTTCTTTACTAAGACCACTGGTAAAGAATTCTTTAAAAGATAATAATTTTAATATTTTATGTGAATTTTCAATTGCTCAAAAGTTGTTATAAATTATTTAACTATGCTAGTTTGGTGTAACTTGGTTTTCCTATCCAAATAGTGGGGATCCATTTCAAAATGAGAATAGATGGATTTCAAAAACTAGATCCATGTAATGTAGCTTACATAGGATTTATTATTCCATTGAAACTAGTGTCATCATTCTTGATCCAAAAATAATAACCCCACCCAAAGTTTTTACCATGCTATTAATAATTCCATGGAGGGAGAAATAGCGTTCCATCTTGGTAATGTGATTCCATGTATTATTATCAAGAAATAGTGTTCTATTAAAGTCCCCACATCTAATGAGGTTTATTCTTTGCAACAATTGACTTGATTCTCAAACTACCCTTTTGGTTTGGGGATGTTGGACCTAAAAAATGCAATAAGAATGCTACCTTCCTTTGGCCCTTCTACTTTATTTATAAACCCAAATCATGCAAAATTTGAGTTATTGTGCACTATATATGAAATATTTCTCTCTCTCTTTATTTTGGATGCACCTAATCATGCTTATTCGATGTTTGTTTAGGCCTTACTTTCAATCCTTAGTAAATTAAAACTCTATAAAGGGAGAAAATATTGAAGGACTTGAAATTACTTTTGTGAAACTAATTTGTAGGAAACCAAAATTTCTCTTGAAAAATAAATCTAATATAATCTAATCTTTTTACTTGCAAGAAATGAAACAAAATAATACAACCTGTTGAACTATAGTAAAGACATAGGAAATTAAACTTGAAATTACCAAACACTAACCATGCCTTCAATCCTTTTGTAAGCATCTTTTAGATGACATCAACAACCATTTTGAAGAAACATGTACTACCAACTAACATCATTGAAAAAAATGAGATTTTGTGCAATTCTATAGGAAGCTATGTATCACTACAGGAAACTTCTATTGGAATTCCAAATCGAAAATTAAATGAAGAACATGTTTTTGTAATTGCAAATACATATAGTGAAACCTAAACTATTCGTGTGAAAACCTAGAAAATCACTTAGGAAGGTATATGCACTATTGAATCCAACTTCTAATAGGAACATGCAAATCCACCACTCACTAATCTACTCTAACAAAAAAGGAAATGTTGACAAGCCCTTTTAACTAAGAAAGCATTGGAATGACACCAAATAAGTGCACAAGAGTCCCTAGAGTTCTCATGGGTGGGCCCTCCCTAAGGTTCTCAAAGACCTTTAAATAATCAACAATAGATAGTTGAGAAACATAAATGCTTCATTGAATTGTTGTAATACATTGCATAACATTGAATAATTGACCACAAAGGTCTAAATTTGCATAGTAGAGAAATAACAATCCATAAACTAGCTAGATCTAAGGTTGAGCCTTGAGTTATTCTTATACAAGAGTGGGGAATAAAATACTTGATAGGAGGGTTGATTTCCCTAAAAGAATCTCAAAATTAGGGCTTTATTTGTAGGAGTTATCCTATCCATACAGAATGGTATTCCCCATAGGTTGAACTACTTTAAATGGAAAAGTGGACTTGGATCAAGTTTTTTTGTAGGAGGGAATGACATCCCTCAATTTTCTCCCTATTGTAGGGTAAGAGAATCTTCACAAGATCTATCAAATCATTAATTTTTCTACACTAAAAGATCAAAATATTCAAAAGGTGGACTAAATCTTTGAGAATTCCTAATTTAAACATAATAATCATGTCGAATATTATAATATTTTTCAAAACAAGGTCAAAACATGCAAAATTAAAAAAATCCAATAGGGAATGGCCTATAGGGAATCCATTATGGGGGGCCATCAAGGGAGATGCTCCAAATTATTATGTTTAGTAAGTGTCACGCGGAATAAGTCGATCTTGCGGACAAGATAGACCTTCCTAGAATCTAAAGAAGACCTAATGACAAGCAAACCAACCAGACACTATCTTTCTCTAAATATGCTTTGATAAACAATAGCACACAAGTGTTTTTAGGGCCTATCTTAGGTCCAACGCAAGCTTGTGGATGCCCTCGCTTCTTCGATCCAAATGAGCTCCTTTTCGCGAATCTGCAAACACAAACAAGGCAAACAAATTAAATAGCACCTGAAAAGCCAATTTCATAAAACATATTTAACATGAAAGTCAAGGAGTCCATGAAACAAATAACATAAGATACTTGTTGAGAAAAATGAGTTTTATTGTATTGATTCAAAAGAAGAAGAACTTTACAACCTTTGCCTTGACGCTATACAAGCTCCTCCCAGGGTCCAACAAGAAGTCTCCTCTACTTTGACAAGTTTCACTCACTCCCCAATGAAACCAAAAAGGTATGTGATCTCTCCTCTTAGGCTTAACTAGGAAGTCTTGATTTCACCAGCATTTACCCTAAAAAATGTTCAGCTTCTAACCTCTCCAGCAACTAGCCCAATGCCTGTATTTATAGTGCAATGGAGGGAGGTTACTAGGTCCTCCTTCAAAGGGATAAAGCCCTCCTTCAAAGGGATAGCTCCTCTCATCAAGGGATTAGCTCCTTCTCTTTTGGGATGCATGAACCACCTCAGAGCGAACAATCCGCGTCAAAATTCCTTCTAGAAACCTCTAGAATTAACCCAAAGTGAGTTTTTTAAGATAAAACTTGCGCCTTTTGACTTTCATAGGGGTCCGCACCTACACCGTTAGGGACAGAGCGGGCAGGTCCGCAGTTTTTGTGCACAGAAGGTGCGGGACCGCAGGTGACCATGAGAGAAAGTGCAGAACCAGAGTTACATTGATTTTTAATGTCTTTCTCTCATTTCCAAAGCTTGATTTGAAGAACTGAGGTCTGAGACTTGCTTAGGAGGACAGTACAAGTGATGATAGACCCATACTGACTGCAAATAATCATGGTGACGATATTTTTGTGTAACAGATTGCCCCCTAAAGTGCGAAGTCTGTAGTAGATGAGGATTTCTTATCATTTAGGAAGAGTGAAGTACTTTATCATTTCGAGGATCATCTTGTGGAGAACCCGGTTGGAACCTATAAAAACATTCAATGCAAGATATATATATATATATATATATAATATATATATATATATATATAATATACATATAGATATATATATATATATATATATATATATATATATATATATATATATATATATATATATATATATATATATATATATATATATATATATATATATATGAGATCATATCATCGCTGAGATAGGCATTCCCATACTCAGATCAAAACTGACTAGAAAAACTAACTACTGGTCTGATATAGGAATGATCTTGTAAAACATCACAAGTATAGACTCACGTGGACACAGTATGGACGCAACCATCTGTTTATGAATAGTCCATTATATAATGAATACAAAATTCCTTGCAGCCTGGATTGCAGAAACTAGATCCAGGGTATTCATTTCTACTTCCTGAAATAGTACGATTCTATCCATGCGAATGAATGTGTTGATGTCGAACATGGTAGAAACCACTTGATTACCAGTCAATGATGTAAACTGTTAACAAGTGTGAGAGAAACCACCAGTGATGTCAATGGCTCTCAAAGTACCCAGTACAATCCATGAGATGCGAATAAATGTGTTGATGTCGAACATGTCATGGAATCCTTTGATCGAAAGTCAATGATGTAAACTGTCGTCAAAGGCGAGAAACCTGCCATTGAGGCATGCAGACTTCAAGGTACTGAAGATTCCTAGATCATCTTTCTAGATAATGAGTTGATGTTGATAAAAAGCGATCCATCATAGGCAAGCCCACAATACGAAATCATAGATCAAGTTGAAGAAATTTAGTTGCAAGGACTGACTCGGGGATGGTCAAGATGGATGACAGATATTTTGCAGATGAATGGCTTATTGGCAGTGACCTCTTGAACACATAACGACACGACAGATGGCTTGGTGACAATTGACCCAAAGTTAATACCCAGAATCTAGCTGAAAACTTTCAATGAGGTTTGATCAACTGTTAGGCAAAGGATTTCCCAACCCAGGTGAATGAAAGTGTCGTGTTTAAGAGTGGTTACAAAGTATGACAAACAGGCTCATTTTTCTCTCTTTTCCCCCACCATTTTTGGCAAGTACCTCTTTATTTTTGACAAGCTTGAGGAGGATAACATTTGCTTGATTATAAGCTCATCCTTCGGATGAGTCCAGCTTAGTTTAAATTCGAACCGTAAGAAGGAGTGGTTCGTTCCTGTTTGTAATTGAACAGGTCCTTTACTGTGAAATTTTAACGAGTCAAGTATAGGAGAAACTCGGCATTTTTCAATTTTAGAGAGTCTGAAAAAACTTAAGAAAACTCCAGGGTTGACCTTTTTCGTAAATTTGTGTCTCCCAAGCCCGAAAAAGTATAAAATAATACTTGAGAGAACCGCTTGATCTTTACGACCAAGGAGTACTTTTCGTAATTAGTGCCCTTGATCCGAAAAAGTAAAAAATTGATCAATGACACGTCGTTTTATAACCAATATCGAATTTGAAACGACAAAAATCCAGCAATATTTTCATTTTTTTATGGTCAGAAAAGCGTTGTAAGAGGACCATCTTTTTAGTTCCGTTTTAACGAGCTTAAAAAGAAAAACTCGGCGATCTTTTCATGTTTTAGGAGTCAGAAAAGAGCTTAGAGTGACTCAGAGGTTTCATTTTTTCGTAAGTTTTAACGAGTTCGAAAAAATGATAAAAATGTACTCATGGTTTTCACTTTTTCGTAAGTTTTAATGAGTTCGAAAAAATGATAAAATTGTACTCATATGGCCGACTTTCAATTTAATTTACGAGCAAGAAAAGACGGAAAGAACTCGGCATTTTCATTTCTTTTATGAGAATGAAATATAGCAAAATAATCTCGATATTTTCATGAGTTTAACGAGTCTTGAAAATAACTGAAATTGACTCGAGATAGGTTTCATTTTTACAAAAGCTTGAAATAGAGAAAAACTATGCTTCAAAGTAGTTTCATTTTTGCACAAGCTTGAAACAGAGAGAAAACTGTGCTTGATGCCCCCTAAGCATTACTACTAGAGCGCATGCCCCCCAACTTCATTTCATTCAACTAAGTACTAGTTGGATGGAATGAAGGTTCAGTTACGAGATCATTTGAAAGACTCGACCTAAAACTGTAAGAAAATTATGCAAAAAACTGAAATAGCTAACCTAAATATACAACTTAACGTTTATGAGATCTAGTCAAACTCTCAAATCAATTAGAGGAGGATTTGTTTCATTTTTTAACGAGCTTGACACAGGAAAAGAACTTATGCTCGGATTCGATTTCATGTTTACGCAAGATTGAAATGAAAAACTATGCTTGTTATAAGTTCGCATGCCCCCATCATAATGATGCCAATCAAGGTACATGCCCCCCAAGCTTCATTGGATTCAACGAAGTGGATGGAATGAAGGTTTACTTCCGAGATCTTGGAAAGAATCGACTTGAAAAGGGAGTTGTTTCATTTTTTAATGAGGTCGGCACAGGAAAGGAATTGTCCTCAAAACCCTTGTTTCATTTTTTAAACGAGCTTGGCACAAGATAAGGAACTATGCTCATATCTACTCTCTACAATCTACCTAACAAGGAACTATACTCTAAAAACCTTGATTCATTTTTTAACGAGCTTGACACAAGACAAGGAACTATGCTCTACAATCCTTGATTCATTTTGTAACGAGCTTGACACAAGACAAGGAACTATGCTCATAAAATCCTTGATTCATTTTTTAACGAGCTTGACACAAGACAGGGAACTATGCTCAAATGCTCAAAAATCCTTGTTTCATTTTTTAACGAGCTTGACACAAGACAAGGAACTATGCTCAAGAAGTTCACATGCCCCCAGCATAATGATGCAAAGTGAGGTACATGCCCCCCAAGCTTCATTGCATTCAACCAGGTGGATGGAATGAAGGTTTACTTTCAAGATTTAACTTGAAAAGGGAGTTGTTTCATTTTTTAAGGAGGTTGACACAAGAAAAGAACTATCCTCATACCTGATTCATTTTTTAATGAGGTTGACTCAGTAACAAGAACTTTCCTCTAACCAACTGATTCATTTTTTAATGAGGTTGACATAGGAAAAGAACTGTCCTCAGACCTGATTCATTTTTTAATGAGGTTTACTCAGTAACAGAAACTTTCCTCGAACCAACTGATTCATTTTTTAACGAGGTTGACACAGGAAAAGAACTGTCCTCAGACAGCCTATTTCATTTTTTAACGAGGTTGATACAGGAAAAAACTATCCTCGTACAACTGATTCATTTTTTAACGAGGTTGACACAGGAAAAGAACTATCCTAGCACAACCTGTTTCATTTTTTAACGAGGTTGATACAGGAAAAAACTATCCTCGCGCTCACTGATCATGGCTTCCAACTGGAAGAAAGACATGTCAATGGACATACCTTGATCATGGCTTCCAAGAGGTCTTCATCAGAAGGAAGAATAGTTCTCTGGAAGGAACACATGTCAAGGGACTCAAAAGGGATAAGAACATCATGTTCAAGTAATCCCATAGAGTTTTCCATGTCAATTACCGGATCTAAATCAAAGGAAGATGAGCAAACAGTGAGAGGCTCACTTACATCGGTAACTGAAAACATGGGACCAGTTGCCACATAATTAACCCGTGGCGGGGTAGATACCACTTGAGAATTAGGAACATTTAGGGCTGTCATATTATTGGTAGTTGAAACAAGACTAGGGAATGAAAGCTGGTCTACAGTCACAATATTTCCATTGTGAGGGAAAGACATCATGCGAAAGAGTGTCGATACGACAACTTTCATTGCATAAACATAGTCTCGCCCAAGGAGTAAATTGAAATCCAAGGGACCTCGAACTACCATAAGATCAATACAGACATTTTTACCTTCCAAGGTAATAGAAAACTTAGGAAGGATCCCTAAAGGTTCACTAATGGTTCTATTAAAAGCTTTCAGATTTTGCGTAATAGGCGCAAGCTGAGGGGAACCCAAAGCTTTCCAAGCAATTGAGGATAAAATACTAACAGAAGCACCTTCATCTACCTGCATGCGATGCATGTCCCTACCACCAACCTTGACAATGATTTGGAAAGGGATGGAGGAAGGAAGACGAGGTTCTGTCAATCTATTCCAATCAAAGGAAAAGACCTCAGTACTTGGAGGGGGTTCTGTTGAAACAAGTGAAATGCCCCCCGGCGTAGAGGAATTTGATGTAACAAAAAGAACCTGAGCGGTATGACGTTCACTCTCTAAAGGGAAAGTGGGAATGACTGAACGTGAAATTGAATCGGCCGCTTGATCAATTAATGGATCATCAACCTGAGTGACATGAGTTTCACTCTCCAATGGAAGAGTGTGATTGACTGTACTTGAAATTAGATCAATCACTCCGTCAGTTGACGGTAGGTTGGGAGAAAGTTTACGGTAACCAGTTGGAAATTCTTGCTGTGGAACAGTAAGGTTTTCCAACAATTTTGAGGCTTCGTCCATGTGAGGGCAAATGTGAGTTTGATGACTCCCTTTGCATAACTTACAAGGAAACCTAACTTTACCATTTTTCCGAGGAACCTGACTATCACTGGTTGATGGATCAATGGAAAGTTGATGAGATTTTTCTGACCATACTTCCAAGACCTTTGGAATACCAGGACAATTGATAAGGAAGTGGTCACCCTTACAAAGCCTGCAAGGGTATTTGGGTTTACGATGCATGTTGGAGTTTTCCTCAACACAACTAACACTTACAGCCATGGTTGGTTGGTTGACTTCTTTCTTATCTTGCTTCTTCTTCTTCTTCTTCTTCTTCCCTTTCTTCTTCTTCTTCTTAGACACCTGGCTACTAGCGTCAAGGCTTTTACCAAGCGAAGAGGAAGAAATGGAGGAAGAAAAATTAGGTGAAGAAGGTAAAGGGTCAACAGAAGGTTGGTGATGTTGAGATGGTGAACTCTGTTGAGGTGAGGCATTCAGTTGAGGTGGACAAATTGGAGTATTTGGGGCCAACGAAGTTGAAAATAACCATATTGGTAAACCTATTGTAAATCCAGGTAATGACAAAGTAGCCATATAAGGAGGACCAACATTTCCAAAATAAGGAAAGGTACTAGGATTCTCGTTAAGAGGGGTTCCTTGGTCGGTAAATTCCGGAACACTTGCCATTATATTCAACTTCATTGAATTTAAAACTAAAATTAACAATTCACAATTCACACCTAACAATTAAAATTCACAATTCACAATTCACACTTATGGTCTCTAAAAGTAAAAACAAACAAATTAACACGCACTATCAAATCTAGGAGTCAAACCACACACAAACAGTAACTCTCCGTATTGAAAACACTAGTTGGTGATGAAATCCAACGTCGCAAAGTTCAATACAGAAATGGCGGTTGGAACAGTTACCCCGGCAACCTGCTTAATGAATAGACTGGCTTAAGTTTTTCCACTTAACCATCTCGAGTGAAGAGAACCCCCCAGAAAATCCAAGTGAGTCTAGCCGACGTCTGCTCCAGGTACAGTGGGATCTTCCCCCCACTGTCACCTTAGGAAGAATCCTAAAGAATATGGGCACTAAGGTTACCAATTGAAACAAATATACCTGGGGGAACAGTCTACAATCCGATACGCACGCAAGGGCAGAGTAGCAAGCTCAATCTCCTTGAAGGCTCCTTGACATAATCCAAGGTTTACCAACAAGTGACCCCAGGCTCCTCGACAATGGTTAATCCGAGGTTTACCGTTTTTAATACGTAAATATCTGGCGTCGTTCCCAATGAGGAAGGATTGATTCCCACACTGGTTCGGACACGATCTCGTGCTTCTCCTTTAAGAGGAGCTTTTCCAGAGCATAAATGCAACAATTGGATTTATTCCCTACCACAAGATACAGCTACTTGTTTGTTCTGACTGTCTTGGAGAGTTAATTACTCTCCTACTCCAAGACACTAGCCTAAGCTAAGTTGGTGTATCAGAGCCCTAGAAATAAAAATGTTACTAGGTGAATTTTACTTTAAGCGCTGTGTTATTTAGGTTGTTATTACTCAAAGGGGTAAATGGATATGAAACCAATGGTGTTATGACCCGACTCAAAACTGAATGCAATCGAATATGATAATGTAATACTTTCAATTCGATGAATCCTAACTAAAGTAAGGTGAGAGTTTCCATTCACTTCCAACAATGCAAAAAATTGATCACTAAGAGAAAATATAACAAATTCTCTAATGCACTAATTTCATCAAGAAAAACTAATGCAAATTAATTCCAAAACATTTTTTTATTTTTATTTTTGTATGTTAAAAACAAGCATAAAAATATGTAAATTCAAATCAAAGAAAGCTGATCTAAATCTACGATTGATTTTTCAGAATGTAAACTATGCAATTATAATCTATGCACATTCACTTGAAAAGTATGCAAATGTAATCTATGCACATTTTTCATTCATATTCTGAAAATGAGAATTCTAATTATGCAAATGTGATCTATGCAAGAGAATTCTCAAACACAAGATGATTCTAATGTAATGTAAGAACCAATCAAGTGCAAGTCAAGAATTTCTCAAAAAAGAGACTCAAAACACCCAATTGATAAAAGCTTAAAACAGGAATGCCAGTTGAATTAACCTAAGAAAAGCTTCTAACAGATTATATGCAGGTCTGGCCAGGGGATAATAACATCTAAACAAAAACTAAACTGAACTAAATGAAAATATTTTAAGTTTTTCAAAAATTTGACAGGGTCCGCAGGCCCCTGGTAGAAACAGGTGCGGTACCGCACTGTGCAGAACAGAAACAGTTCGGGTATGCCTGCACTGTGCTACACATAGCAAGTGCGGTCCTCTCTCAAAAACTTTTAAAACAAAAAACAATTCAAAAACTACTAAACCTACCCAATTCCACACACAACAAGCCAAAAACAAAAACAAAAACACTGTTTCTCAAGTCAAAGTAACAACGAAGGAAAAAATCAAGTCCCCAGCGGAGTCGCCATTTTGTCATGCGGAATAAGTCGATCTTGCGGACAAGATAGACCTTCCTAGAATCTAAAGAAGACCTAATGACAAGCAAACCAACCAAACACTATCTTTCTCTAAATATGCTTTGATAAACAATAGCACACAAGTGTTTTTAGGGCCTACCTTAGGTCCAACGCAAGCTTGTGGATGCCCTCGCTTCTTCGATCCAAATGAGCTCCTTTTCGCGAATCTGCAAACACAAACAAGGCAAGCAAATTAAATAACACCTGAAAAGCGAATTGCATAAAACATATTTAACATGAAAGTCAAGGAGTCCATGAAACAAATAACATAAGATACTTGTTGAGAAAAATGAGTTTGATTGTATTGATTCAAAAGAAGAAGAACTTTACAACCTTTGCCTTGACGCTGTACAAGCTCCTCCCAGGGTCCAGCAAGAAGTCTCCTCTACTTTGACAAGTTTCACTCACTCCCTAATGAAACCAAAAAGGTATGTGATCTCTCCTCTTAGGCTTAACTAGGAAGTCTTGATTTCACCAGCATTTACCCTCAAAAATGTTCAGCTTCTAACCTCTCCAGCAACCAGCCCAATGCCTGTATTTATAGTGCAATGGAGGGAGGTTACTAGGTCCTCCTTCAAAGGGATAAAACCCTCCTTCAAAGGGATAGCTCCTCTCATCAAGGGATTAGCTCCTTCTCTTTTGGGATGCATGAACCACCTCAGAGCGAACAATCCACGTCAAAGTTCCTTCTAGAAACCTCTATAATTAACCCAAAGTGAGTTTTTTAAGATAAAACTTGCGCCTTTTGACTTTCACAGGGTTCCACACCTACACCGTTAGGGACAAAGCGGGCAGCTCCGCATTTTTTTGTACACAGAAGGTGCGGGACCGCAGGTGACCATGAGAGAAAGTGTGGAACCAGAGTTACATTGATTTTTAATGTCTTTCTCTCATTTCCAAAGCTTGATTTGAAGAACTGAGGTCTGAGACTTGCTTAGGAGGACAGTACAAGTGATGATAGACCCATACTGACTGCAAATAATCATGGTGACGATATTTTTGTGTAACAGTAAGGTGGAGTCCATGGAGTTCCTCAGTTTGTGTCACTAGTTGTTGATTGATATGTATGACCAAATTTGCTAGTGATGTAACCCTATCATTTGCATGTGAAAAACTAATTTTCTTTAGGCATTCCCAGGTCTAGAAAAAAATGTTATTATGGTTATATCAATGTGTTCAACTCAAAATGATTCTTTCCAGACAGGTAAACAACATTCGTATTACTAAATCCATTGAAAAAATCTTGAGAGTGGTATTCAGATGATAAAAACTACATGATTACTTTGAGATAGGCCTCTTGCAATGATATATAAGGACCCATACTCTTAAAAAGGAAAAGAATAAAAAAGAGAGTCCTACATTTGTAGGAGTATTACTCATGGTTTAGTGTAATGCCCTACTTAATCTTATCATGCAAATTTTATTAGTGTTTAATTACCTAAAAATATTGACTTATAACTATCAGGAAATATTGGTATATACCTACATTTGTGAAACTATAATTTTATTTACTGATATAAATTTTGTTATTGTTATTATTCAATTCCGAACTTGTCTTCTAAAATTTAATTTTGGATAGGATATGGTCTCCTTCCATTTATTCCCAATTATATATCCATATCCCAAGATGTCTTCTCAAAATCTACTTGGGAGAAGATATGGTCTTCTCCAATTAATTTCCAAATTAAATATCCATATCCTATCCCCAAAATGTTTTCTGCATTTCATTAGAAAATAACCCCTCAAAAATCTTGTGATTGCAACCTCTATCTCATCTCTCCCATGGGATCGTGAATGGAAGGATCTACAATCACAATCCAAAAATACTATGTTTATGATTTCTTGTAAGATGGCCTATGTTAGACATATTGTTTTCATGTACTTACTATATCTTAGGAGTTGATTTATTGACCATATCAAAGTTTTTGACATAGATTACATGGCATTCAAATTCAACTCATCTTTTCCACTACTAGTTGTTTCATTTTGTTAATGATAAAAGGTTACATGCATGTGATGATTGTAGGTATGTTCAGATTTGAATGCAAGGGAACCTTCACCACCTCCATCTTGGACTTCTTCACCCTCTTTTATGAATCCCAAATTATATCTTCATAGTTTTGTTCTTGAGATCATTTTCCTAGACCACCGTGAGCATCTCTCCTAGTGAAAAACAGGCCTTTAAAAGGCTTTGATCTTGACTAGGGGCTTTGGCCACCCTTCATCCATTTACCTCAACCTCCATCCACCTTTCCATACCTTGAACCCATCATTTCCACCTCCTATGTTAGGTCCCTATACTACTAATGTAACCCCTTATTGTTATTAGTGAAACCCCCTTATTATATTGTTGTTCCCATGTAGTTCCCATATTGTTATTATTGTGCCCCATAGAAGCCCACTATTGTTATTGTTGTGCCCTTACATTATTATTTTTATGTCGAATTTGATTATATTATGACCCCTTAGATTTCTATATATAGAAAATAGGTCTTGTCATTTGTATCATCCAAGAATTATTCATTTGTGTAATGTAAAGGAGGTTCCCACCTCGAAGAGGCTGATTTCTAAGGTGTTGATCTTTCTTTTCTATCTCTTTGTGAGCTAGTTTCATGACATTTGGTATCAAAGCTTTGGATTCTAGGTTTTCACTACTCCAAATAGGTCATCATCGAATTTTTACTATCACTTGTATTCTAGGACATTTCATATGCTAAAAACAAAACCCATTTGAGCCAAAATATCTCTAAACCTTGGGTCTGAATTTCAGATCTTGTATCACTATATTTTTAGAGATATGATCCAAGGAAGTTAGGGCTTTTGCAAGATCTTGAATTATATCTCAAAAAGGTGACCTGGGGAAAATCATCATAACTTTCTTTCTGAGCATCAAATTGAAATTTCCTAAGAAGTTATAGAAATAGGATGGCCTGTAGTTTTTTGTGTATCTATTTCAGGTCCGAAGGTAAAAAAAAAAAGACACATGGAACTTCGTACAAGTTAGCTCTAATGAAAAAGTATATAATCATGTCATCTTGGGAGATTGGGCATAACTCTTTATTGGAGAATCCAATTTCGATCAAACTGGTGGCATTGGAAAGACGACGCAGGGGGCTACCTCAGATCACAATTTCAGACCCTGGAGATCCTAAATTTCAAAGATACAACAGATTCAAGATCAAGCTCCTAAAAGAAAGAAAAAGAGATATGGGGAAGTTTGATGGCAAGGATCCAGTAACATGGATACTACAAATGGACCAATATTTTGATCTACATGATGTGAAACTGTTAGAAAAGGTACATATTGCATATTTATATTTAGAACCAAATCAGTTTGTATGGTATACAGGGCTTTGTTCTCGTAAATCACTTGTCACCTGGTCAATTTCATGGAGGAAATGATAGCACATTATGAGGAGACAAAGAGAAACACCTTATTTCTCCAATTCATAAATCTCAAACAAAAGGGTTTAAAGGCATAACACATTGAGGAATTCCAAAAATTGAATATAAGGGTAAATGATATTCCAGAGAAGCAGAGGATTGATGTCTTCATAGGGACTTTAAAAGATAACATCTAACATGAGGTTCAGCTTTGGGAACCTGATTCATTGGAGAAGGCATACAGGTTGGCAAGAAAAGTGGAAAGCAAAATTATGTTAGAAAATTATATATTACAGAGCAATGGAACAAATATAATATTGCGTAAATATAAACATAGAAAACACATAAAACTAGAGAGACATAGATATATGTGGTTCACCCAGTTTGGGCTATGTCCACCTGAACGACCAGTCCTTCCTTTCTATTATCCAAAAAAATGAAGAGACACAACCTACAGCAGATCCGCTGTAATATCCTCTATTTTCTCTCACAATCTCACCTCTCTATTTCTCGCTCGGAGAATACACATCTATTACAAAGCCTCAATACAATGCCCTCATACAAACAGAGGGGTTTCCTTCTAGGGAAAAAAACCCTAAATTAAACATAAGTTCTATTGTCAGATCATCCGCCTAATGAATAACCCAGATTGACTAGAAATCACTATACTTTTACAAGGCAATTTTACATCTGTTTTTAGCTACGGGGGATTGTTGGCCCATAGACCCCCAGCCGGGGGGATCGGCCCCCCCAAACCCCCACGAGGGGGACAAGTCCCCCCTACACCCCCCCGCGTGGAGGGGTGTACAAACTTCCTGGGGTATACATTCAACTGAAACAAAGACCTCTAAATACTCATGCTCCACACCCAACAATCTCCCACTTGGAGAATGATTGTAGCAACTCCACCGTTGCTTCATTTGCTGGACAATGACTACTCTTTAGACCTGGTTGTTTCTCATCTTCATCGTCATCCTTGAAGACCAATTGAAACTAAGCATATTCTGAATTTCTCCCTGGTTACAACTTTTGTTAGCATATCTGCAGGATTCTGGCTAGTGTGTATCTTTTCCAGCTTCAACTCTCCATCTTCCAACACTGATCGTATGAAATGGTACTTGAGCTATATGTGTTTAGTCCTGGAATGAAATGCTAAGTTCTTTGCAAGATGAATGGCACTTTGGCTATCACTGTATAACATGCCCATATCATGCTCCTTACCCAATTCACCCATAAACCTTTGTAACGAAATCGTTTCTTTACTAGCCTCTGTAGCAGCAACATACTCTGCTTCTATTGTTGAAAGTGAAACAACACTTTGGATTTTTGAAACCCGACTGACAGCTATTCCACCTACAGTAAATACATATCCTGTAGTGCTCCTCCTGTTATCTCTGTCACCTGCCATATCTGCATCAACATATCCCTGTAGAGAAATGTTTGAACCACCAAATCATAATGCTTGATTTGTGGTGGCTTTCAAATATCTGAGAATCCATTTCACTGCCATCTCATGTTCCTTTCCTGGATTGTTCATGTACCTGCTTACAACTACTACTGCATGTGTAATATCAGGCCTTGTGCAGACCATTTCATACATTAAGCTTCCAACTGCTGATGCATATGGAACATTAGACATATAATCCATGTCTTCTTGGGTCTTTGGGCACATTTCCTTACTAAGTTTGAAATGGCTAGCAAAAGGTGTACTAACTGGTTTTGAATTGTGCATATTAAATCTTTTCAACACCTTTTGTATGTACTCATTCTGAGACAATGTTAATTTGTGATTTTTCCTATCTCTAGTTATTCTCATACCAAGGATTTGTTTTGCATCTCCCAAATCCTTCATTGCAAATGAATTTTCCCATTTTCTTTTGAGCACATTTATTTCTTGCATGTTAGACCCTGCAACAAGCATGTCATCTACATACAATAACAATATAATATAGCTGCCATCATTTTTCTTTTTAAGATAAACACAATGATCAGAGTGACATCTAGTATAACCTTATTCAGACATAAACTTGTCAAATTTTAGATACCACTACCTTGGAGCCTGTTTTAAGCCATACAAGCTCTTCTTCAACCTGCACACTAGTTTCTCCTTGCCTTTTACCTCATATCGTTGTGGCTGCTGCATATATATCTCTTCCTCCAAATCCCCATGGAGAAAGGTTGTCTTCACATCTAACTGCTCAAGATGCAAATCTTCAACTACTACTAGACTTAAAATAGTTCTGATTGAATTCATTTTAACAACAGGAGAAAATATTTCATCAAAATCAATACCTATCTTCTGTGCAAACCCCTTCACCACAAGTCTAGCTTTGTACCTTTTTTTTCCTCCATCTTCTTCCTTCAGCCTATAAACCCATTTATTCTTCAATTTAGTTTTTCTTGCAGGCAACCTAACTAAGTCCCAAGTCTGGTTATGCATTAAGGAGTCCGTCTCTTCTTCCATGGCTACCTCCCACTTCTTCTTGCTTTCAACCTAGATTTCTTCTTCATAACATTCGGGTTCAATAGAATGAGTCAACAATACATAAGATAATGAAGGAGAGTATCGTTCAGGGGGTATACTTATCCTGGTAGATCTTCTAACACCACTTTCAGGTGTTTGGGGTGCTTGTTGCTGTTGTGGTGGTTGTTGTTGTTGATTATTATTATTTTCAGGCACCTTTACTTTGTCATTGATCTCATCAAGAACTGTGTATTCCTTGTTTTCTTTTTCCTGTTTCTTTTCCTGCAACTGATTCTTATACAAGACCTTTTCATTGAATATTACATCTCTGCTCCTAATTATTTTGTGATTTTCATAATCATATAAGCAATAACCAAAATCATTAACACCATATCCAATAAAAGTACATTTCTTTGATTTTTTCCTCAAGCTTTGTTCTATTTTCTTTATTAATATGGATAAAGGCCTCACAACCAAAAAGCTTTAAAAAAGAGTAGTTTTCCTTTTTACCTATCCATGCTTCCTCTGTAACACCACCATCCAAGGAACTTGAAGGCCCTATGTTTATTAGATAAACAACAGTATCTACAGCATCTGCCCAAAATTGTAAAGGAAATCCTGCATGCAATCTCGTGCACCTTGCGCGCTCCATGATTGTTATGTTCATCCTTTTTGACACACAATTTTCTTGTGGTGTTCTTGGAACTTTCTTTTCTTTGCAAATTCCATGCTCTGAACAGTACCTATCAAACTCTTTGCTGCAATATTCACCTCCATTGTCTGATCTGAGACACTTCAATTTCTTTCCTGTCTCAATCTCAACCAAAGCTTTCCATTTCTTGAAAGTATCAAATACATTAGATTTGTTCTTAATACAATAAATCCAAGTTTTCTAGTTGCATCATCAATAAAAGTAACATAATAATGAGAGCCACCGAGAGATGATACCTGAGTAGGTCCCCATACATCTGTATGCACAAGCTCTAATTTTTATCTCTTCTTTTCTTTCCCAACTCTGAGAAATCTAACTCCTATTTTCCATAAATGAAATTCTCACAGAAGTCCAAATCAACATTCTTTAAACCCAGCAACAAATTCCTCGACTAAACAATCTTCATCCCCTTCTCACTCATGTGTCCAAGCCTATAATGCCATAATGTTGCATCTGTTCCTTTGGAAGTTAAAGTATTAATAGAGTTAGAAATACCATTGCCTAAATACAATGTACCAACCTTTTCGCCTTTTTCTATTACCAGGGCTCCTTTGGTGACCTTCCAAGCTTTATTTGTGAAAGTTGTCACAAAACCTTCACTGCCTAACTACCCTGTTGAAATCAATTTTTTCTTGAGATCTGGAACATGCCTTACCTCCTTTAGTAGCCATTGGTTTCCATTATGATGTTTTACAAGAACCTTACCCATTCCAACAATTTTACATGGTTTATCATCACCCAAACGGACTTATCCAAAATCTCCTTGAACATAGTCATGAAAATATTTCTTATCAGGTGTGGCATGGAATGAGGCCCCTGAATCTATCACCCAAGAATCAGTAATATTTTTGAAAGAGAGAATCAAAGAATCTTGTAACACCTCACCTGTCACATTTGCTTCATGATTGTTTTCATGTTGTGCATCTCCTTCTTTTCCCTTCCGAGATCTACAGTCTTTCTTTAGGTGTCCTTTCTTTCCGCATTTTCAGCACACTATCCTCGATCTGGACTTGGATCTGCCTTTCCTTGATTTACTACGATATCTCGAGCTCTTTCCTCTTTCCATTTTTCTTCCCCTAGACTCTACACTTAAAGCATTACCCTATGTCTAACTGGAGCTTTTCCGTCGCATTTCCTCGCTAAGGATAGCACTGACAACATCATCAAACTTTAAATTACTAGATCCAGAAACAGAGTTACTAATGGCCATTACTAAACCATTCCAACTTTCTAGCAATGAGCACAAGAATAACATAGCTCTAACTTCATCATCAAAGTTTACCCCTACAGAACTTAACAAACTTGTAACAGTATTAAAATCATTTAAATGGTCTGCAACAGATCCACCTTCCGACATCTTCATATTAAATAATCGTTTCATAAGAAATACCTTGTTTGAGGCCAATGGTTTTTCATATGGTTTCACCAATGCCTTAATCAAACCCTCTATCATTGTTTCCTTCGAAATGTTGAAGGCGACTGACACTGCAAGGCACAATTGTACTGTTCTGAGTGCCTTTCTATCGAGAAGGTTCCATTCTTCATCCGTCATATCCATCGGCATCTTTGTTTTTCCGCCCAATGGTAGGTACGGATCTTTCTGATACAGATAATCTTCCATCTGCATCTTCCACAGCGAGAAGTTTTGGCTGTTAAATTTCTCGACCCTAAACTTACCATCTTCCATCATTGCTCCCACTCGAATGAGGAACCCTTCTTTCCTGTGATTTTATCAGCCAAATAGACCTTCGGGTCTGATACCATTTGTTAGAAAATTATATATTACAAAGAAATGGAACACATAGAATATTGCATAAATATAAACACAGAAAGCACATAAAACCAGAGAGACACAGATATACGTGGTTCACCCAGTTTGGGCTACGTCCACCCCGAACAACTAGTCCTTCCTTTCTATTATCCAGCAAAATGAAGAGACACAACCTATAGTAGATCCGTTGTAATATCCTCTATTTTCTCTCATAGTCTCACCTCTTTGTTTCTCGCTCAGAGAATACACATATATTACACAACCTCAATACAATGCCCTCATACAAAGAGAGGGGTTTCCGTCTAGGGCAAAAAACCCTAAACTAAACATAAGTTCTACCGTCAGATCATTTGCCTAATGAATGACTCAGATTAACTAGAAATTACTATACTTTTACAAGGCAATTTTACATTTGTTTTTATCTTTGGGGGCGCTGCCCCTGAAACCCCTACCTGGAGACCGCTGGCCCCTAGACCTCCCAACTAGGGGGGATCGACCCCCTCGAATCCCCGCGGGGAGGACAAGTCCCCCCCACACCCCCCCACGTGGAGGGGTGTACAAACTTCCTGGGGTATACTTCCAGTTGAAACAAAGACCTCTAAATAATCATGCTCCACACCCAACAAATTATAGCAACAAGGAAGTCTACCAATCACAACTAAAAAAATGGAATTGTTGTTTGTCCTAGCCTTCCACAACCTACAAGGTTGACACCACAACAATTGGAAGAAAAGATAGCAAAAGGGATATGTTACAATTGTGATAGAAAATACATTAAAGGTCATAAGTGTGCTGAGAAGAAATTATTTTACATAGATTGTGAAGAGGAGGAAAAAAAAGGATCAAGAAACGTCAAAAGGAGAGGATATACACCAGGAACCAATCCTAGAGAAAGAAGAAATGAATCCGACCATATCTTGTACTACATTGGAAGGAGTTACCACTCCTCAAACTCTCAAGATAGAAGGACATATGATCTGAAAATGGGGCTCTTAGGCTTCTTGTCTAACTTACAAGAACCTCTCCCACTTCCAAAGCTTTAAATATTCCAAAGTCTTCATGATTAACCAATGCGGAATTAAAAATGCTTGAAAACATAGGTGTATGCTGGTATTTATTGTTGGCTGTTTATGTGCTTTAAAATCTGTTGTGTATGTTGATATGTAAATACATACAATAAATACTAATGCAGCGATAAACAAAACATAGAACAACAATTTAATTAGGAGTTCACCCAAAACTCTTGGGCTATGTCTCCGTGAGCTCTAGTCAACTCAACTAGGCTCTCTGGGATTATGGCAAAGTCATTTTTAAAAGCTTTTGGCTCAACTCCACTGTTTTACATAGAAACAATGTGTTTAGACACCATTTTATCCCTGGCTCTGGCTCTTGGCTCTGGCTCTTAGCTCTAGCTCCTGGCTCTGGCTCTAGCTCTTTGGCTCTGGCTTTGGCTCTGGCTCTTCGACTCTGGCTTCTTGGCCCTCTGTAACCTTCAGCTCTTTGGCTTTTCACTTGAACTTCAAGTGACCCCAAAGGCTCCCTCAGCTGCTCTACGTAGTAGATCTTCGGTCTGCTCTCTTGCAAAGGCCTTATGCTACCTTCTTCCTCCTGTTGTTTTCAATCGTGCTCTCTGCAATCCAATCATTCCCCTGCGGCTCTGTGGCTCCTCTGCATTGTCTGTTCAACTAACCATCTAGTTTTGTGGCTTTGTGGCTTTCAAACGCCTCATCGTCAGCCAAAACACCTACTTGTAGTGTGGAATGATGATTAGGGGTTGTTACAGAAGGGATCGGGGCCATTTCATAGGCAGAAACCCACAAATGGTCATTCTCGGCTTACACAGGAAAATACACAGAAAACCTGTAGAAATCCACCCAAATGCATCTATTAGACTTCAAAAATTATGAACTCCACCTTATATTCCATTGGGTCCGCCTTTTAAATTTCTTATCGCATCCCCACCGTTAATCTGGGAGATCTATATCCAACGGTGCTGGTTCATTTCAGGCGGTTCTTTCATATGGGGGTTAACCGCCCAATAAGGGTTTTTTTCTCTCTCCTCAGCCTGGACACATGGCAGCCAATGTATGGGCTCGGGCGGAGCCCGACCAAAACCTCTTATTGCCTTCGGTCCTCCCGAAATCCTGCTTGTTTCGGACTTGAAATAATATGCAGTGGCATTTATAAACCCCTTCGGGTCTGGTTTCGTTGCATTAGCGCTTTCCCTTCGCTTTTCATTTATTTAACGAAAATGCGAAAATACATAGAAATCTACCATTTGACGGATCTCAAAATATATCAAATATCACCTATAGCCTCGTCAGGTCTAGCTGTCACATCGCATATATATATATATATATATATAGATATAGATATAGATATAGATATAGATATAGATATAGATATAGATATAGATATAGATATATATATATATATATATATATATATATATATATATATATATATATATATATATATATATATCTGCGTGTGTGTGTGTGTGTGTGTGTTGCCCCGCTTCATTATGTAGCTCCGATGCGATTTTGCGATGCAACTAGTCGCAATCGCATATTTCATGAGCCCGGGGTCTTTCCATATGGCATCGCCGATTGCGATCCACTGATATCAGTGATCGACTTATCGCTCGGCCTGGTCCTTATGCAGCATCACCTGTCTGCCTCTAACCCGATATGTTGAGGATTGACGATCGGGGGTTGCTCCTTTTCATTTAAATCCGCTCTTTGACCTCCTCCAATGGGATTTACCTCATAAAGGCTTTTATGCCATTTTTAGAAGATTTGCCTCTTTCTCTAAAGAACCAAGGGCATCTTCTTTCCGCGATAACTTCTTCATTTGAAATCTGTTTTCGCCCATTCAAGTTGTGTTGGATTGAGGATGAAGAGATCTCTGTAATGAGACTATTTATGAGAGCATCCTACAACTTTAATTCTGCTCTGATTTACAAAGTATTTGTGCCATTGGGAACCTTTTACCTCTTATATGAAGTCTTTTAGACTTAGAGGTTTATTTAGGATCCATTTTTGGATCATGCCTTCCCACTAAAGAAATTTTGGTCTCCAAAATACTGATATACTGATCTAATTAGTAAATGAGAGTGACTCACCCTCTTCTCTCAGCCTCCCTACACTTGTCTTGTATAGTGCCTCTAAACCAGAGTTTCTAACCACTTCCCTTCTTGGATGGGTTGGTCTTCCCGGGAAGAACTGTCTTCCTCCTTGCCTTCCTACAAAACTTCTGCTGAAATGGTCACAGAAGGTGGTTTGAACTTCTTTTCCTTGATCATTGATCCAAGGTGGCACAAAAAAATGTGAAATTCATCTGCTCCACAAAAATTTCATTTGTACCTATTGGACAAGTTGTCAACAACAACTATTAACAACAACAGAAATACAGACAACAACTGCAATGACCTAAACTCCTATTTCAACAAAAGAAATAGATTTCACAGCTTCTGAACACCTCCATGTCTTACATCTATATACAAATGATGGACTAGATAACAAGCCCACAAAACATGCCTTTAAACAAATGACTCTTCAAGTCAAGCATGTAGAAAAGACCATTAGAACCCTTTTTCCAAAGATGAAACACTTCATCATTATCTCCATTTGGAGACCAAGTTAACTTCTTCCAGTAAACATGGCACCACATGCATGTCAAAGCAATCAACCCTGCAAGTTAATTACACATACATGTTCAAAAACAAGGAAATCATCAACATCCCTGTGTTCATGCATCTCAAGCTTATGCATGCATTTCATTCTCCAACTTTCGCTTAAGCACACTGTACTTTCAAAGTTGAAATGAAATATAATGTTGCAATAACAAATGAGTCTCCTGCTCAACTTCTCCATTCACCTACTTGGTAAAATCCTGCAACTTGCATTCCATTAACAAAGAAATGCAAATAGATGCATCAATACACATGCAATCTTAATTGGATAAGAACTCTAACCATTCCTCACCAATCCCTTTCAAAGGTACTGCCTTTGTCTACACATCAACATCAACATGTGAATCATCCTAAAATACATCAATCATGGAATCTTCCTTTCCATTTCTCATACATTTCTCTCACCATTTCCATCATGGTGGACAAATCTTGTTTCATGTCTTCATCAAAGAATCTTGTGAAGGACTCACTTGTAAAAATTGTCATTATGCCAATGACTTCTTCTTTCTTCTTGTCCTTGCTAGACTGAGCTATCTATAGCTTTCTCTTCACCTCTACAAACTCAAACAATAGTCAGTCTCCAACAAGCATACAATCAGCCTCTGACTGTTTAAACACCTTTTAGACAAGCAGTCTTTGCTCTGTCAATCAAACATGATGATATAACCTTCTTTAAAGGTGAGGTTAATCAATCTTAAGCACTGATACCACCTGATCTGAAAATGGGGCTCTTAGGTTTCTTATCTAACTTACAAGAACCTCTCCCACTTCAAAAGCTTTAAATATTCCCAAGTCTTCACGATTAACCAATGCGGAATTAAAAATGCTTGAAAATATAGGTGTATGCTGGTATTTATTGTTGGCCATTTATGTGCTTTAAAATATATTGTGTATGCTAATATGTAAATACATACAATAAATACTAATGTAGCAATAAACAAAACACAGGACAACAATTTAATTAGGAGTTCACCCAAAACTCTTTGGCTACGTCTCCATGAGCTCTAGCAAACTCGACTAGGCTCTCTGGGATTACGATAAAGTCCTTTTTACAAGCTCTTTGCTCAAATCCACTATTTTACATAGAAACGATGGGTTTAGACACCATTTATCCTTGGAACTTTAAGCTCTCAACTTTCTGGCTCTCGGCTCTTGCTCTGGCTCTTCGGCTCTAGCTCTAGCTCTTGGCTTTGGCTCCTGGCTCTGGCTCTCACTCTTCGATTTTGGATTTGGCTCTGGCTCTTCAGCTCTGGCTTCTTGGCCCCCTGCAACCTTCAGCTCTCTAGATTTTCACTTGAACTTCAAGTGACCCCAAAGGCTCCCTCAGCAACTCTGCGCAGTAACTCTTTGGCTCTCTCTACTCTGTTGCAACGACCTTCTGCTATCTTCTTCCTCCTATTGTTCTCAATCATGCTCTCTAGCTCTTTTGAGGCATATTCCTAGCTTTTGGCTTCCCTGGCCATTTCTCTGTGATCTAATCATTCCCCTGCAGCTCTGTGGCTTCTCTGTGCTGTCTGTTCGACCAACCATCTGGCTATGCATCCCTGTGGCTTTCAAACATCTCATCATCGGCTAAAACGCCTACTTGTAGCGTGGAATGATGATTAGGGGATGTTACATAAGGGATTGGGGTCATTTCATAGGTAGAAACCACAAATGGTCGTTCTTGGCTTACATAGGAAAATACACAGAAAACTTGTAGAAATCCACCCAAACACATCTATTGGACTTCAAAAATTATGAACTCTGCCTGATATTCCATCGGTTCCACCTTATAAATCACTTATCGCATCCCCACTGTTGATCTGGGAGATCTATATCCAACAGTGGTGGTTCATTTCAGGCGGATCTTTTGTACGGGGATTAACCGCTCGATAAGGGTGGTTTTCTCTCTCTTCCACCTAGACACGTGGCAGCCAATTTATGGGCTCAGGCAGAGCCCGACCAAAACCTCTTACCGCCTTCATTCCTCCCGAAATCCCACTTGTTTCAGACTTGAAATAATATGCAGTGGCATTTATAAACCCCTTCGGGTCCAGTTTCATTGCATTGGCGCTTTCCCTTCGCTTTTCGTTTATTTAACGAAAAGGCGAAAATACATAGAAATCTGTCGTTTGACGGATCTCAAAATATATCAAATATTTCTTATAGCCTCATTGGGTCTAGCTATCGTATCGCACATATATGTGTGTGTGTGTGTGTGTGTGTGTCTGTGTGTGTGTGTGTGTGTGTGTGTGTGTGTTGCCCTACTCCATTGTGTAGCTCCGATGCGATTTTGTGATGCGACTAATCACAATCGCATATCGCGATCTGCCGATATCGGCGATCAGCTTATTGCTCGGCTTGGTACTTATGCAACATCACCTGTCTTCCTTCGACCCGATATGTTGGGGATCGAAGATCGGGGGTTCCCCTTTTCACTTAAATCTGCTCTTTGACCTCCTCCAATGCAATTTACCTCATAAAGCCTTTTAGGCCATTTTTAGAAGATTTGCCTCTTTTTCTAAAGGACCAAGGGCATCTTATTTCCGTGATAACTTCTTCATCTGAAATTTTTTTTCACCCATTCAGGTTGCATTGGATTCAGAATGAAGATATCTCTACAATGAGACTATTTTTGAGAGCAGCCTGCGACTTTCATTTTCCTCTAATTTACAAAGGATTTGTGCCATTTGGCACCATTTACCTCTTATATGAAGTCTTTTAGACTTAGAGGTTTATTCAGGATCCATTTTTTTATCAACATATCAAGAAGAAGAATGATCAAGAATTTAAATATCAGGAAGAAAAGGACCAATAAATGTCAATAGAAAAGGATACTCACCAGGAACCAACCCCATAGAAAGAAGAAATGAATCTGACCATATCTTGTAATGCATTGGCAGGAAATACCACTCCTCAAACTCTCAATATAGAAGGACATATCAAGAAGAAAAAGGTTCAAGCAGCGAAAGATCACATTGATCATCAAGAACAAGTTCTCCAACTTTTAAAGGATAACCTCACTTTAGCGCAAAATCGAATGAAATAGCAGGAATATAAATCTTGTAGTGAAAGAAGTTTTGATGTAGGTGACTGTTATAGATATATTTGGGCACTTCAACCCCAATCTTATATGTCGATAAACTAGGGCTCTTTAACCCCTAAAAGTGTTGTTTCATACCCTAAAATATCATGGTCAACTGATTACATCATTCACTAAAAGTTCCACATGAAAAACCATCCAGAACTGGCCAAAATAGGACCATACTGACTGCTCCACTGTCAAGGTGCAATGCATACTGACCTCTACACTAGCTAGGTGCGATGCATATTGAAGAGGCCTTCTGTGGGTGTGATGAGTGAGAATGGACAAATGTCCGAGACAGTTTGCTAAGTGGATGCTCATGGAATCTTCTAGAAACTTCTCCTATGACACTTTCCTGTCTGAATTCGCCCAGGGATGAGTAAGAGATCCAAGAAATATCTGAGTGGAACCAAAAACAAAAAGTGGAATGACACTAATCAAAAACCTAGAGTTGACTCACACCCTTGCATACATCTATAAATGGATCCCTCATCTGAGAGATCTGGAGGCTGGAATTTTGGTAATTTGTAAGGAAGTGTTGATAGTTTGTGTTTGATAAAGAGCATTGTATTGTTGTGTGATCTTGCTTTTCATGAGGTGAAGAGGGCTAGTCGATCGAAAAGACACTAGTTTTCCTAGAAACAAAATGGCGACTCCATAGGGGATCGAATAGATGTTTGGTTTTTATTGTTGTTTGTTTTATAAACTATAGACGGAGCCTGAAGTTAGCTAGGTAGCCTTCGAACTGCTCTTTCTCTGTAATTGCATAGTAGATGAATGTTGCTTCAGTCAATCTCTGGTTTAGTTTATGAATTGAACATTTGACTTACAAACATTCTAGATTCCCTTTTGTTATCTCAGTAACCTCTCAAGATCATACCTCTATACTTTTCTCTTTACTGTCTATCATAGCTCATCTTAACTCACTGAAATTAGGTACAAATTTGAGCCAAAACCCATCTTAGTTGCACTCCCTGGCCCATCGCACTGTCCGTCACTATCTACCAATATGCATCACACCTCTCGAGTCTAAAAGGTGCGATGCATCCTTGTTTCTGTGAAGCCCATGTGCGATGACTGACTGAGCCTATTTCCCTTCTTGAAATTTGGGGTTTTTGTTCTTGTTTTCAGCTCTGTTTAGTTGTTTTGCTGCTTATGAATAGTACATCATTACTAAAGCCTCCTTGCATCAAATAGATCAGCCTCCATTGATTAGGATTAGTAAATGTTTTTATGTATTTGTCCATCATTTACGATCCTTTGCCGAAAATTTGCTTGAATCGATCTGTCGTTTTGGTACAAAAAGTGTCGTAACTATCATTTTGTGTCAAAAAGCGAAGTGTTGTTGAGTCTGCCTTCCTTGGATAGTCGATTGAACTTTTTGTCATGTATTTGATTTGATTTATTGATATTTGAAATGTCAAAATCATTTTCTATTCGAAATTGAAAAGTGTCGTTTAGTCTTCCTTTCTGTTTTGAAAAAGAAATTGTCGAAACGTCGCTTTGAGTAAAATTATTTCAGATCTTTACTACATTTAGTTTTCCTTTTTGGCATCTTCACATTAAAGAGAATGAAAACAAATACATGAATTTTCATTTTCATTTAGACTGTGTGCGAAATGATTTAGTAAAAGTGCATTTAATGTGTGCTGTTTTCTCTTTGTTTAAAAGAATCGTAATCTTCTTTCCTTAGTAGCTAGGATTTTCATTGCTCAAAATAAACAACGATTATTTATCATTGTAGACTGCATATTTAGGAATTTTAAATCTACATCACGTGATAAACCATTGAAAGGAAAACTTTTAAACAAGATCAACTCTAAAATAAATTTCAATGAACTTAACAACGCTTTGGAACTTAACGCAACACATCTAGAGGTCTAGGTTAGAGACATGTTCCGGTGTCATAAAATCTAGTAACTATCATTTTCATTGAAGGTTGGGTGATTCCTCCTCCTTGATACGACAAGTGCTAGCACGGACTTTGTTATAGACATTTTTTTGCCTTACAGCATAGAGCATGAAATGTCAATAATCTAAGGGATCCAAAGTCCCTAAGCAAGTTGTTCTTACCCTTAGAGGAACAAGGTCAGCAAACCACAACACTGCAAATCAGTTCTCCACTGAAAAACACTCAAAAACAGGTCAGTTTTGGATCATTGCAGCTGCTCCACTAGGCATCTGCGCTGCATAGCAGGTACAACAAAGGCTACCTGCGTTGCATAGCAAGTAGAACAAAGGCTACCTGCGTTGGGCGTACTTGGACATGTGGAGGAATCTTTTTCTCAAAGTGCCAGTGCCCAGGAAGCTTCTAAAAAGACACTTGATGATAAGATTTGCCTAATGATGAGTTAAGAGCTTCTAAAACTCCAAGTGGAAGACAGAAACTCCGAGTGAAGAACTGAAGAACAACTGGAGTTGAAGAGGACAACAAGTCACACATCAAGCTGACTTATCTTCACTCCAAAACTCTATATAAGGATCTCATCCCATGGGATCTAGAGGCCGGAATTTAGTGCAAAGAATTGCTGTTGGTTTACAGTTGTGAGTATTGGGTGATTGCTTGAGGGAGGTGAAGAAGAGATTTCTCTCCGTCGGGAAGGTGATGCTGGATTGGACCTCTCATGGTTGTATCACCGCCTGAACCTTACTTCCATATATTAATAAAGCATTTGAGGTTCTTCTATTCGCATGTGTTTCAATGATGTATTGTCTTACTTGCGTATTTGATTTATGCTAATCCTTGAATCAGTTATGAATGCATGCCTCTTGTAGTTTCCTTTTCTTGTCTTATTTGCAGGATCTCGTGTAGCTGGGCCCGTGAAAAGACTTGGATCTGGGAGCAAGCGGCAAGAAAAGGAGATTGGACCGACCATTTGCGCAAGACATCGGTAAGTGGATCTCTCCCTTTTATCTCTTGCATGTCATAAAGAAGAAACTTTAGATAGCTTTGCTTTCAGCTGTTGCTAAGGAACTGTCACCCTTAGAGTGGGTTAGGGTCATTCCGAGTTGGATACTTTCCCCCACAACAGACTGGCGACTCCGCTGGGGATTGTGTCTTGTTGGTAGCTTGTGTTTCTTGCTATTCTTTTCTTAAACAAAAGAGTACCGAATCGAAAACTGCATTCGAGTTCTTCGAATGCAAAGTAGAGGGCAGCTACTCTAGCCCAGTGCTGGGCATGTTTATGATTTGAAGAGCTGATCCACAAGGACTCTTTTTAGCTCTTTGTGATAGTTTTCATCTTCCTTTAATCATCCTCTAGAGTATACTTGACTGATAGCAACTGATTTGGCCAAAAACCGCTCATTTTTTAGCAAACTGTGAGCCGAAATCTGAGAGAGACGAGAGTTGTCTCATCAGTGCAGCTGCAACAAAGGCTACCTGCACTGCAACGCAGGTCCCGAAGGGGCTACCTGCGCTGCATCTCAGATTGACAGTGCAGCACCTACGCTGATCCAGTTTTGCCTTGTGCAACTTGGGTTCTCCACTGTCTGTTGCCCAGTTTTCAGTATTGTTTTTGCAGCCTGTTGTCAACCTGTATACCCAGCTGAAACCACTTCTCTTTGCCTTCATTCCGCCTCAGTTGTATGAAGAAACCGTGATTGTTCTTATTGTATTTCTTGCTTTCATTCACAGTTTCCCATAGCGAAAGTGAACTAGTCTTGCTATGACCTCTTGGATCTAGACCTATGAGAAAGTGTCGTTGTGATTCTAAGAGTTAGTTTATTGCTGTTCATAGCTGCTTGAGCATTTGCTTTCGTTATATGGTTTGAATTTCAGTATTTCTTGTGTTGAAACGAGTGAATCTTAAGGTGTTCTTTTGATTATTGGACAAAAACTTGTTTTCTTTCGCTTGAAATTGAATTCGAAATTATACAACAGCTTTCTTTTTGTAATACATCAACATTAAGGAAGAAGAAAAGAAATACTTGCATTGTGCATGTGCATTGTGACAATTTGCATGTCGATTTAGGAAAAGTGCATCAGTGTGTGCTCTATGATCTGTTTGAAAATATGATGTCTTTCTTTTCCTTCAGTAGTTAAGGTTTTCATAAGTTGAAAGAATTGAAAAAGCTTGCTTATCATTCTTAGACTGCATTTAGGAGTTGTATCATACATCACATGGTGATCCATAAAGGCAAACTGCTAAGCAAGATCAACCTAAAAAGAACTGAATTTATCTAACAACGCTTTGAAACATAACGAAACATAGTAGAGGTCTAGGTAGAGACGTGAACCGGCGTCGTTAAACATAGTGACTGTTGATCTCTACGAAGGTGGGTGATTCCTCCTGAGGGACGATAGCACTAATACGGACTTATGCCCCCGCGTACCGTCGCGTATATTGAGGGACCCCTATAGGAACAAAGCCTTTATCCATAGGAAGCCGTGTCGGCCGCCCTACTGATCGCGATGCAGTGAACACAGCATTCACGAAGATCGACCACTCGTACCGTAAAACATATTCTGTGGTTTCGCGAAAGGTTTGGCACACCCTTGCCTAGAACTCCAGAGTAGTTTCTTTTGGCCTTTTTCAAACTCTATAACTGAAAAAGTCCATCCGAGCATTTGTCACTTCGGGCTCGTTAATACATCGAAGGAGACTAGAGTCATCTTTAGCTTTTTCTAGACTCTTAAAAAGTGAAAAAGCAAGTTGTGTCTAAAAGCGTCGTCATATAAAATTCATCTTAAACGGAACATAATCACCCCTAATTCCTACGTTGATCTTAAGGTTGAGAACATGGAACACACCAATCAAGGGATTCCACAGCATGGGAACCCTAGCCCTTTCTCCTCTTGGGGAGAAGTTGGTGCGCCCCACATGGCCACATTGTCGCTTCCAGGACTGACAATTGGCCTGCCAATTTGGCTATTCTCAACCGCTGTAGTTCAGACCACCACGGTTCCTGAACAGTCGAGTCAACAGTTAGACCAGTCTAGAGCTACCCTCCAGCCTTCCACTTCTTATGAGCCTTCCTCCGAGCCTTCTTCTTCGAAAGGTCAAGCCGCCAAAAGCGGAGCTCCCATAGAGAAGAAGAAAGAAAAGAAGCAGAAGGAGCCAAAGGCGCCTGGGGGCAAGCAGAAGGTATCTAACGAAAACCCACACACAGCACAGACCGGGCCCAAATCGCCATGTGTCATATGTAGAGGGAACCACTTCCACAGTGATTGTCCCAGTATTCCCCGGATACTAAGGGACTGGTCCCCTCGTTTGCACAATCCGGAAGCGTCAACCTCTGACAACCAGGTTGAATGCTTACCGTCGACCAGCGAAAGTGAAGGTTCTAGACGACAAAGGGGAATGAGATTCCCCTGCGAACTGTGTGAAGGCAATCACACCCTTCGCCGTTGTCCCTTTTTAGACGAAGCAAAGAGAGTTTTGGAAGATCAACCGGTGGCACCGGTGCTACTTCCTCCTGGATATCAAAAACTCGCGCCAAGTCCTTCGTTGGTCGAAAATACAGCTGCCCCGCTCATAGGGCCAGCTGAAGTGTCAGTCGCTGAAAGTGAACCTACTGAATCCAGACCGGACGAAAGTCCAAAGGTCGAAACGGCAGTTGACCCGGTTCTCCCTTCAGAAGTTTCATCTTCACATACCACAGTCACTGAGGATTCATCTTCAGTTGACGCCCTCACGAAAGAGAGTAAGGATGACACCGTCCAGGTTCTCTTCATCAACACCGATTCTGATGAACGTCAGGGCAATGTGCCCACTCCTTTATCGCAGGAAGGAGCGTCGTCAGGATCATATCCGGCCATATATTCGGTCCCACCACCAAGCAACCTAGTTGTGTCCTTTGATTGGAACCAACTAGGCAGACCCCGGTTACCAGCCAGTATACCATTTAGAATTATAGTCCAAATATACAAAATGGTGATGGCTGGAACTATCATTGATGAAGGGGCATCTGTGAGTATCCTGTCCTCTATTGCTTGGAAAGCACTGGGTTGCCCAGCGCTTTTGCCTGAGATAAGAAATCTCTCAGGTTTTGACAAAGGAACCAATCGACCATTAGGGATTCTACCTAATGTGCCTATTACATTGAAAGGGAAGGCTGTCAAGATGAATTTGATGGTCGTCCAAGGACCCTTGGATTATAACCTACTCCTTGGACGAGACTACATATATTGCATGGAAGCAATAGTCTCCTCACTCTTTCGAATAATGTGTTTTCCATACGAAGGAAGAATGGTCAAGCTCGTAGACCAACTTTCATTTCCGGGATCACGCATCGCAAATAGTCACATACCTATCCTAAATGGTCTATTTGATCTTTTCGATCAAGAAAGGTCTCTTCCCCCGGTTCTTCTTCCTGATGAAGGCGAGTGATTCGGGAAAGGAAGGCCGGAACCCAGGGGGCATGCATCCTAGTCTGCTCTGGAGGTAGAAAAAACCTTGGGTGTAAAGTAGAATTTCCGCGGGAGAATATGACTAGTCCGTACCCCGTCCCCTCCTTCATCTTTGAGAATCTTCCTCTGAGCCATCCTCTTCGAAAGGAAGAAGAAGGACAGGAAGACAAAGAGAGACTGGGAATCTCAGAAGGGGCTGTTAGGAGTGGGGTTGTTCTAGAATAGGATTCTTCTGTCAAGGTTGCTTGTTTGACAAAGGTCATTCACCTTTGTCTAAATAGGTAGGCTCTACCAAAGAAGGGGATCCGTTTGCGGCAGCAAGTAGTAACCATCTTTGGATAAAAGGCAAGCCTCACCCATTAAAAAAAATGTTTTAGAGGATAAGTAGGGGCAGCCTCCAAAGAAAGAGATTCTATTGCTGCAACAAATTGTAACCGTCTTTGGATAACCTAATGATAGACATCGCCGAAGAAAGTTTCTGTTTAAAAGAATTAACAGAACAATCTTTGGGTAACCAGAAAGAGGTAGGCCTCTCCCGGTAAAACAAATGTTTTACCTGCAAATTGAGGGGTAACCTTGAAATTAGACTTACACCTGGGGGCATGCAAACCTCTTGGAATGCAAGCACGAGCGGCTATTTTTTTTTTTAGTTTTTTAGGTCCTCCCTTTAAACCTGTAGGTCTAACCCGTTAAACTCGTAGGATTAGCCGATACCCAGCTTGCATAAAGAAAGGATATGGAGCATAGCTTCGTGAGATAAAGCTCCATAAAAAATAGCTATCTCACACGAGACCTTCCTACTTTATGACTGGTAAAAACGAGCAGTTTTGGCAAAGTTCATGCTCGTTAAAAAATAAACGCAAGATCCGAGCAGTTTTAATGCGGAAATTCATGCTCGTTAAAAAATAAACATAAGCTTGTGAGCAGGCTTCCCCCCAGTGTTCAAGCTCATTCAGAAAAAATGAACCGGTAAATAACCATTTGAGACCGTAAATTCATCAGCCATAAAAGCCTTGGTCGTGTTTGTGCACCATCACCTCCACTCTGCAGTTGGCCGATCATTCACATCCACTTGATTGTTTACCTGTTTTGAGGAACAGCTGCGAAGAGTGATCCCACTTAGCCATCCTTGTAACACTGCCGTGATTGGAAAATTCCAACCTGTACCTGGAATCTGCTGCTATCCCTGTTTATCACTCGTTCCTCAGAACACGAGTCTTCTTTGAGCTCTTTTCAAATGACTCGTAAAATATGAAAAGTTTGCCGAGTTTTGGCCTTCCAGCTCGTTAAAAGAACGGGAAGAGCTATCCCTCCTCTAGATTTTAATCTTTTTGGACCTGAGGGATTATTACACAAAAAGATCGAGCGCTTGTCTAGTTTGGCTCGATAAAGATATCGAACATTCATCCCTTCTGTATTATTTTATACTTTTTCGGACTTAAGGGATTAGATGACGAAAAAGGACCCCTGGAGTCCACTTTATGTACCCTTTTCAGACTCTCTAAAAATGAAAAGGACCGAGTTGTCTTTGTCGCTCGGCTCATTAAAAATATTAGATAGCGACAAACTTGTCTTTAGACGAGAACGAGTTTCCCCATCGTTAGGCTCGTTAAAACATAGCGATGGGCTTGCCTGAAGGGCAGGTTATAGAACAAGCATATGTTATCCTCCTCAAGCTTGACAAAAATAAAGAGGTACTGGTCAGAAATGACTGGGGAAAAATTGGGAAGAACCTCAAAGCTTAATGGTAGCAAGTCGCTCTTGAACATGACACTTTTGCCTCCGTAAATATCGGGTTGGGTTATTATCATTCACCGGTCGCTTCACCATGGTCTCGCCATACCATCCAAATGGGGTAATGCTACCGATCCATCACATCAGTGTCGAGATATGTTCAAGAGATGTCATTCAGAAAGTGTCAACCGGGTCCCATCCACTACCATACATCATCTTTCATCCTTCCATGACCACCACCCTGAATCATATTTCACAGATCGTTTTCACCATCATCACTAGCTCCGTTCCGTGTCACTGATGTGGGATTCATTAAGGCCCTCCTTTGACGGATCACTTCTTGTCGACATCAGCTCATTATCCAAGAAGTTGATCTAGGAACACCCCCTCAGTACTTTGAAGCTTGCATGCCTCAATGGCAAGTTTCTCACTTCCGGCGATAGGTATACATTAATGACCTTCGACCGGGAGACTTTGCGTGGTGTTCGACGTCAGATCCTATATTCACGCCACGTGAATTGTGCTGCAGTACCTTGAGGGTCATCATCATTATCGGTGATTCCTCTCGCGCTTGTTAACAGTTTACATTATTGACTGGTAATCAAGCGAAGTCTTTCCATGTTCGACTTCGAGAAATTCTCACATGGATCGATTTGTACTAGAGTGAAGATCGGACAAGTTTGAAGACCCCGGATCTAGTTTCATCCATCCGGGCTGCGATATATATTCAGGAGATAAAAACATAGACATGTGCAGCAGATGAGCATCCTGCTAAAAGGATGATAATTAAAAGCAGAGAATTATCCGTCTCTTATCAGACGATCGTCTGTTCATGTACGGCAAATGTATTTATAAAGCTGATCATGGGAAATGCCCGCATCAGCTAGATCATGAAAAGAAAGTATGAAAAGATAATGCATTGTATTGTATTTTGTTACAGATCACCTCTCGGCGATTGAATGAACTTCGGATCCTCCTAATAAAGCATTTCACCCGATAAATGACCTCATACTTTAGGGGGCAACTGTTATAGACATTTTTGTGCCTTACAGCATAGAGCATGAAATGTCAATAATCTAAGGGATCCAAAGTCCCTAAGCAAGTTGTTCTTACCCTTAGAGGAACAAGGTCAGTAAACCACAGCACTGCAAATCAATTCTCCACTGAAAAACACTCAAAAACAGGTCAGTTTTGGATCATTGCAGCTGCTCCACTAGGCATCTGCGCTGCATAGCAGGTACAACAAAGGCTACCTGCGTTGGGCGTACTTGGACATGTGGAGGAATCTTTTTCTCAAAGTGCCAGTGCCCAGGAAGCTTCTAAAAAGACACTTGATGATAAGATTCACCTAATGATGAGTTAAGAGCTTCTAAAACTCCAAGTGGAAGATAGAAACTCCAAGTGAAGAACTGAAGAACAACTGGAGTTGAAGAGGACAACAAGTCACACATCAAGCTGACTTATCTTCACTCCAAAACTCTATATAAGGATCTCATCCCATGGGATCTAGAGGCCGGAATTTAGTGCAAAGAATTGCTGTTGGTTTACAGTTGTGAGTATTGGGTGATTGCTTGAGGGAGGTGAAGAAGAGATTTCTCTCCGTCGGGAAGGTGATGCTGGATTGGACCTCTCATGGTTGTATCACCGCCTGAACCTTACTTCCATATATTAATAAAGCATTTGAGGTTCTTCTATTCGCATGTGTTTCAATGATGTATTGTCTTACTTGCGTATTTGATTTATGCTAATCCTTGAATCAGTTATGAATGCATGCCTCTTGTAGTTTCCTTTTCTTGTCTTATTTGCAGGATCTCGTGTAGCTGGGCCCGTGAAAAGACTTGGATCTGGGAGCAAGCGGCAAGCAAAGGAGATTGGACCAACCATTTGCGCAAGACATCAGTAAGTGGATCTCTCCCTTTTATCTCTTGCATGTCATAAAGAAGAAACTTTAGATAGCTTTGCTTTCAGCTGTTGCTAAGGAACTGTCACCCTTAGAGTGGGTTAGGGTCATTCCGAGTTGGATACTTTCCCCCACAATAGACTTGTGCTCCCCATACCGTCGCATATATATTGGGAGACCACAATAGGCTTATATCCTTTATCCATAGGGAGCCATGTCTGCCACCCTATCGATCGCAATGCACTGAACACAACATTCAGGAAGATTGACTGCCATACATAAGTCCTTGGTAATTTCTCTTTAATTTATCACCAAGGTGTATTTTGCAGTTTTACGATTGGTTTGGTAATCCCTCTGTCTAGATTTCCAAAGTAGTCACTTTTGTTCCTTTTCGACTCTTTAAAAGAAAAGGTCCATTTGAGCACTTGTCACTTCAGGCTTATTAAAAATCGAATGGGACTAGAGTCATCTTTAGCCTTTTCTCGACTCTTAAAAATTGAAAAAGCAAAGTTGTGTCAAAGCGTCATTAAGATTTATTAAATTTGGAATAACATCCCTATTTCCTTCGTTGATCTTAGGTTGAGATAATGGAGTCCACAAATCATGGAATCCCTTTTGAGGGGAATCCTAGTCCTTTTACATCTTGGGGAAATATTGGTGCTCCTCATATAGCCACTTTGTCCCGCCGGGACTTACCATTGGCTTACCAGTATGGCTGTTCTCGACCTCTGTGGTTCAAAATAACATGATTCCTCAGCAATCGAATCAACATCCAGTTGATACTAAAGTTGACCCCTCGCCTTCTTCTTCGTTTGTTTCTCCCTCCCCTTCTTCCTCTTCGCTTGGTAAAAGTATTGATGCTAGTAACCAAGTGGCTAGGAAAAAGAAGAAAGGGAAGAAGAAGAAGAAGAAGTTAATTCAGCAAGGGGGCAACTAGGAAACCATTGCTCTGAATGCAACATCTAATGAAAATTTGTCCATTAAGCCTCACAAACCCAAATTTCCATGCATAATTTGTACGGGAGACCATTTTCATCGAGATTGTCCTTGCTTTCCTCAGATCTTGAAAGAATGGTCTTCCTGTTCACACCAACCTATGTCATCAACCTCTGGAGATCATGTTGGTAACACACCATCAACTAGTGATAGTAAAGTTCATGGACAGAAGGGAAAAGTCAAGCTTCCATGTAGGTTATGTGAAGGTACACACCCCTTTCACCTTTGTCCCTATTTGGATGAAGCCAAAAGAGTGTTGGATAACCATCCTGCTTCACTAGGTGATGAACCGACTGACTTAAATCAACCATTGGTCAAAACCACTCTCTCTGAAAGTGAATCCTATGAGTCTATGCCCAACCAAAGTCAACAGGTCGAGGTGGAAATTGACCCAATTTCACCTTCAGCTAATCGTACCTTCCCCGAAGAGAGTGAAAAAGATACTGCTCAAGTTCTTTTTGTTTCCTCAAATTCAAACGAGCTTGGGGGCAGTCCACCTGTTCCACCCAAACAAGAGGAAAATCCTCCAGTTCTCATAACTCAAGGGGTTAATTCTCTCGTTTCTACAGTACCCCCTCTACATAGTCTAGTTACTTCCTTTGATTGGAATCAACTGACAGGATCCTCCCTTCCTTCTTATGTGCCTTTCTAGATCATAGTACAAATATGTAATATGATTGTATCTGGAAATATTATAGATGAAGGTGCATTAGTGAGCATCATTTCCTCAACTACTTGGCAAGTGCTCGGTTCGCCACCACTTGTGCCTGTTACATAGAATTTGTTGGGCTTTAACAAAAGAACTAGTCGCCCGTTAGGGTTCCTTCCTCAGTTACCTATCACTTTTGGAGGAAAAATGGTTTATTTGAATGTGATGGTAGTCCCAAGACCTTTAGATTACAATTTACTTCTTGGGCGTGACTATGTTTATCACATGGGAGCTATTGTTTCAACACTCTTTCGAGTGATTTGTTTCCCGCATGAAGGCAGAATTGTCACCGTTGACCAGCTTTCATTTCCTGGTCCAAATATAACTCCTAATCAACCATCGTTCCTAAATGGTCCATTTATACTAATGGTATCATCCCCGCCACGGGTTAATTATGTGGCAACATCTTCCATACCTACATCAATTGACAATCAATTCAGTGATGTTTTACATTATGTGTTAGGGGAATTGGAACCAGATCTTTCCTTCATGACCCCTTTTGAGTTGTGATCAAGGGTCTCCGAGGATAGTTCGTTGACTTGTGTCAACCTCATTAAAAAATGAAACAAAGATGAGCATAATTCCTTGACTTGTGTCAAGCTCGTTAAAAAATGAAACAAGGTCCCAAGTTCCAAGTCGAGTCTCTAATTTGATCTCGTAAAATCCCAGTCGAGTCTTTCACTTGATCTCATAAAATAACCTTCATTCCATCCACCTGATAACCATGAGTAGTCTGGTGAATGTAACGAAGCTTAGGGGGAATGCACCCTTGTCTATTCTGTAGATGAACCCAGCTGAAAAGACAATTTTCCTTGTAGGTTATGTGACTGGTCTGACACACCATTCACCTTTGTCTATTCTACAGACGAAGCCAAGGAAGTGTTTTGTCTTCTGGACGAAACCGTCCTGCCTAACCTTAGTAGTTTCCATATGGTTACTGGAGACTCTCCTTTTCATCATGTTGGGGGCATGCAAAATATTTTTTCATTTTCAATTTTTAGTTTTGTCATTTCTAGCTTGTGTAAAAATGAAACTAAAACCAAGCATACTTTCCGCAAGGTTCGAGCTCATTAAAAAATGAACCCGCTTCCATTGAGCATACTTTCCACAAGGTTTGAGCTCATTAAAAAATGAACCCGCACCCACACTGAGCATAATTTCTGCAAGGTTCAAGCTCGTCAAAAAATGAACCCACCTCCAACACCGAGCATAGTTTCCGCAAGGTTCAAGCTCGTTAAAAAATGAACCTGCCTTCGGTAAATAACCTTTGTGATTTCCATGCCATCAGCCTTTTGAGCCTTGGTTGTGTTCCTGCCATCACCTCCATCCTTTTGGCCGATCATACGCTTCCACTTGGTTGTTTACCCTTTTGAGGAACATCTAAAATGAGTGGTTTCATTAGTCAACCTCTTCACATCACCATGTTTTGAGAAGTTCCAAACCTACCTGGAACCAGTTGCTACCCTAAACACCACTCATTCCTAAAAAACGAGTCCTCTTTAAACCCTTTTCAGACTCATTAAATATGAAAATATTGTCGAGTGATTGGCCTTTCAACTTGTTAAAGTGGTCAGAAATGCCATCCCTCCTATATATTTTAATCATTTTCGAACTTGAGGGATTATCTCATGAAAAAGTTCGAGCGCTTGTCTTTTTCGGCTCGCTAAAGTGATCGAAAAGTCATCCCTTTTGTATTATTTTAAACTTTTTCAGACCTAAGGGATTATGCTATGAAAAATAAATTCTATAGTTTCCTTTTCGTCCCTTTTCAAACTCTCTAAACATGAAAAGGATCGAGTTATCTTTGTCGTTAAAATCGTTAAAACAATAGCGACAAACTTGTCCACCCAGACAAGAAAGAGTTTCATTGTCGTTAGACTCGCTAAAACATAGTGACAGGTTTGCCCGAAGGGAAAATTATAGAACAAGCATATGTTATCCTCCTCAAGATTGACAAAAATAAAGAGGTACTGGTCAACAATGACTGGGGAGAAAGGGAAGGAAACTTGAAGAATTTTATGGTAGCAGGTCGCTCTTGAACATGACACTTTCACTCCATCACCATGATTGAGTCGGGTTGGGTTATTCTATTCACCGGTCATTTCACCATTGGTCTTTCACACCATCCACTTTTGGGGTTAACGCTACCCATCCATCTCAGTGTCGTTGATATGTTCAAGAGAAGTCTTCCAGTCAAGAATTCACCATCCTGTCAATGTCTCATCCATTGCAATACCTTCAACCTCCATTTTTCATGACCACCATTCTTGAACCTTGTGTCGTCGATTGTTTTCACGTCTAGAAAATCATTTGCTTCGTTTCATGTCGTAGATGTGGGATACATTAAGGCCCTCCTATGATGGGTCACTTCTTGTTGACATCAGCTCATTATCCAAGAAGTTGACTTCGAAACAACCCTTTTAGTTCTTTGAAGCTTGCATGCCTCAATGGCAAGTTTCTCACTTCCGGCAACAGGTTGACATCAATGGCCTTTGACCGAAATATTTTGCGTGGTGTTTGACATCGGATCATATATTCACACCACGTGAATTTTACTTTAGTACCTTGAGGGTCATTATCATTATCGGTGATTTCTCTCACGTTTGTTAACAACTTACTTTATTGGCTGGTAATCAGGCGATGTCTTTCCGTGTTCGACTTCAGAACATCTTTTCACATGGATCGACTTGTACATTGGGTGAAGATTGAATGAGTTTGAAGACCCCTAATCTAGTTTCATCCATCTGGGCTGCGATATATTCAGGGATATAAAGACGTCAAATGTACACAGAAGCTACACAGATAGTCATCTAAGCCAAGGAAGATGACTCTACATATGAAGAATCACCAGTCTACAACTACAGATGATTATCTGTTCTATGTACATGAAATGGATTTATAAAGCTGAGCATGGGAATGCCTGCCTTAGCTAGATCATGCAAATTATATATGATGATGTATTATATTGTATCTTATATAGGTCACCTTCCAGTTTCGAAAACCTCGGATCCTCATGTTAAAGCATTTCACCTAACATCAAAGATTTACGACTTCATGCTTTAGGGGGCAACTGTTATATACATATTTGGGCACTTCAACCCAATCTTATATGTTGATAAAATAGGGCTATATAACCCCTAAAAGTGTTGTTTCATACCCTAAAATATCATGGTCAACTGATTACATCATTCCCTAAAATTTCCACCTGAAAAACCATCCAAAACTGGCCAAAACAGGACCATACTAATTGCTCCATTGTTAGGGTGCGATGCATACTAACTTCTACAATATAGCCAGGTGTGATGCATACTGAAGAGGCCTTCTATGGGGTGCAATGAGTGAGAATGGACAAATGTCCGAGATAGTTTGCTAAGTGGATGCTCATGGAATCTTCTAGAAACTTCTCCTATGAAACTTTCCTCTCTGAATTCGCCCAGGGATGAGTAAGAGATCCAAGAAATCTCCAAGTGGAACCAAAAAAAACAAGTGGAATGACACTAATCAAAGACCCAGAGATGACTCACACCCTTACATACATCTATAAATGGATCCCTCATCTGAGAGATCTGGAGGCTGGAATTTAGGTAATTTGTAAGGAAGTGTTGATAGTTTGTGTCTGAGAAAGAGCATTGTATTGTTGGGTGATCTTGCTTTTCATGAGGTGAAGAGGGCTAGTCGATCGAAAAGACACTAGTTTTCCTAGAAATAGTGACTGGGTATTTCTACGACTACAACCATACAAACAAATGTCCCTCAAGAAAGCCAAGAAGGATGATAAATTATCACCAAAGTATTATGGTCCGTACAAGGTGTTACAAAATAATGTTACTATGGAATACCAATTGGAGCTTCCTGCATCTTCCCAAGTGTCCCCAGTTTTCCCTGTTTCATGCTTAAAGAAGGTTATAGGTGACAAGCTCCCAGTTCAAACAATATTGTCAGAACTTGATGAGGAAGGAAAAATCATATTGGAACCTGAAGTAATCACGAAAACAAGAACCTGATAGCTATGAAATTGATCAATTTCAGAGTATCTCATCAAGTGGAAGAACTTACCCATTGAATATTCCACAAGGGAGGACAAGAATTTTATACAAAAGCATCCAGAACTACTCAAGCGTTGAGGACAAAACTTTTTGAAGGAGGGGGGCATGTTAGTACCCTATACTACTAGTGTAACCCCTTATTGTTATTAGTGCAACCCCCTTATTATATTGTTGTGCCCATTTAGTCCCCATATTGTTATTGTTCTGCCCCATAGAAGCCCACTATTGTTATTGTTGTTTCATTACATTATTATTTTTATGTTAGCTATGATTATATTATGACCCCTTAGACTCCTATATATAGAAAGGAGGTCTTTTCATTTGTATCATCCAAGAATTGTTCATTTGTAATGTAAAGGAGGTTGCCCCCTCGAAGAGGCTAATTTCTAAGGCGTTGATATTTCTTTTCTATCTTTTTGTGAGCTAGTTTCATAAGATCCTAAACCTTCTCGACAGCTTTCCTGTAGCATTATAGGCCTTCCGATAGCAGCCTCATGTAGCACACTTATAGCAGCTTTTTTCCTCACCAGTTTTGACCTTTTCTTCAATTTGGACTTAGCTTAGAATTAGGTTGACCCCCAGTTGTGACTCCATGATCAAGGGAAGCTCCTAGGCTACTCCAAACCCTCCTTTTCCTTGACTGCAAAATAAAAAAGCGTTAGTTTCCTTATCATAGATTTGGCTCAAATGGAACATTGATTTACATGCAATTGTGAGCTAGATATATTATACATAGACTCTTGATTTTTGATTTGATAGGTTAGCTTCTTGTCTAGAAGTAGATTTGGTAGCTATATGGTTAATTGCAAGATAATGTAGCTTCCTTTCTGTAAGTGGTGTATCTCTTATCTTTTAATGAATTGATTCAATAACATTTGCAAGTTGAATTTTATAGCATTTTCCTTTTCATGGTTAGAGGTAGCTTCTAAATTTCACCTTCATTAGCTAGTTTTCTTTCTAATTTACTAGGAGGAATGGTCTTGGAGCACTATTGATCAAATGTCCTAGTTGAGGGTGGCATGAGTAGAATCCCATCTATTGTGCATATATCACTATAACCTCGAAGTTTGGATGAACCCAAGGTTGATAAATAGAGTTGAGGAACCCTTGGGAGTTTTAGCACTCTTGGTGCAATACCAAGGCTCACTAATGATAATTTTAAAGGAGCTAGAATTAAGTATCTTGAGGGAATGTTTCTAACCATATTTAATATATCTCAAGTAAAATTCTTGGAAGTACATGGTAACTGGGCCCAATATTCATAGTCATTATGCTCCAAGTACTACATCACAAGTATTCATTTCAATAGAAAAAATGTTGGATTTGAGTTGATATTACTTTATTTGAAGTTTCACCTTCTCACTTTTTCCACCACATTTCATCGTGGCTCCATTGGCTATCATAATTAGAAAATTATGCACTCATGAACATAGAAATGGGTTTCTTCTTCCACTCACTTAAGAGTAAAATTGTGGGCACTGCCACTCTCAACTATCAATCACCTTTTTTTTATGTAGCTAATCAAATTTAGGGTTCGAGGAGGATGTATTGTGTCCTTAAATTCTGTCTTAGGAGGGGCTTCCTCAAGAATGTCCTCAGGGTGGCCAATCGGGGATGCATCCATTTGAAATCATTTTTCTTTGCATTTAATCCCTTTGAAAATATTCTCATTACAATTATAGCAATGTCATAGATGCTAACATTCGACCATTTCTTCTTGACATAAATTGTGCACCCTTAAGGGATGATATGGAGTGAAAGTGGTGATAGGAACCATATAAAGGATATGGCAAGAAGAAAAAACAGGGTCATTTTGACCTGTGCATTTACCACCATTTGTGCTCCAAGAGCTTGTGAGAAGCCTCCAAGAATATACTTAGGTGTTGCATTAAGACTTGTGCTTTTATTTCTTTACTAAGACCACTGGTAAATAATTCTTTAAAAAATAATAATTTTAATATTTTATGTGAATTTTCAATTGCTCAAAAGTTGCTATAAATTATTTAACTATGCTAGTTTGGTGTAACTTGGTTTTCTTGTCCAAATAGTGGGGATCCATTTCAAAATGAGAATAGATGGATTTCAAAAACTAGCTCCATGTAATGTAACTTACATAGGATTTATTATTCCATTGAAAATAGTGTCATCATTCTTGATCCAAAAATAATAACCCCACCCAAAGTTTTTACCGTGCTATTAATAATTCCATGGAGGGAGAAATATTGTTCCATCTTGGTAAAGTGATTCCATGTATTATTATCAAGAAAGAGTGTTCTATTAAAGTCCCCACATCTAATGAGGTTTATTCTTTGCAACAATTGACTTGATGCTCAAACTCCCCTTTTGGTTTGGGGATGTTGGACCTAAAAAATGCAGTAAGAATGCTACCTTCCTTTGGCCCTTCTACTTTATTTATAAACCCAAAATCATGCAAAATTTGAGTTGTTGTGCACTATATATGAAATATTTCTCTCTCTCTTTATTTTGGATGCACCTAATCATGCTTATTCGATGTTTGTTTAGGCCTTACTTTCAATCCTTAGTAAATTAAAACTCTATAAAGGGAGAAAATATTGAAGGACTTGAAATTACTTTTGTGAAACTAATTTGTAGGAAACCAAAATTTCTCTTGAAAAATAAATCTAATATAATCTAATCTTTTTACTTGCAAGAAATGAAACAAAATAATACAACCTATTGAACTATAGTAAAGAAATAGGAAATTAAACTTGAAATTACCAAACACTAACCATGCCTTCAATCCTTTTGTAAGCATCTTTTAGATGACATCAACAACCATTTTGAAGAAACATGTACTACCAACTAACATCATTGAAAAAAAATGAGATTTTGTGCAATTCTACAGGAAGCTATGTATCACTACAGGAAACTTCTATTGGAATTCCAAAAGGAAAATTAAATGAAGAACATGTTTTTGTAATTGCAAATACATATAGTGAAACCTAAACTATTTGTGTGAAAACCTAGAAAATCACTTAGGAAAACCTAGAAAATCACTTAGGAAGGTATATGCACTATTGAATCCAACTTCTAATAGGAACATGCAAATCTACCACTCACTAATCTACTCTGACAAAAAAGGAAATGTTGACAAACCCTTTTAACTAAGAAAGCACAGGAATGACACCAAATAAGTGCACAAGAGTCCCTAGAGTTCTCATGGGTGGGCCCTCCCTAAGGTTCTCAAAGACCTTTAAATAATCAACAATAGATAGTTGAGAAACATAAATGCTTCATTGAATTGTTGTAATACATTGCATAACATTGAATAATTGACCACAAAGGTCTAAATTTGTATAGTAGAGAAATAACAATCCATAAACTAGCTAGATCTAAGGCTGAACCTTGATTTATTCTTATACAAGAGTGGGGAATAAACTCCTTGATAGGAGGGTTGATTTCCCTAAAAGAATCTCAAAATAGGGCTTTATTTGTAGGAGTTATCCTATCCATACAGAACGGTGTTCCCCATAGGTTGAACTACTTTAAATGGAAAAGTGGACTTGGATCAAGTTTTTTTGTAGGAGGGAATGACATCCCTCAATTCTCTCCTTGTTGTAGGGTAAGAGAATCTTCACAAGATCTATCAAATCATTAATTTTTCTACACTAAAAGATCAAAATATTCAAAAGGTGGACGAAATCTTTGAGAATTCCTAATTTAAACATAATAATCATGTCAAATATTATAATATTTTTCAAAACAAGGTCAAAACATGCAAAATTTAAAAAATCCAATAGGGAATGGCCTATAGGGAATCCATTATGGGGGGCCATCAAGGAAGATGCTCCAAATTATTATTTTTAGTAAGGTGGAGTCCATGGAGTTCCTCATTTTGTGTCACTAGTTGTTGATTGATACGTATGACCAAATTTGCTAGTGATGTAACCCTATCATTTGTATGTGAAAAACTAATTTTCTTTAGGCAGTCCCAGGTCTAGAAAAAAATGTTATTATGGTTATATCAATTTGTTCAACTCCTCGAAATGATTCTTTCTAGACAAGTAAACAACATTTGTAAAACTAAATCCATTGAAAAAATCTTGAGAGTGGTACTCAGATGATAAAAACTACATTATTCCTTTGAGATAGGCCTCTTGCAATGATATATAAGGACCCATACTCTTAAAAAGGAAAAGAAAAAAAATAGAGTCCTACTTTTGTAGGAGTATTACTCATGGTTTGGTGTAATGCCCTACTTAATCTTATCATGCAAATTTTATTAGTGTTTAATTACCTGAAAATATTGACTTATAATTATCGGGAAATATTGGTATATTCCTACGTTTGTGAAAATATAATTTTATTTACCGATATAAATTTTATTATTGTTATTATTCAATTCCCAACTTGTCTTCTAAAATTTAATTTTAGATAGGATATGGTCTCCTTCCATTTATTCCCAATTATATGTCCATATCCCAAGGTGTCTTCTCAAAATCTACTTGGGAGAAGATATGGTCTTCTCCAATTAATTTCCAAATTAAATATCCATATCCTATCCCCAAAATGTCTTCTCAAATCTACTTTGAACAAGATATGGTAAGAAAAGTCAAGGATACTAAGTGAAAGGATGAGGTGGTAGTCTTGACATTAATGATAGGTGGTTGAGGTGGATGGGAAGAAGAGACATAAAAGGGGAAGGATGATGAGAGGAGAGGGGGGATCCTTGTCCTTGATTTTGTTTTGGAGGATTGTGTTTTGGGGGAGGAATGTGGAGAAAGAGAAGGGAGAGAATGGATAGATAAATGAGGGAATACAAACTTGGATCTGGAGAGTGTTTGTTAAACTTTGACACGCTACATCTGGGTGGACTTGGGCTCGGAGGGCTAGGGAACTTGTGGAGGTTCCCTGGGCTAGGAAATACTTCGTAGTTGGTTGGGAGGAAAATCCAGTCGGGTAGTCATGAGGAGCATCCCAACAGAGTCAGGATCTCAGGAGAATCTCAACTAAGCTATTGGAGCAGGTATTCCTCCATTTTTTTATTGCTTATGTAAATTATTGCAATGAAATTCTTATTTATTTAATTTGTGGTAAATAAATTTTAATGGTATATTGTCATCAAATAAATGATTAGATATAAATAAATTATTTCCCTTCTTATTGTGTTTAAAATTAGATAAATTTAGTTTTTAGTTAGAGGACCCTAGGTGGGATCCTCACATATGGTATCAGAGCCGGTTTCAAAATCTGAGTCCTAACAGTGGCGCTCCTTCATCTAAGCAGTCGTGAGTATGGGGTATCTTTTTTCTAAGTGCTTAGGACCTGCACCTTAGCCCAACCACAATAACGGGCCATCGTGGATTCTGGGCAAAGAGATTGCTGCCATAATCTAGTTCCTGACAAATATGATCCATTTCTGAGTAGTTGCTCTTGGAATAGTGTAAACCCAGAGTTTTGGCCCTCACCAACCATATTGATTGCAAAATGGCAGGACTGATGATCAAACCATAGATTTTGTCTTGATCAATTTCAAATAATTCTTTTGGAGGATCAACTCCAAGAACAAGTGGCACATTTGCAACCTTGTACCCCTTTTGAGATAAGTAAATTGAAAGTGGAGTCTTGCTTGTACGTGAGACACCAACTAATACCAAGTCTGATTTATGAAGATTGTGAGGCAGGGCTTCGTCGTCTTGTTTAATTGTGAATTCTATTGCCTCAATTCTTTTGAAATAACATTTTGAGAGGGGTGTGCTTCGGGCTGGACTACCTCGAGGAACTCCTGAGGGTGCAACTCCTAGGTGGGCTGCAATGGCTTCAGTGGTCGGCCCAAGAATATCAGTATAAGGCACTCCCCACAACTGGCAAGCATTCTTTGCCACCCCTGCCATGTTCAGATCTACCAATGTGTATAGTAGAAGTGCTCCCTCCTTCATTTCTTGTCTGATGATCTCCATAAGACGATCAACCTCATCAACCCCTGAGAATAAATGGGTATTTACACCATAGCCTTTGTCAACTAAACATGTCTCAAATTGACCCAATGCAACATGGACAAAGTGCTCTGCTGTCCATCCAGTGCCATCAGATACCATGTAAATCACCTTTCCAGAGGGCAAGTATCTTTCGTCTTCGTCATTGCTCCCTTCATAGTCATAAATTATATTAGGAATAGAGGGAAAACCATTACTAGTGAAATTATTATTAGTGGTTGTAGTAGTGGACATTGAAGATGATGTTTCTACCTTGTCTTGGACTGGGTGGTCCAACCGCCTACCAGAGCGGATATTCCAAACCCTCGACCAGTGCTGCAATTGAGGGGTACCCTTGGATTTCCAATCGTTGGCCTTTGTGATATCATTTTCCATGGGAAATTTCTCGAAATCTGGAGCCATTGATGAGGAATTTGCAACTGGAACGGAAGAGGATTCAGAGTGAAGTCGTGGTTGTAACATGAGAACCCCAGTTGACACATTTCCAACAATACAGTGAGACAGTTTCTGGTAAGATCCACTTTGCACAATCTTTAAATAACCCCTTAGGCTGACCACATATAACTGCCATAAGGTCAACCAAGACATATACTGCACTCTTTGGTAACCACTCTCCATTAAGAGGATTTTCTTTTCTCGGACAATTCTGTGATTTTTTGTGTTGTTGTAGACCAGGTTGCAATAACCTGCTCTCTACTTTGTTAAGTTCTGCACTCAACTTCTGAACTTGTTCTGTTTGTTGCATATCATCTTCCAAGACAACATCTAAGATATTCACAAGGTTTGAAGCCTCCTTGTAATCACATATTCGTAGAAGATAAAATGTGTGCAACAATTCATTATAAAGGTGCAGACCACGACAACATTGTCTTTGATCCTCAGGAATTGAATTCCAAATGGCATCACATTTGTTCACAACTCTCTCTAGAGCACTTGCATCTTCCCACTGCATAAGATGAACGTGCAATATTGATGTTGCAAAGACCATCTCAAGTTCAGGATACTTCATTTCACTAGCATGTTGTTGTCCAGTCTCTAAAGCACGTATTGCACCTTGAAAATCCCCTTCAGTTGTCAAAGCATTTGCAAGCTGTAAGTTGAAGTTGCAAGACCATAATTTTGCAGACTCCCCTTCTCCAGTAGAATAATAAGTAGAATAGGCATACTGGATAAGAATACACATTCTTACATGCGTAAATTATTGAATAACCATTCAAAAAGATATGAAAGTCAGAATTATTCATGCACTAAAATATATTCAAGCATTTCATGTACCCATCTTATTAATAACCCATCAAAATTCAAAAATTCCTTTCGAACTAAAAACAATCATATAAATGTCAAATCACATTGTGTAGTATTTAGAAGATTTTACTCACAAGTTTGAAATTGCATAAAGAATCAATAATAAAATATATTTCATAAGGTATGTTTGCGTAGGATTCTTAAAATATCACACGCAGTACTTGAAGCGAATACAATATTTACTGCAGTTTGTCCAAATTTATCATTTAAAAGAAACTCTTAATGGACTACAGTGCAAAACATCTTTTGTACTTATGCTAATTGATCAGTATGTGCATAATGGTAGTTTGTCCAAATTTATCCTTTAACAGAAGCTCTAACAGATTGCAATGTGAATGATCCTTTGTACTTTTGTTAATCATCCTATGCAAAATGGTCCTTAGTCTTCTTGTCAACTATGAAATAACTATTACACATGAAAAAAAAATTCATACAGCACCATGTGTGAAACATGCCTTTCCAAACTCAGGTCATAATTACCTTGTAGAACCAATGTCATATTTGTTTCCTTCCATTAAGCTGCACAAGTACTTTGGTATTTTGTTATGTTGTTTGTTCAAGAAGCTTCACAAACTATCCCCACAATGACATAATGTAGCCTTGAAATGTTGAAAACTATGAGTATCCATCACAAAAATTCTCACCCAAAAATTAGATGAGTGTGGTGGCACTATGGATGTCACCCTTCACACAGGTGATTTAAACAATTTCTATAAGGCATGTGTTTGTAAGCTCGTGTGCAATCGAATATAGACCTTAAACTCTTCCCATTTAATATTGCAAAGCATCAGAAACATACCCTGAATTCTTCATCTACATGGAGATTCTCAACACGACAGATATGTTCTCTGACTGTGGGTGCGATTAGTCTCCTCCAAAGAACACATGGTTCCTAGTATTGACTTCAATCCAGCTGCATCCTAGCCTTTTTATCAAACCCCTACCTTTCATCATTTTCTGACCTTTGCTACATCGTCCCATCGGCCTGCCTCAACATACCTATTTGATGAGAGAGCATAGTTACCAACATTGTTAGGCTCTAACTCAGAAAGATGTTCTACCACATTTTCTCCTAGCTCTATATAGTAATAATTTCTACAGGCACCTAGCAAAGCACCCCACACATCAACACTAGGTTCTAGTGGCACCATTTGAATGAAGTAATATGTGTCACCTAGATGACCTGTAGGCCCAAGAAGGTCAACCACGCATAAGCAGTACTCTGTTGGGCGCAGGATCCCCCAAGGCAAGTTTTGGGGCTTAAATCCTAGATTTTGACCAAACCCGATGTAAAGACTCCGCATTTTGTGGGTGCAGAGTGAAAATATTATAAATGAGTCATAGGGTTTTCCTCCCTCATTTTTATAATGTAATGTCAGATTTAGAAATCTACCCATGATCCGCAGACCATGGGATTGTATAAATAGAGCGAGGCTCTAAGTTGTAAAGAAGAGGATGAATGGAAGTACTAGATGGAGAATTGAGTCTTATCTAAGTATAGAGTCAAGTATTTGGTTCGTAGAGTAGGAGAAGGATCTGTAGCTGAGTGCGCAAAGGCCTAGTAGTCCGCACCTGAGTGCGCAGACTCCTGCAGCTGAGTGCGCAGGGCAAGTCTAGTCTGTAATCGTTGGGGAAGTAATAAAGAGAAGTTTACATCATTTCTATGTATCTTTTTCCTATTTTGTGCATTAAATGTATCGGATATAAATTGCATTTCTATTATTTATATGATGCACAAACTTATATGAATGTGTTGGTAAAGTGAATATAAGATAAAGTATCTGTTTACGCTAAGATAACTAACTATTATAAGAAGGTAAGTAAGATCCATGGTATAACCTAGGGAAGTAGCGCAGATCATTGCTTTAGTAGCGTGTAAACACCTCAGCCCCTAGTTAGGGCTGTGCGAAGGTGATTATAACAGATCTCGAAGGTCTTGCAGGTTAGGACAGAGCGTGAAGTGACTTACGCGAAGGTATTCACAGTTGGACTAAACCGACCCCTCAGACATCTCAAGGGTGCGGAAACTTGGTTCCAGCATCACCAATACTACTTCAGGTGAGACTTCAATCGGCGCCCCGTGGGCTATTACTGAAAGGGCTAGTATTTTAGGGATTTTTTTGGCTAATTAACTCCGAACCTGGGTCAGACCCCCTCAAGCCAACAAATGGTTCTGTTGTCAGGACCAGAATCTGCATAGAGATGTCTGATGTCGTATCATTGGAATCCAACTAAGAAGGAAATTGAAGGTTGGTTGGATAGAAGAATTCATGAGTTCGCGGCGCAGGAGAACACGAACCAGCGACTGACAAAAGAAGAGTGGTTAGACTGCTACCTATATACATAGATCCATGAAATCTTCTTCGCATATTTCCCTATTGAGTTGTGCAAGTGGATCGCGAAGCTAGTAGATAGCCAAGGAAGGTGGAAACTCGACAATCCTATTGTGTGGACCCTAGAGTTCGTGTGTAGATTGGAAGCATCAGAGGATAAGATCGTGTGTGCTATTGATCGTTGGCTCGATCTAATTATAGGATGATTCATTACTGAGTTCGCAGTAGATACTTCAGTTAGTTATAGCGAGGCAGAGCGATGCTTTCTCAAAGGACCACGAGGTAAGTACGTAAAGTCTCTGAATAATTGGATTAAAATTATATTGTGTGAAAAGAGGGTTATGCAATTACCTTGATTTATGGAGCTATGTGAAGTGGAAAAACATACAGAAACGAAGGAAGTAATGGACCAAAGAATAGCCCTTTAATCTCACCTCCACGAGGGGATGAGGAAGAGCTAGCAAAGGTCTTGCTGTGAAGTGTGATCCATTTTATAAGACAAAGGATTCCGCGCATACCACCCCCACCCACACCGCCACAAGCTTCACTGCCTTCACCTCCATCTTCACCCGTACCACCTCCACCACCACTATGATTTAGTATGGAAAGCACGATAAAGTTGCATGTGTTCAAGGGAGTAGGAAATGAAGATCCGAACTAGTTTTGGTTCATGATAAGGGCCATATGGGAAGTGTAGGGAGTTACAGATGATAATATAAAGAAAGCGATGATGGTCAGTGCTCTGTGGGATCGTGCGTTGACCTGGTATATTAACCATTCTAATGATAATCCGAATGCAGGAATCATGGAAATATAAGCAATGCTAAACACAGAATTTAGTAGGCCGAAGTCAAAGGTGTAGTCGATCATTGGATTCAAAGAAATCACAATGCTACAAGGCGAAACTCCTTGGGAGTTGGATCAGAGTTTGAAGTGTACAATTCATGAAGCTAATATGAATTTGACAAATGGACAGTGCCGCGAATGGTTTGTAGCATCGCTAACACCACATCTGAGGAGCGCGCTATCGCAGCAGAAGTTAACGACCCAGGCAGAGGCTTTAGAGATCGCGATGAGACTGCATGAAAGCTCGATGCAGGATCCTAACTTGGGAGTTTAGCAGATCCATGTGCAGTTGAAAAACTTATGCCTTGAGATGCAGAGTTTGAAATAAGACAGGACGGCTCACCCAAAAGTGTGCGAAGAGGTATGGTGCGTAAAATGTAAGGGTTAGGGTCATGATAAGGACTATTGCCTGGTGTTTGAAAATTACCTTGCCGGAAGAGGACCGATGTCGTTAAGGCCAGAAGCACAAGCAAGACCTAGCACGGCACCTTCTTTGTGGTGTGCAATTTGTCAAATAGGAGGAAAGCATCCTATGTACAACTACCATTTGTTACAGAAGTACATGTAGAATTCGCAATAGTTGTTCTGTAATTTTTGTAGATCGGTTGGACATGATGAGCGCACTTGTAGAAGCTATGAGCTAATGATGGATAGGACTCCCACCTATAGAGTTCAGGCCGAAACACGGCTCCTAGACTAGAATGTAGAAGTGGCGTGAACCAGATTTCAGGGGTGCAGACGAGGCCGAGGTGGAGGAGGACCTGGAAGAGGTCGCGGACAACTGATATGCTACAATTGTGAAGGGCCACGACATTATGCTCATGATTGTACAAATCCAATGCACCCATCATGTCTGTATTGTACCTTGTTTGATCATGAGACGGAGGATTGTCCTACACTGATAGCTAGGATATGCGACAAGGGAGCGCTACCGCCTCCCCCAACTCATAACCTACAAATCATGAGGTCTGAGCCGCGCGAGGAAGATCCAAATGTGAACATTGTGCTCAAAGTGGAATCACGATGAGAGGCGATAAAGGAAAACAACTTGAAGATAGTACTTGGGTTCACAAGGCTCCGACAAAAGAAGCAGAGTTTGATTTGGAGCATGTTAAGGAAACCTTCATGGAAGCTAAGAAGAGCTTCATTGATGCCTCCACTTCAGAAAGCAAAGATAGATCAGAGCCGGAAATGGACCCATCTGTCCTGACGACGTTCTTGGAAACATGCATGAAGCTACTACGTGATAGTAAGGATGTAAAAGTATTGCTGGAACTCATTAATAGATGCGATGGGACCGCGCCAGGAGAACCGCGTGTAGTCCAAAAGATTGGAAAGCATATGACGAGGAGAGGAAGAGAAATGAGGCGAACCGCGCAAATTGGAGAATATAAAATGGACTAAGTAATTCTAGACTTGGGATCAGACGTGAATGTTCTACCAAAGCAGACATGGGAGTGCATGGGGAGGCCTACACTGTAATAGTCTCCTATTCAGCTGCGAATGGAGAACCATCAAAAGATAATACCTATGGGGAGATTGCAGGGAATCACTATGGATATTGAGGGAGAAAGCATGCTAGTAGACTTTGAAGTGATAGAAATTGTTGATGACAGCGACCCCTAGCCCGCATTCTTAAGAATTGATTGGGCCACTGAAATGAATGGGGTGATTAATCTGAAGAAGCGCAAGATGATTTTTGAGAACAAGTCTCTGCGCATAGTTATACCTTTAGACCCTGCTGAGGGATCGCGCTACACTGACCCAGTGCGCGACTATGAAAGTGAGACGATTTGGACTGTATCTACAACATAACTGTGCGAGAGAAAGATTGGGTAAATCCCACTATGGACAGACGGATCTCATGGGAGTGCGAAAGCTCATGTACTTCAAATTCGGATGAGGAGATAGAGTGATGGCAGAACCAATTACAAGAGGTAACCACGCTTAATTTTAACCGGTAACCACGCTTAATTTTAACATGATGACAAGGTCACTATGCTATGTATCGACAAAAGCGAGAGATCTACCTACGTATGATGGATTAGGTGAGTTAGATGCTTTCTTGGACAGATTTGAAAGGGAGGTGCCAGAAAAGAAACGTTTCCAGACCTTGAATGGGGTACTATGTGCTATGCCCGCAAAGTGGTGGGGTACGCACCAAGGGAGCTTTGAGGACTAGTGTGAATGCAGGAACATGATGCACATGCGGTTTGGGAAGCCTAGAGTGAAATTGACAGATAAATGCAATGGACAGGATAAATGTGCATGCATCTTTCCAGGTGGGTACATGCATATGGTAAACAACCTACGCGGATGCACATGAAATTCACGTTGGGTGATATGGTCAATAAGCATGTGTTGGGGGGAATTGCGCAAACAACTCCTCAAGTTGGAACAACAGAATGTGGAGAAAATGATCGCACACAAGGTTATCCACGCGGAATCATTTAACGAGGGGTGTGAAGCACTAAACAAGGTTTGTAGTGCGCAGTGAAGTGATTGGAACCTACAGGTACCAACAGTTTTATGGGCTTATAGGACAACGTGCAAGAAACTTACAAGACAGACACCTCCTAGGCTGGCCTATGGAGTGAGCGCTATAATACTGATGGAGTATATCATGCCTAGTCCACGCATAGTAGCGCCCGAGGATATGACGGATCATGGAGCCTTGGAAGAAGGGATCGCATAGTTGGAAGAACTAAAAGAAGAATGCTTGGGACCTGATGAGGAGATTCAGCAGGGTGATCTTAGGCTTGAAGAACTCATGAAGGAAAGAGTTCAATTAAGGGTGAAAAGTGCCATGATGGAAGAAGATGTCAAGAATACTAAGGAAGGAATAAGAAGGACTTTCTTGATAAAAAGGTCATGGTGATCAAACAGGACACGCATAGTTACGTTGAAAAATTTAGGGGCTACCGTCGATAGTTGATCAGTGTGATGCCTTAGATCGGGTCATATATTACTAAAGGTATCATCAATGGTGGCACAATGCAGATGGTAAAGTGTGCGATGCAGGCAGTAGAGTTAAAAGGCAGACTTTTCCAAGGAAAAGTGATTGATGGTCGATTGAAGCCGTATACAGGTGGCCCTGCCACCTGACTAGCCGTGGAAAGCATAGTCTTAGTGCTCTAGGCAGTTGGAAGGAGGCGCATGACTATAAACTACTTTTCCCAAGAGCTACATGATGACAATACTGTGCGCAGGAGCGAAGTGTCACAAGGTTTGCGACAGCGCAAGGGTAGCTGTGCTGCCACGCAGGTTGGCTGGAAAGTGATCGTTATAGTCACTATTGACAATGTGATGCTTGGTTTGAGACCAAATGGAGTGGGCGGTAGGATTTATGGGCTAGATTTGGGAAAATCTACTGCCAAGGGAGCATTAACGAATCAGATTTGGGGGGAATGGTCGAATTCAAATTCAAAAGGTGCTATAAATTACAAAGGGCTACCTAGAAAACAACACTTGGCCATTTGAGAATTGAGTTATTGCGTGCCCAGATATATATGAACCTAGATCTGTTTGATCTTTTGAAGTCGAAGGTGTTGTTTGAGCACTTACCTGAGCCATTGAGAGATTTGTGGAACAGCAGTATGACCACACTAGAGGAAGCCATGGATATCAGCGAAATGACCGACGAAGAGGCCGCATAGGCCATGACAATAGGATATGCCCCTAAGAGTGTCAGGATAGTCACAAAAATCCCCAAATCACTGCGCACGCTAAGACCCAAGAAATATAAGCAGCCCATGGTTCTAGTGCATGTGTCCCCTAGAAACCCGCTGCGAACTAAACTGACCATGGACGAAAAGGGGAAAGAGGTTAATATGGAAACTGATGAAGAGGAGGAAGACCTTGAGGAAATCCTTGTCAAAGAGGAGGAGGACAAAGACATGGATGTGGAAATCAAGGACGTAGACCCTCTAACTAGGCTGCTCACTTATGTTCCTCCGCGGAAGGGAAAGGCAAGGGTTCCTAAGGACCTAGATGAGAGCAAGAGCTCTCTGCAGACTTCGCTGCTACCTGATGATATCATTTTTGAAGGAGCGCACTTGGGATGGGTGCTGAGTCTAAATTTTGAAGATTGGGATCTCACGAACCATGAAAAGTTCCCACACTTGGAAAATCTGCAGCTCATGAAGCTGAAGAAGAACATTGTGGCAGGAGTCATAGAGTTAGAGCCACACAAGTGGTTGCGCGGTGTAGAGAAAGCAGGGTTGTTGAACCTGCTCTGGGTACGGCATTACCATTGCACCCCAGTAACTATATTTATCATCAGGCAACTACTATGCCTGGTGCATGATGGGTGTTTATGGATGGAGGAGCTCATCCCCATCACAGACCACCTGATTCATAGAATTACCCGACTCCCTTGCAAGGGGGAGGACCCAGTGGATATTTCGAAGGGTAAGAGCACCGACTTGGCCATCGCGGAGGACATGAAGGAAAAATTCAAGCTGAAGAAGAAGAAGAGAGGGTAAGCGATCTGCAATATCAACAACAAGGTAGTCAAAGTTACGATCCAGATATTGGCTTGCAAGGTTATGTGGAAGTGCTACATGGATAAGGTGCCTGCACTAGTGGTAGCACTTGCCACACAGTGTGTAGAGGGTGACTAGTTTAACTGGTCGGAGTACCTGTGCAAGGAATTCCTGAAGAATTTTCGCAAGGCACAGGAATAGGGGAAGTCCTTCCACTATGCATGGCTTCTGTTGTCCATAGTGCTGGTAGCTTGGGAGTTGGATAAAGATAGCCAGTTCCCCACAATTGTGAGGGATCTTCCAGAGGTAATGAAGTACGCTTCACTGTGGGCCACTAAAGACGTGCAAAGGATCCAAGATAGTAAGATATTTTGGGTGTTCATGGAGATGAACATCAACATGGGGATTAACTGCAAGCCGCAGTTATTGCCCACTATCTATAATAGTCTACAAATCTTCATGGAGTTCAAGGCAGACTTCCATCACATGTACATTAGGGCACGCAAGGACCTTGTGAAGAAGTGGAATGAATTTCCGTACCTGACCACAGATGATGTTATATTCATCATGCTTGATTTATGGCCACCGAATTGGTGTGCTTCAACCAGCTGCGCATGGGAAGAAGGAGGAGGCAAAACTGTGGATGGCACAGTTAGTAGAGAAGAGAAGAAAAGAGGCAGCAGAGAAGGAGCATGAGGGCCATAAGTCACCCTCGGCTGAGGAAGAGCCCGAGATAGAGGAAGGTGGCACAGACCCAAAAACAACATCCACACAATTGAAGCTCCAAACCCTGATAGAGCAGGTGGGGCCACGAAAGAAGTCAAAAGCTTCTAAGGCTTCTTCGACCTGATCACCCTCATCGAAGGAGATCTCCATGATATAGGGGAGACGGTACATGACGTCACTACAGAGGCCCTCCAGTAGCTCATGGAGGAGAATCAGATTGTGTTGGGGGCCCTCTAGGAACAAATACAGGAGTTGCAGGTGTGCACGCCTTGGGCTGGTACTATCTCGACCAACCTTGCAGTAGGAACGACCGTGGCTGAGGAAATGTTGCACGCCCGCATGACCAACACCATAACGCTACCAAAGGGGGCACTGGTTATAGAGAATGAGGTCGACAGGCCTATGGTCAGTGCATTGAAGGGAGTAGGGATCAACATGGTTACGCTCCCTCGGGAGACACTCTATGTCATGCAAGACGGAGTGACTGCAAAACTGTGGGCTAGAGAGGGCCGCGCACTATAGGTGTTGAGCGAGCAGAAAATTGATATGGAACAATTGAGCCCACAGTGGGACGAGGTAGTGGCGCAGAACCGGTGGATGGTGCAGGTGGTTGAGGAGGCCTGCCAGATGGTCCCTAAGTTGGCCATCCTAGCAGAGGCACCAGTAAAGGCGCGCATCCAGAAGTTAGTAGTAGGCGTGTGTGAGGCATGAGAAGAGATGGCTAAGGTTTATCTGGGGCTAAACCTTCAGATAGCAAAGCTGCAGTTGAAGGTGCAGCCTTCAACTCCTCCAAAGGTAAGGGAACAGTGCACCAACACCATTACATCGGGGATGGAGGAGATCAGTAGTGCAGTGAAGGACTACAACAAAATGTTGGAAGAGTCGTTCGAGGTCCTCACCACTCTGCAGGAGGATTGGAACATACAATGATTAGAAATAGAGGTGTGTGAGCTGCAACAAAGATATGATGATATAAAAGGGACCGCACAGATGGTGGCCCTTACACAGAGGCTCGCGCGGATGCAACAGGCCAAAGCGCTTAAGGAGCAGGTAGACACAACGCGACATAAAGAAGTAGTTTTGAAGGCGTGCATCCAACCTTGGATCGATGGGCCATTCATCATTATAGCCTCGATTGAATCCAAGATCGCACAGATGCAGGGAACACAAGAGCAGATACAAGGAAGTAGATCAGATACAACAATCTTTGAACAACATGTGCAGGAGATATAGCAAGCAACTGCTCAGTGCGTTGTCGATCTTGCAGCAGTTCAAATAGAGTTGGGAGGTCTTCGCGCGAAGATCTCCGCACTGACAGAGTGACTCGAGGGTGAGTCATGATGTTTGTGTTGGGGGCTTGTTGGGCACGGGATCCCCCAAGGCAAGTTTTGGGGCTTAAGGCCTAGATTTTAACCAAATCTGATGTAAAGACTCCACGTTTTGTGGGCGTGGAGTGCGAAGATTGTAAATGAGTCATAAGGTTGTCCACCCTCATTTTTGTAAAGTAATGTCGGCTTTAGAAATCTACCCATGTTCCGCGGACCATGGGATTGTATAGATAGAGCGAGGCTCTAAGCTGTAAAGAAGAGAATGAATGGAAGTACTAGATGGAGAATTGAGTCTTATCTAAGTATGGAGTCAAGTCTTTGGGTCGTAGAGTAGGAGAAGGCTTTGCAGATGAGTGCGCAGAGGCCTAGTAGTCTGCACATGAATGTGCAGACCCCTGCAGCTAAGTGCGCAAGGCGAGTTGAGTCTATAACCTTTGGAGAAGTAATAAAGGAAAGTTTTACATCATTTATGTGTATCTTTTTCCTGTTTTATGCATTGAATGTATCAGATATAAATTGCATTTCTATTGTTTATATGATGCGTGAACTTATATCAATGTGTTGATAAAGTGAATATAAGATAAAGTATCTATTTACGCAAAGATAACTAATTGTTATAAGAAGGTAAGTAAGATCTACGGTATAACTTGGGGAAGTAGTGCAGATCGCTACATTAACAGTGTGAAAACACCTCAACCCCTGGTTAGGGCTGCGCGAAGATGATTATAACAGATCGCGAAGGTCTCACAGGTCAGATAACGTGCAAAATGACCTACGCGAAGGTATTCACTGTTGGACTAAACCAACCCCTCAGATATCTCAAGGGTGCATAAACTTGGTTCCAGCATCCCCCCATACTGCTTTAGGTGAGACATCAGTCCGCGCCCCGCGGGCTATTGCCGAAAAGGCCAGTAGTGTAGGGATTTGTTTGGCTAATTAACTCTGAACCTGGGTCAGGCCCCCTCAAGCCAAAAAATGGTTCCGTTGTCGGGACTAGAATCTGCATAGAGATGTCTGATGTCGTATCATTGGAATTAAACTAAGAAGGAAATTGAAGGTTGGTTGGACAGAATAATTCACGAGTTTGTGGCACAAGACAACAGGAACCCGCGATTAACAAAAGAAGAGTGGTTAGACTGCTACCTATACATAGAGATCCACAAAATCTTCTTCACATATTTCCCTAATGAATTGTACGAGTGGATTGCAAAGCTAGTAGATAGCCAAGGAAGGTGGAAACTCAACAATCCTATTGTGTGGACCCTAGAGTTGGTGCACAGGTTGGAAGCATCAGAGGATAAGATCACATTCGCTGTTGATCATTGGCTCGATTGAATTATAGGAGGATTCATTACTGAGTTCACAGTAGATACTTCAGTTAGCTATAGTGAGGCAGAGCGATGCTTTCTCAAAGGACCTCAAGGTAAGTACGTAAAGTCTCTGAATACTTGGATTAAAATTCTATTGTGTGAAAAGAGGGCTATGCAATTACCTTGATGTCTAGATCTATGCGAAGTGGAAAGACATACAAAAACGAAGGAAGTAAAGGACCAGAGAATAGCCCTTTGATCTCACCTCCATGAGGGGATGAGGAAGAGCTCGCAAAGGTCTCCTTGCAAAGTGTGATCCATTTTATAAGACAAAGGATTCCGCACATACCACCCCCACCCACACTACCACCAGCTTCACCGCCTTCACCTCCATCTTCACCCGTACCACCTCCACCGCCACTGCGATTCAATATGGAAAACACGATAAAGTTTCCTATGTTCAAGGGAGTAGGAAATGAATATCCAAACCAGTTTTGGTTCATGATAAGGGCCGTATGGGAAGCACAGGGAGTTACAAATGATAATATAAAGAAAGTGACGTTGGTCAGCGCTATGCAGGATCGCGCGTTGACTTGGTATATTAGGCATTCTAATGATAATCCAAATGTGGGAATCACAGATGTCCAAGAAGTGCTAAATAGGGAATTTAGTAGGCCGAAGTCAAAGGTGTAGTTGATCATTGGATTCAAATAAATCACAATGCTACTAGGCAAAACGCCTTGGGAGTTGGATCAGAGGTTGAAGTGTACAATTCAAGAAGCTAATATGAATCTGACAGATGGAAAACACCGTGAATGGTTTGTAGCATCACTAACGCCACATCTGAGGAGTGCACTATCACAACAGAAGTTAACAACTCAGGAAGAGGCTTTAGAGATTGCGATGAGACTTCATGAAACCCTGATGCAGGATCCTAACTTGGGAGTTCAGCAGATCCAGGAGCAGTTGAAAAAATTATTCCTTGAGATGCAAAGTCTGAAACAGGACAAGACAGCTTGCCCAAAAGTGCATGAAGAGGTATGGTTTATAAAATGCAAGGGTCAGGGTCATGATAAGGACCATTGCCTGGTGTTCGCAAATTACGTTGCGGGAGGAGGACCGATGTCGTTAAGGCTGGAAGCACAAGCAAGACCTAGTGCGACACCTTCTTTGTGGTGTGTGATTTGTCAAATAGGAGGAAAGCATGCTATGTACAATTGCCATTTGTTACAGAAGTACACGCAGAATTCACAAAAGTTGTTCTGTAATTTTTGTAGATTGGTTGGACATGATGAGCGCACTTGTAGAAGCTATGATCTGATGATGGATAGAAGTCCCACCTATAGAGTTCAGGCCTAAATGCAGCCCCTAAACCAGAATGCAGGAGTGGCGTGAACTGGATTTCAAGGGTGTGGACGAGGCTGATGTGGAGGAGGACCTGGAAGAGGTTGTAGACAGTTGATATGCTACAATTGTGGAGGGCCAGGACATAATGCTCGCGATTGTACAAATCCAATGCGCCCATCATGTCTGTATTATACCTTGTTTGATCATGAGATGGAGGATTGTCCTACGCTGATAGCTAGGATATGAGACAAGGGAGCGCTATTGCCTCCCTCGACTCATAACCTACAGATGATGAGGTCTGAGCCACGCGAGGAAGATCCAAATGTGAACATTGTGCTCCGAAGTGGAATAGCGATGGTAGATGCTAAAGGAAAATAGCCCAAATATAGTACTTGGATTCGCAAGGTTCCGATGAAAGAAGCAGAGTTTGATTTGGAGCGCGCTAAGGAAACCTTCATGGAAGCTAAGAAGAGCTTCATTGATGCCTCCACTTTAGAAAGCAAAGATAGATCAGAGCCGGAAATGGACCCATCTATGCTTACGATGTTCCTGGAAGCATGCATGAAGCTACTGCGCTACAGTAAGGTTGTGAAAGGATTGCAGGAACTCATTAAAAGATGTGATGGGACCGCACCAGGAGAACCGCGTGTAGTCTGGAAGATTGGAAAGCATACGATGAGGGCAGGAAGAGAAATGAGGTTAACCACGTAGATTGGAGAATATGAAATGGACCAAGTAATTCTGGACTTAGGGTCAGACGTGAATGTTCTGTCGAGACAGATGTGGGAGTGCATGGGGAGGCCTACACTGCAATGGTATCCTATCCAGTTGCGAATGGCGAACCAGCAAGAGATAATACCTATGGGGAGATTGCAGGGAATCACTGTGGATATTGAGGGAGTGAGCGCGCTAGTAGACTTTGAAGTGATAGAAATTGTTGATGACATTAACCCCTACCCCGCGCTCTTAGGAATTGATTGGGCCACTGACATGAACGAGGTGATTATTCTGAAGAAGTGCAAGATGATTTTTGAGAAGAAGTCTTTGCGTGTAGTTATACCCTTAGACCCTATTGAGGGATCACGCTACACTGAGCTGGAGTGTGACTATGAAAACAATGACAATTTGGATTGTATCTACAAGATAACTGTGCGAGAGCAAGACTAGGTAAATCCCACCGCAGATGGACAGATCTCATGGGAGTGTGAAAGCTCTTGTACTTCATATTTGGATGAGGAGATAGAGTGATGGCAGAACCGGTTACACAAGATAACCATGCTTAATTGTAACGTGATGACAAGGTCACTACCCTGTGTATCGAAAGAAGCGAGAGATCTACCTACGTATGATGGATTAGGTGAGGTATATGCTTTCTTGGATAGATTTGAAAGGGAGGTGCTGTAAAAGCAACATTTCTAGGCCTTGAATGGGGTACTGCATGCTACGCCCGCAAAGTGGTGGGGTACACACCAAGGGAGCTTTGAGGACTGGCATGAATGTAGGAACATGATGCACATGCAGTTTGTGAAGCCTAGAGTGCAATTGACAAATAAATGCAACGGTCAGGATAAACTACGTGCACATTTGTCCAGGTGGGTACATGCATATGGTAAACAACCTACGCGGATTCACATGAACTTCGTGTTGGGATATACGGTCAATAAGCATGTGTTGGGGGGGGGGGCGGGGCAATCGCGCAAACGGCTCCTCAAGTTGGAACGACAAAATGTGGAGAGAACAATCGCGTAGAAGGTTATCCATGCAGAAGCATTTAACGAGGTGTGTGAAGCACTGAACAAGGTATGTAGTGCGCAGTGAAGTGTTTGGGACCTATGCGTACCAGCATTTTTATGGGCTTATAGGACAATGTGGAAGAAACTGACGGGACAGGCACCTTTTAGGCTGGCCTATGGAGCAAACTCTATAATACCAATGGAGTATACCATGCCTAGTCCACGGATAGTAGTGCTCGTGGATATGATAGATCGCGAAGCCTTGGAAAAAGGGATCGCGCAGTTGGAAGAACTAGAAGAAGAATGCTTGGGACCTGATGAGGAGAATCAGTAGGGTGATCTTAGGCTCAAAGAACCCATGAAGGAAAGAGTTTGGTTAAGGGCGAAAAGCACCATGATGGAAGAAGAAGTCAAGAAGCTTGAGGAAGGAATAAAGAAGGACTTTCTTGATAAAAAGTTTGTGGTGATAAGACAAGAGGCGCACGGTTACATTGAAAATTTAGAAGCTACCGCTGAGAGTTGATCAGTGTGATGCCTTGGATCAGGCCATATATTACTAAAGGTGTCACCGATGGTGGCGCAATGCAGATGGTAAAATGCGTGATGCAGGCAGTAAAGTTAAAAGGCGGACTTTTCCCAGGAAAAGTGATTGATGGTCAGTTGAAGCCGTATAAAGGTGGCCCTGCCACCTGACTAGCCATGGAAAGCACAGTCTTAGCACTCCAGGCAGTTGGAAGGAGGCACAAGACTATAAACTACTCTACCCAAGAGCTGCACGATGATAGGACTACACGCAGGAGCAAAGTGTCACAAGGTCTGTGACAGTGCAAGGGTAGTCGTGCTGCCACGTAGGTTAGCTGGAAAGTGACCATTATAGTCACTATTCATGATGTGATTCTTGGTTTGAGACCAAATGGAGTAGACGGCAGGATTTGCGGGCTAAATTTGGGAAAATCTGCCACCAAGGGAGCAATAATGAACCGGATTTGGGGGGAACAGTCGAATTTGAATTCAAAAGGCGCTATAAATTATAAAGGGATACCTAGCAAACAACACTTGGCCATTTGAGAATTGAGCTATTACACACCCAAAGATATATGAACCCATATCTGTTTGATGTTTTGAAGTTGAAGGCGTTATTTGAGCACTTACCTGAGTCTTTGAGAGATTTGTGGAATAGCAATATGACCACATCAGAGGAAGCCATGGATATCGGCAAAATGACCACTGAAGAGACCGTGCAAGCCATGACAATAGGAGATGCCCTTGAGAGCATCGGGATAGTCACAAAAATCCCTAAATCACCATGCACACCAAGACCCAAGAAAGATAAGTAGCCCATGGTTCCGGTGTGCATGTCCCCTAGAAACCCGCTGCGAACTAAACTGACCATGGAAGAAAAGGGGAAAGCAGTTAATCTGGAAACTGATGAAGAGGAGGAAGACCTTGAGGAAATCCTTGTCGAAGAGGAGGAGGACGAAGACATGGAGGTGGAAACTGAGGATGCGGACCCTCTAACCAGGCTGCTCGCATATGTTCCTCCACAAAAGGGAAAGGCAAGGGTGCCCAAGGACCTAGATGAGAGCAAGAGCTCTCTGCAGACTCCACTACTACCTGACGATATCGTTTTTGAAGGAGCGCACTTGGGATGGGTGTCGAGTCTAAAGTTTGAAGAATGGGATCTCACGGACCATGAAAAGTTCCCACACTTGGCAACCGCATAGCTCATGAAGCTAAAGAAAAACACTACGATGGGAGTCATAGAGTTGGAGCCACACAAGTGGTTGCGCGGAGTAGAGAAAGTAGGGTTGTTGAACCTGCTCTGGGTACCGCATTACCATTGCACCCCAATAACTATCTTTGTCATCAGGTAGCTACTATGCCTGGTGCATGATGGGTGTTTGTGGCTAGAGGAGCTCATCCCCATCACGGACCACTTGATTCATAGAATTACTCGACTCCCTTGCAAGGGGGAGGACCCAGCGGATATTTCGGAGGGTAAGAGCATCGACTTGGCCATCGTGGAGGCCATGAAGGCAAAATTGAAGCTGGATAAGAAGAAGAGAGGGTACGCAATCTCCAGTATCAATAATAAGATAGTCAAAGTTTCAACCCAGATATTGGCTGGTAAGATTATACAGAAGTGCCGCGCAGATGAGGTGCCCATGCCGATGGTAGCACTTGCCGCGCAGTGTGCAGAGGGAATCCAGTTTAATTGGTCAGAGTACCTATGCAAGGAATTCCTAGAGAATTGCCACAAGGCACAAGAATAGGGGAATACCTTCCACTATGCATGGCTTCTGCTGCCCATAGTGCTAGTAGCTTGGGAGTTTCCTTAGGACAGCTAGTTCCCCACAATTGCTCGGGATCTTCCAGAGGCAGTAAAGTATGCTTCATTGTGCACCACTAAAGACGCGCAAAGGATCCGAGACAGTAAGATATTCTGGGTGTTCATGGAGATGAACATCAGAATGGGGATTAATTGCAAGCTACAATTATCACCCACTATCTATAATAGTCTACAAAGCTTCGCGGAGTTCAAGGCAGACTTCCATCACGTGTACATTAGGGCACGCAAGGACCCCACGAAGAAGTGGAATGAACTATTGTACCTAACCACAGATGATGTTATATTCGTTGTGCTTGAGTCATGGCCACCAAAGTGGCATGCTCCAGCCATCTCCGCGACGGAAGAAAAACAGTCTGCTGCACAATGGAAGAAGGAGGAGGCAAAAATGTGGATGGCGTAGTTGGCAGAGAAGAGAAGAAAAGAGGTAGTAGCAGCTAAGCAGCAATAAGTAGTAGAGAATGAGCACGAGGGCCATAAGTTTCCCTCACCTAAGGAAGAGCTTGAGATAGAGGAAGGTGGCATAGACCCAGAAACAACATCCACACCGTTGAAATGCCAACGCTCGAGAGAGCAGGTGGGGCCATGAAAGAAGTCAAAACCTTCTAAGACTTCTTTTGACCCGATCACCCTCACTGAAGGAGATCTCCATGATATAGGGGAGACAATGCGTGATGTCACTGCGGAGGCCCTCCAACAGCTCACGAAGGAGAATCAAATTGTGTTGGGGGCCCTCCAGGCAAAAATACAGGAGTTGCAATTGCGCACTCCTCAGGTTGGTACTCTCTCGACTAGCCTTGCAGTAGGAACAACCGCGGTTGAGGAAATTTTGCGCGCCTATGTGACCAACACCATAGCGCTGCCAGAGGGGGCACTGGTTACAAAGAATGAGGCCGACAGGCCTATGGTTAGTGCATTGAAGGGAGTAGGGATCAACATGGTTGTGCTCCCTCGAGAGACACTCTATGTCCTGCAGGACGGAATGACTGTAGAACTGCGGGCTAGGGAGGGTCCCGCACTGCAGGCGTTGAGCGAGCAAAAAATTAATATGGAACAACTGAGCCTGTAGCATGATGAGGAAGTGGCGCAGAACTGGTGGATGGTGCGGGTGGTTGAGGAGGCCTGCCAAATGGTCCCTAAGTTAGCCATCCCAGCAGAGGTGCGCATCCAGAAGTTAGCAGCACGGGTGCACGAAGCATGAGAAGGGATGGCTAAGGTTGAGCTGGAGCTAAACATTCAAATAGAAAACTTGCAGTTGAAGGCACAACCTTCAACTCCTCCTGAGGTAAGGGAACAACGCGCTAGTGCCATTACATCGGGGATGGAGGAGATCAACAGTGCAATGAAGGACTCCACCAAAATGTTAGAAGAGTCATTCGAGGTCCTCACCACTCTACAGGAGGACTCGAACATACAATGCTTAGAAACAGAGGCGCGTGAGCTGCAGCAAATATATGATGATATAAAAGGGATCGCACAGACCATGGCCCTTACATAGAGGCTCACGCGGATGCAACAGGCCAAAGCACTTAAGGAGCAGGTAGATGCAGCACGACATAAAGAAGTGGTTTTGAAGGCACACATCCAACCTTAGATCAATGAGGCATTCATCATTATAGCCTCGATCGAATCCAAGCTCACTCAGATGCAGGGAACATAGGAGTAGATACAAGGAAGTAGTTGAGATACAACAGTCTCTGAACAACACGTGCAGGAGATACAACAGGCAGCTACTCAGTTCCCTGCTGATCTTGCAATAGTTCAAACAGAGTTGGGAGGTCTCCACATGATGCACCAACAGAGTGACTCAAGGGCGAGTCACGATGTTTGTGTTGGGGCATTGTTGGGCGCGGGATCCCCCAAGGCAAGTTTTGGGGCTTAAACCCCATATTTTGACCAAATCTAATGTAAAGACTCTGGATTTTGTGGGTGCAGAGTGTGAAGATTGCAAATGAGTCATAGGGTTGTCTGCCCTCATTTTTGTAATGTAATTTCAGCTTTAGAAATGTACCCATGGTCTGCGGACCATGGGATTGTATAAATAGAGTGAGGCTCTAAGTTGTAAAGAAGAGAATGAATGGAAGTACTAGATGGAGAATTGATTCTTATCTAAGTGTAGAGTCAAGTCTTTGGGTCGTAGAGTAGAAGAAGGCTCTGTAGCTGAGTGCATAGAGGCCTAGTAGTCCGCAGCTGAGTGCGCAGGGTGAGTTGAGTATGTAACCTTTGGAGAAGTAATAAAGAGAAGTTTTACATCATTTCTATGTATCTTTTTCTTGTTTTGTGCATTGAATGTATCAGATATAAATTGAATTTCTATTGTTTATATAATGCACGAACTTATATGAATGTGTTGATAAAGTGAATATAAGATAAACTATTTGTTTACATGAAGATAACTAATTGTTATAATAAGGTAAGTAAGATATGCAGTATAACTTGGGGAAGTAGCATAGATCTTTGCTTTAGTAGCGTGAAAACACTTCAGCCCCTAGTTACGGTTGCGTGAAGGCGATTATAACAGATCGCGAAGGTCTCGTAGGTCATGACAACACGCGAAGTGACCTGCACGAAGTTATTCACAGTTGGACTAAACCGACCCCTCATACATCTCAAGGGCGCGGAAACTTGGTTCCAACATGCGCCCATACTACTTCGGGTGAGACCTCAGTCCGTGCCCCACGGGCTATTGCCAAAAGGACCAGTAGTGTAGGGATTTGTTTGGCTAATTAACTTTGAACCTGGGTCAGGCCCCCTCAAGCCAACATACTCCATCAGGGGTGTGATTTGATAATCTTGAGTTATGCAGTGGAAATATTTCCACCCTTCATCCACTAGGCTAGCATGACTGCATGCATTAAAAACACCGGTGAATGTGACATTGTCTGGATTAATTTTAGCCAGTTGCATCTGATAGAAATTCACAAGAGATTCCTTATCATAGCCATATTTTTTATATCCCACAATCATTGCATTCCAAGAAACCAAATCTCTTTCAGTCATTTTGTCAAAAACACAGCCTACAAGCTCTATACTCCCACTTTTGGTGTACATGTCTATAAGGGAATTCATTATAAATATAGAAAAATCCAATCTATTTCTGATGATATAATCATGGATCTGTTTACCTAGTTGTACAACAGCTAATTTGGCACACACTGATAGAGAAATTACAATGCTGACTAAGTCAGGTACCACCCCTTCCAGCTGCAATTCACAAAAGAGTTTAAAAACCTCAGCATCATGTTCACTCTCGGTATAGCCAGCCACTAGTGCATTCCATGACACAACATCTTTTTCAGCCAGTTTATCAAAAGTTGGAAAGAAGACTCTAAGCACTTGAACTTTGCATACATATCTATAAGGGAACCCCCCAAACACACATCAAATTCGAATCCTTTTTTATTAGGTAATGGTGGATCTCCTTGCCTTCTTGCAAAGCTGCAAGGTTGGCACATATGGATAGGATGCTTACAATGGTGTTCGAGTTGGGTTCCACCCCTGCTAATTGCATTTGGAAAAAAGAATTAAGGCTTCCTTTGCATGCCCATTTTGAGCACACCCATAAATCATTGCATTCCATGAGACCACATTTCTCCTAAACATTCTATCAAAGATTTGGAATGCATGCTCTAAACTTGCACATTTAGCATACATGTCCAAGAGGGCACTACCCACATATACATCTGACTCAAATGCATTCCTAATTACACAACCGTGTATCTCCTTACCTCGTCTAACAACTTCTACAGAAGCACAAACAGGAAGAAAAACTCACAACTGTAACTGAATTGTATGGTACTCCTGCTACCTGCATTTGACGGAAAAGCCTCAATGCCTGATCACACTCTCCATTCTGGGCATAACTTGCAATCATGGTATTCTAGGAGACGATGTCTCTTTGAGACATTTTTTCAACCACTTGGCATGTATCCTCCATACATACACATTTAGCATACATTGAAATAATCTCATTCCATACATAAATATCCGACTTAAACCCAGTTCTTACAACCATATTAATTCATATAATGTCAAGACTTAGTTTCTGTGCAGTGGAGGAACTGGTTGACACGCCACAATCTCTATCACTTTACATTCACCTGGGCAGCACTATCTTGCACCCATTTTCCCACAATTCCATCACCATACACCGCTCCAAACTTTTCCTTGACGTAGACCCCATAGGTATCCCCACGACCTTCACTCCATCATGCTCACTCCACTAACTTTGATATGCGACATCTGTCAAGATCCTCCTTGATGTAGCCACAACATGTTGCATGCATCGCCTTCCCACTACGTGGCTGACGTTGTGCCATGAAGATTTTAACTCCACCTTGTTTTGTGCACTCTTCCTCCGCCCGCCTTGACCAGGTCCTGGTCTCATTCTGGAGTGGATGGCAAGACCAGAAGCATCTACTCCATCTTTGCAAGCACACGATAGAGCCATCGAAAATTAAAGCAACAACTTCTCAGCTTAACAAAGGCACGACCTTCTTCAACTGGTACTTCCCTCAAAGGCTCCATCTCACATTTGTCAACATCGTAGCTATGCTCATGTCAGGGTGCATTTTGAACTCCTCTAGCCAATGACCTCTGCTCTCATTGTTGCTAACAACGCATACAGAGGGCTTGCTAGAGCACAGAAAGGGAATGGGAGCACCCTACAACCGTGAAGGGCCTCCGAAAACACAGGCCAAACTAATGAGGAGCCACCAAACTGACAGATCCTAGAAAGTTTCTTGCCAGAAATCAACATATTTTGAGCTCTTCATGAAGTTACAGGTTGGCCAGGCCCAGAACTCCCTTCTGACCATAGGTTCAACCACCTGGGCTTCTCTCCACCGCTGCTGCCACCAGGCTGGAGAGGGGAACCAAGATTTCCCTACTGGTGCAATTTTTTGGCACCTCTAGCTAGGAGGGCCAACAAAAGAAAAATAAAATTCAAGATTGCAGACCTCAACATAGTACATGGAAGCATACTCACAGTAAAATAACCATACGGCTAAAAGAAACTGCTGCAAATAGGAATATGTGTTGTTGCATCTAAATGGAAACTAGAGATAAAACAGACTTCATACATGAGAAACACCACATTTGCAAATAAAATCCACATAAAAACACAGATCCATAGCATAGACTGGACATGAGAATCTAGATTCCATTAAACATGAACAAAAATTTACATATTTTGTAGGTTTTCCTGCCATGGCAGTAGGGAGGCTACACTGCCTTTAACTCTCTGTTCACAGTCCCCAAACCCCTATGCAGTGCTAAGGCTTAACTAAGTCCCACCATGTAATGTCCAAACCTGGAATCATGGGAGGGCAGTGATGGACACGCTCCCCAAGACATGTGATGACAATTGCCAGTTGCCTATTGTGGGAAGTTAGGTTGATATAGTCGACACTTCCACCATATTGGTTTTATCAGTGGTTAGATTGGTATAGCCGATGCCATAGTATATAGCAGCAGAGGATGGATAGGGTGGGAACGGAAGTAGGTTAGGAAGGATAAGAGGATATAGATTAGTTGGAGACTCTTGATGGGAAGTGGTATAATTGTCTAACTTATCAAATTTTACTACTATAACTCTCTCTCTATTTTGTTATACCTTATTGTCAAACTGCTTTCGAACTCCTTGTATCTTTTTCACTCTAACTTCAGGAAAACGTTTTCTGAAGGAGGGGTGTATGTAATGCCCTACTTAATCTTATCATGAAAATTTTAATAGTGTTTATTTACCTGAAAATATTGACTTATAATTATTAGGAAATATTGGTATATACCTACATTTGTGAAACTGTAATTTTATTTACTGATATAAATTTTATTATTGTTATTATTCAATTCCCAACTTGTCTTCTCAAATTTATTTTTTGATAGGCTATGGTATCCTCCCATTTATTCCAAATCAAATATCCATATCCCAAGGTGTCTTCTCAAAATCTACTTGGGAGAAGATATGGTCTTCTCCAATTAATTTCCAAATTAAATATCCATATCTTATCCCCAAAATGTCTTCTCAAATCTACTTTGAACAAGATATGGTAAGAAAAGTCAAGGATACTAAATGAAAGGATGAGGGCATATTCATGACATTAATGATAGGTGGTTAAGGAGGATGGGAGGAAGAGACATAAAAGGGGAAGGATGATGAGAGGAGAGGGGGAATCCTTTGTCTTGATTTTGTTTTGGAGGATTGTGTTTTGGGGGAGGAATATGGAGAAAGAGAAGGGAGAGAATGGAGAGATAAATGAGGGAATACAAACTTGGATCTGGAGAGTGTTTGTTAAAATTGGACACACTACATCTAGGTGGACTTGGGATTGGAGGGCTAGGGAACCTGTGGAGGTTCCCTGGGCTAAGAAATACTTCCTAGTTGGCTGGGAGGCAAATCTAGTCGAGTAGTAAAGAGGAGCATCCCAACAGAGTCAGGATCTCGGAAGCATCTCAACTAAGCTATTGGAATAGGTATTCTTCCATTTATTGATTACTTATGTAAATGGTTTTAATGAAATTATTATTTATTTAATTTGTGGTAAATAAATTTTAATGGTATATTGTCATCAAATAAATGATAGATATAAATAAATTATTTCCCTTCTTATTGTGTTTAAAATTAGATAAATTTATTTTTTAGTTAGAGGACCCTATGTGGGAATTTCATGGCTTGGGCTGCAAAGGTAAGTTACATGCTCCTAAGGATAAAGGAGTGTCATACTATAAATATTTGATATATTCATGTGTTTCCAATAGTGGTACTAATTAAGGAGGATATATTTTACCCATAGTCATATAACCCATTTATTAGGTACAAGAGAGTGACCTCCATGAATGTTATTCTTGGTTCAAAATATTATAACAACAAGGCAACCAAAATGTTTAAGTAAGGCTAGGTTTAGGTGCACCAAGGGGGATTTTGATATACCCAAGGATATGTGGAAGATAAATCCATATATAAGTTGTGTTCGATGTGGTACTTTTCAAAGTGGTAACAACATGGGTTACAAGGGTGTACAACCAACTCATGCCACTTGTATTTTATGTGATTATTTTCCCCTAACTACATGTTTTCACATTGACAAACATATTTGTGTTATTTGATGTTAATGCATGTCTCTAACCTATTTTTTTCTAAATTCAGGAATGTGCTAGCTTATCTCTTGTAATGTCATCAACCGAAAAAAAATAACAAAACATGAACAATATTAAGATATATACAATACAAAGAAGAAAATATAAAATAAAATATCATTAAAATTGTAGAATACATCCTTTTTATTAAAGATCTCTAATCGAGTGAGTAATTTTCATGGGCCTCTTTGAGGTAACAACCTCCTTAAGCATGGTTTCATGAACCTTACACCTTAAAAATGATAAGAAACCAATAACTACAGTCCTCTTCAAGGGGAACGTCCTTTTAAATTAATACAATGTACAAGGAAATATTTGATGATTCTAAGGCTAGGTCTCATTAGTATGTATGTAAGAGATAAAGGATACAATTATAATAAAATGGGAGCATAAGAGGTTCTATCCTACATAATAATATAATAATAGAAGATTTAATCATTCAATATCTAGGGATTAATAAGGGGTTTTAGGGTATCATGGTACTTGTATAGGGCTTAACATGCCCCTTCCCTTCAAAAAAGTGTTCTTTTGTTGGTGTTTTTTCATGAACAACTCATCTTCCCATGTCACTTCCCATTGGTATGTTCTTCCATTGATGAGGTGCTAAGTAATTGCTCGATTTCTCAGCTGGTTAGTCTTTGTTTACAAGATTGTTTCAAGCTGTATTATTATTTTCCCTTCTTCATTAGTCTTTGGTAGAATAGTTTGGACTGGAATCTTGTCACTAATTACATTCTTTAAGCAATAAACATTGAAGACTAGATGTACATGTGAAGATGGTGGCAACTCCAATTTGTAAGCTATACATATAATCCTTTGCAACACCTTATGTGCTCATTTGTTTTCCTTCTTTCATTGCTTGAGGTACATATGTTCATATGGTTGTAGTCTCAAAAATACCCAATGCCCCATTTCAAATTCAATTTCACTGTGATGTTGATATGCTTGTTGTTTCATCCTATTGTGTTCCATAACCAAGTTTTCCTTCAATAGTTTGAGAACCTATTATTGGTTTTGTATGTGGTCCTCTACTGCTTGAGCCTTTACAGTCCTTATCAAGGGTGATGTAGTGGATGGAGGATGATATATTTAAAGTTCCATAAATGGTGACATTTTTAATGAGGTATGTAAGGATGTGTTGTACCACCATTCTGCCAAGGGAAACCATTTGATCCATTCTATATGTTTATCATATGCAAATAAACGTAGGTATCCTTATAAAAATTTATTGACAATATCAATTTCCCATTAGATTGAGGGTGGTAATTTGAGTTGTGAGCCAAGTGAGTACCCAAACAAGAAAATAATTGAGTCCAAAATTTTATAGTGAAGATTAGATCTCTGTCACTTACAATAACCCTTAGTATTCTATGTAGCATTTGGACTATTTAAATGAATGCTTCTATGTTTGTACTTTATTTAAAAGGATTAGAAAGAGAGAAAAAATAGGCATACTTTTCCATTCAATCTAACACTACCATAATGATACTATTTCCTTCAAATTTGGGTAAACCTATAATAAAATCCATTGAAATTTCTTCCCAATTATGGCTTGGTATCACTAATGTTAGAAGGAATCCTGGGGTCTTGATTATATCTTCCTTATTTTTTTATCGTATCACGCATTCCACCACAAAAATTTTCACATTTTCTTTAAGACATTCCCACAAAAATAATTGTTGATCATATGGTATGTCTTCAATAACCCTAAATTTCCTCCTACAAGAAAGTGTGTAATTTTGAAAGGATCTTATCTTTTAGTTGAGAATTATTACATAAGTATAAGTGATCTTGATACCATAGTAAATCATTTTTATACATAATTTTTTCTTTTGTGTGGGGGTCCTCCTATAGTTTTTGAGTAATCTCCCAAATATATCCTTGCTTCTTGCTCCCATTATATCCTTGCTTCTTCTACCTAGTCATATTGTGTAATGGAAATAGCACATAGTAAACCATTTGTGTCTTCCTCTTTCCTTGAGTGCATCTACCACAATATTTTGTTTTCCCTTTGTGTAGATAATTTCAAAGTCATAACCCAAAATATTTTTGAGCCATTTCTTTTTCTCTTTTGAAGATAGTCTTTTCTCTAAGAAGTACTTTAAACTATCATGATCTATTTTTACTTTTAAGTGCCTTCCTATTGGTTATGGATCTCATTTCTTAATTGCATGTAGTATGGAAAAAAAAATATTTTTCATATATGGGTTTTAGTAAGTTATTTCCTTTAAGTTCACTACTTTCAAAGGACATGGGCCTTCCTTCTTGCATCAAAACTGCACCAATTCCATGGCATGAGGCATAACACTCCAAAATGAAGGTTTTTTGGAAGTTAGGTGTCACCATAGTGGGAGTTTTATACATAGCCTCTTTAAGTTTTTTAAAAGCTTTGGTTGCTTATTTAGTCCAAGAAAATGCTTCCTTCTTCAATAATTTTGTTAGAGGTGCTGCAATTTGATCAACATTACTGACAAAATTGCGGTAATAACATGTTAATCCTAAGAATCCTTTGAGTTTTTTCAAGATATTGGGGGATTCGTCACTCCCTCATAGATTTTATTTTATTATGATCCACCTTGACACCCTCATGTTATATAATATGACCCAAATATTCCACTTCTTGAACCCCAAAGACACACTTGGAAAGATTTTCATTTATTTGTTTCTCTTCCAATGGTGTTAAGACACTTTCAACATGTACATGCTCTTCCCAACATTTGTTGTAGATTAGTATTTCATCCAAAAATACTCACATAAATATTCTAAGGAAGGGTTTGAAAATAGAATTCATCAAGCTTTGAAATGTTGAAGGTGCATCTGTAAGTTCAAATAGCATAACTAAAAACTCATAATGAACTTAATGTGTTATGAAGGATATTTTCAGAATATCTTCTTGCCTCATTCTAGCTTTATGATATACAGGATGAAGATCCAACTTAGAAAAGAAAGTTGCTTCATGTAATTCATCTAATAACTCATCAATGATAGGAATATGAAACTTATCTTTGATTGTCATTTTTTCGAGCCATTTTTAATCTAGACACATACACCATGAACCATCAATTTTCATAATCGTCACCATTGGTGAAGAAAAATTTCTCTGGATAGGTTGAATGATGCCCGCCTCTAACATTTCTTGATTCACCATATGCTCGATATCACTCTTTTGTGCATGTGTTTAATTTTAAGGCTAATGTTAGGTGTTGTTGTTCCAGGTTGCAAAATAATATCATGGTCATGATCTCAGATTGGTGCAATACCCTCATGAATCTCTCCAAATACCATATAATGATTTTTTATAACTTTTTGGAGATCCACTTGAGTAGATCATATAGATGTTTGAACATATAGTGAACACAATTTTGTAATTACACTATGGGGTCTCCTTTTTATCAATTTTGTCATGTTATTAGAGCTTATCAGTTTACTAGGTTCCATTGGATACCTCTACGCTCAATTTCCTTTCCTTATGAGAAAAATATTATGAAAAGATCTTGAAAATTAAGCATCGTTGTTCCTAATAATTGTAACCTTTGGACCCCTAGTAAAACATTAGAATCACCCATTTGGATTGAAATCATGGGACTGGCCAACAAATACTCACTCGTATTTAGATTCATATTATGGCATTTCCCTAGACAATTTATGGTACCTCCATACACAATTATTCTTGAAATTATGGTTTCACATCTACAAAGAAATTAAAAAAAAATTCCAATTTGTAATTGATGAAGTTATGGGCACTACTTGAATCAATCAATATTGTTACCTTTTCTTTTTTGATATATCCTTCTATCTTGAGGGATTGTTGAGTATTTATGCCAACCAATGCATGACAATAGATGGTTGAAATAGTCTCTGCTAGCTCTATACGTTGTGAAGTTTCCACCTCTTGATATTCTTCATTTTCATAGTCTATGTAGAATAATTTCTTCTCATTGCATTTATGCCCCTTACTATGTTTGATATCACAATTAAAAATTGTCTCTTTTCTCTTCTTTCATTCGTTTGTTAAGGGTTCAACCTTGTCTGTTTATTGAGGGGGAGAATGATTTTTTCTATAGTTATTAGTGACCAATTTTCTAGTGGCCATCTTTTTACTTTCAACTTCCCTTTTCATATTGAAATTTTCTCTAGATATATAGGTTAAAAAATTATTCACCTCATGTTGGATGCTTCACTTTAAAGTTTCTATAAATAGGTATAACAAATTATCCTCTGAAATATTCGCTAATCTAAGACTCAACTTTTGGAATTATTGAATGTGCTCTATAAGTAGACCTTTTTTTCAAATATTTACCAATTGAATGAAGAATATGTTTCTCTTAATATCCCCATAATGTGTTATGAAATTCTCTATAAAAATGGACCAAAATATAGCATAATCAATTTTCATTCACAAAGCCATCGATACAATACATGTTTCTCTTGTTCTAAAAACTTGGATGCAATATTTACCTTTCGTAAGGATGCTAATTGTTGTAGATAAAAGTATTGCTCCATATAAAATATCCATGTTACAATATCATTACCATCAAGCTTCCTCATATTGATCTTTGAAATGCAATAGTTTGTTGGCACTAACTTGAAGCCTTGATTATGTGGATATTGGACCAAAAATTCATGATTATGGTTCTATGATTCAATATTTTTTCTCTTCAATTGTGATAACATACTCCCCATATGAGATTAATTCTCAAAACCATGCTTATCCTTGTGTTCATGATTTCCTTGTATCTCCACATCCATTTTAGGGAGACCTTTTAATAAAAAAAATTGTAATTATTTTAGTTCTTCTATGATGGATTTTTGTACATGTTCCTTGACATTTTGCATTTCTTCCTTATTTTTCATCCATCTTCTTTTTTATTTCTTCCTTATTTTCATTCATCTTCTCTTCCATTTCTCTTTAAGTTTTTCTTGAGAACCTGATAAATACACCTTTTTAAACATATTACCATCCATTTCATTAAATTTCTTCTCTATTGAGATAGTCTAAATTCTAAGTCTTCACTTTTTTCATGAGTCAAGCATGAGCCTTCAATAGGTTTAATTAGTGTAGTAGCTTTGTTTGGAGGCATGTTAGAAAATAATAATGGTAATCCTTTTTATCACAACTTCCAGTCACAAAAAAATTGGATCTTCTAATCAATATTTAGGTCACTCGTAAGTTATGTACCTTTAAAACCTTAAGTTGGAGAATATATATAAATGGATGAAGTTTTTCTTGATATATCTCTAAGATTTGAGTCCTTCTAGATATAAAAATTTGGTCTATAATACTTTTATATTTATTTTCTAAAATTATATAGGTGTGACCAAAATTTGATCTGTAAAGTGAAAGTTATGATAACTTTGCCAAAACTTGCTAATTTTTGGCCTCTTCACATTGGAAAAATCATATAACATGTCGCTTGTCCAATTCTATAGATATATTTGTAAAATTTTTACCTAAGGTACTTCCATATATCTCCTAAAATCCTTGAAGATTTCACAATTTGAAAAGTCCCAAAAAAGAAGATATAGAAAAAATACCAAGATGGCATGTTTAAAATTTATTTCAGGATTGTTCACAAATCATAACTTCCATAGATTGTATAACTCTGAAAGTACAACGAATCAAATTATGAAATTCGAATAATATGTTTCCCAATATTTATCCATAATATGGTTCAAGTTTCAATGTATGAAACCACTTCTGAAAAACATCTATTGTGAAAATGCTAAACTAACTTATTTGAATCTAATTTCAGGAGCATTCAAGAACCTTAAATTCTTTAAAACATATATATGAAATTATAACGAACCAAGATTTGAAATTTGAACCAATTCTTTACTTATATTTATCCTCAATATGGTCCAAGTTTGACTTTCTAAAACCTCCCTAAAAAGTGTTATAGAAAAAAATCTAAACTAACATGTTTGAAGTTGATTTGAGGAGTATTCAGGAACCCTAACTTCCTTAGATCATATCTCTGAAAATATAGCGAACCAAGAACTAAAATTTGAACTAGATCTTGCTTGAGATATATCCTCAATATTCATTAATTTTCACCATTTTAACCCTCAAGAAAAAATCTATAGCAAAAATGCCACGGTGGCCTATTTGAAACAACAAAACCCTAGGATCATTAGGTCTAATACCAAATGTTATGAACCTTGTGCTTTAAAAATGCCATAAGAAACAAGTAATTACAATATTCTTTGAGGGAGAAACATCTTTTTACAATTAATACAATGTATAAGACAATATTTTATGATTTTAAGACTAGGTCTCTTAGTATATATATATAGAAGACAAAGGATACAATTATAATAAAATTGGACCATGAGAGGTTCTAGCCTACATAACATTATAAACATAGAAATGTATCACTCAATATATAGGGCTTAATAAGGGGTCATAAGGGTAACATGGGACTTATATAAGGCTTAACACATAGCTCCAAATATAATAACAACATTTTACAAAACATTTCATAGCCCTCTAGATTCATAAATAGCTTCTTAATAGAAAAAAACCCTAACTACTTGTGGTCCCATCATTAATGGTTACCAACCGCCTAACGTGTCTTAATAAAGACAAACCCTTTCCCATTGAGTAACTACCAATTAATTCTCTAATGGGCATTATTCAACGAATATGGCGTTGTAAATTAATTGACTAAAAGAAAAGCATCCAAGGTAGGGAGGTTATTGTAAGACCTTAACAAGGCCATAAACATCAAATTATATATATATATATATAAATGAAAAATATTTCAATTCATATTTTTTTTAGGTTCAAGTGAGATCTATGATATAATAAATTTGAAAGTTTACATTTCTTTTTTATCATTAAAATTTATATTTATTATGATCACCTACTTATTTATTTTCTTTATTTGTTTTCAAGTACCATATGAACATGTTGTGTACAAAAAGGAAGGAATTATATATCCATTGAAAAAGTGCATTGGAATTCATTTTTATTAAAAGAATATTTAATGTTATAGAATATCTTCCACATGAAATGTAGGAAGTTGGTTTGACTAAAGGAGAGTTTAAGACAACATATGTGGAAAATACTTCAAAGTAGCCTCAACCACCATTGAAACAATTATTTACACAAATATTATTTTCAATAAACTTTAAGCATCACATCCAATGGAATCACAAAACTATGTCTAAGAAGAAATTTTAGTACATGAAACTAAAGATGTACTTGAAGTAAATGATGAATTTGGAATTCAAATATGATTGGTTTTTTATATTCATAAGGTGTTTGGACATCGAAATTTATACATTCATTGTATATATATTATTGTATCATATGCCAATTGAGTTTAGCTTGGATGGTTGAAGGGAATACTTGTTATCCTCCCCACCGAGGTTCAAGTCTTGTAAATTGACATTTTGATGCTATGGAATATAGTAACTTTGTTGCATTCTTAAGTGAGTTTATACTAAGGGATAGCCTAGTAACAACAACCTCTCTCTTGCATTTGGGTTGAGAAGGAGGACGACTTTCTTCCTCGAGCGGTACTCAATGCCCAAAAATTTTAAAGTCCTTGAAAAAGATATATATTAGAGTACCACCATAAATATTTGTAATGTGTCCTTTACACATTATCATTTTTATATGAAAATAATCCCTAGGGAAACCTTCTAATGACTTCCTCACATTTTATAAATGGTACTTGAGATAAATGTTTCTAATAAACAACATGTAACCTAAGCCCAAGGGACCTAGGTTGATACAACCCTATGGCCTTTGATGAGCTATGAAATGGATCCTTTTTTCTACAAAATGATTCCTCTCATTTTGACAATTTTTTCCTCTTTTCCTTTATAAAACACCTTTGATCCTCTATTTAACAAGGGATGTTAAGGTATGATACATGTTTGATTATTTTTCTATTTCACGTTAAAGATTAGAATTATGGATTAGTTAAAGGGTGACTTGATACTATAGTTATATGTTTTGAATAAATATGAGGCACTAATGTCCATTGTTCAAGATATAAATATGGATCATAATTGATACAATCACCTACTATTCAGGGGACAGTTGGCATATTCAAACCGATTTTTTTATAATAAAGGAATAACAAGGGAGGATATTTCTAGGTTGATGGGCATCTCATTTGCGAGTATACTTCAAAAAATTCTCATGAACTAATCATATGGTCCAATTATTTCCTGGATCCTTTCCAAAGTCCAAATGTGGTGTTTCATGTCTTGTGAATTAATGTATTAACAATCATGATACCTCAGCGCGCAATAGTTGTTGTGTCACTGAGGTTCAATATCACATTTTGTATGTAACTTATGTAAATATGTTTGGTCTCATTTTATAAATTGGGGTGAATTGTTTGGCTAATGTAGCCTCTAAAGTTAGTTAGTTGTTGGGACAAAGATCCCTCTATTATCTATAAATATGTATCCATAAACTCGTAATAATATGTTGTTGTTGAAACTTTACTGCATTTTTGTTTGATAATAAAATTACTTGTGGATGCACACTTGATCTATTGAGCTTGTCTTTGTAATTCAACCATTGGACGCAGGTCGAACCCTGAGTTGGGCCCGCTCGAGGTAAGGTCCTGTGCACATTTTATTTCCAGTAATTTAAATATGTGTTTCTTTCTAGTAGTCTTTATTTTTTTAACTATTCATTAGATTCATATCAACTGAATAGTTTTACATAGTGTGTTTAATTGAAGTGTTGTTGATGTTATTTTCGTTTCTATAGGCCATGGTCTTTGCTTTAGTTTGTGTAGAGGTGATTGCACAATTGTTTCATAATCAACAGTTACTGCTACAAAATCAGGCCTTGATAGGAATCCTATTTATAATTGTATATTGCTCTTAATATTTAAACTCCAACATTAAGGAAACTTATGGATAAACCAATTTAAGTATTTTAACCTATCTCTATCATGATTTCCATCACCTACAGGTTTCATGCTTAACCATATAACTTGGTATGAACTTTGGTACCAGTGCACATAAATAGAGTCCTCACAAGTATAACAAACCCTGGTTGATAATTAAATTATTATGTGAATTATCTTAAATAAAAATACAAGTATTCACACCATCAATTTTTGGCACCATTGTTGAGGAGGCACTCAAGAGTATTGGACGTTCCTATCAAATAGGAAATGACATTGGGAGTATAAATGATCAAAGGGGGATAGTTAGTTGACAATTTCAGTAACCTACATCTTGAATATATTTAATTTAAAAGCATGTTAGTATAGATAGAAAAACATAGGTATAAAAATGAAAAAATCCGTAAAAACCCAAATAAGTGGAGTAGTAGGAGCCATGCCTACTAACATTCAGGAAGATAAGGAAGGGAAACTAGTGAGGGGCCCTTTTTTTAGAAGAGTTCAGTAGGGAAACCACCGAAAGGTGGGGAACCAATAGGAGAAGGAATTACATTAAATGAGGAGACATAAATCTCTTCAACATATAATAAATTCCAAACCCCTGAAACTACAAGTGAGGAAAATATAGGATCCTAATGCAATGGTTCAAATGAAGAATATTCCTCTCTTTACCCTCCCGAATTTCCATGGCCTTTCTAAGGAGGACCCTGATACATTTCTTTTTGAGTTTGACGTTTTTTTTTGTAGTTATAACTACTCCATGGATGCAAAAAAATTGAAATTTTTTCTTGCAACTTTGAAAGATGCAGCTCTCCATTTGTATATGGGGCTTGGAGGAAACACCATTAAAACCGAGGATGAAATGAAGGGAATATTCTTGAAGAAATATTAGGACTATTGTAAAGTCAAATATATCAAGGAAGAATTCTTCAGGATGTCCCAAGCCAATGATGAGAGTTTAGAGGATTATGTGGAACAATTTCAATATACCCTACAAAGGAAAAAGTAAAAATCCCTAGGTCCTGACACTTTGTGTATCCCTTTTATTAAGGGAATATAGGAATATTGTCTTGAAACCTTAAATCTCATGGGTGTGGGTGATGTATTTTAGTTTTCTTATGACAAGATCTATAAGTTATGCACATGATATTACAGAGGAAGTTCAAAGTATAATCAAAATTATCTGGATGTAAATTTTGGGACTAATAGACCTATTGCAATAGGGGAAACTAAACCTGAGCTATGGAATATATTAGATAACTTTCAAATTGATACCCTTAGCACCCTAAGCTCTCAATTAGATGCCTTTAAAGCCAAAAAAAGAAGGAGGAGCCTAACTTATCCCTATCTATATTTTTCTCCAAATGTCAAGAGAAGCACCCTCTACGAGAGTTCCCATTAAATAATATTGAAATATGCAACATATATGAGTAGAAGAATTCAACCTAGGAATGCCCCTCTCTTCCTGAGCTTAAGGTTATGTTTCAAGGGGTTGGTGAAGGAATGGAATAAATTTTCTTCTTGGCACAAAAGAAACCTTAGCCCCCTCGTTCCTCTCAAAACACACCCTAGGATCCATCTCTATATCCTCCTCAAACCTTTGGTTGGTACCCTTTTATTCCTTGGCCTTAGTGGCCCCCAAAAAATGAAAAATCAAGATTAGATCCCAGGTGGGAGAGGACCTTATTCCTATGGAAGTATGGCATGACAAGTACCACCTCAAAATTATATGCAACAAATTCAACTACCCTTGAATCAACCTACTCAAACTCAAACTCAACAACGACCCATGTTTCCAACTCAACCATTTCCTAACCCAAACAATAAAGTAGCGTAACACACCTACAATGCCAAGCTACCCTTCTTTTGTCCTTATAATCTATCATCAATGGATTGTGAGAATATTCATTTATGTTTTGGGAAGGTACCTCTAAATCATACTTCTCCTATCATTTAAGAACAAGATGATGAGGACACTTCCCAAAACTAGGACTGCCTCCTTCTATATTTCAAGATACAAAAATCAATCAACCTCTTGAAAAGGAACATGCTCCTTACCCTATGAGATTGAGTTTGGAAAGACCCCTAGTACAACGTGAATCTGGTTTTCTAGGGGATTTAAGGAATTTATGCATAAAAATTCCACTACTGCAAGTGATCAGAGATCTTCCTATATATGCAAAAGAACTTTGGGAACTATGTTTGAAAAATATAGGAAGGAAAAAGAAGGACCCTAAGATAGTCTAGGTAATTAGGGAAATTATCCAACCTAATGCATGAAAAAGTGATTACAAAATAATATGGAGATCCTGGGAATCTTATTATGATGTTTAATATTAAAAATCTCCATATATAAAACACATTGATTGACTTAGGGGAAACCATCAATGTAATGACTAAAGAGACTATGGAAAAGCTTGGCTTATTAGGCATGATATCAACTCCCATTGTTCTCAAACTGGTTGATCGATCTACTAACAATATAGAAGGATTCATGGAAGACATAGTTGTTTCCATAGACTCGTGGGAATATCTGGTTGATTTCATAATTCTTCAACCTAAAACCAACCTCAGTGGCTATCCACTAATCTTAGGGAGATCAATTTTCAACCAATTGGACATAAATTAGGGGATACAAATATTTCTCATGGGAAATCCATGAAAAATATTACATTGTATCCACCTGCCAAAGCTTCACTGGAATTTGAGAACCCCTTACGGTTTGAATATAGCGATGAATAACTCACCATAATGTTGGATGTGGAGGTTGATTGTCTTCCTGATTTAAAGGTCTTGTTTCAATCGCGTTTGGATCCCAATCCCTGATGGCGGGGTGTTGGAGGGCTTTCCCGCCCACTATTACTGCCTCGGGGGGGGGTGACTGCATGTTTGTAGTCCCCCCTAACGGGGGTTTGGGTGCAGCACCCCTGAAGCAAAAAATAGATAAAAAAATTACCTTGTAAAATATTGTAATTTTGTAGTCAATCTAGGTCGTTCATTAGGCAGATGATCCGACAATAGAAGTTATATTTAATTTAGGGTTTTTTTCCCTAGAAGGCAACCCCTTGGTTTTTATGAGGGTATTGTATTAAAAATGTGTATTATTATTCTGAGCGAGAAAGAGAAAGTAGATTGTGTGAGAGCAAAGAGGAAATTACAATAGATGTTGTTGAATACTTCAACAACATGTATTGCCTAGAGAGCGACAAAAATTCGTAAGAGATAGTGCTAAATACTCTTGGATTCAAGGGTAAATTTTGTTTTGAACCAAGCCTGATCATGTGACTAGGCGATGTATCTGGGAGAATGGAATTTATGACATTTTGAAGGCTTTTCATGATGAGCCTTGTGGGGGGGGGAATTTGCAAATAAAAGGACAACGAATAAAATTATGTGACAGGGGTAATATTGGCCTACCATTTTCAAGGATGCCAAGAAATACGTGAGAAGTTGAGACAAGTGTCAAAGGATGGGAAAGCCAACATATATGATGAGATGCCACTTCAACCACAAATAATGTTAGAGCCCTTTGATAAGTGGGCCCTTGACTTTGTGGGGCCAATCAACCCACCATCGAAGCATAAATCATACATCTTAGTATGTATTAATTATGTGACTAAGTGGGTGGAGGCAAAGGCTTTACCAAGGGAAACTAAACAAGCAATGGTTGAATTCTTATATGACAAGATCTTTGTTCAATTTGGTGTACCAAGAGATGTTGGGTGTGGAGCTTGATTATCTTCCTGATTGTTCAATGTTTTTTTGTTTCAGCTGCGTTGGATCCCTGATCCTAACTGAGAGGCAACGTCACCCGTTTAATCGTCGTCAAGGGGGTCCAGGGGGGGCAAAGACAAATTTTATGAGTGCCCCCCTCCATAAGAGGGGATTCTATGGAAGTGCCCCTAAAGCTAAAAATAGATGAAAAATTTTCCTGTAAAATATTGTAATTTCATAGTCAATCTGGGTCGTTCATTAGGCGGATGATTTGGTGATAGAAGTTATGTTAATTTAGGGTTTTTTCCCCAGAAGGAAACCCTCAATTTATATGAGGGAATTTATATTGCAACTTTTTATTGTTATTTTGAGCGAGAAAGAGAGAGGATATTGTGTGAAAGAGAAGAGGAAATTACAATGGATCTATTGTAGGTTGTATGTCTTCATTTTGATGGATAATATAAAAGGAAGGACTGACTGTTTCTCCATGGACGTAGCCCAAAATGGGTTAACCACATATATCTATGTCTCTCTTGTTTTATTCATTTTTTTATTTGTGTTTACACAATATTTTATGTGTTTCATTACTCTATTTATTATTTTCTAGCAACTAGTATTAGAATTGAAGGTCTATTTGTCCGATAAACGCGCAGGAGAGAAGGGTTCTTGGTTCGAGTGGGAGCAATGGCAGAATATGGTAGGTCTCGTTGGAATTATGATACATGTGTTGTACTTGATGGAAACCCACTCGTAGCAGAAAAACTCACTTGTATATGGTAACTAGATGAATCTATAGGAGAGATATCATATGTGACAGAATGCATGACAGTTGTGTTTACATATGTCACAAAATGTAGTGCAGTTCAAAGGAATCATTTCAGAAGTAATGTGCAATGGAAAATCACATTATAATAGGTATATTAAGAGGGAACAATGTAATGGTACAAAATAATAGGATGAAGGAACAAAGGACTACAGGTCAGAATCAAGAAGTTGAAGAAAAAGGACATTTTCAAGTATGTTAAGTTATATACATGGGTTCACTGTACAAAAATAGCGTGTACACGTAGGTTCACTGTACAAAAAGAGCGTATACGTAAGCACACACTTTCATAGAAGAAAAAGCACATACGGGATGAAAAATTAAGGAAATTAAGGTGAAAGAATACCAACGGTCAATACCATGGTATTAGCCCACAATATTGAGCGGAGTAATGATTATTTGATCCCGTCTAAGAATACCATAGGATCTAAGTGTTGTTATGGTCTGAGGTATTGAGAAAGGCTAAAAATATATAAGGAGGAGAAGATCAAAGGGATAAGTGCACAAGTAATGAATATCTGATGGAGTGTTAGATCAAAAGAAAATATGCATATTATGGGTTTCTAATGCTTTGCTTAATCTGAACTAAGTATCCACCTGAGTGTTTGATGATGGATGAGATATAATGATGGATCAGGATCATAATAACTTATCATTATGTGATTTGATAATGGATAGGCTAGATCTGATTGCTAATGCACATTTTATCCTTTATGTGTGATGATCTGGGTATGTCTGAAGTTTGGAATTGCAACGAAGTTATAAGTATGTATTTGCATATCTATACGTTAGTTCACTTTGGTGAAGGTGCCTATACACACTGGTTCGGCTCTTCCAAGTAGCTTGTGCAAAAGAAAAGCTTGATGTTCAGGGATGACTGATCTATCAAATTTGTTCTATTGTTTTACTATTGTTTGTCAATGATGTCTTCATTAGATCTAAAAATAAAATTGATTGTATAAGGAGATTGAGTCTAGTTGATTGATTGATTGGGAAAGAAGGGTGATCCTTGTTGCTATTTTTTTAGAACTTTGTAATATGATAGTAGATCTTCAGAATGTCACTGATTGGTACAATTTGTGGTTCATAGGTTTTATGATTCAGTATATTTAGAGGTATATGCAGGTTGGGCAAAAGGAAGTAGCGTATACACACAGGTTTGCTTTATTGAAGGAGCGTATACACTCTGACACATGCCTTTTGAGGTTACAGTTAGCTTTGGTTGTTGATGCAGTTTTCTGGGTTCAGATCTGTGTATTGGTTATAGTGATCTATCTGTTCCAGTTGATTGGTTAAGCTTGATTAAGTTTGAAAGAATTCTTTGATTCAGTTGTGTCAGAGGTTTAGAGGTTTTAGTGATTGATTGTTGCAGTTATATCAGAGATTGATGATTGGGTTTCAGTGATTGGTCGATGCAGCTGTATTTGATGGTTGTCTTGTAGTGGTGATTGGTTTTGAGTTTCAATGTTAATAATGGGTCCAGTGTGAGAATTTGATGAAACGTGGCCTTCATATTGTAGTATTGTGCACCAGGAGTACTAGTCTGAAAATTTATGAAACGTGATCCCTGGAGGGTACTGAGTGTTGGAGCCTTCAGTGAGGAAGTTCAAGCTTCCTGCCAATAGTGGTTGGTGATTTGATCAAGGGGTTGGAGCTCCCTTCTAGTAGCAGCTGGAGAAAGAGTGAATATTGTAGCCTTCTGTAGGTCAGAGCCTATGTACTAGTAAACATATCGACTAGTACAAGAACTAGGGGGTTGTAGCTCCCTTCCAGTAGAAGTTGGAGAATGAGAGAAGGTTGTAGCCTTCTACAGGTAGGTTCTTGCATACTGGTATGAGTCTACACCAATACAAGATTGTAAACAGATTTTCTTATTATTAAAAAGAAGACAAAGATGACAACAACAGGTGGTTTTTACCCACATTGGGTTTCCACCTTAAATATTGGTGTTCATGTGTGTTTCTTATGTGTGATGGTTTATTTGTTATTACTACACATGGTTACTATTTAATGTTTAATAAAGTATTGATGCACTGATTAAATATCAACATATTATGAATTAACTGAATCATAAGTTCACTAGATATATGTTGGTTGCCTTAAGAACAGTTGCATGCACCCACAAGTCCCCTTCACTGAAGTAGCATATATAAATCTGATTATGGAAATGAAAAATTTATAGATTTTGTAAATACTGATTCATCCCCCCCCCCAGTATTATTTCCAACAATTTGAATCAGAGCAATTCCTTTGGCAGAAGCTTGATCACTTGAAGGATATCCGTAGAAACAATGGGAAAGAAGCTAAAAAGGAAGTCACCTCAAAATAAGAAGACATCTCAAGGGAACTGTGACAGTGGAAGAGATGATTGGCCATTATGTGGAAACAACTCTTCAGATTTGGAATCACCTCAGAATAAAGATGAACAAGAAAAATAATTATCAGGTACAAATTTGTTGTCCTCTGGTGATACATTTCTCTGTTCATTTGAAGATAATGAAAGTGACAGCGAAACAACTGAATTTTATCTTATGGGTGAAAGAGAAAGAAATCAAATAGAGGCAAAATTTAAAAATCTCACAGACACAATTAGAGATCAAAAAGATCTAATTGATAAAAGGAATGTGCCTACAAAGAAGAAGTTACCAGGTTAAAAGCCCATTTGGAGGAAGGAAACAAAATAAAGAAGTAGTAGAAAGAAAAGGAAGATCAAAGTCAAAGGATGCAGGATGAAGTTATCGAATTAAGGAAACAAGTGGAAGAAGGAAGAAAATTTGAAGAAATCATGAAGAAGCAGTATCTTGAAAAGGAAGAGCAAAATCAGGTAGAGTTAAATATCCTAAAAGGTAAATTAGAAGAAAACGATAAACTTTTATGATTTCAAGATAGTACTAAGATTTTGGATGATATTCTTAGTAGTCAAAGGTCTCCTACCATCAAATTTGGTCTTGGTTTTCATGAAATTGTTGAAGATGAATCTAGATCACAAGATGAGGCAAGGAACTCTAATGAAAAATCTGAAATACTCTACAAGGAGATAAGAGGTCAACCCCATCAACAACCAAGCAAAGAAAGACTTCAAAGAAAATAATTTACTCCTAACTATGGAAGTGATAATCGGTTATTTCATATGATGAATAATTTTGAATGTTTTATATGCCATAATTTTGGACATGTTTCAGCCAGATGTAGAAGTAGAATGATTCAAGCCAATAACCGTCGCACAGAAAGATCATTAGCTTCCAAGTACTTTAAGGGATATTGTTTTTCTTGCAATATTTTTGGTCACAAAGCCATTGACTGCTATAAAGGGAATATGAAACATATAAGATGTTATGCTTGTAACAAGTTTTGGCATATAGAAAAAGAATGCAGGAGCAAATTTCAGCCAACGTACCAAAAGAATCAAACTTCATCACACTCCAAGGTATGGAAGAAGAAGGAAGTACAATTAGAAACATGTGGCATAGCTCAGTATACAGATAGAACAAACTCAGGAGGAACTGAAAGTATGAAATTTCAGTATTCTAATTCTCATACGCATTTATCATGAAGACAAGTCACGTATATACGCGAGTTCGAAGCTTCTCAGTCGCGTATATGTTGGTTTGATGAAAAGGTAGTGGGATAGACTCAGAAAAGGGGTCTGATATGGTTCAAACAATTATCAATTATCTTTTCTGACTAGATGATTGATGACTACAGTCAGTGAATGTTACTTAGAAGTGATTTTGACCCTCATAAGTTGTTGATGACTTGATGTATATTTGATTGATGATGATGCCTTGATGATTCTTACTGATATTTGCAATGATCAGATCTGACAGTGAATAGGTGGCATAGGTTCAGGGGGATTATATGTTATGCTTCTAATAATGGATTGCTGGCATTATGTTTAGAAGTCTTTGGTACCTAATGATTCTTATCAATGGTGATAATGCTTGTATTTTGAAGTGTTTAAATGATACATCATGCTATGTTGCAGTCATGAGTTGCCTATGATGAAATCTCAGATGATACTTACATTTCTTAAGCCACATAATTCTTATTCATATCAGATTCATGGATGATTGTGGATAACCTTTTTGATGATGCATACAGTACATATGATATGTTGCTTACATGGTGATCTTCATAAGGACAAGGAGAAGTACAAAGCTTGAGTACACAACTTTATTATTTGATGATGAGTCACTCATTTCTTTTATGTTATTGTCATCATGCCTTCGAAGATGCATAAATTTTATATGGTGCAGTTATGGTATAGGATTCCCATAGTTCTTAGCTCTCACATGATATATTGGTTGAGGATTGTTGCTCTTGATGGTATCAAGAAAGCTTGACAAAAGACTATGAGCTCATGGTTTTCTAGATACATAGTGTTATCTCTTTGATGGATACACATTATGTTGGATACATGGATGAATACTTAAGTTGCATGTTGATAAATATTGTTGGTTGTCCAAGAGAATGGTGTTATTGCAATTCCCATGAAGACATAGCTATTTGAAGACATGGATATTCAGAGACATGGCTTACTTAGTCACACAATGATGATGCCTTCTTACTTTATGAGGATAAGTTTGATACTCACACATGTTGATTATCATGGGTGATGTTTATTAGAAGTGGGATGTTCCCTAGTGATGATACATGGTTGATATATTGAGGGTTCTTGTGGAAATATCATGCAGTTCTTGATGATGATGTATGATCATAAATGATGACTATGGTGTTTTCACATACATATGATATGATGTAAACGATTTTGTGTTACTACTTGGAGATATGACATATGCTTAGTTGATTCATGGAAGCTTATGATAAGGCTATTGCCGCTAAGGAAACGAAGCAAGTTGATCTTGATGATATCAAGAGGATGAGTTGATCTCTATATGCAGCATACTTTGTCACAGGATGATGATATTTACATATCTTGGGAATTGGTGATGGGCATATACAGATTGTTGGTCTGGATGTTGTTTACAGATGATTATGGTGTAGATCATATATGGTGTATGATAGTTGTTGATGACTATCGTGGTCTTGTTTAGATCCTTGGTCTCTATTATAAATTTCATGTATCTGTAAAGGTCATAGAAAGGCCCATGATGTAATAATATGTCTTTGTCTATCGTAGTCTTTTAATGAGTCCTTTTTGGTCATATGATGTAATTTGTACCCCCACTATGCATGGGAAGGATGATGTAATAATTGCTATATCTCAGTCTTGTATAAACAATTGGTATATCCCAACTTGGTTGGGAGATTGATGTATGCATGAGTCATTGGTGATAGGAAGTTCATACTCACGTAGTTGAGTTATAGAGTCATGTTATTCTTTGGAAAATATTTTTTGCAGACATTGCATGTGCTTAGTGGGAGCATGGACAGTATAGTGCATCTCAGCATGTACAAAGGGGGAGTTTAATCAGATAATTTAGCATGCGCCTAGGGGGAGCATGATCAATGTTCATATTCAGCTATTTAGATATGAAACTATTCATTTTGGCCAGCCCTTTACCCTTGATATCAAAGGGGGAGAGTATCTTGGTCCGCCATTTTCCCTTGATGTCAAAGGGCGAGAGTATTTTAGTGTTGCTTTTTATTTCTAACAGTTTCTACAGCTTGTAGTAATCAACACCAACATGGTTGCCATCAAGTAAAAAGGGGGATATTGTTGGCATTATGATACATGTGTTGCACTTGATGGAAACCCACTTGTAGCAGAACAACTCACTTGTATATGGTAACTAGATGAATCTATAAGAGAGATATCAGATGTGATAGAATGCATGGCAGTTGTGTTTACAGATGTGAAAAAATGTAGGGCAGTTCAAAGGAATCAGTTCAAAAGTAATTTGCAATGGAAAATCACACTATAACAGGTCTATTCAAAGGGAACAAAGTAATGGTACAAAAGAATAGGATGAAGTAACAATGGACTACAAATCAGAATCAAGAAGTTGAAGAAAATGGATATTTTCAGGTATGTTAAGTTGTATACGCAGGTTCACTGTAGAAAAAGAGCGTGTACATGTGGGTTCATTGTACAAAAAGAGTGTATACATATGCACACACTTTCATAGAAGAAAAAACGTGTATGGGATGAAAAATTAATGAAATTAAGGTGAAAGAATACCAAGGGTCAATACCATGGTATTAGCCCACAATATTGAGAGAAGTAACAGTTATTTGATCCCATCTAAGAATACCATAGGCTTTAAGTGTTGTTTTGGTCTGAGGTATTGAGAAAGGCTAAAACTATATAAGGAGGAGAAGATCAAATGGGCTAAGTGCACAAGTAATGAATATCTGATGAAGTGTTAGATCAAAATAAAATATGCATGTTATGGGTTTCTGATGATTTGCTTGATCTGAACTAAGTATGCACCTGATTGTTTGATGATGGATGAGATCTAATGACAGGATCATAATGACTTATCATTATGTGATCTGATAACGAATAGGCTAGATTTGATTGCTAAAACACGTTTTATCCTTTATGTGTGATGATCTCGGTATGTCTAAAGTCTAGAATTGCAGCGAAGTTATAAGTAAGTATTTGCAGATCTATACGTTGGTTCACTTTGATGAAGGTGCATATACACACTGGTTTGTTTCTTCCAAGTAGCGTATGCAAAAGAAAAGCTTGATGTTCAGGGATGACTGATCTTTTACTACTATTTTTCAATGATGTCTTCATTAGATCTAAAAATAAAATTGATTGTATAAGGAGATTGAGTCTGGTTGATTGATTGATTGAGAAAGAAGGGTGATCCTTGTTGCTATCTGTTTAGAACTCTATAATATGACAGTAGATCTTCAGAATGTCACTGATTGGTATAGTTTGTGGTTTAGAGGTTTTATGATTCAGTATCTTTAGAGGTATACGTAGGTTGGGCAAAAGGAAGTAGTGTATACACACAGGTTTGCTTCATTGAAGGAGCGTATACACTCTGAAACATGCCTTTTGAGGTTACAATTAGCTCTGGTTGTTGATGCAGTGTTCTGGGTTTAGATCTGTGTACTGGTTACAGTGATCTGTTTGTTCCAGTTGATTGGTTGAATTTGATTAAGTTTGAATGAATTGTTTGATTTAGTTGTGTCATAGGTTCAGAGTTTTTAGTGATTGATTGTTGCAATTATATCAGAGATTGATGATTGGGTTTCAGTTATATCAAAGATTGATGATTGGTTTTCAGTGATTGGTTGATGCAGATGTATTTGATGGTTGTATTGCAATGGTGATTGATTTTGATCTTCAATGTACTAATGGGTCCAGTGTCAAAATTTGATGAAACGTGGCCTTCATATTGTAGTATTTTGAACCAAGAGTATCTAGTGTGAAAATTATGAAACGTGGTCCCTAGAGGATATTGAGGGTTGGAGCCTTTAGTGAGGAAGTCAAAGCTTCCTACCAGTAGTTGTTGGTGATTTGATCAGGGGGTTGGAGCTCCCTTCCAATAGCAGCTGGAGAACAAGTGAAGGTTATAGCCTTCTGTAGGTCAGAGCCTATGTACTAGTAAAAATATCTGCGAGTACAAGAACTAGGGGGTTGTAGCTCCCTTCCAATAGAAGCTGGAGAAAGAGAGAAGGTTGTAGCCTTCTGCAAGTAGGTGGTTGCATACTGGTATGATTTTGCACCAATACAAGATTGTAAACATATTTTCGTATTATTAAAAAGAAGACAGAGACGACAGCAACAGTGGTTTTCACCCACATTGGGTTTCCACGTTAAATATTGATGTTCATGTGTGTTTCTTACGTGTGATGGTTTATTTTGTTATTACTACACATGGTTACTATTTAATGTTTCATAAAGTATTGATGCACTGCTTAAAGATAAACATATGATGAATTAACTAAATCATAAGTTCACTAGATATACGCTGGTTTCCTTAATAACAGTTGTGTGCACCCGCGAGTTCCCTTCACTGAAGTAGCGTATATAAATCTAATTATGGAAATGAAAAAGTTATAGATTTGTAAATATTGATTCACCCCCCCTCTCAGTATTATTTCCAATAGGTTTAGGGTCGAGAAATTTAACAGCCAAAACTACTTGTTGTGGAAGATGCAGATGGAAGATTATTTGTATCAAAAATATCTATACCTACCATTGAGTAGAAAATCAAATAAGCCAGCGAGTGTGACGGATGTAAATGGGAGATTTTCAACAGAAAGGAACTAGAAACAATACGACTGTGTTTCGCAGTGTTGGTGCCATTCAACATTTCAAAGGAAATGAAAATAGAAGGTTTAATGATGGAATTGGCCAATCTATATGAGAAACCCTCGACCTTAAATAAGGTATTTCTTATAAATCATCTATTTAATATGGATCTGTTGATGATCATTTAAATGAATTTAACACAGTTACCGGTCAATTAAGTTCTGTAGGGGTAAATTTTGATGATTAAGTTAGGGCACTATTATTTATGTGCTCATTTCCATAAAGCTAGAATGGCTTAGTTATGGCTATTAGTAAATTTGTCTTTGGATCTAATACTTTAAATTTTGATGATGTCGTTGGTGCCATCCTTAGTGAGGAAATGCGATGGAAAATGTCTGGTGAGACATTAGGTAATGCTTTGACTGTAGAGACTAGGGGAAGAAAAATTGAAAGAGGAAGGAGCTCAAGAAACCATAGTAAGTTAGGAAAAGACAGATCCAAATCTAGATCAAGGATAGTGTATTGTAAATGTGGAAAGAAAGGACACCTGAAGAAAGACTGTGAATCTCGGAAGGGAAAGGAAGGAGATGGACAACAAGAGAACAATCATGAATCAAATGTGATAGGTGATGTGTTGAAAAATTCTTTGATTCTTTCACTAGAGAATATTATTGATGCCTAGGTGGTAGATTCAGGGGCTTCATTCCATGCCACACCTGATAGAAAACATTTTCTTGACTATGTTCAAGGAGATTTGGACAAGTTCGTTTGGGTGATGATAAACCCTATAAAATCATTGGAATGGGTAAGGATTATATAAAGAAACAAAATGGAAACAAATGGATATTGAAGGAGATAAGGCATGTTCCAGATCTAAAGAGAAATCTAATTTCAACAGGGAAGTTAGCTGGTGAAGGCTGTGTAACTACATTCATAGACAAAACTTGGAAGTTCACTAAAGGAGCCCTGGTAATAGAAAAAGGAGAAAGGGTTGGTATGTTGTATTTATGCAATGGTATTTCTAATTTTTTTAATGCTTTAAACTCCATAGGAGCATATATGAAATTGCGACATCATAGGCTCAAGCACATGAGTGATGAAGGGGTGCAAATTCTTCACTCAAGAAATTTGTTGCTAGGTTTGAAGCATGTTGATTTTGATTTCTGTGAAAATTGTGTTTATGGAAAACAAAAGAGATGCAAATTTCTTAGAGTTGGGAAGGAAAAGAAGGGTAAAAAAATAGATATTATGCATACATATGTATGGGGACCTACTCAAGTATCATCTCTCAGTGGCTTTCGCTATTATGTTACTTTTATTGAGGATGCAACTAGAAAAACTTGGATTTATTATATTCAAAATAAATATGATGTATTTGATACTTTCAAGAAATGGAAAGATTTGGATGAGAATGAGACAGGAAAGAAGTTGAAGTGTCCTAGATCAGATAATGGAGGTGAATATTGCAACAAATATTTTGGCCACTACTATTTAGAGCATGGAAATCGCAGAGAGAAGACAATTCTAGGAACACCACTGGAAAATGTTGTGTTAGAAAGGATGACCAGGATAATCATGGAGCATGCAAGGTGCATGAGATTGCATGCAAGATTTCCTTTACAATTTGGGCAGATGTTGTATATATTGTTATTTATCTAATAAGAAAAGGGCCTTCAAGTTCCTTGGATGGTGGTATTCTAGAGGAGGTATGGATAGGTAAAAAGGTAAACTACTCATTTTTAAAGACTTTGGTTGTGAAGCCTTTGTCCACATCAATAAAGAAAATAGAAAAAATCTTGAGGCAAAATCAAAGAAATGTAATTTTATTGGATATGGTGTAAATGATTTTGTTTATCACTTATATGATTATGAAAATCACAAAATCATTAGGAGTCGAGATGTCATATTCAATGAAAAGGTCCTATATAAGGATTAGATGCAAGAAAAGAAATAGGAAAAGGAAAACAAATAATACATACTGCTTAATGAGATCATAGAAAAAGTAAAGGTGCCTGAAAATCGTAATGATTGGCAACCACAATAACAACGAATACCTCAAACACCTGAAAGGGGTGTTATAATATCTACGAGGATAAGTAGACCCCCTAAATGATACTCTCCTTCATTATATTATGTATCGTTAATTGATTATATTGCACTGGAAAGATATGAAGAAGAATGGAAGTAGAAACCAGGAAGAAGTGGGAGCAAGCCATGGAAGAAGAGATGGACTCCTTGATGCATAACCAGATTTGGGACTTAGTCAAGTTGCCTGCAGGTGAAACAACATTGCGGAATAAATGAGTTTATAGGTTGAAGAAATAATATGGAGGTAAATGAGATATAACTATAGACTTGTGGTGAAGGGGTTTGCATAAAATAAAGGTATAGACTTTGATGAAATTTTTTCTTCTATTTTTAAAAATACTTCAATTAGAACTATTTTAATTCTAGTGGCAGTAGGAGATTTCCATCTTGAGTAGTTATATGTAAAGACAACCTTTCTCCATGGGGGTTTGGAGGAAGAAATATATATGCAGCAAGCACAAGGGTATGAGGTCAAAGGGAAGGAGAAATTAGTGTGCAGGTTGAAGAAAAGCTTGTATGTCTTAAAATAGGCTCCCAAGCAATGGTATCTAAAATTTGATAGGTTTATGCCTGAACAAGGTTATACTAGATGCCACTATGACCATTGTGTTTATCTTAAAAATAAAAATTATGGCATCTATATTATATTGCTATTGTATGTAGACGACATGCTTGTTGTAGGTTCTAACATGTAGGAAATAAATGTGCTCAAAGGAAAATTGGCAAATTCATTTGCAATGAAGGATTTGGGTGTTGCAAAACAAATCCTTGGCATGAGAATAACTAGAGATAGGAAAAAGTACAAATTAACATTGTCTCAGAGTGAGTATATACAAAAGGTGTTGGAAAGATTTAATATGCAGAATGAAAAATCAGTTATTACATCTTTGGCTAGCCATTTAAAACTAGTAAGGATATGTTTCCCAAGTCTTAGGAAGAGATGGATTATATGTGTAAAGTTCCTTATGCATCAGTAGTTGGAAAATTAATGTATGCAATGGTATGCACAAGGCCTAATATTGCACATGCAGTAGGAGTTTTAATCTGGTATATGAACAATCTAAGAAAAGAGCATTGGATGGAAGTTAAGTGGATTCTCAAGTATTTGAGAGGTACCACAAATCAAACATTATGCTTTGGTGGTTCAAACATTTCTCTACATGGATATGTTGATGTAGATATGGTAGATGATAGAGATAACATGAGGAGCACCATAGATTATGTGTTTACTGTAGGTGGAATAATTGTGAGTTGGGTTTCAAAATTGAAAAACATTGTTGCACTTTCAACAATGGAAGCATAGTATGTCGCTGCTACAAAGGCTAATAAGGAAATGATTTGGTTACGAAGGTTTATGGATGAATTGGGAAAGAAGTAGGACATGGGAAGGTTATATAGTGACAACCAAAGTACCATTCATCTTGCAAAGATATCAGCATTTCATTCCAAGACTAAACATATATAGCTAAAGTACCATTTCACATGGTCAGTGTTGGAAGATGGACAGTTGAAACTGGAAAAGATACACACTAGCCAGAATCCTGCAGATATGTTAACAAAAGTTGTAATCAGGGAGAAATTGAGATCCTACTCAGTTTCAATTGGTCTTCAAGTATGATGGTGAAGATGAGAAACAACTGGTCCAAGTGGAGTCATTGTCCAACAAGTGAAGCAATGATGGAGTTTATATAATCAGTCTCCAAGTGGGAGATTGTTGGGTGTGGAGCCTGATTATCTTCTTGAGTGTTCAAAGGTTTTTTATTTCAGTTAAGTTGGATCCCTATTCCTAACGGGGAGGCAACGATGCCCATTTAATCATCATTAGAGGGTATAGGGGGGGTGATGACGACTTTTATGAGACCTCCCTTGGGGGGGGGGGGATTTAGGGGAAACACCCACGAAGCTAAAAAAAGATGAAAATTTTCCTTGTAAAATATTGTAATTTCATAGTCAATCTCAGTCATTCATTAGGAAAATGATCTGACGGTATAAGTTATGTTAAGATAGGGTTTTTTACCCTAGAAGGCAAGCCTACGTTTATATGAGGGAATCATATTGCGATTGTGTATTATTACTCTAAGTGAGAAAGAGAGAGGATATTGTGCGAGAGAAAAGAGTAAATTACAACATATCTAATGTAGGTTGTATCTCTTCATTTTGTTGGATAATATAAAAGTAAGGACTGGCTTTTTCTCCTTGGATGTAGCCCAAATTGGGTGAACCACGTATATCTTTGTCTCTCTTGTTTTATGCATTTTTGTAATTTTTTTACGCAATGTTTTATGTGTTTCATTGCTCCATTAATTATTTTCTAACAAGAGAAGTTTTCACAGACCAATGAACCCAATTCACCTCAAATGTCTAACCCCTACCTTCCACAGGACAAAGGACAAGTTGAAGTTACTAACAAGGTACTGGAAAATATCTTGACCAAAACAATGCAGCAACACCATAAGGATTGGTTCAAGAAGCTTCCAAAATCCTTGTGGGCTTATAAAATTACTTGGAAAGATACTACGGGTTTCACTGCATATGAGCTTGTGCATGGGAAACATGTTGTTCTCCATATTGAATTTGAGATCAAATAATTGAGAATTGGTTTACAAGTAGGGATGGAGATTTCTGCAACACAAAAGCACCACTTAGACCAGCTTAATGAGCTCGATGAGAGCCAACAAGATGCCATACACCAGACGAATATTATACAACAACAACACGCAAAGTGCCACGCTAATTTTGTAAATAAGAAAAAGTTTAAAGAAGGGGGATTGGGCTCTTTTTTTTATATTCTAAATAAAAGGATTTCAAAGGTAAATTCTACACTCGATGGTTGGGGCCTTACGAGATTAAAACCTTGTTTAATAACGAGTCTATGCAACTTTGTACTATTTATGAGGCACAGACACTACAAATGGCAAATGTACATCGATTGAGATTGTATTAAAAAACCAAATCTAAGGAAGAATTTATTTAGGAATTGAAAAAGTAGCCTGATATGAAGGTCAGAGAGCGAGTGGACACCGCACTCTCATCTACAACTCTTTAACTTCTCAGTCCATATGATTTTGAAAAAAAAGGAAAAAAGAAAAATATCTAGCAGCAAAAACCTGCCTTCCAATCACTATTGACACTAGTAATGTCAGAAAACCATACTCTACTTGGCATCACTAAGAATAAGGAACTTCCAATTGTGAAAAACCTTTCGGTGCAATCAGACAAGCTTGTGCTAGAAAACTGAGATTTTGGTTGGTAGAGTTTGGAAAAAAGAAAAGAAAAATAAATTTAAAAAAAAGGGGGGGGGGGGTGGGGGGAATGAAGAAAAAAATAATAAATATTGTTGGAATGATCTTTAGCATTTCTTGACATCGATATAATTAATTTCTCAAGAAATATATGATCATTTCTTATTCAAGATTATCCTTCAATATCAAATTATATAATGAAGACAAAGGGTGATGAAACTATTTATGGTATGCTTATCTCCACGGACAAGGCACTCTTTAAAGTTTTTCGTAGTTTTTTTTAACATAGGTAGGAACTAATAACGTGTAACATCACCATGAGCATGCCTGATTCTATTTTAAGGATAATTTCTCTCCTTAATTTACATCATATCCACCTTCTCCTAAAGACATGATCATCATTTTACTCCTTCCATTATCTATCTTATAACTCTAACTACCCTCTCACTTAATTCTTAACCCACCTTATTCGACCCACCTATGCCTAACATAATATATATTTATGTAATACATTCCCTAAAACCACCTAAAGTTGATATGTCAACTTATCCTAAGACAAGTTTTCCCATTTGACATTCCATGTCCATCATTTGAAAACCTATCCTCGTCATTTAAACGACTGAATTACATGGCATATCATACTTGTACCAAGATTTCGTAGCAGTCGGATCATTTCTAGACCATGAAATTTCACAACATGAGGCATCATTTCAGAACATGCCTCTCCACGTGATCGACAACAAAAAAATTAAACCATATTGATACAAAATGAATGGCTGATAATTCGCAGTAGGAGATAGTTATGTGCATTGATGAGGGGAATCATCACAGTGTTTGGTTCAAAACTTGTTAAGGCATAGTAATAGGGTTATAGTAGACATCGATTCTAAAGGTGGGGTTGTATACATAGCACAATAATTCACTCGACAGGAAAAGTGCAAAAGAACAAGATGGGGGGAACCATAGTGTGAATAGAGCTTGATAGTGTGGAAGCCATTAGAGCCGACCAAACCAAATGGGATTTTTTTTTTTTTTTTTTTTTCCAGGCTGAGTGGATTATGTTCTTGGAGAAATTTGATTTTTCTAGAAATTTCAAATAGAAACAGAGCCATGGTTTGAATGCTCACTAATCAAATTTCCTTAGATTTTGCTAGAAATTTCAATAGAAATAGAGCCATGGTCTAAATGCTCACTATTCCCGTGAATGAAGAAACACTCGCAGTAAGCACCAGGTTCCCTTTGATTGGTGAGAAGTGGTATAAAAAGCTTAAAATTCCAAATGAAAGTTGGCATCCTTTTTTGGAAGGCCCATCATCGCTACTCAACTTGAGGCATGGGATCAAAAGAGAATAGTTGCAACCTATATGGTGTGATGTCGTCTACTTCGTCAAAAAAATTCATTACATGTGAGGGGCACTACAATAAAATACATCATTACCCTATTTGTATCCTCATTAACTTGACCTAGAATAAACCTATGAATGTGTCGTACTTCTTACTAAAGATTATAATTAAAATGGTTGTAACCACTCGAAAAGCGAAAATATTGAAACTTCACTTTTTCACCAAGGCTCATGAAAATTATTGTCAAGGATGGATTGAGTTGAATTTGGATTTTTTAGGGGCCGTTTTCGCAAGGAGGAAAACTTAAACCCATAAAATTAGTCTTACCCCTTACGAAGAAGTTGGCAGCTAGAGGAAAGAAGGAGTCCACTCAACATGTGAACCCTAGGCGACACTACCCTCCTAGGGCATTATAGCGAGAAAAGGGTAAACAAACTAAGGATAATCTTGTTGACATCACTCATGATGAACTAGGCATGGATCCATAATTTGAACCTGTGGATATGGATACGAGCGACACTTGTGTTGAAAAGTTTCCTTTTTAGAGTGAGACTACCCACTATAAGAGGAGGCTATGCAATTTCAAATGGGAGTTGTCGATGACAAGGTGAAGAAATCCAAGTTAAAAGGTAAGGTTGTAATGCCTAAACTCTTTAGATTTTATATCCTTACATATCAAACATTGTTAAAACAAAATAAAATACTCTTGCTGAAAAATAAAAAATTGAAGGCTCGATTGCAAAAACTTAGGCCAAAATTTCAAAAAATGGACACACTTTTGAGAGCCATTGACTAGGCAGAGGGTCTAAGGTTAGAGTTGAACTATGCTCTTAGGAGTGTACAACAAAATCACAACATCTTATCAACAATATCCTTGACAATATTTTTACCAATACTTATACCTTTTTACAGCTCAAAACTGACCTTCTACAGTGGCAGACTAAGGGTGACCTTTTCGGTCTTGCAATGATAGACAAGGAAACTCATCGTCAGGTTATTGATAAGATGAGAAAGAGATGGCTTTCCATGTCTTTAGACCAAGAAACAAAATGGGGAGCTAAAATTAGTAAGCGGAAGGAAAAATATTTGAAAGAGGAAGAACTCAAGGTGACTACAACAAACCTAAGGATGCGAGGACTTACAAGCCCAATTCCTTCACGAATTTATTCCATTTATATACATGAATGATGGGTAATCCTACAAGATGGACCCAAGATATGTAACAACTATATGAAATAACCAACAATTTACCATTACAGAGTATCGAGAGGTGACTAGAGTCGAGACCTGTAATGCTTTACTTATCACTCATAACATGTGGAATGCTCTCCCAAAACATCTTCAATAAATATTTCCAATGGGCTATCCATATTTCTATTTAGCACTCAACATATCCGATTTATATGCTAGTTATCTATTGAAATATGGAGTTGGATGGATAAGATTGAGGTTTCACTTTCCTATCCTTTGGTGTCCTACCAGGCATTACCAGGCCCCTGTCCATTGGGATGAAATGAAGGAACATACACATTGGCAAGGAATGGAACACTACCTTGGGTACTATTCTTTGGGAGAATTTGGTCACCCATCATACTCCCAGAGTGATGTGCATGCAGAAGTCCCTAAATGGAAGAATGATGATGCATGAGGACATGCTTCAAGATCAACTAGAGGTGATGATAAGCTAATAAATTTACCCTTTTTGCTACAAAACCATTCCTCATTTTCCCAAATTTTACCTCTTTTCCTTTATAAAACACCTTTGACCATATATTTAGCACAATCTATTACGGTATGATACATGTTTGATTAGCTTGCTATTTCACGTTAAATATTAGAACTAGGAATTAGTTAAAGGGTGCATTGACACTATATTTATATGTTTTAAATAAATATGAGGCATTAATGTTCATTGTTTGAGTTATGTAGATGGATCATAATTGATATAGTCGCCAACTATTCATGGGACAAATTTCATATTCGAACCGACTGATGAGCTTTGACATTACAACAAGAATGTTGTGACTCCTAAGGCCGCCAACTTTAATTATCAATCCAAAGTTCATACAAACTTAAGAGGGGTCAATGCTATATGCATAATAAGCAAGGTTCTGCTTAAGTTGATCTGAAGCAATGAAGTGAATCAAGATGCACAAAGACCACTTTGGAAAATCGAGAAAAAGGAAAATTTCTTAGCTTAACTTTCCAAGAAAAGAGATGATTGACATATAACTTATTCCACTCCAAATAATTAAATGACATGAAAGAAACCCTAATATGTTTGCATGAAAGTAAATGCCAGAAAGATATCCTACGATGCAAAAAGTAAATGACAGAGAAGTAATCCTAATACATTTGTATGAAAGTAAATTTCATGAAGTAACTCTGCTCTATTTTACATGAAACAAACCTATTCTATTGCAGAAAAATTAAATTATATTCTACTTCCTAAAATACAACCAAATGCTCAAAAGTGCCGAAGGTAAATCAATTTCATTTTATCTAACACAAACATAAACAAAATAACCTAGTTGCAGGATTAAAGCTACAACTATGGAAGAAACGTATATAGGGGGTCTCTGGTCTTCTCAATTTCATCTTCAAGGCTTAAAGGACGTTGTGGAGTGATGAGAAATGAAAATAAAGCTTTGGAGGCAATTCTGGAAGTGTTTTGAATAAATCTGTTTACTATTATAGGATTTCTACAGGATGCCCTGTTTTTACAAGAAAGCTTCTGAGAGAAATATTATGGGTTATAGGAGTGGTTTTAATATGCAAGAAGGTGGTGGAAGGTTATATAAGGGTGTAGGAGAACTTACCAAGGTCGGGTCTACACAGTAAGATAATTTGTGCAAGAAAGGAGCAAGACTAGAAATCTCTTGTAGCTTGGTGAGTCAATTTATAACATGTAGACAGTTTACAGAAACGAGAGGTAATGGAAAGGAGGTTATTCTCATACATTAAAAATTATGTCAATCTACCCTATAAACCAATATAATTCAGCTGCATGCAAAGCACATGTTCAACTGGTAGAAACAAGATGATCAAATGACTATCAAACCACTAATTGTAGAAAACAAAATAATAGTGAAAGGATGAATTGGACCTAGAACAAAATATACTCATTACATAAATGAAAAATATTTTTGGTTCTTTTCAACATAGGGTATACAACCAAGATTCTAGAGAAATATCACTTATCAACCTGCAGAGACAATGCTTTTCTCATAAACTAGATTTGCATAAAATCACAACTAGACTAAGTGCATGCAACATAAATTCATAAAGAAATGTACAAAGGAAGGGGCTTGAGCACTTGGGTTGGGCCTTAACCCAAAGAGACTTAGGTCCCTTCAAGCAAACTCAAGCTGAGAAAAAAATGACACTTTTCATTAACTTCAAAATTGTTCAAACACATAACATAACAATGGAAATAATAAGTGGAAGTCTTATTCTCTAATAGTCACTATCTTGCCTCTAGAATTTGAAATCCATATTGAGATGCTAGGCTTTCCTATTTATACAAAAATTGAGCGAGTGGCAATATTCTTGAAGGGAGGGTTACCTCCCTCCAAAACTCCTAAAAAGGTGGATCTGATCTCTTAGTGTACTTGCACCACTGAGGGGTAGTAACTTCTCATGAGCCAGCCAAGTTGTTGATGGGCTTGAAGCAAGGAACAAGCCTCCTTGATCTTCTCCATCTAGTCTCCAATGTGTTCAACACAATAAATACTCATTGTCCTTCACATTTAATGCAATAGGCCACATGATTTATCAAATATATCCTAACCTTCATAAGAACACATTATAACTTGAGAAAGATATTATTAAATTTCAAAGGAGAGGTTAAAAGGTGCCAAAGGATGGTCAAATGGGCATTGAATTGTACCTATTTGGGACGCCCATCACCAACATAATGTTATAATATAGGAACAAACAAGGGAGCATATTTCCAGTTTTTTGGGCATCTTAGTTGCGAGTATACTTCAAACGATTGTCATGAACCAATTAGATGGTTCAGTTATTTCCTAGATCATTTCTAAAGTCCGAATGAAGCATTTCATGTCTTGTGAATTAATGTATTAATAGTCACAATTCGATACACAACAGTGGTTGTGTCGCCGAGGCTCAATATCATATTTCATATGTAACTTATATCAATATGTATGGTCTCATTATAGAAATTGGGGCGAATTGTTTGGATAATGTAGCATCTAAACTTAGTTAGTTGTTGGGACAAGCATTCCTCTATTATCTGTAAATATGAATGCATAAACTCATAATACTAGGTCACTACTGAAACTTTGCTACATTTTTTTTTAAGAATAAAATTACTTGTGGATGCAAACTTTATCTGTTGAGCTTGTCTTCATAATTCTAAGTGTTGGGCACATACTGAACCCTGATTTGGGCCCGCTTGAGGTAAGGCCCCACATATAATTTCTTTCTAGTAATTTATATATATATATGTGTGTTTCTTTCTTGTAGTATTTATTTTTTTAACTGTTCATTGAATTCAGATTGGCCAAATAGTTTTGCACAGTGTGTTTGATTGAAGTGTTATTGATGTTATTTTCAATTTTGTACTTTCCTAGGCCATGTTCGTTGCTTTAGTGTGTGTAGACATGATTGCACAACTGTTGTATAATCAACAGTTACTGTTGTGAAATCAGCAAAACTGCTGCAAAGCTATAGAAAGTGTTGCGAAATCAGACCTTGATAGGAATCCTATTTATAATTAGATATTTCTCTTAAGATTTAAACTCTAGCAATCAAGAAACTTATTTCTAAACCAATTTAAGTAGTTTAGCCTATCTTGATCATGATTTCCATCACCGATATGTTTCATGCATAAGCACATAACTTGGTAGGAACTTTGGTACTTGTGCATACAACAAGACGTCCACACAAGTTTAACAAACCCAAGTTGCTAATTAAATGATTATATGAATTATCGTAAATAAAAATATAAGTATTCACACCATCAACCTTCTTGTCCAGTGTGATGTTCTTCACCACATTATTTGATTTATTTTTTATTTTATTTTGTGACTAATTACATGAAATAGAATTTAATTTTATATTGGTTGTAAAGCATATAATATTAAATATTGTCATTTTATATATGAAATATATAAACTTATGTAAAATTCACACACACGCACACATAATCAATTTTGGGCCTAAAATTTCTCTATTTGTTTTGATATTTTAAAGAAAAAAAAATTATAAAATGTATGTAATATTCATTATGATTAGTGCTTAAATGTGTACTTATTTGTTAATTGTTTAAAATTAGTGTTATTTGTTTATATCAATTATATATGCATTGAAGTGAAGCCAAAATTATGTTAAGTATAATATTTTTATAGTTATTTCAAATTTATGGAAACCATAAATGAAATAGAAATATTTATTCAGATGGACATCATAACTTTGAAAAAAGGTGATATAAAAGATGATTAAAGATTTCAGAAAATTCAAAAATTGAGTATTAGAAAAAATAAAGTGATATTAATATTTAAACCTAAGCAATTGAAAGAAAAAGCTACTTTGAATGAAAAATAGTGACATTGGTATTATCATATTTCAAAATTGGTAAAATTTTCCCTAAAATATCAACACTAAGAAACAAAAAATAACTTTGTAGGGTCCTCATCAAGTAGGAAATTGTTCAATTCTTAATCTCAACAGCCTCCAAAGACACTCCTGCAAATATTATCATTGTTCCTCATTGTTCTAGTGTGATGGCCACGACTATCTTCAATATGCAACTTTCAGTCAGTTAAATTCTCTGTAACTCAAAACCCAACCTTACTCTTATTTGATCATTAATCCAATCCACAACCCACAACCCACTCATATAAATGTGTACATTATGATGTGTCCTTCATGCATGCAGAAGGTCAACAAAGTGATGATAGTTGTTAGGTGAAAACTAATGTAACAATAAATTAAATTGCATGCATAAGAAAGAAACATGTAAACATGATTGATCATCACAATTGTATATAATGTACATCATTTGTGCATGTGTGTTTTATCCCTAGTGTTCTTCCCAAGTGGTTTGACTTTCCATAATGAAGCTATAATGTCCTAGGAGGTTACAAGGCTGAATCCAAATAGATACCTCAAGGTTAGGCACACATGTTGTCCACTAATGGCTTTTAACCTAAGTGCTATGCATAAAAAGTCAGGAATCTGTTAGAGGGTTTCCTTAATGAAGTTTTCCATTGGAAGAAAAACATGTATTTGTAAAACGATAGGTAAAGTGTCAAATGGATTTATAGGCAATATGGATGAATATATTTTGAAATAGGGGTTACAACATACAAAAAATGTAATTTTCATGGAACTATTTCTTGCATAACTAATTATATCTAATTTAAATTATAGGTGGGAAGTGCCTATTGAATGAAACATAGCCCCAAGGGTTAGCTCAGTTGGTCAATATCATGGCCTCGCCATTCGGGAGGTCATAGGGTCCATTCTGCCTGAAGCCCTTGGGGTTAGGCCTTGCTAGTGGGCAGCGGGGCTAGATTCCCTTCAGGGTCGATCAACCCAGATTTTTTCATGGACGTAGTGACCACACGTTGACCAAGGTGTTCATGAACCACAACCAAAAAAAAATGAAACATGAAATAATCCTTTGGTGTCATTTAGTTGGGTCCTTGATATGGACACATTTGATACTAAACATTTAGTTCTTGAACAAGTTGTTGATTGCACTATCGAATAAAAGGGCCTAGGAGATCAAGGGAAAATGCACTGAACATCCTCCTTGTTGAATTATGAAACTTGTAAAAGGGTGTTGGAGCACTAGCGTAGAACATGTTGCTTCATTATGAGGTGAAGTATAATATTGGGGAAGTCATGGAACTACAAAATTTTTTGTGTTTCTTGAGGGGAAATCATCATGATTATTATTTAATATATGTGGAGGAAGTGAATTGAGTATTTTTTACAATTTAGTATGAGGTTTCAGATGATTATTTTTTGAAAAATTTACTCTCACCTTCTTAAGTTTAAAATTCTCATGACTTAGACCATCGGGGGGAGCTCGATTGGCGATTGCCATGATATGAAGTATTATGTAAATAATGAGATTCGAGGTTCAAATCCCCGTGTGTCAAAAAAAAAAAAAAAACTCATGACTTGTTTGGAAAATAATTAAGTAAAAAACTTCAGTCAAACTCCAAATGGATAAAAGAAGAGATCTGCATTAAAATAAAGATAATATACTAAGATAGTGTTAATATAAATTCTAGACGAGTCCCCAAAATTAAATTCTTATCATGTATAGAAGTTGTAATATTTAGATTTGTCTCAAGTATTTGTAAAACATTAGAGATTATCAATGAATTAATTTATAAAGATTGTAGCCATAAGAGTAGCCTATATTTGAGGTTCTAATGTGGCCATGAGAAGCGAGGTACCAAAGTTACACACAAAATTATGATGGAAAAAAATAATTCAAATACAAAAAAATCAATCACTAAGAGAAATGACACACAAAACATAGAGTTTCATTCTTCATTGAAGAGAAACCATATCGATACAATGACCACTTACATTCAATAATTACATACAAGGATTAAAGCCATGATCTTTAGCCACAAGCATGAATCCTTGACTATTGTCTCATTCAATGGAATTGTTCCTAAGGATAGGGGCAAGTTTTCCTCTCTAAACTATTACATGGAGAGACAAACCCCATGTGCATCATTCGATTTAGAACAATGTACATAATGGGTCTGATGAATTTCTTAAATGAATCATTGCAACTATAGCAATTGGTTTCCTATACATATATGTGGATTTTATATGGACACCAAGCATCTGCCACATGGCATAACTTGATTGTTCCATTAACCTTTTTTGAAATGGTTGGAGACCAAATGTCACACACTTCCATCTTTCAACTGCAACATAGGTCCTCATTGTTTCAAAAGCAGACAATAGTGTTAGGTTGCCCATTTTTTATTACATCAAGACTACATGAATGCAATTCATCGATCCCTTGTTCTACCACTCATACCAATGGGGCTATTCATTAAAACTCAATGAGGTAAAATTTTCAAATATTTCCTCAAAATAGCTTGATAAATAATGTTTAGCCATAATTTATGAAGATATTAGACAATTGATGGAAAAGCGATACACTTTTTTTCAAAAGCTCTAAAAAAATAAAAATAAAAGGGTGAGATTTGATCATTGATAAATGGGTGAATAAGCTATGGTCATACTTCCAATTCCTTCCCACCAAAATCTCTTGATTTGACACAAGAACCAAGGTTCACATTCATATGGAATTTCCTTAGAATTCAAGAACATGAATTCATTTTAATTGACAAGGATGGAAGGAAAATTGATGTCTTATACCAATATTTCCTGTATTGACCTCCATATTTCATGATTTGAAAATCCACTAAATGGAACTTTGAATTGTCTTTATAATAGTGAACTCCTTTATTCAAATTTCCACATCAGCAAACAACTTGGAGGTACTTAACTAAGGTTACATGGTTCTTGTAACTCAGTTAGCTCAATAAATGCGAGTTAAAGGGCTTGGAGTTCAGTTATGCGTGTGTGATTGCTAATTTGTAGCAATCCAATTCAATTATTTCCAGTTGTGTTCATTTAAACTAGTTCTAATTGTTGAACTAGTTGGAGGTAAGTTGCCTAGTGGGACAAGAGTCTAACTCAGTTATCATCCAGTTAACCAATCAATAAACCAAAAATAGCTAGTGCATGCATATAATTCGAGTTTCCCAATTATAGTGGAGATTCCAAGGTAGTGTAACAATAGTTGTAGACTAGTCTTGAGTGTAGAGGTGTTGTGTGAAGTCAAAGATCTAACCTTAGGAATTGAGCAATGAATTGGAGGAAAATTCCTAAAAAATAAGGGCCTAATTCCTCATTCGTGCAAGGAAATAGGGGCTCAAGTAGCGGCAGAAATTGACTAAGTCTAGGTAAAAGTTTCTCATTGAGCAGAGAGAAAGGTTATTCACTTGCAAGTTGAGCTCAAAGTGAGCAAGCAATTGTAATAAATTCTCTATTCATCTGATTAATGCAAGCATGCTTAAGGGGTTTTTACCAATTGTTTTCCCTTAGATAAATTTTTGTACTTGTGTATTTGATTGAAGCATGTTTGTGAATGTTGTTATAAATTTTGAATTAATTTTAGTAGAGAAGTAGAGTAGAATTATGTCTCTTATTTTAGATTAAATTTCTTGAGCAGTTGCAATTCTATCACCATATTTCTACATGGTATCGGAGCAGGATTCACATTAGAACAATAATTTCAAAGTTGTTCCTCAAGAGGTTAAAATTTGCAGCTTTAGTGTAGCAGGATTTCTTCAAAGTTGGGAGAATGATATTTAATGGACTGATATTAGAGTATGCCTTGGAAGGCAACTTGAATTTGATTACCCGGAAGGATTTCATGGAGGAATTTCTTGATGAAAATGACTTTTTGGAATAAGTCAATACAGACATTCCAAAACTAGGATCAATTGATTCCCAGAACCTAGCCCAGTGGAAGAAAGATGTAGCCAAGTCGAGGAGAATAATCTTGGAGGGAGTGAGAGACCACATTTTCTCAAATGTCCATGGGAAAGGAACTCCTTTCATGATGTGGAAGGAACTGACTAAGCTATTCGAGAATAGAAGTGACCATAGACAACTAGCCCTCAAAGACAAACTTCGAAACATCAAGATGCAGAAGAATGATACTGTTCTGTGGTATCTCACCAGATTTACACAAGTTCAGGATGAGCTTGGAGGGGTTGGTGTGAATGTTGCAAAAGATGATTTAGTGATCCTATCTCTTCTAATCCTTCCCAAAAGTTAGAATAGCTACCAAGACTCAGTGAATGGGGGAGAAATTACCAATTGGGAACACTTATGGTCTGAGTTGGTACAAGAAAAGATCAGGCGAAATACCATAGATGGAAGTTCATCCAAGGGAGATGATGAAGATTTTTTGCATTGGTTGGAAAGGGTAAGAAGGGAAAAGGGAAGAAATTTCAAACCAAACCAGAATATAGCCAAGGGGTCAATAAGAAATACTTGTCCAAAATAAAATGCTTCAATTTTCATGAATTCTGCGATTATGCTACAAAGTGTCCACGTAAAAATTCTAGCAAGAAAAACTTAGGAGGAGTAGCAAGTGAAGCATTGGCTTCACAATTTGACTTAGACATCACCATGATCACATGCATAGAAAACATTGTTATGGGGAGTGTGTGTTACTTGGATTCAAGTGTTTCATTCCACATGAAAGGGTGTAGAGATTTTTTTCAGTGCCCTGGGAGAGAAAGATCTCTAGATGCATATTGAACTTGGGGACAAGGGAAGGTACAATGCTACCAGGATTGGTACAATAACCTTTAAGAGGGATTCAAGATCCCCTCTTCACCTCAAAGATTCCATGTTTGTTCTAGGACTAAAAAATAACCTCATCTTTGTATTAGTTTTGAAATACTGCGACTATGATGTAATCTTCATTAAAGGTAAATACTTTTTGAGGCACATAGCTACTGGAAAAGTGAATAAGATCGAGGTTCATGTGAAGAACCTATATAAACTTGATAAGGAATGTTGTGTTGCATTAAGCAGTAAGGCAGAGAAAGTGTAGAGCCATGATATCGTTGAGCTCTGGCACGAGAGATTGAACCATTTGCATCATGGTGCCTTAAGATTTATGCAACAAATAATCACTAGCCTCCCTAAAGGATCACTTGAGCAACAAGATGTTTGCAAGGATTGTACCTTTGGGAAGTATGTGAAATCCACATTCCATGACCGAGACAACAAATCATATGTAGTCTTGGAGATAGTCCACTTTGATTCTCGTGGACCCTTCTTGATAGCCTTCACTGCCATACATAAGTACTATGTTATTTTTATTGATGATTTCTCAAGGAAGTGTTGGATCTTCTTCATGCATAAGAAGGATAAGACATTCTCAAAGTTTGTATAATTCAAGGCACTATTTGAGAAAGATACCAAAAAGAAGGTGAAGGCTCTCAGGAGTGAAAGTGGAGGTGAGTATGTTTCAAATGAATTCAATGATTTCTATGTGAAAGAAGGCATTCAAAGAGAGATCACAACACCCCACAACCCACAATAGAATGGGGTAGCTGAGAGGAATAACTAGAGCATTTTGGGACCTACGAGAGCTATGCTACATGAATAAGGCTTGCCACTGCATTTGTGGGTAGAGGCATGTAACACAACAGTCTACTTCTAGAACCAGAGTCCTCATCAGATTCTTGGTATGATTACACTGGACGAGGCTTTCACGGAGAGAAATTCATATGTGTCTCACTTCAAAATTTTGGAGCCTCTATTTATTTCCATGTCTCCAAAGATTTGAGGAAGAATCTTGAGCTGATAGCAAAGTTGGGAGTTTTTTTTGGGTTACACCAAAACTCCACACAACTACCAGGTGTACTTACCTTCCCTTAAAAGGAAAGTTGTGTGAATGGATGTAAAGTTTGATGAGGACAAAGAAATGAGATGATCCCTTGAGAGGGAGCTTTAGATCCAACCAAAAGAGAATATTTTAGCTCCAAAGGAGGAGCCTCGAGAAGTTGTGGAACAACCACAAATGGAGGATCAGAGAGGAGGCAAAGTGTAGACAACCACTCAAGAAGAACCATCCAGAGAAGGTAGAAAAAGAACCAAGGAATTTGATGTTAAAAATATGCAACCGTGGTCAAATTTCACTATGGTCAACTCACTTTATGGAGATAATTATTGCGTTAAATTCCTGCTGTTGAGAGGACTAAAATCGACCTAAAGATTACTCAAATCAGATAAGGTAAGGTGTACTTATGAAGAAAATCCCATATTTGTACATTTGTCAAGGTTGACCCTAAAGCAAAGTGGACCCCCCTGGAAGGCTATAAATACAAGTGACCTCTACCTCATTTGGACACAATGATGAGACACTCTTCTATCTTGGTTTTTGGTTCGCACAAGTTTGAGGCTCATTCGTGGAGGATCAAGTTCGCTCTGAGGTGAAATTGCAAGGTCTGAAGCTCACATCTCTTATTTAGGGCTTTGGGCCTCAATCGTAGGTACAACAAAGGAAGGATTCGACCACAATCGCTCGCACAGAGGTTCATCCATGTGACTGGAGCCTTCCAGTCGCACTAATAGCTCTTTATCCATGTGACTAGGAGTTAGGGTTTCCACAGTCTAGATCTGACCCTATCCGCTCGCATGTTAGGCTTAAGGGAGCGACTGAGAAGATATAGTCACTCGCAAGACACCTCCTCCATGCAACCAGGACCTAAAAGAGGAAATCTCATTATTCTAAAGATTTCGCTCTATGACCGTAGTGTTCGGTAGTTGAACGCAAACAATGACAATTCATTATAGGTTTCTGAATCATAGTTTTGAGTATAAGCATTGTTGGGTTCATTCTCTGGATGTTGTAGTTGTTTTGTTGAATATTTTCATAGATGATGAGATGGATCAATGTACTCTCTTTTGCTAGATCATTTGATGATGATCTAATAAGAAGAAGAATTTGAAAGGGCTTTCTCCATAGTGGGTTTTGCCCTGGTCTCCAACCTTTCCTAGAGTCTTTATGTGTGAATGCTTTTATTCTATTGTTCCTTTATGTTCCGCTGCATTGATGATGATGGTGATATTGATATTTCTACATAGTTGCAAATGCTACTGAATAATTATGTAAATATGAATAATGTTATGATGTTATGGGGTGAACTTATGTGTTAATGAAGAAATGAAATTATCAAAGAAAAGAACAATAAAGCCCTAAGAAAAATTAACATGGTATCAAAGCTAGGCTAAATAAAAGTGATGGAGATCACTACTATGATGACCCCATTGATGGATGCAAGAAAGGATGGAGGATACCTAAAATAATTCTAGTGTTTGAAGAAATCCTTAGGAAATTTGTGTATTAGGGTTTGATTGATAGTATGAGGTTAGGGTTTGAGAGAAACCCTAGTTTATGGAAAAGATATGAGATTTGAAATCTAGCATGGTCAATGTGGAAATGTTCAAGTACTTGTATCATATTTGATGAAACCCTAGATGACATATTTTCTAGTAGGCATGGTTGTTTATAAATTTGATGAATTGATAGTGGTGGCTCTTGAAGGCTAGTTCAAGAAGAAGAGGATCACCTCTCATTGAAGATAAGTTATTTTTTATTTATGATGCTTTAATATATCCTTAATTTTGTTTAGAATTATTGATCTAATCATTGTTTTGGTCATTACTTATACTTCCTGCATGTATATTTCAGTATTTTTATGTTTCTAACCTCCTTATGAGTTGTGATAAGTGGATCCTTCTTGAGGATCATGGCTAGTGCAGGAAAAGAAGAACTAGCAAACGAGGCACCTGATGAAAAGGTGACAAAGTGCTACAAGCTGCCTATGTAAAATGAGAAGGGCCATAGGTATTTGAATACTACAAGGTATGCATGGTATATTGTTTCAATGTTATGTTTTAGTGACAATATTGGATGGCAAGGTAAGCCCTAAGGTATGATGAGAATGTATCCTTCTCAAATGGCTCATGCATGCATATGAAAAATGATTTGGATTCATGGCTCTTATAATGAAATGGTGCACTTGATAACAAAAAGTATCTTACCTTTTAGACATAAAGAATTTCTTGACTCTATGAAGCTACTTAATATTTATCTTTGATATAGTGGTATACTTGATGTTTGGTTAACATCCATCATTTTGGATATCGTGATTCCATAAAAGGATAGCACCTTGATTATAGTAGATGGTAACTTGATACTATTGACATTATTTGTGAAAATCATGGTAGCCATGATGATAGAAGTATCTTTTGTTGACCATGGTTATGCGTAGTAATTATGGCATATGGTAAAATTGAATGACCTGACTTGATGGATTGAGTTATGTGACAAAGAATTAATGTGGTGATCATGATTCTTGAAGTATACTCTTATTATCTGTTTGACACTAACCCTTGATGAAATATTGATTTCATGATGTAATGGTAAAGTAGTTGATGCTAACATATATGACCATGATGAATGTGTTATATAGTCTGAATTTATGATCTAACAGATCTGCTTATGAATGAAAGTATTATAGACAAGTTGATAACCTGAATAAAGATGACTGAAGTGGATTTTAATTCAGAGGGAGAATCTCTCCATAAGATCCTTACTCCTATTATCATTTGCATTATATGTATATTATTTACTATTGAAACATGGACACAAATAGGCAAATGTCTGACATTGTTGATCTGCAACAAAGTTATGATCTAAGAAGAGAGAGTTTTCCCTTACTCTAAGCATTAGTCGCATGGAAGAAATCTTACAAGTGCAACTATAGCCTCTCATCCGCACGGAATTAAGGTCAAGGATGCGATTGTAGATTCCCAACTGCTCACAGGGAAGGCCTGTGGGTGTGACTATTCATGCTAGACACAAAAATGAAGTTTTGTTCATGAAATTAGATGTTCACTTGAAGGATGTTATTCCTACAGGCATGAAGCAAACAACATAAAGTTATATGAGTAGGGAAGTTTGAATTTTTACTATATATGAATATATAGACTGAACTTGTGTTTGTAGGTGACCAAAATATGCATATAGATATGTCATTATAATTAAAGTTTGTGCTACAAAATTTTGACATGATTTGGCTGATTGGTATAGATCAGTAGTGTTTGGAGTTTTGACATGATGTTTGATAAATACTTAGAACTTTAATTGATGCTGAGATATGTTTTGGACTATAGATCTCACTATGATATCAAATTTGGGATTTGAACTGATGACTAGTTATTTGATTTGACGACTGATGATTTTCCTTGATGACCAATATTGGTATTCGATAATGGTTTTGTATTGGCCTCATTGTTCATAGAACATTGGTTGAAGTATAAACAATTGTGATTTAGTATGAAATAATCTCTCGATAAATGGATGGAACCTGCATGACTTATCCTTGGTGTATGCATTTTCATCTAGTGACTTATATTATGATCATGAGAATGACTTGATGAAATTTTGATTAATATTTCTTATGAAAACTTGTTGGCATGATAAAAGATGGAGTCATGACTTAATGAGAGCTCTACCAATCACTTGGTCTAAATAATTTGATATTGGTTCTCATCTGGCATCTAAACTTTGATAAGATGACTTAGTTGATTTGATTTCACAATATTGATTTATGTAAGGCTAAGCATATTGCTTTGATAAAGTGTTATGTTTGCAGAAATATTTGTGTAAAGCAAGCTCCCTGATTCGGATATGTCCACATTGACAGTTATCTGGTGAAGCCAAGATGTGTTGATCCAAACCTCTACTTCAAAAGGGTACAAGGTATGACTTTGAATTTGGTTTTATATGTTGATGGTCTACTTTTGATAGGTAATGAGCCTCTGATGATCTATGTAAGAGGGAGATGGATTTTGAAGCTCAAAATAATAAATCATGGCATAATGTATTGATTTATGAAGTTGGAAATGAAAATATAAACTACGAAGCTATTGAAGAATTTTTGGAAAGTGGAAATGCAAATCCTTGGACACTCCAATTGAATTTCAAGAAGTTTTGAAGAGATATTGTTGAACTTTACTTGGAAACCGACAATCGATTGAAGCATTGATGTTACTTTTTAAACGCCCTTTCATATATATATGGTGTGAATAGAACCTGAGTGAATTCATGATTGAGTCACTTCATATACATTGAGTTTCTGCCAAGCATCCTTCAAGATACTTGCATGGGACGATCAATTTTGATATGAGATATTCATTCTATGATATGTGACTGCATGGATGTTCTGGTGATGTTTGGGATTATTATTGATGAGCACATTTGGTTGCTCCCTTAGTATGATATCTTCCATGATTCTTGGATGAGAGGTCTGTAGCATGACCGGGGTTGAATATGATGTTGCTAGCATGGCTAGCTATGTGGAAGGATAAAGAATCTCCTTGGAGAGTCATCTGAGATGGATATGGATATGCATGGATACATTATGATGACAAAGAGTGGGAACCAAATGGTAGAGAATCCCACATATAGTTGGGATTGAGTTACCTTCATATATTGAGATAGTGTTGTTGTATGATACAAGCTCAGGATTGTGGTTGGCACCTCCTTCAGAGGGAGTATGAATTTGGTATCCTTTTTGTGAGATATATATATATATATATATATATATAGATATATATATATATATATATATATATATATATATATATATATATATATATATATATATATATATATATATATATATTTGTGTGTGTGTGTGTGTTATAATATGATATTTGATTTGATGTCCTATATGAACAGGAGACAACTACTATTGAGACATGATTATTACCATATATGAGCACGATGACGTTTATGATCTACAGAGAGCAAGATTGATCGAGGACACTGAGCCAACTCTTCCTCCCCTATTTGAGATCACAATGTGTGGAATTGAGATAGATGGCTCCTGGGGTTGAGGGAACTCTTGACAATAAGGTATCACCCCTATCTGTTACCCACAGGGTTGGAGTAGTAGCTCATCCTATCTTGGTCTTTGCAGAGTATACCCTAGTTGGCATCATGCCCACAAGCAAGTCCTGTTGGGATTGTCCCTCCCTGTCTGGCCAACAGGTTCAGGAGGCTTGGAGGTGTGTGATCCTTACATCTTGGTAAGTTGGGTACCTCGTCTAAGCTCGAATTATGATGCAGGTGTTCTACCACATGACTCTTGAGGGTCATTGTGGGCAAGATCAATAGGCAATAAAATGAGTTGAGTAGTAGCTCCCCTATATCACTTATTTCTCTATATGGGATCGTAGTAGTAGCTCCCCCATGAGATTCCAGGTTGAGATATGCACCCCGATATGGTTCCAGGTTGAGATATTCTCCCTGATGATATGATCTCCCATGATGATGCGGGTCGTAGATCTAACTCCCCACCGATATTCCTAGGTAGTAGCCACCTAGCAGAGATTCTAGGTAGTAGCTCGCTGCCAGAGATTCTGGGCAATAGCCCTCTTACTAAGATTTCAGGTAGTATCTCGATGAATAAAGGGTGGTAGCTTAAGCTCCCCACCGATGACAAATTATTCTTCTTTTAGATTCAAGAATATTCAGCATATGAACATGGACAATAAAGAGTCAAGAAGGAGATGAATTGATAAGATGAGATACTTGAGATTGGATATGATTTGATGACAATATACATGTAACATGCTGCAGGTGGAATTATCCTGAGTTGAGAGGGAGTGTTAAAAATATGAAACCACGATCAAATTCCACTTTTTCACATCTCACTTAATGGCGATAATGATCGCATTGAATTCCTCTTTTCGAGAGGACCAAGATCGACCTAAATATCATTCAAATCGAATAAGGGAAAGTGTACTTATGAAGAAAATCCCACATGTGTACATTTGTCAAGGTTGACCCTAAAGCAAAGTGGACCCACTTAGAAGGCTATAAATACAAGTGACCTCTACCTCATTTGGATACAATGATGAGACACTCTTCTATATTGGTTTTTGTCTTGCACAGGTATGAGGCTCGTCTACCAAGGATCGGGTTTGCTCTGACGTGATATTGCAGGGTTTGAAGCTCGCATCTCTAATTTAGGGTTTTGGGCCTCAGGCGCAGGCACAACATAGGAAGGATTCAATTGCAGTCACTCACATAGAAGTGCATCCGCATGAGTGGATACTTCTAGTTGCACAAACAACTCTTTATCCATGCGACTGGGAGTTATGGTTTCCGCAACCCAGATCTGACCCTAGTCGTTCGCATGCTAGGCTTAAGGGAGTGATTGAGAAACTACAGTCGATCACATGACACCTCCTTCATGTGACTGGGACCTAAAAGAGGAAATCTCGATCTTCTAAGGATTTTGCTTTGTGATTTTAGTGTTCGGCAATTGAATGCAAACATTGACAATTCATTACAGGTTTCTGAATCATGTTTTTGAGTATAAGCATTATTGGGTTCATTCTATGGATGTTATAGTTGTTTTGTTGAATAGTTGCATAGATGAAGATATGGATCATTATACTTTCTTTTGTTGAATCATTTGATGATGATCTAATAAGAAGAATAATTTGAAAGGGTTTTCCCCATAGTGGGTTTTTCCTTGGTCTCCAACCAATCGTGGTGTCTCTATGCATGAATTATTTTCTTCTATTGTCCATTTATGCTCCACTGCATTGATGATGATGATATCGTTCTTTCTACATAATTGCATATGCTATTGAATAATGACGTAAATATTAATAATGTTATGATGTTATGGGGTGAAATTAATGTGTTAATGAAGAAATGCAATTATCAAAGCAAAGAAAAACATAGCCCTAAGAAAAAATAATAGCTTATAGATTGGTGAAAGATGTGAGGGATAATGTGGGAGCTCCTTCAAATTTGCACAAGAAAAGGAGGTCACCTGAGAGGTACACTCACTACATGGCTCTAATAACTAAGCTTATAGAGATTGAGCCATCCTCTTTTGAGGAATCATTTGAGCAACTAGTTTAGGTTGATGTTATGGTGGAAGAATAGGAATCCATCATGAAGAAAAATATTTGGGAAGTGGTCCCAAGATCGAAAGATAAATAAGTTGTGGGTTCGAGATGGATCTTCAAGGTTAAGCATGCAACAAATGAAAGAATAGAGAAGTATAAGGCTAGATTTGTGGCCAAAGGATTCTCTCAATTTGAGGGAATTGGCTATGAGGAAACATTTTCTCCTATAGAAAGGTATTCATCCATTAGATAAATTATTACACTAGCTACATAGATGGGGTGGAAGATCCACCAGATGGATATAAAAACAACATTTATCAATGGTGTTATTGAGGAGGAAGTGTACATTGAGAAATCAAAAGGTTTTGAGACATTTGATCGGGAGTCTCATGTGTGTAGACTCAAGTGAGCATTGTACGGTATCAAATAGGCACCCTGAGCTTGGTACACTTGAATCGATAGTTATCTCACTGGAATGGGCTTCACCAAAATTAAAGCAGATGCAAACCTCTATCATATTTTGGTAGAAGGTAAATTTCTTATCATTTTTTTATATGTTGATGATTTAATGTTGATGGGTGATGAGCAATTGATCAACTCTTGAAAGGAGGACCTTTTAAGGGAATTTGAGATGAAAGACATGGGTCTCATGCACTATTTCATTAGGCTGGAAGTATAGCAAGGAGATGTGGAATTGTTTGTGTCTCAAGGAAATTATGCCATCGAGATATTGCATCGATTTCACATGGAGAGTTGTAAGAAAATGGATATACCTCTAGCAACTAACTAGAGGAAGAAGAATGTCACTTCATGTGAAGAGGTTGATGCTACTATTTACTATAAGCTAGTGGGGTTCATTGATGTATCTTGTGAACACATGACCAAATATGTGCTATGCAGTCAACCAACTGAGCAAAGCTATGGTTAGGTCGACCAAATTATATTAGAAGGAAGCAAAGCATGTCCTATGGTAACTCAAAGGCACTACCCAATATGGATTATGGTACATACAGAGAGAGGGAGTGAAGTTATGTGGCTTCATAGATGCATATTGGGTAGGGAGTCCATTTGAACGAAAGAGTACATCAGGTGGAATTTCAGTCTTGGGTTCACAATAATTTCTTGGTATAGCAGGAAGCATAGGTCTATGGCAATAAGTTCGACAAAAGATGAATACATGGTTGTAAGTCAAGCATCATGTGAGGCGATCTGGATGAGAAAGATACTTATGGGATTGTTTGGTCAGAAGATGGATCCAACTATAATCTATTGTGATAATCATAATTGCATTAATCTCTCTGAGAGTTTGGTATTTCATGATCGATCCAAACATATAGATATTCGGTATCATCATTTACAGGACTATATGCAGAGGAGGATTGCAACACCCTCCTCCCACATCCACCCAAGTAACCATGCCAACCAGAGTAAACATGAGACGAGAGGCTACTATGATCAGATTCGACCTCCTAGGTAACCTTAAGGAAGTGGAATCGATAGAACATCATACACAATGATCCAACATCATCAACGTAACCCTCAAGAGACAAGCCAATCACTCAGATAGTCTGTCCTTGAGTCCCACTGTTGTTTTGGACCTCTGAGGCCATAGTCGCTCTCATGCTATGGGAAAGGGAGCAACAAAAAACCCAAAGTCGCTCTCATAGGCATGCCTACCAGCAACTGTGGACTAAAGTTGCTAGTTTTGTGCCAGTGACCCCGGGATTTAAGCCACTTTTTCAGGACCAAAGCCCAAGCCACTACCCATAATGGAATGAAAGCTCATAATCAAGTAAAGTATAGGGAACTAATGCTGCAAAAGTAAATAGTTGTTGGCTTGATGGGCCTTGACCCAGGTTCAACGTTGAGCAACCAAGAAATCCCTACACTACTGGCCCTTTCGGCATCAATCCACGAAGCGCGGACTGAAGTCTCACCCAAAGCAGTATGGGGGGATGCAGGAACCAAGTTTCCGCACCCTAAGATGGTTGTGATGTTTGTTGTTTTCCCTAACCTTCCTTCGTGTAAATCGATAAGCCCTTTATGGCTTATCAAAGTACTTCTCTTATTCATCCTTGAAGCCTCCGTGAAAGTCTCCGGTCATCCTTCGCGGGCCCTAAATAGATAGATCAGGCACTTACGTGCCCCTGTAATTACTCTTACTTCTGTATCTACCCAGATTCGCTTAAGTATTGGTTACTTTAACATGCATTACGATTATCTTCGTGTAAAAAGATATTCCTACTTACGTTCATATGACAAAGTAAAATACATAAATTCACACATCAATATAGCATTACTTCATACTCCAATATTCAACATAACATAATCGCAACATTCATAACATAAGTAAAATAACGCATACACAGATAATTGTAGAATATTCCTCTTTATTAATAATCCAAATTTCCAGTACATACTCCGATTGCCCTACGCACATAGCTACAAGGGTCCGTGCACTCAGCTGCAGACTTCTACCCCAAGCCTCTATGCACTCAGCTACAGATCCTCTTCCTACGCTAAGACTCTTCACTCTTAGCTCTCACAGACCCATACATAAAACATAGCACCAAAAATACTTCACTAAAAACTGCCTTAAACTCTTCTAAGACTCCCTTTTTATACAATCCCATGGTCCATAGACCATGGGTAGATCTCTAAAGCTGACATGACCTATACAAAATAAGGGCAGAAAACCCTTAGTAACTCTTTACATCTTCACACTCCACGGCCACAAAATGCGGAGACTTCACATTCTTTACACAAAACTTGGGCCTTTAGCCCCAAAACTTGGGCTTTTAACCCCAAAATTGACCCCAGGGGATCATTCCCAACAATAGTAGATCAAGACCTTAACCAGACCCCTACTAGCCATGATAATAAGTTTTTCAAACATATCATCAACATGTAACCTATAGGTGTAAATAACAGAATTAAGTGTGGGGATCTCATACTTATCTGAGAATCGCCATGAACCATTGTTCCATCATGTCATTTGTTGCCTTATCATGTATTAGGTCATAGATACATTATCCATTCAAATACAAGTAAAAACATGTTGAGAGCCAAACATAATTGTTGTCATAAAATGTACATATAACTAGCATAATAGGAATAGAAATACAATAAACATATCAACCATCAAAATCCATATATACACTAGTAAATTTACACATGAAAATCAATGGAATGAATTTCTTATTAATCAATGCAATGAACCAACCGGTGATGGGACTACCACGTTCCACCCGACCATAGATTGGCTGAGCCAAGTCTCTCTTCAGCCAATCACCCCCGTGCCATATTCCAAGCATGAATGTGGGACTCATAGAACACATCAAAAACACCAATCAATGTGGATGCCACCAGAGTTCTCCACCTACACCGTGAGGAATTTGAGTGCCTCCTAGTCTCTCAGGCTTTACCATGCATCTGCAGTCCGATCCAAGGATCATTAGGCCCTACACCGATACATACTCTCTAGTTTTTACCATGCATTTCGTCCCAGAATCACTAGGCCCAATGGAGAGAAAATCCACCTCTTGGCTTTATCATATATCTCGCCATTCACCAGCAAGGATTCCTAGGCCCACCGAGGCACACAATTTAGCTTTACAACAACCCACAGTCTAGTACAAGGGCTACTAGGCTAGTGGCTTCATGCATCCTCAGTCCAGTTCAGGGACCACTACACCATGTGTTTTTAAATTTGTAGATCCACCCCACTCAGCTTCGAATCCAATCTGGTCATCCCACATAAACCGAATGAGAGAACCCATCTCATCAAAGCTATCATGAAATGGCAAGGATAAGCTGAAAATACAGTCACAACTAGAAAAACCCATGCCATGGTAGAAAAGAAACACATGCAATCCCATGCATGCCAAATATATCAAGGAAACTACACATGCAATTCAATACATGCAATGAAGTCTGTTGTAGCTGCTTGATCCTGCCTTTCCCTGCTTGATCTTTGCTTCCTCTTGCCTTCTTTGCCTCTCTTGCTCCAATGCCAAAGTGCTCCAAGAAAACTCTAAGTGTCCAAGAGTATGAGAGAGAGAGCTAAACTGACAAAAGGTTACCAACTAATCCTCAAAATACTTTTTATGAATGAGGCATTTATTTTCTTCATTTTCCATTATTTTCCTTCATTTTCCTCCTCACATGCAACATGTGACCTTTCACCTTCCCTTTCTCCTAATTTCCATTATTTTCATAAATAATTGTGCCAAAAATACAATTTTTCCTTTCCAAAGCCTTAGTCATTTCCTTTTCTAATTTCCTTAGCCATAAAAAACCAAATGAACACCCCCTAGGATGTCTTTCCCAACATTCAGCTTGGAATAAGTGTCCAATCCATCCGTAGTTATCGTTTTTAACTTTTATTACATGAAATTTTCACCAGGGCTATTACAAGGATAATGTTGCTACAATAAATTCTGAAAGAGGAAAAAGATGTTGACATATTGATAAAGGCTTTGTCAAGAGGTAAGCTTGAATTCCACAGGTGTAGGATAGGGGTTGTTGAAAATCCCTTTCTTGCTAAGAGGGAGTGTTGCGAAGTGTAGCGAGAAATTCTCAGTTTGAATGTGCCTTGGTAAAATTGAGAAAATTCGAATTTCCACATCAGTAGACAACTTGGAGGTAGTTAACTAAGGTGACATGACTCTTGTTACTCAATTAGCTCAAAAAATTCAAGTTAGAGGGCTTGGAGTTCAGTATGCATGTGTGATTGCTAATTTATAGCAATCCAGTTCAGTGTTTCTAATTGTATTTAGTTAAACTAGTTCTAATTGTCGATATAACTAGTTGGAGGCCAATTATATAGTGGGACAACAATCTAACTTAATGATATTCCAATTAATTGATCAATCGACCAAAAATAGCTAGTGCATGCAGATAATTCGAGTTCCCCAGCTGTGGTGGAGATTCCAAGGTAGTTGAACAACAGTTGTAGACTAGTCTTGAGTGTACATGTCTTGTATGCAGTCAGAGATCCAACCTTGGGAATTACGCAATTAATTGGAGGAAAAATCCTAAAAAATAAGGGCCTAATTCCTCAGGATTTGCACAAGGAAATAAGGGCTCAAGTAGAGGAAGAAATTGACCAAGTTTGGGTCATAGATTTTCATTGAGCAGAGAGAAAGGTTATTCACTTGTAGGTTGAGCTCAAAGAAAGCAAGAAATTGTAATACATTCTCTATTCATCTGATTAATACAAGTAGGCTTAAGGGGTTTTTACCAGTTGGTTTCCCTGTATAGATATGTGTACTTATGTATGTGATTGATGCATGTTTGTGAATTTTGTTCTAAATTGTGAATTAATATCTGCAGAGCAGTAGAGTATAATTGTCTCTCTTGATTTATATTAAATTTCTTGAGCAGTTGCAATTCTATCACCATATTTCTACAATAATGGAGGGTAATAATTCCCTCATATAGCTCAACACAACCTTAATGCCATTTATGAAACTATTTTGTTGTTAGTACAACAAGCTTCCTCTCATTTTATGTTGGTTCTACTCCAACTCAAGGAGGGTATTTCTAATGATTCTATCTAATACATCATTTAAGGTTAAATATGATATGTGATCATATTACAAAGGTCATGATAAGATTATTCAATAAGTTTTAAATTGTATAATTCAACAAGACTAATGCCTTATCCTTAGGTTTAAGAAACCTATGATCTTAGAATGACTTTAAAATGATTGTGGCGAATGTAATTAGAAATTCAAAGATAAGTCTTGTCAATGGGATCAATTAACTGCAATATCAATGCTTAATGAAGTCAATGCAAATATCATTTATCTTCGTTTAACCATCAATATTCAATAGAACATGTAAGCATAATGGATAATGATAACTTCATGTAGAAATATTGAATATAACAATCTTGCATTAGGGATCACTAATCAATTATTCATGTAAAATAAAATAATAAGGGAAAATAACTTCAATACTACATCATGCCGCACCCAAACCTAAATAAGATTTAAAATTTTCATATGAAATACAAAACACAAAATGAAGCTATGAAATATCTCAAGTTGCAACACTAATTAGAACAATTAATCTACAAGGAAGAAATAAGAAATGGAAACAACAACTCTAATTACATAATCCTCAAATTTTGAGGCACTATTTGGTCTTATTAATATTATTAGGGTTACACCATAAGAATACTATCCCCTTTTGTTCCCTTCACATTTGTAATTATAGGACTACATTAACATTCTCTTAATTGACCACTTTGGAAAAGTAAAAATTGATCACTAGTGTTTGCTTTGATCAAGTTATAAAAATGCAAATCTAAGTACTCTCCTTCCAAATCCTAATCCTTGAATCCCATGTCTTGACTATTTGACATAGTGACGAGTGATCAACATCCCATGAATTCAAACCAATGAAGAAATAAAAATTTTCTGTATCCATAAAATAGGGCTCAAGAACTCCATGCCATCATATTCATCCATATTTTGAGGCTATAACAATGATTTAAGGTATGTTAGGTTACTAATAATGTTCTTAATTATAAGTAGCTATACTACTATGCATTTTCACAAGTAAGAATACATATGGCACTATTCTTCATCATAGTCTTTCCCTATCACATGGCCTAATATGTTTAGAACATATGCACAATTAAATCAACCCAACGTCCACAAAACTCTAACGTCAAAATTAATAATTGAATGTATAAAATGTACTCCAAATTTCCCCAATACATGTTAAGAGGATTCTAACCTCAATATTCCTTATATAATGGCATAATAAAATCCATATTTATGCAACACTCTTACTATTGAAAATGTCATTTTCTAATGCATAAATTCCAAAATATAGCTTTTGTGACAAGACTACAAAATAATGCAACAAGTCTTAGGAAAATGAACACCACCTATTGTAGATGAACCATTGATGTTATATAAAGTATTTCATCTTTTATACCAACCTACACTTCCCATATTCTTCATTAATAATGCTTGATAAAAATTATGAATATGCCAAAATGGAATTTAGCTATATTTCGTTAGTTTTTACCATCTCCACTAGAATGCTTGCTTGAGGCTCATTGAGGCTCCAAATTTGGGTTTTCTAGTTGTTGAAGGTTACTTATAAAATTTCCTACCTAGTTAAACTTTTTTAATTCAATTTAAAAATCTCATATTGTAGCAAAATAATGCCAATTTTTCGATTTCCACTCTATGCAAATTAAGCTTAGGTGCTTAAAAAAAATTCCATGACACTTTAAAATGGATAAAAGAGAAAACCCAAACATGATATTTAAAGTGTCATAGGTTCTTTACAATACTCATTTGTCAATTTTATTCTAACCATTTGGTGGTGAATATTGCAAATATGCGAAGATGGCATTCATGGTGATTTCAACAATTTTTTGTGCCTTTTTCCAGCATGCTTCAAGAAAATGCACATCAAGGATGAAAATTTCATTCAAATGATGGATGTTAAATTTGGAAATTCCCCTCTCAAATAGAATGACATTTATGCATCATTATATTTTCATTTCTAGCCTTAAAATTAACAAGAGAGAAAACATTACACATTCATATGCTTATATTGGATAAAAAAATTAGCATCAAGTGCTCCAAAACAATGCATGTCAATCCTACTAAACTATCCCTATTTCAAGAATTAGTGTAAAAGGATGAGGTATTATAATTGTGGACAATACCTAGGAGCCATATTTTCTAGTTACCATCTCATATAACCTCATCATGCAATTGCTGACTAACTACGTAAATACATGCATTGAATCGACCACTCTATATTATAAGAGTTTTACTAATGGATATGAAATAGTAGGAATGTATTTGTTTAATCTGCACACATAATCCACGTGTTATGTTCTTCAATTTTTCTTTCTCATGCAAAATTTCTTCTCATCTAAAGAATATTCTATTTGTAACACCCTCCTCCCACATCTACCCAAGTAACTGCTAACTGGGGTAAACATGTGACGAGAAGTTCCTATGATATGATTCGACCTCATAAGTCACACTGAGGAAGTGGAACCAATGGAAGCACACCATAAAAACCTTCAACATGAGAAATAGGACTCCTAAGAACCATCCCAATCTTTTTGATAACCAACCCCTGAGTCCTACTGAGTTTTTAAGTTATTAAACCTCTAGACACTCCCATTTTATGGGCATACCAACGTCCAAAGAGCTATGGATGCTCCCACAAGCCTGCATGCCTGCATCCAGAGACTATTTCTAGTAGACCTATGCCATAGTCTGGGGAATTTAAGGCACTTTTCAAGCCTAGAATTCTAGCCACTGCCCAGAACTTGCGGTAGCTTCCGGAATCCATTAAACACATGATGACAAGACTAATAAACCAAAAAATAACTCCAAGACTAGGCCTAACCATCCCCAACTGGGACTGGCATTATGTCAAATAGGACATGAATGAAATCTACAGGTTTAAATAACAGATCTAAGCATAGGGGTCACATACTTAACTGATATTCGCTATGAGGCATTGTTTCCTTGTCACTTTAGCTACAGTTCCATCCATTAGGCCATAGAGACATTGTTCATTCATATAAAAGTAAAAACATGATGGGAGCCATACATAGCCACTGTCATAATACATATTCATAACCAAGACAATAACAACAGAAATACAAAGGATACAATAGCCATAGAATTGACATATAAACCAATATATTACTCATGAGATAACAAGGAGAAATAACCTCATATTAATGATGCAAATTCCAACCCGGTATGGGACTAAAACATTCCACCCGACCGTAGAATGGCTGAGCCAAATTTCTCTTCAGTGGTTCACCCCTGTGCCATATTCCAAGAATGAATGTGGGATCTCATAAAGACATTAACCAAAACCATCTAGGGCTTCCAGAGGCCAACCACCTCAACCCATCAAACAACGATTCCACCTCACAGTCGGACATCACAAGAATCATCATCATACTGGTCTACCCAAGCCTTCCAAGGCTCCAAAGCATTTGTTCCAATCCGGCTTCAAGACTAGTAACTCAACCTACGTCTATTGTTAGTCTCTAGAGCATTTTTCCAACCAAGGATTCAAGACTAGTAACTCAACCCAAAGCTTATATAGGGCTCTAGAGAATTTTTCCAAACAAGGCTCTAGGACTAGTAACTCAACCCACCAAGGGCTCCAAATCATTCTTCTAACCAAGGCTCCAGGACTAGTAACTCAACCCAAGTTGTTACAACTCTCTAGAGCATTTTTTCAACCAAGGCTCTAGGACTACTAACTCAACCCAAGTCATTATAGGGCTTCCAGAGTGTTTGTCCAACCAAGGCTCCAAGAACTAATAACTCAACTCAAGCTAAAGGAAACATGAGAACCGAGCAGAAAAGCAAAAAAAAAAATGAACCCACAACACCATGGGCTATCCAAGAAATGGAAAGGCTAGACAAATCCATTTTCAATACAGGAAATCCTCCATGTCCATGATAGATCATAACCAAGTAACCACATTCATGTGCCATGCATGCTGAAAATAGTGAGGAAAACATACATGCAACTCGGTACCTACAAGAAAAACATGTTGTAGCTGATGACCACGATGTCCTCTTACGCTTTCCTTCTCTTCATTTCCCTTCTTGCTCCAAAACTCCAAGTATGTCACACTCTCGAAGAGTGCTCTAATAAAACTCTACGTGTCCAAGACTATGAGAGAGAGAATAGAAGAGAGCTCCACCAAAACCTGTCAAAAGCTTGCCAACTGATCCTTAGAAACCATTTTATTAATTAGGCCTCTATTATCTTCATTTTCCATTATTTTCCTTCAATTTCCTCCTCACATGCAACCTATGGCCTTTCACCTTCATTTTCTCCTAATTTCCTTTATTTTCATAAATAAAATTCCAATTAGTGCCTCATACCTTTCCAAAGCCTTTACCATTTCCTTTGCCAATTTCCTTATCCATAATAAACTGAAAGGAACACCCACTAGGATGTTTTTCCCACCATTAAGCTTGGAATACGTGTCCCATGACTGTGGTCTTATATATTTTTACATGGATTTTTAATCAGGGTTGTTACAGAACCCTCCCCCTTGGGGGAACACCATCCTTGGTGTTCAATGACACCTATAACCAACAAGACCGTTGAAAACAAAACATACTGCCCATGGAGCTTTATAACATAGCTCGTTGCAGTATTTACAATGACCATTGTTGAAACATGACAATCATACTATTTACTGGAGATTTATAACACATCTCATTACGATATTTACAATATTGACCACATGTACTTAAGCACATTTGCTTCAACCAGCAAATAACCATATTGTCTATGGAGCTTTATAAATCCAACTCGATACAATATTTACAATAATACACACATATACACATATGCACATTTTCTCAACCAGCAAATAAAAGGATATGATTCCTGCATCCACAACAAGGGAATCTCGAGGCTCACACCTCCACCCTCAAAGTAATATTGTTAGCTCTGCTACTCAACGATCATTTTCTGAGGTCAGGAACAGGCTTGGTCTGCTCGATTATGCACAGGAGGACTCCACACAGGTCGCTATCTCCTTCATTCCCCTATCTTGCTTATCCTTCTTCGGTTATGTTCCCTCTATTTTTCCTATAAACTCTGTAAAATCGCCCTTTCAAACCTTAAGCCCCAAGCGCTTAACCCATGAACCCACACCCATACGACCCTCTGCGATCACACGACCCAACGCTTCCGCAACCCTTCGTCATCCTTTGATCACAGCCATTGATCATCCTGATCCAACAGTCCTCACCACCAAACCATTTTACCCCGCACGCTAAACCCCGTTTATTTCCCCATCGTCCGATCATTTTCCGCACGATCTGATGACATTCTCACCTCCCGCGCCCATAAGATGCCTGGACATTAACCCGTGGGGAAAGCGGTTTTCCGCCGATCCCATCTGCCACACGTCATCACCTGAATGGAATCACTGGCCTCTGTACGATTACGCTCACCTCCGAAAGAGGTGCGATATATACCGCTTACCGCCCATTGTATTGTCCCCGTTCATTATGGCCCGTGCTACTCTTCTGCCTGATAGCTATCGGATCTATCTGCCCACGATCCAACAGCTCACGGTTGTCCATTCCCATTTCCGCCCGACATCCTCTGCAAACCAATCTCCATCGTCCATCTGCACAATCCAACGGCTAGTGTATTCCCCATCCCGCTCATTCGTTCACCACGCAGTCTTCGTGTCCTCGACCTGTACCATGCTTCCAAAGGATGAGCATAACCAGTATCCAGTACCCGAGCAGTTACTCCTCAACAACTGCATTCAAGAGCAGTATGGCCGAAGGACGAGAAGGACATACCTTGAGCAGTTGAGTTCATTCAGCAGTTATGGAGCATTCTTTCATATGACATTCCACCTGCTCAAGAAGGACAGCAAAATATCAGAGAAGATCAAGTCCGTTCACCAAAGCAAGCAGATTGCAGCAGAGACCCATATTAGATAGTTGAAGCGGTTGGTGGTCCATTATGACCCTTCCACGCATAGAACAGCAACATTTTTGTAATCAAACTCTATATATACCTAGAATAGAGATGTGATGAGGGTTGATGGTTGTAGTTTTGATGTAAGGTTCAACTTCTAGAGATTGTAACTACTGTGATACTTGCAGTGTGTGGTCTTCATTTTCAGCTAATACAAGCTTCTTTTGTTGTTAATTGCTCACTTTCCATTTCTACTCTGTTCTAGGATGTGCCTGTTATGCATTTATTCATGTGCTCTTGATATTTAGCATTAGAGGGGCTGTCATCCCACCTCTGTGTTGAAGTCTAGTATGTAACATTGAATGTGTTATGCAGGTTTCTGTTTACTTAGTGCTAGAGAGCTGTCAACCTGTCTGTGCATTACGAAATAGATTTACAAACCTCTTTACGGGTTGCAGCTAGCCATCACAGGGTCCTGTGCATCTGCTGGTGTGGTCAGTATTCTCCATGTTCACCTAATCCTAAAAATGTGAGTAATTGGTGGTCTAAAGCCTTATAGTCTGGGGGTGTTCACCCATGTCTGTAGTTAAGCATATTAGAAGTGGTTATTTTGCTTGAATATGCATCATTCCTTCCATTCATCCATCTACAACATTTTATTGAGTTTGTAATGTTCCTGAGCATCTCCGAGATACAACCTAGGAGAGTTTCTTGGGGTGATAACATTGATTGGTGCCATTGTCGGGGAGAGGAGATTGAAGCTCAACTTCCCTGGGAGAACAACACAGTTCCAGATTTTGATGATAGACAAGGTCTGGGCACATTTCTGGTTGTAATCATCTATCTGGCAACTCCACTGGAAGAAGACCAACCTTTGGCGACTCCACATTACAGTCCTGGCTCAGTTTGTGAGGCATGCTCGGAGAAATCTTCAGAAATCACCAGCTGACCTAGTGCCCGATCCTGAGAAGATCGTTAAGCACAAGAAAACATCGTAGAAAGGAGAATTAGGATCAGGTAAGCCTTGAAAGTCCCATGTATCTCTGCTAGTGAAGAAATCACCTTCAGAGATTCATAAAGGTCCTGTTCATTCATTTCCCTTTCGGATTTCAGTCCAAAGAAAGCATCCATGTTGTCCATCATGTTCCTCTGTCTCTATTATCCATTTCATTGATCCATACTTCTCAATCTACCAGTATCCTTTCATATACCCCAGTCATGGCAGGTCAGCAAGCTCTTACAAAGATAGAAAGAATCATTGCTACTAGGTATGGACCCTTGGTCTTGCCCGTCCCTTTAAATGCCATGCCTGCAGGAGATTATATGTAATGTATGCCTAAGTTTACTCGTACAGAAGGAGTAACAGCTGAAGAGCATCTAGATTCCTTTTATAACTATGCTGATAATCTAGATATTAATGAAGTTGATATATGGATGAGGGTTTTTGTCCAAAGCCTAGATGGGGAATCTAGGAAATGGTTCAGAGAATTAGCCCCTAGGTCTATAGCAGATATTGAGGCCTTAGATGATGTGTTCCTAAAGCACTAGGGTGGAAATAAAGATATGCTCTATTATCATACTGAATTCGGGAACTTGCAGAGGGAGAGTGGTGAGCTACTGTCTGATTTCAACATCAGATTCAACCATATGTATTGTAGAATACCAGCTAAAGTAAAACCTACCCCTACTTCTACTATGATCACTTATGCCAGTGCCTTTGATTCTCAGTTTTTCCTACTGTTAAGAGAAATAAGATGTTCTTCTTTGGCTGATATGCAAGATGCAGCTTTTGAAGTAGAATCAAACATCATGGCTGCAGAAAGACTCGAAGGGGATGCTGATAGGAGAAGTCAGAGATGAGATCTCTCATCATCCTCAGATCTTAAGATCGATAAATTAGCCAGGATAATAGAGTTATTAGCCTCTAAAGTTTCCAGATTAGAGGCTGAGCAGTATTCTGAGGAAGCAAAAGCTCCTTGTTCCTTTACTCTTCCAAATCCATATCTACATAGAGGAACACAGGAGCAGCTGCAGATTTTGCAGGGAAATAAAGATGAAAATGAAGATCAAAGGGTGAAGACCATTTTTCAAAATATAGTCATGGAAGAAGAGCAGTTTGAAGAGGAGGAAGTCCATGGTTTGTAAAATAAGGGTAGTGCCCCTTTCTTAACAAGAGCTGCATATGAAGAAGCATTATCCAGAGGCACTGCTCATGAGTTTGTTGTACCTGCAAAACAACAAGCTTATCAGCAACAGTAGCTAGCATCAGACCTCACCATCCTTGAAGAGCCTAAAGCTAGCCCAGCTTCCCATGACTATGCAGATCTGCAAAGTGACCAGCCTGCTGATATCCCCAGCCCAATGATCAAAAAGGGAGAGGAAAGCTCCCTATCATCTTATGCTTCTCTGGCTGTTCCAGTGACAATCCCTCATAGTTGCCTCCTGGGCACTAAAGCAGAACATGATTCAAAGCCCAAGGCTAATACTGATCACCTCAGTCTTGATATTCTGAAGCCTGCCCAGGTGGCCTTCACGCAACTTGAAGGGGTAGTTCGTCAGGTCACAGAGGAAGAGGATGCACAGTCTTGGGACTCCTTCGATGCAGACTGTTCTAAGAAAGATGCAGGGGCAGATGATGTCTTTGTGTCCTCCACACATGGATACATTGGTACACCATTTATATTAATTGTGTAGGCCACAAATGACACAGACAAGTACACAACAACCGTTGTTATTCAGCAGGTGTACAAAGGCTCCCATGAAGAACATCCAAGGATGAGAGCACACAGAGAGGGGGTGAAGTATAATCCAACTCTACCTAATAAGCTCAAATGCCCCAAACTGTTTGAGGTAGAAGATCAAATAAATCCAATTTTGCAAGTTTTTTATGAACCGGCCAACAGGCAACAATTTTGATGGCCCAGTAAATGGGCAGTTTTTAAAGATTTAGGTTATTTGAGGTTTTCAAGCCTTGATATGGTAGATGTGTTCTTTAGTGTAGACTTAATTTGACTCCATGCCCAATAGATACTAGGCAATGTTTTTAAGCTTGTTTTGTATGAAGGCATTGGTCTGCAGTTCTTGAGACCTCACATGGAGGATCTCATCCCCAGAAGGAGCCAGTGTTAGCTCTTCTACTCAGCGATCATTTTCTGAGGTTAAGAACAGGCTTGGTCTGCTTGATTATGCATAGGAGGACTCCACACAATTCGCTATCTCCTTCCTTCCCCTATCCCACTTATCCTTCTTCAGTTCTGTTCCCTTTGTTTTTCCTATAAACTCTGTAAAATCGCCCTTTCAAACCTTAAGCCCCGGGCGCTTAACCCATGAACCCGTGCCCATATGACCCTCCGTGATCACACGACCCCGCGCTTCCGCAACCCTTCATCATCCTTTGATCGCAGCCGTTGATCATCCTGATCCAACGATCCCCGTCGCCAAAACCTTTTTCCCCTGCGCGCTAAACCCTGTTTATTTCCCCGCCATCCAATCGTTTGTTGCGCAATCCAATGGAATTCGCACCTCCCACGCCCGTAAGATGCCCACACATTAACCCACATGGAAAGCGGTTTTCTGCCAGTCCCATCTGCCACACGTCATCACCTGAATGGAATCACTGGCCTCTGTACGATTACCGCTCGCCTCTGAAAGTGGCGCAATATATACCACTTACCGCCCATCATACCATCCCCACTTGTTATCGCCCATGCTACTCTTCCACCTGATAGTCGTCCGATCTGTCTGCCCATGATCCAACGACTCGCGGTTGTCCATTCCCGTTTCCACCTGATATCCTCTACAAACTGATCTCTGTTGTCCATCTGCGCGATCCAACAGCTAATGTATTCCCTGTCCCGCTCATTCGTTCGTCATGCAGTCTTCTCATCCTCGACCTGTACCATGCTTCCAAAGGACGAGCATAACCAGTATCCAGTACCCAAGCAGTTACTCCTCAACAATTGCATTCAAGAGTAGTATGGTCGAAGGACGAGAAGGACATACCTCGAGCAGTTGAGTTCGTTTAGCAGTTATGGAGCATTCTTTCATACAACATTCCACCTGCTCAAGAAGGACAGCAAAATATCAGAGAAGATCAAGTCCGTTCACCAAGCAAGCAGATTGCAGCAGAGACCCATATTAGATACTTGAAGCGGTTGGTGGTCCATTATGACCCCTCCACGCATAGAACAACAGCATTTTTGTAATCAAACTCTATATATACCTGGAACAAAGATGTGATGAGGGTTGATGGTTGTAGTTTTGATGTAAGGTTCAACTTCTGGAGACTATAACTACTGTGATACTTGCAGCATTTGGTCTTCATTTTCAGCTAATACAAGCTTCTTTTGTTGTTAATTGGTCACTTTCCATTTCTACTCTATTCTAGGTTGTGTCTGTTATGCATTTATTCATGTGCTCTTGATATTTAGCATTAGAGGGGCTGTCATCCCACCTCTGTGTTGAAGTCTACTATGTACCATTGAATGTGTTATGCAGGTTTCTGTTTACTTAGTGCTAAAGAGATGTCATCATGTCTATGCATTAGGAAATAGATTTGCAGACCTCTTTACTGGTTGTAGCCGGCCATCACAAGGTCCTGTGCATCTGCTAGTGTGATTAGTATTCTCCATGTTCACCTAATCCTCAAACTGTGAGTAATTGGTGGTCTAAAACCTTATAGTCTGGGGGTGTTCACCCATGTCTAGAGTTAAGCATAGTAGAAGTGGTTATCTGGCTTGAATATGCATCATTCCTTCCATTCATCCATCTCCAACATTTTTTTGAGTTTGTAATGTTCCCAAGCATCTCCAAGATACAACCTAGGAGAGTTTCTTGGGGTGATAACAAATACCAGGATTCATCTCCTTCCTAGGAAGTCCAAAATCCACTGCAAATTCAAATTTTCATCCAATTTCCATCACTATAATCCTATGCCACTTGTCCTCATAGTGAACAGTTACCGAATCATTGTTTTGGGGCACACTCCCAATGTGCATTTGATTCCATCTGGAAATGCTAATGACCAAAACAATTATATCCCCTACCTTCCCTTCTCTGCTACATAGTCCCTTGGGCAATCCGATCACCCCCTTCCATTCAGTCACACACCTTCCAAGTTCCATTGGCACCCCCATCCTGGGTAGTCCATCCCTTGGAAAGGATTCCTCACATTGGAAGATACAAAAACCAAGGCATATCTCTGCCTCAAACCATCATATCGGTCATAGCATGCTAATGGAAATCAATGGACACTATTGGGTACCAATGCCCCACAATGGCCCTGCTCCTGAATACTTTACCAACATACTGTTGCATGTTCCAATTGCTTTTACTAATGTTCTTAATTCTTGCAGTCAATTTCAACCACCCAACCAGGCATGCTCACGCACTCCTGTACCAAGCACATAATTTCCATTAGATTTAAAATAAATTGCAATAAATTCACATCATACCTCATTGGTAGCTCGTCAATAAGTTACACTTGCAATCCTATTTACTTCCTGTCACAACAAGTCAAAATAGCATCTTTGACCAAATCATCATGTATAAATATATCACATTAGCTTATCTCAAAACACAACCATCATAGATCAAAATCATAAATCACATGTAACCATCATAAACCAGAATCATAAATCACATGTAATCATCATAGACCAGAATCATAAATCACATGCATAATAAAATTGAAATAAAATACTGATACTTATCCTTTAATCAATCCTTAGCTTATACCTTTATCCTTATTCCATACGCTCATTAGACCGTTGCCACACCCTACAACACCCAGTGCCTTCTTCTCAACCATGTGCACATACACATAGTGTGCATCACACACATACAACACACACGATATACAACACCATGCAATACATGCACCTACACCTAACATACAACTCATACACCTACACCCAATGTACAACGCAACACATACATATACCTACACCCAGTTTACGACACAACAAATACATACATACACCTACATCTGGTGTATGACACAACACATATACGTACACAGAGTACAACACAATGAATACATGTGTCACAATACCATGACTACACAATGCACATATGTAGTGCCACATGTACACAACACAACATGTATGACATGCACATAATACCACATGTACACCAACACCATATGTACAACATGTACACAATATTGTCTATACACAACACCACCTGCACAATGTGTAAACAACATCACATGTATACGTCACCACCTACACAATGTGTACACAACACCACATGTACACTGCACCACATGTACAACATGTACACAATACCACATGTACATAGTAACACACACACGACATGTACACGACACCACATGTACACAGCGTCACATGCACGACATGTACACAGCACCACCTACACATAGCACCACTTGTACAACATGTACACGACACCACATGCACATAGCACCACTTATACAATCATGCACACAACACCATATGTACATAGCACCACATGTACAACACACACGCAACACCATATGTACATAGCACTTCATATCCAACATGTACATAGCATCATCTTTACACAACACTGCATATCCAACATGCGCACAACACTATATGCACAAAATGCTGCATATCCAACATGTGCATAGCACCATCTATGCCCAACACTTCATATGCAATATTCACACAACAATATTTGTACCACCCTATACATAACATTTCATAACATGTACACACACTATATATACACACAACACCGCATGCACAGAACATAACAAATGCAACATGTACAACATACACAACATATGCACAACAATAGTACCACACATCCAAAACCACATTGTCTCTACTAGACAACCTTGCTTCTAGTGCCTCTCCACCATCCATGCTTATCCTAGCATGTCTCGAATCTCACTGCTTTCATTTAACTGATGTATCCCTCATAGTATCTGTCATAACATAAACATAGGCATAATACAAGAATTCAATATCAATTCATATCCACATGATACTGACCTCGTATATTTTTCACTACTCTCCCCACTTGATTCCTCATGAACTAGGAACCTCGTCATGCCATTCACCTGCATAAGCAATCATTCCTCCACCAGAACGATACTTGAAAACCCTATCAGACAACGACATAGATACATAGATACATAGATACATGGATACATAGACATAAACGTTAACATAAAACCATCATGATCCTGTCAGACAATGACATACCTACACACATATATACATATAGACATTAGCCTTAAACAACCATGATCCATGACGACCCTGTCAGAAACAACATACATACATGTATACATATATAAACATAGGCATAATCATGATCATAACATAATTACCATATAGCATAAGTTCAAGGTTAATATAACTCCCTTTATCTATGCACACCATGCACAACATTGAGAAAAATTGTTCCCAACATAGCCAAGGCATTTGATGCCTCATATTCATTTACTTCACCTTTCCTATTACATTTCTCATGACTATCCTGCCATTGTCTATTTACCCCAATGGTCCCAACCAATCCAACTGATTGTCATATTCTTACCTTCAACTTCCCTTACTCATACACTGAGCTTCATTCAGGTCTCACATTACCTGCTAGGTTTAATTCAACTCTCCCTAAGCTCCATTAACTTTCCTCTTTTCCCAACCAATTCTCAAGAATCAAAACATAAAAGGAAAGAACAAGAAGCAAACAAGATAAAACCATGAAAACCAATTGCAATGCAACATCACAAACAAAGTGGCAAGGCCTTGCAAAAGACATAAATAAAACTGTGAATCAAGCTCAACAAATCACAAAAGACCAAAATCACAAGACTAACAATAAACACCATAACTCAATCCCATGGTTCCCAAGGAAAGCTCAACTTAAGCCTTTTTTAAAATTTCATGGCAACCTCGCTTGTTATGCGATCCCTAAATCATACTACCATAAATGCATAACTGTTAGTGTATAAATAAACATAACAATACACTAGTTACCTTACCTTGTTGTGTCAAGAACATTGCTTGCAACTGAGCACATCCATGCCATCTTTCAAGGGACTCCAATTCCCTTGACATATATACTTGTAACTAAAGACTAGCTAATGTACTTGTCAAGTACATGTTCATGAATCTAGCACATATCCACATAATGACACACAAAATCAAGGTTAAGAATACTTCATGTATGCAAAAAACTCATTTGTTTGGAATTAGGGTTTCCAAACATAGCCAAAGGAATTATTTCCCAATTCCTTTCTTTTACCTTTTTACCTTGCTACAATTGAGTCTTACTACATACTATCACATCACCTAGCTATTAGTTATATGAACAAATCAACTATTACCTTGTCATGCTAATACCAAGCATGTTACCTTACAACTGCTCACACATGCCAACTACATGTTCCAAAAAACAAGACAATCCTATCTATCAATTTGAAATCAACCTTTACTAAGACAAACAATCATGTCATAATTCATAGTCAACTCATAGTCATTAGACATAATGCTACAACTATCACCTACTTACACTCAAGTACATATTAGTTGTCTCAAAACATATGTATTAGTACAACCATCTTAAAAAAGATCATTTCAGAATAAATATTACATATACATACTCATATCATTCAAGTAATCAAACAACCAGACACCAAATAGACGACATAATAGACACCAAATACTCAAACACCAAGTAAGTGACATAGTCAAACATTAAAAAACCAAATAAACAACATAAGAAAACTCATACCTTAATTTATCTCAAGGGAGACTATCTTCTCTACACAGCAATCTAGATTAGCACGATATAAATTCACAACATATCAACTCAACATAAATAAGATCATGATATCCATAACAATAACTAGCTAACACACTGACATCATAAACTCATAAAGAATTGTCATTCATGCATAACAATCACATCTACACAGTCAGTCTAGATTAGTATGACATAATATCACAAATATTAACTCATACCTAAATGTCATAACTTTAACCATTTGCATAGACCAATCCAAATTAGTACAATACATATAGCATCAAGATATTAATGTTGTAACCCTAACCCTCAAGTTAACTAACATATAACAACAATAATATATCATGCTCATCAACAACATATAACCTAATCATCAAGTTATCTATCCTATAATAACAACAATTTAACCTATAACATACTCATCAATATCATATAACATAATCAGTAAGTTATCTAACCTAAAACAACAATAGCAATGCATATAACCACATGTTACTATCATTCATGAATATCCAACACATGTGTATATGGCTACACTAATCAACTATCATTTATCATACTTGTAACCATAACAAAAATGAAATGAAAGGCATACACATAAACATAATTCATATAACAATCCTTAACCTACATACCCGCATGCCCAACATACAAACCTGTATGACGACATGCTCTTGCCTCGAGGTCCAATGCTGCAACTTCACTTTGATGGTCTACATGTCCTACTCTATCTCATTTAACACATTAGCATTATAACATACCAATATCATCATGATGACCTAATTGCATACAATGATCTCACAATGCATGCAGAACAACATATAGACACCGACAAGCATAAAAAATGCATATACAACCATACACTCATGACGACACATTCCACAACAACACCATCAACCTTTGCATGGTGACATAACTACAACCATGATCAACACCAGGCAAGTGCAACAAGCAAATGGAATGCAAGCATAAATAAAACATATGCAACTGACATGAGTGCACGACCAACATACCACCCATCTAGTTCGAGGGGTTAACCATGCTCTGATACCACTCTGTAACACCTTCCTCCCACATCTACCCAAGTAATCAGCCAATTTGGGTAAACATGTGACGAGAAGTTACTATGATATGATTCAACCTCCTAATTCATATTGAGGAAGTGGAACCGGCAGAAACACACCATATAGACCTTCAACATCAACAATAGAACTCCTAAGAACCATCCCAACCTTTCTACTAACCAGCCCCTGAGTCCTACTGTGTTTTTAAGCTATTAAACCTTTGGATGCTCCCATGCTATGGGCATGCCAACATCTAGAGAGCTCTAGATGGTGGGCTCCAGTATTGTAGCAATAATGCTACAACTCCTGGAACTCCCTTCTTTAATTTTATCAACCCGGTAGTTCGTAACAAACTTGGAAGCGACGATGCTGTATGCACAAGTACTAGCTCTTGCCGCAGCTGTCACTTGGTCAGCTGGCACAAGTCCGCTAGGAGCTTAAGCCAACTTCTATGAGCTCTTAGAAGAAGCTTTCTAATTGATGGATGAAAGCTAACTCAAAGGAAGCTAATCTACTTGCGGAAAGAAACTGAAAGCAAAAAAAAGTAACGCAAACCCTAGCAAACCCTAATTCTACCAGCTAGTCCTACTGATGCAAAGGAGAGAATGAAAACTATTAAAATAGATGCCATTACTTCTATGAAGGTGAAATGCATGTGTCTAGACTACCTTTATTTGAAGAAAACATCTTTTTGTATTTTTGAATCACTTATTAGAATTATCATGCATGTGCTTTTAACTAGCTTTTGACTGTGCAGAGGTGGATCAAGGAGGAGAAATGCTTGGAAAAGGTTGGGAAGGTTCCGAGAGGGTCTAAGGGGTCCCTAACACCCTTCCAGAGAGTCTCACAAAGTTTGGCTACCAAGAAACCGTGTTTATGAGCTTCTACAGGAAGCCTGCAGGGGTTCTACAAGATGTTCAGGATTTCTACAGGATGTTCTGTAATTCTTCTACAGGATGTTTCGAAATGGGATTTTGGAGCATGGATGGAGGGAAAAAGATGGAGGAATGAGTATGGAGGTGAAATAGGGGTGTGAAGAGGTCTAGGACTTGGAGGATGGAGTTGAGGAGAAGGTGTGGATGGCTGGACTTGTTCCAAGAAGACTGAAGTAATGTTGCACAAAAGGTAGGGTTATGAGGGCAGTATGGCAACGTGAGGCAAGAAACCAAGTTAGGAGATGGAGAAGATGGGTTTGAGGGAGTCTGGGTAGACAGAGAAGTGGTACAGGCGCTCTGCAATTTGTGTTTCCAACTGAACCAACAAAGACATGAAAGAAAACAAAGATCTAGTTATGCTACCCTAATATGATCTAGCTAACAGTAACAAGAATGGACAGCAGCTTTATTTGCAAGGAAACCATGTATATTAACTATGCAATGAAACATTCAAAGATCTGAACATGTAACCAACTTCTGCAAATGAAAACCAAACACTAATGATTGCATGGCAAAGCAAAGTCAGTGTTTTTGTGGGCAGCAAAGTCATCCTAGTCACAACTCCTGATCCCACTGAGGGAGAGGTGAAACCACAGATGTTTGTTGGCCCTTTTCTTGAAGCTTTTTCTGTTAACAACCTATCAACTAAATCTAAGTATGAAAGCTATTTTACTCATAAAAAAAACAAGATTTAGATCTAAATAACGAATTTTATTCTAAGAATGCAGCAAAAACACATAAAGATAATCAAAGGAGGTATTGGGTGCTTGAGATGGGCCCAACCCCAAGAGCTACAGCCTCCTAAGAGAGATTTAGAGCTGGTGCAAAGCTGGATTCTTCTTTATTGAGAAAGAAATGAAGAGTTACATCAAAACTGTCCACAAGGAGAACTTGAAAATGAGCTGACAGCAAAACTAATCTATTGCCTAAAAATCGAACTACAAAATGACTACAACAAGACTATGAAATGACTAACTACCAGATACAAAATTATTAACCACTAGCTAACCAAAATGAGGCCCTAAGCCTTCTTATTTATACAAATTGAGGACCCAACAGTCCTCCTAAACTTTAGGGACTCGGCTGCCCAAAACTTGTAGTTAACAGCAGTCTTACTTGACTTGCTTGGCTGCCCTTGTGCTAATTGATTCAGTGGCCCTTGAACTCCGAGCTGATGGTGGATAATTCGAGGTAAGGGCCCATAAATGAAGGGGACACCTTCCTACAAATCCTCTCCCTTGTTCTCCCACGAATTTGGCTGCCAAGTGCTCATTAAGACCTTCAAATTTGTCTCCAAGTTGACCAAAAAGGCTACACAAAGCACCCATTAGACTTGTTGGCATAATGACTAACCAAATTCACTCTATTAGCATAAATATAATCAAAAACATGCAATAAACTAATGAGAATGGTGGATTAAGTCAAATTAGGAGGTTGAATGAGCCCAAATAATTATCCATTTTTGGGGTTCATCATCACCCCCCTACTGAAAGTGTTGCTCATCCTCTGAGCAACCAATCTCTCTCCTCATCTTTGATGGCTCTGGTGGCCTCCTTGTCATGCCAAGCTTCAAATCCCTCCGATTTCTCCTTTTTCTGCCCCTTTTCCAAACTTCCTGTAGAAAGTCCTGTAGTTGAGTTCTGGCTACCTGTAGAAATAGACAGCACCACTATATCCTGCTTGGCTGTGGGTGATTTTCCTTTCAGCTTGGCTGTGGCTATCCTAGACTCAAGCTTGTAATATCCCATCCCGGGGTAAATCACAAACCATTTCGGGATAGAGCACATAGACACGATCAAAACTACTCAAGAATCTGTTAAGCGGGGAACGATAAAACCTCATCTGCTGCAATTTTAGACCATCAACAGCCCATACTGTAACTCCTTGGCCCTATTTGCAAGACTGTCAGCTTCAGTGTTTTCTTCTCTGTAGATATGTGAGGAACTGCTGTCATTAGCCATCCTTATTGCATCCGGAAGCAGTAGGTTCTGATTATTGTATATCCTCCCCTCATCCATTCCATCAACGGTTCTGAGTCCTTAAAGAATCGCATATCGTCCACCTGCCTCTCCTTTGTGACTGCCAAAAGAACAAAGACGGCCCTAACCTCTTTCCAGTTATTCATGTCAATTAGATGATGAACAAAGTTCAAATCCTTGCTTAAAACTTGAGCAATGGCAACAGTCCCTATTGTTGCTTCCACCTCAGAAATGACTCTCCACCAATTTTCGAGCCAACCCTTATAAGCATTCTCATTGTAGCTCCTATTTTCCTTTACCATGGCACCAAAACTTGATGCTTGGGGCTGAATAGCATGACCACAGACAACCGTATTAACTCTCAATCAGTAAGGCAGCTCTTTGATAATGTCCTCTTAGAATATGATAGACCAAGCCATCTGCCACCAAAGACAGGTACCAATCTTCATAACTTTTCGACTGACAGCTACACCTTGTTTGAGTCCATCTGTTCATTTTTCACTGCAGCGCACAGGACCTTGCAAACATTTTCAACTGAGAAAAGATCTTACAGGCTCAGATAAAAAAGTGAAAAATGACTCCTCCATACTTCACCTTGCAATCTTGAACATTTCCTAATGCCAATCACAACACATGCCAACGATAGGTACCAACATTGCAAGTTTGGACTGAAGTCTACAACTTACTTTAGTCCATCTGTAATTTTCAGGCACCACTGATCTCAAATTTTGCAAATGACCTTGATACCTTGCAGCAAGCTTTAAAATGCCATCACTTAAAGGATGTCCCATGAGTACTTGTTCATTTTTCACTTTGTTGCACAGGTACTTGTAAAAAAATGTCAAAGCACACAGAGAATGCAGCATGCACGGATTGAAGCAGTTGAGAATTGGTGGTCTTTTTGGGATAACAAGAGACACCTTTAGAAGTTGAATTACCTTTTCGATGGTGGTTTACAGTGGAAGAGATTGTTACTAAAACCAATTCTTATCCTAAAGCTTGCAAATATTCAGTTTCATATGATGATGACAGTAGACTGGATGATGGAAGGCTTGTTTATGACTGCACCACAGAAAGTAGCCAAAACAAAAAGATCAGAGTTGCAGAGTCTCAGGGTTGTATGTTTTGCATTGGTTGTTGTCAATAACGTGGAAAAATTAATCAGCGGATGGTGAGAGTCAGCCGAGCATTTTTAATTGAGGCGTGATTTGTGGTGAGGTGGCAGAGACGTGCGCTGGCCCATGCAAACTATAGTGCTATCATGAATTGCATGTTCTACTTATTAACTGTATGTTTTCTTCTTGATCAGTTGCACTGGAGTTCAACAAATCTACCACTAACTGTGTTTTTCAACTTCCACGTAAATGACTTATCCATGCATGCTGCGTGATTTTTGCCTTGATGAGTGCAATCGAATATGGCTAGCTTCCTGGCTGAATCCCCCCATCTCATTCGTTCATGCAATGCTTAGATTAGACTCATGCAATAGAGGAACAAGGTTTAGTCACGTACCTGAAGTAAAATGGCTGTTGTGAAGCGCCTTTTGCTGCTGCATGCTTGGATCCTTTGGTTGCATGAGGGCTTGGCTGATGATTTTTCGTTGTTTTTTCTTGTGCAGGTGTCCTCTGGCTGGATGCATGCTTCAGGAGTTCATTTCCACGCTCAGATCTGCACCTTCAGGCTGCTGCTGCTGCATTTTCACAGAACCAAAACTTGTTTTTGCCATTGCTCCCAAACGGTAGATCAGATCAATCTGAAAATTGCTAAGCATGTTCCTATCATCATTATGCACCTACCATAGAAAAATCGTGATCAATGGATGCACGGATTTCGAGAAAAATGGAAAATGGCTGAAGATTTCAGAGATCGATTTCTCAGAAACCGTGCATCGGAATCGGCTGAAACTGCTTGGGTAGGCTACTATCACCCATATGCATATCCCCATGAAACAGGTTTTGAAACGGATGCACGGATATGGAGAAAATGCAAAAATGGCTGATGGTGATGGAGGTTGATTTCTTGGAAACCGTGCACCGGAATTGGCTGAAACTGCTCAGGCATGTTGCCATCTCCCTTGTACAATTCCCCATAAAACGGTTTTTCAAATGGATGCATGGTTTTCAAGTTAGGGCAAAAACAAATTCTACTCTAGGTATTTTCTCTTCAAAGCATTTTGCAAATTCTTGCATGGAAAGGAAAACTGAGCTTGGGCTGTGATGTAGGTATGGAGATGATGGAGGAGGAGTTTGAAGATTGCAGGAGGACTTTTGAACCCTTGAGGAAGCTACCATGTTCGCCAAACCGCCTTTTTGAAATCCATGTCTAGTTTCCCACAATTTCTACAGGAACTTCCTGTAGAAGCATAATGAAGAAGCACAAGGAGGTGGAAAAGATGATGGAAAAGGGTGAGGAATGGGAACATGGATGCTTGCAGGCATAACCAAGGATTCCAAGCTTTAGATCCCCTTCCAACATTGAACCTGGCTCGCTTGAAGGTTCTACAGGATGTTTCCTGTAGAAATATAGAACCTCCTCTAGAAGGCACAAAAACTCCTTTGTCTTTGTTTTGAGTGATCCTCCTGACCTGCAATGTCATTGCTGCAACCTGAAATTATTCAATGGAAATTAGATTTATTTTTCTTTTTCTTTTTCTCTTTTTTTTTTGAAAAACAACTAGGGCGCCTCATGGAGGTTTTCACCCTAATTGCCTGCCCTGGGCGCCTCCAAGGGAGGTTTTCACCCAGAGATCTTATTCTCTTTTCTCTTTTTTCCAACCCATTGACTGCCTCATGGAGGTTTTCAATCAATGATCCAATCTAAGGCGCCTCCGAGGAGGTTTTCACCTTAGATTTCTATTTTTCTCTTTTTTCATTTTTTTCTTTTTCTTTTTTCTCTTTTTTTCTTTTTTCTTTTCTTTTTTCTACCCTACCCTACTTGAAAAACAAAATCATTCTCAAGTATAAGAATACTTCCAATGGAGCCATGTGCACATCAAGATTAGAGACAAAATGATGTGGAGGCTCGAAATGCATGCTTGGATAGGTATCCAGATCTCAGAGACCAAATGATCTGACCTTGAAGGGATCAAACATAGCTGAGGAAGAGAGTACTGCTGCAACTTAGTGACTGTCTGGAACCATGTCTCAATATAGCTTTGATATCCTTGGTCCTTTTGCTGATCTGGATCATTCTTCATGTCACCTTCTATCATGACTTTCTCATCTTCCTCTTTTTGCTGATCTTTCTCTTGAGTACATGGAGGATTTGATGGTAACCATGAGGGAGCTCTCTCGATCTCTGATTTTGATCTCTTCTCTTCATCAAGTGCAGCCCATGGTTCTTTGATCTCCTCTTTGGAATCTTCTTTTTCCTTTGGTCCTTCAATGTTGTCAATATAATCTCTATTTTGCAACACTCTTCCTGAGCTTTGATGAACATCATTGAGCTCAAGAGGAGTCATTTGCACATGTGCCTCAACTTTGCAATTGGGTTGAGCTACTCCATTGTATGGCTTTGGAAATGGTACAGGTAGTTGAGTGGAGGTGTGAAATTGAGATGGAGATGGATGACATTGTGGTTGGGTAGGCATTTGGGGTTGCCTCGGTGGAGGAGGAGGCGATGGTTGTGGATGAGCAGGTGGTGGAGGAAAATAAGCAGGAGGAGTGTTGTATTGGGGCCTCCACCCCTGATAAGGTGCATTCCACTGAGGTTGAGGCTGAGCATAAGAGTGAAACGAATGAGCAATTGGTTGGGCATAATATGGATTTGTGAAGGAACAAGGAGGGGGTGTGAACCAGGAAGGATGAGTAGGGGGACCCCAAGAAGGCATGAAAGTGGCTTGATAGGGGTCATAATAGGTCTCGGATGTCCCTTGCAGATCCTGCTGATAAGATCTGGGTTCATGTGGCCTCCTTTGGTTCATATAATAGAGTGATTCAGTGGCTCCTTTGGCTCTTTGATATGCAGCTTTGATTATGGGTAAGGAAGGGCACTGATCTGTAGGATGGTATTCTTCACATACAAAACACACTTCTATGGAGTACAATGGACATTCGTTCCTAGGATGCTTTCTAGTGCACCTAGGACAAAAAATGGCCAAAGCCCTCTTGGCTTCTTCTTGCTTCTTTTGGATCCGCAAGGTATCCAGTTGCATGGCAAGAAACTGCCTCATATAACTCTTGAAATCTTCGATCTGATTTTCAAATTCGTCTTTGGACAAGGTGCTGCTCCCAACATATCTGCTTGTAGCCATTTGCTCCAGAGGAATGGTTTCTTCTTCTTCTTCCCTTGAGGTTCTTTAAATATGTCTTGCTGTCCACCTAAGGGTTCTTTAATCACAGCCATCGAAGAAGAGAGAATGTTGGCTGTGTGAAGCAGTGGGGGTGTTGTGTATCATTTTTCTAACTTATCTCTACTCCTACAAGGCATGAAATGAAATCTTTTTGGTTGATTTTTGCTTTTTTTCTACTTCTACCTGCAAAACTAAAATAGATTGAACTACAACTAACTATCTTGCTAAAATGAAAATGCGGAATTGAAATGAAAGCAGGAAATGACTAATCTATTTTGCTCAAATGAAATTGCAGGAATGAAATGCTAGGCTACGCTTGCAGAATTGAAATGCTAATCTACGCTTGCAGAAATGAAATTGCAGAATTGAAATGCTAATCTATGAAAGCGGGAAATGCTAATCTACTTTTGCATAAACGAAATTGCATAATGGAAATGAAATAAACTACTTAGCAGAAGATTGTAGTGGAAAATAGAAGAAAAGCGGCAATCACCAATACTTTGACGCTTCCCCGGCAACGGCGCCAAAAAGATGGTGGGCTCCAATATTGTAGCAATAATGCTACAACTCCTGGAACTCCCTTCTTTAATTTTATCAACCCAGTAGTTCGTAACAAACTTGGAAGCGACGGTGCTGTATGCACAAGTACTAGCTCTTGCCGCAGCTGTCACTTGGTCAGCTGGCACAAGTCCGCTAGGAGCTTGAGCCAACTTCTATGAGCTCTTAGAAGAAGCTTTTTAATTGATGGATGAAAGCTAACTCAAAGGAAGCTAATCTACTTGCGGAAAGAAACTGAAAGCAAAAAAAGTAACGCAAACCCTAGCAAACCCTAATTCTACCAGCTAGTCCTACTGATGCAAAGGAGAGAATGCAAACTATTAAAAGAGATGCCATTACTTCTATGAAGGTGAAATGCATGTGTCTAGACTACCTTTATCTGAAGAAAACATCTTTTTGTATTTTTGAATCAATTATTAGAATTATCATGCATGTGCTTTTAACTAGCTTTTGACTGTGCAGAGGTGGATCAAGGAGGAGAAATGCTTGGGAAAGGTTGGGAAGGTTCAGAGAGGGTCTAAGGGGTCCCTAACACCCTTCCAGAGAGTCTCACAAAGTTTGGATACCAAGAAACCGTGTTTATGAGCTTCTACAGGAAGTCTGCAGGGGTTCTACAGGATGTTCAGGATTTCTACAGGATGTTCTGTAATTCTTCTACAGGATGTTTCGAAATGGGATTTTGGAGCATGGATGGAGGGAAAAAGATGGAGGAATGAGTATGGAGGTGAAATAGGGGTGTGAAGAGGTCTAGGACTTGGAGGATGGAGTTGAGGAGAAGGTGTGGATGGCTGGACTTGTTCCAAGAAGACTGAAGTAATGTTGCACAAAAGGTAGGGTTATGAGGGCAGTATGGCAACGTGAGGCAAGAAACCAAGTTAGGAGATGGAGAAGATGGGTTTGAGGGAGTCTGGGTAGACAGAGAAGTGGTACAGGCGCTCTGCAATTTGTGTTTCCAACTGAACCAACAAAGACATGCAAGAAAACAAAGATCTAGTTATGCTACCCTAATATGATCTAGCTAACAGTAACAAGAATGGACAGCAGCTTTATTTGCAAGGAAACCATGTATATTAACTATGCAATGAAACATTCAAAGATCTGAACATGTAACCAACTTCTGCAAATGAAAACCAAACACTAATGATTGCATGGCAAAGCAAAGTCAGTGTTTTTGTGGGCAGCAAAGTCATCCTAGTCACAACTCCTGATCCCACTAAGGGAGAGGTGAAACCACAGATGTTTGTTGGCCCTTTTCTTGAAGCTTTTTCTGTTAACAACCTATCAACTAAATCTAAGTATGAAAGCTATTTTACTCATCAAAAAAACAAACTAAATAACAAAACAAGATTTAGATCTAAATAACGAATTTTATTCTAAGAATGCAGCAAAAACACATAAAGATAATCAAAGGAGGTACTGGGCGCTTGAGATGGGCCCAACCCCAAGAGATACAGCCTCCTAAGAGAGATTTAGAGCTGGTGCAAAGCTGGATTCATCTTTATTGAGAAAGAAATGAAGAGTTACATCAAAACTGTCCACAAGGAGAACTTGAAAATGAGCTGACAGCAAAACTAATATATTGCCTAAAAATCGAACTACAAAATGACTACAACAAGACTATGAAATGACTAACTACCAGCTACAAAATTACTAACCACTAGCTAACCAAAATGAGGCCCTAAGCCTTCTTATTTATACAAATTGAGGACCCAACAGTCCTCCTAAACTTTAGGGACTCGGCTGCCCAAAACTTGTAGTTAACAGCAGTCCTACTTGACTTGCTTGGCTGCCCTTGTGCTAATTGATTCGGTGGCCCTTGAACTCCGAGCTGATGGTGGAGAATTCGAGGTAAGGGCCCATAAATGAAGGGGACACCTTCCTACAAATCCTCTCCCTTGTTCTGCCACGAATTTGGCTGCCAAGTGCTCATTAAGACCTTCAATTTTGTCTCCAAGTTGACCAAAAAGGCTACACAAAGCACCCATTAGACTTGTTGGCATAATGACTAACCAAATTCACTCTATTAGCATAAATATAATAAAAAACATGCAATAAACTAATGAGAATGGCGGATTAAGTCAAATTAGGAGGTTGAATGAACCCAAATAATTATCCATTTTTGGGGCTCATCACTAGACGCTCCCACAAGCCTGCATGCCTACGTCCAGGGACTATTTCTAGCAGACCAATGCAAGAGTCCGGGGAATTTAAGGCACTTTTAAAGCCTAGGATTCTGACCATTGCCCAAAACTTGTTGTAACTTTTGAAATCCATTAAACACATGATGACAAGACTAATAAACCAAAAAATAACTCCAAGTCTAGGCCTGACCATCCCCAACCAGGAATGACATTCTGTCAAACACTTGGCATGAATGAAATCTATAGGTTTAAATAACATATCTAAGCATAAGAGTCTCATACTTATTTGAGATTCGCTATGATGCATTGCTTCCTTATCACTTTAGCTACAGTTTCATCCATTAGGCCATAGATACATTATTCATTCATATACAAGTAAAAACATGATGGGATCCATATATAGCCACCATCATAATACATATTGATAACCAACATTATAACAACAGAAATACCAAGGATATAATAGCCATAGAATCCACATATAAACTAATATAATACTTGTGAGATAATAAGGAGAAATAACCTCATATTAATGATGCAAAATCCAACCCGGTATGGGACTACCACATTCCACCTGACTGTAGAATGGCTAAGCAAAATCTCTCTTCAGCCATTCACCCTTGTGCAATATTCCAAGCATGAATTTGGGATCTCATAAACGCATCAACCAAAATCATCTAGGGCTTCCAAAGGCCAATCACCTCGACCTATCAAACAGTGATTCCACCTCACAGTTGAACATCACAAGAACCATCATCAAATTGGTCTCTACCCAAGCCTTCCAGGGCTCCAAAGCATTTGTTCCAACATGACTTCCATGACTAGTATCTCAACCTACGACTATGGTCGGGCTCTAGAGCATTTGTCCAACCAGGGCTCCAAGACTAGTAACTCAACCCACAGCTTATACAGGCCTCCAGAGTGTTTTTCCAACCAAGGCTCCAGGACTAGTAACTCAACCCACCAAGGGCTCCATAGCATTTGTCTAGCCAAGGCTCCAGGACTAGTAACTCAACCCGAGTTGTTACAGGGCTCTAAAGCATTTGTCCAACCAAGGCTCCAGGAACTAATAACTCAACCCAAGCTAAAGGAAACATGAGAACCAACCATAAAAACAAAGAAATGAACCCACAACACCATGGCTATCTAGGAAATGGCAAGGCTAGACAAATTCACTGTCAATCCAGGCAATCCTCCATGCCCATGATAGATCATAACCAAGAAACCACATGCATGTTCCATGCAGGTCTAAACTAGTGAGGAAAACATACATGCAACTCGGTACCTGCAAGCGAAACCCATTGTATCTGCTGATTCCAATGTCCTCTTGCACTTTCCTACTCTTCATTTGCCTTATTGCTCCAAAACTCCAAGTATGCCACACTCTCCAAGACTGATCCAATAAATCTCTTAGATTCCAAGAGTATGAGAGAGAGAGAATAGAAGAGAGCTCCACCAAAACCTATCAAAAGCTTACCAACTGATCCTCAAAAACCTTTTTATTAATGAGGCCTCTATTTTCTTCATTCTCCATTATTTTCCTTCAATTTCCTCACATGCAACCTATGACCTTTCACCTTCCGTTTCTCCTAATTTATTTTTATTTTCATAAATAAAATGTCAATTAATGCCTCATGCCTTTCCAAAGCCTTTGCCATTGCCTTTGCCAATTTCCTTAGCCATAATAAATCGAAATGAACATCCACTAGGATGTTTTTCCCACCATTCAGCTTGGAATATGTATCCCATCACCTTGGCCTTATATATTTTTACATGGATTTTTAATGAGGATTGTTACATTATTGGATTTATCATCATTCTCAAAATGCAATCCTTGCCTTGCTAGAGATTGGGGAATATTTACAGGGGTAGTCTTCACATCCTACTACATCATGCAATATTCTTAAAACCTATTTTCATCCATCATTCTTATCTCCTAACTCGTGTTTCTACCAACATCATTACATGAAACACAAAATTTTTGGGCATGTCAATTTATGCGTTAACACTTGGTAAGAAAATTTGAACATCTTTATAACCCAAATTTAATTAAATTTGAGGTAATAAGGAAAATTTTAGATTAATAAACTATCAATTTTGATTATGAAAGTTTCATTATTATCCTTCTTAAAGTACACAATTGAATTTTGAAAGTGACAATATATTTTCAAAAGTATGCATTTTGATTCTAAAATTATGAATTTCGATTTTAAAAAAGTATAAATTTAGATTTCAAAAATGTCAATTTCAATTATGAAGTTGTGAACATTAAGTAAAAAAACATCAATTTATTGCTTCAATCCATAACTCTTTTACATATAGATAATGGACAAATAAATGGTTTACTAATTCTCCATTTTTTTTACACATTACACACCATGTTGGCCCATGCCAAAACTATATATATATATATATATATATATATATATATATATATATATAATTATCCAAGTAAGGATTTTATTAAAAGTCCTAACATTTGTGAGGATGTCCTAACTTCTGGAATTTCCCCAGCACCATTTGCTATATCTTGATTTCTCTAAGCTTTTGTTGTATATCCTGACTTAGTTATGTAAACCATTGCGTTTTTAATTTTTATTTATTTTTATTTTTTAATTATAGATTTTGATCCTGAAGTGTGAATACAGTGAATGTTTTATTTTTGTATATCAATGCATAATATGACTATAGTAGACATTCTTCAAATCTTCTGTCAAACATCATGGAAGAATCATGCAATATTCTTTAAATCTATTGTTAGTCATCATGCTTATCTCCCAACATGTATTTCTCCCAACACCATATCATGAAACTCAAAAACTTTGGGCATATCAAGTTGACCTTTAACATTTTGTATGAAAATATGAGCATATTCTAACCCAAATTTAATGAAATTTGATATAATAAGAAACAATATATATCAATTTATTATGAAGTTTGATTATGAGTGTCATTATTATCCTTCCTAAAGTGAAAAATGGATTTTGTAAGTAATAATACTAGTTTTTCAAAAATGTGAATTTTGATTTGAAAACTGTAAATTTTGAATATTCAAATCTTCATGGTAGACATCTTGCAATATTATCGAAATCCATTGTTAGTCATCATTCTTATCTGCGAACCTATATTTCAACCAACACCATTTCATGAATCTCAAAAATTTTGGACATGTAAAGTTGTGCTTTAACCCTTGGTAATAAATATGAGTATATTTCTGACCCTAAATTAAATTTAAAATCATAAGGAAAAATCTTGACTAATAAATTATGAATTTTAATTTTAAAAGTGCTAATATCCACCTTCTTAAAGTGAAAAATTGGAGTATGACAGTGGCAACGTTGGTTCTCATAAATGTGAATTTTGATTTCAAAAGTGTGAATTTTGAATAATTTCAAATCCGAAAGTGTAAATTTTGATTCCAAAAGTGTCAATTTTGAAGTGGAATTAAGTCCAAAACTCTGAAGAAATCACATAAAATGCAGTGCAAAACTAAAGAATACAAGAGAAAATAGAGATAAACCATAACAAAGTTCCCTTTCATAATTAAAAATAGAGAGGTATTTGAGATGAATCAGTCCTGAGGATGAGTCTTGTTCTAGACTCGAAACATAAACAACATAAAAATGCATACTATGGAAATCCAAGGCCAGAATCTCAAAAACCACACCACATAAATCTACAAACAATTAATAGAGAGGTATTTTCACTTGCCTCCTCAAAGTGGCAACCTCCAAGGGAAATGCTCCAAGTCTAATCACATTTCCCTACAAAACATTACATAACCTTCTACTCCATATATATCTATCCATAGAGGATCTTAACTACCTATGGGTCGACTTATAATAAGAGCCTACTAACTAATTTGAGCATTTTTAACAAAGGGTGCCCTTTTAACAATGAGTGACTATCAACTAACTATTTGATGGGCCTTATTCAATGAAAGTGGCATGATGCGTTAATAAATTATATAAATAAGGGGGTTAGGGTAGGACCTTAATATGCCCTTCCCCTCTAAAGGAAACATTTTCCTCAAGAATGTAGGTGAAAAAATTGTTGTAAAATAAATGTCAATTCCCTTATGGCATCTTCTAGTTGTATATCTTTACATTGGATCAATATTTCCCTAATTATGTACTAGTGCAACTAACACTCACTAGTATCTAATATTGCTTTTGGCTAGAGCCAAATAGAACCTTTTTCATCAAGTTGTGGTAGGTTGGTTTTCACTTTGCAATTTGATCTCAAAACCTTATTCAAACAAGATACATGAAATACTAGATTAATCTTGAGTGGGATGGAAGAGCCAACTTATAGGTGAGTTGGCCAATGCATTGTATGATTTAATAAGGACCATAGATCTTAGGAGCTAGCTTTCAAATAACTTTACGTTTGAGTGATGTTTGTTTATAATGCTGCAAGTGATGGATTACTTAATCGCATTCAACAAAAAGAAATCCAAATCTATGTTGATCAGTTTGTTGTTTTATTTAGTCTTATGCCATAGCTAAGTTGTGCTTGTGCATATGAATAATGGCTTCTTTAGTGTGAAGAATTCTATATATTGCATGAATCTTATATGTTCTTATACATAGGATGTCACTAGTGGATGTCTTTGTCCATAAAAAACTTCATATGTTGTCACACTCTAGTAGTGTCATGATACATGGTATTGTATCATCATCCTATAAGGGGAAGCAATTACGCCCACTAGTGTGGCTTTTCTAAAGAAAAGCCTCTGAAATAGGTTTTTAAGAACTTGTTGATCAGTTTTGTTTGACCATAAATTCAAGGATGATATGCATTGTTCATGTTTAATTGTGTACCTTGAATTTTAAATAGATCCTACCAAAATTTGTTGGCAAACGTGGGGTCTTAATTCAAGACAATGGAAGTGGGCATGCCATGTATATTAAAGATCTGATCCATGAAGGCTTGGACAACTGAGGAAGGAGTGAAGGATGAAGTTTTGACTCATATATTGCTCCTCTGTGTATAAGGGTTGCAAAGTATTGCAAAGCCTATGTCCTTTAGTTTGAAAAACAAACTAAAGTAAGTAGGGTCCACTAGTAAAAGTATGTCGGTTATCTTCATATGGAACATTCTTTTGTTACACATAGAAATTGATGGTTCACCGTCTTTATTGATTCTTATGATATTAGTGTTGAAAAATATTTATATAGTTAGTGAATCCTGAGGAAAAATTGTTTCACATGCATGATTGTATGTTGTAATTGAAAGGTGAAATAAATAATTGCAACGGTGTCTTAATTACACATATGTGAGGTATATGTTGATATTGGGTGAGAGGATTATGATAGCTCTTTAAAAAAAAAATGTGTTCCATTACTTTAGGTTTAAAGTGAAAATCAACATTGCAATATGGTCATTCATCCAAATGTTCACATGATGGAAACATGTTTTAAGTTATACCGAGAGCCATGACATAAATCCTAAACTTTCACTTGCATTTATCGTAATAAAAATGTTAGATATTATGATCCTAAAAGTACTTAGGTTAATATTCGGTTTTTGTACTTAGGATTTTCTAGATTATAAATTGTTAGTGTAGATAATACAGCTAGAAAAGTGTCATTATTTAAAATTAAATTTTGGAATTTGTTAATATTTTCATTTATTGTAAATGAACACTTGTCATATTCACATGATTATGTGATAATTTTTTCATAACTTAATTAGGTTAGGAAATTAGTATGATGAGCTTAGTTAAATCTCATCACTACTCATGTGAGAGCAATTTTTTAGTATTGTAGGTCCTTATATTTCTTTTGATGTAATTCATTTTCCTTATTTTAATTATTTTTTTGTCTGTGAACACTTCTAATGTCATTCTACTATCATATATTTAGTGTTGTGATTGATGTAGGAGGAGATTCAACATTGAAGGATTTTGGAAAATTACATTTTATTGATAAGTAATTGAATGATATTTCAATTGTCTAGTTTTATTAAGGAAAAGAAAATTATAAGTTTCACCCAAAAATTATTATTGATCTTTAAATCTATTATTGTATTCAAGTTTTAGATCTATATATTTGAAATTACACTTGATTTTATAATTAAAATTTTTAAGATTGTGAACACAGAGTAATGGACTTCTTGTACAACTAATCACATTTTAAGAAAAACTAAGCCAACAACCAGAAATTCTTATGTCTCTTGGTGATGATCAGATAACCTCCCACTCTTTGACTTTTCCTTCCAGTCAAGGATCTGAATGAGCTCATGAGAGCAACATATAAGCTTCTCGCTAGCCTATTGAAACCTTTCTTTCTTTCAGTATATAATAGAAGCCCTTAATCCATATGAGATCATGTACAATATTCACAACCAATGAAATCACCATTGTACGAGATCCTTTATGTCAAACTTCTTACAAAATTGCCCCACGAAGATACTTGATGCTTCCATCATGGCACTCATCTACAAAATAATTGATATAAGCATGCCAATGACATTAGAGGCACTATTAGACACATATACTACTACTAGATATTATTCTCCCATAGTCATGTGATAAACTCATAAAAAAAAATGTTCCAACTATTATAGGCTACACAAACAATCGGTGGGAGAGTTAGTGTCATTTTATGAAGGACGAAAGAAGAATAAATCAAAATTTTAAAGTAAACCGAAAATCGATCAAAGGGAAGTGAAAAGAAAAGCAAGGAAAAAGGCACAACCTTTGTATTGGTATTGAGATCCTTGAAAATGGAAAATATTAAGCACAATGTAGTAAGCCAATCATTGGCTCATTTTCTTTCCATCTTTCATGTTGCATTAGAATAAAGTGATATTCAATGGACAAGATAAAAAGGAAATAAGCCAATGATTAGATTAACACATGGTACTTAATATTTGTTGTTTCTTGATTATTTCCCAAATAATTGAACTTAACAGAAAGAGAATGGTTTGCGTCGTTGAATTAAATGTTGAGGAAAAATTCCTCTAGCTAGCTAATTATTTTGTCATCGGGATGCCTTTGCATGATTAGATTAACATTGTTCAAGTTTGAATTATGTACATTGTTGTAAAAGGATGCAAATAATAAACCCCTTGTTCCTCTATGGTATGATTTTCAAGGGCGAGATGGAAAGATAGTGAGCCAATGCTTGGCTCACTACATGATGCTTAATATTTACCATCAAGAAACATCCACAAATTTCACATATCTACCATGTATCCAATTTAAAAGTTTTTATTTTTTTAATGCCAAAATTTATAATATTTTTATTATTTAACATAATTAAAAGCACAAAAATGGAAATCATATGAAATTATCAAGAGTGAATTATGACTAATTTTTTCTTTTTTTATATCTTAATTAAAATTTAATACCAAGTGGAGGTTGTTTGAAATTCGTAAAAATTTCCAATATTATATTTCATTGGAATCACAAAATTTCCTAAGTTGTAAAGAAGGAGAAAAATAAAAATAGTATATTTTGAAAGTAAAACCATTTTTTTACTTTTAGCAGGGAGGGGGAGAGGGGCAATTAGAGACATATTTGTAATTCTATATTTTTGAAGAAGTGATTACTTCAAGAGGGCAAGAGCATAGTCAAAATTGATGTTATTGAAGTAACTTATTACTTCACAAAGGGAAAGAGCATAGTTTGGAAGTCAAATTTAAAAGCTTTAAGAAGCGAAATTGTAAATCAAATTCTCATAGAATTGATTAGAGGTAAGTTCAAAGCTTAGTCAATTTATTTTTTTCAAGCGACTATACAAGTGCCAATGTCAAGTCCCCATAGCTCATTTTTGCAGGTGCAACATGTGGTTCGTTTGTGATTTTTTCTTTTCATGGTGCATGATTTGTTGATATTCATTTTTAGGCACATATATTTTCAAGGAAAGCATTCATAATGTCCAAATTAGTAAATTTGTTTTCAGAGTCCAACTAACTTAAGGGCTTTAAAAATTACAAAACATAGAAATGTCATTTAAAATTCACTTTAATTTATAATTAATTTTGGAAGTACATATGTAATGGTGAACTAAATCCAAATAGACCCACCAACACTGGTCCTTTAGCTAAGTGGGAACTTAAGGATTAAAATATCTTAGCATTAATAAAATCGTCAGTAAATGAAGAGATTTTCATTCATATTGAAAACATGTGAGATGCTTGATCTGCATGGAATACTTTAAAATATATCTTTTAATACACAACTTGAAACAAAATGGGTGTATCTTGAATTAAATCTTCTTCAACAGAAATTGACTTAAGGAGGAGATGCACCTCAATATATTTCTAGAATTAAAAATATTAGATAAGAAAATATTCCTAATTTAGAAGTCTTCTTTTTAGTCATTTAGACTCCATTTCCTGATGAGACCAAGGGTGCTTTCCCCATACTATTGTCACTAGGGTAGAATGAAAATTCTATTGACCCCACTTATGGTGGTTTGTGGGTAGTGTCCCTATAGATTATTATTTTTTTTGGAAAAAATACCTTGTACAATATTCTAATTTCAATGTTAATCTAGATCATTCATCATTAGGTCACAAATTTGATGGTCGATGTTATGTTGGGTCCTCTCCCTCCCCCGCCCCCACCCCCCCTTACTCCCCCCACCATAAGAAGATCTTATTTTTATGAGGGAATTGTATTGTGGTTGTGTATTATTGAGAGAGAGAGAGAGAGGGATTGTAGTGGGTATGTTGTTGGTTGTATCCTTTATTTTGCTAGATGGAAAGTAAGGATTGGATATTTTTTTATGGATGTAGACCAAATCGGGTGACCCACGTAAATTGGTGTATCCTCTCTATTGTTCCGTTCTATGTTTTATTTATGCATCCATTTTGATTTTATTTCTTTGTGATTTTATTCCTAATAATTGGGAGTAGAGGTAAAGGTCATTTGGATGATAAAACTCACAAGAAAAAAGGGTTGATAGTTTAAGTGGGAGCCATGGAAAATGAAGATTTTAGGGTTGAGAATTTTAATGGCTAAAACTACCACCTATGGAAGATTCTAATGGAAGATTATCTATGTTAGAAAACTATTTTTCTACCATTGGGTAGAATAACAAATAAGCCAAAAGCTATGAAAGACAAAGAATGTAATATTCTTGACCAAAAGGAACTAGGAACAATATGACTGTGCCTGATAACATTGGTAGCTCACTTTATTTTGAAAGAAAAGAAAACAAAGAGTTTGATCGAGGCATTGGCTAAACTAGACGAAAAAAACCTCATCTTCCAACAAGGTATTTTAGATAAAGTGTTTATTTAATATGAATATGTCAAGGTATACCATTAACCATTTAAATGAATCTAACACGATCACCAGTTAGTTAATTTATATAGGAGTAAAATTTGATGATGAGGTTAGGACTCTTTTGATTTTGTTCTCATTACCAAGAATATGGAATAGCCTGGTCATGGTTGTGAGTAATTCTATATTTGGTTCGAACACTTTAAAGTTTGATGATGTTGTTGGTGTTACCCTTAGCGAGGAAATGTGATGGAAAATCACAAATGAAATGTCAAATACTGCTTTGAGTGTAGAAAATAGGGGAAGATAAAGGGAAAGGGGAAAGAACCTAGGGAATCGTGGGAAGTCTAAGAAGGGAATATCCAAATCTAGAGGGAGGTTATAATGATGGCATTATGGGAAGAAAGGACACACGAAGAAAGATTGTTAGTCTCTAAAAGAAAAAAAGGATGGAGAATAGGAGAATAATAAGGAAATAATGCAGTAGGTAATGTGTTACAATATTCTTTAATAATTTTAGTATATAATGTTATTGATTCTTGGGTGATAGACTCAGGGGTTTTTTTTCATGCCACACCCCATAGGAAATATTTTCAAGATTATATTCAAGATGATTTTGGATAGGTTTATTTGGGTGATGATGAATCATGTAAAATTATTGGAAAGGGTAAGGTACAAATACAATTATAGAATGGAAAACAATGTTGTTAAAAGAGATAATACATGTTCCTAATTTAAGAAGAAAACTAATTTCAATGGGGTAGTTGGGAAGTGAAGGTTGTATAGTTACATTTATAGGAAATTCATGGAAGATCACTGAAGGACCTATGATAATATAAAAAGGATAAAAGGTAGATACATTGTATTTATGTATTGGTAATGCCAACCTTTCTATTGCTTTAGCTTTTACAAGAGTGGATACAACATTGTGGCATCATAGGGGAAAGACACATGAGTGAGAAGGGGATGCAAATTCTCCACTCAAGGAAATTATTTCCACATTCGAAGAAGGTTTATTTAAACTTCTACCAACATTGTGTTTATGGAAAACATAAAAAGAGTTAGATTTATCAAAGTTGGGAGGGAAATAAAGAGTGAAATATTAGAGGCTTTGCATAGAGATGTATGGGGACCGGCTCATATATCATCTTTTGGTGGCTCTTATTATTATGGTACTTTTATTGATGATTCCATTAGAAAAACTTGGGTTTATTGCATTAGAAAAAATCTAATGTCTTTGATACTTTTAGGAAAAAAATATATTTGGTTGAGAATGAGACTAGTAATTAGTTAAAGTGTCTCAAATTAGCTAATGGAGACGAATATTTTAGGAAGCATTCATAGCATGGGATTGGTAGAGAGAATATAGTTCCATGAACAACACAAGAAATGGTGTGTCAAAAAGGATAAATGGGAAAACAATGGAGCATGTGAGTATGAAATTGCATCTAGGGTTTCTCATTTGATTTTGGATAGAAATTGTGGATAATGTTATTTAATTAATAAATGAGGGCCTTAAAGTTCTTTCAATGGTGGCATTGTAGAAGAGGCATGGATATGTAAAAATGTAAACTATTAATTTCTGAAGGCTTTTGGTTGTGAAGCATTTATTTTATATTGATAGAGCAAATAAAAAACAAACTGAGGCAAAATTCATGAAGTGTACTTTGATTGGATATGGAGTTAATGATTTTAGATATCGCTTATGGGATTATGAAAATAAAAATAAAAAATCATTAGGAGTAAAGATGTGGTATTCAATGAGAATATCATGTGCAAAGACGAGTTGATGATAAAGAAACATGAAAAGGAAAAGAAAAAATACACAGTGTTTGATGAAATCACAGAAAACAAATTCCAAAGGTGTCAAAAAATCAAAATTTTGAACAACAATAGGAGCAATAGGTACCTCAAACTCCTACATGTTTTGTTAGAAGATCAATTGGGTTAATTAGATCTCCTGAATGATACTATCCTTCATTGCATTATGTATTTTTGTCTGATTTTGGTGAACTAGAAAGATATGAAGAAGTGATGCAAGTAAAAACTAGAAAGAAATGGGAGCAAGGCATGAAACAAGAGATGGACTCTTTGGTACATAGCCATATTTGGGACTTGGTCCCATTTCATTTAGGTAAAAGAATATTGCAGAACAAATGGGTTTGCAGTTGAATGAAGAAGATGGAGGCAAAATAGGTACAAGGCTAGAGTTGTTGTAAAGGGATTTGTAGAGAAGGAAGGTATATACTTTGATCAAATATTTTCTCATGTTGTCAAAATGACTTCAATTAGAACTATCTTAAGTTTAGTGGCAATAGAAAATTTGCATCTTGAGCAATTAGATGTAAATACAACTTTTCTCCATGGGGACTTTGAAGAAGAAATTTATATTGAATAGCCATAGGGGGTATAAGGTCAAAGGGTAGGAAAAATGAGTATGTAGATTGAAGAAAAACTTCTATGATTTAAAGCAAGATATAAGACAATGATATTTGAAGTTTATTAGATTTATGGAAAAACAAGGTTTTGGTAGATGTCAGTTTGACCATTATGTTTATTTTAAGAGACTAAATAATGATAGCTATATTATCTTGTTATTGTATGTAGATGGCATGCTTGTTGCAGGATCTAACATGCAGGATATAAATGTGCTCAAAATAAAATTAACTAATTCCTTTGATATGAAGGATTTGGGTGGTACAAAGCAAAACTTTGGTATGAGAATAATAAGAGACAAGAAAATTCATAAATTAACATTGTGTTAGAGTGACTACATAGAGAAGTTGTTGCAAAAATTTAAAATGAAAGATGAAAAACTAGTTACTACACCCTTGCCTAGTCATTCCAAATTGATAAAGGATATGTGTCCCAAGATAAAAGAAGAGATAAACTACATGTCAAAAGTTTTGTATTCATCATCAATTGGTATCTTGATGTATGTGATGGTGTGCACAAGACTGGATATTGCACATGTAATGGGATTTATTAGCACATATATGAACAATTCAGGTAAAGAGAATTGGAAAGAAGTAAAGTGGATTCTCAAGTATATGAGAGATACCACTACTCATGTTCTATAATTTGGAGGTTCATACACTATTCTACAGGGATATGTTGGCTCAAACATGGCAGGTGATATAGATAGAAAGAGGTGCACCACGGGGTATTTTTTCGTTGTAAGTGGAACAACAGTAAGTTGGATTTCAAAATTGAAAAGGGGTGGTAAAATTTCAACTATAGAAGAAAAGTATGTTGCTAGTACAAAGGCTAATAAATAGATGATTTGGTTAAAAAGGTTCACTGAGGAATTGGGAAATAAATAGGAGAATAACAGGTTGTATAGTGATAGTGAGAGTGTCATTTTTCTTGTAAAGATCTCATCCTTCCACTATAAGGCTAAGTATATACAATTTCACACAATCAATTTTGGAAGATGGACAATTGAAGTTGGAAAATATACATACTAGCCAAAATCTTATAGACATCTTAACAAAGGTAGTTACCAAAGAGAAAATAAGTTTCTTCTTAGTTTAAGTTGGTCTTCAAGCATGATAATGAAGATGAGAAGCTAGCTAGGTCCAAAGTTGAAGCATAGTCCAATATGTGTAGTAGCAGTGGAAGTGTTGTAATCAGTTTCCAACTGGGAGATTGTTTATTGTGGAGCCTGATTAACTTCCTAATTCAGAGGTCTTGTTTTTAGCCACGCCTGGACCCTATCTTTTGACAAGGGGTGTAACGGGGATTTCCCCCTCCTATTGTTGCCAGGGGGTCTAGGGCAAGGGAACAATTCTTTGGAGCCCCCCCTTGTGGGGGTTGGGGGGAGTGCCACTGAAGATAACTTTTTGGAAACATTTCCTTGTAATATTATAATTTCATAGTCAATCAAGATCGTTCATCATTAGGTCACAGATCTAACGGTACATGTTATGTTAAGATTTCTCTTTTTCCATGAAAATTTACCCTATTTTTATGAGAGAATTGTATTGTGGTTATTGAGAGAGAGGAGACTTTGAGATAAAGAAGAGGAGGTTGTAGCAAATGTGTTGTAGGTTGTATCCCTTCATTTTTCTAGATGGAATAAAAGGAAGGATTGACTATGTCTCTATGGACATGGCCCAAATTAGGTGAACCACATATATTGTTGTCTACTTTATATGATTTCATTCTATGTTTTATTTCTACATTCATTTTGATTTCATTACTATGTGATTTTATTCCTAACAATGATTTACTCCTATACTTAATTAAAATATTTTTATCATCTAACAAACACTTGTTGGAGAATTTACAATTGATAAAAAAAGTTGGAAAACACATCATTTGATCATTTAAGTGACATGATAACACAACATGTTAAAACAATTTCTAAGTAGAAATAAGTGGGTGAATATGTATTCTTTATAGGTAGAATATTGAGTCATCAACTAAAAAATGAGGTAGAGGAACCTTGGTGAATAATGGAGGAAGAGGTAGTCAAAATTAGTGGACTGATCAAGGACAAGGTCAAGGGGGTAATCAAGGAGGAGGAAGAAATGAAGGAAGAGAAAGCAGGCAAAGAAAAGGAAGCAACCAAGGAAGAGGACAAAGTAATTTTGAACAGGGGGTCAAATAACTTTAGAATAATTTAGTAAAGGAGACCTCCTAATTATAGTTAACAATATGGAAGAGGTCAATACTTAAGTCAATTTATATGTAGATGTTGCAATAGGGTTGGTCATTATGTATAAATCTATATAACTCCAAGTGATAAGCTGTCAAAATTCAAGCAACATTCAACTTTAACACAATATACAAATTATTAAGAGGATGATAATTATGAATATCTATTCACTGCTCTTCAAAACATAGAATTAAGAGCTTTGAAAATCTCGAATTTATCTTTTCGAAGTGAATATGAAGATGCATGGGTATTGGATATAGGGACCACTCAGTACATGACCTTCACAAAAGAATTGTTTTGGAAATTCCAGGTATGTAAACTAAATTCAATCCTTCTAGTTGATGATACAACACACACACACACACAGAGTAATATTCCTAATTGAAATATTAAGTGAATAACATGAACATGCACTATAACAACAACTGCGAAATTCAACACATACACAGGAAATCAAAACACAAGAGGAAATGCACCAAAATTCTGAGCCATTTTATTTATTTTGAGCATAATGGAGTACAATGAGTATGAAAATAGGAACATGGACTTACTACAACAAGCTAGGCGAAACCCAGGTTGGAATTGTGATGCCCAAGTACTGGAATGACACCACCAAAAACCTCTGTGTTGACCCAGTAAATTACTACCACTGCTATTGTAGGTGAATTGAGATTTTGGCCTTCAAATCTACTCCAAAAATTCTACAAAATTAAATGTAGGCTCTCCACACTAGCTTGTAATATTCCTAATTAGCCCTAGCTAATTGGAATATTCAATTTTGCCAAATTTTGTCTTCTATAGTTATTTTGTAAATAAAAAAGTGAGAAAGGGGGACATAACTCACTTTTTGAATAAAATTCACTTCCCAGTGGCACAACGTTGTAACTTAAAGGGAGAGCCAAGGGGGCCAAAAGGGGGACGCAGAAATGGAGCCCACCAGACACATGGAGGGATTGCACAGGAGGGGAGGAACACGTGGCAAAAGGGGAATCACGTAGGACAAGGTGAGCATTGGGATTGAGAGAGACAAAAGCTATAAAAGAGAGAGGAGCCCCCTCATTTTGATCATTCGGTTATGGGCATTTGTGATATTCATCTTGGCTTAGAGCACGCTGGCTGTTTAACTAGTTTGCAGCACTGTTTAGTTCATTGAGTGTCTCCATTCGGAGATCTCACCCTTAGCCCTGGGGGACTTTGAGTGCCTGCTCAGGCAAGGTATTTTCGTTGGTATTTCAGCAGCAGTATCTTCAGCATTTCAGCAGTGGTTTTATCAGTATTCTGGAGGACTATGCAGCACTAGGAGAGGGACGGAGTTCTTTTTGGGAGCAGTCTGGATTGAGGGTTTATGGAGGATTTGAGCCGAGGGATTGAGCAAGAGATCAGATCTTGCATATTGGAGGAGTTTGGCAGAGTTCTGGGCTGAGTTTCGGAGGGTTCTATTCAGTGGCAGCGCAGAGCAGTGAGGAACTACGCAGAACCCCAAGGGAGTGATTTTCGAGGGTCGGCCATTCAAGAAAGCTTTCTGGGTTTTTCTAGGTTTCTTGAGTAGAGTCTGATTCTAGAGTTTCAGCTTTTTCTAAGGAGGGGAGTAGTACCAAATCCTTGTTTGATTTCTAGCAACAACAGCAGTGCAACAGTTTTCCCAGCAGCTTGGATGCAAATCAGAGAGGGGCCATTCCTTTGCTATTCTAAGTGTATTTCTTCACTTGCCTTGTGCAAGTAGAGGTTCCATTTTCTTGATCACCTCTTGTACTCATTTTATTACTCAGTATAATAAAATGGCTTAGCATTCTCTCTGCATTTCTTGTGTATCTGTTTATGGTTTATTTGATATATATAGTATCATTGTTACTTGTATCTCTGTGAGCATTCTCAGCTATTATACCACTTGTGTGTTTCTATTATACTCTTAGACAGAGTCTGGAAAGGACTAGGTAGCGTCTGAATCTCGTCCTCTTTTTAGAGGCGACATATCCAGTAAATGCCCTCCCAGTCCATCTCTGGTTGGAGTTTGCTTGTGTTTGGGGTATATTCCTGATATGGGATATTACAGTGGTATTAGAGCATAGATCCGACTCAGCCTATGGAGCTAGCAATCTATGACACCGAGGGAGAAACTCTATATCTGTTACAGAGGTCGGAGATACAGAGACGTTGGGCATAGGTTGGAGAATACCTACGGAGAGGGAGACTGTGTTCCAGTGGTGGAAGCAGAACAGGAGGAGCCTATGGTGGATGTAGAATAGAGGGAGCCAGTGGTGAATGCAGAGCAGGAGGCTCCAATGGCAGATGATGATGGGAAGAGATTTACGGATATGCTCCTCAAATGAGTGCAGGATCTGTCGAGGCAAATTGAGGTGATGGGGCAGAGATTCAAGGCAGTAGATGCCAGACAGCGTGAGAGCCCACGGGTTTTCCAGGTTGGTGAGGGATCGGGTGCATCCCACCATTTGCCAGAGCAGCGTGATATTGCGCAGAAGGTGGTCTCACATGCCCCTACATGCTATACCATGCCCACTTTCTTAGGAGCAGACACGGGGACCATAACCCAGCAGGAGGCAGAGCCTGGAGACATGGGTGATTAGTTTGCAGAGTACCAAGCCTAAGGGCAGGAGTTCATGGAAGCCCTCTCATTCCGTGATTTTGTTCAGCTCCAGCGGGATAGTAGACCCCACGACCATCACAGAGGGTGCCGACATTATCATGATGGTGACACCCACCATGCAGTGAGTAGATTCCACTTGCCTACGTTTGATGGCTCATCAAACAGTTCGGCAAGGTCTTGGGTGGAGAAGCTGGACATTTATTTCCAGCTTAACCAGATGTCAGAGACAGAGGCCATCAAGGTGGTGAAATTGCATTTGGATGGTGAGGCCCAGGATTGGTGGTCTCATGGGATGGTTACACTAGGACACTCCATGGTGATGACATATGTCGAGTTCACCAGGAGATTCATGGAGCGATTTGATTGGAGGGATCCAGAGCAGCATTTTGTTGAGTTGACAAGGCTCAAACAGACAGGGAGCCCAGAGACCTACATTGCATATTATTTGAGGGTCTCAGTGATGGTGCCAGATCTATACATGGCACGGAGGATCTATATGTATGTTGAGGGGTTAGCAGAGCCACTTCGGGGTCTAGTCAGATCTGCTAGACCAACCACCCTTCAGGATGCTATTAGCAGGACCCGGGACCTACAGGATGTCTTAGCTAGGACCCGGACACCTTACCCCCAGAGATAGACTTTCCAGTCTAAGGGGAGGGATGTGAGGATTCCACCTCCAAAGGGGAATCCAAGACGAGTGCAGATTGACGATGATGTCAAGAGGGAGTTGAAGAAGAAGCGGTTGTGCTTCGCATGTCAGGAGCCATGGGCACCAGGACATAGATGTGCTGCTGGCAAGGCACATTTCATTGAGGTTTTCTCCGAGAGCAGTGGAGAAGAGGATGACAAGGATGGTGTGGAGGCAGGAGATAGCCATGATGGACAGGGACCTTTGCCACCTCCACCGCCAATAGCAGATGGTGCACCTTTTGCACCCACCAGAGGGGCCCTTGCCGCATTGCGAGGAGTTACCAAGTATCTGACGCTACGCATATGAGGGACGGTATGTGGCCAGTGAGTGTCAGTTTTGGTTAACAGTGGGGCGACCCACAACTTCATCGATGCACAGATGGTTGAGCAGAGAGGCATACAGACAGAGAGCTTCGATGGGTTCTCAGTCTTGGTCCCAGGAGATCAGACCATGATGTGTGTTCGATATGTTCCAGAGCTTTCAGTGATGATGGGCACCTACACATTGACTAACCACTTTTTCGTGGTCGATATTCCGGACACCAACATGATACTGGGTGTTCAATGGCTCATCACTCTAGGGAAGGTCACGACGGATTGGAAGACCCTAGAGATGAAGTGGGATGATGAGAAGGCAGGGAGGCATGGGAAGATATGGGGACAGTATACGTATCCGCCTCAGACTATTTCAGTTCATCGGATGCAGGCAGTCTTCTAGAAGGGAGACATAGAGTGGGCAGTAGAGATGTGTGCATTGGAGGCAAGGACTACAGGGCAGACAGTGCACCCGGAGATACAGTCCATCCTTGACCGGTATGCCATAGTATTTGGGGAGATTCGGCCGGGTCAACCACCGGACCGGGGGTTTGAGCACACTATTGAGATTGAGCAGGGCATACATGCAGAGATTACTACCCCCTATAGGCATCCCAAGGCCTATCGGGACAAGATAGAGCGAGCCATTCAGGAGTTGCTGGCTCTTGGGCACATCCGACCGAGCACAAGTCCTTTTGCTTCTTCTGTGGTGTTGGTGAACAAGAAGGACGGTACATTGAGGATGTGCATTGACTACAGGGCCCTGAACAAGACGACACTAAATAACAGGTACCCCATACCCAGGATCGATGAGTTGATGGATGAGTTGAGAGGAGCACGGTTCTTCTCAAAGATTGATTTGAGATCAGGGTACCATCAAATTCGCGTGAGGGAGTAGGACATTCCCAAGACCGCCTTCAGATGTCACTATGGGCACTTTGAGTTTTTGGTGATGCCCTTCAGGCTAACCAACGCCCCAGATACATTCCAATCTTGCATGAATCACATCTTCCGTAGTCACTTGAGGAAGTTTGTGTTGGTGTTCTTTGATGATATACTCATTTACAGCAGGACGTGGGAGGAGCATCTCCAACATATTGAGACAGTATTACACATCTTGGAGGAGTAGCAGTTCTATGCCAAGCTCTCCAAATGTGAGTTTGGGTTGGCGGAGATGTTATACTTGGGACACATCATTGGAGTGGATGGAGTGAGGGTCCATAAGGAGAAGATTAGGGCCATCAGAGATTGGTCGGAGCCGAGAAACGTGACGGAACTTCGAGGATTCATTGGCATTTGTACTTACTACCAGAAGTTCGTCAAAGGTTTCTCATAGCTTGCTGCAACCCTGACAGATTTGACGAGGAAGGGGGCATTCAGTTGGTCGGATACAGCGCAGTGAGCCTTTGACAGGCTCAAGGAGGTTATGAGCAGCTGCCTAGTGCTTGCATTGCTAGATTTTACGTAGCCATTTGTTTTGGAGTGTGATGCATCGGGAGAGGGGATCGACGCAATATTGATGCAGGAAGGTCACCCTATAGCCTTTGAGAGCCGGAAGCTCCTTCCGCATGAGAGGTTGTATTCAATATATGACAAGGAGATGCTGGCCATCATGCATGCATTGGCTAAGTACCAGCAGTATTTGGTGGGGAACAGGTTCAGGGTGAGGACTGATCACAACAGCCTCAAGTTCTTTTTGGAGCAGAAGCAGTTGCAGGAGAGGCAGCAGAAGTGGATCAGTAAGATCCAAGCATATGACTTTGACATTGAGTATGTCAAGGGTAAGAACAACGTGGTAGCAGATGCCCTTTCACGTAGACCAGCCACGTTGTCTCTTATGAGCTTGGATACAGACTGGAGGGCTCGACTCTTAGTAGAGTACTCCAAGGATAGGTTTGCATGTGAGATTCTGGACGGGCAGGTGGCAGATGACAGGTTCAGGGTGATCGATGAGATCATCTATTACAGGGATCGGATCTTCTTGACTGAGGGGTCTCAGCTCAAGAAGAAGATACTCTAGGCATCACATGATTCACCATTGGCAGGCCATTAGGGGTTTACCAAAACCTACAGGGCCATTAGAAAGAGGTTCTCCTGGAAGGGCCTCAAGGGGGACGTACCCCGGCATATCAAGGAGTGCGATGTTTGCCAGCGGAACAAGGGAGAGATGAGCCATCCCACGGGTTTATTGCAGCCGCTATTCCGGAGGGGAAATGGGAGAGAATTTCGATGGACTTCATCACAGCATTGCCCATGGTATAGGCAAGGATTGTATATTTGTCGTCGTTGACCGACTGACAAAGTACGCGCATTTCTTTGCCATATCCGCACACTACACAGCAGCACAGGTGGCCGAGTTGTTCTTCAGGGAGATCTTCAGGCTACATGGTCTTCCTAAGACCATCGTCAATGACAAGGACAGTCGTTTCATGGGAGGGTTTTGGCAGGAGCTTTTCCGGTTGGTGGGGACGGAGTTGACTCTGAGTACTAGTTATCACCCATAGATGGTTGGACAGACAGAGATAGTTAACAAGTGGCTGGAGGGCTACTTGCGTAACTATGTCAGTGGGCAGCAGCGAGCATGACTGAAGTGGCTGCATCTGGGGGAGTATTGCTACAATACTCCACATCACATATCCATTAGTATGTCACCATTTTATGCCTTATATGGGTATCATCCTTTATCTTTTGTTGACATGATGTTTGGTGACAACAGGGCTCCTAGAGCCAAGATTTGGATCCAAGAGAATCAAGATATCCTCCGAGATCTCAAGGATAACATGGCTACAGCGTAGAACCAGCAGAAGCTATATGTCGACAGGGGTCGGGTAGAGAGGTATTTTGAGGTGGGCGACATGGTCTACCTATGATTACAGCCATACCGACAGTTGTCACTAAAGCATAAGGGGGCTGAAAAGCTCAAGCCCTGCTTTTATGGGCCATACAGGGTGATACGTAGGATTGGACAAGTTGCATATGAGTTGGAGCTGCCCAAGGCAGCAAGATTCATAACATTTTTCATGTATCATGCCTGAAAAAGGCATTGGGGCAGTAGGTAACAGTGAAAGATGAGCTACCACCTATGGATGATGAGGGGCATTTGGTATTGCAGCCGGAGACTATCATTGATACCAAGGAGAGGCAGCTATGGAGCAGGACGGTCCGGGAATTCTCGGTGAGGTAGAAGAATTTGCCGGATGAGGATGCCACTTGGGAGAATGAGAAGATCTTACAACATCCATGACTTCAGTTACTTAAGGACAAGCAACATTTTGCCGGGGGAGACTGTAATATTCCTAATTAGCCCCAGCTAATTGGAATATTCGATTTTGCCAAATTTTGCCTTCTATAGTTATTTTGTAAATAAAAAAGTGAGAAAGGGGGACATAACTCACTTTTAGAATTAAAGTCACTTCCTAGTAGCACAACGTTGTGACTTAAAGGGAGAGCCAAGGGGGCCAAAAGGGGGACACAGAAATGGAGCCCACGCAGACACGTGGAGGGACTACGCAGGAGGGGAGGAACACGTGGCAAAAGGGGAATCACGCAGGAGAAGGTGAGCATTGGGATTGAGAGAGGCAGAAGCTATAAAAGAGAGAGGAGCCCCCTCATTTTGATCATTCGATTATGGGCATTTGTGATAGTCGTCTTGGCTTAGAGCACGTTGGCTGTTTAGCTAGTCTGCGGCACTGTTTAGTGCATTGGGTGTCTCCGTTCGGAGATCTCACCCTTAGCCACGGGGGACTTCGAGTGCCTGCTAGCATTTTAGCAGTGGTTTTATCAGTATTCTGGAGGACTGCGCAACACTGGGAGAGGGACGTAGTTCTTTTTGGGAGCAGTTTGGATTGAGGGTTTGTGGAGGATTTGAGCCAAGGGATTGAGCAAGAGATCAGCTCTTGCATATTGGAGGAGTTTGGCAGAGTTCTGGGCTGAGTTTCGGAGGGTTCTATTTAGTGGCAGTGCAGAGCATTGAGGAACTGTGCAGAACCCCAAGGGAGTGATTTTCAGGGGTCGGTAATTCCAGGAAAGTTTTCTGGGTTTCTTCAGTAGAGTCTGATTGCAGAGTTTCAGCTTTTTCTGAGGAGGGGAGCAGTCCTAAATCCTTGTTTGATTTCTAGCAGTAGCAGCAGTGCAACAGTTTTCCCAGCAGCTTGGATGCAGATCAGAGAGGGGCCATTCCTTTGCTATTCTGAGTGTATTTCTTCACTTGCCTTGTGCAAGTAGAGGTGCCATCTTCCTGATCACCTCTTGTAGTCATTTTATTACTCAGTATAATAAAATGGCTTAGCATTCTCTCTGCATTTCTTGTGTATCTGTTTATGGTTTATTTGATATATAGTATCATTGTTACTTGTATCTCTGTGAGCATTCTCGGCTATTATACCACTTGTGTGTTTCTATTATACTCTTATACAGAGTCTGGAAAGGGCCAGGTAGCCTTCAGATCTCGTTCTCTTTTTAGAGGCAACATATCTGGTAAATGCCCTCCCAGTCCATCTCTGGTTGGAGTTTGCTTGTGTTTGGGGTATATTCCTGATATGGGATATTACATAGCTCCAACAAAACCTAGAAATATCTCATGAGCCCAAGTGGTGGAAATGGTCCCGGGATAAATTACGCCCTCCTCCAACAATTTATGTTGTTTACTGTTGAATGGAACTAGGAATTCTTCCCTCAGAAGTGCTTAGAAAATTCTATAAAATTAAGTCTATCCTCCTCTCACCAAACCCACAAAAGCCCAAAAAGGGTTTGGGCTGAATCCACTGACCCTCGGTGAGCCCCAACAAGTGTGAATTACCTAATTTTCCCAGAAAATGCCCCACATAATGGAATTATTGTAGGATGCCCAAAATATGACACCGAAAGCCTCCCAAAATCCTGCAAAGATCCCCTTCGGAAAATGCCTAATTTCTCCAACCAAAATTTCCTTAGAAAGAAGCCACCTCCTACTCCTACACAGACTTGAGCCAGTGAGCTTTGCACATTATCAAAATGAGGGGAAATTCATCCCAAATTCTGACCTCACTCGCTGCCCTGTAAAATGCTCCAAATCTCTGGCCTTAACTAGGAAGAATGTCTTAGCAAAATCCTGCAGTCGTTAGCCAATTGTAGCTACTCCAAATGATGTGCCATGATTTCCTTCCGTGCCCGAGAAATGCACATAGCTGGGAAAACTCCTGCAATGAAGCTCAAGGAAAGCCTTGAATTGGACTCCTAATTTACCTCACTAGGGAGACACTCGAATTTCTCTAAAATAAGCGTGGAATTCCACTTGGAAGGCTAGACAACACTTTTCTTCTTGTGCTAAACAACCCCAAGAGAAGATGAAATGTGAAATGTAATAGTCAAAAGATGATTAGCAAATGATTCCATCCTCATTTTATAATTTCTCCCCATGCTTCTAGACTCATTTTTTAATTATTATTTTATTGGTGGGATCCATTTTCCACTAAGTGACTTTTGCCTCAATTTTAATAAAATAATAATTTGTCATCAATCTCCAATAAAATAATACTTGCCGCCATTCTCTGAAATAATATTTGCCACTTTACTTAATATCATCAAAATTAGGCAAAATTCCCATGCTCACAAAATTGGGGATATTACACACACACCCCACAAGGAAATGGTATTGTGAAATCTTTTCTCTGTGGAATCAGAGCAAAAATGATTTCAAATGTTTAGTATGTACCAACATTCAAAAAGAATGTGTTGTCCTTGGTGATGATTCGACAAGCAAGGCATCAAATTATCATGAAAGATGGGTTAGTAAAAATCAACTCCACTAAACAAAATTTTAAAACTATCATGATAGATTACGAAGATGAAAAGTTTCTGAGAGTGAAAGAGAAAGTAATTCCTAATATGCAAAATTTTGTAGGAGCAATAAGTTTAGATATTTCACCCATCATATTATGGCATGTATGCTATCGGAATTTAAACTTTGATAGTCTCGCTAAACTAAAAGAATAGGGTATGGTTAAAGGATTTCCTACTTTTAAGAAGGAAAATGCGAAGTGTGCAGCTTGCATTTATGGGAAACAAAATTTAGAGACATTTCTACAGGATCATGGAAAGCAAACAGATGCATGCAACTTATTCACAATGATATTATGGGCCAATTCCAAAGCTCTAGGTCTAGTTCTTTTAAAGGGAAATTTATGAGTTTAATCACTTCGCTCATCTTTAAACTACATCATTTAGCCTTCATTATGCTTCCATTCTATCCAAAGACTTGGTTTTTCATTGAGATATGAAGGGAAATAAAATCTTGGCTATAGTTATTGTTTATGCTCAGCGAGCTAGTTTTCAAAGTATTTTCTTGGGAAACAAATAATCTTGGCAAGAGCTATGGTCTTTATCAGTCATACAATTTGTGGCGTACTTTCTTTATTCACCTTCTAAATAGAACCTTTGAAACCTGATTTAGTCCCATGTTCTCATGCATATTTTAAACTATTGTGTACCTATGATTTCAAAAAGATTCATAATTACAAGGTCATATTATTCTTGCATAAAAAAATGACGATATGATAGAAAATATCTAAGCATGGTTTTAAGGAGAAAAAAATTCATATGCATAGAAATTTTGTTTAACCTCATCTACTTCTTCATTTGTTTTCCTCCACATTAGATATTTCAAACACAATATGCTTATACCTTGTTGTGTAAACAATATGCAACATTGATTTGGTTTTCTTAAAAGTACCATATCTAGTTATTCATTTGCCTCAATAAGCTTTGTTCCAACATAAGTAAGAAAGTATACCACATTGTTGTATGGTATATATCCTCTTAGTTTTTCTTTTGTATAAATGAATATAAAACTTTGACAATGTCGTTAATACCCTCTCATCCAAAGAAAAGAAAAAAAACACAAAAAATAAAAAGACAACATATGTGTATACTTCTAATATTGAAATTTTACAATCTTGCAACTAGTCTTTACATGACTATGATCCACTCTTTGTTGATTGTATGCATCGCATGCAAGTGTATTGACATTATAAAAAAATGACATTGACCAACAATAAAACAATACACCTTTTCTTGTGAGCTTGCATATCATCTATATTTTTTTGCTTATCACTCTAAGCTTACCTTCTTAACCTAATTTATTATTTAATTATTAATGAGAATTTATTGAAATTACTTTTTTTACATGAAATTAATAGTTATTACGTGATTTTTGGAGTACAAGAATAACCTTTTTATTATTATTATTCTAGATGAATCGACAAATGGGTTGGACTCGTACTTGCATGACATAAGGTCGATTTTGACCACTACCACTACAACCCCCACATATAACCACCCCACCCCCAGTGGATAGCACATGGGTTAGTATAGAGGATTGAACATGGGTCTTTAATTACTCACATAACTTTACCTAATGTGGGTTTCCAAGTGAGCTACCCCCAGGGGGCTCATAGGAATGAAATTTTTATTTATATGATTTAGATGAGCTTTTCAGCAAAGGCTCCAAGGGAAATGAAAGGGGACAAGGAAGAAGGAAAAAAATTGTTTGGAAGGAAGGGAAAAATAACATAATTACATTTTATGTGCACCTTCATGTCAATTCATACGAATTCAATCAATTAGTTCAAACTTGAAATATTTTCCTATGACAACAAGCCTTTCCTTATCCCTTTATACCTGTCAATGCTCCTTTGCAACCTCACCAAAGTATTGCAGATGTCCCTAAACAATCTTAACCAATGCATATAAATGATGGATGGGAAGAACACCTTATTAGACTTGTCTTTAGAATCATAAATTGGCTCGGTAGCCCAAAGTATTCTCTTATGTCTATTGATGCTCCTATGATTACTTTTGCTAGTTTATTTTCCAAACAACCACGTGTTGATGAAATTAAGTCGTCTCCTACAAATCGATCACCAAATGATAAAAAAGGAAAGAATCCTTTGAAAGAAATGCCCATTATTGAATTATCTCAATCCACCTCTACCTTGTTGAAATCATAAACTCAAAAAAAAATGGAAGAAGACAAAGGAGAAATTTCATTTCTAGATATGCATTTGAAGTTTCTCTAAAGAATGTTTTATTTTAATTTTTTATGATAGCATGTTGATGACACAGACTGGATAGGATTTTTAAATATGACTAGTTTTGAGGACTATCATATTTATTTTGAAACTTTAAATATCATGTGCTTGAAGGATATGGAGGGACAAGTAGGGTGATGTTTTATATGATTTGATGGATTTTTATGATACATTTATTCCATGTTATGCATGGATTTAAGATATAATGCCTTGAAATGATAAGTTCAGAGTCACAAGGAGTATATACATATGGTTCAAAATATAAGTTATGTTTCCTAATAGTGTTTAGTGGGGCTTGTTACCACCAAAACTAGCAAGCTTGCCAAAGAACTTGCAAGCTACTAAGATGGAACACACATGACAAATACCCATTGTCACATCGGCACGACTCCCCACTCTTTAAGCATGAATCCTACTTGAATGGATATGGAACCCTATAATAGATGTTTCACAAACAATTAGTAGACTAGTGCCTTGAAAGGGGCATTGGGTGAAGATAAGATTTAATTATAACCTACTTAATTAATCTAGAAATGTAATTTATGTAAACAATTAATGTAGACCAATAAGATATTTTAATCAAAACTCAAGGTCACACATGTAAATAGCTCAAATGAGTAAATATTTAATATGTTTATTAAATATACGAGTTGTCATTGATATATACCTTTGGTAAGGAGGTGTTATGTGTATTTCTTTTTCTTGTTCTATGACTACAAATATGGAAATTGAAGAAAAAACACAGAAAACATCAAGAAAGTCCCTTTACAAGGGCACCCAAAAGTTCCTACACACTTTAGACTCTATATTGGTAATATAGAGGTGGGGGGTGTTGAATTTTGTAGCTATGGTCAGTCTTCATAATTAATATTTTAGCCCTTGAAATATATAATGAAAATGTAATACATGTTCTTCATGTCAAGTTCAAAAGAGAAAAATTTGAATTTTTGGTTCCATACTTGTCAAGTCAACCCTCTGTCAAGTCAAGTCGTCTCTAGGCAGAGAGACACCCATTCGGCCAATCATAACACTATATATATGGCACCTGACCTCCTCCAGAAGGCACCATTTGACATCTCACACAATAAGGTATATTTTGGGCATCAAGTGAATGAAGAAGGACAAATTCATCTCAATATTTTTTCTCTCTTTCTTTGACTTCGTGTGTGTGGGTTTTTGGGCATACTATGGGCAATAGGTCAAAATTTTGGGAAACAATTTCTATTGAATTTTGTAGATATGTCCAGTCTTCATAATTAATATTTTAACTCTTGATGTACTTGAAATAATAAATAAGGTGTGTTCTTCATGACCTTGTCAAAAGATAAAATATATGACATGTTCTTCATGTGGATTTTTAAATTGGACAATTTGAATTTTTGGCTCCAAAGAAGCCAAGTTGACCCTCCTCCTAGTCAAGTCGGCCCCAATTAAAGAGGAACCCTTTTGGAAAAAATAAGACTATATATAGACACTCATTCTCCATCATTTGAGGCACAACTTCAAATCTCTTTTGTTCAAATAAGTTCAGACCGTTATAAGGAGAAAACAAGATGAGTTAAAGGTTGAATGTTGGACGAGTCTAAGGAAGAGTGTTGGATAAATTTGAGGCACATTTTTTCTGAAGTAATGATGAATTTCCGAGATTAACCAGAGTTGCAAGACCAACCTTATTAGGTGTAGGATCGAATCTCCAAGGATGGTGTAGGACTGAATTTCTTAGGAAAAATAGTAGGCTCAATTTTTACCCTAGAAAAGTAGACCAAATCGAATCTCTTGGGAAAATTCTTGCCTTGAATAGGAAGGAGTTGGACTAGGTTTGACCAAGTCTCTTTACTAATGTGTTGTGTGGGCTGGAGGATAGGGAACTGAAAAAGCAAATTGTTTCCATAAGGTCGAATGGAGGATTGGGCTTGGGAAAAGTGAAAGGTTTATTGCTCTACCCTTGCCACATTGTGATAAGAAAGAGTAACATCATTGATTACAATATGTATGATTGTTATAAGATATCTGCTTAGGTGTTGTATCATAACCAACTTGTATCATCTGTATTAGCGTAGTTTCCATAATAGATTGTACTAAGGAGGTCGTCATCATGCCACTAGTCATCATCCATCATCAATGAGTGTGAACAGATATAAGGTACATACACCAATTCAAGCTATGTGGTATATAAGGAATATCATTCTCATCATATATCACATAAGTAAGTGAATGAATAAAATATCTAGGTGTGTCTTCTGTTGAACTAAATAATTTCTCTAGGGAAACATTCTTGGGGTTTTGGGCAGCATATTCTAAGCATAAGGGCCGAGTTTCTGGGAAATTTATGTGAGATTGAAATTAGGCCTAGGAAGATCAAACATGGCCAAGTTTGTTGGGCTTGACAAGAGTGAGTTTCGACTAGGTTTGACCATTGTATTGTTTGTCATGTTGACCATCACATTGACTAGCATAATTAGGTGTATCTTTTGTTGAACTGGATAATTTATCTAAGGAAAAGGTTGTTGGGTTTTCCCCAAAGTGGGTTTTCCTAGGGTAAATATTATGTTGTCTTTGTGCATCATGATCTCTACTATTCTTGTGCATTTATGGTTTAATTTTTTAAGTGCAATTTCTTAATGATAAACTGAAAGCGCTAAAAGAATATCTACATCATTAGAAGTAATTATGAGTTTTCAAAAATTAGTGTTTGTATCTATTTCACTTGAAAAATCAACATGGTATTAGATATTTGGTGAAGTAAACAAAATTGAGATCACTCTTGAAGAAGATTTGGTAAAGGAAAGGACTTTGAAGATTACTCTTGAAGAGAGCTACATCTATAATCTGAATGTTTGTCTATATCCATGGGTTCCTCTATGAGGTTAGAGAACAATATGGAAGGAGCTACAAATTTTAGGGCTTGGAAGACAATGATTGACCTCATCCTTGCAAAGAATGGTGTCTTGGATATTGTGAAGGGAAAGGTTACTAAACCTTCAGATAATCATTTGATTCCATATGTCGCAAATCTTGACACTTCAAAGAAGATGTATGATGCATTGGTCGGATTATACACCATCAACAAAATTGGTCAAGCAATGAGTTTGAAGAATGAGCTTCGTGATGTTAAAATGTCAAGAAATGATATCGTGGCCTCATATTTCATGAGGATATTTCAACTAAGAGATAAACTTTAAGCAATTGATGAAATTATTTCTGATAAAGAACTTGTGACTACAAAAAAGAATGGTTTTCCTAACTCATGGTATTCCTTTGTATCTAGTATCTGTGGAAAGAAGGAGATTCGAAGTTTCAAAGAACTATGGTTCCCATGTACTCAAGAAGAATCTAGACTTATATCAAAGGTAAGGATTCAAAGATCTGAAGAAGGCGACTCTCAAGTGTTTGCAACACGTTTCAAGAATGCAAGAGGAAGAAAGAGTTTTTGCTTCCAAAGAAGAAATGAAGATAAAAGACCTAAAGGTAGAAGACCTGCTCCTCAAGGGAAGAATAATATGTCGAAGGTTCAATGTTATCATTATGACAAATTTGGTCATTATAGAAGCCATTGTCCTAAAATATTAAGTGATAGAAAGAGAAAAGGAAAGCAGCATGCTACTATAAAAGACATTAATGAACACCCCAAGAAACCCAAGAATTAAAATCCAGGTGACAAAGATTTCTTCTATTTTTCTACCCTTATATGTTCTATTGTAGATAGTGATGACTTGTGGTTGGTTGATAGTGGTGCCTTAAGACACATGACATGAGTTTGTGACAAACTCACAAGTCTGAAGGAAAATAAATTATCTCAAAAGGTAGAGCTTGGAGATAACAACAGTTATGCAATCAAAGACGTTGGAAAACATCCATTGAGTTGGAATCAGGTGAAAATGTTCATCTTAGCAACATACTATATGTACCAGGTTTGAAAAAGAATTTGGTTTCTATTTCATGTTTGGAAGATAAAGGAGATAGAGTAGCATTTGTTGATGGTAAAGTCCTTGTATGGCCCAAGGGCTCAAGTATAGACTCTACTAGAGTAATTGGAGTTTGTAAAGGAAGGTTGTATAGACTCTAGAAATAAATAGCTCAAGCATTAGTGCACAATGATATCAATCCATCTTACTTATGGGATAGAATATATGTTCATCTTCACTATAGAGCTTTGCCAACTTTAAATCAGATGGTTTTAGGTGTTCCAGAATTGCAGATGGAGCATGAAAGAGCATGTAAAGGGCGTTGGCTTGGGAAGAATGTCAATAATTCTTTTCCAAGTAGTGAAAGTAGGTCAAAGCAAATTTTGGATATTTTTTATTCTGATGTATGTGGTCCAATGCTAGTGAAATCTCTTAGATGACCTTTATACTATGTAACTTTTATTGATGACTTCTCTTGCAAGGCATGGATTTACTTCATGAAGACCAAGAATGAACTCTTCAACAAATTTCAAGAATTTAAGGCTGAAGTAGAAAACTTGATAGGAAAGAAAATAAAGATTCTAAGATCAGATAATGGAGAAGAATACACTTCCAAGGAACTTGTTGCCTTTTGTAAAGGAGATGGGATTAAGAGGGAGTTTATTGTCCCTTACAATCCACATCAAAATGGAGTTACTGAAGGAAAGAAAAAGGTCTGTTGAAGAATCTTTTAAGGCCATGGTGCATGATCAATACTTTCACATGTTCTTATGGAATGAAGCATCTATGGCAACAATCTATATTCAAAATAGAAGTCATCATTGAATATTGGAAGATAAGACTCCTGAAGAAGCATTTACTAGACTAAAACCAAAAGTTGGACAAATGAGTTTCTTTGGTTGTCCAGTTTACATATATGTACACAAAGATAAAATAAAGAAACTAGAGACTTCAGGAAAGAAAGGAATATTTTTTGGATACAATGAGTCATCAAAGGCCTATAGAATTTATGTTCCTAGAAAGAGACAGGTTAAAGTTAGCAAAGATGTTACCTTTGGTGAGAACATTGCCTACTAGAAGTCTAAATAAGTTCCCATGGACTCTAATGATGTTGAAGAACATGAAGCTCCCAAGGAATAGGGTTTAGGTCCATCCAATCCTTCAAAACATCCCATAGATAATCAAGAAGAGCCAAAAGAGTCTAGTGAAACAATGGATCTAGTTGTTGTTCCCAAAATCAGGAAGAGGCCAACTTGGCTTAGATCTACTTTACAGCAAGTACAAGGACATGCAACACCATGTGGCACCTTCAAGGAAAGTAAGAGACCAAAGAGGTATTATGGATATGCAACATCGATAACTAATCTCATTGATTATGAACCTTCCACCTATGAAGAAACAATTAGCCAACAAGTTTGGAAGGATGTGATGTTGGAAGAATACCATTCTATTATGAAGAAATGTATGGGAAATTGTGCCTCGACTTGAAGGGAAGTTAGTGGTGACCTCCAAATGGATATACAATATTAAGCATGCAGTGGTGGCAGTATTGACAAATATAAGGTGAGATTTGTGGTTAGAGTATTCTCCTAGAAAGAGGGATAGGATTACGATGATACCTTTGCTCTAGTTGCTAGGTACACTACTATTACATCTATTATTTCTATTGCTTCTTCTATGGGTTGGAATTTACATCAAATATATGTAAATACTTCTTTCCTTAACGGTGTGATTGAGGAAGAAGTGTACATAGAACAACCTCAAGGTTTTGAGGTTCATGGGAAAGAGTATCACATTTGCAGATTGAAGAAAGCCTTGTATGAAATTAGAGCCTAGTATTCTTTAATTGATGGCTACCTAACAAGACTTGGTTTCTCCAAAAGTGATGTTGATCTAAACCTATATATCAAGGTTAAGAAGAATGAACCTGTGATTTTATTATTGTATGTTGATGACTTATTTCCGGCATGTGTATAGAATCTCATTATTTAGTGCAAGAGGGAGTTGGCCTTTGAATTCGATATGAAGGATCTTGGGTTGATGCACTACTATTTGGGGCTAGAAGTATGAAAGAAGCCTAGTGAAATATTCCTTGGTCAAGGAAAGTATATTATCAAGATCCTATAGAAGTTTGGAATGATGGACTATAAATCCATGGAAACTCCCATGGTGACTAACATGAGAAATTTGAGAGACTGAGCCAGATTTGGTATATCCATATATGTATCAGAAGTTGATTGGTTCCTTGATGTATTTGCTAACTACTAGGTTGGAAATTTACTTTGCAGTGAACACTCTAAGTCAGTTCCATGTGGAACCAAGACATGATCATTGGATTTCAGCAAATCATATATTGAGATATTTGTGTGGCGCAGTTGATAATGGTTTGAGGTATGTCTCAAATGGTGATATACAACTGTAGGGAAATACAAATTTAGAGTACATTCGAACATTGATTCAGTCTGGGCTCTGCTATGATTTCTTGGATGAGCAGGAAGCAAACATTTGTTGCACTTAGCACTTCCAAGGTCGAGTATATCACAACTAGTTTAGCAAGTTGCAAAGCATTGTGGTTTCAAAAGTTACTCGTAGGACTATTTGATCAGGTGTTGGAACCAACCGTGATATATTGTGACAATCAAAGCTGTGTGAGCTTGTAGAGAATCCATTTTTCTGTAACATACCTCCTACTAACCCTAGCCCAAACTAAGGGTAGAAGGAGGCAGTTACTATGCTGATCCGACTCCTGAGGTTCAGTTACGAAAGTGGGGTCTAAATTTTTCAACCTTTTTTTCAACTTCCTCAAAACAAGGAACATATTCCATCATTGCGTTCATCTCGCTGAGGCTTTCCCAACGATATAAAATTTGACTCCATCTGACTCCTAGATCAAGAGATACTACCATTTAAAAATTAGCCTATCATATTGTGCCACATCATCTACCTTCCACATGGCGGCCACGTGGCCATCCAAGTCATGGGCCACATGACATCTATCAACCTACTCATACTCGTTAAACCTCTTTAGCAAGTCCCATTACATAATACACATAAATTATGGATGCAGTACATAATGTGGGAACGTCTCCTTACCAGCTCATCCCAGAGATTAAATCTTGGGAATTACCTGGGCAACCTCTCGACAATTCTTATGAGGTAGAAACTTTCAAGATTGCATGGATCCTCATGGACCCCCTTCCAACATGTCCCAACACCTTCGCTCGACCCCCCCTTCCACATCACCTGGTCATTTCCTAGTGATGTAATTCACACTATCGGGATGACCTAGCCCCTTCAACTTTTAGGGTGATGTGGATAGACTGCGAGGCTTCCCTATGCCAATACGATGCATCCATTGGCTCACCATGCCACATCCTCCTAGAGATATAATCTCAAGAGTTCTTTGCAGTGCCCCAGCTCGAAACCTTTGGGGTCTAGGGTTCGGGGTGACGTCCTTGGTCCTGAACGTTGGGGTGACATCATCTTTCAACACGCCTTCCACGTTGTGTGCCACGTATCTGTGGGTCCCTTTATGACCAAAATTGCGCAAATTGCATCATATCACGCTTTAAAGGGAGCTCAAGATTTATTTCATCAATTCGTGCTAAGGTGTAAAATTAGCCCTGTAATGTGAGTCACCCTAGGAATAAAATCCTAGGAGTTTCCTTTTGGGACTCCCTTTGAAACCTCTTATAAGAAAGTTCCTGGGATCAACCAATGGTGGTAATGTGTTCAACTCTCGACGACCCATATTTCTCTTGTCCCACCTTCGGTTGTCACACATGGCCACTTAGCTTCTGAGGTCTAAGCCTCCTGGCTCCTCCAAGCCCTAATATTTCAGCCTTGCAACCTATGTCAAATATGAATGGCTTAGGACTAATTCCCACCCTTAGACTCGGTCATGGTGGTTTTATGCACATGGGTCTCTTGATACTTAACTCCTATCACTTAAAGCATCGAGGCTTAGCCCCCTTCATTCCCTATGCATAAAAACATACATAAGGCTTGGATTCGCTGGTTTTTGCAAAGGGACTTAGTCCAAGTCATGGTTGTAGTTGTTATGGTGAAAATTTGGGACTTGAATCATACATATGACTTCATAAAGCCTCTTGGATTGCAGTCTGCAGACACATACACACACATATTTATGTATTATATACAGAGACACAACGAGTGCTATCTCTCTCGAGCTTAAATGTGCCTTAGTATGACCTGATTTCACACATCTACATGCTAGTATAAGCATACTTGTCAACATTATAACCGTAGATTTCGAACATCTCAATGCAAGTAATTTATACATGAACAAGGATCACCCATCTCTTCAAACCAAGCCAACTTAGGTTAATTCCAAGCCCATAAATATGCACAAGAAATGATCCATTCCTTTAAAATCTTCACACTAGACATTGACGTTCTTCATTCATGCAAAAAACAACACTCCTCAATGATCCGAGTTGACTCAACTCCCGAATTTAACCAAGATCTTTTACTTTCGTGATGTGATTAGAATTGCATTAAAAATAGAATAATTGAACATATATGCATGCTGTAAAGAATAAGGAACATGACAATCATCAACAACAGAAAACTCAAGACATTGATAATGGAGTTCGTCCAGGAGGGACTACGTCTCTGGGCCCAGTGTCAAGATGGTGTAGGCCGCTGCATTAAGTGTTGGAAAGAGTGATGATGTACACGCATGTGTTTTCTATATCATACAAGGAATATGCCCTCACATAGGAGTGGCTCCAAGAGATGTTCCGATGTAGGAACTCTCGTTCAACAAGGATTCCTATCAGTATGACATAATTTCACATATGACAATAATGAGCATCCCGCCAATCATGGCATCAAAGGGATCTCAATTCAGACATACATGATTACAACATGAGTATCCCGTCAACATGACGACAAAGGGATCTCAATAACAACATGACAAGAAGTACATCTCACAGATGATTTTGTATCACATCAAGCCAGAATCATGAAACAAGTAAGAAAACAAGATCCCACATCAAACATAAAACAAGGATCTGTTCAGCACAATGCATCTCATAGAAAAAAGAAGTACATGAACATATTGCATATACCTCACATCCTGGGGCCATCTAAAGAAAAGGATGTCAAACTGCTGAAGTTGGTCGTACCATCAATCTCGTGGCGTCGAATCGTATGGAAATGATTGCTCGCACATGAATGCTGACAACTGCACTCCACTTTGAAAAGTGTCTGAAAAAAATGAAATAATCAAATGGAAAATCTGAATGCACCATCAGATTTGTGGTGTCGAATAGTGCAAAATCAACTATCAAATTTCTGAATTCTGAGAAAGTGAAAATATGGGGCTTAAGGAATCTTTTAGATTCCCCTTGGATTCCTCAAAGATTCCCTCCTCTGGGTCATTTGAAGATCTACTGCTCAGATCAAAAGTTTGACCGCACCATCAGATTTGTGTCACTGAGAGGTGTAAGATCAACATAACATTTGTCCAATTTGGAAACTAGAAAAATTTCGCCCCCCATGAGAATTTGGCTCAATCATGGTTCCACCTACCCTTTGTTTAGGATCATGGTTCTGCTTGCAAATTAATTAATAAAAAAGTTCATCTCGATCCACGTGCACTCTCCTTCGCTCCTCCATGTTGGGCGCACTACGCAACTGCTAGGTTTATATGTAAATAGTTGGGCAGAAATACCAAGAACTGAGCCCGTGGTTCATTGGCAATGGCAAGGCCGAGAAGGCGGAGGAAACTAGGCAGGAGGTCGTAGGTTCCAACCCTGCCTCCGCCAAAACTACACATAGCATATTTTTTTATTGTTAAAAATGGGCGTGGTTTGATAACCATTTGTTGTATTAATTTAAATTTGGGCGGAGGTTTGTTGGAATGGCACGTTTTGAATTAAGTTTGGGTTGGTCATTAAATGGGGCTACCGCAAGGTGGCGGGCCGACCCACGTGGTTGGCACGGATTCAATATACGTCGACCTCCCTTATTACCGTTAATATATGTCATATATATGGTATGGCATTTGGAGGGGGGGAGTGTGGGCCGAGTCCACCGGAGGTGGTCCGCCCACCCCTTTACATAGTTTAATGTTATTACATGTTGTTGGAGAGTTGGTTGGGGGCTGACAGGAGTCATGGCTCATCGGCCAATTTTAATTAAAATTTATTATATATTGGTTGGGGGGGTGGCGGGGTTGGTGGCTCGCCACCTCATATATATATATATATATATATATAATTTTTTAAAACAATAATCACATTTTTCGAAATTGTCTAATATAGGGGATATTAGACAAATTAACGATCCAACAAGTTCGCCCCCTTTCGAGAGCTGGGTTTCATGCCCTGGGGTCGGTCAAATTGTAGGAAACTTAAACCTCACCCACAATCCAACTTTGACCAAAACTTTGACTGGCTCGTTCTCCCTCATACGAGCTCGGATTGATGAACCGTTCACACCATTGCGATCAAGACAACAAGATCTATGCTTTGGTCCCGGTTTGAAAGCATTATGATCATTTTGATTTTTGAGCTTCCATAAGCCCTCTTTGTCATGTGTGTCTCTAGAGCCACATGGATCAATCCTCCCCGCTAAGGAGCTTTTGGTCCTCCAAAAGCATAAAACATAATCTGCAACTTCTCTGTACCTTGTCTGCATCAGAAGCGTCCTAAAAAATGTCTCGCTTCCATCTCTTTCATCTTTGTTCTTCAGAGCCTTAAGCGACGAGCCGACACCTGCAACCTCTGCAACCTGTAGTACATTGTTTTTGCAAATTACATGCTTGAATTTCATGACCAACTAATGACCTAAGCATCCCATACTTGCCAAGATTTTATAACACATACTCGATGATCAAGTTTACATTAAAATGAAAACAATACCCCAGCTATGAAGACAAGGCCAACATATCATTGTTTCTCCAACAAGTGATGGAAAGCACATCATCACTGCAACACATGATTTACAAAGATAAGGCCAAACACTATTTTTTCTTTGACAAGTGATGGAAACACAACATCACTTTCAGAGTGTATCATGCAACTCAAAATAAGACCAGACATCATTGTTGCCTAACAAGTGATGGCAAACACATCATCACTTTTACATTTTAAAATGCAACAAATGATTTACAAAAGCACAACCATGACAAGTTAACATATCTAGAAACCATTTTTCACTTATCGATGTGAATGGGGCATCCCCCTGTGGTGGTTTTTCTTGTCGAATAACTGCTTCACCTGGTTCATGCACCGACACTTTGTCTTTAAGGCGTTGCTCTAGATGGAGCCTCCAACATGTGGCCCTTTGGTGACCACTTCTGTTGCAATGAATGCAATACGTCTTCTTCCTCTAGATCTGCTTTACATGTTTCTTTACCCGTTGTTGAGAGGGTCTTTCATGCCTCCTCCTTTTGGGTGCTGATATTCTTTTCCAACACTTAGAAAATGTATGGTTATGTAATCCACAAAAGGTACATGTTTTTTGATGCCATGTTTTACGTCCATCATTAACAACATGATTATAATCGAAATGAACATTCGAATATCAAAACTGGTTATACCTTTCCTTTCCGTCTCTGGTGTCATTATGGTGATAAGAGCTTGCCTCAGCTCTTTCCCTGCAATGGGCACTGCCATGGGATGATGGGGATGTGTTCCCATCATTCTCTTTCCTCGACGATTTTGATGATGTCTCGGAAGAATCTAACACCTTCGAGCATTCTCCTTCGGTGTATCCCAAGCCTGCAAATTGAGGTCTCTGCACAACCTCCAATGGTTGAGTTATGCCTTGGTTATTAACACCAAGTTCTTTTTCCTCCTTGTACCTCATCCTGGTAAGGAGCCTCATGTTTGTCCCTGTAATTGGTATCTCCACATCTCCAACAAAAATCATACTATGTGAAGACGAAACTGAAAGGAAATCAACATCTTTTACCTCCACTATCGAGTTGGAAAGAATTGATGAGGGCTTCTCATCATCTGTTGTTGGTGGTTTGCTAGCTGTCTCAGCGCATTCCCCAACTTCCTTTCTAACATACCCAAGTCCTACTTAACGGGGTAATTCTTCTACTTTGATGGGGTTGACAATGCCTTGGCCTTTAATGCCCAAGCCTTTTCCCTCATACCCCATTCCCTTCAATAGTTTGGATTCAATTCCTATGCTATGATTTTAAAAAACAACAAAATCATCATCAGGATACATACATGAATTCAGAGAATTACTTTTTACCTCACATGGGTCACGCTGCAGATTTTCCAAGGCCTCGTCCTTAGCTTGCAAATGTTGTAGCAAACTCTGCTTTTCCTCTTTCTCTTCATTTCGAAGCATCTTTAATTCAGCGTTCTCTGTTTGAATATTTTGTTTGTTGTGCTTTAGTTCTTCCTCTTCCGTGGCTCACAACTGAAGCTGCAATCGCTCCTTTTCCTTTGTCTCATTTTGTAGAGCTTCATACTTTATTTCCACCCTTTGGGAAATTTTGAACATGGTCTCATATATCGCGTTTTCATCCTTTGTCGCTACATGTTCCATTGTTCATGCTTGTAATTCACATCCACACAAAGACTGCTCTGATACCAAACTTGATCCGAGTTGACTCAACTCCCGGATTTAACTAAGATATTTTGCTTTCGTGATGTGATTAGAATTGCATTAAAAATAGCATAATTGAACATATATGCATGCTTTAAAGAAGAACGAACATGACAATCATCAGCAACATAAAACTCAAGACGTTGATAACGAAGTTCGTCCAAGAGGGACTACCTCTCCAGGCCCAGTGTCAAGATGGTGTAGACGTTGCATTAAGTGCTGGAAAGAGTGATGATGTACATGCATGTGTTTTATCTATCATATAAGGAATATGCCCTCACGCAGGAGTGGCTCCAAGAGATGTTTCGATGTAGGAACTCTCGTTCAACAAGGACTCCTATCAGTATAACATAATTTCACATATAACAATGGTGAGCATCTTGCCAATCATGGCATCAAAGGGATCTCGATTTAGACATACATGACTACAACATGAGTATCCCGTCAACATGACGACAAAGGGATCTCAATAACAACATGACAAGAAGTACATCTCACAGATGATTCCGTATCACATCAAGCTGGAATCATGAAACAAGTAAGAAAACAAGATCCCACATCAAACATCAAACAAGGATCTGTTTAGCACAATGCATCTCATAGCAAAAAGAAATACATGAACATACTGCATATACCTCACATCCTGGGGCCACCTGAAGAAAAGGATGTCAAACTGCTGAAGCTGGCTATACCATCAATCTCGCGACGTCGAATCGCATGGAAATGACTGCTCACACATGAATTTTGACACCTACACTCCACTTTGAAAAGTGGCTGAAAAATGAAATGATCAAATGGAAAATTTGAATGCACCATCATATTTGTGGCGTTGAATAGTGCAAAATCGACTATCAAATTTCTGAATTTTGAGAAAGTGAAAATCTGGGGCTTAAGGAATCTTTTAGATTCCCCCTAGATTCCTCAAAGATTCCCTCCTCTGGGTCATTTGAAGATTTGATGCTCAGATCAAAATTCTGACTGTGCCATCAAGTTCGTGTCGCAGAGAGGTGTAAGATCGACATAACGTTTGTCTAATTTGGACACTAGCAAAATTTCACCCTCCTGAGAATTTGGCTCAATCATGGTTCCGCCTACCCTTTTTTAGGATCATGGTTCCACTTGCAAATTAATTAATAAAAAATTCCGTCTCAATCTGCGTGCATGCTCCTCTGCTCCTCCATGCTAGGCGCACTATGCAACTGCTAGGTTTATATGTAAATATTTGGGCAGATATACCAAGAACTGAGCTCGTGGCTCATTGGAAGCAGAGAGGCCGAGAAGGTGGAGGCGACTAGGCGGGAGGTCGGAGGTTCCAACCCCGCCTCCGCCAAAATTTCACATAGCATATTTTGTTTTTGTTAAAAATGGGCGCGGTTTGATAACCATTTGTTGTATTAATTTAAATTTGGGCGGAGCTTTGTTGGAATGATGCATTTTGAATTAAGTTTGGGTTGGTCATTAAATGGGGTCGTCGCATGGTGGCGGGCCAGCCCACGTGGTTGGCGCGGGTTTGATACCCGTCGGCCTCCCATATTACCATTAATATATGTCATATATATGGTATGGCATTTGGGGGGGCGTGGGACGGGTCCACCAGAGGTGGCTCGGCCACCCCTTTACATAGTTTAATGTTATTACATGCGGTTGGAGGGTTGGTTGGGGGCCGACAGGGGTCATGGACCATCGGCCAATTTTAATTAAAATTTATTATATGTTGGTTGGGGGGCTAGCGGGGTTGGTGGCCCACCACCCCATATATATATATATATATATATATATATATATATATATATATAGTTTATTTTTTAAAACAATAATCACATTTTTCGAATTTGTCTAATATAGGGGATATTAGACAAATTAACGATCCAACAAATTCGCCCACTTTCGGGAGCTAGGTTTCATGCCCTGGGGTCGGTCAAATTGTAGGAAACTTAAACCTCGCCCATAGCCCAACTTTGACCAAAACTTCGACTGGCTCGTTCTCCCACATACGAGCTTGGATTGACGAACCGTTCACACCGTTGCGATCAGGACGACAATGTTTACGCTCTGGTCCTAGTTTGAAAGCATTCTGATTACTTTGATTTTTGAGCTTCCATAAGCCCTCCTTGCCCCGTGTGCGTCTCTAGAGCCACCTGGATCACTCAATGTTAATCAGAACATTAATTCAACACAACAAACAGAGGCATGACAATTACATACACAAAGACATAAGAGTATACTTATCTTGTAATAAATTTGGCAACTGAGAGTGGGACTCTAACTCTCCACCCAACCTTAGACAAGCTATAGCCACATTCTCTTGTAGTTGTCACCCTCGAGCTAGATCTAATGCTTGAGGTAGAGAGATTTCAGAGGAGTCTTGAACTAATATTATCAGTTGAAACAAGGTTTCTCGAGGCTACGTCAACTCCATCCACCAACTATTAAATTAACCAACCAAAAATAGTGAACCACTCACTGGCATACAACCATCATTTACCTAGAGAATTAAACCAATATCATCAGTTGGAACAGGGTATCTCAAGGCCACGCTACCTTCACCCACCAGTTATTCAACAATTTCACCTTAGGTAGGGAACACTTCCTTTTATGCAGAGGGACTTAGAATACAATATCCCAACATTTCAAGGGACTCAGATATAGAGAGTCTAAATTTAATTATGGGGAGAGATATATAGCTACTAACATGGAGGGTTTATCAGCTATGTTACCTTGGGAGGAATAAGAGCGCACTTTCAAACAACTTATTAGTGGAAGTCCCACTTGTTTGCTCAACCGAATCCCATGGAACTACCATAAGGTGTTATCATCCCACTAACCCTAGGTGCCTCCACCTCTGAGAAGTTAACAACGAACACAATATCCAGTGGGTTTACCAACCCTGTAAGGTACACCCACTTGTCATTGATTATTAATAAGCAAGCCCTCATGGGTTTCACAACTGGACTATCATTTGAGCCCACTCTATGATTATTAATCAGCAAGCCCTCGTGGGTTTCTCAGTTGTGTTATCATCAGAGTTCACTCTGTGATTATCAACTAGAAATCCCTTATGGGTTTCTTAGTTGTGCTATCATCATAGTTCACTCTACTTCTTGAATTCTCTCAATCCTCATATCTTTCCTTTCCCTCTCAACAATTCAACTTCGTCAATAGGAGCTTCTCGACCTCCTCTTTTTCGTTTTCCCTTCTCTGCCTGTGCGCATGAATCATGCATAATTTCACAGACCTTCCCAACTTCCTTTCTCTATTTAGAAAGAGACTCTTGTGGTTTTTCTTTCTTTGTGCACGTCGCCTCCTCCTGTAGAAATTCCTTGTGGATTCAAACTGCTAATTGTAATATGCTAAAACAATAGACTTGAATCTACTCTATTCATCAACGGAAACAATTAAACGGTCGCTAAATCACGAAGCATATAAGAGAAATAATTCAATCAACACATTACACAATGACTTCCTAGGGAAAGTCGCAGCTAAAGACCCCTTCTATCTGTATATTTCATTAGTCACAAAATATGAGAAGATTACAATGCTTTTCTCAAGCCCGAGCAACCTCTGCACTATCTCTATCTGTCTCACAACTTCCTAAACAAGCCCAGGCCAATACTTAACCAATTTTCTCCTTTCCCAAGTCCCTATTTTCTTGCATTATTCCTCAAGGAATTAGTCCTCTATTAATTAGGGAAATTCCTCAATATTAATTGTGCAATCCTCATAGGCCTTCCTCTGACTTCATGCACCACCTTTACAATTCAAATGATCATACAACTGATAGTACATTGTCCCTGAACTCCAATCTCAATTGGGTCTTTCTTTGATCTGACATGCATGAGTTAATTATGAGTGAATCTTCAGTTTACTGGTTGATCACTGCAGGCAACACCACACTACTAGACCTCCCACTAGTTCCTCCAATAGTTGGAACTAGTTTAACTGACTTTAACTCAGTTAGACTGAATTAATTAATTACAACTCAAAATAAACTCAACCAAGGCTCCTATAATGTAGGAGACACTCTACATGACTCTAGTTAGACCCTCAACTCGAATTAATTGAGCCAACTAAGTCAAATTAACTTAGTTAACTAATACAAGTTGTTATGAGATGTGGAATTACAATTTTATTCCCAATTTAATTTAATTTAAGGGCGAAATTAAATTAGGATTTTCTTGTTGTATTTTCAACACCTCCTCCTCAACGCATTAAAACATGTCCCTCTTGAATTCTCCCCTCTCCTCCACTTGTTTTCGTGCTTGTCTGACAGGCCAATCGTCTATCTTTTCCAAAGCTTCACATGGTCAACCCCCTTTGGATATCACAACCCATGTTGCCTTTAATTTTTTTTCGTCTTCTTGCTTATTGTTGGGTCTATAGGACACCTAGGCCTATCCTCCTCTTTTCAGTCAATTTTATTTCCCAAACATCCTATTTAAAACCACTCAGCCAACCAAGACCGATATTTAAAACAACACATTCCTCAAGCAACTGGAATTTGTGTCCCTCTTCTCTTAGCCATTCAAATTATAATTACATAATTACAAGGAAAAGGTTTTACATGGGGGAATTAACCCGTAGGGTATGTCACCTTTTCTATGACAAGTTGAAGCACATTGATATCAAGTACCACTTCATTCATGACATGGTGCAGAAGGGAGCAGTGAAGCTCCAACACATCTCTACTGATGAACAGATAGATGATATTCTTACAAAGCTTATGTCAAGAGTGAAGTTTGTATACTTTAGGGACAAGCTTGGACTTGTTGAGAATACCTCCCTTAGCGAGAGGGAGCATTGATGAGATAACATTAGCGACAAACATTCTCTCTGTGTCAAGTATGACCAGAATAAGGGAGAATGGTTTGATAAAGGACAATCATTCTTCCCGTGTCAAGTATGTTAACCAAAATTAGGAAGAATGGTACTAGAGACCCAGGATCTCTCAGTTGAGTGGGTGTCTTTCAACATCAAACTCAGAAATCACGAGATAGGTTGAGTGAGCTCATTTAGCATTAGGCCTAGAATTACTTAGGTAGAGTGTGGCCTTTGGAGATTCACCACGTGTCAAAATATTGACCTGAATAATGGTGAAACAAGACTATTTAGTATACCATGTTTCAGATAGATCGAAATTATGGTGACTAGTTGATGCTAACGATGTACCATGTGTCAGGGGTACTGACCAAAATTATGGTAACTTGTTGATGTTGTTGATTTACCACGTCAAATTTATTGACCAAGATTATGGTAATTGGATGATGCCAATTATGATGAATTGTTATGACCTTTTCTTAAAGGAATTTTCCAACAAGAGAACATCTGGCCAGTCATTAAGAATACCTCCCTAGTTAAGAGGGAGTGTTGAATTTTGTAGCTATGATCAGTGTTCGTAATTAATATTTTAGCCCTTGAAATATATAATGAAAATGTAATATATGTTATTCATGTCATTTTTATTGATTAGCCCATGAAATGATTAATATAAGACATGTTCTTCATGTCAGTTTCAAAAGAGAAAATTTTGAATTTTGAATTTTGAATTTTTGGCTCCAAAATTGTCAAGTTGGCCCTCCTTCCAGTCAAGTTTTCCCTAGGCATAGAGACACCCATTCGGCCAGATAGAACATTATATATATGGCACTCAACCTCCTCCACAAGGCATCATTCGACCTCTCACACAAGAAGATATATTTTGGGCATCCAAGCGAAGGAAGAAGAAAGACAAGAAGGATGAATTCATCTCAAGCTTTTCTCTCTCTTTCTTTGAATTCACATGTGCAAGTTTCTAGGAATATTTTGGGTAGCAAGTCGAACTTTTGTGAAGCAAGGCTAAAATTCTAGGGAGCATATTCTGGGAAAAAGGGTCGAGTTTCTAGGCAATTTCTGGGACGTCAAAATTTAGACTAGGCATATTAAACAAGGTTGAGTTTGTTGGGCTTGACAAGGGGGAAGTTTGACCAGGCTTGACCATTGTATTGTTGGTCATTTTGACCATCGTATTGCCAAGTAAAATTGGGTGTATCTCTTGTTGAATTGAAAATTTTCTCTAAGGATAAGGTTGTTGGGCTTTTCCCCCAAGTGGGTTTTCCTAAGGTAAATCTTGTGTTGTCTTTGTGCATTGTGATCTCTATTGTCCCTGTGCATTTATGGTTGAATTTTTGAAGTGTGATTGCTTAATGATAAAATGGAAGTGCTAAAAGAATATCTACATCATTAGCAATAATTATCAGTTTTCAGAAATTAGTGCTTGTATCTATTGCACTTGAAAAATCATCATGGGGAAGCTAGGACAACAAAATATATGTAAAATTAGTCTTTCCTAAGCTTCATATATGAAACAAACCCACATTTCTAGTAAGTTATAAACTTGTGGCAAATGACTAGGGGTCAGAGCTCCAATGGGTAAAAACATTGAAATTTATTCCAACAATTGATTTTTTTTTCTAGTGGCTAGCATAAGCTCTAAACATTCCCAAAATAATGATAAAACTTGAAAAAAATATCTAGAAATTTTTTACAATGAGATAAATAATTAATACTTACTTGGAGAAGCCATTGTGACTTGAATTTTGTAAAATCTACAATATGTATGATTGTAAAATAACACAGATCTGCAAATAAAGTACTCAAAATACCTCATGAAATACATGCATTTGGAAGCCCAAAATGAAATATATTTTTCTCTTGAATAAAATTAGGGAATATTTTAGGGGAAAATTTTCGCAAATGGGCTATTTTTTGGACATCTTCTGAAAAAAATATTCGCCAATTTGGTTAAAAATTTGTCTATTTTTTACATATATATGATTAAATGCATGATATTTGCCAAAAAATTACCAATTTTAATAGTAAATTACATGTATTTATTAAATATTCGCCTACATTCTATACGTATAAATTTTCAAACTAGAATAGTCGCCTACAATACTATATATAGGAAAATATTTAAATCCTTAAAAAATACCCTGAATAAAATCTAATTTTATGGCTCAAAATCCTAAAGGTCACTGGCTAAGCATAAAATAAAAATCTAAAAGGAAACTCAACCTAGTAAGTATTTTTATTTTATTCTATAAAATAGAAAATTAAAATATTTTGGTTTTCAAAGAATGATGGTTGTTGCGATATGTTCACCTTGGCCAAAGTTTTACCTCTCAAGTGCTAGATTGTAAATCACAACCACTCTTAAGTTGGAGTTGCACCTTGGATAATGATGTGAGAGTGGAGTCAAAAGTACTGTATCACCCCCACCTTTGTTGCCTTGCACCTTGGATAATGAGGTGAGTTTGGAGTCAAAAATACTGTATCACCCCCACCTTTGTCTAATACACTCCATAAGTTTCCATATCCAACTAGGAGTGACTTCTAACAGTGTCTTGATTTTGGGATCAATTATGGGATTGGAATAGATCTTCACCTAGTTGAAGATACCCCCCCATACGGGTAAGTCCAACCACTAGATTCAATACCCCCAAACTCCAACAAGTTTGCAATGAAGACTAGCACCTTGATTGCACCCTCCACGTGACTATGTAGCTCCACAGTGGATTGTTCCTCCAACTTCTATGTAACATGTTTTCCTTTTGTTTATATTATATTTAAACCTATTAAAACAAGATCCAAAAAAGAGTAGAGTAGAAAATACCAACCCATAATTTGTACATGAGATGTTTGCAAAATGAGATTTCTATTATGAAACTTGATCTCACAGTTCAACAACAATTGAAATGAGAGGATGAACTAGCCTTTTATAATTTTATTTAACAATGGCTATTTGGCCCTCACTTTCAAAGTAATATTTTTACTTGTCATCCACAACATGGAGACTAGTAAATTTGACAAAAATAAAATTACTAAATTGCTTGTCCACAAAAGGGGATTCAATTTGGCTTGTTTGACTGCTAACATGACTTGAACCAACAATTAATTTGAGGAAGTCGCGTTATTTGACTTATCTTGACTTGGTACAAGAGAAACTTGATTAGTAAGGAATTAATTGGCTTTGCAACAACTACTTTTTGTCCACAAATGGTTCAACAATACATCTTTTGACTTCAAATGACAAATTTGAACCTCTGCAACGTCTAGCTTGACCCCCATGTGGCACAAAGGAAGGATGTCACCTAGCATGGATGCTAGATTCTAATGCCCTTGAGAATTTGAGGATTATGCCACATGGGTTTTGTCCAACTAATATTTTACATAACTTTCGACCTCAAGTTTGACGCTTCATCCCAAGTCTTCACCTTGTTTTGCCAATTGGAAGTCCCACATTTTACTAGGCCACGTTTAACAAGCATTTTCTGATTGATACCTTCACCTTTTGCAAAAATTTCTCTATGTCATGTCATCTACATTTTATTTTGAGCAATTTGAGACCAAGTTGAATTTTTGCCTTATGGGACAAAGTGCATCGGGAAATGTGAACTACTAAAACTGTGAGACTACCATGTTGAAAACTAACTAATGTATGATACGTCAAGGCCAAGTATGCATAAAGGTTATATAACACATGACTATGTGGTAAAACATAAGTGTGCACATGGGTTGGATTAACCCGTACAACTATGATCCCCTACATAACCAAATGTTCCCATAAACTATGAGTCCCAATGTGATCCACTCTAAGTCCTCCAATCCTATGCAGGACAAAAAGAGCTAATAGTGGGAGCCAAAGGGACCAACCATGTTTGACCATAATAGGCATAGGACATCTCAATACAAAGACTCACATAGCCTTTTCAAGGATTTAACTTATATCCTTGGGGTTACAATGGTGTTATGAAAAGTAAAAAAATTATGTGTGTGCCCCTGTTGAAATGAGGGGTAATAGGAACCCTACTTGTGTAAAGATGAAGTCACCTGTTTAATATCATATCCTCTTATTAATTACTTCCTTGATTATATTATCCGTTTATTTATAGAAAAAACTATAAAGCAAAAAAATGGATATAATAGCTACTAGGAAATATTACAAAACAAGAGGGAAACATCAATGAATGGAACCATTTTCATCAATAGAGATAATGTATCCCAAAGCTCTGAGCCTTTCTACTAGTGATTGTTCCTCATCAGTCTGATGTGGGCTAAATTGTGTTATTGATAGTAGGGATTTCTTTAGAAATGATAGAGAAAGGCAAAGTCATGTTGATTTGTCATTTTTCCTTAAGGTGGTTGATTTTTGCATTGTTTTCACTTATTAGAAGTTATGAATGTTTTCGTTGCAAATCAATATTTTTTTGCATAAAAAATAAACTATATGTTGCACATTATTTGAGGTGGTCCAATATAGACTTATGATTTCTTTTTCTTTTTTGGTACTTGGTTGTCTTTGCATGAGTTCTTATATTTGATGCTTCCAAAGGCTTGTTTTGTCTAAGTTCTCATAGGAACTGGTAATGACATTTCAGTCCAAGATCCATGTTTGGTATATGAATAAAAAATCATTGCATTTTCTCATTGCTTCCCTTCCTTCATTATTTTAGTGAACGTTCTTTTATTTAATTCTATATTTAGAATTTCATTCATTTATTGCTACTACTAGTCTTTTGTTAATTTTGTAAAATGTTTTGTACTTGCTTTGAATATTTTGATTTTGGTGTAACACTAGTTTAATTTATTATTTCTATTATTTTAAAGTTGTATTGTAAGTCAAAAGAATAAGAATTTCACAACCCAAAAATCATAAATATTTTAGATAGAAATTTGGCTTGTATGAAATCTTGATTATCTTTCTAAGGCTAAAAAATAGGGTGATAATCCCACCTACCTTGCTTGGTCTTATGAAGTTCAAAGATTTTTGTGTGAAGCATTAAAGCTCAACATCTCAACACATGGAATCAAATGAAAGAAAATTATACAACAATCGAACATCATGGATTAAGACCAAAAATAATTGAGTTTGGATGGATCGATGACCATCAATGACAACCAAAATGTAGGGATATAAAGAAAAATATTATTACTTGATTTCATCGCATATAAAACCCTTAATTGCAAAGCTTAGAGAAAAAATCTTTTGAAGGAGGGTGTTATGGTATGACCCCGAGGGAGACATATGGGGTTAAGTGTGCATGTATCGAATAAATGTAGATATAGTAGTGGTCATCTTAATAATAAAGGGGCCACATGTGTAATATGTTAATAGTCATATATAAAAAATCATGTAGTCATTATTGAGTACATGTGATTTGGATGGATGAATGTATTGGGGCATTGGGAAAGGTTCTCTTATTCTTCAAGGAGTTATTGTGTAACTCATCTCTCTTATCCATCTTGGAGTTTTGCTCCATGCACACATTGTTGTACATGGTTTGTATTTCTAGTTTATTATAATATCTTAAGGTTTCAGATCATAAAAGAGAATGACATCCATAGCTTTCCAAGAATAAATTTCTACAATAAATTTCAGCAAGTCAAGGTTCATTTGTGGCAAACAAACAACTCTTAGCATTACATATTCATGCACTTGCTTTCTTGGATCCATATTTCTTTGACTCCATTTTCCCCACAATGTGAATAAGGCACTGCGTTGAAGCATTGACCTTCATTTTACTTTCCTTAATCCATCCATTTTTTCACATACTACACCATGACCACTTTCTTTTATTAGAGCTTACTCTTTATTTTGCCTTGAGCCCCTACTCCATAGTCTTCATAAATCTACTTTTAGGCCCTCCCTCGACCTCACCCCTTGTGTTGGAGAAGAGCCAACCAAAAGAGAGAGGAAGAGCTACTAAGATGACAATGGGTAACCTTCCTGAGATACACAAGCATAGCACTTCGATGCTTGGGACTTTACACTATTGTGGGTGCTAGATTTTGTTGTAATAGAACCCAAGTAAGCACATGTTTTAGTGATCTCCATCTTGACTCGTTTGAAAAAAATGGGTTTCTAATAAAATTTTCGAGGTATTGAAGATCACAAACTTATTCTTGCTAAGGTTTAACACCACCTCCTTAATATTAGAGAAACATGTGAGGGCATCTAGAGGCCTTTGAAGACCATTGAGAGAGGAGGCAAGAGGAAGACACTATTTCCAAACAATGGTAGTGTAATCAAGACATGGTTTCTAATGCAATCTTCATCCACATAAGTATTCTCCTTGAGGTAGTCCAATGTGCTAGCTTAGTCAGTTTGAAGAAACTTGTTTCAAGGTGGTGTTTATTGTGATGTCTCCAATTATAGTCAAGTGGAGGTTCAAGTCCAATTGAGTCCCACTAGGTTACCAACTACTATTATGGTTGGTAATTGCACTGATTTCCATTCAATATTCCTGTGACATTTTCCTTGGAAAAAAGTATTCTCCTCGAGATGAGAATACGACACATTTTTATGCCCCAAAAGCTTAAATCATATGAGTAAATTTATGACAATTTTCATTCAAATTGCTACAATTAGGAGGGAGAGTTGTACATTATGAAGAGAGAGACACATGATTGATTGAAAGGAAGAACATTCATCATAATTTCTATACATACTAGTTTGCATGCACAAATTCCTAGGTCAAGCCCTAAAAATTGCAAGGTGGCTGCCATAAATGCTAAGGTTGTTCCCTAATAAAGTTAGGTGGCTTCCATTTAATATAGCAACCACCATACAGTGTTATGGATGACATGAATTAAATGAAAACAAGATTGTTAGAATGAATGTTGAAGATCAGCTCAAATTAATAGGTAGTATTGTCTACAATTATGGAAGAATGTTTCCTATAACTAAGGGGTAATATGACTTACAATTTAAGAATGGTAAAACTATCATTTAATGTATAGTATAGTGGCAATTTAACACATGGTATGACTGTGACCTTTGTTATTTAATGAATGGCACAACTACTATTTAATGCATTGTAAAACTGTTATTAATAAATAGAATGGATGTCATGTAATGAGCAATATGGCTATCGTTCATTATTTTTAATGTTTTCTATTTTTACATTTGATAGGTAGGCCCATAACATGAAAGATTCCTATTGCTATGACCAATAACCAACAACAATCAACTTAATGATAAAGCAAGAGAATGTGCTTCAAGCCTAGTTTTAGCCATGGGTGGTGAAGGGGGCCACTCTTAATTAACTTATCACAATTCATTTCGAGAAACCTTCCCTACATAGACCTTAAAAATAAGTTAAAAAGATGCTAGGTGCATGCAACTCCCTACTTGCAAACCAAATACATATATGGAGTGAAATGTTATGAATACACAAGCTCCCAACCAAGTATGGAATAAACTCCAATAGGACGAGGAACCATGTTTTGTGATGCATCTTTTGCAGATCATTATTGATTTGACACCCTACCTATCTACAATGACAGAGATATGGGACAACAAGATCACCAAGGTGCAGCCAAGTAGTGGGTCAACACACCCACATACATGGATATAGTTGGTATTATAGTTGGTATTTTTATAGAAACTAGTTTTCTATACAATGCCAAAGTTTATTTTCCTTCTAAATCCAAATGAATTAACTCTTACAATCACATTTTGTTAAGGTATTGTGCCTTTCCAACAAATCTTGTGTAGTTACCATACATTTGTCCTCTAAGTCTAACATATCAAGGATATTCGAGTTAATCATATTTGCAATTTTTAATTGGACAGTCTGTTAATACACAAATTCACTTCATAAATCTAAGAACATCCATGGGAATTGCTTATTAAAACCCCTTTACATTTCTATGTCCATCTTATATCTACAAATCTTGCCTAGTTATCACGCATTTGTCCTCTTCAGTCTAACAAATCAAGAATATTGGAGTTAATCATATCTGCAATTTTAATTGGGCAGTCTGTTAATACAAGATTCACCTTCAGATCTAAGAATCTCAATTGGAAATGTTAATAAGGCCCCTTTACATCTCTATGTACATCTTATGTCTACATGTCCAGTTACAAAGAAATAGTTGTTGTAACTCTACGCACACTAACGGATTTCACAGATTTTCAATGACCAACCTTGAGTGATCTGCCTTTCCTACTTGGAATATTGTAGGCCTCACTTCCTTTGGGTTGCTTGCGAGTGTTCCTATCATCTTATTAAGAGTAACCTTGGTATGGCCACATACAAATGACTTCTAATTTTTCCCTCCATTTGTCACACTTGAACCAGGAACAAGGTCTGACAAGGAGCTCTACTGCTGGTTCAGGGATGAGAAGTGGAGGACAACGTTGGACTAACTGGAAGTCTACTTTTACGCTTCTGTCGTGCAAGACAGTCCCACATCCAAAAAAAGTCACATCCATGGCTATTGACACCCGTTTTGTATTTAATTTTTCTTATGTGTACACCAAGATAGGGTGAAATGATTTTCGACTACCCCTGCTTGAATACAACCTGAAATTCATCAATATATCTACGAAATTACTATGGCGTGAGCATTCCATGTAGCGATTGACAAAACTCTAACTTATCCATGCAGAGAAATTGTAAGGCCCGAAATAGAAAGGTTCTTGAGGGATGCATTTTGTTTTGAGAAGTGGATAGAATGTTCTCATTGGTATTTCTACTTTGCAAGCTAAATGTTACTGCTGTAAGCCTTCTCAAGATCCCGATGTGGGAAATTGAAAACATGTGGAACATCACCTTCTCCATTTGAGCGCATTTAATAAACTTCTTCCCTCTAGGAAGATATTGCACCGAGAAAAAAATTTCTCATTACAATTCTTCTGACGGTTCTTCAAAGCTTAGAAGCTACACCCAGAAAATATAATTTTTATGAATCGAACCCAGTTTCTATCCTTGCCCACAAATATCTGTGATAAGTTGTTCTTGTAATACAAAATGCTAAATCATGCATACACATAATCCTTCTTGTCGGTTCTATGAAGAAAATGGGAAGGAATATAATGCAGTGATACAATTTATCAACTTTGAAGCAGTTCATTGTGACGATCTGAGGTGCCCACACATGGTAATAGACCAAAGCTTTCTGCAGTCCTTGAAAATTCACTGAAAACAAGAAAACCAGCTTCAATGAGAGTCTTTTGATATAACTGAAAGTGTATATAAAACGAAGTTGCTACTCACAATCCACAGCGATTCTTAGACAAAGTTGTAGGTGCTTACCATAAAGCTTACAGATTAGATCCCAAATTTCTTATCAATTCTTCTTCTCTTTACGTTTTCAGCATTCATATCACTCCAAACCAATCGGCTTTGCTTATTAGTTCCTCCTTTTACAAATGTCAATGTCTGTCCAGGATTCCATTTTTATGTTAATCCATAGAGAACATGATGGACATAGATAAAGGATAAACAGCTTGGTTGGTTACCTAGTTCAGAACATTACCTGTTTTGCCCTCTTGTCAGGAGGAGTTGACGATTGTAGCGAAGAAGATGCTGAGGTTTTCGGTCCTTTGTTTGTAGTTGGAGACTGTTTTGGGTACCTAAGAATGTTCTGCCATTTTTTCTTGCATTCTATTCTTGATTCACTCCCACTACGATAGCGGTAGTTATCAAAAGTAGATGGACTTACAGTTTTGTGTGCTGGACTTGGACCCAGACAAAATGAGGAATCGTCCAATATGTTTTCAGAAGCAGAATTCCTCCCTTTTGCTGAGAAATATTCCTTTCTGACTGGACGATATAGAAACTCTGTTGATCCTCTCAATCTTTGCCACGGATATGCTAAACTGGGTCCCTTTCCACTAACTGCATTTTTGGATTTATCAGAGAGACTTTGCCCTCGTGCTAAAGCTGACCTCTCGAAAGCATTTCTTATGGACTTCTGCCTCGAGTTACTCACCTCACCATGCCAACAATTCATTTCTGGTGAATGGAACATATCCACCATAGCTTTTTCCATCTGTGATTGTTTTCTTATTTCTCCACCTTTGAGGCCATATAGTTTAGATTTATTTGAACCATTCCATTGATCAAGTTCATAATCAATCTTGGCAGAAGATGGAAAGCATCGGAGATTAGTTTGAAAATCTTCCACTTGGTTTATCCTATGAGCAATTGCATCTATACTGGCACTTCTCATTTGTAAAGACATTAATGGTGGATTCTCAATGTCACGCCTAGAGCACGTGAAGTCCATCCTTGACATGTCCCATTGGGATCTATCAGAGGCTCCATTTTGAAAATCTTTGCACGGATTGACTGTTTTTCCATAAATATCCCCATGCAGCTTTCTTGACACAGAAGAGGGACCTAATTCATCAATTAGATCAAGGTTACTGTAGCCAGAATCCTCATCCAATGTGCAATCCCAACCCAGTCCTGCCAAATGCTCATCATCTGTGTGGCGGTAATGGTTATCAACCTGTTCAAACAATGGGCTCTGCATATAATTTATTTCAGATACCTGTGAGGGTCGCAGATTAAAAGATTCTGATGGCACTTTCCTATGTTTTCCAAAGCAATACATTTCTGAACTATCTGCATCGAAGCATTCTTTTACAGGGATACGCTTAGAGTGAAGATGCAGTTCAATGTCAGGTTTCTTTGAATCTAATTCTTTTCTAGTTTTATTGCTCTCTTCATCAAATCGTGAAGTTAAAGTTGATGAGCAATCAGTTGTGCCAGATTTTGTTTCTCCCAGTTCACCGTAATGGTTTTGTGAACTGAATAAACTTATACCTTTCTCAGGCACATCAAATTTTCTCATTAAACAAATCTGATGTTCATATGTCCAACCTAGAAATTCTGAGAGGGTGTCGGCAGTAGTCAATATGGCATGAGCACTAAGGGGGTTAATTGAAGAAAATTTTATAAGAAATGCTTCTGCTAGTGTTTCTGATTCCAGCATAGGAGGATATACAACTTCCATTGATTCAATAGCTCTATGGATGCAGTTTAAAATTATATGATCTGTTGTTTCTGATGATCCTGATAGACAACACTGCAAACGAATTCCCAATCCAATAGAAGCAGCATAAATATCATCTGATGCTTCCATAACTTCTCTAAGAAAAGAATCTTCACCCTCAAAGATCTGCATGGTGTAAATAAAAGACTATGAATAGCTGAGCTATGAGCAGTGTTGTTGAATTTCCAGGAAAATTACATTACTTGAAAAATCATGACCTCAATTATAGTTCTCATCTTCAAAAATTTCAAAATGGCATCCAATTGGTGGAATACAAAAGTATGATTATTCAAATATACAGTTCATATTGGAGTAGAAAACCTCATAAAAACAAGGCTCATAAAGGTTCAGCAGAAAGTTCATTGAAGTATTCCTATGATCCTAAACTTTCAATGAGCAGAGCTAAGACACGGATTTCCTAACAATAAAACAAGCTGGACTCGAAGAAAATGTAAAACTGTAGTGAACACTAGAAAAAAAACTAGCACAATTTCAGAGAATTTGTGGTCTTACAGTAGGGATGCAACAACTACATGTGTTTGACACCGAATTTGTAACTGATCCACTACATAAGAGGGACAACTGGCAGTTGAATTTTTCTATCACATAAATGGAATTCAATTTGCTTAAAAAAGGTTTTTATATTAAATTTATGGTAAGAGGGCAATACTCCTAAAAACATTTGCCTTTGTCATGTGATTCTAAAGTGGGAGGTTTTTCCACAGAGGTTCTATCTATAGTGAGCCAGATATCATGGATACAACAAATGATAAAGGGAAGTGCCAACACCTGTCTCTCCCATTTGCAGCATCTCCTTCTTCCTTTGTATTTATCAACTTAAGGAGGTAAAGGAGAAGACTGACAAATATGTTCGGAGTTGTTCTGCAAGTATCATATGCTGTATAACTACTGAGTCAGGGCTGCATGATTGACTTCACCAGTTTGGTTTGCAGACTGTCCTCCCTTCTTGTGAATATGGGCCATGATGTTCATCTTTAGCATAGTACATCAGAGGCTGCAATGAGAATGTTTATCAGGAGGTTTTCTCTAAGGCTTCTGGATAAAAGACACAAGAAGTAGCCACAGATGGGCATACTAAACACTCTTCATTAGGTGTCAATTAAATATAGTACAACAGCTCAGACATTGTAAAAGATTATGCTAAGGGGCATGTAGTGCTTGCAGGACTATTCATCTTGTGTTTGTTAGAACTTAGGATAAATGTTAAAATTACAAGGATAAATATGTAATATACTTCTGCTAGAATATGCTATTATAATCCAACAAAATTTTAAAATTCTCTTTGATGCATTTTGTCAAACATTTTGCGAACATACATTTCTTCAAACACTTTGTGAGAAAAGTAATAACCACTTACAGCAGAAATAATTCAGGGGCACAATCAAAGATTTTATTAATCAGATTGGAGGGTTTACATGCAAATATCAATTTTGTGAACCTGGATATAACTCTGGCAAAGAGCTGGTTTAACTTGGCCTGCAAAAATGATGATGATCTTGGCCCAATGGAGATATATTTGGCTCACAAGCAACTCAGCCTAGCAACAGAAGATAACTCGGCCCAACAAAAGATGTCTTAGCCTCCAAGCAATTTGGCCCTTCCTATAGAATAAAATCGGCCTTCAAGAGAATATCACAGCCTCCAACAATTCAACCTCTGCAAATGGTGGATTCGACCAGCAAATGAGAAACTCGGCCTCCAATACAAATTCAGTCTACTCAGATGATGGCAAATGAAACCCAGCTGTTGGAATTCCTAAACCTAATTGTTAGAAACCCTTCATGTACTTTACTGATTTATTCCTTCCTACTTATTCGGTTAATTAACAAGTTATTTACCATGTAAACACTGGAAATAAATACAAGTACATGCTCAACACATTACAGATCATCCACTGAAGGAAAAACAAGCACACAAGTGACACCGTTGTTTTTGGACCATGGTCCCCGGAAAAACCCAATGCGGGAAAACCGGTGCAGCTATCTGAGGGTTTTAATTATTAAGCAATTTTAGAATACAATTTGGGTGCCAAAACTGGCTCACCCAACAGAGAATAATCTCGGCAGTAGTACCTCTCAGTCGGAGATAGATGTTCTAGCTGAAATTCCGGATAAACATTTCGACAGCTCCAAACTCCAATCTGCCTCACAAAAACCCCAACATCAGCCTCTAGGGACTGCGTCAACCCTCTCTGGCCCAACTCTGCCCAACGTCACCCTAGCTCGTCCTGCGTCAACCTCTGGAGGCACTGCGTCAGCCCTTAGAGCCTCTGCGTCACCCACGTTGGCTCTTTGAGGCACTGCGCAACTCCTAGCTGCCTCTGCGTGAGCCCTGGCTAGCTTTGCGTGAACCTCTGGCTGGCTCTGCGTCCTTCTCTCCTGGCTTCTGCACTGATCCTCCTGGTACTCTCTCTGCCTCTCTGCTTTTGTATTCACTACCCCTCAACTGCAACTCTGATCACTCTTTCGACTTCCTCATCAAACCCTGCCCCAGAAATTCGAAATCTTGATCAACCTAGTGTGTTTTCCAAAGTGACCCTCAAACGTCCTCTTATACTTTTCTCATTGACAATTCAATGGTCGAGATTAAGTCCCTAATCAATGGCTAAGATTAACTTTGGCTTGATCCATGACTTTTGGACCCTTCTAACACAGCTTTATATTAATTGACATTAATATTTTATTTTCCCTAAGTTTAGACTTAGGGACTCCATTAAAAATATTAATTATTTTAATATCTCTCAAACTGTTTAGAATCTGCCCTAACTATTTCTGGGTATTGGAGATCTCATGGCGTTCGCCTCTCCACCAATTTTCGTCGCTAGAGCACATCTGATGCTACCCCAAATCAACACCAGCCTCCCAGTGAACTTGGACCCTACAGAAGATGAATTTGGCCTCCAATATAAGTGAGAAATTCGGCCTCCAACACTAAGCAATTCGGCCTCCAAGTATGGGCAACTCAACCTCCAGAAATAGCTATAAATTCAGCCCTCTCGTAGTGATGACTTGGCCTCCAATAATCAATCTCCACTATTGATGAATTCGGCCTACAAAGGATGGACTTGGCCTCAATAACCCTCCTACAAATACAAACTCAGCCTCTGAATAATGAACTCGACCTCCAGCAACAAACCTCGAACCTGCAAATCTCTGAATGCAAATGGAATATCTGATGTGATCCTCCCTCAAAGCCAACTAGGGTGGCACTCTAGGCCCACAAAAATTAGCTAAAGAACCAACTAGGATGGAACTCTAAGTCCATTGAAATTAGTTGAAGGATTTTGCTTGAAACCCTCGAACCAGACTCGCTTGAGCCAGATCAATTCTCCGGAAATGATAAACGATAATCGAATGCTTGAGAAATGACCTCCTCTATGATATCCCCACTTAGCAAATATTGCTAAGGGAAAATACAATTTTCTCAATTTTTCTCCATTTTGATATTTTGGTTTGTTAACTTTGGGAAAGTGGGTTGGAGGACCCCACTCTCAATTTTGGCTAAGGATTGGGCCCGACATTAGGGAAATAAGGCAAATTGAATGCCAAGTGAATTGTAGGGACCACCCAAAAAGGAAATACGCTCCCTTGGACAAACTCACACTTTTGGAGGGAGAGGGTCAAGAGGGTCGATGTATGCGACCCACAAGGACAGAAGGGAGCTCAAGTATAAATAGGAGAAGCATACATCATTTGGGGACCTTTTGACACTTTTACAAACTCACTCACCAAGCATGCTTGAGTTGTTGAGCCAATTCTAAAAGTGTTTTTCAGCACACAAGATTCTCAAGTGAGTTTCTGACCCCTTGCTTTGGTGGACTTTGAGTGCCAGCCTAAGGAGGGAAATCGATATCATTTGTGAGCCAATTTCATCAGGCATTTCGTGGGGCTTTCTTCAGCAATCTGGGCATGGGAAGATAAAAATCAGAATTGAATTGAAAAGAAGGAGTTACAGCTCACAGGTGAGTACTGCACCTGGAGAATGCACTCATACAAAGAGATCTCTCCGTACACTCTACTTACATCAAATGAGCAATTACATCATTAAGTACTTTACTAGAACTCAAGAAGTTGCAACCAAACTCCTAAACTCTAGGAACAAATCCTAAACTAAGGAGATACGTTACAACCGGTGTAACCATTTCTCCATTAATACAAAATAATCTTAATTATTTTCAACTCCCCCCCTTAATGGAGAAAGGATTATCCTGAACTCCTAGCATCCCTCTAAACAATTCAAACTTTACACGCCCAAGAGGCATAGTAAAAATATTAGCCATGTTATCACAAATTTTACAATATTCAACACATATCTCTTTTAACTGTAGTTTCTCTTGATGAAACAGAACTACAGTGCTCTGCTTTTTGCTGCTCCATGCTATAACCCCAGATCCAATGTTGAATGTGTAACCTGTGATAGATCTTCGATCATCCAAGTTACCTGCCCAATCAGAATCTGAAAAACCACTAGAATAACCATTCTGAACCTTTCCAGCAAGCTTCTGGCATACTTCCCTTGAGTAAGAAAGGTTTGTCCAGAGTCTTTCCATCTCATACACTTGTGACATCTGATTTCTTTGATCAGATTGTTAGCATTCCCTGTTACAATCATATCATCTACATACAAAGAAATCAAACTAATTTGCCTCTGTTTATTAAACTTGGTATACAGATTTGGATCATTCAAGCTCCTATGAAAGCCATGTTGTACAAAAAATGAGTCAGTTTTCTCATACCACAACCTGGGTGCCTGTTTTAAACCATAAAGTACCTTTTTCAATTTACACACAAGATGTTCCTGCCCCTTTTTCACAAAACCTTCAGGCTGTACTAAATAAATTTCTTTCTTCAAGTCATCATTCAGACATGCAGACTTAACATCTAGCCGGTGTAGCTACCATTTGTGTTTTGTTGCTAAGGAAATTAGCATTCTAATGGTGTTTAATTTGGCTACAAGAGCAAAGGTGTCATCGAAATCTATTCCCTCTTTCTGTGAGTAACCCTTTGCTACCAGTCTAGCTTTAAGTTTCTCTATACTCCCATTTGCATTTATTTTTGGTTTATACAGCCATTTGCATCCTATGGGGGTTTTACCTTCAGGCAATTCAACCAAATCCCAAGTATGGTTTCTATTTATTGATTCTATTTCCTCATACATTGCAGCCCTCCATGCATCAGATTTACTTGCTTCCTCATAATTTGCAGGTTCTACAATGTTTAAAAGCTTTGACATTAATGCATAGTCTTTCAAATTAGAAGGTAATCGAGTATTCCTACTTGATCTCCTTGGTAGGGGACCTACCTCAAATCTGTCTATTTCAGCCTTTTCTGGGCTTTCATTATTGATTACATTTCCCGTTACTTCTTCTTGTTTCTGCTCCTGCTCTTCATCTTCCTTACTGTTTTCTCCCATTAGCAATGGAATGTCCCAATCACTGTTAGAGTCACCAACATGTTCGCCCTCCATAAGTTGCATAAGGCCTTCAATCAGATCAGGATCGAACTGGAAGCTCCGTGTCTATTTCCCATTTCCAAAGACTGTCAGAAGCTCCTTGCGCAAAGCCTGGCAACAAAATTATTTGCAACCCGACCATCATCACGGCACATACGCGGACCGTATGTATTGAAAATTCGAGCAATCCGAACCTCAACATTTGCTCCCATAGTCAGAGTTTTGGCTATTCTCTTACCCTCATCATCAACCTCCAACAATAAGGGTTTCACACCGTCATGTTCAAACCTCGGATTGCCAAAATGATGCAAAACATTCTCCTTCCTTCCTGTGAAGAAATTTTCGACAACAATAACATTGTCACCTCTTGCCATGCGCCTGTCAGCTCCACTAGTCACGTCAACTTGCAGGGACTTTCTCTTCAAACCTAGGAGTACTTTAGCCCCCGAATTCACCATCGAACCCAAATGATACTGAGCACACTGAGAAACAGGCATCTCATAAAATCCCGATGAGGTTTGTTGGGCACAAACCTTCCATTTTCAATAGCATTAAAAGCCAAAAAACCACACTGAAGCATAAAGAAAGTCGATGCGATGGCGATTCCTATCAAAATTAACAGCAACCGTTGCTCCCTCAGCAAATAATCTACTGGCCTGATAATAGACCACGTCTTTTCTGGCTTAAGAGAGTACTCATTACTGTTATTCATATTGGACTGATAAATTTCTGATCCTCTGATGAATCAGTCTTCAATGAGCCACCACCGGGTAAGTCCGATCTGCTGCCACCAAACAGATCAGGAACTCCAATGCGCCACCACCAGGCAAGTCCGATCTGCTACCACCGAACAGATCAGGAACTCCAGTGCGCCACCACCGGGCAAGTCCGATCTGTTGCCACCGAACAGATCAGGAACTCTAATACGCCTCCACCGGGCAACTCTGATCTGCTGCCACCGAACAGATCAGGAACTCCAATACGCCACCACCGGGCAAGTCCGATTTGCTGCCACTGAGTAGATCAGGAACTTCAATGTGCCACCACCGGGCTACTCTGATTTGCTGCCACCGAACAGATTCGAAAATTCAAAGTGCCACCACCAGGCAAGGTCGATCTGCAAAAATTGCAGATTTTCCAAAGAGAAAGAGGTTGGCGCTCCTTCGACAGCGAAATTCCCGCGCCAGAAACAAAATCGACGCGTCTCCCGAAATTGGCGCAATTAATCCTTGACTTTCTGCGCCAATTGTACTTTCTGGCGCATTGGCGCGCTTATCACCCTCAAAAATGCGCCAAGTGGCCGTCTATTCCTTAAAATACCACGCCAGCTCTTCCTTCTGCTCAAAAATGGTGCGACTATTCGCGACGAAACCGCGCCAACACTTTCTTGCGCTCAGAGATGATCAGTCATCTGAGACCTATGCTCCAGGTGTTACTGCAGTCCACTTGATCCTACGAATGCTTCTGTACACTCCACTGCCACTACAATTCTGTAATCAATGATGTATCCTAAAAAATAAGGCTATCCCTACTTTGTGCTATGATACCAAGATAAAAATCAGACTTGAATTGAAAAGAATGAGTTACAGCTCACAGGTGAGTACTGCACCTGGAGACTGCACTCATACAAAGAGATCTCTCCGTACACTCTACTTACATCAAATGAGCAATTACATCATTAAGTACTTTACTAGAACTCAGGAAGTTGCAACCAAACTCCTAAACTCTAGGAACAAATCCTAAACTAAGGAGATACGTTACAACTGGTGTAACCATTTCTCCATTAATACAAAATAATATTAATTATTTTCAACTTGGGAGAGGACCACGCATTTCTTGGGGAAGCTAGTGGGGGAGCAACAAACTTATTGAGTTTACTGAGGAAGCATTGGGCCTTTATTTTCTGAAGATTCAGGGTGATAGGGCAGCCAAATTTTGTGGAGCCTTTGTTGTAACAGAGAGACCATTCCAAGGACTACATGGGCCTGTGCAGGAGGTTCTTTTAGGTTGCACGTGGGAGCTAAGGGTGTGGCCATTTGGGGCGGGATTGAGTTGGGAATTTGGGGAGTCATCTGGAGGGAAAATTCACCAACATTTAGCATCATTTTGGAGGGTTAGAACAGTGCCATTTCTAGGAGGGTCAAAATACCCAACCAGTGGAGGAGCATGTAGAAATTGGGGTCAATTTCGGGGGTCAAAACTAGGCCAAACCCTTTCTGGCTTTTGGTGGGTTATTTGAGAGGAGTCTAAGATTAATTTCTCGGAATTTTCTGAGCACTAGAAGAGGGTCAAACAACAGTTTCATTCCAGCAGGCAGTGCAATTTTTCCAAGGCAGCGCAGCAAAGAGGAATGAGCACATTTAAGCATCCAGACCTCTCATTTTATCACCTAGGACTTGTTTAGCTTGCCTTTGGCAAGCCCAAGTGTGAAAATTCATTAAACCCGTAAGGAATCCCTACTGCAACAACTGATGATATTTCTCCTACTTGTTAGATTTACATGAACAAGTTATTTGCATTTTCCTACAACAAATATTGAAATACATACATTGCAGCCTACACCAATTAAATAATATGCCGAAACAAGAAACTGAACAATAGAGAAAGATACAACACAAATGACACAGTTGTTTTTGGACAAATGTCCTCGGAAAAACCCAATGCGGGAAAACTAGTGCAGCAGATCTGAGGGTTTTTATTATTAAGCTGAAGTATTTTTGAATACAACTTCTGGATGCCTTCCCAACAATCTAGTTACGGAGAATATCACTTGGCAGAAGAAATTAGTGAGATTACCTCACGATACACTGCAAGTCCCAGCTAATCTGACAGCTAAACCAACAAGTTCCCCGACTACTTCTGCGTTGCCCTTGTTGAGCCTGCGTCAGCCTCTAAGGCTCTGCGTCACCTGTGCTGGAGATCGATTTTCTTACAGGCGCTGATTCCAGCCCTCCGGCTTAGAAACGTCGGCCTCCCAGCAAATCTCAGACTTCTGCGTGGAGGCCTCTATGCTGCTTTGCGTGGGGTCAGCGTGAGCCCTTCCTGGCTCTGTGTCACCTTCTCTGGCCTCTGCGCTACCTCCTATGTGTGTCTCTCTGCCTCTGCTGAGTATTCCTGGCTCCAGAGAAGATCATCTAGCCAAAACTCCCTCTACCTGTCTCTGCGTTATCACTACAAATCACTGAGCTGCCTCTAGCTTTAGCAATTCGATCTGACTAATCAAGTCTGTGTGTGTCTTCCAAATGATCCTCAAGCCTCCTTAAATAATCTTCTCATTGACATTCAATAGCTTAGATTAAAAGCTAATCAATGGCTAAGATCATTTTTGCTTGATCCTCGTCTTCTTCTAGAAGTTACACCCACAATTAGATTAATACCCATTAATTATTTTAATTTTCTAAGTTTAGACTTAGGGTCCCATTAAAAATAATTAATTATTTTAATAAAACTATCTCTGGATGGAATTTCCCAAAAATCTTTATGGGTTCTTTGGAATACATGTGCCCAAGCCTCCCTGCAAAATTTGAGACTTAGAGCACATCTGATGCTACCAAAAATCAACACTCGCTCTTAGCAAGGAATGTTCTTTAGCAATGCATCTTGTTAGCATCTCTTTTTCTGTAACATCTCCTTCTGCGTTGCTTATGTCTGACATCCTGTCCACCAACTACTGCGCAAGTACTGCATCTGTATTGTTGCTGACCCTGCCACTGTCAACACTGCATCCGTACTGCAACTCCCTCTGAATTTATGCATCTATGCTGCTGCTAGCACTGCCACTTCCAACTGCCTCTGCACTGCAATTTGCTGCTGCTACTGCATCAACAACGAAAAAACATCCCAAATTACTGAACAAACATTCAACACAGATGCATCTCGATGCTGAAGATCTGACTGCTGCTAGTCCCATGTTGTTCCTCTAAAGCCACTGCGTTGCTGCTGCTACTGCACTGCGCCTCCCTGCACTGTGCCTCCCTACACTGCTGCAACTCTGCACTACACTGCTTAGACTTGGTGTTCTGGCCACTGCATCTATCGCTCCAACACTCCTCAGCACCATCTGACACTTAGTCCATCCTGCTAATACTGATTTGGGCTCTTGTAGCTAGGAATTGATCTAAGAGGTGGGTTCATTCAGGATCCTGCCCATCCATAGCTCTTTCAAACTACAACTCCAAATCAGCCCACCTCCCTCCTGGAGGTATCTCGACTATCATGGCGAACTCCTCCTCAATCTTTGCGGGTGCAGCCTTCAGATCGTGCTTCTCATCTTTGTCCTTCTTCCTGAGAGGACACTGTGTTGCGTAGTGACCCATTTCACCACACCTGAAGCATATGATCTTCAAGACGTCCTTCTTCCTCCTTCGCTGCTCCAGCTGCCCCTTGGATGCAAGGGTTGCATTTTCTTCCTCCTCCTTGGGCTTCGACCCACTGCTGCTACTCCCGTCAAGTTTACACTTGACCAAGTCTCTCCTCAACTCCTCTTGCTTACGAGTTGCCCACATCTCATCCCAATTCGGCAAAGTTTCCCTACCCAGGATACTCTAGACAAAGACTTGCCACTCATTTGAGACTGAATTGAGGGCCAATCTAATGAACTCGGACCCTTGAGGCGTAGACCCCACCGCTGCTAACTCATCACGAGTCTCCTAAAGCTTCGTGAGGAAAGAATCTATGCGCTCCCCCTTATGCATTTGTGTAGATCTCAGTTTCTGCTCTAAGTACATCTTCCATTGCTCGAAAGATCCCTGATACAGCATAGACAACGCATCCCACATCTCCTTAGCAGTCCCTCTATTAGTGATGTGACAGACTACATGATCCTTCACTCTATCGAGGATCATTCGCTTTGCCTTTGCCAAAGAACCCAACGATGAGGAGAGAAGGAGGTTGAATAGCTGCAGGAGGCAGCAGTTCGAATCCCCGGAGGGATTGCGCTGTCCAGACCAGGAAGGCTGAATTTCGAGGAAAGTCTCTCTTTGAGTGAGTCGATAGAGAGGAAAGGCTTCTAGATCAAAATCTTACCAAGCCAGAGGGAGCAGCGCAGAGCCTCAGCATGAGGAAAGAGCTGGTGGGACATAGTTTTTAGCAAGTAGATTGTTGGGCTAAAAGACGTCAAAAAAGAGAGAAGCACAGTGAGGGAATTTTTCCTCAGTAGACTTCCTGCCAAGAAGTCCGTTTTCTTATTGCCTAAGCAGCAACAGTAAGAGACAGAGAGGATCAGTTCGACATTTTCGTGGCAGAGATGGCACCCAGTGGGTTGAGAGATCAGGACAGGTTGGATGGGGCATCCAACTATGTGATCTGGAAGGCAAGGATGTCTTGCCTTCTAGATGAGCATTTTCTCAAGGAAGAAATGATACTTCTCCTACTTGTTAGATTTACATGAACAAGTTATTTGTAGTTTCCTACAACAAACATCGAAATACATACACTGCAGTCTTCACCAATTAAATAATATGCCGAAACAAAAAACTAAACAATAGAGAAATATACAACACAAATGACAGTTGTTCTTGGACAAATGTCCCAGGAAAAACCCAATGCGGGAAAAGCGGTGCAGTAGATCTGAGAGTTTTTATTATTAAGCTTAAGTATTTATGAATACAACCACTGGATGCCTTCTCGGCAATCCAATTACAGAGAATATCACTCGGCAAAAGAAATTAGTGAGATTACCTCACTCTACATTACAAGTCCCAGCTGATCCTACAGCTGAACCAATGAGTTCCCCAACTACTTCTACGCTGCCCTTGCTAGGCTTGTGTCAACCTCTAAGGCTCTGCGTCACCTCTGTTGAAGTATGATTTTCTTCCAAGAGCTGATTCCAGCCCTCCCGGCTCAGAAACGTCAGCCTCCCAGCAAAGCTCGGACTTCTACGTGGAGGCCTCTGCGTGGGGACTGTGTGAGCCCTTCCTGGCTCTGCGTCACCCTCTTTGGCCTCTCCACTACCTCCTTTGTGTGTCTCTCTGCCTCTCTGCTCCAAAGAAGATCCTCTAGCCAAAACTCCCTCTGCCCCTCTCTACGTGATCACTACAAATCACTGTGTTGCCTCTAGCTTCAACAATTTGATCTCACTAATCAACTCTCTATGTGTCTTCTAAATGACCCGCAAGCCTCCATAAATAATCTTCTCGTTGACATTCAACGACCCAGATTAAAAGCTAATCAATGGCTAAGATCATTTCTGCTTGATCCTTGTCTTCTTCTAGAAGTTACACCCACAATTAGATTAATACCCATTAATCATTTTAATTTCCTAAGTTTAGACTTATGGTCCCATTAAAAAAAATAAATTATTTTAATAAAACTATCTCCGGATGGAATTTCCCAAAGTGCTTTCCGGGTTCTTTTGAATACATGTGCTCAAGCCTCCCTGCAAAATTTGAGACTTAGAGCACATCCGATGCTACCAGAAATCAACACTAGGTGCAGTCACACCATACTCTCATTGTACTTCTGTTGCATTATAATAAAATGGTTCAGCTGAGCGAAAATTTTGGAGAAATTCTAGGTGTTTGATTATGTATTTAAATTTTATGTGTGCATGTGTTGTAATCAATGTTTTAAAACTCCGACTCCGACTCCGACTCGGTATCAACTCGCCCGGCTCGATTTCAATGACTCGGTCATTGTAAAAAATACATTAAATATTTATTTTTTATAAAAACACATAATTTTAAAGATTTTCGTTCATGTTTCCAAACACACAGCATTAGAATATAGATAGAAGACAACATATGATCAAAGTAGGCTCATGAATATATCCATTATATCAAAATGGCACCCAATGCATTGTCCAATACATACACGATGATGATATAGAGATCAAAACAAAAACACATAACCAAGGAGCTATAAATGGCCTCTACAACAAAAGTCTGTGACCAGTACTACTGGCTACTGCTAGAGTTCCCAACATCATCTGGCTCAGTGTTACTTGGAAGTTGGGAGCAGGAGCGAAAGTGGGGAGCGAGAGCGAAAACGGGAGCGGGAGTGACATTTTCATAAGCTCCTGGTTTGGGAGCAAATCCTAGAGGAGTTCGACAACCAATGTCACTAACATCAAGGTACATAGAGGGATTGGTGCTCTTGATTAAATACGAGTTCCATACCCTAATACATGACAAAATTCAATGGAAACATTGCAATCCTCCAATCCTGAAATCCTGAAAAACTGATAAGTCTGTTGGATTTTGAATGAAATCTAAAATTCTACTTTCTCCATATGAAATCCAATGAGGCCGAAACCACTCTCAAACATCCTGAGTCATTTCATGGTAATGTTAAAAATTTAAGTAAAAGGATGAAAATGAAGATTAAGGAGAATGTCACTTTTACTTTAAGAATTTAACATTACCATGAAATTTGATTAGCATATCAATAGTAGAGAGCATTTGAGTGTGTTAAATAGGGTTTGGGAGGGGGAAATGGACCCCAAATAACATTTAACTAATTCATAAAACACATTGGAGTTCAAACCAATCAGCAAACACTTCAAAATTTCATTAAAAAAATGTCAAATCGTTGTTTTGATGGGGTTACAGGCCACTGGTTATGACTCGGCCGAGTCAATACAGAAACGGCCGAGTTGACCGAGTCATGGCTGACTCGGCCAGTCGAACCGTTCCAAGGGCCGGGTCACAGCAGAGGGTAATGGCTCGGATCAACCCGGCCGTTTCGGTATCGAAACGGCCGTTTCTTAAAACAATGGCTGTAATTGCTTGTTATCATTGTAAATTTTACATTAAGAATATTACATCCACCCCCTTTTTAAAGAATTGTTGGACCCTTCTCCAATCTTCTAGAAGCACCTTTATTATTATTTTTCAATGGTAAGGTCGCTAATTGGATTCTTCTTATATCTCCAAGTTACTTTTGCCCCTTTTAAATAAAGTAGAGTTAGGAAAAATTCTTTTGTCCCCTTAACAATTTCCCCTTTTCTAGCCTAAAGGAGATGAGTTAGGCTAGTAGGAAGATGTATTCATGCTCAAGTGTTGGTGACATTACAACCCTCCCCAACCAAGATTTTTGTCCTCAAGCAAGTGTAATCCTAGATACTAAAGTATCCACTCCCCTTCCCATGTTACGTTCTCCATAGGTAGATTCTTCCATTGAACAAGATATTCCTTGATGACCCTGCTTTTCAATTTCTTCTCTCAAACCTCTATTATCTCCTTTGGAATCAAGATTAACTATCCTTCCTCATCCAGTAGAGGTAACTCAGGTGAACATACAACTTGCTGCCGCAATGCTTTCTTCGAACAAGAAACGTGGAAGACATTATGGATCTTGCTCCCTTCTGGAAGAACCAAATCATAAGCTACTTCTCCGACCCTTTTGATGACTCTATATGGCCCATAGGATTGTGGCTTTAGCTTCTTGGCCCCTTTTTGTTTGAGGGTGGACTATCTATAAGGCTGCATATGTAAGTATACCATGTCTCCCACCTCAAAACTCCTCTCGATCTTGTGCCTATCAGCATACATTTTTTGTTGATTTTGTGTTGTATGTAGATTATCCTTGAGAGCCTTGAGGATATCTTGGCTCTCTTGGATCCAATCCTTAGCCCTCAGGGCTTGGCTGTCTCCAAATACCAACTCTACAAATGAAAGGCGTCATAAACATATAGATACTGGAATGACAGCATCCCAATCGACATGTGATATGTGGTGCTGTAGCAATACTCTCCAAGGTGCAACCGTTTCACCCAAGCTTTTTGTTGCCTCGTCACATAATTCCTCAAGTAACCCTCCAGCCCTTTGTTAACTACCTTTGTCTTCCCATCAGTCTAGGGGTGATAACTTGCGATGGGTGTGAGATCTGCACCCACTAATCTAAAGAGCCCCTGCCGAAATCCACCCATAAACCTGCTATCTCTATCACTAACAATGGTCTTGGTTAGACCATGTAATCTGAAAATCTCCCAAAAGAACAAGTCCGCTACTTGAGACACTGAATACCTGGAAGGAATCACAAAGAAATGGTAAAACTTAGTCAACCTGTCCACCATAACATAGATGCAATCTCTACCCTGTATTGATGGTAACCCTGTGATGAAGTCCATAGAAATGCTCTCCCTCTTTTGCGCTCGAATAGGCAATGGCTAAAGTAAACTCGCTAGATGTGTGTGCTCGTATTTGTTCTGCTAACATGCGTTGCACTCACAGAGATGTCTCAGAACATCCTTTTTGAGTCCCTTCCATGAGAATCTCTCTCAAATAGCCCTACAAGTCTTGATGAAGCTTGGATGCCCTGCCAATAGTGAATCATGTGCCACATGCATAATCTTCCCCTTTAACTGAGATTCTAGCATCAAGTAAATCCTGCCCTTGTAGTAGATGATGTCATTGACCACCCTGTATCGATCATCCTGCAGTTGACCATCCAATATCTCGCAAGCCTCCTTATTCTTCGAGTACTCCACTAGAAGGTGGGATCTCCAATCCGTCGAGATGTCCATGAGAGAAAATATTCCTGGCCTCCTAGCCAAGGCATTTGCAACTACATTGTTCTTGCATTTAACATACTCAATCTTGAAATCATATGTTTGGATCTCGTTGACCCACTTATGTTGTCTATCATTCAGCTCCTTTTGGTCCAGAATGAACCTGAGACTATTATGATTGGTCTTCACCTTCAACCTACTCCCTACCAAGTATGGCCTAAACTTAGCCAATGCATGCATAATGGCCAGCATCTCCTTATCATAGATGCAATAAAGACGCTTATAGTCTTTGAGTTTTCTGCTCTAAAATGCAATAGGATGGTTGTTCTACATCAAAACTGCGGCAATGCCTTCCCCTGAGCCATTACACTCAAGAACAAATGGCTATGTAAAATATGGCAATGATAACACATGATATGTGCTCATTACCTCTTTGAGCTTCTCAAAGGTCCTTTTTGTTGCGTTAGTACAAACAAAAGCCCCTTCCTTAGTGAGATCTATAAGAGGTCTTGCTAACTGAGGGAACCCTCTGGAAAACCACCTATAATATGTGAAGAGGCCCAAGAATCCTTTCAACATTGTCATGTTCTTAGGGATTGACCACTCAATAATGGCTTTGATCTTCTCTTGGTGCACTTGCACCCCCTCTCTCTGTGAAAATTTCAATTTATCACAACTGGAAATTATTTTCCTAATTGTTAATTTATTTAACAATTTATTTGCAGTTTGCTACGACAAATACCAAATAATTCACACTGTGATTTTCACAAACAAATATTGTGGAAGAAAAATAACGCTGGAATCTGAGAAAATCTACTGCACACATAAAAATATGATAGCTATTTTTAGACAATCGTCCCTTGAAAAAATCAATTTAGGAAAACTGGTGCAATAGTTGAGGGTTTTATTATTATGTAGCAGTGAAATTTTGAGTACAATCTATGGATGCCCAACTGACAATCCAAACAACAAGGAAATCTGGCCAAAATTATCTAAGCGAATTTCTTGTCCTCCACAAGCAACCTGACACAACTCTACCTCAGAAAACTCGTCCTCCTAGACCCTTTGCGTCAGCTTATACGCAGTGCTTCCACAGACCCTTGGATGTATAGCCCAAAACTGCCTCTGATGAAGTCGATTTTCTTGTCTCTACTGAGGAAATTGATTCTCTGGCCCTCTAGAAGACTTTGCCGACCTCTCGAAGCTGAATTGAATTTTCCTCTAGCGAAATTGAATTGCTATTCTGAAGCAATTGCGCAGTCCTTTGTGTTGCCTCACTGGGAATAACTCGACCTCTTGCTGCTACCTCTCCGGATCTGGAAAACTTCCTCAGGATCATTGTCTTTGCCCCTCACTAACTCTGCTTCCTCACTGAAGCTCAAACTCTCTGGAAACTGACTGCTGCTACTCTGGAAAATCGAATTCTCCAAGTGTCTCTGGTGTGTTCTCCAAGTGCCCTTTGACTTCTTCTTATAATCCTTTGTCGTAATCAAGGGCTAGGATCATCTTGAATTCGATCCGTGTGAGTTTCTAGAGAATTCTCACATTGACTTAATTAGTTCAGATTAATTAACCAGTTTTCCTAAGTTTAGACTTAGGAAACATTAAAAAAATAGGTTAATAATAATTAAGTCATCTCTAGGTGGAATTTCCATAAACGATTTCTGGGTTTTGGAGATCTCATGTATTCTAGTCTCTCCACCAAATTTTGTGGCTAGTACACATTTGATGCTAAAAAAACTAATACTCCCTTTTAGCGAGAACTGTGTTTTAGTGCTGCACACCATGCTACAACACTGTCTTTGTATCGTCCTCTATCATACTGTTGATGTCTAGCCATACTGCCCACCAACCATTGCGTAACTCTGATGCTGCTGCTGACACTGCCATACTGCTGCCAACTCTACATTTACACTGCAACTCCCTCTCATCTATTGCTACTGCAACTACAACAACTGCAACTGAGAAGCATCCAAAATACTAAATCATTTGTGTTCAGTATGATGCATCTGTGTCCTAAGTCTTGACTACTACTAGTCTGCAAATGTCGCTCTAGTACTGATTGCACCTGTTGTCGCACAGATTGTCACGACAATGCTCAGACCGGGCGCTGTCACCCTGATCCCCGATCTCTCCGTTTAAGCCTGTCTCCTGCGGCTAAGGGGGTTAGACCCTATGGGACAATGGATGACCAACTGTGGACCAATTGGTTTGGGAGACACAAGGAGAAACAAGCACTTAATTGATTTTATTAAGTTAATAAACCAGTGCCTTATGGAGTTAATGACTAAATGATCATTTATCAAATGTTTGCAGAAATATGAACTCATTAACAATCATTTACCATCAAATAACTCAAACAAAGATTAACTTTTACCAAATGCAAAATAATCAATAAATGTTCAATGGCTTAACGATATTCCAGCAATTAAAATACGAAAGATTAAATGCTTTAAATAACCACGTAATTTTAAATGCTAACCAGTTATCACTTTCATATAGCTAATCTTCAAATGAATAATTAAGCATGTTTAACCACATAAAAAATGATAAATATTAATCAAAATTTTAGCCTCAGCAGAAAATATATATCGCAAACATGACAAATCCCTGAGCCAAGACTGAAACTGGCAAAAAATTTCCAAAAATATTTTTTATATTTTCAAATAAAACTAAACTAAGCTAACTAAAGACTAAATAAATGAAACTTTAAATCTAAAATCTAAATAATACTAAAGTCTAAACTAAAAAAAAAAAATAAAAAAAATTATAAAGTAAAATAAAACTTAACTAAACCATAACAAAAATAAGAATTAAATTTAAATCCTAGAATAAAACTTAACTCTAATCTAACACCTAATTTATGTAAGAAAATGAAAATTAAATTTTTATTTTTTTTTATAAATAAAAATTCTAAGCTAAAAGTCAAAATAAAACAAAGATAAAATTTAACTTTAAACTAAAGTCTAATCTAAACTTTATATATATATATTTTAAATTTTAAAAATCAAAATGGAAGAACTAAGATTCTGAAAGAAATAAAAAGAAACCCTTAACCTTTTTTTTTATATGAGATTTATTAAAAAAAAGAAAAACAAAACTAAACCTAAAAATTGAATTTTTAATTTATTAGAGTAAAAAAATAAAACAAAGCTAAAATCGTTTATGCCCAAAATCAAAACCTAGCATACGCACTTATCATGAGAAAAACACCTACGCTAAATCGATTTTTTTAATCCTTTTGTGTATTAAAAAAAAAATGTCTCATAAAAAAAATTTGATACGCTAACTAAAACACATAAAAAATAATTTTCGATTTCTTTTTTTTTGTTTGCTTGCTGATATGCAGGTCAGGTCGATGGCTTGGACGGCAGAGGGATTTCGAGACTTGGAGAAATCACAAGAGGATTGGACATAGATCAGAGCGAGGAGCAGCGTGAAGGGACGAGGAAGCGATGAAGGAGATTGCGCAGGTTCTGGAGTTTCGATGGCGGAGGGACGAGGCAAGCTGCGTGAGTTTTGCAGGTGCCTGGTGAGATGCGTAGTTGCGAAAGGGAGCAGAGGACGTTTGCTGATCTGATGGGTTTGCACGCAGGCTTTGGAGGTTTGAGGCAGCGTGAAGCTGCAAGGACAACAGCGAGCAGGTGATGCGTATAAGGGATTTATTATTATTATTATTATTATTTTTTGAAACTTAGCTGTGTGAAAGGAATACAAGTTGCGTGAAGGTGAGGAAATGGACGCAGTTGCAGCTGGAGGTAACACGCAGAGAAGGAGCTGCGTTGAGAGACGTGACTGCGCAGATTTGCCTCAAAAGAAAAAAATCAAAATGCCCCTGTAACACAAAGAAACCCTGAGAAAAAGCAAGGAGCTGATCAAACCCTCGGAAATCTTCAGGAAACCCTACAACCTGTAATGGAAAAACAGCTAGAGAATATATATATATATATAAACTAAAACCCTACAAACCAGCTACAATTATTTACAGCTTTGTGACTCTAAAACAGCCAGATTTGTCAGTAATCTTTAATAATATTTTCAAAATTCCAGATTTACTATAAGATACTTCAGAAATCTCTCATGCAACTCAAAAATAAACTCTAAATGATAAACCCAGAATCAAAACTGGTTGGGCTCTACAAGAGAGTGCTTGGCGGGAGTCGGCTGGTTCAGACTAGAACTTCCCCAAACGCCCGTTAATTTTATCAATCTGGATTTCCTGCATAGCTCACTTCAGCGATCAATAAAGAGGGAAAAAACACTACTAAATTCCAAATCCAATGGAGATACCTGCCATTACTTTCAGAAATTCTATTACCATTAAAACCCTAGTGAGTGAACAAGATACCTGTGTTCAACATCACTCTTCACCAAGCTATTACTAATGGCTGAAAATAAAATTATGCAGAAAATAAAACAGCTTACAACACTTCAGGAGAGTAACACCAGCAAGATTTCAACCCCAAAGTCTTTCTTTATTGCACTAGAAAAAGTTTACAAGAGAGCTTCCTTCAGCACAAGACTCACAGATCGAATGATCTCAAATGACTCCTAGCACCCTATTTAAAGGAAAAATTCCCAACGGCTAGTTCGAGTGATCCATGTCAAAATGATCTTGTCCGTCGATGAGGATCAAGATATCTTTTAATCTTATCCGTCGAATTTTTAATAAGTTAAAAATTAAAATTTTTCATTTGTTTTCTCAAAACTTCGACTTATTTTATTATTTTATGTTATTTTATTATTTTTTTAATTATTTTTAACTTTTTAATTTCTTAATTTCTTAATTTTTTATTTTTATTGTTTTTTATTTTTATTTTTAAATGGATGCTCGAACTTAGCCTTTGGAAAAATCACCTAGGACCTAGGACTTAGGACTTATGAAGGGATTAAAATACTTTCTAACCCTCAAGGCACTTTACATCATGACTTTTACAATTTTACATCTCAAGGGGGAAAACCCATTTGACATAGACCACCCAGTTCTGCAACACAACTATAATCTATCATATCAACACACTAGGATTCCCCTAAGATTCTAATGACAAAACTCATTCCGGCTTTGGGGTTAGGCTGAAGGAAAACTCTGCCGATCATGGATCGGTGAGACAAAGAACCTTCCGGAACGTAGATTATCACTAGAAAATTAGGTCCACCTAGGCAATTTACATGACGCATATCTACTAAGATTATTTACAATTTACCCATGCAGACTGGGTTTACAACATAACACGATCAGGTTGATGACGACGCTCGAATGGCACGAACACATCAATCAAGCGCTATCCCTTTTTGCGAAAAGAGGGTGTACTGCTATGGGTAGTTGACACGTAGTGGTCAATAGCACCAATTGCCACTGATCCATCCTGCTACTGAATATTGTGGACCCTGTAGCCAGGTAATGATCCATGAGGTGGACTCTTCAAGGACCGTGCCCAATCTCTGTAGCTCTCTGGGGCTACAACACCAAATCACCCCACCTCACTCTTGGAGGTATATCAATTAACATAGCAAACTCTTCCTCTAGCCTAGAGGAAAACTTCTCTATTTCCATGGATGTTGCTTGTCGATCCTGCTTCTCCTACTTGTCCTTCTCTCTGACAGGACACTTAGTACAGTAGTGGCCAAACTCGCCACAACTTAAACACTTGACCTTTGTCAAGTCCTTCTTTTTCTTCTTTTGCTCCCCCTGCCCTTGATTGAGACCCTTAGATGCGAGGGCCGCATTCTCCTCCTCCTTCACATCCTTTGATCTGTTGCTACTGCTACCACTGCTACTGATGGAGCTCTTTAGAAGAGCTTACCTCAACTCCTCCTATTGCAAGTTGGACCACATCCTGTCCCATTCTGGTAGCTTGTCTCAACCCAATATACGTTGGACGAAGACTTTCCAATCCTCCGAGACACTATTCAGTGCCAACCGCACTAGCTTTGTTGGTTGAGGCGCTGCCCCAACAGCTACAAGCTGATCCCGGACCTCCTGAATCCTAGTGAGGAAGGGATTTATGCTGTCCCCTTTCTGCATCCTGATGCATCTCATCTTTTCTTCCAGAAACATCTTTCGTTGCTTGAAAGTACCCTGATATAGCTAGGTGAGAGCATCCTACATCTGTTTGGCAATATCTGTGGAAATTTGGTGACCCGAATCCTATTGCAGCAACTGGAAATAATTCTCCTAATTTTTAAATTAATTCTTAACAATTTATTTACTGTGTGGTACAACAAATACTGAATCAAACACACTGCAACCTATAGAAATAAACTGCGAAAGAAATAAACACTGGAAGAAATGCTAGCACACACATAAAATGACAATTATTTTTGGACCAGTGTCCCCAAAAAAACCCAACTCGAGAAAACCGGTGTAGCAACTAAGGGTTTTATTACTAAGCAACAGTGAAATAATCTGAGTACAACTGGATGCCAAAACTGGTAATCCTACAGAGAAATACTGGCAAGAAAATCTAGTGAGGAGAAATTCCTCACTCCACAAGAAAATCCTGACATTGACCTCAACCCAAATTGACTTGTCCAAACTACCTTTGCGCAGTCACTGCATCACCCTAGCGTAGTTGCTCCTACACTCATCTCGCAACAACTTTTCCTCAAGCCGTTTGATCAGCTACTGTCTGGGAAAATGACTCTCCTGGCCTCTAGAACCTTTGCCCAGCTTCTGGCACTAAAAATCTGCTTCTCCCCAGTAAAAAGGAAATTGCCTCTAGAGGCTGCTGCGTTGCTTTGCGTCAGCGTCTCTGTGGCTCCTCTACCTCTCTGCAAATGCACTCACTGAAACTGGAATCCTTCCTCCAGCTTCACTGTCCCTTCCCCTCTCTCACCACTTCAGTTTCTTTGGCTCTCTCTTCGACAACTGAACGTTGCTACTTAGGAAATCGATTTGCTCATGAAATCGAACTGCACAAGCGATTTCTCCAAGACCCATTGGCTTCTTCTTATAATCCTCTGTTGAGACTTCAATGACCTAGATTAGATCTTAATCAATTGTTAGGATTAACTTGAAGTCGATCCATGCGAGTTTCTAGAACATTCACACCATAGCTTAATTAATTCTGATTAATTAGTCATATTCCCTAAAGTTTGGACTTAGGAAATATTTAAAAACTGACTAATAATCTAATTAAGTCATTTCTAGTCGAAATTTCCAGAAAGGATTTTTGATTTTTGGAGATCTCATGCATTCTAGTCTCTCCACAAAATTTCAAGGCTAGAACACATCCAATGCTATAAAAACTAACACTCCCTCTTAACGAGGAATGTTCTAGAGTTGTTGCCCCATGAAGCAACACCCTGTCTCTTCATCATCTCTTGCACGCTGCTGATGTCTAGCTGCTATTGCCCACCAACTACTGCACAACTCTGATATGTGCTGCATCTGTGCTACTGCTGACCTTGTTGAATTGTTGCCAACACTGCAACTCCCTCTACATCTATTGTTGTTTCAACTACAACACTACAACTAAAAAGCATCCTAAATATTGAATCAACTTTGATAAGTATAATGCATCTGTCACTCGAGTCTCTGACTTCTGCTAGTATCTGCGCTGTCACTGGGGCATTTGCGTTGCTATTGGCTCTGCACTGTGCCAACTGCACTAATGCCAATTCTACACTGCGCTCCCCAGCATCTGACTGCAACTAGACTTTGCATTTGTCACTTTGGCATCTGACTACATCTACTGCCACTGATCCATCCTGCTACTAAGTACTGTGGGTCCCCGTAGCAAGGTTATCAATTCAAGAGGTAGACCTCCTCAAGAATCCTGCCCAACTGTAGCACGCTGAGGCTACAAAACCAAATCACCCCATTTCACTCCTGGGGGTATGTCAACAAACATGGCGAAGTCTTCCTCTAGCTTGGAGGAAAGCCTATCGATCTCTGTTGATGTTGCCTGCTGATCCTGTTTCTCCTCCTTATCCTTCTCCCTGAGAGGACACTGAGTACATACTATAGTGACTGAGATCACCAAACCTGAAGCACTTGACCTTCGACATGTCCTTCTTCTTTCACTACTCCCCTTGTCCCTAATTGGGACTCTTCGATACGAGGGCCACTTCTCCTCCTCCTTCACCTGATTCGATCTGTTGTTGCTGCCACTGATGGAGCTCTTCACTAGATCTCGTCTCAACCCCTCCTGTGTAATGATCCTAAACAGGAATGTAAGTGATATACAAAGCATGCAAACAATCCAGCAATTAGAAAAACAAAATATACATTAAGCACCCATGGAAACACAGAAAATAGAGAACTGCTGAGCCATTTTATTACTTTTTTAGGAGCAAAATACAATAGGAAATTAGAATATTGCACCTGGGCTTCTCTCAATGAACAAACGTGACAAAACCCAGGTGAGAAAATGTTGAACTGAAGGCTGCTATAATTGATGCGCCAAACTGACCTGCGCTGCCCCAGAAAACTGCTCTGTCTGCTGACTTCAAAGGGTTGGAATCACTGCTTTCCGTGCTCAGAAAATTATGAGATTTCAGCTCCTTGCTCCTTGGCCTAAACCTTGAAAAACCCAAGAAGGAATTGGCCAAATGTTGACCTCGGAATTTTGGCCCAAATTCTCCTTAGCTCCTCTAGCTGCTGGCTGAGTTGGGACACCTGTTTGATCCCTTAGATCTGCCCAGAAAATTCTATAAAATCAGGAGTGTGATCCTTGCCCAAAACCTTTTCCCTTGGTTCCAACCTTCAAAAATTGACCTTTGACAGCTTGGCCCTCCAATTTTGAATTCTGTTGCTATGATTGTCCCTGTCAATCTCTGCTTTCCCAACTCCAGAAATCCTCCTCAAATGTCCTTCCAAGTGATCTCCCACGTCCTCCAGTAATACGCACCACCTGGCGATGAATACAACTGCTAGAAATCACAATGAGATCCTCCTCTTGAAGAAATGAAGAAAAAGCTTCCTAGGGTGGCACTTGAAGTCCCCCCGACAAAAGGGTGAGCTCTTCGCTTGAAGAACTTGTGTTGAATAGCGAATGGCTCGGATAAGCAACTCCAGCAACCAAAGAGAAATCAATATGCCAAAAGATGAATGATATGAGGAGAGTTGCCTTCCTTATATAGATTTCGGGAGAACTTTTCCCTCCAATTCTTCCTCCATCGTGGGCCCTCACTTAACCACCTCCATGCAAAACTTAACCAACTCCATGCAAATCGAACTAGGGAGTGCATATTTCCCTAGTGTGGGTGGCCCCCATGTGTAACTTAACCACAACAAAAATAACTTTTCCTAAGTCTAATCTCCTAGTCCTCCCCTCCCAAATGTTGCTTATCCCCAAGCAACTTCAATGTTGGATGCTCAAGTATGTGCTCCCCTTCCCAAGTGGCATCCTCATTTGGTAAACTCTTCCAACACACCAAATACTCTTTGATGACTCTGCTTCTGAGCTTCCTCTCCTTGGTCTCTAAGATGGCCTCTGGCTCTAAAATCAAATGCCCCTCATCATCAAGTGGAGGAAACTCCACAGTTGCTATAACCTATTGCCCCAAAACCCTCTTGAGGTCGAGAAGGAATTGAACTGGGGGAGGGGGGGGCTCTCTTAAAACCCTTCTTCTAAATGAAAGTCCCTAGCTGTAAAAGATATGGTAAAACAAGAAATTCCCTGGATTCTTTTCCTTCAAGAAACCAAGTTGAATGAACAAGAAGTTTTCAAAGCAGCATAAGCCTTCTGGAATCAAAGCTTGGGGCTACTCCAATAGTCAAGAGGTGAGTCAAGAGGTTTGTGCACCTTTTGATCAGATAGTTATTTTACCCTAGTAGAAAGTATAAAATCTCAGTTTTGGATTATGGCACTCCTAGAATCCAAAGAAACAAGGGAGCGTATTCCAACAATAAATATCTATGCTCATGTTCTCTATAGTGTGAAGGTGAAATTTTGGGACTCTCTCAATGAAATAAAAAACAAGGATTTGCATCAAAATTGTGTCAATGGAGGTGACTTCAACACCATCTTGAGTGTTTCTGAAAAAAGAGGTTGAAGAATCGTTAAAGACCCCCTTCAGAGACCACATGGAGGATCTGATCGTTGATTGGGATTTGTATGATATAATTCCAAAAGCTAGAAAATACACATGGACAAATTGTAGATCGGGGGGCGACCACATTTTTTTCATCTTGACAGGTTTCTAATACATAGAAGTTGGCCTCTGAAAGGGCTAAATTGTCTTTCAACTATCAAGGCTCAAGGTGAGTCAAACCATCGACCAATAGTGCCACAATTGGAAAAGGCAGAGAATCTTGTTCCAATTCTATTCCGCTTCAATTTTGCATGATTCAAGAGGATGGGGTGGTAGACATGATCAAGCAAGCATGGAATTCTCCAGTGCGGGGATCTCTGACATTTGTTTGGGAAGCTAAGCTTCGAAATGTCAAGCAAGCTCTTAGGAAATGGTTAAAGGAGTCATTCCAACCTCCTAGTCAGAAAAGGAAAGATCTTGTCAAGCAGCTGGAGGATCATTACAAATAAACTGAAGAGACTCTAGTTGAGGACTAGCATTTGCAGAAAGAAAGGGCGCTGACTTGAAACATCTTTAAAGCTAGCAAATAAGAGGAAGATCTTTGGCGTCTTAAATAGCAAAGTTTGTGGTTGAAGCCAGGGGACTCGAATACTTCATTTTTTCACAAACAAGCAAAGGCGAGGGAATCAAGAAATCAAGTAAAGGAAATTATTCTGGAGGGCAGGCCGAGAGTCTCTACATTTGAAGACATCAAACATGAGGCGTTTATACATTTCCAATTTTTGTATGGTGCAGAACAAATCTCCTTAGATGAGGCCCATGAGTTTCTTAGGGTCATTCCTAATGCGATTTCGGCTCTCTCAAATCTAAATCTTGTAAAAGTTATTGAAGAGGACAAAGTTCTTGAAGCAATTTGGTCTCTTGATCTAGATAAGGCACCAGCCCCTGACAGTTTCTCAATCAACGTCTTTCGATCCTTCTAGCCTTTGATTAAAAAGGACTTGCTTTGAATGTTGAACCACTCCCATGTGAAAAGGAAATTGGGAAGACGAACAAATTACTCCTTTCTAGCTCTCATCCCGAAGGAATCAAAGGCTGGGGGAGAGGCACAGTCACCACCAGCAGACGTACAGGCGCTTCTGGACAGGTACGCTAGGGTGTTCGGGGACATTCCACCAGGGCAGCCACTAGATAGAGGGTTTGAGCACATCATAGAGCTAGAGCCGGGCATACAGGCAGTCATCACTACTCCTTATAGGCACCCTAAAGCCTATAAGGATGAGATCGAGAAAGCTATTCAGGAGCTGCTTGCTTTGTTTCACATCAGGCCTAGTTCCAGTCCTTTTGCTTCTTCCGTAGTGCTGGTGAAGAAGAAGGATGGGACCCTCAGGATGTGCATAGCCTACAGAGCCCTTAATAAGAAGACCCTCAAGAATTGGTACCCCATTCCTCGCATTGATGAGCTGATGGATGAGCTTAGAGGAGCCAAGTATTTCTCTAAGATTGATCTGTGTTCGAGGTACCACCAGATCAGAGTTCGGGATCAGGACATCCTTAAGACAGCATTCTGGTGCCACTATGGGCACTTCGAGTTTCTGGTCATGCCGTTTGGGCTGACCAACGCTCCCGCCACATTTCAGTATTGCATGAAACACATCTTCCGGGGGCAGTTGAGGAGGTTCCTGCTAGTGTTCTTTGACGACATTCTGATCGATAGCCGGACATGGGAGGAGCACCTCCAACACTTGGAGTAGCTACTGCACAGTCTGCAGGAGCAACAGTTCCATGCCAAGCTCTCCAAATGCGAGTTTGGTTTGACAGAGAAACTTTATCTCAGGTATATCATTGGAGCAGACGTGGTGAAGGTTCATGAGGAGAAGATCAAGGCCATCCGGGATTGGCCAGTACCCCGAGATGTGACTACGCTGAGAGGCTTCTTGGGCATTTGCACTTACTACAGGAAGTTTGTCAAATGTTGAAATTTGGTACCGGAGGACAGGTGGTTCCCTAAGGCTTTGATCTTTGGCCTAGGGAAAAGTGTCCAAAAGAATTTAATTTTTCTCCTAAAGTAACTTTATAATTTTTTATAAAGTTAAATCTAATTTGAAAGTGACTTTAAGTGATAAAGTTACTAAGTCTAATTTTAAAGTGACTTTATAAAGTCAATGAAAAATTAGAAAGGAAAAGTGACTTTGGAAATAAATGACTAAGTGGGTCTTTATTAAAGTGGGGTGAATTAAAAAATAGAAAGTGAGATTTAAATGAGCATTTAATCTCAGCCATTGATCTAAATCTATTTCAGCCATTGGATTTAGGGATCACCCAAAAGTCATTTAGGGTTGGGTTAAGGGAGGAAAAGGAGGAAAAAGATCATTCATTCTTTCATGAGCAGATTGGGAGAAGGAGAGCAAGAGAGCAAAGGAGATTTCTGGACAAGGAGGAGAAAGAGGCAGCAGTTTGGCACACATACCAAGGCAGCACTTCAGCAAATCCGTACAGCTCAAAGAACAAGCAAAAAAAGACAGATTTAGTGAGCAAAACAGTGAAAAAATTGATTTTCAGCACAAATATCGAGGAGGCGATTTTCTGCACGAATTTCGAGGTCTGTCCGTACAAGTCCGTACGGCCGTCCGTACAGTTCGTACGGTCCGTACATCCGTACGTCCGTACAGTTCGTACATCTGTACGGTCCGTACAGCTCGTACAGCCATTTTCCAGATTGTCTGTTAGCTGAAAAACAGATAAGTTTGCTTGCTGGAAAAATTTCTGTTTTGCTGATTTTTGCTGAAAAATTTTCTCTCTGTAAAAGGCATTTTCCAGAAATAAAGAAGAGCTCTCAAACTGGTTTTCCCCAAGAGTTGTAGGGGGTTTTTCCAGGGTCAAGTTGACCAAAAATCACTGAGTTTAAATGTGTTTTAATGGCTGTTTTAAATTGCTGATTTTTTATTTCTGCAATTTCCAGCACTCTGAAAAATTTCCAGAATTTGTGTTTTCAGCAATATTTATTTTTCAGTCTGTTAAATGTATGGCTATGGGAATGGGCATTTAACTACATGGGAGAAATAAGGTGAAACTGAAAACCGGGGTGGGAAAACAGAAAATTTTACATGGTATCAGAGCTTGAGTGCTAAAGCGCAGTTTGGGACAGCAAAAGGAAAAAAAATACAGCTGCTGATTTTTCACTCAGAAAATTCCAGCAAGCTGATTTTTCATAAACAACAGTTTTATCTTTACCACAGCAGTGCTATTTTTCAGTTTTAGGACAGCAAGATGTCATTGGGATTGAGGGTGGAGGATAGGTTGGATGGGCATACAAATTACAGCGTTTGGAAGGAGAGAATGCAGAGTATCTTTGAGGAGGCAGAAGTCTGGGATATCATGGTGCATACAACACAGCACCCTGTTGTTGTGCCTACTGATGCAACTCAGTTGACAGCTTATAATAAAAAGAACAACAAGGGTAAGAGGTTGATTCTAGACGGAATCAAAGACCATTGCATTCCTCATGTGAGAGGAAAGAGCAATGCCCATGAGATGTGGACAGCATTGTCCAATCTCTACCAGAGTACCAATGAGAACCAGAAGATGGTCCTGAAGGAGAAGCTGAAGAACATTAAGATGGGGAATGATAGTGCAGCTGGATATCTCACAAAGATTACCAATGTGAGAGATGAGTTGGCAGCGATTGGAGAGGCCATTCCATCCACTGAGTTGGTGCGTATTGCCGTGAATGGCCTCCCCCGTTCATGGTTGAACTTTGCTGATGGGGTTTGTGCACGTGAGACCCTTCCCACATGGGAGAGGTTTTGGGATGATTGCATTCAGACAGAGATCAGGAAAGGACAGCTTGGGGCAGCCAAGCCAGTTGAGCAGGATGAGGACGTAGCACTGGTGGCAGGAGGCAAGAAAGGCAAAGGGAAGAAGCAGGCTTCCACAAGCAGTGGTGGAGGCAAAGGCAAAGGTAAAGGTAAACAGGGTAACTCACAGAAGGACTATTCCAAAGTGAAGTGTTGGAATTGTCAGAAGATGGGACACTATGCAGTTGTGTGTCCGGAGAAGAAGAAGAAGAAGGGGAAGAACCAGGATGTGGCAGCTTCAACTGAGATTGAGGACTTTGCAGGTCGTTTTGACCGGGAGTTTGCGTTCACTACATGTGAGTCCTCTAGTGCAGGATCACCTGCCACACAGGTTCAGAGGGAGCATGCTTTTCCCTCGATTAGCGGAGCATCTACAGGTATCTGGTATGTGGACAGTGGGGCTTCACGCCACATGACAGGAGTCCGGGAGTACTTCTCAGAGCTTTCAGAGAGTGGCACTGATATTGAGGTAGTACTCGGTGATGACAGAGTTGTTAGAGCAGTCGGGGTGGGTACACTGACATTTCAGAGGGAGTCCAGACCTCCCTTGAAAGTGTCAGATGTTCTTTATGTGCCAGGGATGAGGAAGAACCTCATATCCGTCTCAGCTTTGGAGGACAGAGGATATGAGGTACTGTTCAGGGGAGGACAGGTGTTGATGTATCCCAGGGACACTCCAGCTGATTCAGCTAGAGTGATAGGTGTACGCCATGCAAAGGTGTACAAGTTTGCATTCCAGCCCCTTTTGGCATTGAGCGGTAGTACCGACAGCAGAGCTAGCAGTTCTGAGCTGTGTGAGATTTGGCACCGCAGGATGGGGCACATGTCTCATGGAGCCTTGAGGACATTGCGGGAGATCACTACAGGTGTGCCAGATTTCAGTACTGATCACCATGATACTTGCAGAGGTTGTGCGATGGGCAAGTTTGCCAAATCCCCTTTTCCCAGCAGTGACAGCAGAGCGACGGGGATACTTGATTTGATTCATTCTGATGTGAGCGGTCGGATGTCTCATGTTTCCTTGAGTGGATATGAGTACTATGTTTTATTCATTGATGATCACTCCAGGAGGACCTGGATTTATTTCTTGAAGACCAAGAGTGAGGTCTTCAAGCGGTTTCAGGAGTTCAGAGCTCTTGTGGAGACACAGACAGGTCGGAAGATCAAGTCCCTGAGGTCGGACAATGGAGGAGAGTACACCCTTGGAGAGTTTGTTGACTATTGTGCGGAGGCAGGCATTAGGAGGGAGTTCACTGTTCCTTACAACCCCCAGCAGAACGGGGTTGCAGAGAGGAAGAACAGATCCATCATAGGGGCTGCTAAAGCCATGTTACATGATCAGGGGTTGCCATTGTTCTTGTGGGCAGAGGCCTGCAACACAGCTGTTTACTTGCAGAACAGGAGTCCGCATCGTGCCTTGGGGCACATGACTCCGGAGGAGGCTTTCTCTGGGAAGAAGCCTGATCTTGGTCATCTTCATATCTTTGGATGCATTACATACTCCTATATACCCAAGGAGAAGAGGACCAAACTAGAGCCCACCGCAGAGAAGGGTATCTTTGTGGGCTACAGTGAGACCTCAAAGGCCTTTCGGATTTACATTCCTGCACAGAGGAGAGTTGTTGTCAGACGGGATGTGAAGTTCGAGGAGGACAGGGCCTTTAGGAGGTCACAGGAGTTAGAGTATCTGGATCAGCCAGACCCTCAGCAGCAGTTGAGTCAGTCGCAGGGATCCAGTGGGCAGGGATCAGGAGGATCCGGAGGTACATCTATGAGGATGTCAGGTCCATCAGTGAGCAGTGGCTCGCCGAGCCAGAGGGGTGGTGCTCCGGGTAGCATGCAGAGCAGTTCACAGAGCAGTTCACTAGGGAGTCCACTGATGGACAGTTCACACGGTACCTCAGCTTCTACAGGTTCAGGTGCAGGCAGGAGGACAGCAGACAGACAGTCAGGAGTTCAGGCTACTGATGGTGATGAGGAGGAGGAGTTTCATTCTCCTATGGGAGAAGCATGCTCAGGGAAGAGGAAGCCCAAGTGGCTTCAGGACACCTTGAGAGATGCCACATCTGTTGCTGAGCCGAAGAGGCCGGTCAGAGAGAGTAGACCACCTGAGAGGTTTTGTAGTTATATGGCGATGGTTACCAGCATCCTTGACTCTGAGCCTTCTAGCTATGAGGAGGCAGCTAGCCAGCAGGTCTGGAGAGAGGCCATGCAGGAGGAGTATTCTTCTATCATGAAGAATGATGTTTGGGAGGTGGTGCCGAGGCCTGAGGGCAAATCCGTGGTTACTTCCAGATGGCTTTACAAGGTAAAGCATGATGCAGATGGCAGCATTGAGAAATTCAAAGCGAGGTTTGTGGCTAGAGGGTTCTCCCAGGTAGAGGGAGTTGATTATGAGGAGACCTTCGCTCCCGTGGCTCGATATACTTCGATCCGCTCCATTATATCGATAGCAGCAGAGATGGGTTGGAAGATCCACCAGATGGATGTGAAGACCGCATTTCTCAATGGCTTCATACAGGAGGAGGTGTACATTGAGCAGCCACAGGGCTTTGAGGTGCATGGGAAGGAGTCCCATGTGTGCAGATTGAAGAAGGCCCTTTATGGCCTGAAGCAAGCTCCCAGAGCTTGGTACTCCAGGATAGATGCATACTTGCAGGGGATGGGTTTCACAAAGAGTGAGGTAGATCCGAACCTTTACTTTATTGTGATTGGTGAGGAGCCTCTCATTTTGGTGCTGTATGTGGATGACTTGATCATTACAGGTGCAGAGAGACTCATAGAGCACTGCAAGAGAGATCTTGCGGCGGAGTTTGAGATGAAGGACATCGGCTTGATGCATTACTTTTTGGGTTTGGAGGTGTGGCAGGAGGAGGGGCATTTCTTCCTGGGGCAGGGGAAGTATATTGTGGACATCCTTAGCAGATTCCACATGGAGGATTGTAGACCCATGTCGACACCGATGATCACCAACTGGAAGAAGCTTCATGCTTCGGATTCCGAGTTGGTGGATCCCACATTGTACAGGCAGCTGATTGGTTCCTTGATGTATTTGGTCAACACTAGACCAGATATCTGTTTTGCAGTCAACACGATGAGTCAGTTTATGTGTGAGCCTAGGAAGGTTCACTAGGTGGCTGCAAAACACATTTTGCGGTACTTGCAGGGGACAGTGGATTATGGTCTGGACTACAGGCAGGGAGATGGAGTGAGATTGGCAGGATACACTGATTCTGATTGGGCAGGTTGTGCTTCTGATAGGAAGAGCACTTCAGGGTGTTGTTTTGGGTTGGGTTCAGCAGTAGTGTCATGGTTCAGCCGGAAGCAGCAGTCAGTAGCACTGAGTTCAGCGGAAGCAGAGTATATGGCAGCCAGTCTAGCTAGTTGTGAGGCCATCTGGCTTCGCAAGATGTTGTTTGGCTTATTTGGTCAGCCGTTGAGACCTTCAGTGATTTACTGTGATAATCAGAGTTGCATTAAACTCACGGAGAATCCAGTATTTCATGACAGGTCAAAGCTTATCGGGATCAGATATCATTTCATCAGAGACTATGTTCAGAAGGGAGCTGTGAAGCTTGAGTATATTTCCACTGATGAGCAGGTTGCAGATATTCTTACAAAAGCCTTACCACGGGGCAAGCATGTCTACTTCAGAGACAAGATGGGTGTGGTGAGGAACACCTTCCTCGGTAAGAGGGAGTGTTGAAATTTGGTACCGGAGGACAGGTGGTTCCCTAAGGCTTTGATCTTTGGCCTAGGGAAAAGTGTCCAAAAGAATTTAATTTTTCTCCTAAAGTAACTTTATAATTTTTTATAAAGTTAAATCTAATTTGAAAGTGACTTTAAGTGATAAAGTTACTAAGTCTAATTTTAAAGTGACTTTATAAAGTCAATGAAAAATTAGAAAGGAAAAGTGACTTTGGAAATAAATGACTAAGTGGGTCTTTATTAAAGTGGGGTGAATTAAAAAATAGAAAGTGAGATTTAAATGAGCATTTAATCTCAGCCATTGATCTAAATCTATTTCAGCCATTGGATTTAGGGATCACCCAAAAGTCATTTAGGGTTGGGTTAAGGGAGGAAAAGGAGGAAAAAGATCATTCATTCTTTCATGAGCAGATTGGGAGAAGGAGAGCAAGAGAGCAAAGGAGATTTCTGGACAAGGAGGAGAAAGAGGCAGCAGTTTGGCACACATACCAAGGCAGCACTTCAGCAAATCCGTACAGCTCAAAGAACAAGCAGAAAAAGGCAGATTTAGTGAGCAAAACAGTGAAAAAATTGATTTTCAGCACGAATATCGAGGAGGCGATTTTCTGCACGAATTTCGAGGTCTGTCCGTACGGTCGTCCGTACGGTCCGTACAGTCTGTACATCCGTACGGTCCGTACAGCTCGTACAGCCATTTTCCAGATTGTCTGTTAGCTGAAAAACAGATAAGTTTGCTTGCTAGAAAAATTTCTGTTTTGCTGATTTTTGCTGAAAAATTCTCTCTGTAAAAGGCATTTTCCAGAAATAAAGAAGAGCTCTCAAACTGGTTTTCCCCAAGAGTTGTAGGGAGTTTTTCCAGGGTCAAGTTGACAAAAAATCACTGAGTTTAAATGTGTTTTAATGGTTGTTTTAAATTGCTGATTTTTTATTTCTGCAATTTCCAGCACTGAAAAATTTCCAGAATTTGTGTTTTCAGCAATATTTATTTTTCAGTCTGTTAAATGTATGGCTATGGGAATGGGCATTTAACTACATGGGAGAAATAAGGTGAAACTGAAAACCGGGGTGGGAAAACAGAAAATTTTACAGGGTTCTCACAGCTGGCAGCACCCTTGACCGACTTGACCAAGAAAGGAGCCTTCGCATGGACTGATGGAGCACAAGCCGCTTTCAATTGCCTCAAGGAGGCGATGAGTAGTTGCCCTGTCCTAGCACTTCCATATTTTTCCCAACCATTCGCAGTGGAGTGTGATGCATCAGGGGTGGGAGTTGGAGCCGTTTTGTCACAAGAGTGGTACTCCATAGCTTTCGAGAGTCGGAAGCTCCTACCACATGAGATGTCATATTCCATATATGAGAAGGAGATGCTAGACATCATGCATGCATTGGCCAAGTTTTGCCAGTACTTGGTGGGAAACTGATTCGGAGTGAAGACTGATCACAACAATCTTCGACATTTCATGGGGCAGCAGGGCCTCAACGACAAGCAGCAGAGATGGGTCAGCAAGGTGCAGGCCTACGACTTTGATATTGATTATGTGCGGGGCAAGCACAATGTGGTGATCGATACTCTATCCAGGAGGCCGGTTGGGTTATCTCTTATGAGCATCTGCCAGGACTGGAAGGCTCAGCTATTGGTAGAGTACTCCAAGGATAGGAGGGACAACGAGGTGCTAGAGGGGACACATGCAGATGAGCGTTACTGTGTGATGGATGAGGTCATCTATTACAAGGGGCATTTACTTAGTACCTAACTCCCAGTTGAGGGAGAGGGTCTCCAGGCAGCTCACGATTCACCACTGTCTGGGCACCAGGGGTTCCAGAAGACTTACATGACTATTCGAGAGAGATTCATGTGGAAAAGCCTCAAGGAGTACATGCTGCAGCACGTAAGGGAGTGTGTGTAATATCCCGTATCAGGAATATACCCCAAAGACAAGCAAGCTCCAACCAGAGCTGGACTAGGAGGGCATTTACCAAATATGTCGCCTCTAAATAAAGGACGAGATCCGAAGGCTACCTGGCCCTTTCCAGACTCTGTCTAAGAGTATAATAAAAACACACAAGTGGTATAATAGCCGAGAATGCTCAAAGAGATACAAATAACAGTGATACGATATATATCAAATAAGCCATAAGCAGATACACAAGAAATACAGAGAGAATGCTAAGCCATTTTATTATACTGTGTAATAAAATGAGTACAGGAGGTGATTAGGAAGATGACACCTCTACTTGCAATAGGCAAGTGAAAAAATACACTCAGAATAGCGAAGGAATGGCCTCTCTCTGATCTGCATCCAAGCTGCTGGGAAACTGTTATGTTGCTGCTGTTGCTAGAAATCAAATGAGGATTTTGGGCTGCTCCCCTCCTCAGAAAAGGATGAAACTCTGGAATCGGACTCTACTCAAGAAACCCAGAAAGCTCTCTTGGAATGGCCAACCCCCAAAAATCACCCCCTTGGGGTTCTACGCAATCTCTCAGTGCTCTACGCTACCACTGAATGCAACCCTCCAGAAATATGCCTAAAACCCCTGCCAAAACTCTCCAGCTACAAGGGCTGATCCCCTACTCTACCTCCCAGCACCAAACCAGAACTGCGTCCCTCTCTCAGTGCTGCGCAGTCCTCCAGAACTGCGTCCCTCTCTCAGTGTTGCGCAGTCCTCCAAAATGCTGATAAACTGTTGCTAAAATGCTGATGTATCTACTGCTGAAATGCCAATGGAAATACCTTGCCCGAGCAGGCACTCGAAGTCCCCCGGGGCTAAGGGTGAGATCTCCGAACGGAGACACTCAATGCACTAAACAGTGCTGCAGACTAGCTAAACAGCCAACGTGCTCTAAGTCGAAATGACTATCACAAATGCTCATAACAGAATGATCAAAATGAGGGGGCTCCTCTCTCTTTTATAGCTTTTGCCTCTCTCAATCCCAATGCTCAGCTTCTCCTGCGTGATTCCCCTTTTGCCACGTGTTCCTCCCCTCCTGCGCAGTCCCTCCATGTGTCTGCGTGGGTTCCATTTCTGCGTCCCCCTTTTGGCCCCCTTGGATCTCCCTTTAAGTCACAACGTTGTGCTACTAGGAAGTGACTTTTATTCTAAAAGTGAATTATGTCCCCCTTTCTCACTTTTTTTATTTACAAAATAACTATAGAAGGCAAAATTTGGCAAAATCGAATTTTCCAATTAGCTGGGGCTAATTAGGAATATTACAGTCTCCCCCAGCAAAATGTTGCTTGTCCTCAAGCAACTGAAGTGATGGACGTTGTAAGATCTTCTCATTCTCCCAAGTGGCATCCTCATCCGGCAGATTCTTCCACCTCACCAAGAATTCTTGGACCGTCCTGCTCCGCAGCTGCCTCTCCCTGGTATCAATGATAGCCTCCGACTGCAATACCAAATGCCCCTCATCATCCATAGGTGGTAGCTCATCTATCACTGTTACCTGCTGCCCCAATGCCTTTTTCAAGCATGATACATGAAAAATGTTATGAATCTTGCTGCCTTGGGGCAGCTCCAACTCATATGCAACCTGTCCAATCCTACATATCACCCTGTATGGCCCATAAAAGCGGGCCTTGAGCTTTTCAGCCCCCTTCTACTTCAGTGACGACTGTCAGTATGGCTGTAATCGTAGGTAGACCATGTCCCCCACCTCGAATTGCCTCTCTACCCAACCCCTGTCGGCATGCAGCTTCTGCTAGTTCTGCGTTGTAGCCATGTTATCGTTGAGAGCTCGGAGGATATCCTGACTCTCTTGGATCCAAATCTTGGCTCTAGGAGCCTTGCTGTCACCTAACATCACGTCAACAAAAGATAAATGATGATACCCATATAAGGCATAGAATGGTGACATACAATGGATATGTGATGTGAAGTATTGTAGCAATACTCCCCCAGATGCAGCCATTTCAGCCATGCTCGCTGCTGCCCACTGACATAGTTATGCAAGTAGCCCTCCAGCCACTTGTTAACTATCTCTGTCTACCCATCCGTCTGTGGGCGATAACTGGTACTCGGAGTCAACTCCGTCCCCACCAACCGAAAAAGCTCTTGCCAAAACCCGCCCATGAAACAGTTGTCCCTGTCACTGACGATGGTCTTAGGAAGACCATGTAGCTTGAAGATATCCCTGAAGAACAACTCGGCCACCTATGTTGCTGTGTAGTGTGCGGATATGGCAAAGAAATGCGCATACTTTGTCAGTGGGTCAACAACGACAAAGATACAATCCTTGCCCTGTACCGTGGGAAATCCTGTGATGAAGAACATCGAAAAGCTCTCCCATTTCCCCTCTGGAATGGGTAGCGGCTGCAATAAACCCGTGGGATGGCTCATCTCTCCCTTGTTCTGCTGGCAAACATCGCACTCCCTGATATGCCGGAGTACATCCCCCTTGAGGCCCTTCCAAGAGAACCTCTCTCTAATGGCCCTGTAGGTTTTGGTAAACCCCTGATGGCCTACCAATGGTGAATCATGTGATGCCTGGAGTATCTTCTTTTTGAGCTGAGACCCCTCAGTCAAGAAGATCCGATCCCTGTAATAGATGATCTCATCGATCACCCTGAACCTGTCATCTGCCACCTGCCCGTCCAGAATCTCACATGCAAACCTGTCCTTGGAGTACTCCACTAAGAGTCGAGCCCTCCAGTCTGTATCCAAGCTCATAAGAGACAACGTCACTGGTCTACGTGAAAGGCCATTTGCTACCATGTTGTTCTTACCCTTGACATACACAATATCAAAGTCATATGCTTGGATCTTACTGATCTACTTCTGCTGCCTCTCCCAATGTTGCACGAAGCGGGGACGTTTTTTGGAAGCGGGGACACGGAAGCATCATTTTCCAAAAATCTAGGAAGCGAAGCGTCTGCGGAAGCTTCTGCTATATATATACATTTTTTTATATTTTTTTGCGTTTATACTCAAAATAAACATCCCAAATACCAAATTAGTTGTAGAAGACATGAAAACATGCATATTTTTGCATAAATCAAGATAGATAAAACATCCATTGTACATTAATGATTAATTATTCGAGCATCAACCATTTAGATGCATCAACCATCTAGAATCTAGATTCTTCTCCTCTTGTCTAGCCTTTGCCTCTACCTCGATTGTCTAGGGATATTAGTCAACATTGCCCAATTTTGATCAAACTACCTAATTCAAGACTTAAAATATGGTAGAAAAAGCTTAACATGCTTGATCGATGATTTTGACTTGACTGAAAGGTAATTTTTTGCTAATGGCGTGCCGCGTGACAAAGGAGTTCAACAATTAACACCACCAACACTAGGGTACATATAGGGCTTGGTGCTCTTGATTAAATGCTAATCGCATACCTTCATACTTGATATAATCTAATGAAATGCCACAATCCCATTGATCCTGAATTCCTGAAAACTGTTAAGTCTGCTGAATTTTGAATAGGATATGAAATTCTATTTTCTCCATATGAAGTCTAATGAGGCTGGAACCACTCTCAAACATCCTGAGTCATTTCATGGTAATGTTAAAAGTTTAAGTAAAAGTGAAAAGGATGAAAATGAAAAATAAATGAGAATGTCACTTTTACTTTAAGAATTTAACATTACCATGAGGGAGCATCTGCTATATTTATATTTTTTTTTATATTTTTTTTGCTTTCATTCCGCACCATAACCCAAGGTGGACCCACCCCCAACAAGCAAACTCACCTAAAATTAAAAAAAAATTGAAAAAAAAAATGATTTTCTAAACGCTTTTCCGGAATCGTATGGAAGCGTACACTTCACCCTTCGAAGCACCACGCTTCATACTACCGAAGCGCCATACGAAGTGCGCTTTGGAGATTCGGAAGCGCTTCGGAGGAAAGCTTCCGAAATTTCCAAGAAGCGTCCAAAACAGGCGGAAACGTGCTTCTGCTGAAGCTTCCTAGACGCTTCCGCATGGGACGTGCTTCCGGGCTTGGAACCGGGGGGGGCGCTTCGTGCAACATTGGCCTCTCCTGCAACTACTTTTGCTCCAAAAAGAACTTGAGGCTGTTGTGATCAGTCCTCACCCTGAACCTGTTCCCCATCAAATACTGCCAGTACTTAGCCAATGCATGCATGATGGCCAGCATCTCCTTGTCGTATATAGAATACAACCTCTCGTGCGGAAGGAGCTTCCGGCTCTTAAAGGCTATAGGGTGACCTCCCTGCATCAATACTGCGCCGATCCCCTCTCCCGACGCATCACACTCCAAAACAAATGGCTGCGTAAAATCTAGCAATGCAAGCACTGGGCAGCTGCTCATAACCTCCTTGAGCCTGTCAAAGGCTCGCTGCGCTATATCCGACCAACTAAATGCCCCCTTGTCAAATCTGTCAGGGGTGCAGCAAGCTATGAGAAACCTTTGATGAACTTCCAATAGTAAGTACAAATGCCAATGAATCCTCGAAGTTCCGTCACGTTTCTCGGCTCCAGCCAATCTCTAATGGCCCTAATCTTCTCCTCGTGGACCCTCACTCCATCCACTCCAATGATGTGTCCCAAGTATAACATCTCCGTCAACCCGAACTCACATTTGGAGAGCTTGGCATAGAACTGCTACTCCTCCAAGATGTGTAATACTGTCTCAATATGTTGGAGATGCTCCTCCCACGTCCTGTTGTAAATGAGTATATCATCAAAGAACACCAACACAAACTTCCTCAAGTGACTACGGAAGATGTGATTCATTCAAGACTGGAATGTATCTGGGGCGTTGGTTAGCCTGAAGGGCATCACCAAAAACTCAAAGTGCCCATAGTGACATCTGAAGGCAGTCTTGGGAATGTCCTGCTCCCTCACGCGAATTTGATGGCACCCTCATCTCAAATCAATCTTTGAGAAGAACCATGCTCCTCTCAACTCATCCATCAACTCATCGATCCTGGGTATGGGGTACTTGTTATTTAGTGTCCTCTTGTTCAGGGCCCTGTAGTCAATGCACATCCTCAATGTACTGTCCTTCTTGTTCACCAACACCACAGAAGAAGCAAAAGGACTTGTGCTCAGTCGGATGTGCCCAAGAGCCAGCAACTCCTGAATGGCTCGCTCTATCTTGTCCCGATAGGCCTTGGGATGCTTATAGGGGGTACTAATCTCTGCCTGTATGCCCTGCTCAAGCTCAATAGTGTGCTCAAACCCCCGGTCCGGTGGTTGACCCGACCGAATCTCCCCAAATACTATGGCATACCGGTCAAGGATGGAATGTATCTCCGGGTGCACTGTCTGCCCTGTAGTCCCTGCCTCCGATGCACGCAGCTCTACTGCCCACTCTATGTCTACCTTCTAGAAGACTGCCTCCATCCGATGAACCGAAACAGTCTGAGGCGGACACATATGCTGTCCCCATATCTTCTCATGCCTCCTTGTCTTCTCATCATCCCACTTCATCTCTAGGGTCTTCCTATCCGTCGTGACCTTCCCTAGAGTGATGAGCCATTGAACACCCAGTATCATGTTGGTGTCCGGAATATCGACCACGATAAAGTGGTTAGTCAATGTGTAGGTGCCCATCATCACTGAAAGCTCTGGAACATATCGAACACACATCATGGTTTGATCTCCTGGGACCAAGACTGAAAACCCATCGAAGCTCTCTGTCTGTATGCCTCTCTGCTCAACCATCTGTGCATCGATGAAGTTGTGGGTCGCCCCACTGTTAACCAAAACTGACACTCACTGGCCACGTACCGTCCCTCATATGCGTAGCGTCAGATACTTGGTAACTCCTCGCAATGCGGCAAGGGCCCCTCCGGTGGGTTCAAAAGATGCACCATTTGCTACTGGCGACGGAGGTGGCAAAGGTCCCTGTCCATCATGGCTATCTCTTGCCTCCACACCATCCTCGTCATCCTCTTCTCCACTACTCTCGGAGAAAACCTCAATGAAATGTGCCTTGCCAGCAGCACATCTATGTCCTGGTGCCCATGGCTCCTGACATGTGAAGCACAACCGCTTCTTCTTCAGCTCCCTCTTGACATCATTGTCAATCTGCACTCGTCTTGGATTCCCCTTTGGAGGTGGAATCCTCACATCCTTCCCCTTAGACTGGAAATTCTATCTCTAGGGGTAAGGTGTCTGAGTCCTGGCTAAGACATCCTGTAGGTCCCGGGTCCTGCTGATAGCATCCTGAAGGGTGGTTGGTCTAGCGGATCTGACAAGACCCCGAAGTGGCTCTGCTAACCCCTCAGCATACATATGTATCCCAAGTATAACATCTCCGTCAACCCGAACTCACATTTGGAGAGCTTGGCATAGAACTGCTACTCCTCCAAGATGCGTAATACTATCTCAATATGCTGGAGATGCTCCTCCCACGTCTTGTTGTAAATGAGTATATCATCAAAGAACACCAACACAAACTTCCTCAAGTGACTACAGAAGATGTGATTCATGCAAGACTGGAATGTAGTTGGGGCGTTGGTTAGCCCGAAGGGCATCACCAAAAACTCAAAGTTCCCATAGTGACATCTGAAGGCGGTCTTGGGAATGTCCTGCTCCCTCACGCAAATCTGATGGTACCTTGATCTCAAATCAATCTTTAAGAAGAACAGTGCTCCTCTCAACTCATCCATCAACTCATCGATCCTAGGTATGGGGTACCTGTTCTTCAGTGTCCTCTTGTTCAGGGCCCTGTAGTCAATGCACATCCTCAATGTACCGTCCTTCTTCTTCAGCAACACCACAGAAGAAGAAAAAGGACTCGTGCTCGGTCGGATGTGCCCAAGAGCCAGCCACTCCTGAATGGCCAGCTCTATCTCATCCCGATATGCCTTGGGATGCCTATAGGGGGTAGTAATCACTGCCTGTATGCCCTGCTCAAGCTCAATAGTGTGCTCAAACCCCCGGTCCGGTGATTGACTCGGCAGAATCTCCCAAATACTATGGCATACCGTTCAAGGATGGACTGTATCTCCAGGTGCACTGTCTGCCCTATAGTCCCTGCCTCCGATGCACACAGCTCTACTGCCCACTCTATGTCTCCCTTCGGGAAGATTGCCTCCATCCGATGAGCCAAAACAGTCTGAGGCGGATACATATGTTGTCCCCGTATCTTCTCATGCCTCCCTATCTTCTCACCATCCCACTCCATCTCTAGGGTCTTCCAATCCGTCGTGACCTTCCCTAGACTGATGAGCCATTGAACACCTAGTATCATGTTGGTGTCCGGAATATCTACCAAAAAGTGGTCAGTCAATGTGTAGGTGCCCATCGTCACTGAAAGCTCTGGAACATATCGAGCACACGTCATGGTCTGATCTCCTAGGACCAAGACTGAAAACCCATCGAAGCTCTCTGTCTGTATGCCTCTCTGCTCAACCATCTGTGCATCGATGAAGTTGTGGGTCGCCCCACTGTCAACCAAAACTAACACTCGCTGGCCACATACCGTCCCTCGTACGCGTAGCGTCAAATACTTGGGAACTCCTTGCAATGCGATAAGGGCCCCTCCGGTGGGTGCAAAAGATGCACCACCTGCTGCTGGCAGTGGAGGTGGCAAAGGTCCCTGTCCATCATGGCTATCTCTTGCCTCCACACCATCCTCGCCATCCTCTTCTCCACTGTACTCGGAGAAAACCTCAACGAAATGTGCCTTGCCAGTAGCACATCTATGTCCTGGTGCCCATGGCTCTTGACATGTGAAGCACAACCGCTTCTTCTTCAACTCCCTCTTGACATCATCGTCCAGCTACACTCGTCCTAGATTCCCCTTTGGAGGTGGAATCCTCACATCCTTCCCCTTAGACTGTTAAGTCTGTCTTTGGGAGTAAGGTGTCCAAGTCCTGGGTAAGACATCCTGTAGGTCCTGGGTCCTGCTGATAGCATCTTGAAGGGTGGTCGATCTAGCAGATCTAACTAGAACCTGAAGTGGCTCTGCTAACCCGTCAACATACATATAGATCCTCCGTGCCGTGGATAGATCTGGCACCATCACTGAGACCCTCAAGAAATCTGCAATGTAGGTCTCTGAGCTCCCTGTTTGTTTGAGCCTCGTCAGCGCAACAAAATGCTGCTCTTGATCCCTCCGATCAAATCGCTCCATCAATCCCTTGGTGAACTCGGCATATGTCGTCACCATGGAGTGTCCTAGTGTAACCATCCCATGAAACCACCAATCCTAGGCCTCACCATCCAAATGCAATGTCGCCACCTTGATGGCCTCTATCTCCGACATCTGGTTACGCTGGAAATAAATATCCAACTTCTCCACCCAAGACCTTGCCGAACTGTTTGATGAGCCATCAAAAGTAGGCAAGTGGAATCTACTCACTACACGGTGGGTGTCACCATCATGATAATGTCGGTACCCTCTGTGATGGTCACGAGGTCTACTATCCTGCTAGAGCTGAACAAAATCACGGAATGAGAGGGCTTCCCTGAACTCCTGCCCATAGGCCTGGTACTCTGCAAAATAATCACCCATGTGTCCAGGCTCTGCCTCCTGCTGGGCTACGGCCCCTGTGTCTACTCCTAAGAAAGTGGGCATGGTAGAGTGTGTAGGGGCATGTGAGGCTACCTGCTGCGCAATATCACGCTGCTCTGGCAAATGGTGGGATGCACCCGATCCCTACCAACCTGGAAAACCCATGGGCTCTCACACTCTCTGGCCTCTACTGCCATGAATCTCTGCCCCATCACCTCAATCTACCTCGACAGATCCTGCATTGATTTGAGGATCATATCCGCAAATCTCTTCCTGTCATCATCTGCCATTGGAGCCTCCTGCTCTACGTCCACCACCGGCTCCCTCTGTTCTGCGTCCACCACAGGCTCCTATTCTGCATCCACCACCGGAACATAGTCTCCCTCTCCGTAGGTATTCTCCAACCTACACCCAGCATCTCTGTATCTCCGACCTTTGTAACAGATATAGGGTTTCTCCCACGGTGTCATAGATTTCTAGCTCCACAGGCTGAGCCAGATCTATGCTCTGATACCACTGTAATATCCCGTATCAGGAATATACCCCAAATACAAGCAAGCTCCAACCAGAGATGGACTGGGAGGGCATTTACCAGATATGTCGCCTCTAAAAAGAGGACGAGATCCGGAGGCTACCTGGCCCTTTCCAGACTCTGTCTAAGAGTATAATAAAAACACACAAGTGGTATAATAGTCGAGAATGCTCAAAGAGATACAAATAACAGTGATACGATATATATCAAATAAACCATAAGCAGATACACAAGAAATATAGAGAGAATGCTAAGCCATTTTATTATACTGAGTAATAAAATGAGTACAGGAGGTGATCAAGAAGATGGCACCTCTACTTGCACTAGGAAAGTGAAGAAATATACTCAGAATAGCGAAGGAATGGCCCCTCTGATCTGCGTCCAAGCTGCTGGGAAACTGCTATGCTGCTGCTACTGCTAGAAATCAAATGAGGATTTGGGGCTGCTCCCCTCCTCAGAAAAGGCTGAAACTCTGGAATCGAACTCTGCTCAAGAAACTCAGAAAAACCTAGAAAGGTCTCTTCGAATGGTTGACCCCCGAAAATCACCCCCTTGGGGTTCTGCACAGTCTCTCAGTGCTCTGTGCTGCCACTGAATGCAACCCTCCAGAAATATGCCTGAAACCCCTGCCAAAACTCTCCAACTGCAAGGGCTGATCCCCTGCTCTACCTCCCAACACCAAACCAAATTGTGTCCCTCTCAGTGTTGCGTAGTCCTCCAGAACTGCGTCCCTTTCTCAGTGCTGCGCAGTCCTCCAAAATGCTGATAAACTACTGTTGAAATGCTGATATATCTACTATTGAAATGTCAATGGAATTACCTTTCCCGAGCAGGCACTCGAAGTCCCCCGGGGCTAAGGGCGAGATCTCCGAACGGAGACACTCAATGCACTAAACAGTGCTGCAGACTAGCTAAACAGCTAGCGTGCTCTAAGTCGAAATGACTATCACAAATGCTCATAACAGAATGATCAAAATGAGGGGGCTCCTCTCTCTTTTATAGCTTCTGCCTCTCTCAATCCCAATGCTCACCTTCTCCTGCGTGATTCCCCTTTTGCCACGTGTTCCTCCCCTCCTGCGCAATCCCTCCATGTGTCTGCGTGGGCTCCATTTCTGCGTCCCCCTTTTGGCCCCCTTGGCTCTCCCTTTAAGTCACAACGTTGTGCTACTAGGAAGTGACTTTTATTCTAAAAGTGAGTTATGTCCTCCTTTCTCACTTTTTTTATTTACAAAATAATTATAGAAGGCAAAATTTGGCAAAATCGAATATTCCAATTAGCTGGGGCTAATTAGGAATATTACAGTGTGAGGCTTGCCAACGAAACAAGGGGGAGCTGACTCACCTTGCAGGGCTATTACAGCCACTTCCCATTCCAGAGGGGAAATGGGAAAGTATCTCGATGGACTTCATCACTGGGCTCCCCACAATAAAGGGGAAGGATTGCATATATGTGATGGTCCACAGACTGACCAAATTTGCCCACTTCTTCGCCATCCCCACTAAATTCACGGCAGCCCAGGTAGCTGAGTTGTTCTTCTGGGAGGTTTTCAGGCTACATGGACTCCCCAAGAACATTGTTAGCGACAGAAGCAGTAGATTTATGGGTGGCTTTTCGCAGGAGCTTTTCAAGTTGGTTGGGACGGAGCTTACTCCTAGCACTAGTTACCGTCCTCAGACGGACGGCCAGACAGAGAGGGTCAACCAGTGGTTGGAAGGGTACCTGAGGAACTATGTGACAGGTCAGAAGAGGACATGGATTAGGTGGTTGCACTTGGGCGAGTTCTACTACAACACCACGCACCACATGTCTATTGGTATGACTCCTTTCTGTGCCCTTTATGGTTATGATGCTTTAACTTTTGCTAATATTGTTTTGGGAGACAGTCGGGCCCCAAAGGCCAAAGGCTGGATCCACGAGAGCCAAGATATCCTCAAAGCTCTCATGGATAATCTAGCAACAGCACAAAATCAACAAAAACTGTATGCTGATCGGCATAGGATAGAGAGGCACTTTGAGGAGGGGGACCTAGTGTACCTCTAGTTGCAGCCTTACAAACAGTCCACGCTGAAACAGAAAGGGCCCAAGAAGCTACAACCACGCTTCTATGGGCCCTACCAGGTGACCAAGCGAGTTGGGGAGGTGGCCTATGAGCTAGCCCTACCTCTGGGGAGCAGGATCCACAATGTGTTTCATGTCTCATGCCTGAAGAAAGTGTTGGGACAACAGGTGACTGCAGCAACTCATTTACCCCCATTAGATGATGAGGGTCGTTTGGTGTTGGAACCAGAGGCCATATTGGAGAGCAGGGAAAGAAAACTAACGAGCAAAACCATCAGGGAGTTCTTGCTACGCTGGAAGAAGTTATCGGATGAGGATGCCACCTGGGAGGGTGAGCACATACTAGAGCACCCGGCTTTGAAGTTGCGCTTGAGGACAAGCAACATTTGGGAGGGGAGGACTGTCATGTCCCTTCTCAAATGAATTAGTCACGAGATGCAGCAACACAATTTTGGCAGCAATTTTGGTTTAGGAGAAGGACCCCACTCGCAGAAACTTAGGAACTATAGGAAGTTCGAATTATTCTTGGCAATAAGTGGAATGTGGGGGCCACCACATGCATAATTCGAAATTGGCCAAGGAATACGTTGGAGGGAATTCAAGCTAGTGGATGGAGAGGCCCACATGAGGCTAAGGGGGGCCCAAGGAGTTATAAAGAGAGATCAACGCTCATTTTGGATTGATTCTGATTATTGGACAAACAAACTCATTTTGTAGCTCTGTTGTTCAGCGACTCTACCGACTGTTTAGCCACGAATCTTTCGTAGGGAAGATTCAACCTCTTCTTCGAGGGACCAATTATGCCCGCTCTAGGGTGGTTGTTACACAGAAGTTTCCAGGGAGTTCGGTATAGTCACACACTTCAGTCATCAGCGCAGGGAGGAACTGCGTATTCCTGGGCAACCAGAGAACACGTAGGAGGGGTTAGAAATCAGCAAGGGGGATTCACAGCGTGCTAGGAGACCCTGCTAAGGGGATTCACAGCTTGCTGGGAGAGTCAGGAGTTGAGGAGGCAGCGTAAAAAGGCAACTTTGCTGGAGTAGCAGGCAGCTAGACCAGCACAGCAAGTAGTCGAGATTCTGGACGGAGGTGCTGCGCAAAGGCCACTGTAACAGCAAATTCGTGGTGCTGGGAGAGCAGTCATCCGAGCCAAGGGTCATCTGGGAAGCAAGGAGTTGGTCAGTACAGGTGCACCCAACGTACTTGGGGTATTTTCAGAGGGCTTTGCAAGCTATTTCTTGCAAGACAAATTTGGTTGTGGCAACTGGGGAGAGGCTCCAAGGAGGCCGAAAATCCAAAGTTAAAACCAGAGAAATTCCCTTCTGGGTTTTTTTGGGTTTTGGCCAAGGAGTTCGGGGTTAAAAGTATATAATTTTCTGGGCGGTTTTTGGACACCTTCCAGCAGGTCAAAGTTAGCAGATCAACGGTTTTATTAGGACAGCACAGTACAAGTGGTGCGGCAGTTGAACGACCATCATCTCAGCTATTCCATCACTTGGGTTTAATCCAGCTTGTCCTTGAGACAAGCCCAGGTGCACCACTACTTTTATATTGTACCCATTGCTCTAAGATTTTATAATACATGACTCAACAGTTCCAGGTTTTCAATGTTTTGTGGGTGTTCAATGCATGCTTTTAATTTTATGTTGTTGCACTGTTTATTTGTTTAAATATCACTAATATTCCTACTTAGGAACATTACAGTGGTATCAGAGCCTAATTCTTGGCTCAGCTGTGGGGTTGGTTTCCTATGAGAGGAGAAGACTTGGAAAACATCACTTACCAGAGGAAGAGGTACTGGAGCAGAGAAAGGGAGCTAGAAATTACACCAGACACGGAGGAAAGAGGGAAAACAGTGGCCGGAGAGGAGGAAATGACAGAGCCCAAGAGCGGGGAGGAGATGGCTTTCGAAAGCCTTTTGAGGGCTTTGAGTGACTTGGCAAAAGGGAAAAAAGACATGCTGGAGGAGATCAAATCACAAAGTCGAGACAGAACCACACCTAGAGGGTTTCTATGTGGAGACACCTACGGGGCTTCTCATCCCTTTGATCATCCCTCACCAGCAGCGCAACGCCTTTGAGCGAGTGCACCCACTAGGGCCACACTACCCTCCTTCGTGCCAATGGCACAGATCGAATCAGCACGGGAGGAAGAAACTCCCTAAATGGGTGATTACTTCAGAGAGTGGCAGGCGAGGGACGAAGATTTCAAAGAAGACCTCTCCTTCAGAGATTACTGTAAGCTCAAGCAGAGTGAGAAGAACAAGGGTTATGGAGGACAGGGGACCCAAAACTATAAGCTGCAGAGAACCATAGGCAGGATGTACTTCCCTACATTTGATGGCATTGCCAAGTGCACAACTAGGGCTTGGGTTGAAAAGATGGACACATACTTTCAACTCAACCGGATGACAGAACAGGAGGCCATTAATATGGTAGCGTTGCACTTGGAGGGGGAGGCCCATGACTGGTGGTTTCATGGCCTAACCACTTTAGGGCATGCTTAGATCATTTCATATGAGGACTTCACCAGGAGGGTGGTGGAGCGGTTTGATCAAAGGGATCCAGAGGCATCCTTTAGGGAGCTGACACAACTACACTAGATAGGCAACCAAGAGCAGTGTTTTTCTGATTTTTTGTGTGTTAGTGATGGTCCTGGATCTGTTCGAGGCCAGGAGGGTACACATCTTCATTGAGGGTTTGCTTGAGCCTCTGCATGGATTGGTAAAATCACGCAGACCCTCTACGCTGCAGGAGGCGGTGATGTGTGCCAGAGATTTGCAGGGGGCCATCCCCAAGACTAGAGCGCCATTTCCTGCACGAACCCCTTTCCCACGGAAAAGGCATGAGACTAGACCCTCACCACCGAGGACCACATAGGGGAGGGGGCAACTAGATGAGGAGACACAAAAGGACCTCAGGAGGAGGAAGTTATGATTCACATGCAGGAAGCCCTGGGCACCAGGCCATAGGTGCACAACCGGTAGAGCACACTACATCGAGGTCTTTTCTGATAGTGACCAGGAGGACGAGAGGGAGCAGGATTGTGGTGGGACAGATGGTGAGATTTCAGGGGACAGAGGGCCACCACCACCACCACCTCCACAGCGAGGGGCATCTCTTGCCTCATCAGGGGGAGTCCTTGCTTCTCTATGCGGGATTCCTAAGTTTTTGACCCTCTGGATCAGAGGTAAGGTACAGGGACAAAGGGTGTCGGTACTAGTGGGCAGTGGGGCTACCCACAACTTCATAGATGCACAACTGGTCCAGAGGAGGGGCCTCATCAAGACAGAGTTTCAAGGATTCTCCGTCCTAGTGCCGGGTGACTATACCATCCAGTGTACCCAATACGTGCCCTCCTTGACAGTAGTCATGGGAAACTACTTGATGACAGACCACTTCTTTGTGGTCAATGTGCCAGACACCAATGTGGTGATGCGTGTCCAGTGGCTGTATTCCCTTGGGAGAGTTACGACTGATTGGAGGAGACCTGAGATGGAGATCATGGGGCCAGACAACAAACTGGTGGTTTTGAAAGGCATGCAATCTTATCCACCTCAGACAGTTTTGGCCCACAGGATGGAGGCAGATCTTTGACATGGGGACATCTCATGGGCAGTTGAGTTGAGGATCTTAGAGGCTAGGGGGCAACCACAGTCACCATCGGTAGACATACAGGCTCTTATGGAGAAGTACACAGCAGTTTTCGAGGACATTCCACCAGGATAGCCATCAGATAGAGGGTTTCAGCACACCATCGAGCTAGAGCCAGGCATACAGGCAGTCATCACTACTCCTTACAAGCACCCCAAAACCTATAAGGACAAGATCAAGAAAGCTATTCAGGAGCTACTTGCTTTGGGTCATATCAGGCCTAGTTCCAGTCCTTTTGCTTCTTCCGTAGTGCTGTTGAAGAAGAAGGATGGGACCCTCAAGATGTGCATAGACTACAGAGCCCTTAACAGGAAGACGCTCAAGAACCGGTACCCCATTCCCTGCATTGATGAGCTGATGGATGAGCTTAGAGGAGCCAAGTATTTCTCTAAGATCGATCTGCGTTCAGGGTACCACCAGATTAGAGTTCGGGATCAGGACATCCCGAAGACAACATTCCATGACACTATGGGCACCTCAATTTTCTGGTCATGCTGTTTGGGCTGACCAACGCTCTCGCCACATTTCAGTCTTGAATGAACCACATCTTCTGGGGGCAGTTGAGGAGGTTCGTGCTAGTGTTCTTTGACGACACTCTAATCTATAATCGGACATGCGAGGAGCACCTCCAACACTTGGAGAGGTACTGCGCATTCTGGAGGAGCAATAGTTCTATGCCAAGCTCTCCAAATGCGAGTTTGGTTTGACAGAGATGCTTTATCTCGGGCATATCATTGGAGCAGACGGGGTGACGATTCATGAGGAGAGGATCAGGGCCATACGGGATTGGCCAGTACCTCGAGACATGACTACGTTGAGAGGCTTCTTGGGCATTTGCACTTACTACAGGAAGTTTGTCAAAGGATTCTCACAGCTGGCAGCACCCTTGACCGACTTGACCAAGAAAGGAGCCTTCGCATGAACTAAGGGAGCACAGGCCGCTTTCAATCGCCTCAAGGAGGTGATGAGTAGTTGCCCTGTCTTGGCACTCCCGGATTTTTCCTAGCCATTCACGGTGGAGTGTGATGCATCAAGGGTGGGAGTTGGAACCATTTTGTCACAGGATGGGCACCCCATAGCTTTTGAGAGTCAGAAGCTCCTACTACATGAGCTGTAATATTCCATATATGACAAGGAGATGTTGGCCATCATGTATGCATTGGCCAAGTTCCGCCAATACTTGGTGGGAAACCGATTCATATTAAAGACTGATCACAACCATCTTCGACATTTCATGGGGCAGCAGGGCCTCAATAACAGGCAGCAGAGATGGGTCAACAAGGTGCAAGCCTATGACTTTGATATTGAGTATGTGCGAGGCAAGCACAATGTGGTGGTCGATGCTCTATCCAGGAGGTCGGATGGGTTATCTGTTATGAGCATCTCCCAAGACTGGAAGGCTCAATTGTTGGTAGAGTACTCGAAGGACAGGAGGGCCTGCGAGGTGCTAGAGGGGACACATGAGGATGAGCATTACCATGTGATGGATGAGGTCATCTATTACAAGGGGTGCATTTACTTAGTACCTAACTCCCAGTTGAGCGAGAGGGTACTCCAGGTAACTCACGATTCACCATTGTCTGGACACCAGGGGTTCCGGAAGACTTACATGGTTGTTTAGGAGAGATTCACATGGAAAGGCCTCAAGGAGGATGTGCTGCAGCACGTAAGGGAGTGTGAGGCCTGCCAGCGAAACAAGGGGGAGCTGGCTCACCCTGCAGGGCTATTACAGCCACTTCCTGTTCCAGAGGGGAAATGGGAAAGTATCTCAATGGACTTCGTCACTGGGCTCCCCATAGTGCAGGGGAAGGATTACATATATGTGGTGGTCGATAGGTTGACCAAATTTGCCCACTTCTTCACCATCCCCACTAGATTCACAACAGCCCAGGTAACTATGTTGTTCTTTCGGGAGGTTTTCAGGCTACATGGACTCCCCAAGAACATTGTTAGTGACAAAGACAGTAGATTCATGGGTGGCTTTTGGCAGGAGCTTTTCAAGTTGGTTGGGACGGAGCTTACTCCTAACACCAGTTACCACCCTCCGACGGACGGCCAAACAGAAAGGGTCAACCAGTGGTTGGAGGGGTACCTGAGGAACTATGAGACAGGTTAGTAGAGGACGTGGATTAGGTGGTTGCACTTGGGCGAGTTCTGCTACAACACCACGCACCACATGTCTATTGGTATGACTCCTTTCCATGCCCTTTATGGTTATGATGCTCTAACTTTTGTTGATGTTGTTTTCAGAGATAGTCGGGTCCCAAAGGCCAAAGATTGGATCCAAGAGAGCCAAGATATCCTCAAAGCTCTCAAGGATAATCTAGCGATAGCGCAAAATCAGCAAAAATTGTATGTTGATCGGCACAAGATAGAGAGGCACTTTGAGGAGGGGGACCTAGTGTACCTTTGGTACAGTCCACGCTGAAACAGAAGGGGGCCAAGAAGCTACAACCACGATCCTATGGGCCCTACCAGGTGACCAGGTGGGTTGGGGAGATGGCCTATGAGCTAGCCCTACCTCTGGGGAGCAAGATCCACAACGTGTTTCATGTCTCGTGCCTGAAGAATGTGTTGAGACAACAGGTGACTGCAGCAGCTGATTTATCCCCATTGAATGATGAGGGTCGTTTGGTGCTGGAACCAGAGGCCATATTGGAGAGCAGGGAGAGAAAACTGAGGTGCAAAACCATCAGGGAGTTCTTGCTACGCTGGAAGAACTTATCGGATGAGGATGCCACCTAGGAGGGTGAGCACATACTAGAGCACCCGGCTTTGAGGTTGCTTGAGGACAAGAAACATTTGGGAGGGGAGGACTATCATGTCCCTTCTCAAATGAATTAGTCACGGGATGCAATAACACCATTCTGGCAGCAATTTTGGTTTAGGATAAGGACCCCACACGCAGAAACTTAGGAACTATAGGCAGTTCGAATTATTCTTGGCAACAAGTGGAATGTGGGGGCCACCACATGCATAATTCAAAATTGGCCAAGGAATACGTTGGGGGGAATTCGAGCTAGTGGATGGAGGGCCCCACTTGAGGCTAAGGGGGCCCAAGGAGTTATAAAGAGAGATCAGCTCTCATTTTGGATTGATTCTGATTATTGGACAAATAAACTCATTTTGTATGCTTTGCTGTTTAGCGACTCTACCAGCTGTTTAGCCACAAATCTTCCGCAAGGAAGATTCAACCTCTTCTTTGAGGGACCATCCGTGCCAGCCCTAGGGTGGCTGTTACACAAAAGTTTCTATGGAGTCCAGTACAGTCACACACTTCAGTCATTACTGCAGGGAGGAACTGCATATTCCTAGGCAGACAAAGAACACACATGAGGGGTTAGAAATCAGCAAGGGGGAATCACAGCGTGCTGGGAGAGCCTGCTAAGGGGATTCACAGCGCGCTGGGAGAGCCTGCTAAGGGCATTCACAGCGTGCTGGGAGAGCCTGCTAAGGGCATTCACAGCTTGTTGGGAGAGCCGGGAGTTGAGAAGGCAGCGTAAAAAGGCAACTCTGCTGGAGTAGCAGCAAGCTAGACCAGCGCAGCAGTTAGTCGAGATTTTGGACAGAGGTGCTGCGCAGAGGCCACTGTAATAGCAAATTCGTGGAGAGCAGTCATCCGGGCCAAGGGTCATCCAGGAAGCAAGGAGTTGGTTAGTGCAAGTGAACCCAACGTACTTGGGGTATTTTCAGAGGGCTTTGCAGGCTATTTCTTGCAAGTCAAATTTCGTTGTGGCAGCTGGGGAGAGGCTCCAAGGAGGCCGAAAATCCAAAGTCGAAACTAGAGAAATTCCTTCTGGGTTTTTCTGGGTTTTGGCCAAGGAATCCGGGGATAAAGGGATATAATTTCCTGGGCGGTTTTTGGGCACCTTCCAACAGGTCTAAGTTAGCAAATCAGCGGTTTTGCTGGGACAGCGCCAGTGCAGTACAAGTGGTGCAGCAACTGAACAACCATCATCTCAGCTATTCCATCACCTGGGTTTAGTCCAGCTTGTCCTTGAGACAAGCCGAGGTGCACCACTACATTTATATTGTACCCATTGCTCTCAGATTTTATAATACATGGCTCAGCGGTTCAAGATTTTCAGTGTTTTGTGGGTGTTGAATGCATGTTTTTAATTTTATGCTGCTGCACTGTTTATTTGTTTAAATATCACTAATATTCCTACTTAGGAACATTACAATTTCTCCCACTTTCTCACAATCTCTCTTTGTAATTCTGCCTACAAAATTTTAACCAAGATCATTGCTAACTAGTTGAAAAAATTGTTACACTCTTTTATTTCTGAGAATCAAGGGCGATTTATGCAGCAAAGGAACATCCTTGATAACATTATCCTAGTGCAAGAAGCTATTCAGTCTAGCAAAGAAGTAGGCGAGGAAGGCATGGTCATCAAGTTGGACATGGCCAATGCTTTTGATCGAATAAATCATTCTTTCCCATTCCTTATTCTTGAAAAATTGGGCTTTTGTCAAGAATTTATTCAATGGGTCAAGGCTTGTCTTAGGGCTCCATGGATAGCCCTATTGGTTAATGGTAGGCCTACTCCCTTTTTCTCTGCTTCAAGAGGTCTATGGCAAGGTCACCCCGTTTCCCCCTTATTGTACATAATCATGGTGAAAAGCCTCACTTGAAATCTGGAAGCATCTAGGAAAGAAGAGAAACTTTTGGGTCTGTATATTGCGAGGAATCTCAAAGAGATTAATCACCCACAGTTTGTTGATGACACACTTTTGTTAGGTGGAGCCTCTCGATTTAAAAAAATACTAGACTCCTATTTTCTCTTATCAGGTGGGTTGGTAAACAAAAGGAAAAGCCAATTGGTAGGGTGGAATTGTTCTAAGTCTGCTTTACAATAAATATTTCGTATTCTAGGTTTTCTAGTTGTTAAGGACTTGAAATTGTTCACCTACCTCGACATTCCTATCTCGTTAGGTCTGTCAAATAGAGAGGATTGGAAGTAGTTCTCTGAAAGATCAAAAGAAGAATTCAATCATGGGGAGCACATTGGCTGAATGTGGCAGGAAAGACTATCCTTATCAAGTCAGGGTTTTCCTCCCTTCATGCGTTCATCGGTTCTGGGCTCCTTGCTCCCTTTTACTGCACAAACTACGGGGACCTAAAGGGGTTCCTATCAGGACAACTGTTAGGTCAAGGGAAACTATGGAGACTTAGCCTACTATCACCACAGCTAAGACTCCCTACTCTTTACGGACTTTCAACAATGGGAGGAGACTCGGTAGTTGGGAAGTCACTTATAAAGTATAGATCAATGAAGGGACGGGAAGACCTAAATGCTTCCCTTTGCAGAAGAGTTTGAAGGGTAGGGTTTTCTTGCTCTTTAAGCAAGGAACTTGATCTTCTAGGGAAAGGGGATGAGGATTGGAGGGTTGAGGAAGAAGTATAAGACCTGTAAAAGATATTCTCAATACCTAAAATCCTTTTGAGAACTTGGATTCTCGAGTAGTCCTTGCTAAATAGGCTTTGGTGAAGAATGGGACCACACGAGACCAAGTGGACCCAACCTAGGTTAGGGAATGGATTTTGGCAACCATTGATGTTCTTAACCTGGCCAAGGTGAGGGGAAAGGATCAAACAAGAATTTTCTCCCAAAGATGACGAATTGATCCTACTAGGTTCTAGCCATTGGAACACCTAGGCAAAACTTGACCCTAGAGCTAGGGCTTGGGGTATTCGAAGATTCCACTGTTAGAATTGCTTCAAATTTGGAGGAGAGTGAGGGAACCCACCATTGCAGTTGTATCTAGGAGATCAAATTCTTCTTTTGGATAGTCTCCTGGGAAACTGATGCCCTAGGTGACGTAATGGGGCTAGACCTAGGAAAAGGGGGAAAAAGGGTAAAAAGCGAGTTAAAATGATCACTCTTTTTGAGGGACTAGCGCCTAATTCACTCGGGGATATGGAGTCAAGGATAATAATGAAGGAGGCTCCAAAAGTCAACTTCGTCCGATGTTAGAGGAAAGAGATGAAAAGTGACTTTCAAGCATTTATACTTCATACAAATGGTGCACGCTTATCAAGTTAACATGTTCTCTAGGAAATTTCATTCATCTAACAACGGCCCATACAAGAATAAGCTAAATAGACACATAATTCCACATTTTGTACATGCAGCACTTAGCCCTAATTATAACAAAATTCAAATATATGCAGCAAATGGAAAAGCGTTAAATTTGTACTTACAATGTTAGAGTGTATATCCAACCAGCGTCACATTTGATAAGAAGAAGCTCCAAGATAGAAATAGCCCAAATTCATACATCAAAATTCATCCATCATCCAAAATAATCCTCCAAGGAAAAAGTGTGAAATTCTCTAAAAATAGAGAGATACCAAGTCAAGTGATGATACAAATGAATCCAACTAACTCCTATTTATACACTAATTAGGAGTTCGATTTAGCTAATGAGCCTATGTTAGCCCCTAAAAATAAAATAATGTGCAAATGACCTAACTTTGGTGACAAGCCCACCAAACTAGCTCACAAATGAAAAGATAAGCCTCTCAAGAGGACAAATGTCATGTCCCTTCTCAAATGGATTAGTCACAGGTATAGCTACACATTTTTGGCATAGGAGGAGGACCCCACACGCAGACTTAGGAACTCTAGGGGAATTCGACTTTATTTTGGCAGCTAGTGGAATGTGGGGGCCACCCACATGAGTAATTCAAACTTGGCCATTGCATGAGCTTGGAGGGAATCGAATTAGTGGAAGGAGGGGCCCACATGAGGCTAAGGGGGCCCAAGGTGATAAAAGGAGAAGGAGCTCTCATTTTGTAGCATCTTGATCATTTTACAAACAAACTCATCTTTGTACGCTCTGTTGCTTAGCGAGTCTACCGGTTGTTTAGCCATGAATCTTCCAAGCGGGAGATTCAACCTCTTCTTTGGGGGACCATCCGTGCCCACCCTAGGGAGGTTGTTCCACAGGGATTTCAGAGGATTCAGCATAGTCACACACTTCATCCAGCCACGCAGAGAAGGAGACTGTGTATTTCCTGGGCAGCCAGAAACACGCAGGAGGAGTTAGAGCCAGCAAGGAGGTCCATAGCTTGTTGGGAGTTCCGAGAGCTGGGAAGGCTATTGGTTGAGGACATTTTCGTTGGGTTTTGCAGCCAGCTAGACAAGTGTTTCAGCAGTACGATTTTCTGGGTAGAGGGATTGCGTAGAGGCCTCTGGTAGCAAATTCGTGGTGCTTGGGAGAGCAGTCATCTTGGCCAAGAATCATCCGGGGAGCAAGGAGTCAGTTAGCACAGGTGAATCCAGCATTCTAGTGGTGTTTTCAGAGGGATTTGCAAGTTGTTTCCTGCAAGTCGAATTTGGCAGCAACAGCTGGGGAGAGGCTCCAAGGAGGCCAAAAATCCAAATTCAAAACCAGAGAAATTCCCTTCTGGGTTTTTTTGGTTTTTGTCCTAGGAGTATGAGGTTGAAAGGATATAATTTTCTAGGCAGTTTTTGGGCACATTCCAGCAGGTCGAAGTTCAATAGGGCAGTTGTTTACTAGGAAAGCGCAATGTGAAGTGGTGTAGCAACTGGGCAGCGTTCAGCTTAGCTATTTCATCACCTGGGTTTTGTCAAGCTTGTCCTTGAGACAAGCCCAGGTGCACCATTCCATTTTATATTGTACCTAGCTCTCAGATTTTATAATATATGGCTCAACAGTTCCAAATTTACAGTGTTTTCATGGATGTCTAATGCATGTTTTTAATTTTATGCTGCTGCACTATTTATTTGTTTAAATATCACTCATATTCCTACTTAGGAACATTACAGTGGTATCAGAGCCTAGTTCTTGGCTCAGCTGTGGGGTTTGTTTCCTATGAGAGAAGAGGACCAGCAGAACATCACCTACCGTAGGCAGAGGTACAAGAGCAGAGAAAGGGAGTTAGAAATTATGCCAAATATGGAGGAAAGAGGGAAAGCAGTGGCCGGAGAGGAGGAAATGGCAGAGCCCAAGAGTAGGGAGGAGATGGCTTTCGATAGCCTCTTGAGGGCCTTGAGTGACTTGGCCAAGGGGCAGAAAGACATGCTGGAGGAGATCAAGTCACAGAACAGGGATAGGGCCATGCCTAGAGGGTTTCTATGTGGAGAAACTTCCAGGGCCTCTCAGCCTTTCGATCACCCCTCACCAGTAGCGCAATGCCCTTTAGTTAGTGTGTCGACTAGGGCTACACTACCTTCTTTCGTCCTAGTGGCACAAATCGAACCAACAAGGGAGGAAGACACTCCTCAGATGGGGGATTACTTCAAAGAGTGGCAGGTGATGGACGAGGACTCCAAAGAAGCCCTCTCCTTTAGAGATTACTACAAGCTTAGTCAAAGTGATAGGAACAAGGGGTACAGAGGAAAAGGGACCCAAAACTATGAGCTGCAGAGAACTATAGGGAGGATATATTTCCCTACATTTGATGGCCTGCCAAGTGCACAGCCAGGGCTTGGGTTGAAAAGATGGACACATACTTTCAAAGCAAGAAGCCATTAAGATGACAATGCTGCACTTGGAGGGGGAAGTCCATGACTGGTGGTTTCACAGCTTGACCACTTTGGGGCATGCCCAAATAGCTTCTTATGAGGACTTCACCTGGAGAGTGGTGTAGCGATTTGATCAGAGGGGTTCGGAGGCATCTTTCAGGGAGCTGACACAACTGCGCCAGACAGGCAATCCAGAGCAGTACTTCTCAAATTTTCTGCGCGTGTCAGTGATGGTCCTGGATCTATTCGAGGCAAGGAGGGTATGCACCTCCATTGAGGGCTTGCTTGAGCCCCTGTGTGGACTGGTGAAGTCACGCAGACCCTCCATGCTGCAGGCAGTGTGTACGTCAAGCAAAAGCTGAGCCACGAGTTAAGGAGGAGAGTATATTGATTCTAGTTGCTGGAGATCACTTTTGTTGGAGCTGACTGTTAGTTGGAATCCTTTGGGAAACATATATACCATAAAGAAAGACGCAGCTACTCATTATAACTAGGTTTCTCTACTCTTGTTATTTATTTTATATTTTCAAATTAGATTAAGTTTGTTGCTCATGATTATATTTGCCTTGCATCAGCATTATATGTAATTCTAGGTTCAATCTAGGCATATTATAATCTCTGTACATTTAGGGACATACTTCAAAAGTCATTTTGTATGCAAACCTTTGGTAGAAATTACTTCAGAAGTTAGTGATCATTAAGGCTTGCATGCACAGTCATCTTTGGTGAGGGTTAAAGCACATTGTTGAGACTTTTTGGCATGTATATGAGAGGTCTATCATTGTGATAACATTGTTGTGCTATCAGCGAAATTCATGTGTAAAACAACTTGACATACTTGCCATCATTGAACAAAAACATGGATCAAGCATTCATAAACTCCCTTAATAAACTAGCAGCAACAATCAACAGAACATTGTCCAAGGGAATACTTACCTTGCTACAACAAGAGCAGCCACAGAAAGAACATGAGTTGGGGTCAAAAATTTATGCACTCGGGACAGATTTGAGTTTCATGGGGGTTACAACAAAGGCCCTTATCAAGTTGGAAAACATGCTTCACTCCTCTCCAATGTGCATTAGTCAGATGGGAAGAGCTTGGTTTGGGCTTTAAAACCAGCCATGCTTACTCTCACACAACATAAATTTTTGGAGCATGCTTGTGTAGAGATCAAACTTCTAGTTGCTTCTTGTCTTAGTAGTATCATGACGTGAACCGCACCTATACCTCCTTACAGGGATGGCCTTATGAGGAGAGTCTTCAGACTGATAGTGGAGACCTTTCAGGATTTGGATAATAGTGAGGGCCTTACCTTTGGGAAGAGACTAGAGATACTAGAAGTCATGGCCTTGGTTAGATCTTATGACCTCATTTTTGAGCTGGGGTGTGACGGTTTGGTCCTGCAGATGTTCCAATGCTTCTTCAGCATTAGGAAACATCACCCTGACATAGTCATAACACACATGCAGTCCATTTTGTCCACATGTATGGGAGGCCACGATACCATTTGCAAGAGGTTATAGTGTAGATGTTGGCCATTTGGAGGGAGGAATAGTTGGTTTCACCTGTTGCTTATGAACTAGCTAGAAGGTTAGTTCAACAAAACATTGGACTATTCAAGAGACGGTTGACCCAGGAGGAGTTGCGGTGGATTTATGATGACCAACAATGCAGCAAGAATGAGCTGAGGAGGAAGGGTCTTTGCTTCATTTTCAAGGAACCTTGGGGACCTGACCACTCATGCTTGAGAGATGCAAAGGAGATGGTAGAGGTAGAGTAGGAGGATGTTCCTTCTGTGTTTCAAGATGAGGACTCTTCTTTGGATGAGTCCATGGGGTCATACGAGGGTGCCTCTGGGGAGCATGAGCAGTCATGTGGAGTTATTGACAGCAGGCCAGATCTATGTTCCAGTGTGTATGATGAGCAGTCAATGGACCCTATGGGAGACATTCGGTATGACGAGTCCCCGGCGATGATTCAGCAAGAGCAGCGTATGGTGGAGAATGAGTCAGCTGAGGAGGATGATATGCACAAGATGCACGATGAGCCCATGATGGAGGGTGATGAGCTGCTATCCTTGGGGCCATCCATCGATGAAGAGCAAGAAAATATACAGACAACTCGCATGGTGGCAATATTTGCAGACACATGTCCTCGGGAGGTGCGAGGGCTTGACGAGATAGCTTTGCATAAGGTTGGTAGACTAGAGGAGCATGGAGTTTCCAGCCAAATGAGGGTGGATCTTTTTTATATGGTGGTGCATCCATCCTTGGGCCGACCCACTGATGAAGTGCAGGTGCTTGCACAGGCAGCTAGCGGAGGCTGGAGCTGCAATACTTTCAGGGAGCAACCCTCTCCAAGAGTACATGGACAGGGCTTGCATCACAGTTTGGCCACTTGTACCCATTATAGGGAGAGAGGCAGGGTTTTCTTGATGGACATGGTTGACTGACCAAGCAAAGTTGCATGAGTGGGGCACCATGCAGCATAGGGGACTTATCACATATACAGGTGCCTATACATCCGATCCGTCCCACAGGATGGATTGGCGAGAGATCATGAGTTGGTATCCTATTGATGGTGTGATATCCTCAGTCAGTGGCGTAGTAGAGCAGGGACCCCCAAACACATATCAGAGACTACATACTCCAGTGGGCAGTGGGATACAGGTCGGCATCTCTTCAACATTCCATCCCGGCATCAGGAGATTAGGATTAGCATTGGATTGAGTCAGGGGTTGGATTGGAGAGAGGTGATGAGTTGGTACGTAGTCGGTGGGGCAACATTCATAGCCAGAGCTATAGCACCATAGGAACCGTGGAGCATTGATGCTTGTTCTGGGTGGCATTGGGATCCAGGAGGATTTGTTGATGACAGGTTCAGTTAGAGATTGGCCTGGGATCCGGGCATTGAGGGGTCTGTTCATGGTGGGTTGACACAGAGGCAGAGCATCACCCAGTGGTTCATATGGGATTCGGGCATTGGGTCTCAGTTGCGTTGGGCCACTAGACTGGTCCACAGGTTTGGATTGCTTGAGGGCAAGCAATCTTGGGGCGGGAGGAATTGTAATGTTCTTTTTTTTGGTATTCCTCATGGCATGATTAGGATGGACTTTCAAGGCTGGGGAAAAGAGGTCATAGGTGCAGGTTTACTTCATCAGCAGGCCCAGAGGCTTCAAGAGGTGTTTCATGGGGTTTTGAGGAGTGTTTATGATGTCCGATGGCATTTACTTGGTACATTACATCATCCGCACAGTTTGCCTTTCATTCGGTTGCATTCCGACAACTTTCAAAAAACTGAGTTATAAATGGGCCTGACTCCATTAATTTCGCTTAAGGTGGAATTTCGAGAGGAATACTTGGCAGAACACCTTAGTGTAATAGCTCGTTGGAACCGGAACGAGAATATCTATAGGATGGGACGGATAGAAGTAATTTTCAGTGGCTTGAGGAAGCATTGTGGCCAATTTACCATTTTCCCACATTAAAAAGAATATTTTAATTAAGGGAAATATGCCCAATGATTAAAATAATAATAAAGAAGGAGCTTCTAGAGGGGTCCATCAGATCTATAAACAAAGGAGGAGGAGGAAATTAGAGATCATCTTGGATTTGAGCATTGTCTTGTATGAGAGGTTTGAGAACCCGGTTCTCTACTTCATTATAGCCCCAGGATGGAAACTCTTGGGTGATTTAGTGAGATTGGGTGAGTACCCATCTCCCCTTGGTGAATTCATCCAGAATTCACAGGAGAGCTTAGTAGTGTAGTTCATGTCAGTTTGGAGGAGGGCCCATGCAGCAGTAGAGCAGATTATCTTCGAGGCCAGCTTCTTATCTCAGCTATCTTGGTTGTATATGCGTGTAACCCCAAATTATCTATTATAATAAAAGCTGAGATCATTTTCTTCGTGTCATGTCATTGTGTTGCTGAACTTTATTTGGTTATACTTTACATGGCAATCTTTTGTTAATTGAATAAAATTTTGTTTGAAGCATTTGTGAGTTGAAATTCCGAAAATCTATCCAGTTTTCCCGTTTGGGATATTAAATATTGTTTTATGCTTCAAATTTGGCCTTGAAACCCTTATAAAAATTTCTGGATCTACAACTTTTTAAAACCCTTGGACTGTAAAAAAGTTGAATAATATCCCTACAAAGTGATATTGAGGCAAAATCCTACCATTTAGGGCCTAGATTTGGCTTCAAACAAAAATTCTCCTTTAGATTTGCACCTGCAAAGAGGAAAAACAAAACACCCAAAAACGAAATACACAATGATAAAATTGAAAAAAAAAAAAAAAAACCCAAAAACCCGGTTAAATTACAATAATTACAAGTTGAAGGTTCTAAGTAGTTAGATCTATCATTATGCTGCACACGTATTAAAAGATTTTTAAAACTTTTGAGGTGTTAACTCGAAACCCTTCGTGCATTACCAACAAAAATCTTATGATAAGCCCGAAGCTAATTTAGTTGGTCTCTTTAGAAAAAAAATTATGCATGAAAACAACACCCCTTACAGTGTTTCCATGAACAGTAACACCAACAGAATTTGACCCCAAAGTCTTTCTTTATTATCCAGAAAAAAATTACACTAGAGCTTCTTGTTAATCACACGACTCAAAGATCGGATAGATCAACTGACAAATAACTTCCTATTTAAAGATAAATCCTCCAACGGCCAGTTTGAGTGATCCTCGTCCAAGCGATCTCAACCATTGATGAAGATTAAAATTTCTTTTAATCTCATCTGTCGAAATATTTAAATATTTGGAGAAATTTGAATTTTTTAATTAAATGCATTTTAATTAACTCGAAAATAGAATTTTTGTGTTAATTTCCCCAAAACTTTGACTTGACTTAATCTCTAGGGATCAAAGGTTTAAAATTTAGCAAAATAATCAATTTACCTTAGTCTCGGGACCTTTTGAAATATTTTTTTTAGGACCGACAAATTTTGCCTTTGGAAAATTTAAATTTACCTAGGACCAAGAATTAATTAAATTTTTGGCTTAGGATTTTAATTAATTTTTTGCCAGAAAATTTAATTAATTAACCTATGAGGAGATAAATTATTTTTCTAACCCTCAAGACACTTTACATCATGATTTTCATATTTTTTACATCATGAGGAGGAGAATCTATTTGTAAAAGACCCTCACAGACTACCCATTTCTGCAACACAAATATAATCTAGCAGACCAAGCAATTTGTAATAAAATAACCTAACCAAAGAGTTAGGATTATTCCCAAATCACTTTTACATAGACTCCTAATCTTCTAGAACGGAGAACGTCACTGGAAAGGTAGGTGTACCTAGGTCGTTACATACATGACACAGGTCTGCTGAGATTATTTACATTATACACATGAAAAATGGGTTTACATAACATCTTTGAAATCAGACTAATGATGATAGCTGGATGGCATGAACACATCGATCAGGCGCTATCCCTTTTGCAAAAAAAAGGGGAGTACAGCTATGGGTCGTTTACATGTAGTGGTCAACACTCTCTTCATAATGTCATCATTGTAAGGGGGTGTAGGTGCGGTCAACATCATGATACTATTGAGACAAGGGGCAACTATATGTCTAACCTCTTCACAACTGTGCTCAAAGAATCTCTGTTGGATCAAGGCAAGCATTGTTGGTTTGAGTGCCCAATTTATAACCCTCAAATCAGATTGACTCACTTTAGAAAGATGTGAATCCAATTTCTTCAAAAAAGAGAGGGATTTTTTAGTCACCTTCATGTCTTTCAAGTTTGATCCAAGCACATAAAGTCAATTTCCTACCCACTGTTCCTTTTGCAAATCCCTTATTTGCTCCAGCTGTAAGATAGCATGTACCCTTTTTGAAAAAACTTTGTTGTTTGGTTTTCTTCTTTGGCTCATGGAATCAAGTGACGAACTGTAACTAAGGATGTTTATGAAGGCTGTGACCCAATCATCCATAGTGGCTACTGTAGTGTACCATGCAAATAGAGTGCACAATATCTACTTCTTCAAGCAAATGATTCCAAAAATATTAGAAACTTCTTTGACACCTCGGAAAGTAATCTGATCCAAACTGAGCTTGACAACCAATTCAGTTCCTTCTAAATGCTGCTACAGGCCTATCCCCAAATGTAGGCAACTCTGTGTATTATTAATTTGCCCAACAATGATGTAACTGTAAGCTTTGTTATTTCAAATAATAAGGGGCTATGAGAATGAGCATACAGGTTCAAATATTCAAAGGCTCTTTTGTTTCTGAATATCAATCCAGAATATGAAGCATACATTCAACATCATCCAATATTTCTAACATTTTCATAGCAGAGAAAAGAAATAACTAAGAACAAATAGATACAGTGGAACCTGGTTACTGTAGATGGTGGTTTGCATAACATAACCTTTCCAAGAGAGAGTATTTGTGTTCATTCATCAATAAATCAGCTCCTTCTTGCAACAACTTTTCTCTTATGAGGATATTGGCTAGTGGGCAACTCCAGCAAGGCAAATATTAGCAAAGAAATGTAATCTGGAACAAATATAAAGGTTGAACAGTCACTTGAATGAGTTCAAATCACTGACTATTCTCCAGCGAAACAAGCAGCCGAACTTTGTCTTTATGGTAACAATGCACAACTCCTTTCGTACAGCTCTGGAGTGTTGTTATCATGTCGATATACACGCTGTCGAGGAATCTTCAGCGCAATGTTTACTTCAGCGATAAAGGCTCAGCACTTGTGCTATTTAATGGGTAGTGTCAGCAATGGACTTCACTGGAATATCAGTCCCAAGAAACTAACAACTCATCCCTATTACTATGTACCGAATCTTCTAGCAGAACAGTGATAGTAGGTAGACTTGACCAACTTGTACAGGAGTGGCTTGGCGTCAAAACAAACAGACCACAACTTTAGCAAATGTTCAAGGTTCGACCCTTCTCAAGGGGTGAAGTTCACATCTCTTCAAGTGCACAGATCTCAGCCGTCAAGGGTATCGACACACAACACCTTAGTGTGACAATCTAATGGCAGAAGTGTCCTCAGACACATAATTTTATTAATCAGAAAAAATAATTACATAATTGATTTTGCAAGAGTTTACACCCGAACAACCAAACACTCTTGCAATGAGCTATTTATAAGCTCCATGTCCTAACTACCTCTAATTATGGATCACTTATTAAATAACAAGTGTCCATTTACATTAAATGCTATTCAAACCAACTAGCTAACTAATCTCCTAAAATAGAGCCTAAGATACGACACATTTGGAGAGTCATATCTTGTTACAACAATATACTAATTCTAATTGTCTTCATTAAATAATTAATCATTCTAGAATAATAATTATTAATTTAATTTCTTAAATTAATAATTATTTTATTTCAATTTTATAACCTATGATAATAAATTATTTTTGGATCATCTAGCATTCCCCCCTATGATCCAAAGACACATTACAACAGATACCAAGTTCATCCCTGAACTTAGTAAATTTTATTCTGCCAAGCGGTTTCGTGAAAATGTCAGAGATCTGATCTTCGGAAGGACAATAAACTGGCTTGAGAACATCTTTGGCAATGAGAGATCTGATATGATGATACTTGGTGTCCACATGCTTTGTCTTTGAATGAAAAACTGGGTTCTTGGCAAGTTTGATGGCTGACTGGCTGTCAATGAATAATGATGTAGCTTCTGCCTGAGAAATGCCCAAGTCCTGCAAAATTCTGCGCAACCAAACAATTTCACATGCTGCTTCCCATGCTGAAATGTACTCTGCTTCTGCTGAAGAAGTGGCCACTGTAGCTTGTTTCTTACAACTCCAAGATACTGCTGCTGACCCCATATTCATTAAATAACCTGATGTTGATGCTCGATCATCAATACTCCCAGCAAAGTCGGCATCAGAATATCCACCAAGTACAAAATTTTTAGTCTTTGTGTAAAGAAGACCAAAATATTTTGTTCCTTGGATGTATCGAAGAACTCTTTTCGCTGCATTCCAGTGGCTATCTCGTGGTTCCTGCATAAAACGTGAAAGAATACTGACTGCATAAGATAGATCAGGATGAGTATTTGTCAAATAAATCAAGCTGCCAATCAACTGTCTGTAAGTTGTACTGTCCACCTTTCCCCCCTTCAAATTTTGAAAGTTTCAAGTTTTGCTCCATGGGGGTGAGAACGGGCTTGCAATCTTGCATGCCAAATCGCTGAAGAACCTCTGCTGCATACTTACTCTGAGAAATGAAAATATGATGTGGACGTTGGAAGACTTCAACTCCAAGATAGTAGTGAAGTAATCCCAAATCTGTCATCTTAAAACCTGCATGTAACTCCTTTTTCACCTATGCAATATGATCATCATGGTTGCCAGTAATGATCAAATCATCTACATACATAACAAGAATGACCAGATATTTTCCCTGTTGTCGCACATACAAAGTATCATCAGATTCACTTCGTTGAAAACCAACTTTCTTAAGGTATTCATCCATCTTTGCATACCAAGCTCGGGGAGCTTGTTTTAATCCATATAAAGCCTTGATCAATTTGCAGACTTTATGTTCTTGTCCTTCAATTTCAAAACCTGGCGGTTGGGTCATATACACTTCCTCCTGTAAATCTCCGTTGAGAAAAGCACTTTTCACATCCATTTGATGAACTTTCCATCCTTTCTGAGCGGCCAATGCAAGTGTTAATCGGATGGTGTTCCATTTAGCTGTAGGAGCAAAAGTTTCCTCATAATCAATGCCTTCCTGCTGCGCAAAACCTTTTGCGACAAGTCGTGCTTTATAATTTTCAAGTTCTCCCCTTTGATTATACTTAATTCTATAAACCCATTTGCATCCTATGGGTTTAACATTTGCTGGACAATCAACAAGTTTCCAAGTGTTGTTATCAATTACTGCTTGATATTCTTCAACCATAGCCTGTTGCCATTCTTTATGTTTTACTGCTTCTTTATATGTGGAAGGTTCAGTAAAATCATTTACTATCAAGGCAAAATTGCCTTCACTTCTATGTGCCCTTCTGGTGCCTGTTTTATTCTGTTCATCAGGCTTTACATCTTTCGAAAGTTGAACTACCCATTTCAGAAGTTGGTGCTCACTTGTTTGCGCTTCTGTAAAGTCCCCATCACTGTAAAGAGGATTAATATAAACTGATGTTCGTCGTCCAGGTGAAGAATGTGGAGAATCACTGTCAGAAGAACTACTGCTGCTTGGAGATGCGGATGAACTGCTAGAAGACCCAGATGATGTTGTTGATGTAGATGGACTGGATGACTCATCTTCAGAGGAAGGAAAATCAAGTTCATACCAATTTGGTGAAGTTGGTTGACTTTGCATTTTTCCATTTCTTTTACTTCCTTTAGTTTCTAACTTGTGAAGAAGATTTTCAATTTCTTCAGCACTCTTACTCTCAGTTTCATCAAAAATGACATCCCTGCTCACAATGAATTTTCCATTGGTCAAAAGACGATACCCTTTCTTCTCATCAGAATAGCCAATCATTATGCATTTTAAACTTCTTGAGTCAAGCTTAGTTCGTTTTTCTTTCGGAACTAAGGCATAACACACTGACCCAAAAACTCTAAGATGTTTAACTCGAGGTTTGAAACCAAACCAAGCTTCATAAGGTGTGATTCCTTCTAAAGAAGCAGTTGGAGATCTGTTTCTTAAGTAGACAGCTGTATGTATTGCTTCCGCCCAATATGTTGGACTTAACCTCTTGAAAGTTAACATGGATCTCGCCATTCCTAACAAAGTGCGATTCATTCTTTCGACTACTCCATTTTGTTGTGGAGTGTAAACATTAGTAAGATGTCGTCTTATGCCATTTTCACTGCAATAAGTTTTGAATTCATTTAAAGTGAATTCTCCCCCATTATCTGTCCTGAGAGTACCTATCTTTTCTTTGACTTCATTTTCAACAAGTTGGCGAAAAATTTTAAATTTATCAAATGCTTCTGACTTGTTCTTCAAAAAGTAAACCCAAGTCATTCTGCTGAAATCATCAATGAATAGTAAGAAATATTTGCATCCACCAAAGGAAGTTTGTAGTGGTCCAAAAACATCACTGTGAACTAGTTGTAGCCGCTTGTTTGCACGCCATGAACTTGTTGGAAAACTTTCTCGACTTTGTTTGCCATAAATGCAAGCTTCACATTTTGCATTTTCCCTTTTGAATGTGGGAAGTCCTTTAACCATTCCTTGTTTCTGCAATTGAGAAAGACTCTCAAAATTCAAATGTCCATATCTTACATGCCATAGTCTTATAGGTGAAATACCTGTAGTCACTGCCCCTGCAAAATCAGAATGCCTTGGAATAACTGTCCCTTTCATCCGTAACAGTTTTCCATCTTCATAACCTGTCATGACTGTTTTCAAGTTCTGTTTGACTGAATTAATCTTGACTAAACCATCTTCCATAATCACCTGATGTCCTGCTTGTCGAATCGTGACTAAAGAGAGCAAATTTTTCTTAAAACTGGGTACATACCATACATTGGAAATCATTTTTTCTCCAATTCCAGGGAGAAAAACTTTTACTACTCCTTTTCCATAAGGAGTATGTTTTGTATCATCAGCAAGAAAAATGGAATTAAGTTGGCAACCTTGAAAATTCCAGAAAAAAATCACGTCGACAAGTCATGTGCTGAGTTGCCCCGGAATCCAAGATCCAGGCATCTTCATGGTCACTTCTAAGATGGAATGAAAGTTGTGATGTTGATGAGGAAGTAAAAACATATTCTGAGTTATCTTCATCTTGATCATTGGCAAATTGCGCTGAATGCTGCTGAAACTTGGGAATTTTATTAAGTGAAGTTCGACAATCTTCAGCATAATGGCCAGCTTTGTTACATCTTCGACACACAGTTTGACTTAAGTCTCTTCCTCTTCCTGAAGATTGTCCTCTGCCTCTGCTTTGACTTCTATTTTGAGATTGTCCTCTACCTTGATTATTATATCCTTGTCCTTGAAAATTGCCTCTTCCTTGGTTGTTTCCTCTACCTTGAAAATTATTTCTTCCCCCTCTGTTAAAATTGTTTCCTCTGCTTTGGCTTCGACCTCGACATTGTACATTATGTGCTGCTTGATTCTGATTCCCTCTGCCTCTGCCTCGAGAACTGTCTGCTGATGACTTACTAGTGCTGGCCTCTGTGAGAAAAACATCTTCACCAACTTTCTTCTTCTTCCCAAAAGTTTTATCATGTTGAGTCAACATTTCACAGAGTTCGTCAAACTTTAGTTTCTCTAATTTCCCAGTTACTTGTAGAGTCTCCAAAAAATGCGTGTAGGAAGAAGGAAGTCCAACAATTACAATTGTTACCATAAAGCTATCATCAATTGCGGGAAAACCAACATTAATAATTTCTTGCCTAATATTCTTAAGTCTTGAGATATATTCAAGAACATCACCGCCTTCAGTTAATTTTTGTTGCAACAATTTTAATTGTAGATCAACTTTCTTTGATTCGGGCTGAGTATCAAAGAGGTCTTTAAAAGTTTTCAAGGCAGACCATGCATCTGTAGCATTTTCTATATGGACATACATTTCATCATTCACAGAAGATTTAATAAGAGCTAAGGCTTTAGCATTCTTGATTTCCCATTTTACTAGTGCAGTTGCATCTGTGGGTTTATTCGGCTTAACATCTCCATCACATATTCCCTGCCATAATTCATTGTAAATGAGAGTGCTTTCGATGAGACGATGCCATGTTTTATAAGATTTTGTGCCTTCAAGTTTGTCGGAATCAGAAAACAAATTTATCAACTTAGACATTGTAGTGTTAAGACTTCACACCACGAATCAAGCTCCAAAAAAAAATCAAGATGCGCAACACAACAGCAACACACGACGCAAAAAACGAACTATCAGGGCTTGGCCTTGACCCTCGAATAGTCGTCAAAACAGGAGAAAATTGACTGAGCTTTGCACTTGGCTCTAGTCAATTTCTCAAATTTTTACAAGGCAACTTTCAAAATTTGATTTTTACAATGGTGCTTTTGCACAATCTGGTAAAAAAAATTTACCCCCCCTCAAAGTAAAATTACTTTGAGTTACAATGTGATGATCCCAATTGAAAAATAAAACAGAACTTCTTAAAGAACAAATTACCCAACACACCTTATCTCTCCAATTTACAAATTACAAATAAAAAGATCTCCTTATTGCTCCAAAAATTACAAATGAATAATCTGGTCTACGCAACCTTCACTACTTATGCATCCGGTTTTTAACGTTCCGCTCCATGATTTCTGTTCTGCAATTCCTGAATGAATTCTTAATGGTTATTACAACGTCACCATTTCCTCAACGCTGGATTTCAACGAGTTTTTCCAGACTTATGTTCAGCGCTGATTGTTCCTCAATTCAATACGGTCGCTTCTGCAAACAATTCTTCAGCGCTGACGGTCTCTCCTGCAAACATACTCTTTCACAAATCAATGTCAATTTTAACAAACAAATCATTCCCACTCGGTCTCTGCGTTCCATTTTGTTCCCTCAACAGTACCAGCAGATCCATAAAAGTCGATTTCCATACTCTCAATTGGATTCCACGCTATATATAACACAATTCCACTTGTTTTCAATCAATCCAACATTACGGAGTAAATGAATTCAAAACCTGCGCTTTCAACATAGATTAAATCACCACCAAATTCATTAATTTTAATGTCAGGCATAAATCAGATCCATTTAATTTAAAACAGGCCGAAGCACAGTTCTATCAATGTCGACTCATATAAACGATGCCACTCCATACCACTGCGCAGACAACCATTCTGTATTGTAAATTCATACAATTTCAAATATATTGATTTCAGTTTCACCTGTATACAGCTTCAATAACTTGATTCACATAATATGTCGACTTTTATCATTGGACCGCAGACCAACACATTAACAATAATAATTCACCATTTATTCATACCCAATCCAGTGCAATTGACATTGACTATGCAGATCGAACTATCAAATCCATACAAAATATAATTCATCCAGTTGTCTCTGAATTCATAACACCTCCAATTTAAATGTGCATAATTCATTCCCAGTTTCAGAATTTAACAGCCAATATATATATAATCTGAACAAAACAAATTTACTTACAAACTTCCTCTCGCCTTGGCCAGATCTTTCATTTCTGTGGCCCTTTACAATTGCTGAAGGCTTACAACCTTGCTGTTCAAGCCTACTCTCAATCTCACACTCACTCACAATCTCAATGTCTCAGACCTTTTTCTCGATGGGTTGTGTCTCAATCATTTGCTGATCAATTCAATGGAGTTGAGTTTTCCACGAGCTGATAGAGCTGGAATCTCCTCCTCAAATCAACTACAGCATTACTAGAGCTCTGATACCACAATTATGGCAGAAGTGTCCTTAGACACATAATTTTATTAATCAGAAAAAATAATTACATAATTGATTTTGCAAGAGTTTACACCCGAACAACCAAACACTCTTGTAATGAGCTATTAATAAGCTCCATGTCCTAACTACCTCTAATTATGGATCACTTATTAAATAACAAGTGTCCATTTACATTAAATGCTATTCAAACCAACTAGCTAACTAATCTCCTAAAATAGAGCCTAAGATACGACACATTTGGAGAGTCATATCTTGTTACAACAATATACTAATTCTAATTGTCTTCATTAAATAATTAATCATTCTAGAATAATAATTATTAATTTAATTTCTTAAATTAATAATTATTTTATTTCAATTTTATAACCTATGATAATAAATTATTTTTGGATCATCTAACACAATCCATCTCTATGATACCAAGAGAGATTCAATCCTCTAACAAAGTGAAAACTCAACCTCTGACCAGGGATTTGTGGCCCCCAAATTCTATAAACTCAGCCTCTATTTAGTCCAAGAAACTCGTCCAATGTGAATAGAGAACTGACGGCCAACAATAGTAGTTACACATTGTTAAAAATAAGTGAAAATTGGGCCCCATAGCATAGTGAACTTGCCCCTTAATACAACGTTGATCCCCCTTCCAAGTTGGAAGCAGTCGTATGTATCAGTTTCCTTTGGCAAGTTTCGGCAGTGAAGACTCAGGAATCGACCCAGCTATAGGTACAAACTCGTCGAAACTCCATCATATACCCAACAAGCAAAACGGGTCTATATTCAGTGGATATCAGCTCTCAGAAACGAAGGAATCTCATCCCAAACATGTAACAATAACTCTGCCCACAAGTCTGATACAGGTATTTCGTTATTGGTTGTAGACTCGGCCTTGTTAGGCTCGGATTTCAACCTAGCAAACAAGAGCTATGACCAACAACAAATATGAAGTGAACCCGTCTTTTTTCACAAGAGTAATCGATTCACAAAGTATTGTAGCTCGACCTCAACAAATTGACTCTCTGATCTGTCATGTCCAACAGATGAGATTCTCGGCCCCTGTCTTGCTAGGAAAATCAACCCCTTCACACTCAAGACTTGGCCTTCTTAAATCTGGCATGGTTCGCTGAGACACTGCCCACAATCTGAAGGGTAATGTCGCCTCTTCATATGTCAAGGAGCTCGATTCAGCAAGAAAATGACACCACTGTGCCTAGAATACTTCAGATGGGTTAATAATTTCTGCAATTGTCCACAGGCTCAACGGATTCCGCTCAACTCCAGTGAAGAATTGTGGCCTGAACTCCATGATGGCTATAAAATTTAGCATTCTTCCACCCAGTGATTCGACACCCTCGGAGAAATTTCAATTTCCAGCACCTACGGAACAATAGATTTCGAATGGAACTCTAAATAATTAACCTCTTCAATTATATCCACGACCTCCGTTAAAATTTTGATAAAAATATATTTGGCCCTCACATAATGATTTGCCAAGCAACATAATTGGTCAGCCCCCACTTAAAATATGTGCCACGATTTTTATTAAAAATCGAATGGGTCACTTTGTCAATTTGTTGAAATTTTATTGTTCTTGCAACAATTTGTAGGACATTTTACAAAAAAAAAGTCGATGCAATTGAAAATCCGCAGTCTAAGCCAACACAAAACCTCTAATACCACTGTAATGTCCCAAATGGATAATTTTGGGTTTTCTTGAAATTCTAACTCATAAATACTTCAAATAAAAATTCCATTCATAAACAAAAGATTGCCATGTAAAATTTAACAACATAGAACATGCAAATAATGTAATGAGCAGAAGAAAATCTCAACTTTATTTATAATATATAAACTAGAGTTTTACATGTCAAAACAACTGATATAACTGAGATAGAACTGGCCTCAAGAATCTACTCCAATGTTGCACTGGCCCTCCACCAAAATTGAACCGAACTGCCACTACTAAGCTCTCCTGTGAATTGTGGATGAATTCACCAAGGGCAGATGGGTGCTCGCCCAATCTCTTTAAGTCACCCGAGGGTTTCTGTCCTGGGGCTACTAATGGAGTAGAGAACCGGGTTCTCAACCTCTCATACAAGAAACAATATCAAATCCAAAATGTCCTCCAATGGTCTCCTCCTCCTCTTTTATAGGTTTGATGGACCCCTCTAGAACATTCTATTTTATTATTATTTTAATCATGGAGCACTTTTCCCTCTTTTATTTTAATTAAAATATTCTTTTTAATGCAGAAAAATGGTAAATTGGCCACCATGTCCCCTCAGGTCACTGAAACTCATATCTAACCATTTCATTATGTAGATCTTCTCGTTTTAGTTCCAATGAGCCATTACACTAAGGTGTTCTGTCAGGTATTCTTCCCGAAATGCCACCTTAAGCGTAATTCATCGAGTTAGGCCACGTTGACCACTCCATGTCAACTACCCCATAGCTGTACATTTTTTCACGCATGGATTTCCATCATGTCTGAGCACTCAGATAATCCAGAGATTCATCATTCTCAGCTATATGTACACTAGAGTTTTGTAAACTCATTCTGCATTTTGTAATGTAAATGATCCTACCAAGACAAATGTATGTAACAACCTAGGTAAATTTATTTTTTTGATGATGATTTCTATCCTAAGAGGTTTTTAGTTTCACCGATTCATGTGTGTTTCTAAACACAGATGATCAACAAAGTTTTTCCCTCTAGCCTCACCCCAAAGCTAGGGTGGATTTTGTCATCAGGATTTTAAATGAGTCCTAGTGTTATTTATCGAGTCTTTGTAAAAGTGATTTGGGAATAATTCTAACTATTTGGTTAGATTATTTTATTACAAGTCACTTAGTTTACTAGATCATACTTTGTGTCGCATAAGTGGGTAATTATTGAAGGTCTATAACGAACAAGTGTTCCCCCTTCATGGGTTAGAAATGTAATATTTCATGTAAATAATATTTTAGCTTTAATGCTAAAGTATTAAAGGGTTGGAAAAATTAATAATCCCCTCATGAATCAATTAATTAAAATTTCTAGGTAAAATAAATTAAAATGCTAAAGCCAGAAATTTAATAAATTTAGGTCCTAGGAAAAAATAAATTCTTCAACATTTAAAATTCATGGGTTTTAAAGCTTTTAACTTCTGGAGGTCCCCGACCAAGGGAATATTGAAAATTTCAAGATATTTTGGACCCTGAGACCATAGTAGTTAAGTCAAAGTCAACTTTTTGAGGCAATTAACTCAAAATAATCATTTTGGAGTTAATTAAAATAAAATTAAAAGTGAAATTCGAATTTCCTCAAAATGTAACTTTATTTCAACGATGATGATTAAAAGATCATTGTTAGGATTGTAATTTACAAAAGTACATAGTAAAGAAACACACTTTACCTAACTCTACACTAGACCAAGTTATACTTAATTATTTCCTATGTGTCGAGCTATCCTAACATCCCTCCTTTAAGAACAACTTGGAATAGGATTGAAGGATGTACAAAAATGACACAATAGGAGAAGGAAGGAGGCATTAGAGCCTATCCCCCTGTTGTCGCACAGATTGTCACGACAACGCTCAGACCGGGGCCTGTTGTAGAAATTTCTCATTTCCCACCCCGGTTTTCAGTTTCTTCTTATTTCTCCCATATAGTTAAATGCCCTTTCCCATAACCATACATTTAACAAGCTGGAAAAAATAAATTTGCTGAAAACACAAATTCTGGAAATTTTACAGAATGTTGGAAATTGCAGAAATAAAAATCAGCAGTAATAAACAGTCATTAAAACACATTTAAACACTAAGATTTTTGGTCAACTTGACCCTGGAAAAACCCCCTACAACTCTTGGGGAAAACCAGTTCGAGAGCTCTTCTTTATTTCTGAAAATGCCTTTTTCACAGTGAGAAATATTCAGCAAAAAATCAGCAAGCAAATTTACAACTTATCTCTTTTCCCATGCCTCACAGCAAAGAGATAAGTTGTAAATTTGCTTGCTGATTTTTTGCTGAATATTTCTCACTGTGAAAAAGGCATTTTCAGAAATAGATTGAGATCTAAGGCTGAGATTAAATGCTCATTTAGATCTCACTTTTTATTTTTTAGTTCACCCCACTTTAATAAAGACCCACTTAGTCATTTATTTCCAAAGTCACTTTTCCTTTCTAATTTTTCATTGACTTTTTAAGAGTCACTTTAAAATTAGACTTAATAACTTTATCACTTAAAGTCACTTTCAAATTAGATTTAACTTTATAAAAATTATAAAGTTACTTTAGGAGAAAAATTAAATTCTTTTGGACACTTTTCCCTAGGCCAAAGATCAAAACCTTAGAGAACCACCTGTCCTCTGGTACCAAATTTCAACACTCCCTCTTACCGAGGAAGGTGTTCCTCACCACACCCATCTTGTCTCTGAAGTAGACATGCTTGCCCCGTGGTAAGGCTTTGGTAAGAAGATCTGCAACCTGCTCATCAGTGGAAATATACTCAAGCTTCACAGCTCCCTTCTGAACATAGTCTCTGATGAAATGATATCTGATCCCGATATGTTTTGACCTGTCATGAAATACTGGATTCTCCGTGAGTTTAATGCAACTCTGCTTATCACAATAAATCACTGAAGGTCTCAACGACTGACCAAATAAGCCAAACAAAATCTTGCGAAGCCAGATAACCTCACAACTAGCTAGACTGGTTGCCATATACTCTGCTTCTGCTGAACTCAGTGCTACTGACTGCTGCTTCCGGCTGAACCCTGACACTACTGTTGAACCCAACCCAAAACAACACCCTGAAGTGCTCTTCCTATCAGAAGCACAACCTGCCCAATCAGAATCAGTGTATCCTGCCAATCTCACTCCATCTCCCTGCCTGTAGTCCAGACCATAATCCACTGTCCCCTGCAAGTATCGCAAAATGTGTTTTGCAGCCACCCAATGAACCTTCCTAGGCTCACACATAAACTGACTCATCGTGTTGACTGCAAAACAGATATCTGGTCTAGTGTTGACCAAATACATCAAGGAACCAATCAGTTGCCTGTACAATGTGGGATCCACCAACTCGGAATCCGAACCATGAAGCTTCTTCCAGTTGGTGATCATCGGTGTCGACATGGGTCTAGAATCCTCCATGTGGAATCTGCTAAGGATGTCCACAATACACTTCCCCTGCCCCAGGAAGAAATGCCCCTCCTCCTGCCACACCTCCAAGCCCAAAAAGTAATGCATCAAGCCGATGTCCTTCATCTCAAACTCCGTCGCAAGATCTCTCTTGCAGTGCTCTATGAGTCTCTCTGCACCTGTAATGACCAAGTCATCCACATACAGCACCAGAATGAGAGGCTCCTCACCAATCACAATAAAGTAAAGGTTCAGATCTACCTCACTCTTTGTGAAACCCATCCCCTGCAAACATGTAACTATCCTGGAGTACCAAGCTCTGGGAGCTTGCTTCAGGCCAGAAACGGCCTTCTTCAGTCTGCACACATGGGACTCCTTCCCATGCACCTCAAAGCCCTGTGGCTGCTCAATGTACACCTCCTCCTGTATGAAGCCATTGAGAAATGCGGTCTTCACATCCATCTGGTGGATCTTCCAACCCATCGCTGTTGCTATCGATATAATGGAGCGGATCGAAGTATATCGAGCCACGGGAGCGAAGGTCTCCTCATAATCAACTCCCTCTACCTGGGAGAACCCTCTAGCCACAAACCTTGCTTTGACTTTCTCAATGCTGCCATCTGCAGCATGCTTTACCTTGTAAAGCCATTTGGAAGTAACCACGGATTTGCCCTCAGGCCTCGGCACCACCTCCCAAACATCATTCTTCATGATAGAAGAATACTCCTCCTGCATGGCCTCTCTCCAGACCTGCTGGCTAGCTGCCTCCTCATAGCTAAAAGGCTCAGAGTCAAGGATGCTGGTAACCATCGCCATATAGCTACAAAACCTCTCAGGTGGTCTACTCTCTCTGACTGGCCTCTTCGGCTCAGCAACAGATGTGGCATCTCTCAAGGTGTCCTGAAGCCACTTGGGCTTCCTCTTCCCTAAGCGCACTTCTCCCACCGGAGAATGAAACTCCTCCTCATCATCATCAGGAGCATGAACTCCTGACTGTCTGTCTGTTGTCCTCTTGCCTGCACCTGAACCTGTAGAAGTTGAGGTACCGTGTGAACTGTCCATCAGTGGACTCCCTAGTGAACTGCTCTGTGAACTGCTCTACATGCTGCCCGGAGCACCACCCCTCTGGCTCGGTGAGCCACTGCTCACTGACGGACCTAACATCCTCATAGATGTACCTCCTGATCCTCTTGATCCTCTTGATCCCTGCCCACTGGATCCCTGCGACTGACTCAACTGCTGCTGAGGGCCTGGCTGATCCAGATACTCTAACTCCCGTGACCTCCTAAAGGCCCTGTCCTCCTCGAACTTCACATCCCGTCTGACAACAACTCTCCTCTGTGCGGGAATGTAAATCCGAAAGGCCTTTGAGGTCTCACTGTAGCCCACAAAGATACCCTTCTTTGCGGTGGGCTCTAGTTTGGTCCTCTTCTCCTTGGGTATATAGGAGTATGTAATGCATCCAAAGATATGAAGATGACCAATATCAGGCTTCTTCCCAAAGAAAGCCTCCTCCGAAGTCATGTGCCCCAAGGCACGATGCGGACTCCTGTTCTGCAAGTAAACAGCTGTGTTGCAGGCCTCTGCCCACAAGAACAATGGCAACCCCTGATCATGTAACATGGCTTTGGCAGCCCCTATGATGGATCTGTTCTTCCTCTCCGCAACCCCGTTCTACTGGGGGTTGTAAGGAACAGTGAACTCCCTCCTAATGCCTGCCCTCGCACAATAATCAACAAACTCTCCAAGGGTGTACTCTCCTCCATTTTCCGACCTCAGGGACTTGATCTTTCGACCTGTCTGTGTCTCCACAAGAGCTCTGAACTCCTGAAACCGCTTGAAGACCTCACTCTTGGTCTTCAAGAAATAAATCCAGGTCCTCCTGAAGTGATCATCAATGAATAAAACATAGTACTCATATCCACTCAAGGAAACATGAGACATCCGACCGCTCACATCAGAATGAATCAAATCAAGTATCCCAGTCGCTCTGCTGTCACTGTTGGGAAAAGGAGATTTGGCAAACTTGCCCATCGCACAACCTCTGCAAGTATCAAAGTGATTAGTACTGAAATCTGGCACACCTGTAGTGATCTCCCGCAATGTCCTCAAGGCTCCATGATACATATGTCCCATCCTGCGGTGCCAAATCTCACACAGCTCAAAACTGCTAGCTCTGCTGTCGGTACTACTGCTCAATGCCAAAAGGGGCTGGAATGCAAACTTGTACACCTTTGCATGGCGTACACCTATCACTCTAGCTGAATCAACTGGAGTGCCCCTGGGATACATCAACACCTGTCCTCCCCTGAACAGTACCTCATATCCTCTGTCCTCCAAAGCTGAGTCAGATATGAGGTTCTTCCTCATCCCTGGCACATAAAGAACATCTGACACTTTCAAAAGAGGTTTGGACTCCCTCTGAAATGTCAGTGTCCCCACCCCGACTGCTCTAACAACTCTCTCATAACCGAGTACTACCTCAATATCAATGCCACTCTCTGAAAGCTCTGAGAAGTACTCACGGACTCCTGTCATATGACGTGAAGCCCCATTGTCCACATACCAAATACCTAAAGATGCTCCGCTAATCGAGGGAAAAGCATGCTCCCTCTGAACCTGTGTGGCAGGTGATCCTGCACTATAGGACTCACACGTAGTGAACGCAAACTCCCGGTCAAAATGACCTGCAGAGTCCTCAATCTTTGTTGAAGCTGCCACGTCCTGGTTCTTCCCCTTCTTCTTCTTCTTCTTCGGACACACAACTGCATAGTGTCCCATCTTTTGACAATTCCAACACTTCACCTTGGAATAGTCCTTCTGTGTGTTCCCCTATTTACCTTTACCCTTGCCTTTTCCCCCACCACTGCTTGTGGAAGCCTGCTTCTTCCCTTTGCCTTTCTTGCCTCTTGCCACCAGTGCTACATCCTCATCCTGCTCAACTGGCTTGGCTGCCCCAAGCTGACCTTTCCTGATCTCTGTCTGAATGCAATCATCCCAAAACCTCTCCCATGTGGGAAGGGTCTCACGTGCACAAACCCCATCAGCAAAGTTCAACCATGAACGGGGGAGGCCATTCACTCCAATCCGCACCAACTCAGTGGGTGGAATGGCCTCTCCAATCGCTGCCAACTCATCTCTCACATTAGTAATCTTTGTGAGATATCCAACTGCACTATCATTACCCATCTTAATGTTATTCAGCTTCTCCTTCAGGACCATCTTCCGGTTCTCATTGGTACTCTGGCAGAGATTGGACAATGCTGTCCACATCTCATGGGCATTGCTCTTTCCTCTCACATGAGGAATGCAATGGTCTTTGATTCCGTCTAGAATCAGCCTCTTACCCTTGTTGTTCTTTTTATTATAAGATGTCAACTGAGTAGCATCAGTAGGCACAACAACAGGATTCTGTGTGGTATGCACCATGATATCCCAGACTTCTGCCTCCTCAAAGATACTCTGCATTCTCTCCTTCCAAATGCTGTAATTTGTATACCCATCCAACCTATCCTCCACCCTCAATCCCAATGACATCCTGCTGTCCTAAAACTGAAAAATAGCACTGTTGTAGTAAAGATAAAACTGTTGTTTATGAAAAAATCAGCTTGCTGGAATTTTCTGAGTGAAAAATCAGCAGCGGTAATTTTTCCTTTTGCTGTCCCAAACTGCCCTTCAGCACTCAAGCTCTGATACCATGTAGAAATTTCTCATTTCCCACCCCGGTTTTCAGTTTTTCCTTATTTCTTCCATATAGTTAAAGCCCTTTCCCATAACCATACATTTAACAAGCTGGAAAAAATAAATTTGCTGAAAACACAAATTCTGGAAATTTTACAGAATGCTAGAAATTGCAGAAATCAAAATCAGCAGTAATAAACAGCCATTAAAACACATTTAAACACTGAGATTTTTGGTCAACTTGACCCTGGAGAAACCCCCTACAACTCTTGGGGAAAACCAGTTTGAGAGCTCTTCTTTATTTCTGAAAATGCCTTTTTCACAGTGAGAAATATTCAGCAAAAAATCAGCAAGCAAATTTACAACTTATCTCTTTTCCCATGCCTCACAGCAAACTGGAAATTACAGCAAATAGGACAGCAATAGATGTTGTACGCCTCGATTTTCGTGCCCACTTTCAGCATTAAATGTCGCTGTACGGTCAGCATTAAGTGCGCTGTACGGCCCTCGTTTTGCGTGCAGAAAAATCAGCAAACTGCTCCTCGATTTTTGTGCAAACCACTCCTCGAAAATCATGCCAAAATCTGCCTTTCACTGTGTGCTGAACCAGCTGTACAAATCTGCTCAACTGCTGCCTTAGAATGTGTGCCAAGCTACTGTCTCCTTCTCCTCCCTGCTCAGAAATCTCTCTTGCTCTCTTGCTCTCCTTCTCCCAATCTGCTCATGAAAGAATGAATGACCTTTTCCTCCTTTAATCTAACCCTAAGTGACTTTTGGGTGATCCAAGTGACTTTTGGGTGATCCCTAAATCCAATGGCTGAAATAGATTGAGATCTAAGGCTGAGATTAAATGCTCATTTAAATCTCACTTTTTCATTTTTTAATTCACCCTACTTTAATAAAGACCCACTTAGTCATTTATTTCCAAAGTCACTTTTCCTTTCTAATTTTTCATTGACATTATAAGAGTCACTTTAAAATTAGACTTAATAACTTTATCACTTAAAGTCACTTTTAAATTAGATTTAACTTTATAAAAATTATAAAGTTACTTTAGGAGAAAAATTAAATTCTTTTGGACACTTTTCCCTAGGCCAAAGATCAAAACCTTAGGGAACCACCTGTCCTCTAGTGCCAAATTTCAACAGCTGTCACCCTGATCCCCGATCTCTCTGTTTAAGCTTGTCTCCCGCGGCTAAGGGGGGTAGACCCTATGAGAAAATGGATGACCAACTGAGGACCAGTTGGGTTGGGAGACACGAGGGGGAACAAGCACTTAATTGATTTTACTAAGTTAATAGACCAATGCCTTATAGAGTTAATGACTGAATGATTATTTACCAAATGCTTGCAGAAATATGAGCTCATTAACAATCAAATAACTCAAACAAAAGTTAACCTTTTTCCAAATGCGAGATAATCAATAAATGCTCAATGGCTCAACAATACTCTAACAAATAAAATTCGAAAAATTAAGTGCTTTAAACAACCACGTAATTTTAAGTGCTAACCAGAGATCATATTCATATAGCTAATCTTTAAATGATCTTCTAAGCGTATTTAACCACATGAAAATGATAAATATTAGTCCCACATCAAAATTTTAGCCTCAGCAGAAAAGATATATTGCAAACATGACAAATCCCTTAGCCAACACTGAATCCGGCAAGATATTTCCAAATTTTTTTTATTTTTTTTATTTTTTTATTTTTATTTTTTAAGTTAAATGAAAAACTGACAACTCAAATCCTAAATCTAAATCTAAAAAAAAAAACCTGACAAGACTAGAAACCTAAGCAAGAACGAAAGGTAAATAATAAAAAAAAAGTCTAGGTATCAAATATATACAAAAATGTAAATCGAATTTTATTTTTTTTTTGTTTTAATTTTTATGTATTAACATACTTCATAAAAAAAGAAAATATACGCTAATCCTAAAACTAAGCTAAAGAGGAAAACCACAATGAAAATAGCATACGATGGACTAGAATTTCCCCTAACCCTCAGCCTGAAATCAAAAATAAAAATCGAAGCGTATTGTGTGCGACCCCAAATCTTACCCACGCATATCGTTTTACTGTGTTTGTGTGTGCAAATTAGATAGCTCGACGGCGGAGGAAGAAGGCACAATGGAGGCAACGAAACTGCGTTTGGAAGCAGTGAGATGACAGCAAAGGGGTAGAGCAGCGGATTTAGCACATGGAGAAAAGAGCCGCAGGTAGCAAGGGATGAGAAAAACGCAGGTCTGGAGCTCGAGAATTGCTTGCGTGTGCACATTGAAGGGATTTCGAGGTTCGATAATGAGGGGCATGAAACAACACCGTATAGGGATGAAGACACAGGTTTGAAGAATTGGCGAATGATGGAGATTGTAGACGACAAGGGGATAGCAATTGTGTAAATGGCTGCGTGAGGTAGCCGGAGGGGAAAGTTGCGGGTAGATAGAATATAGCAGAATGAAGGAATCGATGAGCAGAAGACTGCGTGAGATGGACAGCGAATGAAGGGATAGCGTGGAGGAATAATGGCTGCGGGTTAGACGCAGGTTTAGGAGCTGCGTGAATGTGAAACTCAGCTCTGGCAGCACGCAGGTGGGCAAGAGTGAAAGGTGAGGGATGGCACGCGGAGCTGGTAAGGTGAGGATGCTAGTTCGAACAGCAATAAAGGGAAACGTAACTATGAATGGAAGCCGTGGAGTGAAGCAGCAACCTGCTCTAAAAAAAATTTCGAAAATTTCTTCCTGCAAATAAAAATAAACCCCGAGCAGCAAAACAGCATTGATAAACCATCAAATTCCCTCAAAAAATTTGAAAATCCGCTGAAGACTATCTTTGCAAAAATGAAACCCCAGACTGCAGACTGCTTGAGATTGCTTGATGAAACCCTGAAAAAATTCTCAAAGCCTGTACTTGTAGCCTGCAATGGCAAAAAAAGAAAACCCAGAAATAATATGCACAAGGATTAAAACTAAAAAACCCTAAATCAGCAAAATAATTACAATATTTACAAATTGCAGGCTCTAAAATAGCTAGATTTCTCGTTATGCCACATAAATATTTTCAAAATTTTAATTTAATGTGAAATGCTTCAGAAAAACCCTGCATGCATTCATAAAAAAATTTCAGATGATAAGCCCGGAATTAAAATTACTGGGCTCTTTTAGAAAACGCAATCCGAGAGTTGGCTGGTTCAGCCGAGAACTTCCCCTAACGCCCGGTAAACTCAAAACTAAGAATTCCTGCATAGCTTAAAATCAACCATTAACATAAAGGGAAAAACGATAGTGAAATCCAGATCAAATGGAAATACCTGCCATTATATTTCAGCATCTAAACTATCATTCAAACCCTAGAGATCAGACAAGATACCTGTGCCTAAATCAATCTTCATCAAGCTATTATCAATGGCTGAAAATAAAATTATGCAGAAAAATAAATCATCTTACAGCACTTCCAGAAGAGTAACACCAGCAAGATTTTTAACCCCAAAGTCTTTCTTTATTGCACGAAAAATGACTACAAAAGAGCTTTCTTTAGCACCAGACTCTCAGATCAAAATCTGATCTCAAATGACCCCTAGCACCCTATTTAAAGGAAAAATTCCCAACAGCTAGTTCAAATGATCCATGTCAAAATGATCTCGATCGTTGATGAAGATCAAGATATCTTTTAATCTTATTCGCCGAAATTTTAATAAATTAAAAATTAAAATTTTGCATTTGTTTTCTCAAAATTTCAACTTATTTTATTATTTTATTTTATTTTTTAAAATTTAAATTTTTTTTGATTATTATTATTATTTTTATTTATTTTTTAAATAATTATATATAATATATATATATATATTTTAATTTTTAATTTTTTTAATTTTTTTATTATTTATATCTTTTATTTTTTAATTGTTTTTTTATTTTTCTAATTTTTTAATTTTTAATTTTAAATGGATCCTCGAACTTAGCCTTTGGAAAAAATCACCTAGAACCTAGGACTTAGGACCTATGAGGGGATTAAAACATTTCCTAACCCTCAAGACACTTTACATCACGACTTTTACAATCTCAAGGGGGAAAACCCATTTGACATAGACCCTCATAGACCACCCAGCTCTGCGACCAAATATAATCTAGCAGATTAACACACTAGGATTCCTCAAAGATTCTAATGACAAAATCCATTCCGGCTTTGGGGTTAGGCTGAAGGAAAACTCTGCCAATCATGGATCGGTGAGACAAAAAATCTCTGGAACGTAGATTATCACTAGAAAATTAGGCCCACCTAGGCAATTTACATACATGACTCAGATCTGCTAAGATTATTTACAATTTACGCATGCAGACTGGGTTTACAAAACAATATGATTGGACTGATGATGACAGGCATGGACACGTCGCTCAAACGCTATCCCTTTTGCGAAAAAAGGGGTGTACTGCTATGGTAGTTGACACGTAGTGGTCAACACCCCCCTTAATGACAACTTTCTGAACTCCAACCATAAATCAAAGTTTAGTAAACATCGCCTCTATGAGAACCTTTGTAAAGATGCCTACAACTTGATCATCGGTTGAACAATATTGCACTTCAAGAACATGGTCATGAATGAGCTTTCTGATGAAGTGCATGTGTAGTTCAATGTGTTTGCTACACTGATGTTGGACTGGATCTTTGCATAGTTGAATGGCACTTTGATTATCACACCAAAGTGTAGTCGGGTGCTACTGCTGAAAGCCAAACTCTGATAGGATCTTACCAAGCCACAGGGCTTCCTTACTAGCTTCTACGACGCCACGATACTCTGCTTCTGCTAAAAAAAGAAAAATGGCACTTTGAGTTCTTGCAAGCCCATGTAATAGGTCCAGAGCCAACAGTGAAGACATAAATTTTGATTTGGGGTAGCATCGGATGTGTTCTAGCCATGAAAATTGGTGGAGAGGCTAAAGCACATGAGATCTCTAAGACTCAAAAATGGTTTGGGCAGATTCTAACCGGTTTGGGAGATATTAAAATAATTAATATTTTTAATGGAGTTTCTAAGTCTAAACTTAGGAAAAATAAAATGTTAATGGTATTAATATAAAATTGGGTTACAAGGGTTCAAAAGTCATGGATCAAGCCAAATCTAATCTTAGCCATTGATTAGAGATTTAATCTCGGTCGTTGATGGACCAATGAGAAAAGTATAAGAAGAGGCTTGAGGCTCAGTTGGAGGATACATTGAGAGAGACTAGTCAGTTCGATTTCTGGAGCGGGATTCGCTGAGAAATTCGAACTAGTGGTCTGGAGAGTAGCAGGAGGCAGCAAGTACGGAACAGAGAGTCGGGAGCAGCACAAGAAGACCAATGCAGAGGTTGGAGAGGCAGACGCAGAGGCAACAGCAAACTGCGCAGTCACTGGAGGGCCTGCATGGGTGACCTAAAGAGGCCCAGTGCTGACGCAGAGAGGTAGGGGCTAATGTAGAGTGTCTGGGAGCTACGCAGAGGTCAGTTGGGCTGACGCTGAGACTGGGAAAAGTGTTGGAGAGTTTTTCTCTCTGTTGGATAAGCTAGTTTGGCACCCTGTTGTACTAAAGAATTGTAGAATTGTTGCTGCACTAGTTTTCCCACATTGGGTTTTCCCGGGGACTGTTGTCCAAAATATCTGTGTCGATGTGTTGATTTTTGTGCATGTGTTTGTTTCTGTATTATGGTGTGATATCTGCAGCAGAATTTATTTTAATGTTTATTGAAGGAATTTCATAAATAACTTATTGGAAAATAATTAGGTAAAGTAAATCAATTGGTGCAGTGATAGAATTTTCACAATAACCTGCAGTAGACATCCGATCATCAGGGTCATCAGCCCAATCGGAATCAGTGAAACCAACCAATAGAGAAGATGCTTCTGCACTTAATGAATCCCAAACGAAATTGTACCTCGAACATAACGAAGTATTCTTTTAGCTACTTTCCAATGACTTCCATGTGGGTTTTGCATAAACCGAGCAATAAGGCCAACAGCAAAGGAAAGGTCAGGACGAGTATGGGTCAAATACAAATTTTTTCTACAAGCTAACGGTATAAGGTAGCATCAACTTTAGGGGAAGTACAAGTGACTGAAAGTTTGGCTCCAAACTGAAAGGGAGAAGGGACTAGCTTACAGTCTTTCATGTGAAAGTGGCGTAGAAGATCACAAGCATACTTGGACTGGGAAAGGGAAATACCTTCCTTAGATTGCAAGACTTGAAGACCAAGAAAATAATGCAAGTGTCCTAAGTCTGTCATTTCAAACTGCTTTTTAAGGCTGGACTTCACATGGTTTATAAGGTTGGGATCACTACCAACGGTTGAGATTGCTTTGACAGGGATCAAGCCAACTAGCTGTTGGAGAATTTTTTTATAAACGAGAGGCCTCTCTCCATTATTTGGATCTGATTTTTCAATGGTGTACTTGCTCTAAGAAAGCTATTGTAAATTTTTCTGGTTAATAAAACGCAAAGACTTTGGAGTTTCAAACCGTGGTGTTCCTCTTTCATATTTATGTGGTAATATTGTTCTTAATACTCTGTTGCTTTTATTTGAATTTTCTGGTTAATAGCCTTTGAAGATTGATTTGTGTATAGGTACCTTGCACAGATTTCTAGGTTTTTTAAATTATCATTTTGATTTGATAGAAGTAGCAGGTATCTCTATTTCATGATGATTTTATGGTCATTTTTTAATCTCAATTAATCTAACAATCAAATCTAAGTGTCCAGAAGTTATCATTCAGGATTTGGGCATTTGGGGAAGTCCTTAACTGAACCAACTGATTCTCAGTTTACAGAATCTAAAGAGCCCACTATTCTTTTTTAATTTCTAAAGTCATTTTACAGAATATTTTAGTTGCTGGGTTTTTCTTGGACTTGTGCCTCTTTAAAATTCCAAATTTATTTCTAAATTTGTGTAAAATTTGTTTAAATCTGGCTAATAGAGGGCTTTGATCTGCAAATTTGCTAGATCTATAGACTATTTTTGAATATTTGTAAATATCAAATTTCTAACTCATTAGGTTTTCGGTAGTTCATATTTTTGTATATACATGCTTTGGGTTTTTTAATATTTTATTTGTGCAAGAACATCTCCTGAAGATTGCAAGAATGTTTTGTGGATTTTGGAGACATATCTAGGCCCCAGAGGGCATCCCCATTTTGTTTGCAGGTTAAAGAGAAATTTCAGAAGGATTGTGGGCAAATTTTTTTAAGGCTTGAAGGCCCTGCGTTGGCCACATCCAGCTCCTTCTCGCCCTCCCTTTCTCAGCCCCCTTTCCTCTCCTTCTCGGCCTCTTCCCTCACCTCTTCTTAACCTTCCTTTCTTCACCCTCTTTCATCACTAAATTTTCTGCATAAATTTCCCTAAAAAATTTAACAAATTTTTAACAAAAAGTTTTTCACAAAAAATTCCCAAGATGAGGATTTTCAGTGATTTAGGCAGCATATCTTCGAGTGTCTTCAAGGCCCTAAGGGCTGACTGGTGCACACCCTCTAACATTTCCTCATTTCATTTTGAAAGAAAGTCTAATACTGACATAGCTTTTAAATTAGCTAGAGTACATCAACAAATTTAATTTACATCTTCTACTGTTGTACATTGCAGAGATAGACATTATCTTCAGTAACTTTTTGCATGCTAATTGACAAATTTATAAACATTGTTTCACTGTTGTTCAATGATTTATTTATGAGTTTTTAGATCAACTACATCAATAGATCAAAAATAATTAAACTCAGAAATTTTCTGAATAGTAGTTATCAGTTTGTCATTTAAAGGTTTATGTTGTTATACATAGAAAAACCTGGATATTGCATGGTTACATGATTGTTGTTTTAGAATATATTGTTGGCATTAACATTTGATTTAAGAGCATATTACTAGACTGATATTTCATTGATGTAATCTAAGTTTAAATACTTAGTTTAATTTCTGAAATACATTTGTTTTTACATGTTCATGCAAGTAGGACTAATCTAGTTTTACTTATGCATCTAATGACCTTGATTGAATACTTCATAGAAATGGATTTCTAAATTTAAAGTGTTTTATTTCCAACATTTTACATTTCAGTCCTATTGTTCATTTCAGTGATTACTTGTGCAGATTTTACAGTTTACATTGCTGGTATAAGTACTTATTTTCACATTACGATCATCATTTTTCCGAGCCTTAAGTTAAACAACACTCATAGCATAACTCAGAATAATTCATATTTTAGGCCCTCATTTATCTAAAATTAACCAAGTTCCTGCATTTCACATAGCTTTAAGTTTTGCATCTGCATAATACAATTGAATCATTCAACAACAGTTTCCCATCCCTTACTTGGACTTTATTTCCTTCGCAAGATAGTTGACTCCACAAGGCACTGATATCATTTCCCTCAAATCGATTTGAATCCTTAAAATCTTGCGCAATCTAAAATAAGTATTGGTTTCTTAGTTGTGTCTCCCAGATTGGTTGGTTCCTAACTAATCTTTCCTTTTTCCATTTCCATAGGGTCTACTCCCCTTAGTCTGCTATTGGGAGACAACTCAAATGGAGTGATTGGGGATCAGTGTGACAACCCCCGATCTAAGTTGTTGTCGCGGTGTCTATACACTCTGTGTGACAACATTTTTTGGCGCCATTGTCGAGGACCAATTTATTGGACCTTGGCTTTACAACATTCATCTTCATCTTTTTAGTCTTTTAATAATTTCTTATCTGATTGACGCCACATTTTCCGGCACCATTATATTTCTTCATATTTTCATCACCTTATCTTGCATCATCTCATTAATCCTTCCATCTGCACTTTTAGCACTTGGACATTTCGGTTGGTTTCTTGTTTGGGTGGCGACTCCACTTATTCATCCATTATTTCTCATACAAGAAACCTTCTCTGATATCCATCTGCTTCTCTCCGACTAACCTTTCGGTTTTTTCCTTTTGGATTTTAGAGCTAGATTCATGTTCAAGTGGTGTCTCCACTTCTTTCATTTCTTACAAAAATTTCTGCTAGAAGCTCGCTTCTTGGGGATCTCTTGATTTTCTTGAGCAGGGGTCTCTGTCTAACATCCATTTGGTCCCTCTTTATCCCTTTAAGCATGGATGACTTGTTTGCATCGTGTCATTTTACTAACTTTCTTCTTGATATGCTGGAAGAGGCCATTCATAGCCTTTGTTCTCGGTTGGTGATTCAGCCACTGCTAGAAAGCATCTCTCAAGGGTTACTAATATAATAACCAGATATTGTCTTCTTTCACAATATAATCATGAAGATGTTAAGATGTCAAGATGCGTAGAAGGTGAAGCTTTGGATTGGTTTCATAATTGTCTTGAGGATTCTTTCGCTTCCTTACAATGCATCATCAATGCTTTTAAAGATAGATATGGGGATCAAGGTGGCTCGCCTTGTGCCCCTAGTACTATGCAAAAGGATGACAATGATCTTGTAAAGCACCCAACTATCAACAAAAGGTTTCAAGACAATTCTCCATATCAAAATATGTCATATTGCAGGAATTGTGAATTATCTCATGATGAATCCAATTGTATCATTGCAAGACAAATCCATGATAGTGGAAAACCAGGAACAAGTTGTCAAATCAGTATCAACAATGAAAGGGAAAATGATAAGCATCTTATTAAAGAACTAAAGCAGTTGGTAAAAAACATGGAGCTTAATCGAGAAAAATTGATAGTTGATTACGCCAAGGATATGAGATGAGGAGATATAAAAACGTGATGAAGAGATAGAAATCATGAAAATTAATCACTCTGATCACATAGCCACTGTAGTAGAAAAGTGTACATAGAAGATGGAGGCTACGAGGACCGACATGCAGAATCATCATGAGAAAGAAATGAGTACTATTCAAGTAAATCATCACATAATGATGAAGGACATGGAAGTTGGTTATATTTCTTTTCAACAGATTGTTAGCCATGGAGGAAAAGCAAGTGCAATTAATAAAATATATGGAAGCTAGTCAGATATGTTTTAGAATAAGTTATTGACCATGGAGGAAAGCCATGCCAAGGAAATCAATGCAATGAAGGTTGAACACTCTAACCAGATCGATGCCATTAGAATCGAAAATACCACTCTTCATGATAAGCTGCAAATGATGAAAAACGCACAAGTTCTAAGATTTCAGGTTAGACCAAAGCACAAAGGGTTTGCCACACTCACAGATCTCCCAGTCCACCGAAGCATTTCCCATCTCATCGCAAGGAGGTTACTTTTCTTATTAAGGACAAGTCAACTTTGGTTAAGGAAGGCTGAGCTTATGTATCACCATTAACATATTATATTTAGAATAAGATTGGGCATACCTCAGATTCTTCAGATCTTTCATCCAAACATCTTCAAGATCAGGACAGGCATTGTGAATGTTCTCATGATGAATCCAATTGTACCGTTGCAAGAAAAATCCATGATAGTGGAAAAGTAGGAACACGTTGTAAAATCAGTATTGATAATGAAAGGAAAAATGATAAGCATCTTATTAAAGAACCAAAGCAGCTGGTAAAAAACATGGATCTTAATCAAGAAAAATTGATAGCTGATTACGCCAAGGATATGAGAACTTTGTACACCCAAATAGAAAAATGTGATGAGGAGATAGAAATCATGAAAATTAATCACTCCGATCACATAGCCACTGTAGTAGAAAAGTGTGCTCAGAGGATGGAGGCTATGAGGATCGACATGCAGAATCATCATTAGAAAGAAATGAGTACTATTCAAGTAAATCATAACATAATGATGAACAACATGGACGCTGGTCAGATTTCTCTTCAAAACAGATTGTTAGCCATGGAGGAAAAGCAAGTCCAATTAATAAAAGATATGGAAGCTAGTCAAATATGTTTTTAGAATAAATTATTGACCATGGTGGAAAGCAATGCCAAGGAAATTAATGCTATGAAGGTTGAACACTAACTAGATTGATGCCATCAAAATCGAAAAGGCCACTCTTCAAGATAAGCTGCAAATGATGAAAAACGCACAAGTTCCAAGATTTCAGGGTAGACCAAAGCACAAAGGGTTTGCCAAGACTCACAGATCTCCCAATCCACTGAAGCATTTCCCATCTCATTGCAAGGAGGTTATTTTTCCCATTAAGGACAAGTCGACTTTGGTTAAGGAAGATCGAGCTTATGTATCACCATTAACATAATATATTCAGAATAAGATTGGGCGTACTTTAGATTCTTTAGATCTTTCGGCCAAACATCTTCAAGATCAGGACAAGAAATCTATAGTGGTCTCATTGTTGACATCACAGCCCACCCAGAAGAAGAGGAAAAAGGAGAAAAGCAGAACGAAGCGATTTGATGCATCTGATAGCCAAGAGCAACTTGATTTTCGAATAAGACATAGTCCTACAATAGGCAGGATCGGGCATGGCACATCCAAAAAACAACCCACAGATTTTCCACAAAGTAGGCAAATGCTCAATATGCACTATATTGAACATATCTGATGCCACAAGGCATCCTTTGTATTGTATATCTAACCCTACACCTTGTCATTCCATAATTTCATTTATGTTTAGGATTAGATTTACTTTTCAGGATTAGTAGAATTGTTAATGATAGAAGAGCTTCTATTTTCATGTACTTAATGTTATATGATGATTTTTGGATTATATTTGGATGGACGCTACTTATGTCATTCTGTGTTTTCTTTGGGTGCAGATTCTGGATTTTCACATTCCTTCGATGAAGCAACATGACCCCAAGTACAGCCAGATGTTGACCACTCCATGTCCACTACCACATAGTTGTACTTTTTTTCGCTCATGGATTTCCATCATATCCGAGCACTTAGATGATCCACAGATTGATCATTATCAACTATATGTACACTAGAGTTTTGTAAACCCATTCTGCATTTTGTAATGTAAATGATCCTAGTAAGACAAATTACGTAACAATCTGGGTAAATTTATTTTTCTAATGATAATTTTTATCCTAGGAGATTTTTAGTCTCACCGATTCATGTGTGTTTCTAAACATGGATGATCAGCAGAGTTTTTCCCTCCAGCCTCACCCCAAAGCTAGGACGGATTTTGTCATCAGGATTTTAAATGTGTCTAAGTGTTATTTATCGAGTCTTTATAAAAATAATTTGGGAATAATTCTAACTATTTGGTTAGATCATTTTATTACAAGTCACTTAGTCTACTAGATCATATTTTGTGTCGTAGAAGTCAATAATTATTGAGAGTCTATAATGAACGAATGTTCCCCCTTCATGGGTTAGAAATATAATATTTCATGTAAATAATATTTTGGCTTTAATGTTAAAGTATTAGAGGGTTAGAAATATTAATAATCCCCTCATGAGTCAATTAATTAAGTTTTCTGGCTAAAATAAATTAAAATGATAACGCCAGAAATTTAATTAATTTAGGTCCTAGGAAAAATTAAATTCTCCAACATTTAAAAATTGTGGGTTTTAAAGTTTCTAACTTTTGGAGGTCCCCGGCCAAGGGAATAATGAAAATTTCAAGATATTTTGGACCCTTGAGCCATAGTAGTAAAGTCAAAGTCAACTTTTTGCGGCAATTAACTCAAAATAATCATTTTTGAGTTGATTAAAAGGAAATTAAAAGTAAATTCGAATTTCCTCAAAAAGTAACTTTATTTCAACGATGATGATTAAAAGATCATTTGATATGCATCAATTGTTGAGATTGCTTTGACAGAGATCAAGCCAACTAGCCATTATAGAATTTTTCTATAAATGAGAGGCCTCTCTCCATTATTTGGATCCGATTTTTTAATTGTGTACTTGCTCTAAGAAAACTGTTGTAACTTTTTCTGGTGAATAAAACGCAATGACTTTGGGGTTTCAGACCATGGTGTTCCTCTTTCAAATTTATGTGATAATATTGTTCTTAATACTCTTATGTTTTTATTTGCATTTGCTGGTTAATAGCCTTTGAGGATTGATTTGTGTACATGTATCTTGCACATATTTCTGGGTTTTTTAAAATATCATTTTGATTTGATAGAAGTAGTAGGTATCTCTATTTCTTGATGATTTTATGATCATTTTTTAATCTCTATTAATCTAACAATCAGATCTAAGTGTGTAGCAGTTATCATTTAGGATTTGGGTATTTCAGGAAGTCCTCAGCGAGACCAACAGACTCTTAGTTTACAGAATCTAAAGAGCCCACTGTTCTTTTTTAATTTCTGAAGTCATTTTACAGAATATTTTACTTGCAGTGTTTTTCTTGGACTTGTGCCTCTTTAAAATTTCAAATTTTTCTAAATGTTGAAATTTCTAAGTCTAACCCGTCAGAAATTCTTCCTACACTATCTGGTTTATTTCACCTACTTGTTTTAATTACTTAACAAGTTATTTAACCATACAAATACTGAAATAAACACAAATGCAGTCTCAACCATCTACAAATAATCAACTGAAAGAAATAGACAAACACACAAGGGACACCGTTAATTTTGGACAATTGTCCCCAGAAAAACCCAACTTGGGGAAATCGGTGCAACAGTGCTGAGGGTTTTATTATTAAGCAGCTTTCTTGAGTACAATTGGGCACCAAACTGGCTCACCCGATAGAGAAATCAATCTGGTAGTGATACCTCTCTTCGGAAGCATATATTCAGCAAGTCTGCTCCATGAAAAATTCTCCAACACCTCTTTGACACTCTGCGTCAGCCCTCCTGGCCTCTGTGTCAGCCTAGAACCCTCTGTGTCAGCCTAGAACCCTCTGCGTCAGCCCTCTAATGCTCTGCGCAGGCTCTCTAGACCTCTACGTCACTCACACAGGCCCTGGTAGCCTCTGTGCAATCCCTCTAGCCCATCTGTGTGGATTTTGTTGGCTCTACGTAGCCTTCTCTGCCTCACCGCTGATCCTTCAACACTATCTTTGCCTCTCTGCTATGCACTTACTGCCCCTTGCTGCAACATATCACTTGTTTGAATTTTCTTAGCAAACCTCACTCTAGAAAATCAAACTAACTGATCAATCTTGGTGTATCTCCAACTGACCCTCAAGCCTCCTCTTATACTTTTCTTGTTGAGTCTTCAACAGCCAAGATTAAATCTCTAATCACTGGTTAAGATTAGATTTGGCTTGATCCATGTCATTTAGAACCTTCTCACCTAGTTTTATATTAATACACATTAATATATTTATTTTCCTAAGTTTAGACTTAGGAACCCATTAAAATATTAATTATTTTAATATCTCTCTAACCAGGTGGAATTTTCCCAAACCATTTCTGGGACTTGGAGATCTCATGTGCTTTAATCTCTCCACCAATTTTCATGGCTAGAGCACATCTGATGCTACCCCAAATCAACACTAAATTTGTGCAAAATTTGTTTAAATCTGGCTAGTAGAGCGCTTTGATCTGCAAATCTGCGAGATCTGTAGAATATTATTGTAGATTTGTAAATATCAATTTCTAATTCATTGGGGTTTTGGATATTTCATATTTTTGTATATACATTCTTGGTGTTTTCTAATCTTTTGTTTGTGCGGGAACATCTCCTAAAGATTGCATAATTTTTTGTGGATTCTGGAGACATATCTAGGCCCTAGAGGGCATCCCCATTTTGTTTGCAGATTAAAGAGAAATTTCAGAAGGGACGTGGGCAAATTGTTTTAGGGCTTCTAGGCCCTGCACTGGCCACATCCAGCTCCTTCTCGTCCCCCATTTCTCGGCCCCCTTTCCTCTCCCTCTCAACCTCTTCCCTCACCTCTTCTCAGCCTCCCTTTCTTCACCATCCTTCATCACTAGATTTTCTCCATAAATTTCCCTAAAAAATTAAAAAAAAAAAAATAACAAAATGTTTTTCACAAAAAATTTCTAAGTTGAGGATTTTCAGTGATTCGAGCCCCTAAGGGTAACTGGTGCACACCCCCTACCATTTCCTTATTTCATTTTGAAAGCAAGGCTAACACTGGCATAGATTTTAAATTAGCTGGAGTATAGCAGCAAATTTAATTTACATCTACTGTTGTACATTACAGAGATAGAAATTATCTTCAGTAACTTTTTGCATGCTAATTGGCAAATTTCTGAACATTGTTTCACTGTTGTTCAGTAATTTATTTCTGAGATTTTAGATAAAATACATCAGTAGATCAGAAATAACTAAACTTGGAAATTTTCTGAATAGTAGTTATCAGTTTGTCATTTAAAATTTTCTGTTGTTATACATAGAAAAATATGAATATTGCATGGTTACAAGACTGTTGTTTTAGAATATATTGTTGGCATTAACATTTGATTTAAGAGCATATTACTAGACTGATATTTCATTGATTAATCTGAATTTAAATACTTAGTTTAATTTTTGAAATACATTTGTTTTTACATGCTTGTGCAAATAGGACTAATCTAATTTTACTTATGCATCTAATGATTTTGATTAAGTACTTCATAAAAATGGATTTCTGAATTTAAATTGTTTTATTTCCAACATTTTACATTTCAATCCTGTTGTTCATTTAAGTAATTACTTGTGCACATTTTACAATTTACATTGCTGGTATAAGTGTTTGTTTTCACATTATGATCATCATTTTTCTTAGCCTTAAGTTAAACAACACTCACAACATAAGTCAGAATAATTCGTATTTTAGGCCTAGATTTAACTAAAATTAACCAACTTCCTGCATTTCACATAGATTTAAGTTTTTTATCTGCATATAAGACAATCAAATCATTCAGCAACAATTTCCTTTCATTTACTTGGACTTTATTTCATTCGCAAGATAGTTGACTCCACAAGGCACTGGTATCATTTCCCTCAAATCAATTTGAATCCTTAAAATCTTGTGCACTCTAAAACAAGTATTGGTTGCTTAGTTGTGTCTCCTAGATTGGTTGGTTCCCAACTAATCTTTCATCTTTCCATTTCCATAGGGTCTAGCCCCCTTAGTCTGCTATTGGGAGACAACTCAGACGGAGTGATTGGGGATCAGTGTGACAACCCCCAATCTGAACCGTTGTGTAATGTTCCAAAAAGGAAATAATAGTGATAAACAAAGTAAAATACCATACAACACCGAAATATTTAAACAGCAATCAAACACCCACAATTTACATTGAAACTGTACCAAAATTCAGCCATTTTATTATATATGGAGAAGAGTACAACGCATGAAATGTGTGCACCTGGGCTTGCCAAAGCAAGCTAAACAATCCCAGGTGAGAAAAATGCTACACAGATGTAGAGGAAAGGCTTCTCCTCAATGTTTTGCGCTGGCCCTAGAAATTCTGCAACTATTAGTTGAAAGAAACTCCTGTTTGAGCCTCCAAAGTGCTCAGAAAATTCCGCCAAATTAATCTTGAGCTCTCCACCAAAAACCCAGAAAGGGTTTGGCCTACCTCCAAGACAAAGTCGAACTCACAAAATGGTGCAAATTCCTCAGCTAACTAGCAATTCGCCTTGCTATAAGAATTAGGGTTTTAGGTCCGAATATCACCTAAAAATTTATGTAAAATTAGCGATAGACTCCTCTCAATAAAACCACAAAAACCCAGAAAGGGTTTTGGTTCAATCCACCAATCCCCGGTGACCCCCAATAAGTGCAAATCGCCAAATTTGACCAGAAAATGCCCCACAAAACTGTTGAATTAAGGCCAAATCTACAACTGGAGATCTCTCCCAACTTTGGCTAAATTCTCCCTTGACGAATACCTCCAATCTCCGACCTTTATCTCTCCTCAACCTCTATTCCTCCAACCCCTGTGCACTTCTAAAAATGCAGAATTTCGACCCCATGAATTCTCTCAACTCAGCCCTGCTAATCACCACAAAATCTCCAGCTAAATTAGGGGAAAACCCTGCAAATTCTTCGGGGTTCTACTTCTTTGTAATTGACCTCCCCACAAGAAATTTGAACCACTTCTACACCCTGGAAGAAAAACGTACCAGCTGAAATAACTTGCAAATATGCCTAATGAAAACTCTGAATTGAGCTCCCCAAATTGCCAAACTAGGGAGACACTCGAAGTTCTCTGAAATGAAGGTGGAATTCTAGCTCGGAAATTCCTTGTGTTGAACAGCACGGTTGTCTTGGCTAAGCAGCTCAAGAGAACTAATGTTGAATTGTCAAATGATCAAAGATACCAAATGGAGGCCTCCAAGCTCTATTTATAATTGTTAGTCCTCTCCCTTGGTGGTCCCCACCTTCCACGAATAAAATATTTCTTTGCCGCCATTCTTCCTTAAAATAATAATTTCCACTTTTCTCCCACAAAATAATATTTTCTCCTTTTTATTTAATATCACCAAAATATGGCAAAACTCCTTAGTGAATTTTGCATTCATTAAAATTGGGAACATTACACGTTGTTGCAGTGCCTAGACATTCTGTGCAACAACAGGCCCAACAATAACTCTGGCTTTTGAAAGTTATCGGAATGCAATGGAACAAAAGGCAAAATGTGCAGATGATGGAATATAAGAAGCGAATGCCATTGGACCCCATAGAAACTCCTCAAAACCCCTCCAAAAGCCCCGGGGCTCGCTAATGACACCAACCTGCACCTGTGACCTATCTGCTCCCAGCTCTGAAAGTCCATCCTAACCATGTTATAATGAATACCAGAAAAAGGGACATTACAAGAGGTAAGAGCATGATGTGTGAGATATAGCAATGGATATCCCCTTTTAAGGTAGGGCGGTTCATCGCCCACCAGGGGTTGGGACAATCATGGGTTCCTATATGATAAAGACTCATAGAGTGTGTAGGAACCAAGGTGATGGCCATGATGATGGGGTAGGGCTCATGTATTGGCTTTTGCTCACGTATTAAATGTGTTTGTTTCGGGCATATTTTGCATTTTGTGGTACATTTTCCTACTGAATGTGGCCAATTATGCTTTTACTTTTCTTTTTAGCTGCATCAACCTCTAGGGAAATCATTCCAGGCCCGACCCAAGGTGTGGGCAAGGGGAGGGCCAACCCTATGTGGACCCAGTGGAGGAATGTGGACCCAGGTGAGATAAATGATGAATAGGGTTATAATGAGTGTTAGGGGGGGAATATATGTGGATGAGGGAACACGACCACACAACCAAAATCAGGATTTCCCATGAAATACCATCCCTAGAGCCAAATGGTTAATAAAAGAGATCCATGTTGATTTCTGGTAGCATCATATGTGCTCTAAGTCTCAAATTTTGCAGGGAGGCTTAGGCACATGTATTCCAAAGAACTCAGAAAGCGTTTTGGGAAATTCCACCCAGAAACAGTTTTATGAAAATAATTAATTATTTTTAAAGGGACCCTAAAGTCTAAACTTAGGAAAATAAAATAATTAAAGGGTATTAATATAAACTGTGGGTGTAACTTCTAGAAGAAGACGATGATCAAGCAGAAATGATCTTAGCCATTGATTAACTTCTAATCTAGGCCGTTGAATGTCAACGAGGAAATTATTTAAGTAAGCTTGAGGGTCACTTGGAAAAACACACAGATAGTTCAGACGTTCGATTTTCTAAGGCAGAGGAGCTGCCAGAGAATTTTGATAGTGAGCTTTTGTAGTGAGGGGTAGGGATAGTTGGGTTAGAATATCTTCTCCAGGTCCCAGAATACACAACAGAGAGGCAGAGAGACATCAGGAGGAGGCAACGTGGACCCAGGAGGGGTTGACGTTGGGCCAAGAAGGGCGCACACAAAGCAAGTTTGTTGATTTGGGGTAGCATCGGATGTGCTCTAGCCATGAAAATTGGTGGAGAGGCTAAGGCACATGAGATCTCCAATACCTAGAAAGGGTTTGGGCAAATTCTAAACAGTTTGGGAGATATCAAAATAATTAATATTTTTAAAGGAGTCCCTAAGTCTAAACTTAGGGAAATTAAAATATTAATGTGAATTAATATAAAATTGTGTTAGAATGGTCCAAAGTCATGGATCAAGCCAGATCTAATCTTAGTCGTTGATTAGGGACTTAATATCAGCCGTTGATTTGTCAACGAGAAAAGTATAAGAGGTGGCTTGAGGGTCACTTGGAGAACACACCAAGAGATCAAGATTTCGACTTTCTAGGGCTAGGTTTGCTGAGAAATTTGATAGAGTGATCTGGAGTTGCAGCTGAAGAGTAGTGAATACAGAAGCAGAGAGGCATAGATAGTGCCGGGAGGATCAGCGCAGCAATTGGCAAAGCTGATGCAGAGGGCAAAAGCCGGAACTACCGGGAACAGCCGGAACTACCGGAACAGTCGAGAACGCTTACGCAGAGGGCAGAAGCCGGAACTGTTGGGAATAGCCGAAACTGCCAGGAACTACCAAAACAACCGAGAAAGCTGATGTAGAGGGCAGAAGCCGGAACTGTCGGGAATTGCTAAAACTGCCGAGAAAGATGACGCAGAGGACAGAAGCCGAAACTGCCAGAACTGCCGGGAACTGCTAGCACTGTAGGGAAAGCTGACACAAAAGGCAGAAGAGGCTGACGCAGTCCCTAGAGGCTAATGCTAGGGGTTTTCGTGGGGCAGATTGGAGCTGAGGAGCTGCTGAAGTGTTTATCCGAGGTTTCAGGCGGAGCATCTGTTTATGAAAGAGAGGTACTACTGCCAAGGTTTTTCTCTGTTGGGTGAGACGGATTTGGCACCCAGATTGTATTCTGAAACTGCTTAATAAATCAAACCCTCAGATAGTTGCACCGGTTTTCCCGGATTGGGTTTTTCCAGGGACATTAGTCCAAAAATAACGGTGTCATTTGTGTGCTTGTTTCTATTTCCTTCAGTTGATGATCTATAATGTGTTGAGGATGTACTTGTGTTTATTTCCATTATTTACATGGTAAATAACTTGTTAATTAACAGAACAAGTAGGTAGGAATAAATCAGTAAGGTGCATTAAGGGTTTCTAACGTGTCAGACTTAGAAATTCCAACATGGTATCAGAGCGTGGTTGCAGATCACAAGAGAACTGAGTACATCAGCTGAACAGAGCAGCAACAGTAGAAAACAGTTGTCCTGAGGGATAGAAGTTGTTCCTAGCAGAGTAGTAGCAAGGAAGAGGTGACACAGTGCCTGCATCATCAAGATTGAGCCAGGAAGAGGCAGCGCAAAGGCTGAGGTAGGCAAAGGCAGGCTCACACAGAGCCATGCAGAGGCCAAGAGGGCTGAAGCAGTTGGCTTAGGAGGCTGATTTACCGATACTGGGATTGCGCAGAGCCTAGGAGCTCTAACCTTCAGTTTGTTGGGGTTTAGGAGGCTGTGGGTAAGTTGCAGAGTGGAGCTAGTGGGGTACTGTAGTCAGAACAGTACTTAACAGGGCAAGGCCAAGGTAGAGGGAGTTGCTGCAAAGGCGGATTTCTAACTAAGGAATCCGGATCAGTGTTGCTGTTGCACAGACAATCAGAGAGGGGAAACTTGACGTTGGCAGAAGGATTTCCAAGAGGGAAATCAGGACTCAGAGGGAGTCCAGAAGAGAACTTCCAGACAGGAAGTAGAGAGACTCAGCAGGAGTCGAACCGAGAAGTTCCAAACGGGAAGTAGAGAGACTCAGCAGGAGTCGAACAGAGAACTTCTAGGCGGCAAGTAGACTCAGCAGGAGTCGAATAGAGAACTTCTAGGCGGCAAATAGAGAGACTTAGAGGAGTCGACAAGAAGAGCAAAGAGATGGCCATGAATGGGCTGAGGGATCAGGACAGGTTGGATGAGGCATCCAATTTTCTCATCTAGAAGGCCAGGATCCTGTCTGTTCTATGTGCCATGAGTGCTCATGTGCCACTTCAGAAGAAGTGGGGAGACATCGAGCTGTAGTCAGGAGGACTACAGGCGATGAGGGGCAGGATCCTCGAGGTACCTAGCCTCTTGGATTAGACCTTGCTACGAAAGCCCTGAAGAGGAGTAGCAGTACTAGCGATGTCAAGTAGGGACGGATGCGGATGGAGCGACAGAGGGAGCTATAATGCAAGATTCCCAGGACAGCGCAAGGCTAGCAGGCTGCAACAGTGCGAGAGGCACGGGAGTGTTGCACCAGTGCAGGATGGCACAGAGAAGTGTGCAACAGTGCGAGATGCATGGAGTTGTTGCAGCAGCGCAGAGGTCAGAGAGGGAGCACTTATCAGTGATAGGGAGCTTCAACATCAAGAGTGTTTCTAAGTTTCTAACCTGACGGAGATGTCAGAGTTGGGAGATCAGTTACTTACTTCTCAGTAACTAGGTTACAGTGTAGCAGTTAGCAGTAGTAGTGCTACAAGCAGCACGATGAGAGGGGTTGCAGTGCAGATGCAGCAGTGGCAGTGGAAGAGCCATGAGAAATAGCACGGATGCAGAGGGAGTTGCAGTACGGATGCAACAATGACAGTGGCAGGGCCATGGGTAGTAGTACATGATGCAGTAGTGCAAAGGATGTGGGGCAACAAGCCTAGCATCATCACAGGGACTGATGCCGGATGATCAGAGTGATGCTCAGTGAAGAGTATTACTAGAGCATAGTCCTCGCTAAGAAGGAGTGTTGATTTGGGGTAGCATCGTATGTGCTCTAGCCACGAAAATTGGTGGAGAGGCTAAGGCACATGAGATCTCCAATTCCTAGAAAGGGTTTGGGCAGATTCTGAACAGTTTGAGAGATATTAAAATAATTAATATTTTTAATGGAGACTTAGGGAAATTAAAATATTAATGTAAATTAATATAAAACTACGTTAGAATGGTCCAAAAGTCATGGATCAAGCCAGATCTAATTTTAACCGTTGATTAGGGACTTAATCTCGGCCATTGATTTGTCAACGAGAAAAGTATAAGAGGAGGCTTGACAGTCACTTGGAGAACACACCAAGAGATCAAGATTTCGACTTTCTAGGGTTGGGTTTGCTGAGAAAGTTGAGAGAGTGACCTGGAGTTGCAGCTGAGGGGCAGTGAATACAAAAGCAGAGGTAGAGATAGTGCTGGGAGGATCAACACAGCAACTGGGAAAGCTGATGTAGAGGGTAGAAGCCAGAACTGCCGGGAATAGCCGGAACTGCCGGGAAAGCTGACGCAGAGGGCAGAAGTCGGAACTGCTGGGAACAGCCAGAACTGTCGGGAACTGCTGGAATAGCCGGGAAAGCTGAAGCAGAGGGTAGAAGCCAGAACTGCCGAGAACAGCTGGAACTGTTGGGAACAGCTGGAACTGTCGGGAACTGCCAGAACTGTTGGGAACAGCTGGAACTGTCGGGAAATGCCAGAACTGTTAGGAACAACCGAAACTACCGGGAACTGTCGGGAACAACCGAAACTACCTGGAACTGTCGGGAACAACCGGAACTACCGGGAACTATCGGAATTGTTGGGAAAGCTAATGCAGAGGGCAGAAGAGGCTGACGCTGGGGTTTTTCGTGGGGCGGATTAGAGCTGAGGCCCTGCCAAAGTGTTTAGCCGGGGTTTCAGCCGGAGCATCTGTCTCCGAAGGAGAGGTACTACTGCCGAGATTCTTCTCTGTTGGGTGAGCTGGATTTGGCACCTAGATTGTATTCTGAAATTGCTTAATAAACAAAACCCTCAGATAGCTGCACCAGTTTTCCCCATTGGGTTTTTTCGGGACATTAGTCCAAAAATAATGGTGTCATTTGTGTGCTTGTTTCTGTTTCCTTCAGTTGATGATCTGTAATGTGTTGAGCATGTACTTGTGTTTATTTCCAGTATTTACATGGTAAATAACTTGTTAATTAACAGAACAAGTAGGTAGGAATAAATCAATAAAGTGCATGAAGGGTTTCTAACGTGTCAAACTTAGAAATTCCAATAAATTTGTGTTGTCTTCAGCACAAAAGTTCGAGTTTGTTGAGGGAGCTAACATTTTTGAGCCGAGAGGGCTGGAAACTGCTGAAGAGGGCAAACGTTTCCCAGTTGAGCTGATGCAAGGCCTACACAGGGCCAACGCAGAGATAGCCGACGACAGTTGGTTCAGCTGCGAGAATAGCTGGGAATTTCCGGGTGGAGTGAGGTAATCTCACTAAGTTTTTCTGCCAGTTTATTTTCTCTATAATTGGATTGGCAAAAGGGCATCCAGAGTTGTATTCAGAAACTACTTTTTAATAATAAAAACTCTCAGAGTTGATGCACTGGTTTTCCCGCATTGGGTTTTTCCAAGGACATTTGTCGAAAAAATATTGTCACTTGTGTATATCTTTCATTATTGTTTTGTTCTTATTTTGGGCAAATTAACTAATTAAGTGAAGGTTGCAGTTGTATTAGCTTCGATATTTGCTATAGGAAGCAATAAATAATTTGTTTCAATAATTAACAAATAGGAGAAGCTTAATTAGTTGTTGCAGTAGTAGATTTGGGTGGGATTCTCGAATTTTCACATGGTATTAGAGCTAGTGCAGGTGAAGCAAGAAAAACAGTGCCAGAGAACCCAGTGCTGAGCAGAAGAGGGCGATCAAAAAAGCTGCAGGAGGCAGTAGTTCGAAACCCCAGATGTTTTGCGTAGTCTTAGACAGAGAGCTGAATTTCGAGGCAGTCTCTCTTTGAGTGAGTCGACAAAGAGGTAGGACTCCCAATTCGAAAGTTGGTCGTGGCAGAGGGAGCAATGCTGAAGCCTTATTGTGAGGAGGAGTTGGTGCGACGTAGTCTTTTCTGCAGGCCATTTTGTTGGGCAGAAAGACGTCAGAAGAGAAGGAAGAAGCATGGTTGAGAGAATTTCTTCTCAGTAAGACTTCCCGCCAAGAAGTTCGTTTTCTTATTGGCTGAGCAGCAAAAATAAGAACCAGAGAGGAGATTTTCGACATTTTCAGTGGCAGAGATGACAAGCAGTAGATTGAGGGATCAGGATAGATTGAACGGAGCATCCAACTATGTCATATGGAAGGCAAGGATGCCATTCCTTCTAGATGAGCATGCCCTCAAGACATATGTCGACAGCATGGTGGCTGTGCCTGCGGATGCAAATCCGTTGAAGAAGTATCAAGCTGAAATGGCAAAAGGCAAAAAGGATGATCCTCGACAAAGTGAAGGACCATGTGGTCTGTCACATCGCTAGTAGAGGGACTGCTAAGGAGATGTGGGATGCATTGTCTACGTTGTATCAGGGATCTTCCGAGTAGCGGAAGATGTACTTGGAGCAAAAGTTGAGATCTACTCAAATGCAGAAGGGGGAGCATGTGGATCCATTCCTCACGAAGCTTCAGGAGACCCGTGATGAGTTATCTGCTGTGGGGTCTACACCTCAAGACTTAGAGTTGGTTAGACTGGCCCTCAATTCTGTCTCAAATGAGTGGCAAGTCTTTGTCCAGAGTATCTTGGGCAGGGCGACTTTGCCGAATTGGGATGAGATGTGGGAAACTCTCAAGCAAGAGGAGCTGAGGAGAGACTTGGTCAAGTGTAAGCTTAACGGAAGCAACAATAGTGGGTCGAAGCCCAAGGAGGAGGAGGATAATGCAGCCCTTGCATCGAAGGGGCAGCAAGAGCAGCAGAGATGTAAGAAGGACGTCTCGAAGATAAAGTGCTTCAAGCGTGGTGAAATGGGTCACTACGCAACTCAATGTCCTCTCAGGAAGAAGGACAAAGATGAGAAGCACAATTCGAGGGCTACACCAACGAAGATCAAGTTGGAGGAGTTCGCCATGACAGCCAAGATACCTTCAGGAGGGAGATGGGTTGATTTGCAGCTATAGTTCGAAAGAACTACAGATGGGTAGGATCCTTGAGGAGCCCACCTCATGGATCAATTCCATGCTACAGGAGCCCAGATCAAGACTAGCATGATGGACTAATGTCAGATGGTGTTGAGGAGTGTCGGAGAGAGAGTTGCAATGGCTAGGAGCACCAGGACTGAAAAACGTAGAGTAGAGTTGACAAGAGTGCAGATGACACAGAGCAGAGGCCAGCAACAACTCAGTAGATTCACAGGGTTAGCGCAGAGGCTAGCAATAGTCAAGCTCCAGCATTCACGTGGTATCATACTGAACACAGTTAATTCAGTAATTTGGGATGTTTTTTCGTTGTTGATGGAGTAGCAGCAACAGTTTGCAGTGCAGTGGCAGTTGGCAGTGGTAGTGTCAATAGCAGCACGAATGCAGAATTCAAAGGGAGTTGCAGTACGGATGCAATGTTGACAATGGCAGGGTCAACAGTAGTACAAATGCGGCATTTGCGCAACAGTTGATGGATAGCATGTCACACATCAGCAACGCAGAGGACGATGTTATGAAGTCAGTGTGATGCTTAAGATTGAAGGCATTGCTAGAGCACATTCCTCGCTAAGAAGGAGTGTTGATTTCTAGTAGCATCAGATATGATCTAAGTCTCAAATTTTGCAGGGAAGCTTAGGCACAAGTATTCCAAAGAACCCAGAAAGTGTTTTGGAAAATTCCACCCAAAAACAGTTTTATTAAAATAATTAATTATTTTTAAAGGGACCCTACTAAATTTAGGAAAATAAAATAATTAAAGGGTATTGATATAAACTGTGGGTGTAACTTCTAGAAGAAGACGAGGATCAAGCAGAAATGATCTTAGCCATTGATTAGCTTCTAATCTGGGCCATTCAATGTCAACGAGGAGATTATTTAAGGAGGCTTGAGGGTCACTTGGAAAAACACACAGTGAGTTCAGAAGTTTGATTTTCTGAAGCAGAGGAGCTGGCAAGAGAATTTCAATAGTGAGCTTTTGCACTGAGGGGCAGGTATAGTTGGGTTGGAGTATCTTCTCCAAGACCCAGAATATGCAGCAAAGAGGCAGAGAGACACCAGGAGGAGGTATAGCAGACCCAGTAGGGGTTGACGCTGGGCTAGAAGGGCCCACGCAGAGCTTGACGATGAGCCAAGAGGGCTCACGCAGAATTTGTGCTGTCTTCAGCGCAGAAGTCCGAGTTTGTTGAGGGAGCTTACATTTCTGAGCCGGGAGGGCTAGAAATTTCTCCAAACAGCAAACGTTTCCCAGTTGAGCTGACGCAGAGCCTTTTGAGGCTGACGCAAGGCTAGCGCAGAGATAGTCAGGGATAGTTGGTTCAGCTGCCGGAACATTCGCGAATTGCCAAGTAGAGTGAGGTAATCTCACTAAGTTTTTCCGCCAATTTATTTTCTCTGTAACTGGATTGCCAGAAGGGCATCCATAGTTGTATTCAGAAACTCCTACTTAACAATAAAAACCCTCAGAGCTGCTACACCAGTTTTTCCGCATTGGGTTTTTCCGGGGACAGTTTTCCAAAAAACAATGTCACTTGTGTATATCTTTCTCTATTGCTTTGTTCTTGTTTTGGGCAAATTAATTAATTAAGTGAAGGTTGCAGTGGTATTAGCTTCGATATTTGTTGTAGGAAGAAGTAAATAATTTGTTTCAGTAATTAACAAAAAGGAGAAGCTTAATCAGTTGTTGTAGTAGTAGATTCAGGTGGGATTCTCGAATTTTTACAATCCCACGGAGCTAGAATCCAAGGTTAATATCCAAAAGGGGTCTCGGGGACAAGAGCAAAGACCTAGCACATTCTTTCCGCTAAATCCCCTCATTAATCAAACTACAATACTCAATTACCAAATGACAAGGCATACCTTTAGGTTCGGGAGGCCCACCTTCAAACATATGATCATGGAAGATGGGTGAGGGACCACATGGCTAGCTAAGGTGGCAAAGAAATGGCACAACGAGCTATTTGGTGGCTGCAAGGGGCTGTTGACTATTGGCTAAGGACCATCTTGGAGACATTTTTTCTCTTAGGGATATCACTCACAAAATGGTGGGTAACAGTGCCCATCTTGGGGAAGTCACCTACATGGTTAGAGGAAGAACCATTAGTACAGGGGCAACAAGAGGAGGAGGACTCAGGGGAGTAGAAGCACGAGGAAGAGGAGGAGGAGGAAACTATGGGAGCGTCACCGTCAACACCATCTGCTATAGATATAGGAGAGAGCAACTCCATACCCAACAATCATTATTTGACATTAGGTGTAGGGTTAGGGCCTTCTACTGCTAGGGGCAGGCCTAGCAAACAACCCATCATGTTTTCCCATAAAAGGGGGAGAGGGCACTAATCTCAGATAGCTAGCTGCTAGTTTTATTTGTTTTGCTACATATAACTCATGATGATGAGATACTTTATATATGTGATGTTATTTTGTATTGGTTCTCCACATTTGAGTCCTTGATTGGACAATTATTAGGGATCAACAAGATTTGGTATCGCCTTTAATGCATCATTTTTGTTTTACATCCACTACATCATATATATCAGTGCTTTTTTCATATTTATGTGCCAATGTGTTTATTTCATGTTGTTATTGTTTTATATGTTTAAAAATCTGAAAAAAAATGAATATATTATGCATTTTTTATGTTTGCCGATATTTTCCAATATTTTGCTAATTTTTTTGCTGATATTGCCGAAAAGATGTTTTTAGGACCCTCACCGATATTTTATCGATACCGATATTTTCAACATTGGTTTGAACAGTGCATTTTTAATGTCTTGTATATACCAGTTCTCTAAAGAAAAGGCAATGGTCATGTCCAACATAGTTCAACTTCTTATTTTCTTCTTTGTTACACACATGTATGGAACACAAAATAAATCAGGTATTCCAACCTTCATTCTAGAAGGCATTATTTGGGAGAATAGTTAACTTTAGTATGATGTCCTCTTGGCCTTTAGAAGACATGTAAGTGGTCAAAATACTAACCTGCACTGGGAATCATAAAAGAGCATACTCAAGAAAATATATCGTACATGTACCCTTTGTCTACATATTACACCAAGGAAATTCTTGAAATTAAATGTGGTCAAACCAAATGTATCAAGATTCTTACCAGAATACAGTCTTGGAATGAAAAACTAAGAGACATCAAAAGGCGGTCAGCAACATTTTCAACACATGTAGATAATGCACTTTCTTCCAAGTTAGATGCATAGCGCCTAAGTTTTTCCACAGTAAACCAGACCAAACAGATGCTGGCACTAAATATCAGGTCAACTGGCAGATGATACTCCCTTTCTATAACCTGAAGCCCCTTCTTTTCCAAAGCAAGAATTTTTTGGTAAGAACTTCGGCGAAAAGCAATCATTTCTTCATCAAATTCTCTGACATTGGCAATAATAATCATGGAAGGAGATTTTGTCTTGTGTTGTCCATTCCCATGACCAAAGCCTGATTCTTCCAGTGCAGACCTTATTGGGGATAATGCACGTGACCCCATGGCGTCTATAATGTTGCATTTAGGTACCTTTTCTTCTGTTTCCAAAGCAGTGGTATGAGCCTGAGTTAACTGGTGTTCTATCCGGTCATGGTTCTGATCACACTCTTGTAAAACAGAAATCAACCAGCATGTTGTTTCCTGCTGACAAAGACATCATCAGATTATTGTGTTGGTAGAAATTGCAAGCTTTCATTTGACAATTCCTTAATTGTTGGATTTTTTAATAGATATTTATTAGGTGGTTAATACTTAACCATGCCAGTTATTTACATTTTATATAAACTTGGTCCACATATAGAATGTTCACTTTACATGATGTTTCCTGTTTGTCAACAAAGTTGTCTGCCTTGGGGGACTTTTTCATGGTCGAATTTAAAGGAGTACTTTTTCTCTCTATCTTCTAGGCAAGGGCTCATCAAAACAAAGAACAGTTCATTTATGCTGGTTTCACTTGGATGTTTAAGAAGACGGCCTAGTATGTTTATTTATTCAGAGAACATTCTCTTAAGATAATCAAGACATGAGATTTTGAAAAACATATTTAAATTCATAATAGTAGTCAATGTCTACTGTTAAGTTTCAACACCATCTCCAATTTTGATGCCAACAATAAACTAAACGAGTGAATTCTATCTTGTGGTGCCACTTCAGCAGGTTTAACTTTAAACAAGGGAATTCTATACTCTGGAGCCACTTCAGCAAGCAGAAACTCCATCTACTATCAAATAGATTCAGTACCTGCAATATCTCTCATATCTCATTAAAATATTGTAAAAGTGTTTACCTCTAGTACAGTTGCTGGTACATTTTAGAAAACCTAAGGCCAATTTTGGATATATATTAGAAATGAACATGGTCATTAAATTCTTATCCCGGTGGTTATATCTCTTCTTTTTTAGTAACTGAACACTTACAAATCAGGAATTATACCAAACAAGTTCTTAGTTATGGCATGGAAGCAGTGCTTCCCATAGCACTGTACCAAGCATACACTAAGCATAAGAATGATAACATAATGTCCCTAGATGTTATCTCGAATTTGTAATCTGGACATATTTAAGTCTAACCAGGAGGACTCCCTCTGTTAGTCTTACACTATTTCTAGTTTGTCTTCTTGATATTGTGAGTGTCTTCATATATTTATGACTTCATATATTATGTTTTGACATAGACATTTGCTTTGGTTGAATGAACCTTCATATATTTTGTAAACATCCGCATTTATTAAGCACCATTATAATAGGATATCTCCTAAGTATGTATATAAGGAAATTCTTTGTTAAAGCCTGTTACCCTTTATACTAGCAGGGGTACCTATATATCTGTTGCAGCATTTTTCACGCCATCGTAAGTCCAAGGTCATAATTTAAAGCCTTCTAATAACTATGTGAGGCCCTATTCAGGTGTCTATGACCTTATTGGGTCATCCATGGCTGGCCCCTTTGATTTCATCTCTATTACTTTCATTTAAATAGGGTTGGAGGACCTTGGATGGGCTTACTTAAGGACTCATGGTTATAAAGTAGTCTGCTTTTGTAGGTGTGATCACCAATGTAGGGGCCAATCCAGCCCATGTTGGGTGCACTTATCTTCTACTACATGGTTAGCAATTATTCTCTAAGTAGCCTTTGCTTTTGTAATGTTCCCAATTTTTGTGGGGGAAAAATTCAATAAGGAGTTTTGCCAATTTTTGGTGATATTAAATAAAAAGGAGAAAATATTATTTTGTGGGAGAAAAGTGGAAATTATTATTTGGAGCAGCAACGCAGTTTTCTAGAGGAGTTTGCTATTATAGTTGTTGAGCTTTCTTGTATTCATCACCTGGTGCTTGTAGCTTGCCTTGTGCAAGCCCAAGTGCATTTTCTCCAACTCATTTGTACTACAACACTATTATTAATAAAATCTTGGCCAGTTTGTGGATTTGGAGATATTTCTAGTTTATGTGTATGTATTTTTTAAAAATTGTGTTAATTATCTTTGCATGACTTTGTTATCATTGTAAATTTCCATTAGGAATATTACAGTGGTATCGGAGCATGATCTTGGCTAGTTGTGGAGTAGCCATCAAGATCATGGAAGATTTGGGCATGTATGCACTGTGATGGGTGAACTATAGACAAATCCATGGCTCAAGGGAGAGTAAGTATCATTGAGGGAAAAATGACCCTCACCCACTTTGATGGTTCAGCTAAGACTTTTGTCAGAAAATGGGTACAAGAATTGGATACATTTTCTTGTACCCATTTTCAGTTAAACCCCATGAGGGAGGCAGACGCTATTAGACATGCCACTTTGCATTTGGATGGAGATGCTATGGAATGGTGGTATCGAGGACTGATCCCTTTGGGTCATGTACGTATCACATCCTACAAAGAGTTCACACAGAGGCTCGTGGAGAGATTTGACCGAAAGGACACCAGACCCCCTCAAAGGGAGTGGATAAGATGAGGAAAGCTAGAGGATGAGACCAGGAGGCATTTCTACTAGTGGAGACCGGGCTTTAGATGTCAAAAGTTCAAGGAGGAGGTTGAGCAAGAGGACACGCAGGATGGTGAGAGGCACATCGATATACCCGATGTGGTGCAGGAGTCACCATTGTTGGAGGCCTCTTTGGTAGCTCCAGCTGACACCTCTATTGATGAGATGCCAATAGTTGATGAGGTAACCAATGCTATGACCCAGTTTCTAGATGATGGCCACCCACAACAGGTCGATGAGGTTCCTGGAGGCATACTTGTCATTGAGGAGCTACCAAAAGAGACGGAGTGGTCCAAAGCCATGACTGGGTTTACAGAGGATAACTTCCCTCCACAATGTCATCAGTTCTAGGCTAACTTTCTAGCGTTGAGAAAGGAGGCCACGACAGTGTGAGAGGCCATTCTATAGCAAAACAAGGAGTCGGAGGGCACGAGAGCGGTTTGTTCTGAGTTAGCGGCCAAACTGACTCGCGTTGGGGAACGATTGGGTTCCCTAATGGTTTAGTTGGAGTTCACATTGGAGCGATGGGGCAACCCTACTCAGACATTACGGTCCAGTAGCACTAGCAGGTTACCACTACACATTGGAGAGGGAGAGACAGAGTCACCTTGACATATTTGATGTGTTGACTAGGACAGTGAGATGAGGCAACATGAGTCGCGCAGGGTGCATCCTTGGCAGGATGGAGGGTTAGTTCCATGTACAGGAGTTTATGCTCTCAATCCTTCCCTTGGGGTTGGATGGCGAGAGATATTGAGTTGGTATCTGGTGGAGCTGGCTAGGAGGTTAGATGCATCCATGGCCACAGCTCAGCGGAGGCTATGGATTACCAGGGGGGCTCGAGGGCCAGACTATTGTTGGGACCCAGGTGAGATTCTCCATCATGTCATGGAATCGGTAGGTCATGGTAGCAGCTACGTGATCGACTCAGTGGTTGGGTGCACACACATTTTCATATCCCCCTTAGAGTTCCTGACAACACTAGTGACAGGATGGATTGGCAGAGGAGCAAGCAGATTTCATGAGTTGTCATGGCATATTGATTGTGCATGGAGTCACAGGCTGATTAGCCTACTCTGGCAGGAGCTAGTAGGAGGAGGTGGCATCGACAGACCACCAGACAGGGCATTACATGGAGATGATGCTCTCTCATTGGTATATTGGACACTGGAGCTATTGAGGATAGACACAATAGTGTCATTCCCATTGGCATGTGAGGAGTCAGACTGCTTAGGTCTTTCAGGGAAGATGGGGAGATGTAGCCCACATCATGGAGGGATTACTAGCAGAGTGGTGGATGTGTTGGCACATGCAGGATGGCATATGATACAGGGTGGTACGACAGTAGGCAATGGTACCCAGGGGTGCACAAGGATATGCCGCAGAGTCCAGTCTTATGCAAAGGGATGCGACCTAATGCATACAGACCCAATTTTAGAACCTAGCATCCAGTGTTGTATAGAGGTATGTAGTGATGAGCAGTGGCCTGCAGAGGAGCATGGAGATGCATGGTTGTTTGATGTAGCATGTTGGCTTGCATTGAGTGACTCACATTGCATCACGTACACGTGTGGAGAGCCAGATACAGTGACACAGGCAAGATACGAGATGGTATAGGATGGTACATCAGTAGCACAAGGTATCTAGTGGTGTACAGGGATAGGCTGCAGGGTACAGTGCCAGGTCGAGGACTACAGCGATACTTGGTGGGATGCAGGGGCATATGGTGCTGCGCAATGATGTCTTGGAGGGTTGCCTCCCAGGAGACTTATGAACAGAGACACTGGACATACCTTTGGGTGTACTTCACCTAGGATCGACATGGACGCAGATGAGCGATACTCGATGGTATCCATGGGGACTCACATGCTTGTCCTTCTTATACATCACTTACAGGCACAGATGATTACATTGTTGTCCTTTGACACTTTGGGCATGAGAAGCTGGGGATAGGGAGCTCACCCGAGATATTGGGATGACACTCAACGCACTAGGGGAGAGACTTCTCAGTGGTGGCATTGGGTTGGTGCACGAGTTGACAACCACAGGTTGGGGGATGAGGTGATCATCTGCAGGGGTGGCATATCGTTCATCAGTGAGCCTACGCCTTGGGAGCAGGTCACGAGGGAGACATGTGTCACTCTTTCCACAAGGCATGTCAGGACCATGCATGAGCAAAGGATACCGTGTATGATTGAGGCAGCTTTCCAATATGTGTTCAACCTCCAGACATTGTATTGGCACACTATCAAGAGGGTGGATGGCAGAGTCAGTAGTGATGGTTGGCAGGAGTGGGATGGGTCCGCATACACTGGGTCGATTCCAAGTATCAAATACCCATCTATTGACTACCTTTAGGGGATAGTTATTTGGCACATGTGGCTTCCAACAGTCATCAGTACTATGCAATGGCAGGCATAGGGAATTTTAGCATGCATCAGATTAGTTCATGATATATGGGGCCTATATGTCAGTTTCATGCAGGGATTAGGGACGAGGAACAAACAGATTTCAACAATTGTTAGAGCTATGCTGCAGCAGGTCTGGTTATTGGATCCAGGGATTGAGTTAACTGATAGGACACTCCATTCTATGATGAGTAGGTTCATGGGAGAGAGTGATCTAGTTCACCTTGGGTGTGACGCATGAGAGATTGTTGAAACCTTCATTGTATAGCGAGGTAGATTTATCCTGTTGCTGCTTAGAATTGAGATTGACAGCGGATGGGTAGGCATTGACATCATGGAGATGCCTGAGCAGGATAAGCTTGGCCTTCACAGATATCCCACCATCAGGTTTCGAGAGGGGAGGATACAGTCTGAGCATGATGGGAAGTTTGTCATAGTCAGAGTGGCGCAGCGTCAACATGGTAGCACCCTTTTGAGACTAGCATGGGATCCGGGTACAACCGAATTTGGCGGTTCATCTACGCACAGGGGTAAGCTGCTTTCTACAGGGGGAGATCATTCAGATATTCCATTGGAATCTGGTGATTCACTATTGACATGGGGATCGTCACTAGTATGGCAGGATGTTCAACAGTGAGGAGTGGTTTAGTGGCACATTTGGGACCCTAGCATTGGCTAGGCCAATGTTTGGAGCAGCAGGATATTGCTTGAGGACAAGCAATTTTTGGCGGGGAGGATTGTAATATTCCCAATTTTTGTGAGTGCAAAATTCACTAAGGAGTTTTTCCAATTTTTGGTGATATTAAATAAAAAGGAGAAAATATTACTTTGTGGGAGAAAAGTGGAAATTATTATTTTAATGAAGAATGGCGACAAAGTAATATTTTATTGGTGGAAGGTGGGGACCACCAAGGGAGAGGACTAGAAATTATAATTGGAAGCCTCCATTTGGTATCTTTGATCATTTGACAATTCGACATTAGTTCTCTTGAGCTACTTAGTGAAGACAACCGTGTTGTTCAGCACAAGGAATTTCCGAGCGGAACTTCCACCCTCATTTCAGAGAAATTCGAGTGTCTACCTAGTGAGGAAATTTGGGGAACTCAATTTAGAGTTTCCATTGGGAATATTTGCAAGTTATTTCAGCTGGGCTAAGTTGAGAGAATTTTTTGGGCCGAAATTCTACATTTCTAGAAGTGCACAAGGGTTGGAGGAATAGAGGTCGAGGAGAGAGAAAGGTTGGAGATTGGAGTTATTCCTCAAGGGAGAATTTAGCCAAAGTTGGGAGAGATTTCCAATGTTGGATTTGGGCTTAATTCAGCAGTATTAGTTTCGTGGGGCATTTTCTGACCAAATTGCGCAATTTGCACTTATTGGGGGGTCACCAGAGATTGGTGGATTCAACCAAAACCTTTTCTGGGTTTTTGTGGGTTTATTGAGAGAAGTCTATAGATAATTTTACAGATTTTTCGAGCGATATCCGGACTTGAAATCCTAATTCTTATAGCTCGGGAATTTGCACCATTTTGTGGGTTCGACTTTGACTTGGAGATAGGCCAAACCCTTTCTGAGTTTTTTCTGGGTTTTGGGCAAGGAGCACACTCCTAATTTTATAGAATTTTTTGTGCACTCTAGAGTGGGAAAATCAGGGGGCGAAGTCAAGCAGCAATGTAGTTTTGGAGCAGCAACACAATTTTCTAGAGGAGCTTGCTATTATAGTTGTTGAGCTTTCTTGTATTCATCACCTGGTGCTTGTAGCTTGCCTTGTGCAAGCCCAGGTGCATTTTCTCCAACTCATTTGTGCCACAACACTATTATTAATAAAATCTTGGTCAGTTTGTGGATTTGGCGATATTTCTAGTCTATGTGTATGCATTTTTTAAAAATTCTGTTATTATCTTTTCATGACTTTGTTATCACTGTAAAATTTCCATTAGGAATATTACAGCTTTGGTGTAGTATCCCTCAGATGTTTCTCAGACGTGGCAATTTTACAGTTAGAAACATTTCATGCTTTCCAAGGTAGTTCATATAATGCCCAAACTATGAAAATCTAACCAAACAATTATGAAATTCAAATGTAAAATTTATACCAAATAGATCAGAATTTACTAATTAAATTACAGAAGAATACCTAGAATCTGTTGAAGGTATTTAGTATTTGGTTGTTCCCGATACAGTTACCATACCGTCCTTTACCTCCCATCCTATCTGGGGTCTACCTGTATGGTCCCCAAATCCAGAAGACAAATCTTCTGGCCCCCCATGCCCAAAATTCCAAGAATAATCAGGCTCAATGTCTCACTCTGTTAGAAATTCTTGTCCTTTTTTGCAAGATTCACCCCAAAATCTCCTCCCTGTTTCACAACCTTCTTTCTAACTCCCAAAAATGAATGCCCTGTTATGGACTTCTCCCTTCCCTTATATCCTGAACCCCACCGCCTCCCTATCTCTGTGTTGTCGGTCTCCTGCCTCCATCATTTTCCATACTTCTCGCTGTCATCTTCCATCTTCTCGACCCTCCTTTTCCTTTTTGGATAGAGGCGGTGGTTCATACATATAGTTTAGGATTTTGGCAATATTAAATTAATTTCCAATTAATTAGATTGATTCATTTATAATTTAACAAAGATTGTTTTTAATATTTAATATATGGTTTTTATTTATTTTAATAAATAAAATTTCATATATATTTATTTTAAAGGATTAGTATATATATATATATATATATATATATATATATATATATATATATATATTGGTATATAAAAGTGGTATACATATCAAGGCCCCACTCGATATATTTATTATATTCTGAGGAGATAGGAATTAATTTTGATAATTAATTCATTAACCTAAACTTAGACATTTTCCAGTATTAGCTAGTATGTATACTAGTGCAATACATGTGGGCCCATGCATATGTATGCTAATATTTAGTATTTTGTTTGTAACTGTAGGTGGGCCATTACAGTTCACATTTCCCAATGCAAAGTGGTCTTGGAAGTCAAAAGGCTGACTTGGTCCTATATTGCAGAGCTTGATGAGAGGATGACATGCCATGTGGAATTTTACCAATCAGAGAAGCCATGCTTAAGTTATGGCTAGTCAAAGTTGGTCAACAAGTTTTACAAATTTCCAAGCAATAACAAAGGGAGCATTCAAACATTTTTTACATGCACTAAATCAAAAGTGGTCTACAGGAGAAGAGGAACAAAACCCATGTTTGAGTTTCTTAGGTACTTCAAGGGTGTTAAAGATCTCTTGTTTAGGCATGACAAGGTGGCTTTGATTAGGCTTATGTTGTAGTGCAAGTAGACAAAAATATCGTTGTTGCAAGTCAATAAATGAGTCTTCATCAACTAATGTGAGTTACAAGAAGGTCAAGTCAATTTGCAAGGACCAAGTCAAACTTTTCAAGTGCAATTGTGATATTCTCGATTAGCGATATTGCTAAGGGAAATATCAATCTTGCCCAATTTTGTCTTATTTCATGTTTGCACTTAAAATATGTGGGTTTAGAGGTCCCACATGAATTTTGGGATTAATTGGGGGCCCAAACATTAGGAAGGAAGGGAAATATTGCGGCTCTAGTGGAGCATGGGGGCCACCCCATGGAGAATTACTGCCCACATGTGGAGTACGCTCTCATTGGAGCGAAGTTGGTGGGGAAAGTCAAGCTATGCCCACATGGGCATCTTGGAGGCTCTTTGATGAATAGAGCAAGAAACACTCATTTTGGTCATTTATTCATCTATTCTAAAACTTGTCTTTGACATAGCACGCTTGAGCGGAAGCCAAGTCTGCAAATGTTGTTTAACACACGAGTGTCTCAGAGCAGAGATCTCAACCCTTGTTTCGGTGGACTTCGAGTGCCAGCCCAAGGAGGGAGTTCTACTTAGTCCCAAATCATACCAACAATAGGGAGGCCGAGTTGCAACAGCAGGGAAAGTAGCAGCAGGGAGGCCAAGTTACAGTAGCAGGGAGGTCGAATTACAGCAACAAGGAAAGTAGCAGCAGGGAAGGTCTTGTGAATCTCTTTTGGAGAGTTTTTTCCATCTTCAAGTTTGTTGTTTGTTATATTTTTTGGGGAGAGAGTCTAGCTTTGTTAGGGTCTCATCTTTGTAAAGATCTCTCTCATATTGTGGGCTGCCCTCTTAGAGGAATTTTTACTCTGTTTAAGCACTAATAAAAGATAATAAAAAAATTGTTGGAGGGACCTTGGGATTTTTCCAATGGCATCCCCCTTCCTCATTTAGAGGAGGGATTCTTGTGGGTGTCCTAATCTTGCTTTTAGTTTTTTCTTAGCTTTCTAGCTTTTAAATTTCATATTGTGCATGCTTAAAATCAATACATTTCACTCCACATCCAAATTTTTACTAATCTTGTATTTAAATTCCCACATGCATACGCTCTCAAGTATTGCAAACTATTTATCTTTGAAACATTAGTTTAATTTGGGGAATTAACACAATTTGCACTTCATCTAAGCATTTTAGTATAGGAAGGCCTCAAGCCTCATTAAAACTTATCTCCAACTTAAATTGGTTGAATAGACTTTTAGGGACCATCTAACTCTATTGACTCCTCATTGTGAGATCTAAACATTTGGGCGAGGATGAGGTCTGAGGACTAGAGTTCAATTGTAACTTTGCCTTAGCATTAATTAATAAAATAAACCAAGAACTCATTCCATCATATTTGATTTGTTTGCAAATTTCTTAAATTTCTTGCTATCTTGATGGTTTAAAGTCTCACATGCAAATCTTATTTCAAGAGGCACTTTGGATGCAAGAATTGTAATTTCTTTTAATTTTGCAACAAATTTAATTTTTTTGTACTTGGAAATTGACTCATCTTGTGGTTTAATTATTGTCATAAATGGTTGATTTCAATTTCAAGTACTATTATTTTAAGTTGCAAACTTAATTGCATGTTGTCATCTTAGTCTAACATTTGAGTTCTTTTGTATCCTTTTGAGCAAGATAATTTCCATGCTTTGATTTGTAGACTTATTCATCTTGAAAGCATTTATAATATCTTGTGCTAGCAACTTATTGTTTCACTTTTCAGGATTATTTTGGTTTTCCATTTGAAAGCATTTCACTTCATTCTAAGCAAATACAATTTCATTTCTTAAAGACAATACTTTAAAGGCACTGGTTGTTTATGTATTTCATGCTTATCTTATGTATTTATGGTTATTGCTCATATCAGTTTTGCTTATAAATCTTAAAGAAATAATCTATTTGACTCTAACAATTCTCCTAGAAACTCACATCTTTTTAACTTAACTTTTCATTAGGGACCACCCCCCTTAGCTAACCTGGGAGATAGCTCAAACGAAGAGATTCGGGATTAGTGTGACAGCCCCTTCTCTGAGTTCCCTGCCACCAACCACACCTTGTGGGGTTGAAGGCTTTTCTCACTGACTTGCAGAAGATCAGGGTTGCATATCAAGTGTTCAACGAAGCTCCTCAAAGAAAATTGTTCTCAAAAGTTCATCATTGACTTTGGGGAATGAGGGTTTTTAGTGGACCAAATTATTTTTGCCATGATTAAATTTTATAGAGAGATGAACTTTGATATATTGGTTATATTATTTGGCCAATTATTTCAAAAGGCTAACCATATAACATCTTGGCCAATTTTCTTTATATATGCAAAGGTGGCCAATTTGTTTTTTAAAGGGACAAAGGGTTTTAATTTTTAATAATTCGCCAAACATTTTTTCGAAGGAGCAAATGTTTAAGTACCATGAAATTACTCTAGGGCCAAATAATATTCATAGCTAAGATATTTGCAAGACGGTGAAGCCGAGACTCCTGCAGCTCGTGGGTGATTAATTCACCTGATGCCCGGAAGGGATCAATGAATTTACCAATTTTAAAGATACGCAAATTTTCCATATAGGAGACGAGGACGAATTTCTAAAAAGTAATGAGAGCAAGTTTAGGCCAAATATTATTTCAAAATTAGTTTTTGCAGGGAGATGCCGCCAATTCTAGGTTACACAAGACTATTGTGTATGAACACAAATCTGGTGCGACCGACAAGGTATGAACATTAATTTCCAGTGACGAGTTTTGGCCACCCAGAACCATTTTATTCAGCAAAGACCAAGAATTTTTAGCGAAGGAAGATTTACCCTGGGATTTCTTTTTCCTGAAGACCGCATTTCTCTTCCAAGACTGAGAGTCTCTCTTTTCAAGTGTATGCTCTATGTATTTTCCCAAGAACTCTATCATTCAATAGAGGGATGAGCTTCCCCTATACTGGGATTGCATGCAAGCTATTTTACTACTATTTGGCCATATCTGTCTTGTTCTAGAGTCCCCTTTTTGCATATTAAGGGACGAGTTGTTGATTTTATTGCTAGAGAAAGTGGTTGAACTACCTCTGTGTGTACCTTCTGAAGATTAAACTGAGCCCCATCACTAGGATGAGCAAAACTAAGGCCAAAATTAGTCCCTTGCTCTGCCAATGCTTGCTATTGCGCAGGAGAGGTGGGGACCCCCAAGCCCACGAGTTTTGGAGTAACTTCTGCTAGACGAGTTGTTGTACCTGTGCCTCACTCCTAAACATATCTCAAATATCGAAAGGTGAAACGTATGTGTTATCTCTGCATAGAGAACATATTGTTTGACTAAAGGTCACGGCCTGCTCATACTGCTCATAAGGAAGAAGTACTGTGGTTATTGTACGTGATTGGAGCCTATCTTTTGCATAAAGAAGTCATTGTGGGGACCACGAATTGCTAGTAGCTTGGTTATTAGTTGCTGGACGGCCCACGCTATCCTTCATCTCTGCTGGACAAAAATTTAGTGATGGCTGGGTGTGTTTAATCCTTGCTGGAAGGTGTGTTAACTACTGGTGCAATACCTCTCTGAGTTGCTACTGGAAACCACTATGTGAAGTTGTGGGGAGAACTCTTACTTTGTGGATCAAGTCAACTCATGGAAGGGGGTGCAAAATTCCCTATACAGCCAGCCAAGAACCTCCATGTATTTCTCTGCTAGCTGAGCATATAATCTGAAGGCATTGAAGGACCAGAACAACAAGAAAACAAAGTTGAACAACAAACCTTTGTCAAAAAGGATTTATGCCATTATTCCAAAAGAACCGCCAAGAGATGTGCAGAAGGGGCATGAAATAGGACACAAAGTATTTGCACTTGGGACAAAATTGAAAATTTGAAACACACGAGGATCATAGTGAAATCCCTTTTCAAACTAGATGAATTGGATGCAATTCTTTCCGAAGTGAACCAATTAGAGGGGAAGAAGTTGTTATGGGCTTTGAAACCCCCCATGCTAGCTTTAATACAACCCAAATTTTTGGAGTACCCTTGTGAAGGGGTCACACTTCCGGCTGCCTCTTGTCTTAGTAGCATCATGATGTTTACCGCCCCTATAGCTCCTTACAATGATCATGTTATGAGGAGAGTCTTCGAGCTAATGGTAGAAACTTTGCGAGATTTGGATAATAGTGAGGGTCCTACATTTGGGAAGAAGCTTCAGGTTCTAGAAATTATGGCCATGATGAGGACTTATGAAATCATATTTGATCTTGAGTGTGATGAATTGATCCTGCAAATGTTCCAATGCTTTTTCAGCATTAGGAGACATCATCTTGACTCAATCATAACACATATGCAGTCCATTATGTCTTCATGTATGGGAGGTCGTCATGCCATTTGCAGGGAGTTGCAGACTAGATTGTTGACCATCTGGAGGAGAGAACAATTGGTCTCACCTCCTTCTTATGAACTGGCCAAAAGGTTGGTTGAGAAAAACATTGGGTTGTTGAGAAGACAATTGACCAGGGAGGAGCTGCTCAGGTTTGGTGGCTCATGTAGCAAGAATGAGCTAAGGAGGAAGGTTCTTTGCTTCATCCGCAAAGGACCTTTGGGACCTAACCACTCATGCATGGGTGACACAGAGGAGACGACGGGGGGAGATCAGGAGGAGATTCCTTATGACTTTCAGGATGAGGATTCTTCTTTTATAGTTGAGTCTGTGGACACCTTTGAGGAGCATGAGTAGTCAGGGGGCGATGTTGACAACAACTTAGAGATGCACCCATATTTGGTAGAGGAGATTGATGAGCAATAGCTTGTTCCCATTCAACATGAGCAGAACATAGTGGAGCACAGTGCACATGATGGGCCATCTTTGGAGAGTCATCTAGTGGCTCATGTTGAGCCCATGATGGAGGAGGGTGAGCAAACATCCTTAGGGCCAACCATTGATGAGGAGTGGACAGATGTACAGACAACCAAAAAGGTGGTAGTATGTGCAGACACTTATCGTCAGGAGGTGTTGGAGCTTGGCATGGTAGTTTTGCAGGAGGCTAGTAGAGGGGGAGGATTGTGGAGTTTCCTATCAGACGAGGGAGATGGCAGTGCATCCATCTTTGGGTCTACCCATTGGTGCGGTGAAAACAGATATAGCGGCAGCCAACAAAGATGTGGCATTTTCAAGCTGCAACCCTCTCCAGGAATACATAAACAAGGATTGCAGCCTAGCTTTCCCACTTTTGCCCATTATAGGGAGAGGGGTAGGATTCCTTGGACAGATCTTGTTGATTGATGGGGTAAAGCATCAAGAGTTAAGCATGGACCAGTATCAACCTAATAGATGTATTCCTTGCACAAGTGTCCATACATTAGATTGGTGAGAGATCACGAGTTGGTATCCTATCGATGGTACAATATTCTTAGTCAGGGGCATAGTGGAGCGGGGACCCTTAAACATGAGGGATACTACATGCTCCAATTGGTAACAGGATACAAGTTGACTACTCTTCAGCGTTCCACCCCAACATCAAGAGAATTGGATTAGCATTAGATTGAGTCAAGGGTTAGACTGGAGCAAGGTGATGAGTTGGTATTCAATTGACGGAGCAACAACTATAGCTGGAAACGAAGCACAACTAGAGCCATGGGATAGGGGTTCTTATGAGTGGCCATGGTAGCATTGGGATCTAGGAGAATCTGTTGATGGCAAGATGAGTCAGAGTTTAGTATGGGATTCGGGCATTGACGGATCTGTTCTTGGTTGACTGGGACAGGGTATCATATCACCCATGCATTTGTGTGGGATCTGGGTATTGATTCTCAATTGCACAAGACTGCCAGATTCGCCGACAAATATGGATTGCTTGAGGGCAAGCAATCTTGTGGCGGAAGCATTTGTGATGTTCCTCTTTCTGGTGTTCCTTATGGTATGGTTAGGATGGACTTTCAAAGTTGGGGGCAGACAAGTCACAGGTGCAAGTTGGCATCATCAGCGGGCCCTAGCAGTCCTGGATCGACATCACATCAAGGACTTTGCCTTGAGAGTCGTGGCTATCCCAGTCGACCCAGCTGAGAATGAAAAGTATGAGGATGCAATGGTGAAGGCGAAGTGCATGATCCTAGACAGGGTCAAAGATCATGTCACATACCACATATTGTTGAAAAGAACACAGCAAAGGAGATGTGGGATACTTTAACGACCTTGTATCAAGGTACTTCCGTACAGCGGAAGATGCTATTGGAAAATCAACTGCAGTGTATCAGATGTAGAAGGGAGAGCAGATAGATCTATTCCTTCTCAGGTTGCAGGAGATTCACGACCAGCGTACTTTCGTGGGGTCTACACCGGATCCAAAATTTATGGTTAGGACTGCCCTGAATGCAGTCTCCGAGGAGTGGGAGACATTTGTCCAAAGTATTTTGGGCAGGGCTACTCTTCCAGGTTGGGAGGAGATGTGGGCAGCTCTTCGCCAAGAAGAGATCAGGAGGTTGACCAAGGCAAGGAGTAGTGGCAAGGGAAGTCGAATCAAGAAAGAGGAGGAGGAGGATGCGGCTCTAGCATCTGCGGGACAACAAGGGAAGAGGAAGAAGAAGGATATCTCTAAGGTGAAGTGCTTCCATTGTGGGGAGCTCGGACATTATGCATCCCAGTGTCCTAGGAAGAAAAACAAGGGAGAGGCTTCCGATTCTAAGGCAACTCCAGCTGAGTCAGAGAAAGAGGTCGAGACTGATGACGATTGTGCCATGAGTGCTCATGCACCTCTAGAAAAGAGGTGGAGAGACATTGAGTTGTAGTCAGGAGGACTACAAATTGGAAGGATCCTTGAGGTGCCCAAACTCTTGGATCATATTTGGCTATGGGAGCCCTTAACGATAGTAGTAGAAAGACAGATGTCGGGCAGAGCAAAGTGTAGTGGAGCAGCAAGGCAATGCTTGGGTGCAGAAATATGAGGTAGCGTAGTGGAGGTTGTAGCAGTGCGAGAGGCACAGAGGTGTATGCAACAACGGAATGGCAGCAGAGGGAGCACAGAATAGCAGCAGAGGCAGCTTCAGTTTCACGAGGCTTCTAGACTGACTGGGTTGTCAGTATTTGGGAGAATTCACTTGCCTATTTCTCGGTAACTGAGTTGCAGTGCAACAATTAGCAGTGGTAGTGCTAGGGGGAGCATGGGCAACATATTGAGAGGGAGTTGTAGTATAGATGTAGTAGTGGCAGTGGGAGTGTCATGGGAAGGAATACAGGAAGCAATAGTGCAGATGATGTGAGGCAGCAGGCCAAGCATCAGCACAAGTACGTGTGGTGTTTCCATGGTGAAACATTACTAGAGCACATTCCTCGCTAAGAGGGAGTGTTGATTTGTGGTAGCATCGGATGTGCTCTAGCCATGAAAATTGGTGGAGAGGCTAAGGCACATAAGATCTACAAGACCTAGAAATGGTTTGGGAAAATTCCACCCGGTTGGAGAGATATTAAAATAATTAATATTTTTAATGGGGTTCCTAAGTCTAAACTTAGGAAAATTAAAATATTTATGGGTATTAATTTAAAACTGGGTGAGAATGTTCTAAATGACATGGATCAAGCCAAATCTAATCTTAGCCGTTGATTAGGGACTTAATCTCGGTCGTTGAAGACTCAACAGAAGAAGTATAATAGGAGGCTTGAGAGTTAGTTGGAGATACACCAAATTAATCAGTCAGTTCGATTTTCTGGAGCAGGGTTTTGCTGAGAGAATCGAGCTAGTGATATGTTGCAGCGAGGGGTAGTTCGGCACGAGGCCGAGAATACATAGCAGAGAGGCAGAGATAGTGCCAGAGAGACAACGCAAAGCCTGGAGAGGCTGACGCAGAGGCAACTAGAGCTTACGCAGAGGCTGAGGAGATCAGCGTGGGTGACGCAGAGGGCCAGAGGGCTGACACAGAGAGCCAAGGGGCTGGCACAGAGGCTAGCAGAGCTGACACAGGGCCAAGAGGCAACGCTGGATATTTTCGTGGGGCAGATTAGAGCTGGGAAGGGTGACACAATTCCTAGCTGAGTGACGCAGAGCACTGGAGAAGCTTGGAGCAGCTTTCACTGTCCAGCTAAGGAGCTGTCGTAGTTGTTGTGGGATCGTTCATCCGGTGATTGATCAGCCGGAATATCTGTCTCCGAGGAGAGGTACTACTACCGAGGGCATTCTCTGTTGGGTGAGCCATTTCTGGCACCCTAGTTGTATTCAGAAACTGCATAATAATAAAACCCTCATATCTGTTGCACCGGTTTTCCCGCATTGGGTTTTTTCGGGGACAATTGTCCAAAAATAACGATGTCCCTTGTGTGTTTGTCTCAGTTATTTCAGTTGTTGATCTATATATGAGTTAAGGCTGCATTTGTGTTTATTTCAGTATTTATATTTATAAATAACTTGTTAATGGAATGAACAAGTAGGAGAAATTAAACCAGATAATACAGAAGGGATTTCTAACGTGTCAGACTTAGAAATTTCAACATGAAACCTGTGAGTCAAGCATTACAAAAATAATTTTATTTTCTTCTTTACATCAATTACATAAAATCATAATTACATATGTCATTATGAAGATTGAACCTAGTTACACTTTTCAACACAGAATTAGCCCAAATCCTTTCTAGGTTTTGTTGGACTGGCTTCAAGGAGTATACTCCTAATTTTGCAGAATTTTTGGAGGTGTTTTGGGCCCTCAAACCTCAGTTCACCTACAACAACAATGCAAAATTTTTTGGGTGAAATGCACAGCTTGGAGGAGCCATCTTGGGTGGAGATTTCCAGCTATTCTCACCTGGGTATTTGCTTGCTTTCCATAGCAAGCCCAGGTGCACACTTTCCATTCTCCATTGTAATCAAATTCCATGGTTTATTAATAAAATGGCTCAGGATCATTGCTGCTACCCTATGGAGTTTTAATTTGTTGTTGCATGTGTTATTTCCAGAATTTTATGGTTGTTCTTATGTTGTAACTAGTGCATGTCTTTGGTATTCTACTGTAAATTTCTATTAGGAATATTATAAAGGCATCAAGATGGATGACAAATCATATAATTATGTAATCTGGATCATATAGGATCTTCAACAACTTGCTCAACGAAGCGGACAAACCTCAAAGGGACTAGCCATCATCCGACCTACACAAGGTCTAGGACACCTAATATAGGGCCTCAAATGGTTGTTGCAAGGTTTTTGACGTTGGATCTTGGGCTTTTGCAAAAATATGTATGTACCCTTGTTCACAATGTTGAAGGAAATGTAACTAGGTTTGGTCTTCATATATGTACTTTTGATATTTGCATTTATTCAAGAAAAGAAATATTATTTTTATAATATATGTCAATGAGTTTCTTGCTCATTGAAGTAGGTCTAGCACATGTTAAAGTGTTATAGGTGAGTCAAAAAGTCAAAAGAATTATGTTGAAGACCTTAAGGGTATGTTACATTATGTATAAAAGTCAAAGAAGTCACCTCCAAGCAAAGTCAAGTCTCCTCCTAGCAAAGACACCATCAAAAGAAGCAATGGCACCATTAAAAGTACCCATCAAAGCAAAGGAAGTCAAGTCAGCCTCAAGGCAGCAAGTTGGCCTAAAGGAGGGATAGTCCTCTATATATAGAGGTTGTCCACTCCTCCAAAGTCAACACAATCATTCTGCAATCAGCGAGCAAGTGAAGTCAAATAAAAGGTGAAAAAGTCGAGTTTAAAGGAGCCTCTAGTGCAGCGAAGGAGGAGATATAACTTAAGTATAAAGGACAGTTTGTAATATCCCTTATCAGGAATATTCCTCAAACACAAGCAAACTCCAACCAAAGATGGACTGGGAGGGCATTTACCAGATATGTCGCCTCTGAAAAGAGGACGAGATCCGGAGGCTACCTGGCCCTTTCCAAACTCTGTCTAAGAGTATAGGAGAAAACACACAAGTGGTATAATAGTTGAGAATGCTCAAAGAGATACAAATAACAATGGTGCAACATATAAAAATATAGCCATAAGTAGATACTCAAGAAATGCAGAGAGAAATGCTAAGCCATTTTATTATACTAAGTAATGGAATGAGTACAGGAGGTGAACAGAAAAATGGTACCTCGACTTGCACAAGGCAAGTGAAGAAATACACTCAGAATAGCAAAGGAATGGCCCCTCTCTGAACTGCATCCCAGCTCCTGGAGAACTGTTGTGCAACTGCTGCTGCTAGAAATCAAAAGAGGATTTGGGGCTAATCCCCTACTCAGAAAATGCTGAAAATATGGAATCAGACTCTACTCGAGAAACCCAGAAAGCTTTTTTCAAATGGCAGACCCTCGAAAATCACCCCCTTGGGGTTCTGCGCAGTCCCTCAATGCTCTGCGCTGCCACTGAATGAAACCATCCAGAAATCTGCCTAAAACCTCTGCCAAAACTCTCCAATATGCAAGGGTTGATCCCCTGCTCTATCTCTCAACACAAATCCTACTGCAAACCCACAACCCAGAGCTCCTGCCAGAAAGAACTGCGTCACCCCTCTCAGTGCTGCGCAATCCTCCAAAACACTGATGAAACTGATGCTGAAATGCTGATGAAACCACTGCTGAAATGCCAATGGAAATACCTTGCCCGAGCAGGCACTCGAAGTCCCCCGGGGCTTAGGGTGAGATCTCCGAACGGAGACACTCAATGCACTAAACAGTGCTGCAGACTAGCTAAACAGCTAGCGTGCTCTAAGTCGAAATGACTATCACAAATTCTTATAACAGAATGATCAAAATGAGGGGGCTTCTCTCTCTTTTATAACCTTTGCCTCTCTCAATCCCAAAGCTCACCTCCTCCAATGTAATTCCCCTCTTGCCACGCGTTTCTTCCCTCCTGCGCAGTCCCTCCAAGTGTCTGCGTGGGCTCCATCTCTGCGTCCCCCTTTGGCCCCCTTGGCTCCCCTTTAAGTCACAACATTGTGCTACTAGGAAGTGACTTTTATTCTAAAAGTGAGTTATGTCCTCCTTCCTCACCTTTTTATTTATAAATAACTATAGAAAGCAAAAATTGAGCAAAATCGAATATTCCAATTAGCCATGGCTAATTAGGAATATTACAGTCTCCCCCGGAAAAATGTTGCTTGTCCTCAAGCAACTGAAGTGATGGATGCTGCAAGATTTTCTCACTCTCCCAAGTGGCATCCTCATCCAACAAATTCTTCCACCTCACCAAGAATTCCTGGACCGTCCTGCTCTGCAGCTGCCTCTCCCTGGTATCAATGATAGCCTCTGGCTGCAACACCAAATGCCCCTCATCATCCATGGGTGGTAGCTCATCTGTCACTGTCACCTACTGCCCTAATGCCTTCTTCAGGCATGATACATGAAAGACGTTATGAATCTAGCTACCTTGGGGCAGCTCCAACTCATATGCAACTTGTCCAATCCTGTGTATCACCCTGTATGGCCCATAAAAGCGGGGCTTGAGCTTCTCAGCCCCCTTCAGCTTCAATGACGACTGTCGGTATGGCTGTAATCGTAGGTAGACCATGTCCCCTACCTCAAACTGTCTCTCCACCCGACCTCTGTCGGCATACAGCGTCTGCTGGTTCTGCGCTGTGGCCATGTTATCCTTGAGAGCTCGGAGGATATCCTGACTCTCTTGGATCCAAATCTTGGCTCTAGGAGCTTTGCTGTCACCAAACATCACGTCAGCAAAAGCTAAAGGAGGATACCCATATAAGGCATAGAATGGCGACATACCAATGGACATGTGATGTGAAGTGTTGTAGCAGTACTCCCCCAGATGCAGCGACTTCAGCCATGCTCGCTGCTCCCCACTGACATAGTTAAGAAAGTAGCCCTCCAGCCACTTGTTAACTATCTTTGTCTGCCCGTCCGTCTTTGGGTGATAACTGGTACTCGATGTCAACTCCGTCCCCACCAACCGGAAAAGCTCCTACCAAAACCCGCCCATGAAACGGCTATCCCTATCACTGACGATGGTCTTAGGAAGACCATGTAGCTTGAAGATCTCTCTGAAGAACAGCTCGGCCACCTGTGCTGCTGTATAGTGTGCGGATATGGCAAAAAAATGTGTGTACTTCGTCAGCCAATCAACGATGACAAAGATACAATCCTTGCCCTATACCATGGGCAACCCTGTGATGAAGTCCATCGAAATACTCTCCCACTTCCCCTCCGAAATGGGAAGAGGCTGCAATAATCCCGCGGGATGGCTCATATCTCCCTTGTTCCTCTGGCAAACATCGCACTCCCGGATATGCTGGAGAACATCCTCCTTGAGGCCCTTCCATGAGAACCTCTATCTAATGGCCTTGTAGGTTTTGGTAAACCCCTAATGGCCCGCCAATGGTGAATCATGTGATGCCTGTAGTATCTTCTTCTTGAGCTGAGACCCCTCACTCAAGAAGATCTTGTCCCTGTAATAGATGATCTCATCGACCACCCTGTACCTGTCATCTGCCACCTGCCCATCCAGAACCTCACATGCAAACCTGTCCTTCGAGTACTCTACTAAGAGTCGAGCCCTCCAGTCTATATCCAAGCTCATAAGAGACAACGTGGCTGGTCTACGTGAAAGGGCATATGCTACCACGTTGTTCTTACCCTTGACATACTCAATGTCAAAGTCATATGCTTGGATCATACTGATCCACTTCTGCTCCCTCTACTGTAGTTGCTTCTGCTCCAAAAAGAATCTGAGGCTGTTGTGATCAGTCCTCACCCTGAACCTGTTACCTATCAAACACTGCCGAAACTTGGCCAATGCATGCATGATGGCCAGCATCTTCTTGTCGTATATGGGATACAACCTCTCGTGCAGAAGGAGCTTCCGGCTCATAGGCTATAGGGTGACCTCCCTGCATCCATACTGCACCGATGCCCTCTCCTGACGCGTCACACTCCAAAACGAATGGCTGCGTGAAATCTGGCAATGCAAGCACTGAGCAGCTACTCATAACCTCCTTGAGCCTGTCAAAGGCTCATTGCGCTGTATCCGACCAACCGAAAGCCCCCTTCTTCATCAAATCTGTCAGGGGTGCAGCAAGCTAGGAGAAACTCTTGAACTTCCGGTAGTAAGTACAAATGCGAATGAATCCCTGGAGTTTTGTCACGTTTCTCGGCTCCGGCCATTCTCTGATGGCCCTGATCTTCTCCTAGTGGACTCTCACTCTATCCACCCCTATGATGTGTCCCAAATACGACATCTCTGTCAACCCAAACTCACACTCTGAGAGTTTGGCATAGAACTGTTGCTTCTGTAAGATACGCAATATTGTCTCAATGTGCTGGAGATGCTCCTCCCAAGTCCTGATGTAAATGAGAATATCATCAAAGAATACCAACACAAACTTCCTCAAGTGACTGCGGAAGATGTGATTCATGCAGGACTGAAATGTGGCGGGGGCGTTGGTTAGCCCAAAGGGCCTCACCAAGAACTCAAAGTGCCCATAGTGACACTTGAAGGCAGTCTTAGGAATGTCCTGCTCCCTCATGCGAATTTGATGGTACCCAGATCTCAAATCAATCTTTGAAAAGAACCGTGCTTCTCTCAACTCGTCCATCAACTCATCGATCCTGGGTATGGGGTACCTGTTCTTTAGGGTCTTCTTGTTCAGGGCCCTGTAGTCAATGCACATCCTCAATGTATTGTCCTTCTTCTTCACCAACACCACGGAAGAAGCAAAAGGACTCGTGCTCGTTCGAATGTGCCCAAGAGCCAACAATTCCTTGATAGCCCGCTCAATCTCATCCCGATAGGCCTTGGGGTGCCTATAGGGGGTGGTAATCACTGCCTGTATGCCCTGCTCAAGCTCGATGGTGTGCTCGAACCCCCTATCCGGTGGCTATCCTAGTGGAATCTCCCCAAACACTATGGCATACCGGTCAAGGATGGACTGTATCTCTGGATGTACTGTCTGCCCTATAGTCCCTTCCTCTAATGCACGCAGCTCCACTGCCCACTCTATGTCTCCCTTCTGGAAGACTGCCTCCATCTGATGAGCCAAAACAGTCTGAGGCGAATATGTATGTTGTCCCCGTATCATCTCATGCCTCCCTGTCTTCTCATCATCCCACTCCATCTCTAGGGTCTTCCAATCCATCGTGACCTTCCCTAGAGTGATAAGCCACTAAACACCCAGTATCATGCTGGTGTCCGAAATATCGACCACAAAAAAGTGGTCAGTCAATGTGTAGGTGCCCATTGTCACTAAAAGCTCAGGAACATAACGAGCACACATCATGGTCTGATCTCCTGGGACCAAGACTGAAAACCCATCGAAGCTCTCTGTTTGTATACCTCTCCGCTCAACCATTTGTTCATCGATGAAGTTGTGGGTTGCCCCACTGTCAACTAAAACTGATACTCGCTGGCCACATACTGTCCCCTGTACGCATAGCGTCAGATACTTGGGAACTCCTCGCAATGCTACAAGGACCCCTCCAATGGGTGCAAAAGATGCACCACCTGTTGCTGGTGGTGGAGGTGGCAAAGGTCCCCGTACGGCATGACTATCTCCTGCCTCCACATCATCCTCATCATCCTCTTTTCCATTGCTCTCGGAGAAGACCTCAATAAAGTATGCTTTGCTAGCAGCACATTTATGTCCTGGTGCCCACGGCTCCTGGCAGGTGAAGCACAACCGCTTCTTTTTCAGCTCCCTCTTGGCATCGTCATCAATCTGTACTCGTCCTGGATTCCCCTTTGGAGGTGGAATCCTCACATCCTTCCCCTTAGACTGAAAAGTCTGTCTCTGGGGGTAAGGTGTCCAGGTCTTGGGAAAGACATCCTGTAAGTCCCGGGTCCTGCTGATAACGTCCTGGAGTGTGGCTGGTCTAGTGGATCGGACTAAACCCCGAAGTGGCTCTGCTAACCCCTCAACATACATATAGACCCTCCGTATCGTGGATAGGTCTAGCACCATCACAGAGACCCTCAAGAAATCTGCAATGTAGGTCTCTGGGCTCCCTATCTGTTTGAGCCTTGTCAGCGCAACAAAATGCTGCTCTGGATCCCTCCGATCAAATCGCTCCATCAATCTCCTGGTAAACTCGACATATGTCGTCACTGTGGAGTGCCCTAGTGTAACCATCCCATGAAACCACCAATCCTGGGCCTCACCATCCAAATGCAATGTTGCCACTTTGATGGCCTCTGTCTCCGACATATGGTTAAGCTGGAAATAAATGTCCAGCGTCTCCACCCAAGACTTTGCCGAACTGTTTGATGAACCATCAAACATAGCCAAATGGAATCTACTCGCTGCACGGTGGGTGTCACCATCATGGTAATGCTGGTACCCTCTGTGATGGTCGCGGGGTCTACTATCTCGCTGGAGCTTAACAAAATCTCTGAATGAGAGGGCTTCCCTGAACTCCTGCCCATAGGCCTGGTACTCTGCAAAATAATCGCCCATATGTTCGGGCTCTGCCTCCTGCTGGGCTACGGCCCCCGTGTCTACTCCTAAAAAGGTGGGCATGGTAGAGCGTGTAGGGGCATGTGAGGCCACCTGCTACGCAGTATCATGCTGCCCTGGAAAATGGTGGGATGCGCCCGATCCCTCACCAACCTGGAAAACCCATGGGCTCTCACGCTGTTTGGCCTCTACTACTGTGAATCTCTGCCTCATCACCTCAATCTGCCTCGACAGATCCTACACTAATTTGAGGAGCATATCTGCAAATCTCTTCTCGTCATCATCTGCCATCGGATCCTCCTGCTCTGCGTCCACCACAGGCTCCTTCTGTTCTGCGTCCACCACAGGCTCCTCCTGTTCTGCGTCCACCACTGGAACACAGTCTCCCTCTCCGTAAGTGTTCTCCAACCTACGCCCAGTGTCTCTGTATCTTCGACCTCTGTAATAGATGTAGGGTTTTTCCCCCGGTGTCATAGATTGCTAGCTCCACAGGCTGAGCTAGATCTATGCTCTGATACTACTGTAATATCCCTTATTATGAATATTCCTCAAACACAAGCAAACTCCAACCAAAGATGGATTGGGAGGGCATTTACCAGATATGTCACCTCTGAAAAGAGGACGAGACCCGGAGGCTACCTGGCCCTTTCCAGACACTGTTTAAGAGTATAGGAGAAAACACACAAGTGGTATAATAGTCGAGAATGCTCAAAGAGATACAAATAACAATGGTGCAACATATAACAATATAACCATAAGCAGATACTCAAGAAATGCAGAGAGAAATGCTAAGCCATTTTATTATACTGAGTAATAGAATGAGTACAGGAGGTGATCAGAAAGATGGCACCTCGACTTGCACAAGGCAAGTGAAGAAATACACTGAGAATAGCAAAGGAATGGCCCCTTTCTGAACTACGTCCCAGCTGCTGGAGAACTGCCGTGCTACTCTGCTGCTAGAAATCAAATAAGGATTTGGGGTTTCTCCCCTCCTCAGAAAATGCTGAAAATCTAGAATCAAACTCTACTCAAGAAACTCAAAAAAACCCAGAAAGCTTTTCTGAAATGGCCGACCCTCGAAAATCACCCCCTTGGGTTCTGCGCAGTCCCTCAATGCTCTGCGTTGCCACTGAATGAAACCATCCAAAAATCTGCCTGAAACCTTGGCCAAAACTCTCTAATATGCAAGGGCTGATCGCTGCTCTATCTCTCAGCACAAATCCTACTGCAACCCCACAACCCAAAGCTCCTGCCAGAAAGAATTGTGTCACCCCTCTCAGTGTTGTGCAGTCCTCCAAAATGCTGATGAAACCGATGCTGAAATGCTGATGAAACTACTGCTGAAACACCAATGGAAATACCTTGCTCGAGCAGGCACTCGAAGTCCCCCGGGGCTAAAGGGTGAGATCTCCAAACGGAGACACTCAATGCACTAAACAGTGATGCAGACTAACTAAACAACCAGCATGCTCTAAGTCGAAATGACTATCACAAATGCTCATAACAGAATGATCAAAATGAGGGGGCTTCTCTCTCTTTTATAGTCTTTGCCTCTCTCAATCCCAAGGCTCACCTCCTCCAACGTAATCCCCTCTTGCCACGTGTTTCTTCCCTTCTGCGTAGTCCCTCCAAGTGTCTGTGTGGGCTCCATCTCTGCGTCCCCCTTTGGCCCCCTTGGCTCCCCTTTAAGTCACAACGTTGTGCTACTACGAAGTGACTCTTATTCTAAAAGTGAGTTATGTCCTCCTTTCTCACCGTTTTATTTAGAAATAACTATAGAAAGCAAAAATTGAGCAAAATCGAATATTCCAATTAGCCATGGCTAATTAGGAATATTACACCGTTTTAGGGTGAATTGCAGTCACACGTGCGAGGAAAAGGAGGGCTATCTGCGGTCACTACAGTAGCAACATCAAAGTTGGTAATCTCTCATCGTTTGGGCTATAAACTTGGCCTACTAGGCCTCCTATCCAAGTGAAGAAGGAAGGACCTCAAGCGAAGGAAAGAGGAACCATATAACATCAACATGAACTCACACACGTGCGAGAATTAGGGCTGCAGTGCTGTCAGACTAAGTCTACCACTATACATCAAGAAGGGACTCGATTGATCAAAAGAAGGAAGGAGTATTCTTAGGTGAAGAATATCACTAAGTACAAAAGATAAGTATCTCTTCTAGAAGGACTACTAACAGTGGAAGGAAGAATGAAGTGCCGGAAGGAGGACAAAGTGTCGAGGAACAAAGTTCTGGAAGAAGGTGGACAAAGTGTCGGAGAGACATAGTGCAAAGAAAAGGAAGGACTTGACTTGTGCTTGGAGGATCTTCTAGTCAAGCGTTTAGGGTTTGGCATTGATCAAGAAAGAAGCTTCAATAAGAGAAAACTTACTGAAGGGTTTTCCTCTCAAGAGAAGAGAGGTTTTGGCCTTGGCAGAGAGCCAATATCTTGTGTTCTTGTTTTATGTTTTAACTTATGATAGCAGTTTGATGAAGTACACACACATGCATTAATAAGAGAAGAAGAAGATTAAGCTAACAAAGACAAGAAAAGTAAAAAGACTTCACAAATTGTTATCCAGTCCCAAAGAGTCACTCTACACCTCATTGCCCTAGATTCTTCAACAGACAAGAGGGGTAATAGGCCCCAAGAAACATGTAGATGCTCATATAAATTCTCCAAGAAAGTTGAGTAGGCCTCCAATGGTCAAAAACAACCTCAAAAAGGTGGCATTAAAATATTCAAATTGGGCGGCTCCATGAAAATAGCTCCATAAAAGTGTGCTATAATGTCCCATAACTTCCAAAATAAGTGTCCACTGAGTAACCATGTCCATGCACTAAGTCAAGGGATCTCGATGAAGCATGGGGATGATGTTTGTGTCCAAGTGCATGGGGTAGGCCCTCAAATTAGGTTCATTAGTCTTCAAATCATGATTATGAGTTATCTCCACACCATCCAAAAGACTTTAAGTGAGTGCCATGTCGTATCCTCAAAGTAAAACATCACTTCCACATCATCCACGTGAGCTCAAAATAACTCCACCGCTGTCATAAGAGGCCACATGTGTGGGTCAACCCTCATTAGCGACAAAAATCAGTTCAAAAAATGCAAAACGATGAGAGTGCTCTAGTATCTTCAACATGGCATGTGTAGAGGGTGTCCATGTGGATGTAAATATCCCATCTGTGCTTTGGAGAGTGTGACCAAAGCCTTGATATATGTGAAATGCCTTGAAAAACATGAAAAGTGCCCAAAAATCAAAATGAAAAGCACTTCTCAAGAAGTGTTATGCAACACCAACAATCCATCCTACTCATCAATATGTATGTGAATTCCCCAACCAAATAGAGGGATAACAACCCCTATATCGCTACTTAATTTGCAACACTTGAGTGGCCTTCAAAACTTCAAAGTATATCATAAGATTCATGTAGAATATAGTGAAGTTTATCTTGATCTTATATCTCACCATGGAGAACCTCACGAAGTGGTAAAACCTCAAGAAAATCAAGATAAGCCTCTGAGAATGCATAAGAGTATTATCTCAGCTTTGATCTTTACTCTTTATTCTTCACTCTTGATTCAACTCTTTATTTCATGATACCTGTGTTTAAAATGTCCTCAAATACCATGACTTAATTTCTAATAAAATTCAAGCCTTGCATCATCCCATATTCTTTATAATCTTATATCTGAAACATTGCAGTTTTGGAATGGTGTACACACTAAAGAAATGTATTTTAGCCTTTTGCATTGCGTGGGTCCTTCGAAAAGAAATTCAGGCATGCATACAAGTTACCATTTCTACATAAAAGTAAAAGGAAATAAAGAAGAAACTATCTTTATGCTACCAATGACACAAGGCTGTAGAATTCAGTAAATTATATTTTGTAGAAAACACCATTACCTCTTCATATTTTAAATCCACCAAACTTGTTGAAGCCTCCAGTACTAAAGGCAATGCACCATTCCCTTTAAGATCAACTCTGAGCAAATGTATGTGGCATTTCTGAGAAATATTTCTAGCGACACTAGAGAACTGGGAGGACAGATGAGAGTCACCATATTCCAGAATAGTCTTGAAATGCTCAAATGGAAATGAAGTAGTCATGTACCTGCAAGAAAAACAGAAAACAAAGCCATTGTTGTCATTGCAAGAAAAACTGAAATAAGAGTCAGATTACAACATTAAGTTGACAGAACAACAGAAAAATAAGAAATTTGATCAAACATAGACAAAATTTAGCCTACAAATCTGATTGGGATTCATATGATTGTTTACCTAGATAAATGCAAATTATGAAAAAAATAACTGGGCAACAAGAGTCCATGGTGACATAAGTGGGAATAAAGTTTCATATTAAATTAGTAAGTGATTGAACAATCTTAGTCCAATGATTAATCCGTGATAAATCGAAGCATCAAGCCTTAATATCATTACATAATGAGTGGTAACAACCAGTCCTTGATGTAACTTGCCAATCTGTGCATTACTGATCAGATGCTAATTGTGCTCATCAACCTATTAATACATTTAAATCTGACAGAATGTAATATCCTTTATCAGGAATATTCCTCAAACACAAGCAAACTCCAACCAGAGATGGACTAGGAAGTAATTTACCAGATATGTCGCCTCTGAAAAGAGAACAAGATCCAAAGGCTACCTGGCCCTTTCCAGACACTGTCTAAGAGTATAGGATAAAACACACAAGTGGTATAATAGCCGAGAAGCTCAAGAGATAAAAATAACAATGGTGCAACATATAACAATATAACCAGAAGCAGATACTCAAGAAATACGGAGAGAAATGCTAAGCCATTTTATTATACTGAGTAATAGAATGAGTACAGGAGGTGAACAGAAAGATGGCACCTCGACCTACACAAGGCAAGTGAAGAAATACACTCAGAATAGCAAAGGAATGGCCCCTCTCTGAATTGCGTCCAAGCTGCTGGAGAACTACCGTGTTGCTGCTGCTGCTAGAAATAAAATGAGGATTTGGGGCTGCTCCCCTCCTCAGAAAAGGCTGAAACTCTAGAATCGGACTCTACTCAAGAAAACCAGAAAAACCCAGAAGCTTTCCTGAAATGGCCGACCCCCAAAAATCACCCCCTTGGGGTTCTGCGCAATCCCTCAATGCTCTGCGCTGCCACTAAATGAAACCCTCCAGAAATTTGCCTGAAACCTCTGCCAAAACTCTCCAATATGCAAGGGTTGATCCCCTGCTCTATCTCTCAACACAAATCCTACTGTAAACCCTCAACCCAGAACTCCTGCCAGAAGAAACTGTGTCACCCCTCTCAGTGCTGCGCAATTCTCCAAAACGCTGATGAAACTACTGCTAAAGTGCCAATGGAAATACCTTGCTTGAGCAGGCACTCGAAGTCCCCCGGGGCTAAGGGTGAGATCTCCGAACGGAGACACTCAATGCACTAAACAATGCTGCAGACTAGCTAAATAGCCAGCGTGCTCTAGTCGAAGTGACTATCACAAAAGCTCATAACTGAATGATCAAAATGAGGGGGGCTTCTCTCTTCTTTATAGCCTTTGCCTCTCTCAATCCCTAGGCTCACCTCCTACAACGTAATTCCTCTCTTGCCACGTGTTTCTTCCCTTCTACGCAATCCCTCCAAGTGTCTACGTGGGCTCCATCTCTGCGTCAGCTTTTGGCCCCTTTGGCTCCCCTTTAATTCACAACGTTGTGCTACTAGGAAGTGACTTTTATTCTAAAAGTGAGTTATGTCTCCCTTCCTCACCTTTTTTTATTTATAAAGAACTATAGAAGACAAAAATTGAGCAAAATCAAATATTCCAATTAGCCATGGCTAATTAGGAGTATTACAGTCTCCCCCGGCAAAATGTTACTTGTCCTCAAGCAACTGAAGTGATGGATGTTGCAAGATTTTCTCACTCTCCCAAGTGGCATCCTCATCCGGCAAATTCTTCCATCTCACCAAGAATTCCTGAACCGTCCTGCTCCGCAGCTGCCTCTCCCTGGTATAATGATAGCCTCCGGCTGCAATACCAAATGCCCCTCATCATCCATGGGTGGTAGCTCATTTGTCACTGTCACCTACTGCCCTAATGCCTTTTTCAGGCATGATACATGAAAAACGTTATGAATCTTGCTGCCTTGGGGCAGGTCCAACTCATATGCAACCTGTCCAATCCTGCGTATCACCCTATATGGCCCATAAAAGCGGGGCTTCAGCTTCTCAGCCCCCTTCAGCTTCAGTGACGACTGTCAGTATGGCTATAATCATAGGTAGACCATGTCCCCTACCTCAAACTGTCTCTCCACCCGACCTCTGTCGGCATACAACTTCTGTTGGTTCTGTGTTGTAGCCATGTTATCCTTGAGAGCTCGGAGGATATCCTGACTCTCTTGGATCCAAATCTTGGCTCTAGGAGCCTTGCTGTCACCAAACATCACATCAGCAAAAGATAAAGGATGATACCCATATAAGGCATAGAATGGCAACATACCAATGGACATGTGATGTGAAGTGTTGTAGCAGTACTCCCCCAGATGCAGCCACTTCAGCCATGCTTGCTACTGCCCACTGACATAGTTACGCAAGTAGCCCTCCAGCCACTTGTTAACTATCTCTGTCTGCCCGTCCCTCTGTGGGTGATAACTGGTACTCGGTGTCAACTCCGTCCCCACCAACCGGAAAAGCTCCTGCCAAAACCCGCCCATGAAACGACTGTCCCTATCACTGACGATGGTCTTAGGAAGACCATGTAGCCTGAAGATCTCTCTGAAGAATAGCTCGGCCACCTGTGCTGCTGTATAGTGTGCGGATATGGAAAAAAAATGTGCGTACTTCGTCAGTTGATCAACGACGAAAAAGATACAATCCTTGCCCTATACCATGGGCAACCCTGTGATGAAGTCCATCGAAATACTCTCCCACTTCCCCTCCGGAATGGGAAGAGGCTGCAATAATCTTGCGGGATGGCTCATCTCTCCCTTGTTCCTCTGGCAAACATCGCACTCTCGGATATGCTGGAGTACGTCCTCCTTGAGGCCCTTCCATGAGAACCTCTCTCTGATGGCCCTGTAGGTTTTGGTAAACCCCTGATGGCCTGCCAATGGTGAATCATGTGATGCTTGTAGTATCTTCTTCTTGAGCTGAGACCCCTCAGTCAAGAAGATCCAGTCTCTGTAATAGGTGATCTCATCAACCACCCTGTACCTGTCATCTGCCACCTGCCCATCCAGAACCTCACATGCAAACCTGTCCTTTGAGTACTCTACTAAGAGTCGAGCCCTCCAGTCTGTATCCAAGTTCATAACAGAAAACATGGCTGGTCTACGTGAAAGGGCATCTGCTACCATGTTGTTCTTACCCTTGACATACTCAATGTCAAAGTCATATGCTTGGATCTTACTGATCCCTTCTGCTACCTCTACTGTAGCTGCTTCTGCTCCAAAAAGAATCTGAGGATGTTGTGATCAGTCCTCACCCTGAACCTATTACCTACCAAACACTGCCAGAACTTGGCCAATGCATGCATGATGGCCAGCATCTCCTTGTCGTATATAGGATACAACCTCTCGTGCGGAAGGAGCTTCCGGCTCTCATAGGTTATAGGGTGACCTCCCTGCATCCATACTGCGCCGATCCCCTCTCCTGACGCGTCACACTCCAAAACGAATCGCTGCATGAAATCTGGCAATGCAAGCACTGGGCAACTGCTCATAACCTCCTTGAGCTTGTCAAAGGCTCGCTGCACTGTATCCGACCAACTGAAAGCCCCCTTCCTTGTCAAATCTGTCAGGGGTGCAGCACGCTGGGAGAAACTCTTGAGGAACTTCCGGTAGTAAGAACAAATGCCAATGAATCCCTGGAGTTCTGTCACGTTTCTCGGCTCTGGCCATTCTCTGATGGCCCTGATCTTCTCCTCGTGGACTCTCACTCCGTCCACCCCTATGATGTGTCCCAGATACAACATCTCTGTCAACCCAAACTCACACTTGGAGAGTTTGGCATAGAGCCGCTGCTCTTGTAAGATACACAATATTGTCTCAATGTGTTGGAGATGCTCCTCCCAAGTCCTGCTATAAATGAGAATATCATCAAAAAATACCAACACAAACTTCCTCAAGTTACTGCGGAAGATGTGATTCATGCAAGACTGAAATGTGGCAGGGGCGTTGGTTAGCCCAAAGGGCATCACCAAGAACTCAAAGTGCCCATAGTGACACCTGAAGGCGGTCTTGGGAATGTCCTGCTCCCTCACGCGAATCTGATGGTACCCAGATCTCAAATCAATCTTTGAGAAGAACCGTGCTCCTCTCAACTCATTCATCAACTCATCAATCCTGGGTATGGGGTACTTGTTCTTCAAGGTCTTCTTGTTCAGGACCTTGTAGTCAATGCACATCCTCAATGTACCGTCCTTCTTCTTCACCAACACCACAGAAGAAGCAAAAGGAATCGTGCTCAGTCGAATGTGCCCAAGAGCCAGCAACTCCTAGATAGCCCACTCAATCTCATCCTGATAGGCCTTGGGGTGCCTATAGGGGGTGGTAATCACTACCTGTATGCCTTGCTCAAGCTCGATGGTGTGCTCGAACCCCTGATCTGGTGGCTGTCCTGGTGGAATCTCCCCAAAGACTATGGCATACCTATCAAGGATGGACTGTATCTCTGGATGTATCGTCTGCCCTGTAGTCCCTGCCTCTGATTCATGCAGCTCCACTGCCCACTCTATGTCTCCCTTCCGGAACACTGCCTCCATCCGATGAGCCGAAACAGTCTGAGGCGGATATGTGTGTTGTCCCCATATCTTCTCATGCCTCCCTGTCTTCTCATCATCCCACTCCATCTCTAGGGTCTTCAATCCGTCGTGACTTTCCCTAGAGTGATAAGCCATTGAACACCCAGTATCATGTTGGTGTCCGGAATATCGACTACAAAAAAGTGGTCAGTCAGTGTGTAGGTGCCCATCGTCACTGAAAGCTCAGGAACATAACGAGCACACATCATGGTCTGATCTCCTGGGACCAAGACTTAAAACCCATCGAAGCTCTCTGTTTGTATACCTCTCCGCTCAACCATCTGTGCATCGATGAAGTTGTGGGTTGCCCCACTGTCAACTCAAATTGATACTCGCTGGCCACGTACTGCCCCCGTACGCGTAGCGTTAGATACTTGGGAACTCCTCGCAATGCTGCAAGGGCCCCTCTGGTGGGTACAAAAGATGCACCACCTGCTGCTGGTGGTGTAGGTGGCAAAGGTCCCTGTATGGCATGACTATCTCCTGCCTCCACATCATCCTCATCATCCTCTTCTCCACTGCTCTTGGAGAAGACCTCAATAAAGTGTGCTTTGCCAGCAACACATCTATGTCCTGGTGCCCACGACTCCTGACAGGTGAAGCACAACCGCTTCTTTTTCAGCTCCCTCATGGCATCGTCGTCAATCTGTACTCGTCCTGGATTCCCCTTTGAAGGTGGAATCCTCACATCCTTCCTCTTAGACTGAAAACTCTGTCTCTGGGGGTAAGGTGTCCGGGTCCTGGGTAAGACATCCTGTAAGTCCCGGGTCCTGCTGATAGCGTCCTAGAGTGTGGCTGGTCTAGTGGATCGGACTAAACCCCGAAGTGGCTCTGCTAACCCCTCAACATACATATAGACCCTCCGTGCCGTGGATAGGTCTAGCACCATCACGGAGACACTCAAGAAGTCTGCAATGTAGGTCTCTGGGCTCCCTGTGTGATTGAGCCTTGTCAGCTCAACAAAATGTTGCTCTGGATCCCTCCGATCAAATCGCTCCATCAATCTCCTGGTAAACTCGGCATATGTCGTCACTGTGGAGTGCCCTAGTGTAACCATCCCATGAAACCACCAATCCTGGGCCTCACCATCCAAATGCAATGTTGCCACCTTGATGGCCTCTGTCTCCGACATCTGGTTAAACTGGAAATAAATGTCTAGCTTCTCCACCCAAGACTTTGCCGAACTGTTTGATGAACCATCAAACGTAAGCAAGTGGAATCTACTCGCTGCACGGTGGGTGTCACCATCATGGTAATGTCGGTACCCTCTGTGATGGTCACGAGGTCTACTATCCCGCTGGAGCTGAACAAAATCTCTAAATGAGAGGGCTTCCTTGAACTCCTACCCATAGGTCTGGTACTCTGCAAAATAATTGCCCATATGTCTAGGCTCTGCCTCCTGTTGGGCTACGGCCCCCGTGTCTGCTCTTAAGAAGGTGGGCATGGTAGAGCGTGTAGGGGCATGTGAGGCCACCTGCTGCGCAGTATCATGCTGCTCTGGCAAATGGTGGGATGCGCCCGATCCCTCACCAACCTGGAAAACCTATAGTCTCTCACTCTGTCTAGCCTCTACTGCTGTGAATCTCTACCCCATCACCTCAATCTGCCTCGACAGATCCTGCACTGATTTGAGGAGCATATCTACAAATCTCTTCCCGTCATCATCTGCCATCGGATCCTCCTGCTCTACGTCCACCACAGGCTCCTTCTGTTCTGCGTCCACCACAAGCTCCTCTTGTTCTGCGTCCACCACCGGAACACAGTCTCCCTCTCCATAAGTGTTCTCCAACCTACGCCCAGTGTCTCTGTATCTCCGACCTCTGTAACAGATGTAGGGTTTTTCCCCCGGTGTCATAGATTGCTAGCTCCACAGGCTGAGCTAGATCTATGCTCTGATACCACTGTAATATCCCTTATCAGGAATATTCCTCAAACACAAGCAAACTCCAACCAGAGATGGACTGGGAGGGCATTTACCAGATATGTCGCCTCTGAAAAGAGGATGAGATCCAGAGGCTACCTGGCCCTTTCCAGACTCTGTCTAAGAGTATAGGAGAAAACACACAAGTGGTATAATAGCCGAGAATGCTCAAAGAGATACAAATAACAATGGTGCAACATATAATAATATAATCATAAGCAGATACTCAAGAAATGCAGAGAGAAATGCTAAGCCATTTTATTATACTGAGTAACAGAATGAGTACAAGAGGTGATCAGAAAGATGGCACCTCGACTTGCACAAGGCAAGTGAAGAAAGACACTCAAAATAGCAAAGGAATGGCCCCTCTCTAAACTGCATCCCAGCTGCTGGGGAACTACAGTGCTGCTTCTGCTAGAAATCAAATGAGGATTTGGGGCTGCTCCCCTCCTCAAAAAAGGTTGAAACTCTGGAATCAGACTCTACTCAAGAAACCCAGAAAGCTTTCCTGAAATGGCCGACCCCAAAAATCACCCCCTTGGGGTTCTGCGCAGTCCCTCAATGCTCTGCACTGCCACTGAATGAAACCCTCCAGAAATCTCCCTGAAACCTCTGCCAAAACTCTCCAATATGCAAGGGCTGATCCCCTGCTCTATCTCTCAACACAAATCCTATTGCAAACCCTCAACCCAGAACTCCTGCCAGAAGAAACTGCATCACCCCTCTTGGTGCTGCGCAGCCCTCCAAAACGCTGATGAAACTGATGTTGAAACTGATGTTGAAATGCTGATGAAACTGATGTTAAAATGCTGATGAAAATACTGCTGAAATTCCAATAGAAATACCTTGCCCGAGCAGGCAACCAAAGTCCCCCGGGGCTAAGGGTGAGATCTCCGAACGGAGACACTCAATGCACTAAACAGTGCTGCAGACTAGCTAAACAAACAGCGTGCTCTAAGTCAAAGTGACTATCACAAAAGCTCATAACTGAATGATCAAAATGAGGGGGGCTTCTCTCTCCTTTATAGCCTTTGCCTCTCTCAATCCCTACGCTCACCTCTTCCAACGTAATTCCTCTCTTGCCATGTGTTTCTTCCCTTCTGCGCAGTCCCTCCAAGTGTCTACATGGGCTCCATCTCTGCGTCCCCTTTTGGCCCCCTTGGCTCCCCTTTAAGTCACAATGTTGTGCTACTAGGAAGTGACTTTTATTCTAAAAGTGAGTTATGTCTCCCTTCCTCACCTTTTTTATTTATAAATAACTATAGAAGGCAAAAATTGAGCAAAATGGAATATTCCAATTAGCCATGGCTAATTAGGAATATTACACAGAAGTCACATATTATCACTTTAGAATACCTTTACTATTGACATTTACAAATTTTGATATCCATGAACAAATAACATTGGGTATTCCCTGAAAATTTTCAATCTTGTTTCAAAATATGTTGTCTTTTCATAAGATTAGGTGCATGAGTGTGGATGAAATGGCCATAGTACGTGCATACTAAATACAGTTCTTGAAGTTTTATGCTTTCCCGAATTTCTCGAGGATCCAACTATATCTCAAGTGCTCTATCATGGTCATAGCTTCACTTTTATATTAGAGCCGTACATGCTTAGAAAGCAAAAACATGAATGGAAATAAATGGAAAAAAAATTGGCTTTTGTATAAGGATCTAATGAAGACAATCGCCTCAACATAATTTTGCTACACTTTGAACCCTAAATAATTTACAACTTGACAAATCGAAGTGTTAAATCTTTGATATCTTCAGTCAGTCAGTTGTCATAGTACACAGCCAGGACACGATCTTTAGTAATTTTCCCCATATAGAAAATTACCCGTTTCAGTTGTGATTATTATCATTTTCTATTGCTAAAAACACTCGTTCTATTGGGTTACTCGTCGGAGATCAAGGATCGAATCCCAATCCTTTGTTTTGCATGTTCATTAGGCTACAAAAGAGCAATGGGGAAAAGCAAAAAGTTAAACAAGAATGAGCCGAAAGGGTCTGATCTTCTTGAGATCTACTTGGAGATTTAGCAACAGTGTCGACAGGCCAGCTAGGAACAATTCTTCAAGTGGTGAAACGATTCTCACAATGAGGTGGCACGAGTGTTTGCCCAGGGATTCGATGGACAACGAGTAGAGGTTGGAGGAATTTCTTTCCAGGTGACAAAGGAATTAATCTCTGAGGTTACAACTCTGCCCACAAATGGAGAAAAAGCTTTTAGACGCCACATCTTATCTGGAATTGATGTTTCTTTCTTTTTGAAGAACGAATTCAAAGAAAAGAATTGGAGAGCAGGGGTGCAGAGGGCATGGTTGAACAACGAATGGCATGTTTTACTATGTATCGTTCAATCATATTTCACCTGCGAGGGGCGCTACAACAATGTCAACCTTTACGATTTTCGTTTTCTTACTCATCTGGCAGGTCAGATAAGAATCAATGCCTTTTACTTTTTGTTAGAAATTTTGAAACATATGGCCGCTGGGTTCGAGCCAGGACAGACCCATCTTCACATTTCATTTATCATAAGGCTTTGATAAAATTATTAATTGAAAATCAAATAAGGTCGGGAGAACATGGGATCATTTTATATTCTGGGGAGGGTTTCAAACCCAGCCTACTAAGTCAAAAGAGGGTAGACAAAACCTCTCCTCCTATTCCTCAATTACCCAAAGTTTACACTAGAAGGACTGATTGTAATGTCCCTTCCTAAATTATTTTGGAATAGTATTAATTTCTACATTTTGGGGCCGATTTTGGAGGTGATGGGGCCCCTTTGATTTTATTACAAGGCTAGAATTAGTAGACTTAGTAGAAGTTATTTCGACGTGGTTAATTTGTACGTGGGGGCCACCCACACTAGGAGAATATGCATGCATTCCCTAGTTCGATTTGCATGGAGGGGAAATCGATGGTTAAGTGAGGGACCCACAATGGAGGGAAAACTTCTCCACAAAATCTATATAAGGAAGGCAACTCTCCTCATTTCAGCATCTTATCTTTTGACATATTGAACTCAATCTTAGTTGCTCGAGCTACTTAGCCGGGTTACTATGTTGTTTAGCACACGAGTGCCTCCAAGCGAAGATCTCAACCCTTGCTTCAGTGGACTTCGAGTGCCAACCCTAGGAGGGAGTTCTTCTTCATCTCAGTTCGTAGCAGCAATAGGGAGACGAGTTACAGTAGCTGTAAGTCGAGTACCAGCAGTAAAGGGAGTTACAACAGCACGGGGATTGCGCACTCACAGCATGAGGGACTCCAGGAAGTTGGGGAGACAAGAGCATCCTTTCATCATTTTCAGGAGTATAGACTCTAGAGGGCAACTACAGACAAGAGGGCCATCCTACACACACGATTGTGTCATCTCCTCCATGATTGCGCGGTCATTGGAGTGAGACTCTTTGGGGCAACACTATCTGAGAGAGTTTGGAGTTGTAATGTCCCAAATGAAATAAAATTGGAACAAGCTCGAATGTTTAACTCAGAAAAACTCCAGATAAAAATTTCATTCACAAACAGAAGATTGCCATGTAAAACCCAAACAGTAAACCCAATAAATTGCACATAACATCTCATTAAAATATCACAACATGCGGAACCATGAGAAATGCAGCAACAAAATCCAACTTTATTATATAGAAATAGATGCCAATACAATAGCTGGGCATGGCCCTCCAATATATGTAATAATGCTAATGCCGGCCTCCAAACTAAAACAGGAAATCAATCACTACACCTGTGGATTTTGAATGAATCCACCAAGGGGAGATGGGTGCTCGCCCAATCTCACTGAATCACCCGAGGGTTTCCATCCTGGGGCTACCAATGGAGTAGAGAATCAGGTTCTCAACCTCTCATACAAGAAACAATATCAAATCCAAGATGTCCTCCAACGGTCTCCTCCTCTTTTATAGATTTGATGGGCTCCTCTAGAACCTTCTATTTTATTATTATTTTAATCATGGATCACTTTTCCCTCTTTTATTTCAATTAAAATATTCTTCTAATGTGGGGAAAAGGGTAAATTGGCCACCATGTCTCCTCAGGCCACTAAAACTCATATCTAATCATCCCATTCTATAGATCTTCCCGTTCTGATTCCAATGAGCTATTATACAGAGGTGTTCAACCAATTAATCTCCTTAGAATGCCACCTCGAGCATAGTTAATTAAGTTATGCCCAATAATAATGTTGATTTCTGAAAGTTGTCGGAATGAGACAGAACGAAAGGCAAACTGTGCGGATGATGGAATATGCCAAGCGAATGCCATCAAATCCCATAAAAACTCTGCAAAACTCCATTGGAACCCCTGATGACATAAACTTGCTCCACTAACCTGGCCATATCCGACCCTGGGAATCCACCCTGGATACACTATGAAGAAGTATAAAAATGGGGACATGACAGGAGATGGGGTGTTGGGATATCATTTGGAGGGCCATTTGAGGAGGATTGTTGACAGGATCAATCACAACAACAGAATTCTAAATTGGAAGAGGACCAAGCTGTGAAGGGACAAATTTTGAAGGTTGGAAGCAAGGCAAACCGTTTCTGGGTTTTTTAGGTTTTGGGCAAGGATCACACTCCTAATTTTATAGAATTTTCTGGGAAGATTTGAGGGGTCAAACAGGGATCCAAACTCAGCCAACAGCTAGAGGAGCTAAGATGAATTTGAGCCAAAATTCTGAGGTCAACATTTGGCCAATTCCTATGTGGGTTATTATGGGTTTCTTGTGTAGAGGCTGGGATTAATTTCCCAGAATTTTCTGAGCAACAGGGAAGGCTCTAGCAACAGATCATTTCAGGCAACAACACTTTTCTAGGCAGTAACAACGCAACTCTTGGGCCAGATTACCAATAAATTTGAGGAGGGTGTTCCATTGTTCATTTTGGACTTTTGCTAGCTTGCCTAGAGCAAGCCCAGGTGCACACATTCCAGCACCTTGTTGTACACCTCTTCCCATTTAATAAAATGAGTAGACAACATAGTTTGGTTGCTAATTTTGTGGTCTGATGATCTGATTTAATTTTATGGTGTTATTTTTATTATGGCTTTAGATATTAGGAGCTTGAGGAGGAAGTTGAGCATGATGCTGAGAGCCCATAGGACGTTAAGGAGCACATCGATATACCCGGTGTGGCACAGGAGTCACCTTTATTAGAGACCTCTTTGATAGCCCCAGTTGACACCTTGGTGGAGATGATAGAGTCTACACACATAAAGCCATCTGTTGAAGAGGAGCCACCCATGGACGAGATGCCAACAGTGGTTGAGGTATCTGGAGCTGTGGCCGAGTTTACAGGCGATAGATGTCGACGACAATTCCACTAGTTTCAGGCCGACCTTCTAGCATTAAAAAGGAAGGTCGATTTAATGCGTGAGGCTATTCTGCAACAGAACGAGGAGTTGGAGGGCATGAGAGCGGTTTGTGCCGAGTCCATAGCCAAATTGACTCACGTTGGGGAGCGGTTGGATTCCCTACTGGTGCAACTAGAGTGCACGTTGGAGCATGAGAGCAGGCCTCTTCAGGCATACATAGACGGGGCTGGCAGCACTGTTAGGTTACCTTGGACCATTGGAAAGAGAGAGACAAAGCTACCTAGTCAGATTTTATGTATTGACCAGGATAGTGAGATGAGAAGACCTGAGTTGCATAGGGATCAATCACTCGCATGATGGGGTTGTTCTATGTGTGGGAGTTCGTGCATTCGATCCCTCTCTTGGGATTGGGTGGCATGAGATTCTGAGTTGGTACCCGATGGAGTGGGCTATGTAGATGGTAATGGACCCAGGTGGAGCTCAGCAGGAGTTTCCACGCACTAGGGATGCTAGAAGCCCTGACTGGCATTGGGATTCGGGAAGGACCACCTATCATTTCCCAAGTATACCGGTCGACTACAACCTAGAAGGTATAGTTGACCTAGCAGTCGAGCATGCACCTCCGCTAGAAAAGTTTTGGTTAGCACCAGTGGCCAACCAGTTTATGGACATGCTTCTTGGGTTGACTTGGTACGATGTTTGTACACAGGATCACGGGTTGATCAGCACACTCTGGCAAGAGTTTGCCGAAGGAGGTGGCATTGGCAGGCCACCAGATGGTGCTTTGTATGGAGTTGGGGATTCTTCACTTTTGTATGGGGCACAGAGGATGCAGAGGAGCAGTGCAAGGGTAGCATCACAGTTGACACATAGGGAGATTCACTTCTCGAATCCCTCAGGGAGGATTTGGAGTGAAGATCCATTCACCGGAGGGTATGATGATGCGACGATGGAGGTGATGATACCGGTCGGGTGTGGGCTGACGCATAGGGACACAACTTTAGGCCATCTCATTCGGGGATGGGTAGGAGCATCTAGCGTGGAGCATTAGTCTGCAGATGGGCATGGAGATGCATGGGGGAGTGCCTCACATCGCATTGAGTACACACGGGGAGTGATCGGTGCAGTGACACAGGCGAGACACAGGACGGTACAAGATGGCAGAGTTGTAGCCGAGGGTATCCTTTGGTCTAGAGGGACAGGTTGCGGCATACAGTGGCAAGTCGAGGAATGTGGTGTTGCTTGGTGGTGTGCAATGACGCATGGTGCGGCGCAGCGGGGTCTTGGAGCATTGCCTCCAAGGAGGCATATGGACAGGGGCATTAGGTTTACTGTTGGATGCAACTCACCTAGGATCGATGAGGACATTGTTGAGCATCTGGGGACACCATGCTTAGCGGAGACATGGCTTCGAGGGAGTTATCAGTAGATCCGAGGCAGAGAGAGTGTCGTCTGTAGGATCACTCTTGGGCATTCTAGTAGAATTTTGATCATATTGTTTGGGACATACCCGCCCATCATCCTCCAGTGTTGCTTACAGTCACAGAGTGTTTGGTTGTTTCCCCTTGACACTCTCCATTCAGGCAGCAAGGTATGGGAGGCTCACCCTAGACAGTTGGATGAGACACCACGTGCCATGAGCCGGGAGGAGACTCTTCAGTTGAGACCCTTGGTAGGTGCACGAGTTGCGGATACAGGGTTAGGGATGGCATGGTTGATAGCCAAGGTAGCATATATTCCAACCCTGAGCTCACACTTGAGGGATGGTGGATGGTAGACTTCGTTTATAGGAGGGTACCCAGACTCCGAGCAGTGTCGAGGTGTATCATTAGGAGTTTGGATAGTGGATTTCACGGCATGGTCTGGCAGGAGCAGGGCAGGTTCACAGGCATGAGACCTACTCCTTATACTTAGGGACCACCCAGGAAATACATACAGGGATCGGAGATGAGGGACAAATGGGTTCTAGCTGGTAACGACGTTACGCAGCGACATCCTTTGACGAGTGGGAGTTATGAGCTCCCCGTATGTTTCGGGAATCCGAGGATCCAGTTGGCGGGAAGATCACTCCACTTTGTGACAAGTAGGGTCATGGCAGAGGATGATCCAATTCACTTTGGGTTTGACACATGGGGGATCATTGAAACCTCCAGTACATGGCGAGGCAGACTTGTCTTGACTCTTGTTATGGCTCATTGTTGAGATTGGCAGTGGAGGGGTAGATATTGGCATCATGGAGATGCCTGGGCAAGATGAGCTTGACCCTCACAGATTTTTTGCCACTAGGCTTCAAGAGGGGAGGATACTGTCTGCGCACGATGGGGAGTATATCATATTCATAGTAGTGCAGCGTCAGCATGGTAGTGCCACTCTAGGACTAGCAGGGAACTGGGGGATCACAACTCTTCACAGCTCAATAACCTTTAGGGATGCGCTGGCTACTATAGGGGGAGATCATACAGATCTTCCATTGGGCTTTAGGGAGTAACTGATGGAGTAGGGGACTTCTAGTACTTGCACCGGGCAGGATAATCAGTGGAGCAAGGGGAGAATCATGTTGGACAGGATGGCCTGGGATCCTAGTATTGAAGGATTCCTTCATATCAGGACAGTGCAGAGGTCAAGCACGATCTAGTGGCACATTTGGGAACCTGGCGCATTTTGCAGTGACAGTGGGGAGCAACAGTTAGATAGGATGCTTGCTCCGGCATTGCTTGAGGACAAGCGATTTTTGGTGCATTGGAGGAGCTTGCCGGATGAGGATGCTACTTGGGAGGGAAAGCGCATATTTGAGCATCCAGCACTAAAGTTGTTTGGGGACAAGCAACATTTGAGAGGGGAGGACTATAATGTCCCTTCCTAAATTATTTTGGAACAGGATTAATTTCTACATTTTGGGGCCGATTTTGGAGGTGATGGGGCCCATTTGATTTTAGTAGGAGGCAAGACTTAGTAGAAGTTATTTCGATGTGGTTAATTTGAACGTGGGGGCCACCCACACTAGGAGAATACGCATTCGTTAGTTCGATTTGCATGGAGGGGAAATTGATGGTTAAGTGAGGGACCCGTGATGGAGGGAAAAGTGCTCCACGAAATCTATATAAGGAAGACAACTCTCCTCATTTCAGCATCTTATCTTTTGACATATTGAACTCAATCTTAGTTGCTTGAGCTGCTTAGCCGGGTTACTGTGTTTTTTAGCACACGAGTGTCTCTGAGCGGAGATTTCAACCTTTTCTTCGGCAAACTTCGAGTGCCAGCGCTATGAGGGAGTTCTTCTTCATCCAGTTTGTAGCAACAGCAAGGAGACGAGTTACAGTAGCTGTAAGTTGAGTACCAGCAATAGGGGGAACTACAACAGCGCGGGGATTGCGCAGTCACAGCATGAGGCACTCCAGGATGTTAGGGAGACAGGAGCATCCTTTCATCATTTTCTGGAGTATAGAGGGTAGCTAAAGACAAGAGGGCCATCCTACATGCAGCTCTTATTTCATCACACGCAGGATTGCGTCATCTCCTCCATGACTGTGCAATCATTGGAATGAGACTCATGGGCCAACACCATCTGGGGGAGTTTGGAGCTGGGGTGTTGGGAGATCATTTGGAGGGACATTTGGGGAGGATTGTTGGAGTTGGAAGAGCAAAGATTGACAGGATCAGTCACAGCAATAGAATTCGAAATTGGAAGAGGGCCAATCTATGAAGGGTCAATTTTTGAAGGTTGGAACCAAGAGAAACCATTTTTGGGTTTTTCTAGGTTTTGGGCAAGGATCACACTTCTAATTTTATAGAATTTTCTGGGAAGATCTGGCAAGTCAAACAGGGGTCCCAACTCAGCCAACAACTAGAGGAGCTAAGGGGAATTTGGGCCAAAATTCTGAGGTCAGCATTTGGCCAATTAATTCCTGGGTTATTCTGGGTTTATTCTGGGTTTCTTGCGTAGAGTCTGGGATTAAGTTCACAGAATTTTCTAAGCAATAGGGAAGGCCCTTGCAACAGATCATTTTAGGCAGCAACACCCTTTTAAGTAGAAACAACGCAACTCTTGGGCCGGATTACTAGCAGATTTGAGGAGGGTGTTCCATTGTTCATTTTGGGCTTTTGCTAGCTTGCCTAGAGCAAGCCCATGTGCACACATTCCAGCACCTTGTTGTACACCTCTTCCCATTTAATAAAATGAGTAGACAACGTAGTTTGGTTGCCAACTTTGTGGTTTGATGGTCTGATTTAATTTTATGGTTTTATTTTTATTGTTTGCTTTGCACAACACTATTTTCCCTAGTTTGGAACATTACAGGGATAGGCTCAGAAAGGCACAACAAACCCCTCCTCCTCCTACTGAAACTCCTCCAACTGAAAACCCTCCTACTGAAAGCCTACATACAGGAAGCCAGTTGCCAGAGAAAACCAAAGGAAAGACGACTGAGCCCCAAGATGAAAGAGCTTCAGCTGAGAAAGAGCCTACCTTGTTTGAGTTGTTTAAAGGGGGGAAAAAGCGTCACACTAGGGCCTGGAACAAGCTCAGATTGAATATCAAATTAAAACTGATCCCAAAGCTCTCTAAAGAAGTCGTAGATGTGGATGATATCCTGCTAAAGGACCTAAGCATAAACAAGGAGAGAGCTACAAGTTCAAAAAGGTCAAAGAAAACAAAGGCTACCAAGAAGGGAATTCCCATGGAGACTAGAGAAAGCAAAAGATGCAGGATGGCTAATGTTGATGTTCTGTTGGAAGCAGCCAGTACCCTTAGCTGAAATTGTTTTTGGTCTTTTGGGTTTTTTGACCCCATGCTATCAAAAGGAAATTTTGGTCTTCAATCGACAAAGCACTTGTTAGCATTTTAGCACAAGAAAGTGAAGAGGAGTGCTGACAATTTCATTGTCAGTGCATTTTGGCAGACAGTTTGGAGGAAAACGCTGAGAGTCGGCCCGTCAGCATAATCATCAATTTCCGGCAGCTAAAGGATGATAGCAGGATTATCAGCGAATTGCAGGAAAGGTACTCGAGGAAGCAGAAGCTACACAACAAAAGTCCTTTTTTGAAGGAATGACAAGGTGTGATTCCCAGCAAAGGAGGCATAGCAACGATGCACATTTCAATCCTCGTTTTTAGCACGAATTACAATAAGTCATTTTTCATTGGAAACAAATATGTTTCGAAGATATTTTACATGCATGTACTTAAAAGATATACACTGTTATTTTTAGATTACTGTAATTAAGGATAAGCTAGCAACCTGCTTTATCTATTTTACTCCCTATATAAACAGTTTCTAAAGAAGGAAAAAGGGTTGGAACTTTTGAAAGATAGCCTCTTTTATATGTACTGTGTTATCAGATTATAATAAAGCAATCTATGCGAGCAATTTTGCAGAAATTCCTGTGTCATAATTCCCTATCTATCTCTTGGTTTAATATTTTCTTCAATATCTGAATGCTAAGTGGTTTGAAATCGTAATTCATATTGTTGTGCTCCATTTTATTTATGTTTCAGAGATTTACAAACTTGTTTTTCACATATATATCACGCAAATGATTCACTATCCTCCAACTTTCCTAAAAATTGTCAAAGGAATTGTTACTACCTCGCTTTTGTGATGTTTTCTCATTGAACCTGTGATTATACAAAGCTGATTGGGTGAGACTCGATGCCCAATGGTAAAATTTTCCTACAATCCAACCTGTTGATTATACAAAGCTGATTGGTTGAGACTCAATGCCCAAGCAGTTTGAGGTTACTTTAGAGCTTTTGTTGTAACCAGGATTTTCTCTAAGTGTTGACATTTTGGCACCGTTGTCGGGGAACGAAAGATATATTCTCCCCAAACAATTTTATTGTTTAGAATAGATCTCTGAGGGAAAACATATATTTGGACATCAGTTTTTGGCTACAAGGTGTTTTCTCTAGTGACTCCACTCTGTAATTTTGAGGTGATCCTATTGACGAAATTTTGGCTCATAGAGGGGTTCATACTCGGAGGAAACCTTATCTGAATCCACCACAGATTTTATGAAGCTCGAAAAAATTGTTCAGAAGAAAAGTTCCAAAGAAATCAGGTACGATTCACTTAGAAAGGTCTCATTCATTACCGAGAAAGGTTTAAGTTGTTGAGGATTTACAGTTTGATATTAAATTTGAAAATACTTTATTCAGATCTAAGTCCGAACGAAATCTTTCAAACCCTATCCTTGATCAAACCAATTTAAAGACATTTATTTCTAGTTCTGCCATCCCAAAATTAGATTCACTGCCATAAGACCAAGAGATTTGGTCTCATTTTCAAAGGTTAAAACAGAAGTCCATGAACTCCAGGTCCAAATCTTCAACTTTTCCATTTTTCATTCCATCATTTTCTGCTTCAACCACTCCTCTGTTTTCTGTGGGATTTTATACTCCCATTTCATCAACTGCTACAACAACAGTGTCATTGCCCTTGGCATCTGCTTTCCAAACTCCTATTGTCAGTGTAACCTCATCTCACAACACTATGGCTGCTAGATATGCACCTTTAAATCTTCAAGGTCCATTACATGACCTCCCCTTGAATTACGAACAACGTTTGATCCAGTTCGATGGCACTGGGCCTCTCACAACCCAACAACACGTAGACAAGCTTAATGATTTTATTGATTTAGAAGAGGTCGACCATGAGGATGTCAAATTGAGACTTTTGCACCAAGTCTGTCAAGAGAGGTGAAGAAATGGTTTAGATATTTACTTGCAGCAAGCATCACTACTTTCCATCAGTTTGAACAACAATTTCTTGCCAGGTGGGAGATGAAGAAAAATCCCCTACAAATATTCGTTGAATATGAAGGTCTAAAAAAAATCCAGGAGAGTCATTTCAAGAATTCACAGCAAGATTTAACAGAGTTTACAATTCAATTTCGGCTAAGATAAACCCCCCTGGATTAACCTTGTTGCATTATCCCGATGGTTTTGATGCCGAATTGGCTTATCAACTCCAAGAGAGAAATCCTACCACTTTGGAAGCAATGCAAAGTAATGTTATTGGAGTAGACACAAATTTGCTAGCTAAGAAAGCAAAAATGAAGATTGAGAGAAGGTTGGTATTCAAGGAAGAATCATCTTCCTCACCGGATGTGAAATTTGATGTGATGTTGAAAGCAATGGAGAATTTGGTTGATAAAATGTCTCATTCCAGGAGTGAAAATCAACCTCAAGTACGAAATCCAAATTTCAAGAAACCACAAGGCTCACAAAATCATCCAAAGGAACAAAAGGGGCCTGAAGATCAGCAAGTTGTTAGGCCTCCTTTTCCGAAGAGCTTTGTTGATGAAGATGTCACTGAGGAAGTAGACCAACAGATTGGATGTTTTGATGATAAAGAACACAAGTGTTTGCTACCAAGGAGAAGCATGATATTTTTGTCAGGTTCTCAGGAGAAAAAGATAACATTCACATTTGTGATTCATTTTTTTACCAATAGGGTTTTAAAAATGCAGTAGCAAATTTTCAAAGACGTTACAATCTCAGAGGCCGAACTATTCCTATTAAGACTCTACAACAAAAAACAAAGATAGAACAACAATCTGAGTTAAGGAAGGAGATACTAAAAAGACCAGAGGAGCCCAAAAAGGATAGTCCAAGAAAAGCAGAAGAAGCTAAGAAGGATGTCAAAGAAATGGAGAAAACAAAGCCAGCATTCAATCTAGAGAGTGAAATTGGTAAGCTGAAAATACCCATTCCTTTTGCTAAACTTTTAAAAATGAACAATACAGAAAGAAAAAAAATAAAAATAAATAAATAAAATAAAAAATAAAAATAAAATAAAATTCTGTTAAAATGGTTAAAAGTTCAGAGAATGATCAGGTTAATATCAATTCACAGGATTCCCTAAATTTAGATGATAATGCTCCTGAATTTGTTTTTGGTCCACACTTGACTAGTATAAATGATGATGTTCCCCCATTTTATGTCAGTCTGAACATACATGATATGGTCCTTCATAATGCTATGTTGGATTTCAGAGCTTCCCACAATCTAATTCCTAAGTCGGTCATGGACCATTTAGGACTTCAGATGACCAGGCCTTATAAGGACTTTTTCTCATTTGATTTGAGAAAAGTAAAATGTTTGGGACTGATAAAGGATCTAGTTGTAACCCTGGCACAAATTCCTGGTAAAAGTGTGATGATGGACATAGTGGTCGCAGATATTCCAGCTAGCATGCTATTATCTCAATCTTAGGCCGCAAGATTAGGAGGAACATTGCAGATGGACATGTCTCATGCATCAATCTCGTTGTTTGGTGAGTTAAAAAGGTTATATAGAGAAGCTCAAATAGCCTATATGGTAAGCAGTAGAACTCAACCAAATAATCATCCCATCTATGCAGTAGATACAGAGAATGGATCTCAGATTTTCTTTAATGATCTCTGTATTGGTGGGGAAGTATCAGAACAAGTCGAGGTTAGTGTTAAACAAGAGCAGGTTCAAACATTTTGAAATGAATTCTGGAATTTATATTTTGATGGTTCTACTTGTGAGAAGGGTTTTGGGGCAGGAATTTGGATTGTTCCACCAGATTGTACCAGTCAGCTACATTCATACAAATTGTATTTTGACTGTACAAACAATGTAGCGGAATATGAAGCTTTGATTATTGGGTTGAACTTGTTAAGAGAGCAGAAAGCGAAAAAAGTTCATGTTTTTGGAGATTCAGAGTTAATTGTGAAGCAGGTCAAAGGTATTTATCAAAACAGACACCCAAGGATGAGGGCTTATCGGAACAAGGTATGGGATATGTTTTCTAATTTCTTTTTTGGACGTGAAATCTCTCTTGTTCGTAGGGAAGAAAATGGAATTGCAGACACTTTGGCTACTACTGCTAGCGCATTAAGAATTCCTATTTACCCTAATGAAAAATATGAAATAAATGTAAGACATAGACCTTCCATCCCGGACAATACTAGACACTAGTAGGTTTTTGAAGACAATCAGCAAATCAGAAGATTTCTTGAAAGGACTGATGAGTTTCTTAGCACTCCAATTGATAAAGATGAGGATAAGGTTATGGAGGAAAATACTAAAACAAAAGTTTTCCTAACTATTGTTGTTGGACATGATATAATTCAGTTAAACAATAACATAATCCCTAGAGGTTTATTTCCTTTAGGGAGGTTGTTTGATTCAAATGATGTGGCTGTTAAGCCTAGAATTCTGCCAAGTGAAGGGGAGATGGAAGACTACAATTTGGGAACTGAAGAAAATCCAAAATTTGTCAAAGTTTTAAGCACTTTGAAGATGGAGTAGAAGTCGAAGTATGCAGAATTTTTGAAGGAATTTTCAAATATATTTGCCTGGAGGTATGAAGATTTATAAGTCTATGACAAGGTCGTCATCCAGCACACTATTCGACTCAAAGAAAATGAAAAGCCTTTCAAACAGAAGTTAAGAAGAATTAATCCAAAGCTGCTGCCGCTGATTGAAAAAGAGGTTAAGAGAATGTTAGCTGCAAATATCATCATCTCTCTAAGATTTTCAAATTGGATAGCTAACTTGGTACTAGAGAGGAAAAAGAGTGGGGAGATTCGACTATACATGGACTTCATAAATTTGAATAAAGTTTCATTTAAGGATAATTATCCTTTACCCAAGATGGACCACATTTTGCAGAAAGTGATTGGCTCAGAAAGGATTTCAATACCTGATGGGTTTTCCAGATACAACCAGATACTGGTTAATCCAAAAGATCGGGATAAGACTGCGTTCACCACACCATGGGGCACATTTATGTATTCGAAGATGCCTTTTAGGCTTATGAACGTCGGCGCTTCATTCCAGAGAGCGATGGATATAACTTTTGCTAATGAAAGAGATAAGATTGTTGTAATATACTTGGATGATATTACTATCTTTTCAAAATATGAATCTTCCCATTTAAAACATTTGAGGACAATCTTCACTAAGTGCAAAAAATTCGGAGTTTCCTTAAATCCAAAGAAATCTCATTTCACCGTGAAAGAAGGGAGGCTGTTAGGCCATATAGTATTGAAGGAGGCATTCAGATTGACCCTAGCCAAGTAACAGGTATACAAAGAATTGGACATCCAAGGAACAAGAAAGAAGTACAATCATTTCTAGGTAAAGTAAATTTTCTGCGCAGATTTATTCCTAATTTTGCATAAATTCTGAAGGTGATATCAAACATGCTAAAGAAAGGAAATGAGATTAAATGGACTAAACAAGCAAAAGAATCCTTTGATGACATTAAGAAAGCTTTAGATCAGGCTCCTTTACTCACTAGTCCTGATTTTTCTAAAGAATTTCTTATTTTTTCATTTGCTTCTGAGCACACCATCTCTGGTGTTTTACTTCAGAAGAATGTAGAAGGCCAGGAACAACCAATTTCCTTTTTCAGCAGGGTATTGAGAGATGCTAAACTAAAGTACAACATAATGGATAAACAGGAATATGCGTTGATAAAGTCACTCAAAGATTTGGGTCTTTATACTTCATTCTCACATAATTGCCTATGTACTAGATGCTGCGATAAAAAGAATTTTGATCCAGCCTGACAGTGATGGTAAAAGGGGTAAGTGGATTGCCAAAATGCCTGAGTTTGATTTAGAAATCAAGCCCACTAAACTGATCAAAGGACAAGGTCTAGCTAAATTGATGACTGAAACTAATCTTGAGATTTTTGGTGTCAATCTGATTATGGAGTTATCAGATTTGTCAGGGAATGAATCAATGGTAAGAGTAGATGACCGCTTCAGAGATTGTTCACAGTACATTGATATCATTTACATATTTCAAAATCTACAGGTGCCACCAGGCACGAATAAGACTTGAGCCAAGTTTTTTAGGCTTAAATCTGTTAAGTACTGTCTTCTAGATGGTTATTTATTCTGGAAAGATCCACAAGGCATTTTATTGAATTGTCTACTAGAATATGAAGCCAATAATATGATCAAATAATTCCACGAAGGAGCCTGTGGAGGTCATCATTACTAGAAAGTCACTGTTGCCAACATCTTGAGAGCAGGGTATTATTGGCCTACAGTTTTTTCTGATGTTCGAAAAGAAGTTGCAGCATGCCATAAATGTCAATTGTTTGAGGGAAAAGCTAAGTTGATGTCTTTACCCTTAAAACCTATTTCTGTAGAAGCACCATTTCAGCAATGGGGCCTTGACTTCATAGGTGAAATACGCCTGGCATCTTCAGCACAACACAAGTGGATCTTAACAGAGACGGACTACTTTACCAAATGGATTGAAGCTCTCCCAAGCAGGCAAGCTACTAATCTTGTTGTTATACATTTTTTAGAAAACATCCTTTCCAGATTTGGTAGTCCAAAAAGAATTATTACTAATAATGCTCAATGTTTTAAATCCAAAAGACTAATAAAATTATGTGATGAGTATCATATAAATCTTAGTCACTCCACAACCTATTACCCTCAAGGTAATGGACTGGTTGAGTCATCAAACAAAAGCCTTATCAGGATCATCAAAAATCTGTTAGAAGACAATAAGAAAGCTTGGCATACAAAGCTCAAGTTTTCTTTGTGGGCAGATAGGATTAGTACAAAGAGGTCAATAGGTACCACTCCTTTTCAGTTAGTATATGGTGTTGATGCAACATTCTTGGTTTCAATAGGGATACCAGTTATGAGGTACCTACAAGAACTAGGAGAGGAACCAAATCATCTGCAAAGGAGAATAAATCAGTTAATAGAGGTATAGGAGAATAGAGAAAGGGTGTATGAACAATCTCAAGATTTCTAGGATAAAGTCATGAAGGTATTTGATAAGCAGACTAAGGAAGATGATTTCAAATGCCTAGACTTGGTACTGAAATGGGATGCTCGCATTGAAGACAAAGGTAAGCACAAGAAGTTCAACAATATTTGGAAGGGTCCATATCAAATTGCAGCTTTTCATGGCAAGAATAGATTTATTCTAGAAGACTTGAAAGGAGAGTTACTGCCTGGTGGTCCAGTGAACAAGCGGTTTCTGAAACATTATATGTCTTGAAAAACAACAGTTAACTTTTTCATTATAAATATCCATGTTATTTGAAAAAACTTTGCAGGTGTGGATGAGCATTTTGAAGAGCTTGAAGCCCGATGAGAAGGCCTTAAGGTTCTAACAAACGTTTATCAGAGAATAAAATTGTTTTACATCAGTTGTATTATTTTTCAAAACCCAACAAAATATGTAAAAATAAAATGGTTTTAAAATATGATTTTCTTATTTAGAGTCAGTCAAAGTATTGCTTTAAGCAAGCTTATTGTAATAAATAGGCCTCTAGTTTGTGGAGTTCTTGTTGCCATCGATGATCGACAACATCCCCGTGGAGCCAGTTGTTATCACATTTGATTAAGTTTGAAATTTTTTAAATGCTAACAATTGCAGTATCAACTAAAAATTTGTAATAAAAGGGAACAACGCTAATAACGAGCCTATCAGCGCTAATGTGACTTGAAATTTAATTTTTTAAAATACACTAACAAAAGGAGTGTAAACGTTATCAGGTGTTTGAAACCGCAGAGAAATGAATTTTTGCGGGTAACCAAGGTATTAGCACCAAAATGATGAAATTCAAATCTATGTTTTGAATTGCACTGACATGTTCCACGTCAGAAAAAATATCATTATTGCTTGAACACGCTCCACTAGATTCGAAGGAGAAAGCACGTGTTGAAAGGATCATTTATGCCGCCGAATAGGTATGTGGGTTAGTTTTAATCATTGAAGGGTTAAATCTTTCATATCTGCTATCAATCAGTTATCATAGTACACAACAGGACACTATTTTTAATAATTTTCCCCATATAGAAAATTATTCGTTTTAGTTGTGATTATTATCATTTTCTATCACTAAAAACACTCATTCTGTTGAGTTACTTGCCGAAGATCAAGGATTGAAGCTCGATCCTCTATTTTGCGTGTTCAGTAGGCTGTTAAAGAGCAATGGGGTAAAGCAGAAAGTTAAACAGGAATGAGCCGAAAGGGCCTGATCTTCTTGAGATCTACCTAGAGATCCAACAATAATTTCGACAGGCAAGATGGGAAGAATTCTTTGAGCGATGCACTAGTTTTCATGATGAGGTGGCACGAGCATTTACCTAGGTTTTCGATGGAAAACGAGTAGAGCTTGGAGGAATTTCTTTCCAGGTGACAGAGGAATTAATCTCTGAGGTTACAGCTCTGCCCACAGATGGAGAGAAAGATTTTAGAAGCCACATCTTATCTGGAATTGATGTGCCTTTCCTTTTGAAGGACGAATTCAAAGAAAAGAACTGGGGAGCAGTGGTGCAGAGGGCGTGGTTGAAAGACGAATGGCATGTTTTACTACGTATTTTTCAATCATATTTCACCTGCGAGGGGCGCTACAGCCGTGTCAACCTCTACCATTTTCATTCTCTTGCTCATTTGGCAGGTCAGGTAAGAATCAATACCTCTTACTTTTTGTTAGAAATTTTGAAACATATGGTCACTCGGGTTTGAGCCAGGATAAACCCATCTTGACATTTCATTTATCATAAAGATTTGATATAATTATTAATTGAAAATCAGTGAAGGAAGGTCGAGAGAACATGGGGTCATTTTATATTCTAGGGAGGGTTTCAACCACAACTTGCTAAGTCGAAAGACAATAGAGAAAACCTCTCCTCATGTTCCTCAATTACCCAAAGTTTACACTAGAAGGAGTGATAGGCTCAGAAAGGTATAGCAAACCCCTCCTCCACCTACTGAAAACCTTCATACTGAAACTCCTCCTACTGAAAGCCTACCTACAGGAAGCTAGTTGCCAGAGAAAACCAAAGGAATGATGACAGAGCCCCAAGATAAAAGAGCTTCAGCTGAGAAAAAGCCTACCCTATATGAGATGCTTAAAGGGGGAAAAAACCTCACACTAGGCCGTGGAACAAGCTCAGATTGAATATCAAATTAAAACAGAACCCAAAGCTTGCTAAAGAATTCATATATGTGGGTGATATCTCGCTAAAGGACCTAATCATAAACAAGGAGAGAGCTACAGGTTCAAAAAGGTCAAAGAAAACAAAGGCCACAAAGAAGGGAATTCCCATGGAGACTAGAGAAAAAAAAGACGCAGGATGACTAATGTTGATGTTTTGTTGGAAGCAGCCAATACCCTTATTAGCTGAAATTGTTTTTGGTCTTTTGAGTTTTTTGACCCCATGTTGTCTAAAGGGAATTTTGGTCTTCAGTCGACAAAGTGCTTGTGAGTGTTTTAGCACAAGAAAGCACAGAGGAGCGCTGACAGTTTCATTGTCAACACATTTTGGCAGATAGTTAGGAGGAAAACGCTAACAATCGGCCCATCAACATAGTCATTAGTTTTCGACAACTAAAGGATGATAGCAAGATTATCAGTGAATTGCAGGAAAGGTACCTAAGGAAGCAGAAACTACACAACAAAAGTCCTTTTTTGAAGGAATGACAAGGCATGATTCCCAGCAAGGGAGGCATAACAAAGATACACTTTTCAATCCCCGTTTTTAGCACGATTCACAGCAAGTCATTTTTTATTGGAAACATATATGTTTCGAAGATATTTTACATGCATGTACTTAAAAGATATACACTGCTATTTTTAGATTACTGTAATTAAGGATAAGATAGAAACCTGTTTTATCTATTGTACTCTCTATATAAACAATTTCTAAAGAAGGAAAAAGGGTTGGAACTTTTGAAAGATAGCCTTTTTTATGTACTGTGTGATCAAATTATAATAAAGCAGTCTATGTGAGTAGTTTTGCAAAAATTCCTGTGTCATAATTCCCTGTCTGTCTCTTGGTTTAATATTTTCTTCAATATCTGAATGCTAAGTGGTTTGAAATTGGAATTCATATTGTTGTGCTCCATTTTCTTTATGTTTCAGATATTTAAATACTTGTTTTTCACATATATATCACACTGATTTCCTTCACTATCCTCCAACTTTCCTAAAAATTGTCAAAGGAATTGTTACTATCTCGCTTTTGTGATGTTTGCTCACTGAACCTGTGATTATATAAAGCTGATTGGGTCAGACTCCATGCCCAATGGTGAAATTTTCCTACAGTCCAACCAACCTCAGTTTTTCTTAAATAAATTTGGCCATAGGACTTATTGCAAACCTTCTACCACTGTGACCTTGGGTAGTTGAGTTTAGGGAGAGATCCCTCTCCAGGTTGAAGGGTCAGCTTTCAACCTCAAAGCGGTTTGAGGTTACCTTAGAGTTTTTCCCGCAGCCAAGGTTTTCTCTAAGTGATAACAAACCCCATGCTTTAATAAGTAATTTTCTTTAATAACAAAATTTCTTTTGACAAGTACAATTATGAAGACCGACACCAGTTACATTTTTCAACACTCCCTCTTAACTAAGAAGGTATTCATAATTACATACATATAAAGGTACATTGAAGATCTCAAAATGATATGAACTACGAAGAGTTCTAGCACACACAGTGCTATAGATAAGATACTTGACTAGGGTACTCTAATCGGGTGGGACTGAGGTGAACTCAAGCTTTACCTCTCTAGGTACCATCAGGGTTTTAAGCTCTATCACTAACCCAGGGATCTAGATGCATATCCAAGGTCAAAGCTCCATGAGCAATGCCACCCTCCCTACTTCGAGAGCTAGACATCAACACATAGGCTGGCCAGATGTCCTCCCAAGCATCATGCACTCAGCCTTAGATACTTACATCTCTCCTTATAAACTAAATAATATATATATATATATATATATATATATATATATATATATGTATGTATATATATATCTGCCACTACAAGCATGCTTCAAACATTCAACCTTTTTATGGACAAATCCTACACAATCACAACCCCAACCAATAATAAACCTTCAAGTATATATACAAGTAACACAAACCTTCGGGGTCCTCAATCATTTTGATGCTACTTATGTCAACTTATCCAAATACAACTTGTCGAAAGCTTTCTTCTTTTATTTCTTCAGTAGCAACAAATAAAACCTCAGTACTTCTTAAATCTTTTGTTCGCAAATCCATCTGTATTACTTTCATTCATTCTCCAATTTCATTCTTTCTTTAAGGTATTCATTATGACTGTCATAATATGCCCTCCCTCTCAACTAGGGAGATGTACCCTTTCTTCTAACCATGCTCCCTCTCAACTTAGGGAGAACAACAACAACGAATATACTTCATTCTCTCTCATGCCATCAAGGTCATCTTGATCATCATCATTCTTATAGCTTCTTTCATCATGCTCATCATTATTATCATGTTACGAACATCTTCGACATCTTGAAGATTATGTACCTACAAAAAATTAATAGAAAGTACAAAAAAATTTATAGAAGCATGAATTCAACCATATCAAAATCATGTTATTATAATCAAAACATCAAATACCTAAACCTAGTTAGGTTAACAATGGTCACATCTTTTATATTCTAGACTTCAACAACTTGCTTGGGTTTTGTCATAAACCCTAGACTCCATCTTTTGAGACACGGGGCCTTAGATATCAGAAAATTAAATAACAATCCAATCATAGTACTATACATCTAAGGTTTCAATAATATGCTTTTCAGAATTTACATGTCAAACTCTACTAGGGTTTGTTGCAAACCCTAGATTTTATCATCAAAGCCAAACAATATTATCATGTCCTAGAATATCAATCTCTACTAGGGTTTTGTTACAAACCCTCGATTTCACAAACTAAAACATGAGTATCATACAAGCATATACATATTTAGGACGCATTTCACATCAATATCTACTAAGTAAACCCAAGACACAAACATCAATACATCAAAGTTAGATATACAAGAATTTTTTACTAGGCTAGGGTTTCAATCATATAGGCGAATATACACTTAGGGTTTCATTCCTACAATCTTACTTTAGTTATTACAAGGGTTTTGTTCATAAACCCTAATTTGCCAAACCCTAAAAATCTAGGGCGTTATATAACCTAGACAGTAACAGTAAACCTGTAATGTTCCTAAATAGGAATACTAGTGATATAAAGCAAATAATTTGTTCAGCAAACTATAAAAACGAAATATGTATTAAGCACCATAAAAGTGTTGGAAATAGTGAACTGTTGAGCCATTTTATTACTTCTTTGATGGCAAAATACAATAGATAATAGAATGGTGCACCTGGGCTTGTCTCAATGGAAAAGCATGACCAAACCCATGTGAGAAATGGCTGAACCAATGACTGTTGCAACTGTTGCACCGATCTGCACTACAATGCCCAGAAAACTGCCTTTTCTACTAAGTTCGAATGACTAGAAACACCACTTCCTGTGCTCAGAAAATTATAAGATTTGAGCATCGAACTCCTTGGCCTAAACCCAAAAAAACCCACGAAGGAATTTGGTTGGTTTAGACTTCTGAAATTCAACCCCCAAGGAGCCCAACTTCAACTTCAACTACAAAACTCGGCCTGCTGGATTCTGCCTATAAATCCTCCTAGAAAATGTCCCAAAGTGTTGGGCTGACCCCTACTACAAATCCCTTGACTTCCCGGATGAGCTTCCGGCCTGTAGCACCTGCTCCTAAGCCCCACAAAAATGTTGGACTGGCCCTCTACGCTGTCCCCAAGCCCAGTAATTCGAACTGCTGGGATGCTGGCTTTGTTGGCTCCAAAACTCTCAAGAAATGTTGGCCTACTGCTGCTCTCCCAATCCTCTGACTCTCCCGACAAATGACTGATCAATGGTGGCTCCAACTCCTCCTGCATATTCTCCAGATAGCCCAGAAATACGCACTCCCTGTATGTGGTTGAATGGTAGTGTTGTGACACACTCCCGGATCTCCTGAAATGCTTATGGAACTGCCTCCCTAGGGCAGGAACGGCAGGTCCCTCGAAGGAAAGGTTGAATCTCCCGCTTGAGATATTCGTGACTAAATAGCCAGTTGACTTAGCTAAACAGCAAAGCGAACAGTCAAGTAATTTTGATTTGCAAGGTGTAAGAATGAATCCAAATGAGAGCTTCCTCCTCCTTTTATCACCTTGGGCCTTCCTTGCCTCATGTGGGCCTCTCCATTCAGAGATTTGAATTCCCTCCAAGCCTTTCGAATCGCCTAGTTCAAATTCAAATGTGGGTGGCCCCCACATTCCACTAGCAGCCAAATAAAGTCGAATTTCCTCCTAATTCCCTTAGTCGAAAATGTTGGGTTCTTTCCCTTAGCCAAAATTGTGCAAAATTGTGTAGCAACACCCTGTTACAAATCTATTTGAGAAGGGACATGGCAGCCCTTCCCTCCCAAATGTTGCTTGCCCTCAAGCAACCTCAGAGCTGGGTGCTCCAAAATATGCTCACCCTCCTAGGTGGCATCCTCATCCCACAAGTTCTTCCAACGCACCAAGAATTCCCTGATGGTGTTTCTCCTCAGTTTCCTTTCCCTCTTCTCCAAGATGGCCTTAGGTTCCAAAACTAAGTGGCCCTCATCATCCAGTGGGGGTAACTCTACTGTTGTTGTCACCTGCTGCCCAAGCACCTTTTTAAGGCATGAGACATGAAATACGCTGTGGATCCTGCTCCCCGGAGGCAGATCCAGCTTATAGGCCATCTCCCCAACTCGTGTGATCACTCGGTATGGCCTATAGAAGCGGGGTTGTAGCTTTTCGGCCCCCTTTTACTTCAACATGGGCTGCTTGTAAGGCTGTAGTCGAAGGTACACCAAGTCCCCCTCCTCGAAATGCCTCTCTGTCCTATGCCGGTCTGTGTACACCTTCTGTTGGTTTTGGGTTGTCACCAAGTTATCCTTGAGAGCCTTGAGGATGTCTTGGCTCTCTTGGATCTAATATTTGGCCTTTGGGGCCTGGCTGTCTCCAAAAACAACATCAGCAAAAGATAATGCATCATATCCATATAAAGCATGGAAAGGAGTCATACCAATGAACATGTGGTGTGTGGTGTTGTAGCAGTACTAGCCCAGATGCAACCATCGGATCCAAGCCCTCGACTGACCTGTCACATAGTTCCATAAGTACCCCTCCATCCACTGATTAACCTTCTCATTCTGGCCATCTGTTTGCGGGTGGTAGCTGGTGCTAGGAGTGAGGTCGGTCCCGACCAATCTGAAAAGTTCCTACCAAAAACCTCCCATGAACCTGCTATCCCTATCACTCACGATGTTCTTTGGGAGCCCGTGCAACTAGAAGATCTCGCGAAAGAATAATTTTGCAACCTGTGCAGCTATGTATCTGGTGGGGATTGCGAAAAAGTGGGCATATTTGGTCAACCTGTCGACCACTACATAAATGCAGTCCTTCCCCTGCACTGTGGGGAGCCCTGTGATGAAATCCATAGATATACTTTCCCATTTCCCCTCGGAGATGGGAAGCGACTGTAGCAATCCTGCAGGGTGAATTAACTCCCCCTTGTTCCGCTAACATGCCTCACACTCCTTTACGTGCTTCAACATGTCCCGAAGATCTCCCGAAAGAATAATTTTGCAACCTATGCAACTGTGTAGCTGGTGGGGATTGCGAAAAAGTGGGCATATTTGGTCAAATTGTTGACCACTACATAAATGCAGTCCTTCCCCTGCACTATGGGGAGCCCTGTGATGAAATCCATAGATATACTTTCCCATTTCCCCTCGAGGATGGGAAGCGACTGTAGCAATCCTGCAGGGTGAATCAACTCCCCCTTGTTCCGCTGACATGCCTCACACTCCTGTACGTGCTTCAACATGTCCCCCTTGAGGCCCTTCCATGTGAATCTCTCCCTGACTACCATATATGTCTTCCGGAACCCCTGGTGCCCGGATAATGGCGAGTCATGTGCTGCCTGGAGCACTCTCTCTCTCAACTGCGAGTTGGGTACCAGGAAAATGCGCCCCTTGTAATAGATGACCTCATCCATCACTCGGTAACGCTCATCTGCATGGGTACCCTCCAAGACCTCGCATGCCCTCCTGTCCTTGGAGTACTCCACCAATAGCTGGGCCTTCTAATCATGGCAGATGCTCATGAGTGATAGACCAGCTAGTCTCCGAGATAAAGCATCGGCCACCACATTGTGCTTTCCCCGCACATACTCTATATCGAAGTCATAGGCTTGCACCTTGTTGACCCATCTTTGTTGCCTGTCATTGAGGCCCTGCTGCCCCATGAAGTGACAAAGACTGTTGTGATCAGTCTTCACCCGAAACCTGTTTCCCACCAAGTGGTGTCGAAATTTGGCCAATGCATGAATGATGGCCATCATCTCTTTGTCATATATGGAATATGAAAGCTCATGTGGTAGGAGCTTCCAACTCTCGAAAGCAATGGGCCCATCCTGTGACAAAAGCACTCCAACTGCCACCCAGGATGCATCGCACTCCACGGTGAAAGGTTGAGAAAAATCTGGAAGTGCAGAGACCAGGAAACTGCTCATCACCTCGTTGAGGCGATCAAAGGCAACCTGTGCTCTATCAGTCCATGCAAAAGACCCTCTCTTGGTCAAATCGGTCAAGGGTGTTGCCAGCTGTGAAAACCCCTTGACAAACTTCCTATAGTAGGTGCAAATGCCTAAGAAACCCCTCAGCACAATCACATCTCGTGGTACCGACCAGTCCCGGACGGCTCGTATCTTCTCCTCATGGACATTCTCCCCATCAACACCGATGATATGCCCTAGGTAGAGCATCTTTGTCAAGCCAAACATGCACTTGGATAATTTGGCATAAAACTGTTGCTCCTCCAGGATGTGTAGTACCTCCTCCAAGTGCTGGAGATGCCCCTCCCATGTCCGGCTGTAAATAAGAATGTCATCAAAGAAAACTAGCACAAACCTCCTCAACTGTCCCCTGAACACATGGTTCATTCATGACTGGAAAGTGGCTGGAGCGTTGGTCAGCCCAAATGGCAAGACCAAGAACTCAAAGTGCCCATAGTGGCACCAGAAAGTTGTCTTAGGGATATCCTGATCCCTCACCCTGATCTGGTGGTACCCCGAACGCAGATCGATCTTAGAGAAGTACTTGGCTCCTCTAAGCTCATCCATCAGCTCATCTATGCAAGGAATGGGGTACCGGTTCTTCAATGTCTTCCGGTTGAGGGCCTGGTAGTCAATGCACATGCGAAGGGTTCCATCCTTCTTCTTCACTAGTACTACTAAAGAAGCAAAGGGACTGGAACTTCACCTAATATGGCCCAATGCTAACAGCTCCTGAATGGCCTTCTCTATCTCATCCTTATAAGCCTTGGGATGCCTATAAAGGGTGGTGATCACCACCTGCACACCCGGCTCCAACTCAATAGTGTGCTCGAATCCCCTGTTTGGTGGCTGCCCTAGTGGGATGTCCCCAAACACAACTGTGTATTTGTCCAGCAAAGCCTATATATCTGGTGGTGGTGGGTGGGTCTGTCCCCCAACCTCCGAAATCCTCAGCTCTACTGCCCATGCAATGTCCCCATGTCACAAATCTGATTCCATCCTGTGGGCTGAGACTGTCTGAGGTGGATAGGACTACATGCCTCTTAGAACTACCAGTTTGCCATCCAGCCCAATGAACTCCATCTTTGGCTTCCTCCAATCAGTAGTGACTTGCCCAAGGGAGTACAACCATCGGACACCCATCACCACATTGGTGTCTGGCACATCAACCACAAAGAAATGGTCTGTCATCGAATAGTTCCCCATAACTACTATCAAGGGAGGCACATACCGAGTGCACTGTATGGTGCGGTCACCTGGTACTAGGACTGAAAAGCCCTCAAATTAAGTCGTGGTGAGGCCCCTCCTCTGAACCAACTGGGCATCTATGAAGTTGTCGGTAGCCCCAATGTCAACTAGGACTGACACCCATTGTCCCTGTACGGTGCCTCTGATCCTCAATGTCAAAAATTTGGGAACCCTGCATAACGAAGCAAGGACTCCCCTAGATGGGGCAAGGGATGCCCCTCCCTGTGGAGGTGGTGGTGGTGGCGCTCTATATGTCAGACTCTCACCATCTCCCACACCACACTCCTGCTCCACCTCGTCCTCCTGGGCACTATCTGAAAAAACTTCAATATAGTGTGCTCTACCAGTAGTGCACCGATGGCCTAGTGCCCAGGGCTCCCTGCATGTGAAGCACAACTTCCTCCTCTTGAGGTCCTTTTGTGTCTCATCATCTAGCTGCCCCCGCCCCTAGGTGGTCCTCTGAGGTGGAGGTCTAGTCTCATGTCCCTTTTGTGGAAAAGGGGTCCATGCATGGAAAGCTGCTCTAGTCTTGGGGATGGCCCCCTGTAGATCTCTAGAGCACAAAATTGCCTCCTGCAGCGTGGAGGGTCTGCGTGACTTCACCAATTCACGCAGGGGCTCAAGTAAGCGCTCAATGAAGGTGTATACCCTCCTAGGCTCTGATAGATATGGAACCATCATTGATACTCACAGAAACTCTGAGATGTACTGCTTCGGGTTGCCTGTTTGGCACAGTTGGGTCAACTCTTTGAAATGGGCCTCTGGATCTGTCGGGTCAAAACGCTCCACCACCCTCCTGGTGAAATCCTCATAAGAAGCCACATTGAAATGCCCTGGGGTGGCCAAGCCATGAAACCACCAGTCATGGGTTTCCCCCTCCATGTGCAACGTGGCCATCTTGACGACTTCATGTTCTGTCATCCAGTTGAGATGGAAGTAGGTGTCCATCTTCTCAACCCAAGCCCTAGTCGTGCACTTGGCAGTGCCATCGAAAGTAGGGAAGTACATCCTCCCTATGGTCCTTTGCAGCTCATAGTTCTGGGTTCCCTGTCCTCCATAACCCTTGTTCTTCTCACTCTGCTTGAGCTTGCAAAAATATCTGAAAGAGAGTGCTTCCCTGAAGTCTGCATCCATAGATTGCCACTTTGAAATAATATCCCATTTGAATGGGATCTTCACCCCTTGTTGGTTCGATTTGTGCCACAAGTAAAAAAGAGGGCAGTGTGGCACGAGTTGGCCCACCAGTTGATCGGTGTTGCGCTACTAGTGAGGGGTGATCGAATGGCTAAGAGGCTCTAGAAGGTTCCTCAAATAAAAACCCTCTAAGAGTGGTCCTCTCTCTGTTATGCAACTTTATCTCTTCCAAGATATCTTTTTGGCCCTTGGCTAAGTCATTCAGGGCTCTCAGGAGGTTGTCGAAAGCCATCTCTTCCCTGCTCTTGGGTTCCACCATGTCCTCCTCTTCTACCACTGCTTTCCTTTGTCCTCCATGTCTGGAGTAATCTCTAGCACTCTTTCTCTGCTCCGGTACCTTTGCCTTCGATATGTGATGTTTTGTTGGTCCCCTTCTCTCATAGGAGAAAATACCCACAGCTGAGCCAAGAACTAGGCTCTGATACCACTATAATCTTCCTAAATAGGAATACTAGTGATATAAAGCAAATAATCTGTTCAGCGAAATATAAAAACGAAATATGTTTTAAGCACAATAAAAATATTAGAAATAGTGAATTGCTGAGCCATTTTATTACTTCTTTGAGGGCAAAATACAATAGATAATAGAATGGTGCACCTGGGCTTGTCTCAATGGACAAGCATGACCAAACCCAGGTGAGAAATGGCTGAACCAATGACTGCTCCAACTGCTACACCAATCTGCATTGTGCTGCCCAGAAAACTGTCTTTTCTGCTAAGTTCGAATGGTTGGAAACACCACTTCTTGTGCTCAGAAAATTATAATATTTGAGCCTCGAACTCCTTGGCCTAAACCCAGAAAAACCCATGAAGGAATTTAGCTGGTTTAGACTTCTGAAATTCGACCCCCAAGGAGCCCAACTTCAGCTGCAACTGCAAAACTCGGCCTGCTGGATTCTGCCTGTAAATCCTCCTGGAAAATGTCCCAAAGTGTTGGGCTGACCCCTACTACAAATCCCCTGACTTCCCGGATGAGCTTCTGGCATGTAGAACCTTCTCCTAAGCCCCACGAAAATACCGAACTGGCCCTCTCCGCTGTTCCCAAGACCAGTTATTCGAACTACTGGGATGCTGCCTTTGCTGGCTCCAAAAGTTAAAACTCTCAAGAAATGTTGGCCTACTGCTACTCTCCTAATCCTCTGACTCTCCCAACAAATGACTAATCAATGGTGGCTCCAACTCCTCCTGCGTATTCTCCAGATAGCTCGAAATACGCACTCCATGTATGTGGATGAATGGTAGTGTTGTGAAACACTCCCGGATCTCCTGAAATGCTTATGGAATTGCCTCCCTAGGGCAGGCACGGAAGATCCCCCGAAGGAAAGGTTGAATCTCCTGCTTGAGAGATTCGTGGCTAAACAGTCGATTGACTCGACTAAACAGCAGAGTGAATAGTCAAGAAATTTCGATTTGCAAGGTGTAAAAATGAATCCAAATGAGAGCTTCCTCCTCCTTTTATCTCCTTGGGCCTTCCTTGCCTCATGTGGGCCCCTCCATCCAACGATTCGAATTCCCTCCAAGCCATTTGAATGGCCTAGTTCGAATTCACATGTGGGTGGCCCCCACATTCCACTAGCAGCCAAATAAAGTCGAATTTCCTCCTAAGTCCCTAAGTCAAAAATGTTGGGTTCTTTTCCTTAGCCAAAATTGTGCAAAATTGTGTAGCAACACCCTGTTACAAATGTATTTGAGAATGGACATGACAAAACCCTAAAGGAATAGGTTTTTTACCATAACATTATCAAAACCCTAAACTTCAAAAGAATAGGATTTCATTATATGTTCTAGACTTTATCAACAAACCCTAAGAAGACTAGGGTTTCAGTATTAGCATTGACATACCCTTACCAACAAGAGGCTAAGGTTTTACAGTGAACCCTAAAGGTTAGGGTTTCATCAAAAATAAACAAATGACCAGAGATAGTGTAACAAGGGTAGATTCAATCTAATGATTAATCACCCTAACAAGAATCTCTTTGATTCAAAACCCTAGACATACAAAGTAGTGTAAAGAAAATTTCAAAAGAAGAATGATAATACCTTTTGTATGAAGAGGACCTTATAATAAAACATGTAATTTGAGACATACCTTGAGTTGTTCTTTAACAAACCTTGTAGGACTTCAGTTCTTGAAGGGCTTCCTTTGCAATAGGGCTTTTTTCATGATTCAAGTCTTTTCTTTGAAATCTCCTCCATAACCTTTGTGCATTCTTCAAGCTTTCTTAACCAAAGAAAATATTTGGGAAAGTTTATTTGTATACAATACAAGCAAATCTCAATATGAGGAGGAGACCAAACATAAAAGAGGAAACAGGGAACAAAATACTTACCTTTTGGTAAAATGGTAGAGGCTTCCTCTTAATCTAGCCCTTATGCATTCTTCAGTGGTTCTATTCTTCCTTTTTGCAACTCCATTATGCTCTGGGTTGTAGGGAACAATGAGCTCCCTCTTAATACCTACTTCTTTATAATATATAATCAGCTCTTTTGAAGTGTATTCCCCTCCATTGTCGGATCCCAGAGTCTTTATCTTTATTTCGGTTAAGGTCTCAACTTTGGATCTAAATTCCTTGAACCTTTCAAATACTTCGTCATTTGTCTTGAGAAGATAGAGCCATGTCTTTCTAGAGTGATCATCAATGACGGTCACATAGAAAAGATGGACTCCAAGAGATTTATTAGACATTAGCCCATATGCATCGAAATGAATGAGGTCTAATATCTCCTTAGACCTTGTATCGCTGCTTCTAAACGATTTCCTAGTATTCTTTACCAAAGCACATCCCTTGCATACTCCTCCATGATCTTCCTTGATGTTTGGGATGCCTTTTACCATTTGACTAAGAGAGGGTATTATCTTGTAATGAATATGCCCATATCTTCTATGCCATAGTTCAATAGGGTTGATCTCCCTGTGAACTAGGGCTTGAGGAGATGGTGTGATAACTCTATATTGTCTTCCTCACGAACTCCAATAACCTTTGTTTTCTCAATACTTGAATCCTTTCCCCAAACCAAAACTTTTCCATCTACAAAAGAAACCCTATCTCCTTTATTTTCTAAACAAGAAACGGAAAGTAAATTCTTTTTCAAACCTAGGACATAAAGGATGTTGTTGAGGCGTAGCTTTGCTCCACTTTGCAGCTTCAAATATGTAAATCCAAGGCCCTTGACTGCATAGTTGTTGTTTCCTAGCTCCACTACATGTGATAATGGTTCCCTTCATAGAGTGTGAAGTTGTCTACTTTCTCCCGTCATATGTCTTGAGTCTCCACTATCAATGATCCATGCATTGTCATCATCAAGAGTACCTGAAAGTGCAGCCAAGAGTCCCCCACTCTTGATTCTCCTATATAGATTGTAGACGATCCTTCAAATCTAGCTTGCTACAATTTTCATGATATTGAGACCCATCTTCAAATAACTTGCCATAGAGGGAGTAACCTTTTCTTCCAAGATTGCTTTTCCCTTCTTCAAATGATAGCCAACAAAGTGATCTTCAACCTTCTTCCACCTTAGCTCTGATACCATGTTGAGAAATCAATGCTTATAGGAATTAGGGTTTGATTCCTCTTTCTTGATAATTACTTGTGAATTATGTTGACTTCTTTTACTTCTTTATTAGTTTATCTTTCATCAAGCAATTACCAAATTATATGTATATGAAGACCACAAGAACAAGAGACACAAGATGTAGGCACTCAATCAGGGAAAACCCCTTCAAGGGGAAAACCCAGTCCAACTCTTCCACTAGTAGATTCAAATCAAGATGAGACAATCCAAGACCCTTTAGACCTAGACAAAGACCTCCTCCAATCACCAAGTCAGCCCTTCCTTCCAATAGATGATCCCTGTCAAAGTCTCCAAGTGATAGCTTCCCAGTAGCAACTACAATCCAGAATTTCAGCCCCTAACAACAGATTTTCAGCCCCTAGCTACAAAATTTCAGACCTGTAGTAGATTCAGAATTTCGACCCCAGCAACTGCCCAAAAACTTCACATGTGTGAGAGATAGATAGCCCAAGAACTCATTTTTAGGTCTTCCCAACTTTTTTTCTTCTCCAGCTACTTCGCTCTCTTTTTTTGCTTCTCTTCCTTGTAGATTGAACTTGTTGAGTAAGTGTAACAAATAGGCCGAGCTGCCTCTCTATATATTCTTTTTACATGATACAAAAGCCCAAGAAGAGTCTAATAAAAATGACAGTGACTCTGTTGACTCAAGACAAAACCTAGAAGCCTTCAATGGAGGTTTTTACCTAGAAAACTTGACCCAAGCATGAATCCCATGCTTTAATAAGTCATTTTCTTTAATAATAAAATTTCTTTTGATAAGTACAATTATGAAGACTGATACTAGTTAAATTCTTCAACAAGAGCATCTCATCTATTGAGGAGTTCTTTGATGGCTTTCTTAAATATTTTCTAGTATGCCCTGCATTAAATATTCAAGAGGAATCCTTCATTGAGCATATTCATGACCCTGGGAATCTAGATGGTGAACAGGAAGGAGGGTCCTCCCTGGGTCCACATGAAAAAAACAAGGATGAAGATAATCTTGAGAGCACGTGTGATGGGGGGGTGAGTCTGTAGAAAGTGAAGATGAGGTTAGCCCTACCTTTTCCGAGAATACTATTTTTAATTATCCACTCTTTGAAGACCTTGGAGAAGGTGATTCCATAACTCCTTCAAGCATTAATATCAATGGCTACTTACATATTGAAGAACAAAAATGGGAGGTTCATAAGAATCGTTTTAACAAGGACCCTATCTATGACACCGATGACGATGATATCAATAGGACCTTTGCCATTCCTCATAATCTTGGGCTTGTAGTCGAGTCTCATGTGGACCCTTTCCTCAACACTTCTTACACTATCTCTAATAATGAGGAATCATCCATCTCTCCTAAGTGTGATCATCGTGGGCGCCCTGCTTATCGTATCTCTCCATGTCATCCATTTCTCTTTCCTTCTAATCATGACCCTATGGTGGCCATGAAGCATGACATAAATGATAAGGACCATGATGGAGAAGATATGCATGAGGTTGCCATCCATCAAAATTTTATGAGCTTGATTTTTGACATCTCTATCTTTTGGTTAGAAGAAAGGGTATCGTGGAGTAGATTGCATTCCTTTGTTCCCTCTTCTCTCGTGAAGCTCCATGTGTGGGCATTCTATTTTCCCACCTCGCGCCCTATGACCCTCCATATGATTGTTCCTATCCTTCCTCTTGGATTTGTTGCATAAGTAATCATTGGGAAAAATGTTTTTGTATTGATTTGGTGATGTCCTAATTGCATTGGATCTATGATTACACTTAGTACTTGTATGATGTAATATGCATGTTAGAGTAGGATGCACTACATACTAATTTTTTGCATTAGAAAACACATCATGTGATATTATCATGATAAATTAGCTACATTTAGATTAGAATTGCTCAGTATAAATTTTATTTCTTGTTGATTTTATGGCCTAATGTTAAGCATGGGTGATCATAAGACACCACAAAAACATGTTGCCTTGTGTGCTTGGTCTTTGAGATGTGCAAGTGACAAGTATACAGTCCCAAGAGATTGCTAGTGTTCTCATGACCTCTCCGTTCGAGTACATTCATGCACTCTTTTGAGATATCATGTCCCAGTTGGAACCAGATGTTACCCACCACCCGTGGGCTAAGTCACCTGACACGGGGATTCGGGACACGTAGGGTTCGAGATTTGTGGTGTCGAATTCGGACACGCTGACCCCCCGGAACAGGACACGTTAGGACACGTTATATATTATTTTATTAAAATATATATATATATATATTTAAAATATATATATATATATATATTTATATATATATATATATTAAAAATTAGATATTATCATATTTCTTACACAAATTTTAATTAATGATACAAATTTATTGATTTCAAACATAGATCTTCATCTATAGCTATTAGCATGCATAGTACATACAAAATTCAAATAAATGTCAGTGGTACTGGTCACATAAATGATAAATCTATTAAAAATTTAAATCATGATTCGTAATTCATAACTGAAAGACAACTTACAACTACAAGATAGTAAGATAAACACACTGACAACTGTAGTTTTCTCATTAAGTCATCAAATCAAAATGTGTTACATAGGTAGGGTTGGCCTCACACATCTCATTGCTACGTTTCCATTAAAATTTAAAAATAATCTGAAGAGTGAAGACTGAAGGGTTAATAAATCCTCTATGTTGCATTTAAAGTTTCAACTTTCAAGCCAACTTTCAACATGACCTTGATAGAAGAGATATCCATGGTCATTGGTGGGTATCCTTGTAAGTTGTAATATGAATACATCACTGCCAACTGGAGGGTTGGATTTCAGATTTATCATTTAAGTCATCCTCTAGTGAACTGTGAAACTGAAATAGCTTCCAGTTCCACGGTTTCTCCAACCTTCAACAGTGAACAGTGAACACTAATTTGAAAGTCTAGTACCAATAAACATAAATTTATGCTTTAAAAATTAAATCAAACAGCCAAGCAAGCTCCATCTCCTAAGAGTCCAACTAATGAAGTTCAACCAACTCCATGTAATCTTGTCAATGGAAGGATGGACATTGGATAGACATCTGTCATCTATGAAACTCTGAATAAACTACGTTCTTCCTTGAGATGAAATTCCAAAGATGAAGTTCAATGAAGGACCAAGGTAGAAGAATAATACGTTGAGAAAAGCAAGGCCACATAAAGAGGTTTATTAGTTTATGTAAATATTCAAAAAAAGAGGGGGTATATTTTCAAGATAGAGATGAATGTAACTGCAAAACATTATTATTCAGGACCCCTCGTATTACTACGCACGTCAATAATCATTTCATCAAACAGTTTATAAACACACTGCTGTAGGTGCTCTTCTTGTATTTATTTCAATGTATTACACACAGTACCACAAGAATGAAGCGTGTTTGTCACTGACTCACTCCGTTTTATGACTCCGTTTTATGAGTTACCTGTCAGTCCGTTTTATGACACTGTTCTGCTACATATACAATATTCACATGCTATTGCTAACTTAGGGTGAGAATATATGAGAAACGGATATATTATTAAGTTATTAACACATAAAATAGGCACAGCCGCACACATTATGAACTCCCAACATGTATAATACTGATACATAAGTTACGGCGTCCGTTTCAGATGTAATAGAAAGGGACATCCTTGCTGTAGCAGTGTAGCGTAATAGGTAGGTTACGTAGGTAAACAGTGAACAATACCAACTTACCTGGTGGACTGTGGACAATGCAACGGTGGTCTGAGAGTCTGCTCCTTGCTGCTACAGCACAATCGCTTGCCAATCACTTGCAAAATGAAACTATCAAGCAGCAAACACGCCCTTTTAACCCGCGTTGGGCGCTTAGCGAGTCCTGGAAACAGGACTCGTTTTTCAAAATCGTGACACGCTCAGCCAAATTGTGACACGTGCCAGGACACGACGTGTCATAAAGGGACACGACGTGTCATAAAAATTGGACACGAATCCGTACCGAATCGTGTCGGATTCGCTGGATTCGCGATTCGAGGGGCCTTTAGGGCGAATCCGGTGATCTAGCCCATGGGTAGTATCCATAGGGGAAAATTTTACTCCTAGATGGTCCTCACTCGGCAATCAACAACCCCTTGCAGCCACCAAATAGCTCGATGTGCCACTACCTCCGCCACTTAAGCTAGCTGTATGCTCCCTCGCCCATCTATCATGATCGTATGTTTGAAGGTGGGCCTTCCAACCCCAAAGGTATGGATTTTCATTATGTAGTTGGGTATTTGTGTTTACTTATCATGGACACTTTAGGGCATGGAGTAGTGGTGTGATTCGACAGATAGAATGGGCTCGATTTGTACTCTTGTCTCCTTTGTCCAACTTGGTGGTTAAACTTGTATCCTAGTCCCATGGATTCTCCTTTATTCGCCACTAGCTTTAGGAATTGCACTACATGGGAAACCTTGATTTTGTTTACGTGGTCCTGTTTCCTGACACCACATATGTAGTGTTCCTAACTTAAACAAACAGTGATATATAAAGCAAAAACAATTCTCAACACAGAAAATTTTAACAAATAGTACATGCTCATAAAAACTCCAGAAGTAGAACCAACTGAGCCATTTTATTAATCAATGGAGCAAGTACAATAGTATGGATGAATGCACCTAGGCTTGCCTCAATGGCAAGCGTGACAGAATCCAGGTGATGAGACAATGATATCAAGTACTGGAAAATGTCTGCTCCTCTAATGCTCTGCGCTGCCTAGAAAACTACACTGTTAGCTAGAAAGGAACTGCAAGAAACTCCACTTCTGCTACTCAGAAAATGCTACAAATTCAGCCCCAAGCTCCTTGACCAAAACCCACAAAAACCCAGAAATGGTTTGGCCTGATTTTTACCTCCCAAAATCGACCCCCAAAGGCACTATGCAATCCCCAGCAATTCTACATTGTCTGTTGCAAAGATACAGCTGAAAACCCCACCTCTGATGCTCAGAAAATGCTGAAAATTTATATCTGGAATCCTTGTCAAAAATCCATAAAAAACCCAGAAAGGGTTTGGGCTGAATCCAACCTCCCAAATTCGGCCTCCAATATGCCCTACGCCCTCCAAGCTGCTCCAGAAAATAGCCTACAAGGAACCCCAACAAAATCCTCCTCCCAAGCTCCAAAAATGAAGCAATGACCTCCATGAATTCTTCCCTTAACCTCCCCGGCATAGTTCAGCCTCAAAGACTGATACTCTACCTCCCACGTGTGCACCAAGCGCTGCCTCTGCACTGACCCAGGAAGCGCGAAAGTCACACTACAAAAAAGGACACTCCTCCTACTCCCAAACTATCCAAAGTGACAACAAACCTCCTATGCTTCCTATCCGGAAAATCTCCCAACCAAACTCCACTGCAAGACACCATAAGCAAACTCAACCTCCTCTTCACTTGCGTCCTCCAGTAATACACACCACCTGGAGGTGAATGCATCTGGTGGAAACCACAATGGAATTGTCCTACGGAAGAATGAATAAAACCTTCCTAGGGTGGCACACGAAGTCCCCCGAAGAAATGGTGAGCTCTTCGCTTGAAGAACTCATGCTGAACAACAAGTGACTCGACTAAGCAACTCGAGCAACCAAAGAGAAATCGATATGCCAAAAGATGAATGAAATGAGCTTATATAGATTTCGTGGAGCACTTTTCCCTCCAATTTTACCTCCATCGTGGTTCCTCACTTAACCACCTCCATGAAAAGCTTAACCACCTCCATGCAAACCAAACTAGGGAGAGTGCATATTTCCCTACTGCGGGTGGCCCCCATGTGTAATTTAACCACAACAAAATAACTTCTCCTAAGTCTAATCTCCTAATAAAAATCGAATGGGCCCCACTATCTCCAAAATTGGCCCCCAAAATGTAATAATTAGTCTTGTTCCAAATTAATTTAGGAAGGGACATGACAGTCCTCCCCTCCCAAATGTTGTTTTTCCCCAAGCAACTTTAGTGCTAAATGCTCAAGTATGTGCTCGCCCTCCCAAGTAGCATCCTCATCCGGCAAGCTCCTCCAATGCACCAAAAATTGCTTGTCCTCAAGCAGTGCCTGAACAAGCACCCTCTCTGACTATGGATCCCCATTGTCGTTGCAAACTTCACCAGGGTCCCAAATATGCCATTGGATTGTCCCTGATCATTGTACTATCCTATAGTGAAGGAGTCCCTCGATACCAGGATCCCAAGCCAACCTGATCAACGTGGAGCACCCCTTGCTCCACTCACTATCTTGTCCGGTATAAATACCAGAAGTCCCCCACGTCATCGGTGACTCGCTAAAGCCTAAAGGAAGATCTAAGTGACCTCCCCCTGTAGCAGCCAGCTCACCCCTAATGGTCGTTGAGTTGTCTAGTACTGTGATGCCTGGGTCCCATGCTAGCCTCAAAAGGGTGCCACCATGTTGTTGTTGCCCACTATGGCTATAACAGTCTGCCCATTGTGCGCACACTGTATCCTCCTCTCCTGGAACCCAATGGTGGAATACTGCTAGAGGCGAGACACATGCTACCAAGACATCTCCATGACGCAACCCAAAAGTGAACTAGTTCACTCTCTGCCATGGCTTCGCTCATCATGAGACAGAGTGATCTATCAACCAATTGGATCCCCAGATCCCATAGCCAAACCTATTGCGACATAGCTCTGACAGCTGTTGGAATCCATCCATGCCCCATCACTAGTCCCTACATGCAATCAATATATATGCTCCATATATCACGAACTAATCTGATGCATGCTAAACTACCCTGTGTCTGCCACTGCGTAGTACTGATGACCACTGGAAACCGCATGTGCCAAATAGCTACCCCCTGAATGCAGCCAATAGATGGGTTTTCGATACTCGCAATCGACTCAATGTATGTGGATCCATCCTACTCCTGCCAACCATCACCACTAAGTCTGCCATCCACCCTCTCAATAATGTACCAATACAATGTCTAGAGCTCGGACACCCATTGGAAAACTGCCTCAATCATACATGGTATCCCTTGCTCATGCAAGATCCCGACATACCATGTGGAAAGAGTGGCACATGTCTCCCCCGTGACTAGCTCCCCAAGTATAGGCTCAGTGATGAACAATATGCCACCCTTGCAAAAGATCACCTCATCTCCCAGCCTGTGGTTGTCAGCTCGCACACTAACCCTGCTCCTCCACTGGAGAATACCTATCGTGCCCCTGAGGCACTGAATCTCATAGCGTCGTCTCAGGAAAATATCCCAAGTCATGTTATCCACATTGTGGGTTTGGATCGAACACAAGGCTCCCCTCAACTGCATGTGGTGCCAATGAGTGGAAGATGTGTGGGTTCCGATGGGTAAGATCAAGAACTCGCATGGACGCTCCCGACCCATCCCGTGGCCAATCTGCTCTCCCAACCTGGGTATGTCCACCCCAATGACATGCCTGACATCCTCGTCAAGGAATCTCCCTGCTAGTAGCACTCCCTCAGTCCGTGCAACCCCGCACACTATTGCATATAACCATGTATCCTCGTGTCTCCTGGCATACAACTGCACCCAATCGCACATCTTTGTGCACCGCCCGACCCTACTACATGCTACTACATCATCCCGGATCAACTGGTATCCCTCCTGTATTAATGTGTCCGTCACTCTATGAGGTAATGCACTAATATGTGAACTGCTCCTACACCACGATACAACCTTGCACACCACTGTGCACTGCTACACACCTCTGTGCTCCTCTATGTACTGTTGTGCACCGCCGCATACCCCTATACACCCGTGGATATCAAGGCCTAACACTGAGTCCATAGGCAACATCTCGCATCCTATGAGGATCACCATCTCTACTACCACTCAACGGGTAAGCCCTCCACGATGTGAGCTATATCTCCTCATCTACCCAAATAGACCTAAGCGGCCTAACTCCTCACAAGCTAATGGGAGTGATACTACTGTGCCTAGCCTCAATAGCTCCTGCGTCCCATATGCCAATAAGAGAGCACTGTCTCCATACACTACCCTGTCTGATAGCTTGTTGATGCCACCTCCTCCTAATCGCTCCTGCCACAGTAAGCTAATCACCCTGTGACTCCACGCACGGTCAATATGCCAAGGCAACTCATGAAATTTGTCTGCTTGCCTATCAAACCATCCTGTCACTAGTGCTGACTGGGGCTCTGATGGAGATCTGAAAATGTGTGTGCGCCCAAGTGTCAAATCCATCACATAGCTACTACCATCACAAAACAACTGTATCATATGATGGGAAATCGCACCTGGATCCCAATAAAAGCCTGGCCCTCAAGTCCCTCTGGTAATCCTCGGTCTCTGTTGAACTGTGGCCATGGATGTATCCAACCGCCTAGCCTGGTCCATCAGGTACCAGCTCAATACCTCCCGCCATCCAATCCCAAAGGAGGGATCGAATGTACAATCCCCTGTGGAAGGAACAAGCCCTGCAAGATGATGCGATGTCATACTCAACTCATGTTGCTCAGTCCTGCTAACCTGGCCACCCCCTCGGGTATGTCTAGACAACTTTGCCTCCCTCAACCCAATGCATAAGGGTGGGATAATAACGTTGTAGATCCCATTAGTGTGCCTCTGAAGTGAACTATGTTGAAAACTCGACGCGTGGCCTCTTTGTTGCCCCTCATCAATGGCTAGCCCAAAGGATGGTTGCACATCCTCCTCCATCATGGACTCAACATGAGCCTCCAACTGCTCCTCCATAGACAACCCAACACGCAAGACATGCTCACCAGTCAGCTGCAGGTGATTGTCGTCCGGCAACTCTGTCATGGACCTAGAGGCCTTTGTACTTATCGACTCCTCAACAATGGTGGAGCTGTCTTTCGGCACCTCATCAACCTGTGGTGCATTGCTATCACCTAAGAACTCGGTCACAACCCCGGATACCTCGTCAATGGATACCTCAACAATGGATGACGCCTCATCAATGGGTGTATGCTCAACTGTCTCCTTGCCAACCATGGCTCCTTCAACTACTCTTTCATCTTCTTCCTTAATACTCCTCATCATCCCTGCAAAATCCCACTAAATCTCCATTGGTTTGTGCATGCCCCTTAGTTCACAGAATTCCCAAAAAGAGAGGGACGCCTGAATGCCATGACCCAGTGATTGGTATGCCCTCCAATTTGCTCCCAATAACTCCACATCAGTTGCAATCATGTTCGGATTCCCAATTGTGGAATGAATCAACTTCTCCCCCACATCAGCTATCATTTGTTGCAACCTAACCACCTCATTCAAGGTTATCGCCATGTTGTTTGATTCTAATATTTCCCATCGGCTGAGCCAAGATTATAGCTCTGACACCACTGTAATGTTACTAACTTAAGCAAACAGTGATATATAAAGCAAAAATGATTCTCAACACAGAAAATTTTAACAAACAACACATGCTCATAAAAACTCCAAAAGTAGAACCAGCTGAGCCATTTTATTAATCAATGGAGCAAGCACAATAATATGGATGAATGCACCTGAGCTTGCCTCAATGGCAAGAGTGACAAAATCCAGGTGATGAGACAATGATATCAAGTACTGGAAAATGTCTACTCCTCTAATGCTCTATGTTGCCTAGAAATCTACACTGCTAGTTGGAAAGGAACTGCAAGAAACTCCACTACTACTGCTCGGAAAATGCTACAAATTCAGCGCCAAGCTTCTTGACAAAAACCCACAAAAACCCAAAAATGGTTTGGCCTAATTTTGACCTCCCAAAATCGATCCCCAAAGGCAATGTGCAATCCCCAGCAATTCTACATTGTCTGCTACAAAGATACGGCTGAAAACCCCACCACAACAGCCTCAAGTTCTTTTTGGAGCAGAAACAACTACAGGAGAGGCACCAAAAGTGGGTAAGCAAACTACAGGCATATGACTTTGACATCAAATATGTCAAAGGGCAGCACAACGTAGTTGCTGCTGCGTTGTCAAGAACATTAGCCACCTTGTCCTTGATGAACATTGCCCCAGACTAGAGGGCGTAGTTACTCATTGAGTACTCCAAGGACAAGTTTGCATGCGAGATCCTTGATGGGTTGGTGATGGATGACCGGTATCGGGTGATGAACGAGGTGATCTACTACCGAGACCAGATTTACTTGGTACCCAACTCCCCACTGAGGGAGAAGATTCTGCAGGCTGCCCATGATTCACCACTAGCAGGGCACCAGGGGTTTACGAAGACATATCAGACCATTAGGGAGCGCTTTGCATGGAAGGGCCTCAAGGAGGACGTTCTGAGGCATATACGGGAGTGTGACACATGCCAGCGAAACAAGGGAGAGCAGACACACCCCACTGGTCTACTACAGTCGCTTCCCATTCCGGAGGGAAAATGGGAAAGCATATCGATGGATTTTATCACTGGACTGCCCACAGTACATGGCAAGGATTACATATATGTGGTGGTGGCTCGCTTGATGAAGTACGCTCATTTATTTGCCACTCTAGCACGATACTCGACCTCACAGGTGGCCGAATTGTTTTTCAAGGAGGTATTTCGGCTAGATGGTCTCCCCAAGACCATTGTCAGTGACCAAGACAGCAGGTTCATGTGTGGGTCTTGGCAAGAGTTATTCAAATTAGTGGGTACGGAACTCACCCACAAATGGATGGCCAAACAGAGATAGTTAACAAGTGGTTGGAGATCTACTTGCGTAACTACGTGACAGGGCAGCAGAAGGCATGGATACAATGGCTTCATTTGGGGGAATACTGCTACAACACTACGCATCACATGTCTATAGGTATGTCATCATTTCGAGCCCTATATGGTTATGATGCATTGCCTTTTGCTGACGTTATGTTTGGAGACAGCAGGGCCCCAAGGGCCAAGGACTAGATACAGGAGAGCCCAGACATCTGGAGGGATCTAAAAGACAATCTGCAAATGGCCCAAAATCAACAAAAACTTTATGCAGACAGGGGCAGTTCGAAGTTGGGGACTTGGTCTTTTTGAGGCTCCAACCGTACCAGCGGTCTACACTCAAGCAAAAGGGGGCTGAAAAACTCAAACCTCGCTTTTATGGGCCCTATCGTGTTGCTTGGAAGGTAGGGGAGTAGCATATGAGTTGGACCTACCATTGGGGAGTCAGGTGCACAACGTTTCTCACGTGTCTTGCCTCAAGAAGGCATTAGGGCAGCAAGTGTCATGTCCCTTCTCGAATACATTTGTAACAAGTTACTGCTACACAATTTTGCAAAATTTTGGCTAAGGAAGAGAACCCATCATTTTCAGCTTAGGGACTTAGGAGGCAATTCGACTTTATTTGGTTGCTAGTGGAATGTGGGGGCCACCCACATGAGAGTTCGAATTGGCCCATTCGAATAGCTTGGAGGGAAAGTCGAATAGGTGGATGGAGGGGCCCACATGAGGCAAGGGAGGCCCAAGGAGTTATAAGGAGGGAGCAACTCTCATTTTGGGTTTCATTCTTACATCTTGCAAACAAAACTACTTGATTGTTCGCTCTGCTGTTTAGCTGAGTCAACAGTTGTTTAGCCACGAATCTCTCAAGCGGGAGATTCAACCTCTACTTTGGGGGACCATCCGTGCCCGCCCTAGAGAGGCAGTTCCACAAGTTTTTCAGGAGTTCTAGGGTTGTGAGACAACACCATCATTCAATGCAGAGCAGGGAGTGCGTATTTCTGGGCAGCTAGAGAATACGCAGAGGGAGCTAGGAGCCATCAGAGATCAGGTGTTTGTCGGGAGAGTTAGAGGGCTAAGAGAGCAGCAATAGACCAGCATTCTTGTTAAGTTTTACAACCAGCAGAGCCAACATTCCAACAATTCGAATTGCTAGGCTAGGGGACAGTGTGGAGGCCATTCCAGCAGTTTTCGTGGAGCTTGGGAGCAGGTGCCATAGACAGGAAGCCATCCAGGAAGTCAGGGATTTGATAGCAAGGGTCAGCCCAACACTTTGGGACCATTTCCGAGAGGATTTACAGGCAGTTTCCAGCAGGCCAAGTTTTGCAGTTGCAACTGAAGTTGGGCTCCAAGGGGGTCGAATTTCAGAAGTCTAAACCAACCAAAACCCTTCGTGGGTTTTTCGGGGTTTAGGCCAAGGAGTCCAGGATTAAAAGCATATAAATTTCTGGGCATAGGAAGTAGACCTTTCAGCCATTTGAACTTTAGCATAAAGGCAATTTTCTGAGCAGCGCAATGCAGATTGGTGCAGCAGTTGGACAACCTTCATTTTAGCCATTTTCTCACCTGGGTTTGGTCATGTTTGTCCATTGAGACAAACCCAGGTGCACCATCTTGTTATCCATTATATATTGCCTTCAGAAAAGTAATAAAATGGCTCAGCAGTTCCATATTTGCAATTTTTTTAATGTGTATTTCGTTTTTATAATTTGTTGCACAAATTATTTGTTTTGTATCACTTGTATTCCTATTTAGGATCATTACAGTGGTATCAGAGCCTAATTCTTGGCTCAGTTGTGGGAATTGTCTCCTATGAGAGAAGGGGACCAGCAGAACATCACCTACCATAGGCAGAGGTACCGGAGTAGAGAAAGAGAGCTGGAGATTACTCCAGACACGGAGGACAGAGGGAAAGCAGTAGTAGAGGAGGAGGACATGGTGGAACCCAAGAGCAAGGAAGAGATGGCTTTCGACAACCTCCTGAGGGCCCTGAATGACTTAGCCAAGGGTCAAAAAGATATGCTGGAGGAGATCAAGTCGCAGAACAGAGAGAGGACCACTCCTAGAGGGATTCTTTTTGGGGAAACTTCTAGGGCCTCTCAGCCATTCGAACATCCCTCACCAGCAGCGCAGCACCCATCAACCAGTGGGCCAACTCGTGCTACACTGCCTTCTTTTGTACCAGTGGCACAAATCGAACCTGCAAGGGGTGAAGACCCCATTCAAATGGGAGACTATTTCAGAGAGTGGCAGTCTATGGATGCAGACTTTAAGGAAGCCCTCTCTTTCAGAGATTACTACAAGCTCAAGCAGAGTGAGAAGAACAAGGGTTATGGAGGATAAGGGACCCAGAACTACGAGCTACAGAGGACCATAGGGAGGATGTATTTCCCTACTTTCGATGGCACTGCCAAGTGCACAACTAGGGCTTCAGTTGAGAAGATGGACACCTACTTCCTGTTGGAATTGCTAAGTTTAACCCATTAGAAATTCTTCTTGTACTATTTAATTTATTTCTTCCTACTCGTTCAATTACTTAACAAGTTTTTACCATGTAAATATTGAAAATAAATACTAGTATCAACACATACAGATCATGAATTGAAAGTAAGAAAGCACACAAGTGACATCGTTGTTTTTGAACTAATGTCCCCGGAAAAACCCCATGCGGGAAAACCAATGCAGCTATACAAAGGGTTTTATTATTATGCAATTTCAGAATACAACCTGGGTGCCATAAATGGCTCACCCAAAGGAGAATGCCCTCGGCAGTAGTACCTCTCAGTCGGAGATAGATATTCTGGCTAAATCACCAGATGAATGATCCCACAGCAACACAGCAGCTTCTGGTGCTCTGTGTCACTCTGATAGGGACTGTGTCACCCTATCCAACTCTCCAACTCTTAGTCTGTTCCATGAAATTCTCCCAGCGCTGCCTCTAGGCTCTGTGTCAGCCTCTCTGGCCCCACGTCAGCCTCTCTGGGCTCTGCGTCAACTTCTAGAGCCTCTCTGTCAGCCCCTAGACCCTCTGTGTCTCACACACTGGCCTTCTCTGGCTCTACGCAACTCCTGGCTGCCTCTGCGTGGCCACTAGCTGCCTCTGTGTAGCCTCTAGCTGGCTCTGCGTCAACCTCTCCCAGCTCTACGTTGATCCTCCTGGTACTAACTGTGCCTCTCTATTATGTATTTGCTGCCCCTCAACTGCATCTCAGGTCACTCACTCGATTTCCTCAGCAAACCCTGCCCCAGAAAATCGAATTCTTGATCTCTCTTGGTGTGTTCTCCAACTGACCCTCAAGCCTTCTCTTATACTTTTCTCGTTGGTCCATCAACGGCCGAGATTAAATCTCTAATCAACGGCTAAAATTAGATTTGGCTTGATCCATGACTTTTGGACCCTTCTAACCAAGTTTTATATTAATACCCATTAATATTTTATTTTTCCTAAGTTTAGACTTAGGAACTCCATTAAAAATATTAATTATTTTAATATCTCCCAAACCGGTTAGAATCTGCCAAAACCATTTCTGGGCCTTGGAGATCTCATGTGCTTTAGCCTCTCCACCAATTTTCACGGCTAGAGCACCTCTGATGCTACCCCAAATCAACACTCGCTCTAAGTGAGGATTATGCTCTAGTAATACTTCTCACTGAGCATTACTCTGATTATCTAGCACCGATGCATGTGTTGATGCTAGGCCTCCCCGCCCACATCCTTTGCACTGCTGCATCCTGTACTGCTGCCCATTGCCCTATCATTGCCACTGTTGCATCCTGTACAAAAGCTCCCTATGCATTCGTGCTGCTGCACATGGCCTTGCCACTGCCACTGTTGCATCTGCACTGCATCACCTTCTCCTCACGCTATATTGTGCTGCCCATAGCACTGCCATTGCTAACTGCTGCACTGCAACCCAGTTACCGAGAAGGAAGTAACTAATCCACCCAACTCTGACATCCCTATCAGGCTAGAGACTCTCCCGATGTTGAAGCTCCCTCTGTCGTTAACAAGTGCTCCCTCTACAGACCTCTGCGCTGTTGCAACAACCTCATGCATCTCGCACCATTGCACACCTCTCCGTCCCATCCTGCACTGGTGCAATACTCTCGTGCTTCTCGCATTGTTGCATCCTGCTAGCTTCTGCACTGTCTCGAGACTCCTGCACTGTAACGCTCTCTACCGCTTCATCTGGATCCATCTCTACTGACATCTGCCAGTCCTGCTACTCCTCTTCGGGGCTCCCGTAGCAAGGTATAATCCAAGAGGTTGAGTACCTCAAGGATCCTGCCCCTCATCACATGTAGTCCGTTTGACGACAGCTCAATGTCTCCCCACTTTCTCTCAAGTGGCACATGAGCACTCATGGCACAATCATCATCAATCTCGACTTCTTTCTCCGCCCTCGCTGGCGCGGCCTTGGTCTCAGAAGCCTCTCCCTTTCTCTTCTTCCTAGGACACTGGTTCGCATAGTGACCCAGTTCCCCACAATGGAAGCACTTGACCTTGGAGAGGTCCTGTTGTCGCACAGATTGCCTAGGTAGCGTGACAACGCTCAAAGTAAGGGTTGTCACTCTCGATCCTTACTCCGTTCCACTGCCATCCCTGCGTTGACCCACATCCTTCACCCTCCAGCTTTCTGTCCGCAGCTCCTTCAACCCCTCCGTCCATGCCTGACTGCATCCCTTCATCATTCGACCCTCAGCAATCAGGCAAACCACGCAGCGATCGAACCCTTTCCGCCGTCGACTGGCACCTCCAAACACAAAAAAAAAGGCATCCGAATTTATTTCATGTATACTGTGCGTTAGTTTTTTCTTTTTTTTGGTTGGTTCTTATTTCACAAGTATATATATTTTAAAACTTAGCACTTAAGGTTAGTGTATATACATTTCAGTGTTGATAATATCGCCGATATTTCGGCGAAAATCGTAAATATCGCGCGATTTTCATGGAAACGAAATTTCGGCTGGAATATAGCGCGATATTTTCTCATTTCGAATTTATCGCGATATGTACGAAATTTCGGCGATATTTGTTAAAATATCGCGAGACGACCATAAAAATCGCCGGCAGCCGTTATAAAATGGGTTTAGGTCCTAAATGAGCCATTTCTGTTTCGTCGTTTCGTGAGAGCTGGAGCCTGGAGACGCTGCGGAGGGTTTTGGCTGCGGAGGGTTCCGGTTTACAACTTTACAGCCTACAGGTATGCGTATGCCCCAGCGTTAATACTTTGGCTGCGGAGGGTTTAATTGCAGTGGATCTGTAGTTCTGGCAGTCGCACTATTCCGTAGCAAATTGCATACATATCGAACCTCGTCCAAACTTCCAAGTGACCAAAGTTTTGACGAATGGGATGATATAATTGTTTTGTAATATTGTATTGAAATGTTAGTTCGAAGTCACAGTCTTCAATGTTCATTTGTGACAGAATTTTGATCTATGTGATTTCCAATTGAGGGCATCGTTTGAACTTTGTGGTGACTAAATTAAATGTGGTTCAACGCTTGCACAAAAGGGTTGCTTAGTCACATTTTGTTGTTTGTTACCATACGCAAAAACGCTACTACCACTCTCAAGTTAATACTATTATACTACCATAATCCTCACAGCCATAGGGTTTATCTATATACCACACAACCATAAGGTTTCTCTGCACATGTAAAAGGGTCCTTTGCATTCAGATATATCTGCTATACTGTCCAGACTCCAAACATATCAAGGTTACTGTTAGCAAGATCACTGTCTGTATGGTAATAACAAGGTCACTGTCATGTCACAACAACTATCATGATTCAGATTCATTACAGTCATCAGGTCACTATGTCAAGACTCAAGATTACTGCTGTCATGCTGCCATTAATTACTTTCATCAAGATCTTGTTATAGAAGGTTGCTACCCAGTTCACAGGTCACTGACATAATCCTTCATCAAGGACTCTTGCCATGAACACAATCATGCCTTCAAGTCACCAACACAACGCCAAAGTCACCGTCAAAGGTAACTGCCTTATGAGGTTACTGTCACACTGTCATGAGTCTCAACATGCATGTAACCAACAGAATTTGGTCAAACCCTGTAGCATCCAACCCAACATCAACAAATCTGTTCTCAGTTTTTGAAAACACTAATCCTTTTTTGGGGGCTTAAAAGTTAACACGTCATGTTTTGCCAGTACTCTTTCCTGATGCCTTCTTGTATTGGACCATGTAAAGCAGCCTCCAATATCATGATGTTTATGGCTGCAATTCACATTAAAAACTTGATGTGTTGATTTTATTTTACATCAACTCTTATTTCACCTCCTACAATTACTTGTCTACCTTATTAAAATCCCCTCTCAACACTCATTTAGCCTCAGAAAGATTGTTAGTGAACCAATATTAGAAGAATAGATGGAGCATAATCCCATGTTTTGGCCTGAGATTAGGAAAGTTGCCTTCCCACTCTACCATATTGAAATCTTTCACAACAGTTGCCCTCCCACTCTACCATATTGAAATCTTTCCCAACAGTTGCTTATCCTCAGAAGATAGCATATAAGCCAACATTAGAAGCATAAATATAAATGCTTTTATTATCCTCAATGTATACACTGCCTGTAGCAGCCAAATCGCAGTCCTCTAACGCTGTTATTGAATACATTTATATTTTATGATTTTAATGTCTTTTGACTCTTTTCTACATAGCTTGACTAGGGTCCTTTGTGTGAAGATTGCAGATTGTAGAACTTTGTTAAAGTTTAGTCCATTTGTCTTTGAAGAATGAGGATTTGATATTGAGACCTGCACCCATGGAATTTCGTAAATTCGTATTACTTATTAAGTTATTAAGTTACTAATTCCAAAATTTTTTTGGTGCTGTAGGTTTCCTTTTGAGTTAGCCCACTACAAAATACAAATATGCCAAAAAACTTGGACCCATTTTGGGAGTATGGGATCCCTGATGGTGGGACAAATCGTGCATATCTTTCATGCAAATTGTGTGGGGACAAGATGACAGGTGGGGTTACACGACTGAAATACCATCTTGCTAGACTCCCTGGACATGATGTTGGCATTTGTAAAGTTTCTAGTCCGGAGCTTATACGAAAAGCTCTTGAGGCAATTGAAGAAAAGGACAGAAAGAAGGAAGAGGCGGAAAGAAACAAAGCTGAACGTGCAGGTAGATCTTTTGGGATATCTTCTCCTGATTTTGATGTTCAGGGTAGTGGCCCTACTGGCCCTAGTGGGAGGGGCTCCACAACTGGCACACCATCACATGCTAGCGCTACTGCTAGTGTGAATGCGAGGTCATCATTTTTTGTTCCACGAACAGGAGCTGGAGCACAACCTGGCATAAAATCGCTTTATAAAAAAAAGGAGAAGGAAGAAGCAGATAGAGTCATGGGGAGGTGTATTTATTGGAGCGACTTACCTCTCAGCATCACAAAAACCAATCCATTTTGGCAACCAATGTGTGATGCTATTGCTGTTGTGGGCCCAGGGTACAAAAGTGCCACATATGAGGAGTTGCGGGGGCCAATTCTTCAAGCAGAAAAACAGGACATCAACTCTAGATTGGCGGAGTTGAAACAGACATGGGAAGTCACTGGATGCACAGTGATGTCTGATGGTTGGACAGATAGGAAGGGTAGGACCCTTCTAAATTTCTTGGTACATTGTCCTAAAGGTACCATGTTTATTAAATCGTTGGATGCATCAGAACATATCAAAGATGCAGCAACGATATGTGAGTTGTTAGATGGGTTCATTCAGGAGATTGGTGTGCAGAATGTGGTGCAAGTCGTAACAGACAATGCAGCTAATTATGTGTCTGCCGGCAGAATGCTTATGGAGAGGCATCCCACATTGTTCTGGACTCCATGTGCAGCGCATTGTCTTGATTTGTTGCTTGAGGATATGGGGAAACTCTCCTTCATCAAGGAGGCAGTTGATATGGCTAGGAGCATCCCCAAGTTTATTTATAACCATGCTTATGTTCTTAGCCTTATGAGGAGGTACACTAAAAACAAGGAGTTGCGGCGTCCTGCCATCACACGTTTTGCCACAACCTTTATTACTCTCCAGTCTTTGCTTCGATGTCAGTACGAGTTGAAGCAAATGTTTGTGTCTGATGATTGGCGTGCTTGTAGATACAGCAAGAGACCTGATGGGAGAGCCATTGCAAAAATGGTGTACTCTGAGACATTTTGGCGTGGAGTACAAGAAGCATGTGCAGTTAGCGAACCTATAGTAAAGGTTCTTAGATTGGTGGATGGAGAGAAGCCTGCAATGCCTTATTTGTATGAGGGCATGGATAGGGCCAAGGAGGCCATTCGTTCCTATTATGCAGACAAGGGTTCTGCTGGCCTTAATAGGCAGATGATGTTATGGGATGTGATCGATAATCGGTGGACAGGGATGCTTCATCGACCCATTCATGCAGCAGCACTCTTCCTCAACCCTGCATTTGCATACAAATGCAATTTTCGTTTTGATGGCGAGGTGATGGAAGGGCTCCATACCTGTATTCAGAGGATGGTACCTGATTCTGAGCTTCGTAGCAAAATCAAGCGCGAGGTACAGAGTTATCAGGATTGTGTTGGCCTATTTGGCTTTGATGATGCCATTAAGGAAAGGGCCCTCTTCATGCCACGTAAGTGACAAGTCATCACTCATTAGAAATTAGAAATTTGAATTTAATTATGTTTTAACTTTTAACTTTTAACTTTTAAGTTTTTGAATTTTTTATTTCATTATTTTGTTGTAGATCTTTGGTGGCGAAGCTATGGTGCAAGGGTACCAAATTTGCAAAATTTGGCTATACGAATCTTGAGTCAAACATGTAGCTCTTCAGGGTGTGAGCGCAATTGGAGTGTATTTGAGAAAATACACGCCAAAAAGCGCAACAGGTATAACTTTGAACTCAAGCCTTCAGTTGAGCAATTACACTTATTGTAATTTTTAATTTTTAATTTATGACCTTCAAGTGTCAAGAGTCAAGAGTCAAGACTCATTACTTTTTTTGACACTCTTACAGGTTGGAGTTCGCACGCCTCAACGATTTGGTGTATGTGCATTACAACATCCGACTTCGAGTGAGGCAAATAGAATCACCAGTGGATCCAGATGCCATTTCCTTAGACAATATTGATGTATTGTCTCCGTGGAGGGTGGAGTCTCAGGAGCCCATATTGGAGGAGTCACCTTCATGGTTGGAGGAGCCAGTGGCAGATGATCCATTAGAGCAGGGGCAGCAAGAGGAGGACTCGGAGTCAGAGGAGCAGCAGCACTTAGAGGAGGAGCAGGAGGAGCTGGAGGAGGACACTGCGGGAGCATCAGCATCAACACCATCTGCTATAGATATAGGAGAGCATAGCTCCATGCCTATCACTCATTATTTGACATTAGGTGCAGAGGCAGTGTCAGGGCCTTCTACTACTAGGGGCAGGCCTGACAAACAGCCCATCATGTTTTCCCGTAAAAGGGGGAGAGGGCAGTAGATAGATAGCTGCTAGTTTTATTTGTTATGCTACATGTAACTCATGATGATGAGATACTTTTATTATTATATGTGATGTTATTTTGTATTGGTTCTCCACATTTGAGTCCTTGGATGGACAATTATCAGGGATTAGCACGATTTGGTATCGCCTTTGATATATCATTTCTATTTGACATCATATATATCAGTGTTTTCTTCATATTTATGTGCCAATGTGTTTAACTTTAAACTTTATTTCATGTTGTTATTGCTTTATATGTTTAAAAATCTGAAAAAAATGAATATATTATGCATTTTTTATGCTTGCTTTTGTTGTTTAAATTCTAAACATGAAGATGTTGCTTTAAAAATTAAAATAGTTTCTTGAGTGTTTGCTGGGCACTGTATAGTTATACTCATTTAATGCCAATTTTTTGTTTTTTTTTGTGCCCTAGGTTTGAATTAGTTCACTACAAATGTCAAATATGCCAAAAGCCTTGGACCCATTTTGGGAGTATGGGGAGGCTGTTGGTGGGGCAAATCAGGCATATATATCATGCAACTTGTGTGGGACCAAGATGTCAGGAGGGATTACACGATTGAAATACCATCTGGCTAAACTCTCTGCATATGATGCAGCAGATGTGATGCCTTGTATGGTTTCTAGTGCAGAGGTTATACAAAAAGCTCGTGAAGCAATTGCTGAACAAGACAGAAAGAAAGCTGCTAGGGAGAGGCCAATGGTCTCAGATAGATAGCTGCTAGTTTTATTTGTTTTGCAACTTTTGCTATGGTCTCAGATAGATAGCTGCTAGTTTTATGCAACTTTTGCTACATATAAGTTTATAACTCATGATGATGAAATACTTTTAAACTTTTATATATGTGATGTTGTTTTGTTTGAGTCCTTGATTGGACAATTATCACTATCAGGGATCAGCAGGATATGTGATGTTATTTTAATTTTTGTTTGAGTCCTTGATTGGACAATTATCAATTTATCACTATCAGGGATCAGCAGGATTTGGTATCGCCTTTGAAGTTTGATGTATCATTTCTATTTGACATCATATATATCAGTGTTTTCTTCATATTTATGTGCCAATGTGTTTAGTTCATGTTGTTATTGCTTTATATGTTTAGAAATCTGAAAAAAAAATGAATATATTATGCATTTTTTATGCTTGCCGATATTTGCCGATATTTTGCCGATATTTTCGCCGATATTTCCGATAAGATATTTTCCGGACCCTCGCCGATATTTTCCCGATACCGATATTATCAACACTGATACATTTAAGTTCGATTTTTATTTTTAATTCAGATTCTAATAGTTTTCTTTTTTCATTTCATTTCACATTTTTTAATTTTTTATTTCATTTTGATTTTGAAAAGCCTTAAAAATAAAAAAATCTAAAACCTAAAAATTAAAAAATTAAAAAAAATTATGAATGTGTTTTCATTTTTTTTTAATTAAGTAAAAAATAAAAAAATAAAAATAAAAATTAGATTTTGGTTTCAGTTAGATTTTGACTTTGATGGAAAATTTTAAAATTAAAAGTTCTAAAAATTTCTAAAAATCCAAAAACATAACAAAAAAATAAAAAATAAAAAATAAAAAATCTAAAAACATTTAAAAATCTTTAAAACATTCTAAAAATTCTAAAAATTTTAAATTTTGTGATTAAGGATTTAAATTAAGGGGTTTTTCACTTAAATGTTTAAAAATTTTAATGTGGCCTATGGCCCATTAAAATTTCAATTTTTGACCCGTTGATTAGTTTTAAATTCCTTGGTGTTTCTGATGTTAAATGCTAAATCTTAAATTCTCACGATTCTTTTATAGTCTAGTGCGATAAATCATATTGGCTTTTGGAAAAGATTGATTAATTTTTGGTCATTAACGATAATCATTTTAGATCTGGAAGTCTTTGCATGCCGCAGTGTTATTGTCATTTTTTCATCACATATTGAAAATCGATCTGGATAGCTTGTTTTATTGATGGTTGATTCAAATATTGAAGGCACTGGTCTAAAATTGTTTCTATCTTGTGGTCGTGTCTTGTTTCTAAAATTGTTTCTATCAATCTGATTTAATCATTTAGATTCATCAAGTTATCCATCATTAAAATCTCCTAGAGTGTTTTTCACAGGCTATCCTCATCTATTTACCTAAGGACTACCCCCCTTGACTTGCCTACGAGAGAGTCTAAACGGAGTGAGTAAGGATCGAGAGTGACAGCCCTTACTCTGAGCATTGTCGCGCTGCCTAGGCACTCCGTGCGACAACATTTTTGGCGCCGCTGCCGGGGACCGATTTGTTGGGCCTAGGCTTTACGACATTCATTATTCATCTTTCATCTTTTTATCATTCATTTGAGCCGGCAATGACAACATTTTTTGCGCCGTTGTCGGGGACATTTTATTCTCAGCGTTTTAACGACATTTCTTCATCATTCATCATTTCAATCATTTCATATTTTCCGCCATACATTAGCCTGTCAAGCAGCACAACATTTCCTTGTGTCATTTGATCTTTTCATCGCCCTATATTTCATCATCTCGTTAATCATTTCATCTGCACCTTTAGCACGTGGACATCTCGGTTCGTTTCTTGTTTGGGTGACGACTCCATTTCTTTTCGTTTACTTTTTCTCAGACAAGAAGCCCTCCCTTATATCCGGTCGTTTGTTGCCTTTTGGATCCTAGAGTTAGATTCATGTTCAAGGGGCGACTTCACTTCTTTCATTTCTACAAGAATTTCTACTCGAAGCTCGCTTCTTGTGGATCTCTTGATTTTCTTGAGCAGAGGTATCTCTCTATCATCCATTTGGTCCCTCATTATTCATCATGGATTATTCGTTTAACCCGTGTCATTTTACTGATGTTCTCCATGATATTCCGGAAGTGGCCATTCATAAATTGTCTTTGTTCTCGGGTGGTGATTCAGTCGCTGTTAGAAAGCATCTATGCAGGTTTTCTCCTATAATGCTCATATATTGTAGTTCTCCCCAATATGATCAGGAAGATGTCAAAATGCGTCTATTTGCCTTTTCTTTAAAGGGTGATGCTTTGAATTGGTTTAATAATTGTCCTGAAGATTCTTTCACTTCTTTACAAGACATCGTTCATGCTTTTAAAGATAGATATGGTTATCAAGATAGCTCCCCTTGTGCCCCTAAAATTATGCAACAGGATGAAAGTGATCTTGTGAAGGGTCCAGCTGTCGATGAAAGATTTCAAGACAATTCTCCATATCAGAATGTGCCATCCACTTGCACCATTATAGATCAAATCGATGACAATGGAAAAGCAAGAACAAGTTATCAAATCAGTGTCGGCAATGAAAGGGAAAATCATTAGCAAATTATAGAAAAACTAATGCGGCTGGTAAAAAATATGGAGCTTAATCAAAAAAATTTGTAACTGATTATGTCAAGGATATGAGAACTTTATACACCCACCTGGAAAAGCAAGATAAGGAGATGGAAACCATGAAAGCTAATCATGACAGGGAAAATAATTCTATGCAAAACAAGTTATTAACTATGGATGAAGAAATGACCATCATGACATTCAATTATAATAATCAGTTGGCTACCATACAAGCAAATCATAAGAAAGAGATAAACTATTTGCAAAATTGTTTCATGGGCATAAAAGAAAAGAATGAAAAGGTAATAAAAGATATGGAAGCTGGTCAGAAATGTCTTCAGAAAAAAGTTATTGACCATAGAGGAAAACCATACCAGGGAGGTCAGTGCTATGAAGGTTGAATGCTCTAACCAAATGGATGCCATAATAATACAGGTACAGAAATTTCAGCATCGGTCAGAGGATGAAAGAAATAAGGAGACGTAAATAGATCAAAAGCCTCCTTATCTGCTGGAGCAAGCTCCATCTTATTATGAGGAGGTCATTTGTTCCATTGAAAAGAAGTTAATTGAAGGTGACCCAAATAAAATTGAAAACAATAAAAATCAGATGCAAAATGAAGAAAGACATGTCACGCATATCTTACATACTTCATCTGAGAGTTTTGAAGCAGAATGTTCCACGTCATCAGTGATATAGCCTGCCACAAAGAAAAAAACGCAAGAGAAAGAGAATAAGAAAGTGATTTGATGCATCAGATGGTCGTAAGAAACTTGATTTTTGGATAGGAAAAATTCCTACTATATGCAGGATTGGACATGGCACATCCGAGAAATAGGCGACAAATTTGCCTGAAAGCAGACAAATGCTCAGTATGCACTATATGGAACACATATGATGTCATGGGTCATCTTTGTATTGTATTTCTAACCTTATGCCCTGTTATTTCAGTATTTCATTTTGTAGTTAGACTTGTGTTTTTCATGTTATTATACTAGTTAATAAATGAAGAGCTTATATCTTTCCTGTGCTTACGTTGTATGATGATTTTTTGATGGACAATACTTATGTTTTGTTGTGTGTTGTGTGGATGCAGATTCTGGATTCTCACATTCCTACAGTGCAGCAGCGTGTCCCTGAGTAGAGCCAGATGTTGACCACTACATGTCAACGACCCATAGCAGTACACCCCCTTTTTCGCAGAAGGGATAACGCTTGATCAACATGTCCATGCCGTTCGACTATCATCATCAGCCTGATCATGTTATATTGTAAACCCTTTATGCATGTGTAAATTGTAAATAATCTCAGCAGATCTGTGTCATGTATGTAATTGCCTAGGTAAACCTAATTTTCTGATGATGATCAACATTCCAGAAGGTCTTTTGTTTCACCAATCCATGATCGGCAAAGTTTTCCTTCAGCCTTACCACAAAGTCGGAATGGATTTTGTCACTGATATCTTAGGGGAGTCCTAGTGTGCTAGATCAAGTCTATGTAAAAGTGATTTTGGAATAATCTTAACTATTTGGTTAGATTATTTTATTACAAATTGTTTGATCTGCTAAATTATATTTGTGTCGCAGAACTGGGTACTCTGTGAGAGTCTTGTTCAAATGGGTTTTCCCCATTGAGATGTAAAAAGTGTAAAAAAATCATGATGTAAAATGTCTTGAGGGTTAAAAAAATAATTTATCCCCTCATAGGTCCTAGGTCCTAGGTAAATTTAAATTTTCCAGAGGTAAAATTCGGGGATCCTTTAAAAAATTAAATCTTAACTAGTCTAGGGACTAAGGTTAGTTGATTATTTCGCTAAATTTTATGTCTTAGGTCCCTGGGGTTAAGTCAAAGTCAAATTTTTGAGGAAATAAATGCAAAATTTTAATTTTTAAATTTATTAAAATGCATTTAATTGAAAAAATTCAAAATTTCCTCAATATTTAAAATTTCGACTGATGAGATTAAAAGAAATTTTGATCCTCATCAACGGTCAAGATCACTTTGACAAGGATCACTCAAACTAGCCGTTGAGAAATTTATCTTTAAATAGGGGGTCAGTTGTCAGTTGAGATCATCCGATCTTTTGATCGTGTACTAAGCAAAAAGCTCTCTTGTAATCTTTTTATGAGCAATAAAGAAAGAATTTGGGGTTAATTTCTACTGGTGTTACTCTTCACGGAAATGTTGTAAGATGTATTATTTTCATACATATATTTCTTTTTGGCCATTGATATAGCTTTCTAAAGAGCGATTTGAGTTCAGGTATTTTGCTCAGTCATTGGGATTTGAATGATAATTTAAGTTTTGAATATAATAGCAGGTATCTCTATTAAATCTAAATTTTATTATTGTTTTCTCGCTCTATGTTGATGGCTGAATTGAGTTTTGCTGGAAATCCTTGATTATTAGATCATCGGGCGTTCGGGGAAGTTCTCGGCTGAACCAGCCAGCTCCCGATCTATGTTTTCTAAAGAGCCCAGTTTAAATTTGATCCCGGGCTTATCATAAGATATTTTTATGGGTGATGCATGAATGGTTTCAAGCTTAGTACCTCCTCTAAAATTCAAAAAAAAAAAATTGTATGTGCTAAATCGTCAAATCTGGCTGTTGGGAGGCGTAGATCATCAGATCTGGGAGCAGAGTCGGACTCACACTCCCTAGATTTGGTAGATCTGACATTTATGTACATAGATCTGTAATTAATTTTAGTTTTCTCACTTTGGTTTTTAGGGTTTTAAAGTTTTTGGGTCTTTGTGTATATCGTTTAGGTGTTTTTGGTTGTATTGCAGCTGCAGATCTGAAGCTGAACGCTGTGCAGAGTCCAGATCTAGGCCCTGGAGAGTAAGATCTAGATCTCTGGAGGTCCATCATCATCATTTTTTTAGGGAATTAATTTAGTTTTTCAGATCTGGAATTTCAATGAGGGTTTCAGGGTCAAATATGAAGCAAGCTGATTCAAAATTTTATTAAGATTTCTGGAAAATATTTAGAGGTTATGGTGGAAGTTCTGCAGATTGGCTGCCTGGTTTCTTCTGAGAAGGAAAATTCCGATTTTGTGTTCATCGTCGATTTTCTGAAAAGTTTCGAATTTTTTTTAATGGTCTGGGTTTGGGTTTTAAAATCTGAAAAAATTTTGGGTTACTTCCAAACTCCTTCCAAGCAGCCATCGAACCCCGCAGTCATCTCCATGCGTCCTTCTACCCTCTCTGTGTTGCTTCATTTGCTGCTCCTACCTACCCACGTGTATCCATACCCATTTGTTCAGAACAGCAAACACGCTCGCTGCTCCATTCACATAGCCATTCGAAACCCTCACGCACCCTCAGCTACATTGTTGCTCCTCTTTGCCTGTCTACGTAGCCTCCTTCATTCTTACGCTACAGCTCTTTAGCCAAATGTTGCCCCCTCTCGTTCTGATCTGCACCCGCTGCCAACTCCATGCAGCCTTCAACGCTACCATTGCCATTCCTTATATGTTGTCCATCTCACCTTCACGCCCTGCATTCCGCTGCCATCCCTACGTTGACCCACATCCTTCACCCTCCAGCTTTTTGTCCGCAGCTCCTTCAACCCCTCCATCCATGCCTGCCCGCGTCCCTTCATAATTCGACCCTCAGCAAACAAGCAAACCACGCAGCCATCGAACCCTTTCCGCCGTCGACTGGCACCTACAAACCACAACAACAAAAAAAGGCATTCGAATTTATTTCATGTATACTATGTGTTAGTTTTTTTTTTTTTGGTTGGTTCTTATTTCACTAGTATATATATTTTAGAACTTAGGGTTAGTGTATATACATTTAAGTTCGATTTTTATTTTTAATTCAGATTCTAATACTTTTCTTTTTTCATTTCATTTCACCTTTTTTAACTTTTAATTTCATTTTGATTTTGAAAAGCCTTAAAAATAAAAAATCTACAATCTAAAAATTAAAAAAAAAATTATGAATGTGTTTTTATTTTTATTTTTTTTGAATTAATTAAAAAATTAAAAAATAAAAATTAGATTTTGGTTTCATTTAGATTTTCAGTTTGAAGAAAAAATTTTAAATTAAAAGTTCTAAAAATTTCTAAAAATGCAAAAACATAAAAAAAAAAAACAAAAACAAAAACAAAAAACAAAAAACAAAAATTTTAAATTTTAAAAAATCTAAAAACATTTAAAAATCTTTAAAAAACTCTAAAAATTTTAAATTTTGTGATTAAGGATTAAAATTAAGGGGTTTTTCACTTAAACGTTTAAAAATTTTAATGTGGCCTATGGCCCATTAAAATTTCAATTTTTGACCTGTTGATTAGTTTTAAATTCCTTGGTGTTTCTGATGATAAAAGCTAAATCTTAAATTCTCATGATTCTTCTATAGTCTAGTGCGATAAATCATATTGGCTTTTGGAAAAGATTGATTAATTCATGGTCATTAACGATAATCATTTTAGATTTGGAATTCTTTGCATGTCGCAGTGTTATTGTCACTTTTTCATCACATATTGAAAATCGATCTGGATAGCTTGTTTTATTGATGGTTGATTCAAATATCGAAGGCACTAGCCTAAAATTGTTTCTATCTTGTGGTCGTGTCTTGTTTACATTGTCGTTTAATCTATCAATCTGATTTAATCATTTAGATTCATCAAGTTATCCATCATTAAAATCTCCTAGAGTCTGTTTTTCACAGGCGATCCTCATCTATTTACCTACAGACTACCCCCCTTGACTTGCCTAGGAGAGAGTCTAAATGGAGTAAGGATCGAGAGTGACAGCCCTTACTCTGAGCGTTGTCGCGCCGCCTAGGCACTCTGTGCGACAACATTTTTGGTGCCGCTGCCAGGGACGGATTTGTTGGGCCTGGGCTTTACGACATTCATCATTCATCTTTCATCTTTCTATCATTCATTTGAGCCGGCAACGACAACATTTTTGGCGCCATTGTCGGGGACATTTTATTCTCGGCGTTTCAACGACATTTCCTCATCATTCATCGTTTCAATCATTTCATCTTTTATGTCATTCATTAGCCTATCAAGCAACGCAACATTTCCTTGCGTCATTTGATCTTTTCATCGCCCTATCTTTCGTCATCTCGTTAATCGTTTCATCTGCACCTGGACATCTTGGTTCGTTTCTTGTTTGGGTGGCAACTCCAATTCTTTTCATTTATTTTTTCTCAGACAAGAAGCACTCCCTTATATCCAGTCGTTTGTTGCCTTTTGGATCCTAGAGTTAGATTCATGTTCAAATGGCGACTCCACTTCTTTCATTTCTACAAGAATTTCTACTCGAAGCTCGCTTCTTGTGGATCTCTTGATTTTCTTGAGCAAAGGTATCTCTCTATCATCCATTTGGTCCTTCATTATTCATCATGGATTATTCATTTACCCGGTGTCATTTTACTGATGTTCTCCATGACATTCCGGAAGTGGCCATTCATAAATTGTCTTTGTTCTCGGGTGGTGATTCAGTCGCTGTTAGAAAGCATCTATGCAAGTTTTCTCCTATAATGCTCATATATTGTAGTTCTCCCCAATATTATCATGAAGATGTCAAAATGCATCTATTTGGCTTTTCTTTAGAGGGTGATGCTTTGAATTGATTTAATAATTGTCCTGAAGATTCTTTCACTTCTTTACAAGACATCATTCATGCTTTTAAAGATAGATATGGTTATCAAGATAGCTCCCCTTGTGCCCCTAAAATTATGCAACAAGATGAAAGTAACCTTGTGAAGGGTCCAACTGTCGATAAAAGATTTCAAGACAATTCTCCATATCAGAATGTGCCATCCACTTGCACCGTTACAAATCAAATCGATGATAGTGGAAAAGCAAGAACAAGTTATCAAATCAGTGTCAACAATGAAAGGGAAAATCATTAGCAAATTATAGAAGAACTAATGGGGCTGGTAAAAAATATGGAGCTTAATCAAGAAAAATTTGTAACTGATTATGTCAAGGATATGAGAACTTTATACACCCACCTGGAAAAGCGAGATAAGGAGATGGAAACCATGAAAGCTAATCATGACAGGGAAATTAATTCTATGCAAAACAAGTTATTAACTATGGATGAAGAAATGACCATCATGACATTCGATTATAATAATCAGTTGGCTACCATGCAAGCAAATCATAAGAAAGAGATAAACTATATGCAAAATTGTTTCATGGGCATGAAAGAAAAGAATGAAAAGGTAACAAAAGATATGGAAGATGGTCAGATATGTCTTCAGAAAAAGTTATTGACCATAGAGGAAAACCATGCCAAGGAGGTCAGTGCTATGAAGGTTGAATGCTCTAACCAGATGGATGCCATAATAATGCAGGTATAGAAATTCAGCATCGGTCAAAGGATGAAAGAAACAAGGAGACGTCAATAGATCAGAAGCCTCCTTATCTGCTGCAGCAAGCTCCATCATATTATGAGGAGGTCATTTGTTCCATTGAAAAGTGGTTAATTGAAGGTGACCCAGATAAAATTGAAAACGATAAAAATCAGATGAAAAATGAAGAAAGACATGTCACGCATATCTTACATACTTCATCTGAGAGTTTTGAAGCGGAATGTTCCACGTTATCAGTGATACAGCCTGCCACAAAGCAAAAACGCAAGAGAAAGAGAATAAGAAAGTGATTTGATGCATCAGATGGTTGTAAGCAGCTTCATTTTCTGATAGAAAAAAGTCCTACTATATGCAGGATTGGACATGGCACATCCGATAAACAGCCGACAGATTTGCCTGAAAGCAGGCAAATGCTCAGTATGCACTATATTGAACACATATGATGTCATGGGTCATCTTTATATTGTATTTCTAACCTTATGCCCTATTATTTCAGTATTTATTTTTGTAGTTAGACTTGTGTTTTTCATATTATTAGACTAGTTAATAAATGAAGAGCTTATATCTTTCATGTGCTTAACGTTGTATGATGATTTATGGATGGACGCTACTTATGTTTTGTTGTGTGTTGCATGGATGCAGATTTTGGATTCTCACATTCCTACAGTACAGCAACATGTCCCCAAGTAGAGCCAGATGTTGACCACTACGTGTCAACGACCCATAGCAGTACACCCCCTTTTTTCGCAGAAAGGCTAGCGCTTGATCGACGTGTCCATGTCGTTTCACTATCATCATCAGTCTGATCATGTTATATTGTAAACCCTTTATGCATGTGTAAATTGTAAATAATCTCAGCGGATCCATGTCATGTATGTAATTGCCTAGGTAAACCTAATTTTCTGATGACGATCTACATTCTGGAAGGTTTTTTGTCTCACCGATCCATGATCGGTAGATTTTTCCTTCAACCTTACCCCAAATCCAGAATGGATTTTGTCACTGTTATCTTAGGGGAGTCCTAGTGTGCTAAATCGAGTCTATGTAAAAGTGATTTGGGAATAATCCTAACTATTTGGTTAGGTTATTTTATTACAAATTGCTTGATCTACTAAATTATATTTGTGTCGCAGAACTGGGTACTCTATGAGGGTCTTGTTCAAATGGGTTTTTCCCCTTGAGATGTAAAAAATGTAAAAAAATCATGATGTAAAATGTCTTGAGAGTTAGAAAAATAATTTATCCCCTCATAGGTCCTAGGTCCTAGGTAAATTTAAATTTTCCAGAGGTAAAATTCGGGGATCCTTTAAAAAATTAAATCTTAACTGGTCTAGGGACTAAGGTTAGTTGATTACTTTGCTAAATTTTGTCTTAGGTCCCTGGGGTTGAGTCAAAGTCAAACTTTTGAGGAAATAAATGCAAAATTTAATTTTTGAATTTATTAAAATGCATTTAATTGAAAAAATTCGAAATTTCCTCAATATTTAAAATTTCGACGGATGAGATTAAAAGAAATTTTGATCCTCATCAACGGTCGAGATAACTTTGACAAGGATCACTCGAACTAGCCGTTGGGAAATTTATCTTTAAATAGGGGGTCAATTGTCAGTTAAGATCATCTGATCTTTTGATCGTGTACTAAGAGAAAAACTCTCTTGTAATGTTTTTATGAGCAATAAAGAAAGACTTTGGGGTTAATTTCCGCTAGTGTTACTCTTCGTGGAAATATTGTAAGATGTATTATTTTCATACACATATTTCTTTTTGGCCATTGATATAGCTTTCTGAAGAGAGATTTTAGTACAGGTATCTTGCTCAGTCGGTGGAGTTTGAATGATAATTTAAGTTTTGAATATAATAGCAGGTATCTCTATTAGATCTGAATTTTATTATTGTTTTCTCGCTCTATGTTGACGGCTGAATTGAGTTTTGCAGGAAATCCTTGATTATTAGATCATCGGGTGTTCGGGGAAGTTCTCAGCTGAACCAGCCAGCTCCCGATCTATGTTTTCTGAAGATCCCAGTTTAAATTTGATCCCGGGCTTATCATAAGATATTTTTATGGGTGATGCATGAAGGGTTTCAAGCTTAGTACCTCCTCTAAAATTAAAAAAATAAATAAATAAATAAATTATATGTGCTAAATCATCAGATCTGGCTGTTGAGAGCCGTAGATCATCAGATCTGGGAGCAGAGTCGGACTCACACCCCCTAAATCTAGTAGATCTGTCATTTATGTACATAGATCTGTAATTAATTTTAGTTTTCTCACTTTGGTTTTCAGGGTTTTCGTGTTGTTGGGTCTTTGTGTATATCGTTTGGGTGTTTTTGGTTGTATTGCAGTGCAGATCTGAAGTTGAAAGATGTGCAGAGTCCAAATCTAGGCCCTGGAGGGTAAGATCTAGATCTCTGGAGGTCCATCATCATCATTTTTTCAGGGAATTCATTTAGTTTTTCAGATCTGGAATTTCAATGATGGTTTCAGGGTCAAATTTGAAGCGAGCTTATTCAAAATTTTATTAAGATTTCTGGAAAATATTTAGAAGTTCTGGCGGAAGTTCTGCAGATTGGCTGCCTCGTTTCTTCTAAGCAAGAAAATTTCGATTTTGTGTTCATTGTCATTTTTCTGAAAAGTTTCGAAAATTTTTATTATGGTCTAGGTTTGGGTTTTAAAATCTGGAAAATTTATGGGTTAATTTTTGCTGCTCCAAGCTCCTTCCAAGCAGCGATCAAACCCCGCAGTCATCTCCACACGTCCTTCTACTCTCTCTGCGTTGCTTCATTTGCTGCTCCTACCTATCCACGTGTATCCATACCCATTTGTTCAGCACAGCAAACATGCTCCCTGCTCCATTCACGTAACCATTTGAAACCCTCACGCACCCTCAGCTACATTGTTGCTCCTCTTTCCCTGTCTACGTAGCCTCCTTCATTCTTACGCTATAGCTCTTTAGCCAAACGCTGCCCCCTCGTTCTGATCTGCACCCGCTGCCAACTCCACGCAGCCTTCAACGCTGCCATTACCATTCCTTACACGTTGTCCATCTCACCTTCACGCCCTGCATTCCGCTGCCATCCCTGCGTTGACCCACATCCTTCATCCTCCAACTTTCTGTCCGCAGCTCCTTCAACCCCTCCGTCCATGCTTGCCCGCGTCCCTTCATCATTCGACCCTCAGCAAACAGGCAAACCACACAGCCATCGAACCCTTTCCACCGTCAACTGGCACCTGCAAACCACAACAACAACAAAAAGGCATTCGAATTTATTTCATGTATACTGTGCGTTAGTTTTTTTTTTTTGGTTGGTTCTTATTTCACTAGTATATATACTTTAGAACTTAGGACTTAGGGTTAATGTATATACATTTAAGTTCGATTTTTATTTTTAATTCAGATTCTAATACTTTTCTTTTTTCATTTCATTTCACCTTTTTTAATTTTTAATTTCATTTTGATTTTGAAAAACCTTAAAAATTAAAAATTAAAAAAAGAAAAATTTATGAATGTGTTTTTAGTTTTATTTTTTTTAATTAAATAAAAAATTAAAATTAAAATTAGATTTTGGTTTCATTTAGATTTTGACTTTGATGAAAAATTTTAAAATTAAAAGTTTTAAAAATTTCTAAAAAAAAAACATAAAAAAAAACCAAAAACAAAAACAAAAAACAAAAATTTTAAATTTTAAAAAATCTAAGAACATTTAAAAATCTTTAAAAAATTCTAAAAATTCTAAAAATTTTAAATTTTGTGATTAAGGATTTAAATTAAGGGGTTTTTCACTTAAATGTTTAAAAATTTTAATGTGGCCTATGGCCCATTAAAATTTCAATTTTTGACCCATTGATTAGTTTTAAATTCCTTGGTGTTTCTAATGTTAAACGCTAAATCTTAAATTCTCACGATTCTTCTATAGTCTAGTGCGATAAATCATATTGGCTCTTGGAAAAGATTGATTAATTCTTCGTCATTAACGATAATCATTTTAGACTAGAATTCTTTGCATGTTGCAGTGTTATTGTCACTTTTTCATCACATATTGAAAATCGATCTGGATAGCTTGTTTTATTGATGGTTGATTCAAATATCGAAGGCATTGGTCTAAAATTGTTTCTATCTTGTGGTCGTGTCTTGTTTACATTGTCGTTTAATCTATCAATCTGATTTAATCATTTAGATTCATCAAGTTATCCATCATTACAATCTCCTCGAGTCTGTTTTTCACAGGCTATCCTCATCTATTTACCTAGGGACTACCCCCCTTGACATGCCTAGGAGAGAGTCTAAACGGAGTGAGTAAGGATCGAGATTGACAGCCCTTACTCTGAGCATTGTCGTGCTACCTAGGCACTCTGTGCGACAACAGGTCCTTCTTCCTCTTCTCCTACTTTCCCGCAGATGTGAGAGCCGCATCTTCTTCTTCCTCTTTCTTGATTCTGACCCCTTTTCCACTACTCTCCGCCTCGGTCACCCGTCTGATCTCTTCTTGACGAAGAGCCGCCCATAGCTCCTCCCAATCTGGAAGGCTCGACATGCCTAGTATGCTCTGGACAAATACCTCCCAACCCTCTGACATTGCATTCAATGCGGTCCTCACCATCAATTCCTGATCCGACGTGGCCCCTATGGAAGTTAGCTGATCACGGATCTCCTTCAGTCCACCGAGGAAGACATCTATTTGCTCTCTCTTTTGCATCTGGGATGATCGCAGTTGATTTTCAAGTAACATCTTCCTTTGGACGGAAGTATGCAGGTACAATTTCTTCAGGGCTTCCCACATCTCATTTGCTTTGTCCTTCTCGACAATATGCGGCACCACATGATCCTTGACCCCATCAAGGATGATGCACTTTGCCCTGGCCATTGCCTCCTTGTACTTCTCATTTTCAGTTGGGTCAACTGGGATAGCTATCGTTTTCAAGGCGAAGTGCTTGATGCGATACCTATCTATAATGGACAAGATCCTGGCCTTCCAGACTACGAAATTGGAAGCTCCGTCCAGTGTATCATGATCTCTCAGCCCATTCACTACCATCTTGTTGCTCTTCTTCCGACTCCTTTGAGTCTCTTTACTTCCCTCCTGGAAGTCCTCATTTTGACTCCCTCTGAGGCTCGATTTCCTTTCTAGAAATCCCTCCTCCTTGGTCTTGCCCTGTTAGGTACAGTTTTGACTACAGCACCCCACCAGCTTCGCTCTGCAAATTATCCGCAGCCTCCTATACCCCGGCAACTTAAAGGACTGAGCCCTAGGCTCTGCGCAATCCCGACACCGACAAAATCTGCACCTCCTGGCCACAGCGTCGATCCTTCCTTACTGAGAAAGATAACCGAGCACTGTGTAGGTCAGGTTTTCTCCTCTCTGCCTCTGCGCAGATCCTCCTCTTGGCTCGAACTGATGACGCATGCCCTCTGTGTCACCCCTTCTTTCTTGCTTTCTGCTATGAACAACTTCTGTCACTTGGGACAGTTGTTTCTGCTGCTACTGCTTTGCTCGACTGATGCCTTCAATTATGCTGTGATATGCAACCACCCTTTGATACCATGTTGGAATTTCTAAGTTTAACCCGTAAGAAATTCTTCCTTTACTATCTGATTTATTTATTCCTACTTGTTCAATTACTTAACAAGTTATTTACCATGTAAATACTGAAAATAACTACAAGTACAGTATCAACACATACAGGTCATCAACTGAAAGTAAACAAGCACACAAGTGACACCGTTGTTTATGGACTAATGTCCCTAGAAAAACCCAATGTGGAAAAACCGGTGCAACTATTCAGAGGGTTTTATTATCATGTAGTTTCAGAATACAACCTGGGTGCCAGAAATGGCTCACCCAACAGAGAATGCCCTCGACAATAGTACCTCTAAGTCAGAGACAGATATTCCGGCTAAATCACCAGATGAACGATCCCACAACAACACAACAGCTTCTGCTGCTCTGCGTCACTCTGATAGGGACTGCGTCATCCTATCAAGCTCTCCAGCTCTCAGTCTGTCCCACGAAATTCTCCCAGCGTTGCCTCTAAGCCTTGCATCAACCTCTCTAGGCCTGTGTCAGCCTCTCTGGGCCCTGCATCAGCTTCTGGAGCCTTTGCGTGAGCCCTAGACCCTCTGCGTCTCACACGTTGACCCTCTCTAGCTCTGCGCAGCTCCTGGCTGCCTTTGCGTAGCCTCTAGCTGGCTCTGTGTCAACCTCTCCTGGCTCTGTGCTGATCCTCCTGGTACTAACTTTGCCCCTCTGCACTAATCCTCCTGGTACTAACTTTGCCTCTCTGCTATGTATTCACTGCCCCTCAGTTGCAACTCAGATCACTCACTCGATTTCCTCATCAAACCCTGCCCCAGAAAATCGAATTCTTGATCTCTCTTAGTGTGTTCTCCAACTAACCCTCAAGCCTCCTCTTATACTTTTCTCGTTGGTCATCAACGGCTGAGATTAAATCTCTAATCAACAGCTAAGATTAGATTTGGCTTGATCCATGACTTTTGGACCCTTTTAACCCAGTTTTATATTAATACCCATTAATATTTTATTTTTCCTAAGTTTAGACTTAGGAACTCCATTAAAAATATTAGTTATATTAATATCTCCTAAACCGGTTAGAATCTGCCCAAACTATTTCTGGGTCTTGGAGATCTCATGTGCTCTAGCCTCTCCACCAATTTTCATGGCCAGAGCACATCCAATGCTACCCCAAATCAACACTTCCAATTCAACTAGATGACAGAGCACGAAGCCATCAAGATGGCCATGCTACACATGGAGGGGGAAGGCCATGATTGGTGGTTCCATGGCTTGACCACCTTAGGGCATGCCCATGTGGTTTCTTATGAGGACTTCACCAGGAGGGTGGTGGAGCGTTTTGACCAGAGAGATCCAGAGGCCCATTTCAGAGAGCTGACCCAATTGCGCCAAATAGGCAACCCGAAGCAGTACATCTCAGAGTTTCTGCGAGTATCAGTGATGGTTTTGGATTTATCCGAGGCTAGGAGGGTGTATACCTTCATTGAGGGCTTGCTTGAGCCCCTGTGTGGACTGGTGAAGTCACGCAGACCCTCCACGCTGCAGGAAGCAGTCTTGTGCACTAGAGATCTATAGGGGGCCATCCCCAAGACTAGAGCACCTTTTCCTGCACGGACCCCTTTTCCACAAAAGGGGCATGAGACTAGACCTCCACCTCAGAGGACCACATAGGGGAGGGGGCAGTTAGATGATGAGACATGAAAGGACCTCAGGAGGAGGACGTTGTGCTTCACATGCAGGGAGCCCTGGGCACCAGGCCATCGGTGCACTGCTGGTAGAGCACACTATATTGAGTTTTTTTCTGACAGTGACCAGGAGGACGAGGTGGAGCAGGATTGTGGTGTGGCAGATGGTGAGAGTCCGGCAGATAGAGGGCCACCACCACCACCTCCATAGGGTGGGGCATCCCTTGCCCCAGTCGGGGGAGTCCTTGCTTCCTTATGCGGGATTCCAAAATTTTTGACACTGAGGATCAGAGGCACTGTACAAGGGTAGAGGGTGTCAGTTCTAGTTGACAATGGGGCTACCCACAATTTCATAGATGTCCAGTTGGTTCAGAGGAGGGGCCTCACCACGGCCGAGTTCAAGGGATTTTCAGTCCTAGTACTAGGTGACCGTACCATACAATGCAATAGATATTTGCCTTCCTTGACAGTAGTTATGGGGAACTACTCGAGGACGAACCATTTCTCTGTGGTCGATGTGCCAGAAACCAACATGGTGATGGGTATCCAGTGGTTATATTCCCTTGGGCGAATCACGAAAGATTGGAGGAAGCCAGAGATGGAGCTCATTGGGTCGGATGGAAAACTGGTAGTTTTGAGAGGCATGCAGTCTTATCCACCTTAGACGGTTTCGGCCCACAAGATGGAGGCAGACTTGCGACATGGGGATATTCCATGGGCAGTTGAGCCGAGGATCTCAGAGGCTGGGGGACAGGCTCAACCAGCACCACCAGACATACAGGCTTTGCTGGACAGATACGTAGTGGTGTTTGGGGACATTCCACCACGGCAGCCACGAAACAGGGGATTTGAGCACTCTATTGAGTTGGAGCCGGGTGTACAAGCAGTAATCACCACCCCTTATAGGCATCCCAAGGCTTACAAGGACGAGATAGAGAAGGCCATCCAGAAGCTGCTAGGATTGGGCCATATCAGGCCAAGTTGCAGTCCCTTCGCTTCTTCAGTGGTACTGGTGAAGAAGGATGGAACACTTCGAATGTGCATTGACTACCGGGCCCTCAACCGAAAGACGTTGAAGAACCAGTACCCCATTCCCCGCATAGATGAGCTAATGGACGAGCTTAGAGGAGCCAAGTACTTCTCTAAGATCGATCTGTGTTCAAGGTACCACTAGATCAGGGTGAGGGATCAGGATATCCCTAAGACAGCTTTTTGGTGCCACTATGAGCACTTCGAGTTCCTGGTCATGCCATTTGGGTTGACCAATGATACGGCCACCTTCTAGTCATGCGTGAACCATGTCTTCTGGGGAGAGTTGAGGAGGTACGTGCTAGTTTTCTTCGATGACATTCTGATTTATAGCCAAACATGGGAGGAGCACCTCCAACACTTGGAGGAGGTACTGTGCATTCTGGAGGAGCAGCAGTTTTATGTCAAGCTCTCCAAGTGTGAGTTTGGTTTGACACAGATGCTCTCGTAGGGTAAATCATTGGTGTCGATGGGGTGAAGGTCCATGAGGAGAAGATTCGGGCCATCCGAGATTGGCCAGTACCCCGAGATGTGACTGCACTGAGGGGCTTCTTGGGCATTTGCACCTACTACAGGAAGTTTGTCAAGGGGTTCTCACGGTTGGCAACACCCTTGACCAAAATAACCAAGAGGGGCTTTTACATGGACGGATGGAGCACAGGTTGCCTTCGACTGCCTCAAGGAGGTGATTAGCAGTTGCCCAGTCTTGGAACTTCCAGATTTTTCCCAGCCATTCACCGTGGAGTGTGATGCATCCGGGGTAGGAGTTGGAGCAGTATTGTCACAGGAGGGGCATCCCATTGCTTTCGAGAGTCGGAAGCTCCTACCACACAAGTTGTCATATTCCATATATGACAAAGACATGCTGGTCATCATGCATGCATTGGCCAAATTCCGTCAGTACTTAGTGGGCAACACGTTTCAAGTGAAGACTGATCACAAAAGTCTTTGTCACTTCATGGGGCAATAGGGCCTCAATGACAGGCAACAAAGATGGGTCAGCAAGGTGCAGGCCTATGACTTCGATATAGAGTATGTGCGGGGGAAGCAAAATGTGGTGGTCGATGCTCTATCTCGAAGACCAACTGGGTTATCCCTCATGAGCACCTGCCATGATTGGAAGGCTCAGCTGTTGGTGGACTACTCCAAGGATAGGAGGGCATGCGAGGTATTAGAGGTTACCCATGCAGATGAGCGTTATCAAGTGATGGATGAGGTCATCTATTACAAGGGGCGCATTTTCTTAGTACCCAACTCGCAGTTGAGCGAGAGGGTGCTCCAGGCAGCACATGGTTCACCATTATCCCAACACCAGGGGTTCCGAAAAACTTATATCGCAGTCAGGGAGAGATTTACGTGGAAGGGCCTCAAGGGGGACGTGTTGCAACACATACAGGAGTGTGAAGCATGTCAAAGGAACAAGGGGGAACTGATCCACCCCGTAGGATTGCTACAGCCACTTCCCATCCCCGAGGGGAAATGGGAAAGTATCTCTGTGGATTTCATCACAGGGCTCCCCACAATGCAGGGGAAGGACTGAATCTACGTAGTGGTTGACAGATTAACCAAATATGCCCACTTTTTCGTTATCCCCACCAGATACACGGCTGCACAGGTTGCAGAACTATTCTTTCGAGAGATTTTCAGATTGCATGGACTCCCCAAGAACATTGTGAGCGATAAGGACAGCAGGTTCATGGGAGGCTTCTTGCAAGAACTTTTAGATTGGTCAAGACCGAGCTCACTCTTAGCACCAGCTATCCTCCTCAGACAGATGGCCAGACCGAGAGGGTTAATGAGTGGTTGGAGGGGTTCCTAAGGAACTACGTGACCAGTTAGCAGAGGGCTTGGATTCGGAGGTTGCATCTGGGCGAGTACTACTACAACACCACCCACCACATGTCCATTGGTATGACTCCTTTCCGTGCTTTATATGGATATGATGCATTATATTTTGCTAACATTGTTTTTGGAGCCAATCGAGCCCCAAAAGCCAAAGATTGGGTCCAAGAGAGCCAAGATATCCTCAAGGCTCTCGAGGATAACTTTATGACAACCCAAAATCAGCAAAAGGTATACGCAGATCGGCACAGGATGAAGAGGCATTTTGAGGGGGGACTTGGTATACCTCCGGCTACAACCTTACAGGCAGTCCACGCTGAAGGGGGTCGAGAAGCTACAACCACGCTTCTATGGGCCCTATCAAATGATTAGACGAATTGGAGAGGTGGCCTATGAACTAGAGCTGCCTCAAGGTAGCAGGATCCACAATGTTTTCCATGTCTCATGCCTTAAAAAGGTGTTGGGAAAACAGGTGACAACAGTAGCTGATCTACCCCCACTGGATGATGAGGGCCACTTGGTTTTGGAAGCTGAGGTCATTTTGGAGAGCAGGGAAAGGAAACTGAGGAACAAGACCATCAGGGAGTTCTTGGTGCGTTGGAAGAACTTGTCGGATGATGATGCCACTTGGGAGGGTGAGCACATATTGGAGCACCTAGCTTTGAGGTTGCTTGAGGACAAGCAACATTTGGGAGGGGAGGACTATCATGTCCCTTCTCAAAAACATTTGTAACAGGTTGCTGCTACACAATTTTGCAAAATTTTGGCTAAGGAAGAGAACCCATCATTTTCATCTTAGGGACTCAGGAGGCAATTCGACTTTATTTGGTTGCTAGTGGAATGTGGAGGCCACCCACATGAAAGTTCGAATTGGCCCATTCGAATAGCTTGGAGGGAAAGTCGAATAGGTGGATGGAGGGGCCCACATGAGGCAAGGGAGGCCCAAGGAGTTATAAGGAGGGAGTAGCTCTCATTTTGGGTTTCATTCTTACATCTTGCAAACAAAACTTCTTGATTGTTCGCTCTGCTATTTAGCTGAGTCAACCGGCTGTTTAACCACGAATCTCTCATGCGGGAGATTCAACCTCTACTTCGGGGGACCATCTATGCCCGCCCTAGAGAGGCAGTTCCACAAGTGTTTTAGGAGTTCTGGGGTTGTGAGACAGCATCATCATTCAGCGTAGAGCAGGTAGTGCGTATTTCTAAGAAACCAAAGAATACGCAGAGGGAGCTAGGAGCCATCAGAGATCAAGTGTTTGCCGGGAGAGTTAGAGGGCTAAGAGAGCAACAATAGGCCAACATTCTTGTTGGGTTTTACAGCCAGCAAAGCCAACATTCCAGCGATTTGAATTGCTGGGCTAGGGGACCACGCAGAGGCCATTCCAGCGGTATTCGTTGAGCTTGGGAGCAGGTTCCATAGACTGGAAGCCTATCCAAGAAGTCAGGGATTTGATAGCAGAGGTCAACCAAACACTTTGGGACCACTTCCGAGAGGATTTACAAGCAATTTCCAGCAGACCGAGTTTTGCAGTTGCAGCTGAAGTTGGGCTTGAAGGGGGTCGAATTTCAGAAGTCTAAACCAGCCAAAACCCTTTGTGGATTTTTATGGGTTTAGGCCAAGGAGTCCGAGGTTAAAAGCATATAAATTTCTGGGCATAGGAAGTGGACCTTTCAGCCATTCGAACTTCAGGAAAAAGGCAGTTTTCTGAGCAGCGCAGTGCAGATTGGTGCAGCAGTTGGACAACCTTCAATTAAGCCATTTTCTTACCTGGGTTTGATCATGTTTGCCCATTAAGACAAGTCTAAGTGCACCATCTTGTTATCCATTGTATTTTGCCTTCAAAAAAGTAATAAAATGGCTCAACAGTTCCATATTTGCATTTTTTCTATGGATGTTTAATGTGTATTTCGTTTTTATAATTAGTTGCACAGATTATTTGCTTTGTATCACTTGTATTCCTATTTAGGATCATTACAGCAGATCACCACTACTACAGAGTTAACCCCTATGGACGATGAAGGCCATTTGGTGCTAGAACCAGAGGCCATTTTGGATTCCAAAGAGAGGCACCTGCGTAACAGGGTCATCAGGGAATTTCTGATTCGATGGAGGAATCTACAGGATGAGGATGCCACCTGGGAGGGGGAACAAATACTACGGCATCCTTCTTTGCAGTGGTTGAGGACAAGAAACGTTTTGGCGGGGAGGATTGTGATATTCCTGCTTAGTGTTTCACTAAGGGAATATCGAAATTTTGATCAATTTTGGCACTCACATTATCTCACTTAGGAAAAAGGGGGCCTAGGGGACCCATATGTGATTTTTGGCCTAAGAGGCACTCCAACTATAGGCTCAGCGAAAAATTGTGGCTTTGGTGGAACATGGGGGCCACCACGAAGGTATTTTTGGCCCATAAGGAGAATACGCTTTCATTGGCTCGAAGGCGGGTGGAAGTCGATGTGGGCCCACATGGGTAGCCTTGGAGGCAATTCGATAAAAGAGGGAGGAGCTCTCATTTTTTATCATCATTCATCATTTTCGAATTTGTCTTTGATAAGAGCATGCTTGAGTAGTGAGCCAAGGCTGCATGTGTTGTTCAGCACACCAGGTGTTTCCAAGCGGAAATCCCAGTCCTTGCTTCGGTGGACTTTTGAGTGCTCGCCCAAGGAGGGAGTTCTTCTTCTTCATAATCCACACCAGCAACAGGAGGTCAATTTGCAGCAGCAGAGAGAGCCACAGCAACATAGGGACTGTGCAGTCATTGATAAAGGCATTCCGGGAGTGTGGGGAGAAGTGAATTTCAGGCAGAAAATTGTTGGGAAGGCTTGGGAAGTCTTCTAATAGGGTTTGCAGGTATTCTAGAGGCATTTCAGCAGCAAATCATTCAGGATTCTGAATTTCCCAGCCAGGGAGCTAGACAAGCTCAAGGGGGTTAAAATTCTAGGGTCAAGCTTTGGCCAAACCCTTCTTGGGTTATTCTGGGTTTTTTTAGTAGAGATCGGGATTAAATTAACAAAAATTTTGAGAAGTAGAGAGGGCTCTAGCAGCTCTTCATTTCAGGCAGCAACACCATTTTCTAGGTTTTACAGTGCAACAATTGGGCCGAATTGTCAAGGATTGGAAGAGGGTGGTTCAAGGATCATTGAGGGCTTTGCTAGCTTGCTAAACGCAAGTCCAAGTGCACACATTCCAACACCTTGATTGTACACCTTTCCCATTTAGTAAAATGAGTATACAATGCTGTTGTGGAAGCATTTTCGTGGTCTGATTGTCTGTTTCGATTTTTATTATGTGTTGTCTATTTTCCTTTGATTATTTACTATAAATTTTCCCTTAGGGATATTACACAAATGGCTGTAGAATTCTTTGCAAATTACTCTCGGAAGGTAAGAGGGAAATTCCTTCCTCAACCTTTCCCAACTCACCTAGCAACAACACCACGAATTTCTGCCCAACAAAAGATTGCGCAAGCCCTAGGAATGTTGAATATGGTTCTCACTAGAGCAACAATCTCCAGCCCTAAAACTCTCCACAAATTTTGGTCCAATACCAAGGCGCTTTCTCCTAAATTCTCCAGCTGAATTTCCCCTTGAATACCCCTTAAACAAGCAAATCGACTTATGTCATTGCGTCCTCCTGGAAGTTCGTAGTGGCTGAAGAGTGGCGGAAATTACCCACAAACTCCAGCAATCTCCTCTCCAATAAGCTCTAAAATTCTCTCCAGGGTGGCACTCTAAGTTCACCGAAGAGAGAGCTAAGATCTCCATCCGGAAATCTCCTTGTGCTAAGCATCACAAGTAGTCTTGACTAAGCAGCTCAAGAGTACTCTATATCAAAAATTTAATTTATCAAAAAGCCCATAAAATGATTCCTCTTCCTTCTATTTATATTTTCTGCCCCTTTCTCGCCTTGTGGGCCCCACCAATTTGACCTCCTCCCTAGATCGATTTTCCTAAGGTGTTCAAATTCCCCCTTTGGGTGGCCGTCACATCCCACTACCAACTTTATTTTTTATTTTCTCTAATGTTGGTGGCCTCCATCTCTCCAAAGGTTAAGTGGGGACTCCCTCCACCCACTTCTCCTAAGTTTACATGCCAAAATATTTCCCAACACCTAAATTGCAAAAATGGAAATTCCTCTTAGCAAAATTAATTTAATTGGGGACATTACAACATCTTTGCTTTAAGATCATCAAAATCATTTTCATAAGGTTTTACTTGCCCTCTCGAATGTGCTAGGTGTTCTTTAATTCTGTGGATCCCCCCACCCTTAACTTTATTCCCACAATAGTTGCAGACTTTTATCCCTTGTCCATTTAAATGGCAACGAACCTAAGCCAGATCATTCTTGTTTTGGGGACCATGACTACTTCTATAGGACGAAATGAAAATTTGCATAGAAAACCCTAGGGTTTTTGGAATTCTATGGCAATTTTTTTTAGAGAAAAATAAAAGAGGAATAGAAGCCACAAAATACCTGGAGAAGATCTGCAAATTTTGAGAAAAGAAAAAGCTCCCACAATTCAGAAAATAAACTCTTCAATCAGCCCCAAAATCTCCGTCACAAATTTGCCAATGAAATCCCTCAAAATAACCCTGCAAATTTGAATAATCGTTGAGAAAAAATAGAAGTAACTGCCACATTTTTTTACAAAAAAAAATTACAAATCTAGATTCTACATAAAATCACTAGGGTTTTAAAAAATTTACAGAAAAAAATAACAGGTTTTTGGAGAAAAATAGAACAATAATGGATGACAAAAAATACCTTGGTGTTCCCTCTCAATTTTCTAAAGAAAATCAGCTCCAAAATACTCTCAAATCAACTCTGGAGCAGTCAGTGTTTTACGAAACGGCCGGCTCGAAACTGAAACAGTTGAGCTAGGCTGAGCCAGACCGAGCCAGACCCTGGCCGGGTCGATTCAGTGGCTGAATCGGTTTGGCTGGCCGGGTTGTTACCGAGCTGGTGACTGACTTGGTCGGTTCGGTAACAACTCGGCTAGCTTAGTCGAGCCTGACCTAACTCGGCCGACTCGGTGGCCATGGCTAAAAAGCAACATACAATTTTTTTGGCGGTAAAAAAAAGACCCCACAACTAATTCTAATTTAGTTTATGTTATTTGGGGCCCATTTACCTCTCCCAAACCCTATAAAAGCTACCCAACCCCTCTCATTTCCTCACATCTATCTTATTGCATTTGTGTGAGAATTTGTGAGGACTTTGTGAATAGTTGTGGAGTTTTTTTTTGGAGCAGCAGTAAGGAATCTTCGGCAAGCATTGGAGCATTAGTGAGGAGCTTCTTAGGCAGCCAATGGAGCAGCGTTGAGGAGGCGGTTTGTGGCTAGAGATATATTTTTTTTTCACTTCTAAAATATGTTTTTGCTTATTTATTTTTTTGTACAAATCTAGAAATTGAAAAGAGTGTTTTTTGTAAAAGAAATGAACATTGAAGCAATGTTATTTTTTTTGTTTTCATTTTCATATTTTTTTTCCTTTCATTTCTGAGTCAAAAAATAGCTCTTAGAGTGAAAGATGCTGCTTAGGCATATGCTGAAATGGTTGATAATCAAATGCATTGCAAATTTTTCCATAGCAAAATTAAGAAGGGTCCTGGGTGCATTCATAGGCTGAAACAACACTTGGCAGGCATAAGAGACCAAATTACTCCATGTGAATCACCACAAATTGAGGAGATTAGGAAGGAGTTGTTAAATAGCTTTGAGAAGTTTTGGGGAGAAAAAAACTAGGCAAAAAGAAATAGAGGCTGAAATTGGAAGGAACAGGAAGTTACAACAAATGACGCCTACCGTTGACAGCTACGTGTCAACTATCCATAGCAGTACACCCCCTTTTTCCAAAAGGAACAGCAATGGATCGACGTGTCCGTGCCATTCGATTGTCATCATCAGCGCAATCATGTTATGTTGTAAACCCAGTCTGCATGTGTAAAATTGTAAATAATCTTAGCAGATCTGAGTCATGTATGTTAATTGCCTAGGTGGACCTAATTTTCTAGTGATAATCTACGTTCCGGAAGGTTTTTTGTCTCACCGATCCATGATCGGCAGAGTTTTCCTTCAACCTAACCCCAAAGCCAGAATGAATTTTGTCATTAGAATCTTAGGGGAATCCTAGTGTGTTGATCTGCTAGATTATATTTGTGTCGCAGAACTGGGTGGTTTATGAGGGTCTATGTCAAATGGGATTTCCCCCTTGAGATGTAAAATTGTAAAAGTCATGATGTAAAGTGTCTTGAGGGTTACAAAATGTTTTAATCCCCTCATAAGTCCTAAGTCCTAGGTCATAGGTGATTTTTCAAAAGGCTAAGTTCGAGGATCCAAAAATAAAAATTTAAAAAGAAAATTAAAAAAAAATTAAAAATAGATAAAAACAAAAATAAAATTAAAATAACTAAAAAAATAAATAAATAAAATTTAAAAATAAATAAAATAATAATAAGTCAAAAGTTTTGAGAAAATAAATGCAAAATTTAAATTTTTAATATATTAAAATGTATTTAAAATTTCGACGGATGAAATTGAAAGGGATTTTGATCCTCATCGACGGTCGAGATCATTTTGACATGGATCACTCGAACTAGCCGTTGGGAAATTTTCCTTTAAATAGGGTGTTAGGGGTCATTTGAGATCAAATTGGATCTTAGAGTCTGGTGCTAAAGAAATCTCTCTTGTAGTCACTTTTGTGCAATAAAGAAAGACTTTGGGGTTAAAAATCTTGCTGGTGTTACTCTTCTGAAAATGTTGTAAGATCTTTTATTTTTCTGCGTAATTTTATTTTCAGTGATCGATAATAGCTTGATGAAGATTGATTCAGGCACAGGTATATTGTCTGATCTTTGGGGTTTGAATGATAGTTTAGATTCTGAAATATAATGGCAGGTATCTCCATTTGATCTGGATTTCACTATTGTTTTTCCCTCTATGTTAATGGTTGATTTTAAGCTGTGCAAGAAATCTTAGTTTTGAGTTTACCGGGCGTTAGGGGAAGTTCTCGGCTGAACCAACCAACTACCGGATTGCGTTTTTTGAAAGAGCCCAGCTAGTTTTAATCCCGGACTTATCATCTGAATTTTTTTTTGAATGCATGCAGGGTTTTCTAAAGTATCTCAGATTAAAATTAAATTCTGATAATATTACTATGATTATTGACAAATCTCGCTGCTTAAGAGTCAAAAATCTGTAAATGCTATAATTATTTAGCTGATTTAGGGTTTTCAGTTTTGTTTTTTGCACATATTATTTTTGGGTGTTCTGTTTTTTACCATGGCAGGTTGCAGGTACAGGCTTTAAGAATTTTTCAGCGTTTCCATCAGGCAAATTGGAGCAGGAAAGATTTAAAATTTTGATCAAGTTTCTGTACTGCGAGTTTGCAAACTGCGTTTTCAACTTTCATTGCTGCCTGGGTTTTGTTGCCCCAGAAAAATTTTAAATTTTTTTTAGAGGCTGCAGTCATTGTTGCTCCCTTTAGCCTGCACAAGACTGGCGTATTCACCTCTTCACGTGACCCCCTCATTCATTCAGCGCATTGCCACATTGCCAATCCATCCATTCCTCGCTATTTCCTCTCTTCCCCGCAGTCCTCCTTCCTCGCCGCGATGTCCATTTCCTGCAATCACTGCTTATTGCTTATGCTCATCCCATCTCTGCGCGTTCCTTCCCTCAGTCCCTGCACACTTGTGTATTTTTTTTGTATCCCTCAGTCCCTTCGCAGCCCCTCAATTCATCCCTGCTCTTTGCTGCGTCTTGCACGGTCAAGCAAACCCAACCTTTCCTCCATCGAATCGCTCCACTGCCTCGACCTGCATCACAAGCAAGTGTTAAACACATTAAAATTTTCATCAAAACCTTTCATTTTCCACTGTTGCCTCTTCTTCCTACGCAGTTGCCCATCGCTCTCCTCATTCTCTACTATATTCATCGATGCTCTCCAATCCGCGACTCCCTACCCCTTCACCTGCTTCACTTCCAGAACCTGTGTCCTCCCTCTGCCGTTTCAACCCTCAAACCTGCTATCCTATGTCGAACCCTCCATCATCGAGCCCTTCTTTCCATGCTGCTGCCTACGTACAGTCTCCAACTCCCTGCGTTTAGTCTTCCCTCCATACGCAGCTCCTCACGCTTTCCTTCCGCCATCCGACCTACACAACATAAACAAAGCATTCGATTTTTGTTGGATAGTGCATGTTAGGGATAGCGTATTCTTTGATTTCATTTTATCAACGCATTTTCATATTTTGTAAATATTTAGCACAGGAATTTTTGGCATATGCGTATGGTGTTGTTAGGATTCTCATTGTGTTTGATTTCATATATATATTCATGTGTTGGGTATTGCGTATAGGTCTGTTTTGTATATATTTATTTGAATGTTGATTTTATTTAGTCTAGATTCGGTTAGATTTCGTTTAGTTTTAGTTTGATTTCTTTTAAATAAAAAATATAATAAAAAAGGGGTTAGATTTGATTTTTCATTTGTTTTAGGATTTAGTTTTATAGAATTTCATTTTTGTTTAGGTGTTAGTTTTAATTTTGATTTCATTTAGTTTAGAATTTAGTGTAAAGTTTTAGATAGATTTTAGATTTTTAGGTTTATAAATTTAGTTTGGTTAAATAATCATCAAAAAACAATAAAATAAAATTCATAAAAAGTTAAAAAATTTCTTTTTTAATTTTTAGACTTTAGTTTAGACTAGATTTTATTTAGGATTTTAGTTTTCTTAAATTTTTTAGACTTAAAATTTTATAAAAAATATATATAAAAAATATTAAAAAATTTTGAAAAAGCTTAATACAAAATTGAAAAATTCATTTTTGGTGTCTCTGTGTTCCATTTGTCTATAGTTAAATGCACTTAATGTTTATTTTGAAGTTAGCTATGTGAAAGTGGTAAATGGTCAGCATTTAAATTTTATGATCATTTAAAGCATTTAATTTTTCTTGAAGTTTAATTGTTGGATCCTTATTAAGGCGTTGTGCATTTGTTGAATATCTTACATCGCTTGGGTTATTTGATGATAAATGATTGTTTTACATGGTTTATACTTCTGCAGCATTTCATAAATAATCATTTAATCATTAACTCCATAAGGCACTGGTACATTAATCAATCAAGTGCTAAATCGCCTTGTTTTGTCTCCCAACCCAACTGATCCACAGTTGGTCTTCATTCATCCCATAAGGTCTACCCCCCTTAGCCGTGGGAGACGGCTTAAACGGAGAGATCGGGGATCAGGGTGACAGCCTCCGGTCTTAGCGTTGTCGTGACAATCTGTGTGACAACAATTTTTGGCGCTGTTACCGGGAATACTTTATTATCGGTGTTTCAACGACTTTTCATCATTCATCGTTCATCTTTCTATCATTCGTTTGAGCCAGCAACAACAACTTTTTTTGGTGCCATTGTCGGGGACAGAGTTTTTTCTGTCCTTGGTTTATTCAACATTCATCATTCTTTCATCTTTCTCATCTCTCATTTGAGCTGGCAGAGTCAACATTTTTTGGCATCATTTGGATCTTTTCATCGCCTTATTTTTCGTCATATCAGCAACTACTCTTCGGTTCATTTCTTGTTTGGGTGGCGACTCCATTTCTTTTATTTTTCCCAGGCAAGAAGCCTCCCTCATATTTGCTTATTTGTTGCTTTTTGGATCCTAGAATTAGATTCATTGTTCAAGTGGCGACTCCACTTCTTTCATCTCTTGATTTTCTTGAGCAGAGATATCGTTCTATCATCTATTTGGTCTCTCGTTATTCATCATGGATTATTCGTTTAAACCATGTCATTTTACTGATGATCTCCATGATTTTCCGGAAGAAGCCATTTCTAAATTACTTTTGTTCTCAGGTGGTGATTCAATCGCTGTTAGAAAGCATTTAAACAGATTTACTTGTATAATGATCATATATTGTAGACTTCCTCAATATAATCATGAAGATGTCAAAATGCATCTATTTGTCCATTCTTTAGAGGGTGATGCTTTGAATTGGTTTAATAATTGTCCTGAAGATTCTTTCACTTCTTTACAAGACATTGTTGATAATTTTAAAGATAGATATGGTGATCAAGATAGCTCGCCTTGTGCCCCTAAAATTGTGCAACAGAATGAAAGTAATCTTATAAAAGGTCCAGCTGTCGATGAAAGATTTCAAGACAATTCTTCATATCAGAATGTGCCATCCACCTATACCATTGCAGATCAAATCCATGATAGTGGAAAAGCATGGACAAATTATAAAATCAGTGTCGACAATGAAAAGGAAGATTAGAAGCAAATTATACAAGAACTAATGCGGCTGGTAAAAAATATGGAGATCAATCAAACTAATTACGCCAATGATGTGAGAACTTTATGCACCCACCTGGGAAAAACATAATAAAGAGATGGAAATCATGAAAATTAAACACTCTGATTACATAACCAACATGCAAAATCAACATGCTAAGGAAATTGAGGCCATGAAAATTAATCATGACACAGAAACTAGTTTTATGAAAAGAAAGTTATCAGGCTTAGAGGAAAATATGACGACCATGCAAGCAAATCATAAGAAAGAGACAAATTCTATGCAGCATTACTTGATGACCATAAAGGAAAAGGACGATAAAATAATAAAAGATATGGAAGCTAATCAGATGTCTTCAGAATAAGTTATTGACCATGGAAGAAGACCATGCCAGGGAAATTAGTGCTATAAAGGTTGAACAATCTAGTCAGATAGATGCCATTAAAATATAGGTTCAGAAATTTCAACAACTGTCAGAGGATGAAAGAAACTAGGGAATGTCAATAGATCATGAGCCTCCTTCTCTGTTGCAACAAGCTCCATCTTATTATGAAGTCCTTTGTTCAATTGAAAAGTGGATAATTGAAGGTGACCTGGATAAAAGGGAAATTAATAATAAGATTGATGCTCACACGGTTAATTCACCAGTTATAGAAGATCAAGTTATAACTCATGGCACTTGTGAGATTGATCCATCACCCTTGGTAGGGCAGATGCAGAATGAAGAAAGATATGTCACGCATATCTTACATACTTCATCTGAGAGCTTTGAAGCAGAAAGTTCCACGTCATCAGTGATACAGCCTGCCACGAAGAAAAAACGCAAGAAAAAAAAAATGAGAAGAAGATTTGATGCATCAAACGGCCGCGAGCAGCTTGATTTTCGAATAGGGAAAAGTCCTACAATAGGCGGAATTGGACATGGCACATCCGACAAGCAGCTGACGAATTTGCCTGAAAGCAGGCAAATGCTCAATATACACTATATTGAACACCTCTGATGCCATGGGGCATCCTTTGTATTGTATTTCTAACCTTACTCCTTGTCATTTCAGCATTTTATTTCTGTTTTAGGATTAGATTTACTTTTCATGTTACTAGATAGTTAATTAATGAAGAGCTTATATCTTTCTTGTGATGATTTTTGGGTGGACGCTACTTATGTTTTGTTGTGTGTTGCATGGATGCATATTCTGGATTCTCACATTCCTACAGTGCAGCAACGTGTCCCCAAGTAGAGCCAGATGTTGACCGCTACATGTCAACTACCCATAGCAGTACACCCCCTTTTTCGCAGAAGGGACAGCAATGGATCGATGTGTCCGTGCCATTCGATTGTCATCATCAGCGCGATCATGTTATGTTGTAAACCCAGTCTGCATGTGTAAATTGTAAATAATCTTAGCAGATCTGAGTCATGTATGTTAATTGCCTAGGTGGACCTAATTTTCTAGTGATAATCTACGTTCCGGAAGGTTTTTTGTCTCACCGATCCATGATTAGCAGAGTTTTCCTTCAGCCTAACCCCAAAGCCAGAATGAATTTTATCATTAGAATCTTAGGGGAATCCTAGTGTGTTGATCTGCTAGATTATATTTGTGTCGCAAAACTGGGTGGTCTATGAGGATCTATGTCATATGGGTTTTCCCCCTTGAGATATAAAATTGTAAAAGTCATGATGTAAAGTGTCTTAAGGGTTAGAAAATGTTTTAATCCCCTCATAAGTCCTAAATCCTAGGTCATAGGTTATTTTTCAAAAGGCTAAGTTCGAGGATCCAAAAATAAAAATTTAAAAAAAAAATAAAAAATAGATAAAAACAATAATAAAATAAAATTTTAAAAAACTAAATAAATAAAATTTAAAAATAAATAAAATAATAATAAGTCAAAAGTTTTGAGAAAATAAATTGCATTTAAAATTTTGACAGATGAGATTGAAAGGGATTTTGATCCTCATCGACAGTCGAGATCATTTTTACATGGATCACTCGAACTAGCCGTTGGGAAATTTTCCTTTAAATAGGGTGTTAGGGCTCATTTGAGATCAAATTGGATTTTATAGTCTGGTGCTAAAGAAAGCTCTCTTGTAGTCACTTTTGTGCAATAAAGAAAGACTTTGGGGTTAAAAATCTTGCTGGTGTTACTCTTCTGGGAATGTTGTAAGATCTTTTATTTTTCTGCATAATTTTATTTTCAGTGATCGATAATACTTTGATGAAGATTGATTCAGGCACAGGTATCTTGTCTGATCTTTGGGGTTTGAATGATAGTTTAGATTCTGAAATATAATGGCAAGTATCTCCATTTGATCTAGATTTCACTATCGTTTTTTCCCTCTATGTTAATGGTTGATTCTAAGCTGTGCAGGAAATCTTAATTTTGAGTTTACTGGGCATTAGGGGAAGTTCTCGGCTGAACCAGCGAACTCCCGGATTGCGTTTTCTGAAAGAGCTCAGCTAGTTTTAATCTCAAACTTATCATCTGAATTTTTTTATGAATACATGCAGGGTTTTCTGAAGTATCTCACATTAAAATTAAATTCTGATAATATTACTGTGATTATTGACGAATCTGGTTGCTTAAGAGTTGAAAATCTGTAAGTGTTGTAATTATTTCGTTGATTTAGGGTTTTCAGTTTTGTTTTCTGCACATATTATTTTTGGGTGTTCTATTTTTTGCCATTGCAGGTTGCAAGTACATGCTTTGAGAATTTTTCAGGGATTCCATCAGGCAATTTGAAGCAGGAAAGATTCCAAATTTTGATCAGGTTTCTGGACTGTGGGTTTGCAAACTGCGTTTTCAACTTTCATTGCTGCCTAGGTTTCGCTGCTGCAGAAAAACTTTTAAATTTTTTTTAGAGGCTGCAGTCATTGTTGCTCCCTTCAGCCTACACAAGACTGGCGTATTCACCTCTTTGCGTGACCCCCTCATATGTTCAACGTATTGCCACATTGCCAATCCATCCATTCCTCGTTATTTCCTCTCTTCCCCGCAGTCCTCCTTCCTCGTCGCGGTGTCCATTTCCTGCAATCACTTTATTGCTTATGCTCATCCCATCTCTGCACGTTCCTTCCCTTAGTCCCTGCACATTTGTGTATTTTTTTTGTATCCCTCAGTCCCTTCGCAACCCCTCAATTCGTCCCTGCTCTTTGCTGCGTCTTGCACAATCAAACAAACCCAACCTTTCCTCCATCGAATCGCTCCACTGCCTCGACCTGCATCACAAGCAAGCGTTAAACACATTAAAATTTTCATCAAAACCTTTCATTTTCCACATTTGCCTCTTCTTCCTACGCAGCTGCCCATCGCTCTCCTCATTCTCTGCTATATTCATCGATGCTCTCCAATCCGCGGCTCCCTTCCCCTTCACCTACTTCCCTTCCAGAACCTACGTCCTCCCTCTGTCGTTTCAACCCTCAAACCTGCTATCCTGTGTTGAACCCTCCATCATCGAGCCCTTCTTTCCACGCTGCCGCCTGCGTACAGTCTCCAACTCCCTGCGTCCAGTCTTCCCTCCCTACGCAGCTCCTCACGCTTTCCTTCCGCCATCCGACCTGCACAACATAAACAAAGCATTCGATTTTTGTTGGATAGTGCGTGTTAGGGATAGCGTATTCTTTGATTTCATTTTATCAACGCATTTTTATATTTTGTAATGATTTAGCATAGGAATTTTTGACATATGCGTATGGTGTTGTTAAGATTCTCATTGCGTTTGATTTCATATATATATTCATGTGTTAGGTATTGCGTATAGGTCTGTTTTGTATATATTTATTTGAATGTTGATTTTATTTAGTCTAGGTTCAGTTAGATTTCGTTTAGTTTTAGTTTGATTTCTTTTAAATAAAAAATATAATAAAAAGGGGGTTAGATTTGATTTTTCATTTGTTTTAGAATTTAGTTTTATAGAATTTCATTTTTGTTCAGGTGTTAGTTTTAATTTCGATTTCATTTAGTTTAGAATTTAGTGTAAAGTTTTTAGATAGATTTTAGATTTTTAGGTTTATAAATTTAGTTTGGTTAAATAATCATCAAAAAACAATAAAAAAATAAAATTCATTCATAAAAAGTTAAAAAAGTTTCTTTTTTAATTTTTAGACTTTAGTTTAGCCTAGATGTTATTTAGGATTTTAGTTTTGTTAATTTTTTTAGACTTAAAATTTTATAAAAAAATATATATATAAAAATTAAAAAATTTTGAAAAAGCTTAATAAAAAATTGAAAAAATAATTTTTGGTGTCTCTATGTTCCATTTCTCAATAGTTAAATGCACTTAATGTTTATTTTGAAGTTAGCTATGTGAAAGTGGTAACTGGTCAACATTTACATTTTATGATCATTTAAAGCATTTAATTTTTCTTGAAGTTTAATTGCTGGATCCTTATTAAGGCGTTGTGCATTTGTTGAATATCTTACATCGCTTGGGTTATTTGATATAAATGATTGTTTTACATGGTTTATACTTCTGCAACATTTAATAAATAATCATTTAATCATTAACTCCATAAGGCACTGGTACACTAATCAATCAAGTGCTAAATCGCCTTGTTCTGTCTCCCAACCCAACTGATCCACAGTTGGTTTTCATTCATCCCATAGGGTCTACCCCCTTAGCCGCAGAAAACGGCTTAAACGGAGAGATCGGGGATCAAGGTGACAGCCCCCGGTCTGAGCGTTGTCGTGACAATCTGTGCGACAACACCTACCAACCCCCATTTTGATTTGGAGGGCTCTTCTTCTATCCCTTGTACCGATGCATCCAATCCCTTCTGCTATGTTCCTCCCTCTTTGGATTCCATGCAAGAAAAAAAGGGTAAGGGTAAAATGAAAAAGAAGGGTGATATGAATATCAAAAGTTATTTCACTGTCACACCCTCCTCTCCATCAAATGCACATGGTCCTCAAGCTAGTAGAACTTTGCAGCCCACTTTAGATGACCATTGGAAGAAAGAATTGAGGGAGACTGCTTGTGATTACATATCTAGATGGTGGTATGATGCTGATATCCCCTTCAATGCTTCTCGTTCACCATATTATGAGCCTATGTTTGATGCCATATTTGTTGTTGGAAAGGGCTTCAAAGGCCCTATGATGCATGAGTTAAGGGGGCATCGTTTGCAGAAAGAAAATTCCTCCATTAATGAGTATTTGAAATATTGCAAAAACTCATGGGAAAAAACAGGATGTACCATCATGTCAGATGGATGGACTGATCAAAGGAACCGTACCATCATAAACTTTCTTATCTTTTGCCCACAGGGAACCATGTTTCTAAAATCAGTTGATGCATCTGATAGGGTGAAAGATGGACAATTGTTGTTTCAGCGATTGGATGAGGTTATTGAGGAGGTGGGGGTGGCTAATGTTGTTCAAGTCATCACAGATAATGCCTCTAACTATGTTCTTACTAGTACACTATTAGAGGAAAAACACAAAACCATCTTTTGGACCCCATGTGCTACACATTATATAGACCTCATGCTTGAGGACACTGGCAAATTAGATTGGGTCAAAAACACTGTAGATCATGCCAAAAGGATAACAAAATTTATCTGCACATCATTCATGGATTTTGAGCCTGATGAGGAGACACACAGGGGGCAGAGATATTATTAGGCCTGCCATCACTAGATTTGCAACTCATTTTTTGACATTGCAATCTATGCTTTCCCAACATAGAACTTGCAAAGGATGTTTTCCAGTGATGATTGGAATCAAAGCCAATGGTATAACAAACAGGAAGGCAAAGATTTGAAAAAGAAAGTTAATAAAGAAATATTTTGGAAAAAGGCAGAAGAGATTGTGAATGTTGCTGAGTCACTGGTTAAGGTGTTGTGGTTGGTGGATGGGAAAAGATTGGCTATGGGCTTCATTTATGAGGCTATGGATCAAGAAAAGGAGAAAAAAAAGAGGGCATACAAGGATAGAGTGGTTAAGTATGCGCCCATTTGGGCAATCATTGATGAAAGATGGAACAATAAACTCCATCGCCTTATACATGCAGTTGGGTATTTTTTGAACCCACGGTATCATTATAAAGCTCTGGAGGCAGGAGCTTTGGGTGGGGAGGTTACAGATGGATTGATTGACTGCATTGATCGCATGATCCCATTAGAGTGTGATTAGCTAGAGATACACCGACAAGTCACAACTTTCAGCAAAGCCATAGGTACCTTTGGCAAGAACCTAGCAAAGATTGCAAGGGAAGCAGATGAGTCAGGTAAACAAAAATTCCAATTTTCAAGTTCTTATTTTGTTAAATTGTTTATAATTTGAAAGTTGGATATAATTTGTTGAGCTAACTCATTACACTACTATATTGTTTACAGCACAATGGTGGGAGGATTTTGGTAGCCATTGTCCTCAATTGCAGAAGTTTACAATTCGTATTTTGAGTCAAACTTGCAATCCTACTGGGTGTGAGCGTAATTGGTCTGTCTTTGAGAGGATCCACACGAAGAAGAGAAACTGTTTGCATCAAAAACGGTTAAATGATCTAGTCTATGTCCAATACAACCTCCAGCTCAAAGGCAACCAATTGTTGAACAAAAGACCTAATTCAGATCCCATTGTGTTGGAAGATATTGATCCAACATCAGATTGGGTAGTGGAGAGTCATCCAGCAGAGTTTGATTCTGATGAGGAACTTGATTTGGATTTACAGACGGAGGCATCACTCAAACAAAATGTTCAGTTGAATGTAGATCCACTTGTACTAGCCTCAGGCCCAGCCCCAAGTCCTCCATTTGCAGGCGCTTCCTCTGCTCAGCCACGACGGAAGCGCATATTATTGATTTGGGGTAGCATCGGATGTGCTCTATCCATGAAAATTGATGGAGAGTCTAAAGCACATGAGATCTCCAAGACTCAGAAAGAGTTTGGGCAAATTCTAACCAATTTGGGAGATATTAAAATAATTAATATTTTTAATGGAGTTCCTAAATCTAAACTTAGGAAAAATAAAATATTAATGGGTACTAATATAAAACTGGGTTAGAATGTTCCAAAAGACATGGATCAAGCCAAATCTAATCTTAGCCGTTGATTAGAGATTTAATCTCGGTCGTTGATGGACCCACGAGAAAAGTATAAGAGGAGACTTGAGGGTAAGTTGGAGAATAAACCAGAGTGATCAGTCATTCTATTATCTAGAGCGAGGTTTTCTAAGAGAGATAGAATCAGTGATCAACAACGAGGGACAGTGAATACATAGCAGAGAGGCAAAGTTAGTACCGAGAGACAACGCAGAGGCAGAGGCAGACACAAAACCAGCAGGAGCCATGCAAAGGGCCAGAGTGACTGCGCAAGGGCCAGAGGGCCTGTGTGGGTGATGCAGAGGGCTAGAGAGGCAGCGCAGAGCATATGTGGGCTGACGCAGAGGGTTCTAGGCTGACGTAGAGGCTAGCAAAGCTGACGCAGAGCCTTAGAGCGGCGTTGGAGGATTTTCGTGGGGCAGACTGGGTGCTGGTGAGCCGGGTAGGGTGATGCAGTCCCTATCAAAGTAACACAGAGCAGTGGAAACTGCAATTGTTGCTGCGGGATTGTTTATCCGACGTTTAACTAGTTGGAATATGTCTCTGAGGAGAGGTACTACTGCCGAGGGCATTCTCTGTTGGGTGAGCCATTTCTGGCACCCTAGTTGTATTCTGAAAACTGCATAATAATAAAACCCTTTGAATAGTTGCAACGGTTTTCCCGCATTGGGTTTTTCCGGGGACATTGGTCCAAAAATAACGGTGTCACTTGTGTTCTTGTTTTTCTTTTAGTTGATGATCTGTAGATGTTGATACTGTACTTGTGTTTATTTTCAGCATTTACATGGTAAATAACTTGTTAAGTAATTGAACAAGTAGGAAGAAATAAACCAAATAGTACAGGAAGAATTTCTAACGGGTTAGACTCAGAAATTCTTACACATATCTCGTCTATCTCAGCGTGCAGCAGTTCCACAGCCTACTAGTGCTACCACTTCTACAATTGCAGTTGGAGATGATGAGGACGAACCATGGATTTCCCTATCTGACTTGGATTCAGAGTCTGATCCAAATGACGTTGGCTCCTCTAGTAGTGGCCAGTAGTACTGGTGACTAGTGATGTTTCACAGTTTACTTTTGTTGTAGAGGCCATTTCAAGCCTCCTTGGTTATGTGTTTTTGTTTTGATCTCTATATCATCATTCATGTATGTATTGGACAGTGCACTAGTTGCCATTTTGATATAATGGATATATTCATGAGCCTACTTTGATCATATGTTGTCTTCTCTCTATATTCTAAAGCTTTGTATTTGGAAACATGAATGAAAATCTTTAAAAAAAATATGTATAAAAAAAATTATTTAATGTATTTTTTACAACGACCGAGTCATTAAAATCAAACTGGCCGAGTCGATACCAAGTCGGAGACGATCCTTGGCCGTTTCCGAATTGGATTCGGAGTTTTAAAACATTGGTAGTAGCCCCTACAAATCTCCATAAAAACACTGAAGTTTTTAAATTTTTTTGGAAGAAAAAAACAAATTTTTAGACAAAAATGGAATAATAATAGATGGCAAAAATTACCTCGATTTACCCTCTAAAATTTCAGGAGAAAATCAACTCCAAAATCCTCTCAAATCAACTATGTAGTAGCCCCCACAAAATAAATAAAAACCCCTTCAACCAGCGCCAAAAGCCACTATACAAAACCCAAAGATATCTGGGGATTTTTTTTTCTTGAAGTAGCTTGAGAATCTCCTTTAGTAATCAACCCAACAACTCTCCAAGATTCCAATCAGCTCTTAAAATCTACAAAAAATCTCCCTCGTAACAACCTGCAAAAAAATCTCTGAATTCTCTTCACCAAACTCAGCTCAATAATTGCAAGAGACTCGAATGAATAGTTTGACTAAAATAGAGGGGGTGGGTGTGTTTAAATAAGTTTGGGGGGGTTATATTAGAATTAGAAATTAGGGAAAAAATAAAAATAAAAAAATTTCTTTGCCAACATCGTGTGTTTGCAGGCAACGCAGACCGACGAAATCAGCCTCCTAACTGGAATAGGCTGGTTCGTTACCGAACCAACCTATTCCAGTTCAAAGGCCTGGTTCGGATCGGAAATGGCCCCAGACCGGTCGATTCTACCAATTCCAATCCGGTTCTGATAACATTGGTTGTAAGTTTGTAACCTAAGTCACATGACACGAGGACACGAGACACGAATGACACGTAAATACGAGTATTCAATACGAAACGCAGCGACCTGGAAACAGGACACGAGGGACACATTTTATATATATCGAAATATAGTTTTTTATCCATATTAAATTGCAGGTTGCAGCTTATCTAATCAAATTAAAATATAATTACTTCTCAAAGTTCATAGTTCACTTTAAAAAAATAAATAGAATCAAAATTTACTATTTAGAAATTAGAATGTGATATGCTTGGTCTTGATTCTTGAATATTCAATATTCATTGTTCATGTACAACTTACAAGCACATAAGAAAATAACTGAAGTCTAATCCTATTGATTTCCTCTGCCCCTCTTGCGAGAAAATGCCACAGCTTTCCCTTTCCCTCTAGATGTAGATGCTGGTGCTGGTGGAGTTGGCAGTGGAGTTTGCTATGCTCTAGAAGCTGAAGAACTAGAAGTAGGAGTTATAGGAGGTAGACCACGTCCTCTACTAGTGGTAGGGGTAGCCTGGGCAGGTGGTGTCACCTGGAAACATTACAATCTCCCAATCCTGAAATCCTGAAAAACTGATAAGTCTGCTGCATTTTGAATGAAATCTAAAATTCTACTTTCTCCATATGAAATCCAATGAGGCCGGAACCACGCTCAAACATCCTGAGTCATTTCATGGTAATGTTAAAAATTTAAGTAAAAGGATGAAAATGAAGATTAAGGAGAATGTCACTTTTACTTTAATTTAACATTACCATGAATAGCATCTCAATACTAGGGCCTAGACTTGATCATTAAGCTGCCCCACTCAAAAATTATTTTTTTCTTTAAAAAAAATTGCAGCTTATGCAGGCAACATTTTCTACCAACGAAATACGCATTTTCCAAATGCAGGACACGACAAAAACCGGCGAATACGTATTCCATTTTACAGGACACGATAAAAACCGTATTCGACACGTATTAGGGCCGTTTTCGTGTCCAGTACGTAAAATACGGGACACGGAACCCTGGAGGACGTGTCCTGTGACTTAGGTTGTAACTACTACCATAATGAGTCTGATTTCCTTGTGGGAAATCTCTCTACTCCCTCCTCGCAACTCGCACTGGAAACTGGATTGCGTAGCTCTGTACTAGGAATCTTCTGAATAGAATTGCCCTTGCATACTACAACTGGGCAATTCGCACTACTCGTGTCACTGTAACTAGCTCTGCAACTGCCTCACGTGTACTGACTACAACTAGCTATGCAGTTGTCATCTGAATAACTGACTGCTCTTGTTAACACTGAACCTGCTACTATGATACTGTGGGCCCCTATAGCAAAGGTGATGATCCTGCAGCAACAATTTCGAACTGATGTAACTGATCTCCTTGTTGCTTCTATGTTGGACCCTGCCCAGCTTGATATGCATAGGTATCAAGCTTCTCCTCCTCCTAGATCTAGTGCTTTATTATCTCCTTTTGAGCTTAGTCCCTGTCTGGGATCCTTCTTCGCTTTGCAACTCGCACTTCCTCTGGCACCTATCTCCAGCAACTAGAATTCGATTTGCATTATGGCTAACTCGCACAACCTCCTCTGAGAATATCATACGACCATCTCTAGAAAGCTACAAAACCTGTGAAACACAAATAACTGGAGACTAGTGTTGGTAATCTCCTTTTCCTTGCTTGGCCTTTTTTTGCTACTCACACTCCCTTAAGAATCCGCAGATCTACTACTACTTGCCTCTGGAAGTCCTTCTACGACACTCATACTGCCTGCTTCTCCAACTGAGCAACTTGCTCAACCTTCGGGAAGTCCTTCTCTGGAATCTGGCACACGATTTGCTGCTCCTGAAGCTTGCACTAGCTGACTAACAAAACTGCTACAACCTACTGCTTCTGGAAATTATTGATCTCCTCCTAGATCTGGATCTGGAAACCCTCTAAGAAATTATGTAAATTCCTCTTCTCAGTGTGCTTTTCTCTTCACCCAGCATTGATTTGCTATTGCAAAACTTGTTGCAAACCAACTGCGCCCAAATCTTCTCAACAAAATGACTGATCTGCTCACCGAAACTACTTCCCAATAACACCACTGCTTGCTGAAACTGCCATTGAACAAATCAACCTTTTCTTGCACTCTACCTCTAGAAATCAATTTTTGCCCAACAATTCGAACTACCTGGCTGGCCCTCTACGTAAATCTGGAAAAAATTTGGTCAAACTCCCGCTGAACTGCAAAATTTCTCCCTCTTTGCTACTGAGAACCTGATTTAATCAAAATAGCTCTGATACCATATGAAAATTCCTTGAAAAAGCAGCAACTAGAAATTTATTCTTCTAGTTGATTAATTATGTAGTTTATTTACTACGACAAACAACGAATAAATCAAATTGCAATTTCTTCACCATAAAATTATTGCGGAAAATAAAACAAGAACTGAGAAAATAGAGCACACACATAATAAAAACGACACTATTATTTTTGAAAAATTGTCCTTGGAAAAACCCAATGTGGGAAAATCGATGCAGCAGATGAGGGTTTTATTATTTTTATGCAACAACGAAAATTTTGAGTACAATCTAGATGCGAAACTAGCAATCATCAGCAAATAATCTGGCCAAAATTATTAAGGGAATTTCTCCCTTCTCCATAAGCAATTCGGTTGCAACTGGCCACTCAAGCTTGGCTATCCAAGACCCTAGCGCAGGCCCCTGCGTAGCCTGTAACTCGCACTGCCTGAATATGCCTCTGATCAAGACGTCTTGCCTGTTGCTGCTGTTGGAAGTGAGTCTCCAAACCTTTGGAAAATTATCCCAGCCTTCGGCACCTAAATAGAACTCCTCCTCAGCCAAATCGAACTGCCCGTTGCCCCTGCACAGCCTATAACTCACACTGCCTAAATCTGCCTCTGATCAAGACGTCCTCCCTGTTGCTGCTGCTGGAAGTGACTCTCCAGCCCTTTGGAAAAATATCCCGATTGTCGGCACCTGAATAGACCTCCTCCTCAGCCAAATCGAACTTCCCTTTGAAGCTACCTGCGCAGCCTCCAGTGGAATAACTCGATCTCTTGTTGTTCTCTCTCTGGAACTGGAAATCTCCTTTGGAATCACTTTTGTTGCTCCCTTCTGGGTCGAACTTCTCTCCCTACTTGATCTTTACAATTGGGTAGCTCGATATGCCAAGGAACTCAACCTCACAAATGTATCTATCTCCAACCCAACGCCCTGCTCTTATAATCTCTCGTTGGAGAACCAACGACCATGATTAGATCCCCATCAATGGTTAAGATCATCTCAAACTCAATCCGTGTGAGTTTCTAGAGCATTCTCACCTTTCTCAGTTAATTTTTGTTAATTAATCACTTTTCCTAAGTTAGACTTAGGAAATATTTAATTATTGATCAATTAATTTAATTGAGCTATCTCTAGGTGTTTTCTCCTGGAACTTTTTTTAGGTTCTGGAGATCTTGTCTTTCTTAGCCTCTCTGACCAAAGTCGAGACTAGAACACATGTTTGAAGCTACAAAAACTAACATCCACATCCTGAGTGTATAGATGTAGAGGTGGGAGCAACCTTGGAGGCATGAGTTACCCTACTCGGCCTACTTTTTCCACCTATCTAGTGCACCTTTTACTTTTTCATAATAATGCTTTTTGTTTTGGGTGCATAGCTCAAGGGTTAGAGGTTGCTCTTTATGATGTAGCATTTAATTCTACCCCTTAATATGTGATAGTTTATTGCTCATCAAGGTTGTGACATGCAATGGTTGCTTTTGATGAGATGGAGCATGAAATGCTCAGGAACTTGGTGATGGCTAATGAGGAGGGTAGAGCTCACACTAGGCTTTTGCCCATGCACTAACTTATGTCTTGACCATATTTTGCATTTTGATTTTCTTCTTTTTCTTTTATTGTGGCCATAATATGCTTTTCCATTCTTTTAGCTACATCAACCTCCAGGGAAATGTTTGCTGACCCAATTCAAAGATGTGGATATGATGTAGCATTTAATTCTACCCCTTAAGATGAGATAGTTTATGGCTCATCAAGGTTGTGACATGCAATGGTTCATTTTGATGAGATGGAGCATGAAATGCTCAGGAACTTGGTGATGGCTAATGAGGAGGGTAGAGCTCACACTAGGCTTTTGCCCACGCACTAACTTATGTCTTAACCATCTTTTGTATTTTGGTTTTCTTCTCTTTCTTTTATTGTAGCCATAATATGCTTTTCCATTCTTTTAGCTACATCAACCTCCAGGGCAATGTTTCCCGACCCAACTCAAAGATGTGGATAAGAGGGTGCCAAGTCCAAATGAACTAATGACAAGTTATGCGCGAAGAATGGAGATGGTATAAAAGGGGTTTGTAATGTGACATGGAAAGTGTCAAGTATGGTGTAAGGAAAGTGAACAGCTATATCAATCCGGTTTTCCAAGTAGTGCCGCTCCTATGACCCTAAGGCCTTAAGGGAGGTCCCACTAGACTAGGGCTAAGGATTAACCCCCTGGTAGAGTGAGAGACCATATTTACAGTCAAGATCGGTCGAGACCATATTTACAGTCAAGATCGGTCTATCTTCTAAATCACTCCTTTTTCCATACTAAATGCCCAAAACAAACAAGTCTAAACACTTGATTGCAAAATTATCAAAGTAAATGTTGAATAGCAGCATACCTTCATCTAGGAGGAAAAATTGGATGGTGAGAGGCATGTGGTTGATGTACATGGCAGAGGCACATGGCATATCATGATCGAGACGTGAATATCAGGGGCTACTGGCTAGTTGGTTGTCATATGTAAGAGAGTTCTATCCTATGGGATTACCCATTTTGGTGGGTAACAAGGAATACATGAATAATTTAGGACATTTGCAGATTTTTATAGCACATAATTCAGTTTACTATAATTGCTTTTCTATGGAAACACTAGCATAACATTCCTTTTCATGGTGATAAGTGCCCACTTAACTTAGGGAAATTGAGGATCTTTAAGGAGTTGTCTTTTCTTGTCAATGTCAAAATCATTTTCTTCGATTGAGATGTCAATGTCATTCCCATTGGGGCACAACCCAACAAACTTTCATTTTAGCCTTTTTAAGTAGATAATGGTTAGATTTGTAGCATCGGACGTGTTCTAACCACAAAATTTGGTGGTGTTGACGGTGCTGGACCCGCCAACATGTCAGGGGATCTCCCCAGTAAGAAGTCCCAATTAGACCTCAGACCGTTTGGTGTAGGAGTCCCAGCAGTGGGTCATACGGTAATGCCTTGACCGCGGTTTCGCATAGAGGCAAGTAAGATGTCCCTGTTGGTAGCAAGGGTGTGACAATTGTGGCAAGACAAGGAAGGTGCATGAACAGTTCTAACACATGGAAAGTGGGGTGAGTGCGCCCCTTGGAAACCTGTGATAGCATGTGGCTTGGAAGGGAACACACGAGAAAAGATGCATCACAAACTGGAAAGCAAGTTAGCTAACAATCTAAAGTGATGGTTAAACCAATCATCACATTTCAGTAAGATTCATACATACTTATACAGAATAGTCCATACATGCATGTGTAAGCAAACAGATACATATACCATTTAGAGTAAACAAGATAGTTGGAATACAATATGACATATGCATGAAACGTGATGGCTTTGTTATATTAAGAAGTGTAAGTTCCAGTCATACAATACATCCATGTCCAACCACTAGTTCCGACAGCGGAACATTATAGCCACAACCGCCTGCTCCTCCAAAGAGATATACTAGCTCTGCACAGTGGAGAAGCCAAGGCTCGTTACAATACTGTCCAAGCTCTCTCTAAGATAGTCTTATCGGAAGCTTGGCTAACCAAAAGCCTCTACAATGAGTTATGAGGAACTATTTATAGCAAAGGGTGGGGTGGCCCTTGACATTCCCCTTTGTGACAATTCATCTACCCTCATGACTCTTCATCTACTCTATGACTGTTACATCCACTATCGACACTTGAACTTACACTTGACAAGACGTTACATACAATCTTCACATGTACCCATGTGAGACAAAATGGCTTGAGCAAGCCATGCAAGACATCACTAACACTCAGACCGTTGTGGTGAGACCAACTCTTGACATCCTTGTGATGGTCGATGGTGGCGAACTGATGCCAAGCTTGTTTGTCCGTGATGGTGTCCGTGCGCTCAATGGTGACATCTTGCTGAAGCAAACTCTTGCCTCTGTTGCATCCGAGTACACTAATACGGCTCCTCCGTCCAACTCGTCTGATAGCATGCGCATGGTCGTCCTGGGTGCGACCAAACCAGCAACATGTTGATGCATAGTGTCTACGCTGATCTCCAAGCATGTGCTAGTGGCCGTGCGCATCGACTTGTGAAAATACATGTTCAGCTCCAGTTCGACTTGCTTCTTGTCTTCGCCTCAGTGAGTGCGCCAAATGGGTGGAATCACATGCGTGCGCACAATGTCATGCATGCTGCTGAATTCCCTTGCATGTGATCAACAACACTGCTCATCCTGTCTGCTCCGTGCCAACTACTGGGATGGATCTATAACTTGTACGGGCACAGTTTCATCCGTGAATGCATGTTGCGCCCCCTAATGTACCTATCCCTACTGCAACTCATTCTCTCATCTATGCAGCTCCTGTTCTTCCTTGAGTTGCTGCTTTAGCACATGCAACTCCTTCTCTGTTCCGTTCTCTGCCTTCGCGCGATCTTCATGTCGCGCCGTCACCTCATAGCCTGAGTCTCCAAGGTTGCTTTGATCACAAGTGGATCTGCTTGAGCTTGCAACTTTGTTCCACCTCTGTGTTGTCAACAACCTTCCTCTTGCATTTGTTGCATCTGGTATACTGCCTTCAGCTGCTATTGATGGTGTTGTTTGTTGTGATGCTGCTACTGTCATACCATGATGTCCTTGCCTACGAACAACTCGATGTCTTCGTGGGTAGGCAAGTTCATAGACACTTGATCAACTACAACCCCAAGTGTGCTCTAAACGGTGTCTTCGACTCTGCTCTCCTGGAGATCATTTTACCTATGCTGCTGAAAGGCAGATGAACACCTGCGATACCTGGAGACATGGCAACACTCATGGCAAGCAATCTGTCAGTCAAAAACCAAAATGAACTTGAGAACTGACTTGCAACATACCTGTGCGAGTGATCATGATGGTTGCGCAATTTCCACTGGGAGGTCAGGAAACTGACTACCAAAAATGCGCAATGCACAGTCCAGCCTGGCCTGCTGAGGACTAAAACTACGCAATGCGCAATTTCAGTTAGCAGTGACATGCAACCAACAAAATGCATTGCGCAGTTTCTGGGGCCAACAGGACACTGCCTCCAAGAATTACACAATGCATGCCTGGAGGTCAGTGCCTGGCTAGACTTGCGCAATTTCTGGAGGGAAGGCAGAGCCTTCGCTTCCGGAAATGCGTAGTGCTAGCCGGGCAAGGCACGGTCTGGGCCAAGGCAGCCCAATCCGGCTGACAAGCGACTGAAAACATGAGAAGTGTGAATGCATGATGAGATGAGTGCAAACAAGAGTGAATGATCATTCATGCAAACAACAAGTGCAGGATTCCGAAAACGGGGAAAGCATGCATGTGTGTGAAGTGAGTCACCGCAACGATGACTGTTCGTGCAAAACAATGTCATGCATGCGACAACAATGAGATGTTAGCGAAAACTGGAACGGTGTTAGTACAAGCTAGTATGCATGTAAACGATAACAAGCGGTCACTGAAATCAAGAAAACAACACTCACACAAAGCGAAACACAAAAAGCGACAGAAATGCAACACAACATGGAAGGCAAACTTACCCCAAAACAGCTGATCTTAATGTGCCGACAACTCCTAGATGCAATGTGGGATGTCAGAGTTGCAAGGTCGATGTGAGGAATGAGCTCTGCAGTGTCTGGTTCATGAGTTTTGATAAAATTGAAGATGTGATGCACATGCCACAAATCTAGGAAGAGCGACACTTGGTGGGAGGTTTTTGAAATGATCCTTGCATGCAACCTCCAGCTACTAAAAGTAGATCCCTGAATCAAGGGATGCCTTTACATGCTACCTTGGGAGAAGCAGCCCATGCATGCAAATCAATTTTGCTTAGTCCCAAAGGGAACCGGTCAACTCAACTGCACATGCAACAGTCTGCTCAGCTGGAAGGAAAAAATTCGCATTTCTGGGAGGGAGCTGGGCTGGTTTCCCAGAGGGATTATGCAATTTCTAGGCAGAGCAGCTAACTACTGCCCAGAATTGCGCAATTTCTGGGTTGAGAAGTCCTGCTGGGAGGAATTGTGCAATTTTTCTAGTGAACAGTGACAGGAAGATTTGCGCAATTCTGGAGCCCAACAGGCTGCCAGACAGAATTGCACAATTTCTGGAGGGAAGGTTGGTTCCCCTCCAGAATTGCGCAATTTCTTGAGGGAGCTACTCAGCCTGCAACTAGACCAAGTTCGGTGAAACAGCCTGTGAGGGGGATGCAACAAGTTTTGATGGATAGGTTGTCATTCTGCAAGAAAATCACTGAAGCTTGCGTACTTGACAAGGCAAGACATGCTGCTGTGAAAGGTTGATAGGGAGGCTCCAAAACGAAGCTAAGGCAAAATTTTGAAGGGTGGTTGTAGCCGCTACAACAGGTGGAGAGGCTAGAATATATGAGATCTCCAAAACCCAAAAATCGTTTCTAGAAATTCCATCTAGAATTGGCTTAATTAGATAATTGACTAATTTTTAAATATTTCCTAAGTCTAAACTTAGGGAATATGGTTAATTAATCAGAATTAATTAAGTCAAGGTGAGAATCATATAGAAACTCACACGGATCAACTCCAAGATGATCCTAGCCATTGATTAAGTTTTAATCTTGGTCGTTGGTGCTCCAACAATGGATTATAAGTCGATGGGCACTTGGAGAAGAAACATGAGAACACCAGCAGTTCGATTTTCTTAGCAAATCAATTTCTAGAGAGCAACAACAATTGTCAGAGAGCTAGAGATCAAAGCAGAGATAGTGAGTGGCAGAGACAGTAACCCGGATGAAATTTTCCAAATCTCAAGAGGCAGCAGCAAGGCGTTGAGTTATTCCAAGTGAGGCAACGCAGAGGACTACGTAGTTGCTTCAGAGAAGCAATTCAATTTAGCTGGAGGGAAATTCGTTTTCAGTTCCAGAGGCCAAGAGGATCCATGTGAAAATTCCTTAAATCGGAAATTCCTACTGCAACACTGATGATATTTCTTCTACTTGTTAGATTTACATGAACAAGTTATTTGTAGTTTCCTACGACAAACATCGAAATACATACACTGCAACCTACACCATTAAAATAATATGCGGAAACAAGAAACTAGACAATAGAGAAAGATACACACAAATGACAGTTGTTTTTAGACAAACGTCCCCAGAAAAACTCAATGCGGGAAAACTGGTGCAGCAGATCTGAGGGTTTTTATTATTAAGCTGAAGTATTTCTGAATACAACTATTGGATGCCCTCCCAACAATCCAGTTATAGAGAAAATCACTTAGCAGAAGAAACTAGTGAGATTACCTCACTCTACACTGCAAGTCCCAGCTGAACCAAGAGTTCCCCGGCTACTTCTGCGTTGCCCCTGGGTGGGCCCTGTGTCAGCCTCTAAAGCCCTGCATCAGCTCAACTGAGAATCGATTTGCCTTCAGAAGACTTTTCCATCCCTCCCGGCTCAAACACGTTAGCTTCCTCAGCAAACTCGGACTTCTGCACTTGAGGCCTCTGCGTTGCTCTACGTGGGGCCTGCGTGAGCCCTTCCTAGCTCTGCGTCACCCTCTCTGCCCTCTGCGCTGCCTCCTCTGTGTGTCTCTCTACCTCTCTGCTGAGTATTCTTGGCTCCAGAGAAGATCCTCCAGCCAAAAATCCCTTTGCCCCTCTCTGCATGATCACTACAAATCACTACGCTACCTCTAGCTTGAACAAATTGATCTAACTGATCAACTCTCTATGTATTTTCCAGATGACCCTCAAGCCTCCTTAAATAATCTTTTCGTTGACATTCAACGACCCATATTAGAAGCTAATCAATGGCTAAGATCATTTTTGCTTGATCCTCATCTTCTTCTAGAAGTTACACCCACAGTTAGATTAATACCCATTAATTATTTTATTTTCCTAAGTTTAGACTTAGGGTCCCATTAAAAATAATTAATTATTTTAATAAAATTGTCTCCGGGTGGAATTTTCCACAAAACGCTTTCTGGGTTCTTTGGAATACATGTGTCCAAGCCTCCCTGCAAAATTTGAGACTTAGAGCACATCCAATGCTACCAGAAATCAACAACCCAAAGTGTCGGAGAAGCGATTTCCTCAGGAGAGACAAGCAAAACGACTTCATCAGAGGCAGTTCAGAGGCTAGACATCATAGGATCTACGCAAAGTAGTGCAGACGCTGACACAGAGGGTCCAGGAGGATGAGTTTCTGAAGAGAAGTTGTGTCGGGATTGCTTGTGGAAGAAGGGTAATTCCCTCAGATAATTTTTCCCAAATTTTCTTCTTGTTTGGATTGCCAGTTGGGCATCCATAGATTGTACTCAGAATTTCACTGTTGCATAATAATAAAAACCCTCACTGCTGCACCAGTTTTCCCACATTGGGTTTTTCCGGGGACAATTGTCCAAAAATAAAGCTGTCAATCTTTGTGTGTGTGCTAGAATTTTCTCAGTTTCCAAAGCTATTATTTCTGAATTATTTTATTTGTGAAGGTTGCAATGTGATTTATTTGATATTTTCCGTAGCAGAAAAATTATTAAAATAAATATTAATTGGAGAAATAAATTCCAATTGCTGCAATAGGATTCCAATTTTGAAATTTTCACAAGAATTTCCATAGTGGTCAGTTATTTGTATGTTGTAACTCTCATGCTCCATGATGTAACTATTTGTTTATGAAGTAAAATATGATGCATTTCTTAAACAAATAATTGTTCCAATGATCTATCGCTATGTGAAACACAGATTTTTCAGTATCATGGGCTCTAGCAAGTCTCTTCTATTCCATTTGTTGGCAAAATGATCTTTGTTATATGTTGTTTTGATGTCTCGTGGTTCTGTCTAATAGGACATAGATTATGTCATTACTATATTTGGCACTAAGTATGTGTCGCTAAATGTTGTTGTTCTCGACTGCTAGTATGTATGTCTTTGTCATTAGTTTGGCCCTCCGTAGATAACAAATTTTGAATGCATGCCTTTTAATAATTAAAAGTTGATTTTTCTATTCCAAGGTTGACAAAAATATTTGCCTTTTTTTCTAGATCTTACAATAAAATTAACTTGTTGCTTGACCCGTTATTTTGCAACAAACACAACCTGTCTTCCATAAGGACTCCTACTCCGATTTTCAATATTGTTTCTTGGCATTGCTCCTTTCTGTGCAATTTTAGTGGCTCTAGATAATTGTGCCAAACTTTGTTTCAGGCACAACTAATGACCTCCTAGGACATTCAATTGATTTGTCAAATAAATAAGAGATATGATTTTAAGTGTGTTGTTAAGAATGAATAACACAAATTGTAAAATTTGAAGTTTAACATTCAGATAATAAAACAATTAAGATAAATTAAAACATGTCATTCAAAATACTGATCACTCTCAACTTTCAAGTTTCAAGTAGTTCATATCATATTGTCAAGTATAGGGATATTTCACTTACTTGTGTGATACCATCAGGCAGTCACAATGTGATAATGCGTCCAAAATTGCCTGATTAAACTTGTCCAAATTTTCTCCCTGATCCCAATCAAGCTCGTGAAGCTTCAAACTCATTAAAGATATTTTCTTGCACAGAGGCAAAAATGCATTTTTTCTGGACACAACCAAGACCTTGTGATCACTCTGAGGCAAGAAATCTGATTTAAGTATTCTTTCAAGAGATAATAACATAGGATGCTCTTCAGCCAACCCAGTTTCAGATTTATGATAGGCATCTTTAAGCAAAGAATAGGGCAGTTTTATAGAATCTTCCAAAAACTCTATGCTTTGAACCAACTCTGTCAAATACAGGTATGCTACCTGAACACCATGCTGTCTTCTGTAATATATGCATAGTGCCTAGTCCTCTCAAAGCTGTATCATATTTTAAGGAACCTATTTGGGAAACCCTGTCCTTGATCAGGCTCATTAGATCTACCTGATCAGCATGTAGAATACAAAGATTTTTCAGGTTTGGAAATGTATCTACTATTCTTTTTAGCTCATTATCTAACTCATAAACCATTTCATAATTTGTTCGAATGCAATCAATAATGTCTACAACAGGTTTGGACATCTCAATATGATGAAGTTGTATCCTATTCTTTTGACAATCAAGATTGGATGAAATAGTATTTGAGAATTCATTGAGATCGGTATGCAAAGAATTTTGCATCCCACTTGTTTCTTTTGCTGAAGGATCTCCACATCTTACAGAACTTCGTTTCGCATTCAAGTAAAATGACAGATCACTGGAAACACACATAGACTTGAACAATAAAGAGACCTTCTTAGTACTTGACTGAAGTGCATTTTGCAGATTATCCTGTGTTTTCATGTCAATGCTGTCAGGTACCCCATCCAGAACAGTCTCAGACTTGAACCCTGGAATATCTGATATACCAACACTTTCAGAGAGCTCTCGACCATTATTTTCAGGTTGATTATCCTGGTGCTTATCAGAATACTCCAATATATTCAAAAAAATTGAAGTCACTTTCAAAGAAGGAACTGTAAAATTAATCAATCTGCAATTCTCTTGATCTTGTATCATTTTCTGAAGAGGAAAACAACTACGATTGTTACAGGCCCCTCCCTGTGAGTGATGCCAATCCAAATAAAGCCAATCACTTGCAGATGTAGAATGCTCCTTTTGTTGATGGAGAAGCATTTTTATAACAGATAAGGCTACAAGGTCTTCTTTAGCATCATAAAACACGGGAGTTGGTAATGACTTGAAGGTGTTGTCAGTTAACGTTAGCTCAGGTACAACTACTAGTTCATCAAAAGATCCCTGTGATCTTAAATTGGACTCATCTGATTTTTCCATAGTAACATCTATTGCTTCCATCAATTCTGAGAAGATTTCAAACGTTTGTATATAGCTGCCATCAAGTATGTCCGGCACCTCAATGAACTCTGTTTGTGTTGCAGTAGCTGATTCCCATTTAATCATCCCAGAATTCCCCCGTGGGTCCATTAGGGGGGTAACTAAAAGTTCCATTTCTAAGAATGTTCCAGTGCAAATTGGAGAAAACCTTAAGTCAACTTTCTCATACGTAAATCCAGAAGAATGTTCAGCCCCCAAAAAGTCAAAACAGGTGAAATTCATGGAGCAAGGCAACTCAGCAGTGTCAACAAGAATTTTTGGTTGTTGCTCAAATTGGCCAAATAGATTTTTCGAATCTAACAAAAACAAGGGTTCTTTCATTTCTTGATTATCATATTTGTCTAAACCAACTTCATAAACTTCAAACTGCAAAAGACTGCCTACATGTTCGGGAAATTTGGCAGATCTATTCTGTTCTGCTGAGCTTCCCCCAAACATTGAGTGCTTCATATTCTCTTTTTCCTTTTCTATGCATACAATGTCTTCATAGTCCTGACAGACTTCCAAGATTCTGTCCTCATCTGAACTTCTAGGTCCAGATAGAAATGAACACAGATAAAGATTCATTACATTATCTTGATTCCTCGCAACTAGGTCCTGTGAAAATAGTAAAATACAAGCTCATTTTAAAAAATGAGTTCCACTATGAATGAAACCTACACTGAAGATATTAGCGTTTGAAAGTCATGAATTTGAGCATCAAGCGGTCCCACTAAGTAAAGTTATAATGGAAAAAGTTAGCATCAGGATGCAGAGAAAGAAGTATGCCAGAGCAATAACAGATAAAAAGATTAGACATGTATATTGTCTGATTTGAGGTTGTAAAATTCTCCTGAGCACAAAAAGATAGAAAAACACCAACTTCTTGGAGTAAAAGTTTTCATAATAGAGCATGGATTAAGATACAATTAATTCCCACAAGCCAGTAAATAACCATGTTTTCTAACAAATGGGATAACTCCCATCTTATAATATAAAATCCAAATGAAATATCTGGTGGATTTCTTCAGATGTGGAGAGCCATTGGATTCGGCGGTTGCATGGTGTCTTGTCTATTCAAGTTTCCTATAAGCTCTGGGCTTTTGTTTGGTTGATGATCTACCAACGTCTCCCTTTGAAAGCCCAACCGGCCAAAAGTGGTGTTTCTGGTGGCCTTTGACCTTTCTGCTTACAGTCAAAATCAGTGAAGGACATCTTCTAGGAGTGCTCTATTGAAAGATCTTGTTGGTGTTCAATCTCAATTGGCAAACAAGCTTCGGGGGTATTTTCATTAATGAGCAGTTTTGTTTAGTGATTCCAGATCAGTGATCTGAGATTTCTTGAGTGGTATTTCATACTGTTTGAGAGTTCCTGCTTTGTGTATCATTTGGAAACATCATTACAAGTTTGTTTTTCATAATGAGGTTAGTTCTCAGTCAGCTTTTTGTCAATTATGGTGTGATGATGTACATATGCAACTCCTAGCAAAAGGGGCATTACTGATTAAAGATGCCAAATTGTTATATCTGGCCACTTATTCTAATTTTGTAGTTGTTTTAGTTTCCCTACGGAAGAGGATACGATGCTCATTGTATATATGTAATTTCCCCAATCACTTGAGCATGGAATTATCTTCCTTCTTGCCTAACTTGTCTCCTTTAGGTTAGAAAAGGGGAAATTACCAAGGGGACAAAGAAATTTTGCCTAAGTAATATAAATAAATAAAAAGGGGCAAAAGTCACTTGAAGGAAATAAGGAAAAATCCATTTAAGTGACTTTATCAAATAAATAATAATAAAGGTGCTTCTAGAAGATTGGAGAAAGGTCCTAACTAATATTTAAAAGGGGAGAAGAGGTCACTTCACTGACACCCTATTCTATTGATCACTTTCTGAATTTCGACATTGCTCAAGGGAGTCTAGTGCAAGTGTTTCTTATGCGAAGTTGTGGGAATTTGATCTTTTATAGTGTTGCATCATGTCATGGGCCATGTATGAATGAGTGAATTTTCCTAGAGATAATTTGTGTCAAACTTTATCTTGATAAGTAATCAAATATTGCAAAATCGAAGTGTAAAGACCTTGAAGCTGCTTCTCTCATGCCCTAATGCCATGCGAAGTTGTTTTCAAGGCCTCCTTGACCAACTGAATCTATTCCAAACTACAAATTATCTTTGAATCCATATTCCCCAAAGGATTAGGCACTGATCCTTCCATAAGGTGATCATTTTCAAAGAGAATTCCTCTCACCTTCCCTTCTCTTTCTTAGTCTAGCATCCATAGGTGACCTTGAGCATCGATTTTCTCACGATTCACCCATCCAAAAAGTTCAATCTCTTGCCCACTACTGTGTTGTTCTGTCTTCTAGAGGCCCTCCAAATTTGAAGCAATTCCAACAATGGGATCTTGAGATATTTCAAGCCCTAGCTCTGAGGTCGATTCCTGCCCTTGGTTTCCCTTGGCTAGTGACCTCATTGGGATCATTGCATCAAAATCACCAAAAATTTCTCCTTTGATCCCCTTCTCCCCCTCAATTAGGTCAAGCACACCCCTGATTGATCAACTCCACCCCCTTGACCTAATTTTGGGTCCACTTGGTCCCACAACTTATTGAAGTTAATTTCACAAAGACCACTTGGAAACCAAGTTTTCACAAGGATTTCTAGGACTAGGTATCTCCTTTACAAGTCTTATCTGAAAACCCTAGCCCTTGGAATCCCCTTGGCCCTTCCTAGAGAGCCTTAAACCTTACTTCTCAAGCAAGCAAATCATACAATTGAGTCTCAATTGAGAATAGGCCTTAGGAATCACTCCTTATCCTTTTATTGACTCATTCATCTAGTGATTCCCTTTATATCGGCTCTCCTCCCTTCAATAAAAGTCTGCAAAGAGTAGGGAGCCTTAGCTGAGGTGACAGTGGACTATCGCTCCATTGTTGCCCTTGACCTAGTAATTGCCCTTTTAGGATCCCCTCCTAGGACCCCCGCTAGTTTGAGCGGTAACATTTTGGCGTCGTTGTCGAGGAAATGAAACATGTGTTTTGTTACCATATGACATATTGATATATCATTATTGGTGACTGCATTTGAAGAACGAAGCCCTAGTTCTTCATTAAGCTTCAAAGTTAATACTTGTAGGGTGAAGCAAGCATCTATCAAGGCACTTTAATTCACCCTGGTGACTCCATTTTAATCCTAATATGCAAAATCATAAAAAATGGACTATCATAAAAGAGAGATTAATCTTGGTTCTACATTTGCAAAACTCAATGACTAAGACATTCAAGAACTGCAAAAGAATGTGGATAAATATGTAGAATTTTATCAAGATTTCTTGGAAGATATGGATAAGGAACTCGTGCTCAGGTTTCATAGGTCAACACAAGTGAAACTCGACATAATGAGGTGTACCTATGAGAAGGATCCTAGTCGTCTCCTTGACTTTGCTAGCCTAACCTGTGCTTTGAATATTCTGACTGACCTAATCAATGACAAATATTATAATCAGTCGCAAAGCCCCACAAAAGGTAATCAATTGGATGGTCAAGGTGACATTGAAGAAAGTTCAAGTGTGCAGGATCATCATCAAAGTGAGGAATGGAATCAATCTAAAGAAGTTGGAGAGGACCTTGGGAACCTAAATAATGAACAAAAAGATGAGTCCTCCTTGGGTCCGCATGACGAAAAGGGGGATGATTTTGTGAACACGTGTTAGGGAAGATGAGGCTATGGAAAGTAAAGTTGAGGTTGACCTTACCTTTCTCAAGGATATTACTCCTGATGACTCTCCTTTTGAGAACCTTGAGGAAGGTGATCCCATGAGCTCCTTGGAAGATGACATTGGAGATTACTTCCACATCGAAAAGGAGAAATGGGAAATTGTTGGTCCTCAATTTGATTGTGCTCCCATTTATGACACCGATAGGGAGGATGAGGTTGGGATTGGTTTTCCCTTTATTTATGATGACATATCCATCGATACCCTTGGGAAGGAGGATCATTATTTTCCCTTGCATGAAAGAGGGCAGTTGGAAGTAATTGATTCTCCTTTTTGGGAAGACCCTATCTTTGATACTAATGATGAGGGAATTGATAGGGCCCTTGCTCCTACCTGCCTTCCTTGTGATTCTGGGAATATATCCAAATCACTTGAGCCTTCAGAATATGATTTTCAGGAAAGGAGCCCCATTGAACACAATACCTCACCTCCTCCATCGCCTTTCCTTCTTGTTCATCATTTTGAGTCATCCATAAGTGATTCCCTCACCCCTTGTCATATGATCTCAAGTGACCATGAGCCCTTTCCCCCTTCTGAGTATAGTGTCAAGGAAGAGCCCCTCATTGACTATACTTTATCTCCTTGGACACACCTGTGAAAATTTGGTGACCCCGAACCCTACTGCAGCAACTGATAATGTTTCTTCTATTTGTTAAATCAATCAACCCAATTATTTGCAATTTCGTACCGCAAATATCGAAACATATACACTGCAACCTTCACAAAATAAATAATGCAGAAGAAATAAAAACACTGAAGAATAGATGCACACACACAATAAAACACCGTTCTTTTTTTACCAAAGTCCTAGGAAAAAACCCAACTTGGGAAAATCGGTGCAGCAACTGAGGGTTTTATTATTATGTAGTCGTAAATCTGAGTACAAATCTATGGAAGCTCAAATCTAGCTTTCCATACAGAGAAATAACTGACAAGAGATCTAGTGAGAAAAATCTCACTCCCACCAGTGATCCGACACTGACCTTGGCTCAAGATGAGCTACCCCTTGCTGCCTCTGCGTCAGCCTACGCAGATCTGCGTCCCACAACTCGGACCAACATCTCTCTCACTAACTAATCAGCTACTATCTAGAAAATCAATCCTCCTGGCCTCCGGGCTCCCACTTCGGCTTCTGGCACTGAATTTCAACTTCTCCTCAGCAAAATACAGATCTCCCTCTGAAGCTCTGCACTGCCTCTCTGTGGCACTCACTGCCTCTCTGCTATGCACTCACCAGACTAGAGAAACTTCCTTCCAGCCTTACTATCCCTGCCCCTCTCTCACTGCTTCGACTTCACTGAATCACCTCCAGCAACTAACTGCTGTTACTCTAGAGTTCGATTTCCCAGCAAAATCGAATTCCTTGTCTCACAAGTTTGTTCTCCAACCCCCATCGAATTTCTTCTTATAATCTCTCGTTAAGACATCAACGACCAAGATTAAAACATAATCGATGGCTACGATTAACTAGAACTCGATCCATGTCTTCTTTTAGAAGATTCTCACCATGAATTAATTAATACCGTTTAATTAATCAATTTTCCTAGGTTTAGACTTAGGCACCATTAAAAAAATATTTATGATTTTAATTAAGTCGTCTCTAGGTGGAATTTCCAGAAACGATTTTTGGGTTTTGGAGAATACATATATTCTAGTCTCCCCGCCAAATTTCGTGGCTAGAACACAACCGATGCTACAAAAATCAACAACACCCTCAAGGTTTAGATCACTCCATGACCTCCCCTCTCCAATGTGACCATCACCTTAAGCAACCTATTTGTTGCACTCCTTCTTTCCCTCACCCTTCATTCCCCTCTCACCACCATATTATGAGCAATGGTTGTAATAAGAAGTTCTTAAGGGTAATCATTCATTCCACAAATGTGTACTTAGAGGGAGGGCCCTGCACTTCTAGATTGACTCATGTTCCTTCTCTTAGGGATTCCCCTTACCTCGCATGGAAACCATATTTTCCCACCTCCCTCCTACATCATCCTCGCTTTGATTGTGTCAACATCCGCTTGGGAATTTGCTACATAAGTAATTATATTGGCAAGCATATGTTAATTGATATGATGATATGTTGGTTGCAATGGCTTTATGATTTCTCTTAGTATTAACATTGTACTATATGCATGTTAGGGTAGGATGCATTGCATGCTTATTTTTCATTAGAACTAACATTATACAACATTTCTCATGGTAGATTAGTTGCATTTGGATTAAATTTGCATATTTTATTTTCCTATTGATTTTACGGCCTAAGACTAAGCATGGGTGATCATAAGACACCACAAAAACATGATGCCCCGTGTGCTTGGTATTTGATATGTGCAAGTAACAGGTCTATGGTACCAAGAGATTGTTGGTGTTCTCATGACCTCCTATTTGAGTAGCTTCGCGCACTTCCCGAGAGATCATCTCCTAGTTGGAGCCAAATGTTACCCACCACCTGTGGGTAGTGTATATAGGAGAAAAATTTTCTCCTTGATGGTCCTCAACCAGCAGCCCCCAGATAGTTCGATGTGCCATTTTCTCCGCCACCTGAGCCGACCATGTGGTTCCTCGCCCATCAATTATGAATGTAGGTTTGAAGGTGGGCCTCCCAACCCCAAAGGTATGACTTTTCATTAGTTTGGTTGAGTAATTTTGTTTACTTTTCATGGGCACTTTTGGGCATGGATTGGTGGGGGGATTCGGTGAAAAGAATGGGTTAGGCTTGTATTCATGTCTCCACTGCCTGATTTCATGGCTACCCTTGTATCCTAGTCCCATGAGATCTCCTTTACTGGCCATTTGGATTTTGGGTTGGCAGTACATGGGAAATCCCGATTTTCGTTGCATGGTCCCGCTTCCCGATACTACCTACATCACTCCCGTTCCACTCATTTTAGCCCCATTCATTTATTTTCCCATCCAGATCCACATGTGTCCACTGGGTCCACATAGGGTTAGCCTCCACCTCCCCTTGTTCACACCTTGATCAAAAATGGAACGATGCCCCGGAGGTTGATGCAGCGAAAAAGAAAAGAAAAAGCATAATTTGGCTACTCTCAATAGGAAATGTACCACAAAATGCAAAAGATGGTTGGGACATACAAATTTAGCGCATGGGCAAAAGCTAATCACGAGCTCTACCCCTTATCCATGGTCATCACCCTAGTTCCTATGGGCCCTAGATAAGCGCCCCTCTATCATTTAGGAACCCATGATTGTCCTAACCCCTGGTGGGAAATGAACCGCCCCACCTTAAGGGGGTATCCATTGCTACATATTACACATCATGCTCTCATCCCCTGGAGCGCCAAGCAGTGATGAAGAAAAATCAATAAAAGGAAAAAGGCATATGAAGAAGGGCAGAAAAACAAAGGTCAAGGTAACTCATGTACCACGATATGCTACCTCCTATAGTCACATGCCCAGGTGTGGGCTTCCTTTATTATACCTACCCATGAACCTTGACATGTGGTTTGGCTGATTCCCCTTATCCCCACTCCATTCCATTATTATATCATTTGCCACCTACCACTTAAAGGATGTACCTGTTGATTTTGGGTAGCATCGGATATGCTCTAGCTCCGAAATTTTGTGGAGGGGCTAGAACACATGAGATCCCCAAAACCCATAAATCGTTTAAAGAAATTCCACCTGAATAAGGAGTTATTAAAATAATTAATATTTTTAATGAGTTCCTAAGTCTAAACTTATGAAAATAAAAATATTAATGTGTATTAATAAAAATATGGGTGAGAAGGTTCTAAGTGACGAGGATCAAGCCTGTTTTTATCTTAGTTGTTGATTAGAGATTAGATCACGGTCGTTGATTAATTGACAGGAAAAGTATAAGAGGAGGTTTGAAGGTCAGTTGGAGATACACCAAGAAATCAAAGAGTTTGATTTTTCTGGGGTGTGGTTTCTTGAGAAAGTCGAGCTAAGTGATCTGAGTTGCAGTGAGAGAGGGGTAGTTCAGCAGAGGGACTTCAGTCCAAGGTCGAGGATACATACAGAGAGGCAGAGCAGTAGCAGGAGAGATGACGCAGCTCCAGAGAGGGTGACGCAGAAGCTAGTGGGGCTGACACAGTCCCTTAGAGGCAACATTGGGGTTTTTTTGTGGGGCAGAGAGAGCAGCAATTCAGCATATCGACTACTGAGCAAGAGAGGCTCACTGGGAGCGCAGCTCCTAGAGGAGGTGACGCAGTTCCAGCACTGAGCTTGGAGCAACGATTGCTGCCCAGCACTAGGAACAACAGTTGTCATCAGTGGGGTTTGATCATCCAGTTGCTGGAATTGTCAAAATATTTGTCTCCGGATAGAGAATTTATTTAGTGGTAGATTTGGGCATAATTCTGTAATATCAAACTGTGGGGCGTTTTCTGGCCAGATTTGGCGATTTGCACTTGTTGGGGGTCACCGGGGGTCGGTGGATTCAGTGCAAACCCTTTATGGGTTTTTGTGAGTTTGGTGAGAGGAGTCCGAGGTTAATTTCATAGAATTTTCTGGCCATATTTCTAGCAAAAATCAGGGATCGTGAGATTTTTATGGGTTCTTTTGGGTTCCTTGTGAAGAGGCTCCAATATATTTCCTAGAATTTTTCGAGCAGTTTAGAGGACAGAAACACCAATTCCATTCTAGCCAGTAGTAGAAGAATTTATTGAGCCAATGCTAAGACTTAGGGAGAGTAGTTTCCAGCACTTGGGCAACTCCATTTTCACCTAGGACTTGACTAACTTGTTGTAGCAAGCCCAAGTTCCTCTTGTTCATTTATATGTACCTTGTTTTCTCAGTTAAGAAAATGGCTCAGCTCTTGGTATAATTTTTGGTGCAATTTGTCATTATGCTAGTGTGTTAGTATTATGGTTACATGTTCATGCTTAATTTGTTGTTATCACTCAATATTTCCCGTTAGGAATATTTCACTTAATTTGTTGTTATTTCTAGGACTAGGTATCTCCTTTACAAGTCTTATCCACAAACCCTAGCCCCTGGAATTCCCTTGGCCCTTCCTAGAGAACCTTACACCTTGCTTCTCAAGCAAGCAAACCATACAATTGAGTCTCTCTTGAGAATAGGCCTTAGGAATCACCCCTTATCCTTTTAATGATCACCCTTTTATAGGCTTGAGTTCCAACTTCCCTCCTGGAAATCTCCCTCTAAGTCTTGATTTCTGTGTTGTATATCTTCCCGCCAAATGTCGAACCGCTCCTCTTCAATCCTCTTTGCAACTGCAACTCGGATTTGGATTTCTTGGCTAGAAATTTGTCAAGGCAGCGACTCCCTCTACCTTGGTTCTGTCTCGTTAGGTACTGTTCTACTTCAACAACAACACCCCACCAGCTTCCCAATCCACAATCTACCCACAGCTCCCTAGGCCCCAACAACTGAAGAAACTGAGCCTTCTAGCTCTACGCAATCCCGACAAAGGCTGAATCACTCCTCTGGCCAACTGCGTCAAGCCTACCTGGCTGAGTAGGATGACGTGGCTCTTCGTGAACCTCTTCTGCCTCTGCGCTGGCCCTCTCTCTGACTCGAAATGATGACACAGGCCCTCTGCGTCACTCCCTCTCTACCGTCTTCTGCATAGGAGTAGCTCTATCTCTTAGGGACAGCTTCAAATTTCCGATATCTATTGGTGCCTTTAGTTCTCCTGTGATCTACAATGCTCTGATACCATGTTGAAATTTCCAAATCTGACACGTGTTGATTTGGGGTAGCATCGGATGTGCTCTAGCCATGAAAATTGGGTGAGAGGCTAAAGCACATGAGATCTCCAAAACCCAGAAATGGTTTGGACAAATTGTACCCAGTTTTGGAGATATTAAAATAATTAATATTTTTAATGGAGTTCCTAAGTCTAAACTTAGGAAAAATAAAATATTAATGGGTATTAATATAAAACTGGGTTTCCCGGATCCGGGTGGCATCACCGACCTTACTGTTCCCCATGCAAGGAATTAATGCCCAGTACTGCCAGCTGCAGAGCAGCGTGGCCTCCCGGGACGTAAACTCATGCGAGTAGGGAAAGGTTTTTAATGTTGGATCGGTTGGCGGATTCGCATTTATGTTTTGCGTTGATCAATGCAACATTCCTTCTGTTATAATCATGCCGCTCCATCATTCTTTCACCATGCCTTGTGCTCAGTCGCGTGGTAACGGAACCTGGTTTGCAGAGGCTGTTGGTGATGGTTTAATTCTGGTTCACTGCCGCGAGCTCCAAGCCAACTCTATCAAGGGTAATTTCTCCCCTGTTCTGGATTCATGCATTGTGTTGTTGTCTGCAAGTTTTGTGGTCGTCTGTAAGTTCTGTTATATTGCATTGTCGGTTGCAAGCTCTGTTGGGCATCCCTCTTGCCTCAATCGACTCCGTCCTGTTGGTTATCCCGTCCATAATCCATTTGCGCCCTACCTCCTGTCTGTCATCATGGTTCGCTCGGGCAAGAGGCAACGTTCAGGGGGGCGTCGTGACAGTCGCTTGCATCCTCCAGTCGGTCATGCCATGGAAACTGCGCCGGAACCCTTCAATCCCTCCCCCATCCATGAAGCTGGGCCTTCTGTAAGTTTTGGTCGTAAGCCTATCCCGAACAGTGCTTTCCAAACCACGCACTTTAAATTTCAAAGTAATTTGCATAGGCCCCTGGTCACTGCTCACATCACCATTATTCTCTCGGAAGAGGAAAACCTAGTCTCCCCTTTGGCCTGCATCGCCCCTGATCCTTCCCCAAGCAGTGAGCATTCCTCGGACAAAGACAGCATGGAGAATTGGAAAAATGAGAAGGCTGAACAAGAGGATTTTCTCAAAAATCTTCCTCCCCTTGAAGATACAGGACCTGCGGCTGAGGACGGGACTCATGGCGAGGCAGACCATGCCATGGCAATCCCTGGCAGCGATTTGAGCGGCAATGAAGGTCTGAAGACTGGTGATATAGGTCTGGCTGAGAAGAAGAACCATGGCCCGGCAAAGGAGAAGTAGCGCCACTTGGGACTGTCTCTTTTTGTTTCGGCTACTGTTTCAGGCTCGTGGTCAAGTTTCAATGCAATTGTCCTACTGTTTTTTGGCTCCCAGATGGGAATTTGGTGACACATTATATGCTGGGTTGCAATGTTTTTGTGTTTCTGTGCTGGCTCAGTTCTCCTTCTCGGCAACACATGTCTCTCTTTATGTCTGTTATCTGGTTTCTTGATCTTTGTAACTGGTTTCCCCAGCTTATGTCTGTAAAGGGGCAGTTCTGTTCTGTCGAGTGCTTCTAAGCCTCAATATTATGTAAAAATATTTTGCCTTACAGTTAATAGAAGTTAGTATTTGCAGAGAAAAAAAAATATAAAACTGGGTTAGAAGGTTCCAAAAGTCATGGATCAAGCCAAATCTAATCTTAGTCGTTGATTAGAGATTTAATCTCGGTCGTTGATGGACCAATGAGAAAAATATAAGAAGAGGCTTGAGGGTCAGTTGGAGAACACACCAAAGTGATCAGTCATTCATTTTGCTAGAGCGGGGTTGCTAAGCAAAGTTGAATCAGTGATCAGCAGCAAAGGGCAGTGAGTATGAGGCAAAGAGGCAGGGACAATACTGGGAGACCAGTGGAGAAGCAGAGGAAGCGAGAGCAGCAATCAGTCCATGCTACGTAGAGCCCAAAGAGACGACATCATCCACGCAGAGGGCAGAGGGAGTGACGCAGAGGCTCCCAGAGGTTGCGCGGTACCTCAGAGGGTTGACGCAGAGGGTCCTGGGGCTAACGTAAGTCAGCAGGAGGCTGACGCAAAGGCCAGAAGGGTCAGCGTTGAGCTTCAATTGTGTCGGAGAGGGTTTCGTGGGATAGGTTCTGAATACCTATTTCTGGATATAGAGTTATTGTTGCCGTGTATTTTTCTCTGTTGGGTGAGCCGGTTAGGCACCCTGTTGTACTCAAAAAGACTGCATAATAATATAACCCTCAGAATAGTTGCACCGGTTTTCCCGCATTGGGTTTTTCCAGGGACATTTGTCCAAAAATAACGGTGTCACTTGTGTGCTTGTTTTTCTTTCAGTTGATGATTTGTAGATGTTGAAACTATACTTGTGTTTATTTTCAGTATTTACATGGTTAAATAACTTGTTAAGTAATTAAATAAGTAGGTGAGATAAACACAAATGCAGCCTTAACTCATATACGGATCAGCAACTAAAATACTAGACAAACACACAAGGGACACCGTTATTTTTGGACAATCGTCCTCGGAAAAACCCAATGCAGGAAAATTGGTGCAGCAGTTATGAGGGTTTTATTATTATGCAGATTTCTTGAGTACAACTAGGGTTTCGAACTAGCTCACCCAACAGAGATTGTTACACGGCAGTGATACCTCTTCTCGGAGGCAGATATTCAGCTAGTCTACCCCACAAAAACCCTTCTAGCGCTTCTCCTAGGCACTGCGTCAGCCTTGCTAGCCTCAGCGTAGCTCTGGAACCCTCTGCTTCAGCCTTCTGCCTCTCTACGTCAGCTCTTTGGCCTTCTACATCACCCAAGCAGGCCCCTCAGCGTCTGCGCAGTCTCTAGCTGCCTTTGCATGGCTCTGGTTGCCTCTACGTAGCTCTGGCTGCCTCTACGTCAGCCTTTTCAGTCATTGCGCTAACCCTCAGGCACTGTCTCTGCCTCTTTGCTATGTACTCACTGCCCCTCGCTGCAACAGAGCACTTGTTCGAATTTTCTCAGCAACCCTCGCTCCAGAAAATTGAACTGACTGATCAATCTTGGTGTATCTCCAACTGACCCTCAAGCCTCCTCTTATATTTTTCCTGTTGAGTCTTCAACGGACGAGATTAATTCTCTAATCAACGGCTAAGATTATATTTGGCTTGATCCATGTCATTTAGAACCTTCTCACCCAGTTTTATATTAATACCCATTAATATTTTAATTTTCCTAAGTTTAGACTTAGGAACCCCATTAAAAATATTAATTATTTTAATATTTCTCTAACCGGGTGGAATTTCCCTAAACCATTTTTGGGTCTTGGAGATCTCATGTGCGTTAGCCTCCCCACCAATTTTCATGTCTAGAGCACATCCGATGCTACCACAGATCAATTAGTAGTTTTGGGTGAAGGAACCGTATCCCCTACTTGGAAGGCCGAATGCCATACTTTTATGTTTGTTGGGTATGTTATGGTCAGAGAAAAGATCACGGCCTGAACAATTCTCTTTCCATTGGCTGGCTGTGTGAACCATTTTAGTGCAGGTATAATCCTTTCTGAGGAAACCTAGTGTGGATTGGTTTGCTAGAGGTACCTCTCTTCCTGTACGTGCTCCTGTGACTTCATGTGGTGGAAGCAAGTTTGTAATACAAGTAATGAAGAGGCTACTCCTAGAGTTTGCTTGTGTTGAAGAATCTAGAATGATGAACATCTTATCAGAAGATCAGTCACAGTTTGCAAATCAAGTTTCTTATTGTGCTTTGATAAATGTCTTTTTCTATTGTTAAGGCGATGCATTTCTTAGTAAAGCAACTTATATAAGCATATCTATGTCATTTCTGATTTAAGGGTCACATTCTAGTAGTTGGTTGTAATCTGGTTGTACCTTCTTATCTTTGTATCGTGATGTATAAATTGAGCAAACAGAAGAATTTACAGCTACAACAGTCAGCAATGAAGTGTTTGACAAACTCCCTCTTAGAACTTCCCAAAACTCAGAAATTAATAGTAAAACTGTGAGAGCCTTATTCAGTCAAGTTTGGGTAGTAAGAGGTGTTCTTGTTGTACCTTTTATCATAACCTTTGGCATGTACTTGTTATGATCGTAAGGAGTTATCAGTCTTAATTGTATGGGCTGAATTATTATAGGGAGTCCATTGCCATTACACTGAATAATGAGGTATTTAAAATACCTCCTAAGTCAAAACAACAGTGCATCAAAAAACTGCAATATGGACTACAAACCCAATCAGAACAACAGACCGTTCTCAAAAGAGATCCATGCCATTCTTAACCATAAGAAGCCAAGAGATTTGCAGAAGGAGCCAAATATTGGACACAAAATCCTTGCACTTGGAACAGATTTGAAACACATGAAGATCACATGGAAATTCCTTTCCAAGTTGGATGGACTGGATGCACTCATTTCCAAAGTGAGCCAGTTAGAAGGGAAGAAACTAATTTGGGCTTTAAAACCAGCTATGCTTGCTCTCATACAAGACAAGTTCTTGGAGGAACCTCGTGAAGGGGTCAAACTTCCGGTTGCATCATGTCTTAGTAACATTATGAGGTTGACCGCCCCCATACCTCTTTTCAATGATAATGTTATGTGGAGAATTTTCAGGTTGATAGTAGAGACCTTTCACGACTTAGATAACACTATGTGTCTTACCTTTGGGAAAAAGCTCCGAATTTTGGAGGATATGGCCAAGCTCCGAACCTATGACATCATGTTTGATCTAGAGTGTGATGACCTGATTCTTCAAATGTTCCAATCCTTTTTCAGCATTAAGGAACATCACCCTGACACAGTCAAAGCAAACATGTTGTCCATTTTGTCTTCAATTATGGGAAATCGTGATGCCATTTGCAGGGAGTTGCGGACTAGATTGCTGACCATTTGGAGAAGAGAACAACTAGTTTCACCTGTTGCTTATGAACTAGCCAAAAGGTTGGTAGAGAAAAACATGGGGCTGTTCAGGAGACAATTGACTAGGGAGGAGCTGCTCAGGTTTGGTGGATCATGCAGCAAGAATGAGATGAGGAGGAAGGTTCTCTGCTTCATTTGCAAGGGACGTTGGTGGCCTAATCACTCATGCTCGAGTGACACTAAGGAGATGATAGAGGTAGAGAAGGAGGAGATTCCTTCTAACTTTTAGGGTGAGGATTCTTCTTTGGACGAGTCCACGGGTTCATTCGAGGATGCCTCCGAGGAGCATGAGTCATGTAGAGTCGTTGACAGCAAGCAAGATTTATATGGGCAGGCAATGGACCCTATGGGAGACATTTAGGATGATGAGTCACTAGTGGTGATTCAACATGAGCAACATATGGTGGAGCATGAGTCAGCTGAGGAGGATGATGGGCACAGTGTGCATGATGAGCCTTTAGGGACAAGCGAGTTGGAGGTTCATATTGAGCCCGTGATGGAGGAGGTTGAGCAGCCACTCTTGGGGTCAGCCATTGATGAGGAGTAGACAGAGGTACGGACAACTAGCAAGGTAGCAATATTTGCAGACACTTGTCCTCGGAGGTGTCGGGGGCTAATGGGGTAGTTTTGCAGATGACGATTAGACCAGAGGAGTATGGAGCTTTCAGACATATGAGAGAGGATCTCCTAGAGATGGTGGTGCACCCATCTTTGGGCCTACCCACAAGTTGAGGTGTTGATACGTGCAGTGGCAGCCAACAAAGCAGTCTTTCTAGGCAGCAGCCCTTTCCAGGAGTACATAGGTAGGGCATGCAGCACAGTGTGGCCACTCATACCCATTGTAGGGAGAGAGGTAGGGTTCTCTCAATGGATATTGTCGATTGACAAGGTAGAGTAGCACGAGTTGAGCATGGACCAGCATCAACACAGTAGACTTGTTCCTTACACTGGAGTCCATGACTTATATTGATGGGAGATCATGAGTTGGTATCCTCTTGATGGAGTATCAACCTTAGTCCGAGGCACAATACAGCAAGGGTGCTTAGATGAGAGGGTTACTACCTGTCACAGTAGGCAGTGTGTAATGATCCTAAATAGGAATACAAGTGATATAAAGCAAATAATCTGTGCAGCAAAATATAAAAAAGAAATACACATTAAACACCCATGGAAATGCTGCAAATAAGGAACTGTTGAGCCATTTTATTACTTTTCTAAAGGCAGAATACAATGGATAATAAGATGGTGCACCTGCGCTTGTCTCAATGGACAAGCATGACCAAACCCAGGTGAGAAAATGGTTGAACTGAAGGCTTTCCAACTGCTGCACCAATCTACACTGCACTGCCCAGAAAACTGTGTTTCTGCTGAAGTTTGAATGGCTGAAAGGTCCCCTTCCTATGCCCAGAAAATTATGTGTTTTTAACCATGGACTCCTTAGCCTAAACCCAGAAAAACCCACGAAGGATTTTGGTTGGTTAGACTTCTGAAATTCGACCCCCTTGGAGCCCAACTTCAACTGCAACTGCAAAACTCGGCCTACTGGAAATTGCCTGTAAATCCTCCCGAAAATGGTCCCAACGTGTTGGGTTGACCCCTGCTATCAAATCCCTGACTTCTCAGTTGTGCTTTCGGCCTATGGCACCTGCTCCTAAGCTCCACGAAAATTTCTGGAATGGCCTCTGCACTGTCCCCAAGCCAGCAATTCGAACTGTTGGGATGCTAGCTTCTGCTATCTCCAAAACTCACCAAGAATGCTGGCCTATTGCTACTCTCTCAGTCCACTAACTCTCCAGGCAAATACTTGATCTCTAATGGCTCCAAACTGTAATGATCCTAAATAGGATACAAGTGATAACAAACAAATAATACATGCAGCAAATTACCAAAACGAAATATTCAGCAAACAACGATTTGAAAGCTGCAAATGGAGAACTTTTGAGCCATTTTATCATATTTCTGCAAGTCAAATACAATAGATGATGGAAAGGTACACCTGGGCTTGTCTCAAAGGACAAGTAGGACCAAACCCAAGTAGGAAAATTTTACTGAGCTGAAGGCTGCCAGCTGCTGCACCAATCTATATTGCGCTAGCCAGAAAACCATTGCTCTGTTGAAGTTCGAATGGCTGGAAGGTGTACTAAAACTGCCCAGAAATTTATATGGTTTCAACCCCGGACTCCTTGGCCAAAACCCAAAAAAACCCAAAAGGGATTTTAGCTGGTTTGGACTTCTGATTTTCGAACCCCTTGGAACCTCACCTTAGCTCTACCTGCCAATTTCGACTTGCTAGAAATTCCTGTAAATCCACATGGAAACTCCTCCAAAATGTTGAGTTCACCCGTGCTATCCAATCCCTGACTTCCCGGATGATCTCTTAGCCCAACTCAGTTGCTCCTAAGTACCACGAAAATCTATTGTGTGGCCTCTGCATTGTCCCTCAGCCCAACAGTTCGAATTGCTGGAATGTTGGTTCAGCTGGCTGAAAGCTTCAGCGAAAATGCCTGTCCAATGCTGCTACCTTAGCTCCCTGACCTCCTGACAAGCTATGTGATCCTTGCTGGTCCAAAACTCCCTCTGCGTGATTCCTGGCTGCCCAGAAATACGCACTCCCTTCTCTGCGTTGGTTGTTGATGTGTGTCACTGCCCCGGAACTCCTGAAAACTCCTGTAGAAAAGCCTCACTAAGGCAGGCACAGATGCTCCCCCGAAGTAGAGGTTGAATCTCCCGCTTGAAAGACTTGTGGCTAAACAGTTAATAGACTCGCTAAACAGCAGAGTGAACAGATGTGTGTTTGTTTGCAAATTTCAAAGATGAACCAAAATGAAAGTTGATCTCTCCTTATATCTCCTTGGGCCTCCTTAGCGTCATGTGGGCCTCTCCATCCATCCATTCGAATTCCCTCCAAGCATATCGAATGGCTAGTTCGAATTCCCCATGTGGGTGGCCCCCACATTCCACTAGATGTGAAATAAAGTCGATTTGGCCCCTAAGTCCCTAAGCCGAAGTGTGGGGCCCTCTTCCTAAGTCAAAAATGTGCAAAAATGGTGTAGTAGCACCCTGTTACTAATGTTTTTGAGAAGGGACATGACAATCCTCCCCTCCCAAATGTCGCTTTCCCTCAAGCAACCTCAAAGTTGGGTGCTCCAATATGTGCTCACCTTCCCAGGTGGCATCTTCATCCAACAAGTTCTTCCAACACACCAAGAACTCCCTAATGGTCCTACTCATAGTTGCAGGAATCGCCCCCCCCCCCCCCCTGGATCCTAAGCCGGTCGCGTCCCGTACGGAAGCGTTCCGGAACCTCCAGGCGAAGCGCGATTCCGGTTTTTCTGAAGCGCGATTCCTATTTTTTGAAACGATTCCTGGAATATCCGCTTACCATCCGCTATGAGTTTATTTTATTTATGGTGACGCACAAGTCTTATTTAAAGTTTTGTTGTAATGCTAATGGGGGTAAGGATTGGTGGAGCCCCGCCAACCTAGCAGCCCCGCTAAACCATTAGACAATGTTATCAATGCTTGAAACTCATGGATAGCAGCAACTCAGCGCGAAGTCAATATGGCGGAGTATGTCTAAACTTTGGTTTATATGTCCGCTGGTTCATTATATTTGGCATTCCGGAATTGGTTAGCAACACTCCAAATATCACAGGTATCTCCACCAAACTCGGCGTGGAGAAATTTTACGGCAACACCATATTCCAAAGTCAAATCGTATATCACGAATATTCCGCAGGGAGCTATGTCAAACTTTGGTTATATTTGATATATGCCACGGGTCGGAGTAATATTACACCGTCAATGTTTGCCACACCACTGAGGGGAGTTACATAACTATCGGAGTTCATGCGCTCATATGCCAAGGTTACATTTTTTATAATTGTCATATCCAATCACGGATGGCGCACCGTCGGACTTTGGTTATAATGCATATGCCAAAGTTATCAAATATATGCCATGCGGAACTCAAACATATCATCTGTCGGTTCAATTGAGCTTATGTTTATCATATGGTTACGACTATATCATATCTGATGCCACAAGGCCTTGTCACTGTCGGGTCTTTGTTATACCATATGTAGTATATGGTTGCACCAAAGCGAAGTGTTAAGTGCAAACTTCGGTTTTTTAACCAAAATGTGCCACAGAGATTCGTATATCCACTTAAAAATTTGATGTATGTTTGTAATAGCTAGAATATAGATGATTGTTGTACATACTAGTAACTACAATGGAATCATGGATGCCATATCTATCTTGATTTATGCAAAAATATGCATGTTTTCATGTCTTCTACAATTAATTTGGTATTTGGGATGTTTGTTTTGAGTATAAATGCAAAAAAATATAAAAATATATATATATATAGCAGACGCTTCCGCGGACGCTTCGCTTCCTAGATTTTTGGAAAATGACGCTTCCGCGCTCCCGCTTCGTGCAACATTGGTCCTACTACTCAGTCTCCTCTCCCTGCTCTCCAAAATGGCCTCTGGTTCCAACACCAAGTGGCCCTCATCATCTAGTGGGGGTAGATCAACTGCTGCAGTCACCTATTGTCCCAACACTGATCCAGGTGGATATTGGTGGCCACCCGCCAACTCCACTTGGACCACCACCATTGTTTCTTTCAGTTTTCCAGTGTCCTTGATTTTAGCACAGTTTATTATTTTTAGTAGTTTTTTGGGTCCTAAACTTCTGGAACCGTTTTGAGGCCCTAAACGATGTTTTTTTCACAATCTATCGCCAGCGACTTCTAATAAGTCATTTTTTCGTCCTAGTCCTCGGAGAGATCTTCCAATGGGGTATCATAACCCCAGGAAGTTGGCTACCCAACTAACTCCAACGGGGCCCATAAACTCTTAGTGTTACATCTCCTCAGATTAGGGTTTTGGTTATTTAGGCTTTTCTCTTATTGTTCAATAATAAAAAGGCCCTTAAGCCTCGTTGTAACACAATTCAGATGCATATAGCCACCACATCAGAGATAAGCTACCATCGCCGAGCTAGTCTCGTTTCCATACTGTTTGTAAGCATATTTCATTATTTGATATTAATCAAAGGAAGTATTTTCTGTTGTATCTCTGTATTTATGGTTATATCTGTAATTTGTTGTGTTCCTGTTTAAATTTGGATTTGTGGTATCAGAGCGGTCTACTCGTTCTCTATTTTTCTTTGCATGTCCCCAATATAAGGAGTTAGGGGTTGAATTGGTCGAACCTTTCCAAGACCAGCCTCGCAAATCTTGACAGCCTCCCATGGCGGATGAAAAGAAAGACGAGGAGGCAGGAGATCCTATCAAAATCTTTCTCGAAGAAGCCCTCAAGCGACAAAGGAACGCAATGATGGACAACTTTGCCCAGATCCTTTAGCGGCTAACCAGGGGTGACGCATCTAATACCTACTTTGGAAACGCCACACCCTTTAAGGTACAAGTTAACATTGAAATCCCTATATTCAAGGGTCAGATAGATGCAGATGTTGTAGATAAATGGTTAAATCTGCTAGAAGGGTATTTTTCTGTTCATGATTTTTCTAGCTGGGAAAAGATTACTTTCGCTCTTCTCAAAGCAACCCCCCATGTCAAGGATTGGTGGGAAACCTACTGCGAGCAGAAGGATGAAAGTACGGCCTCACTGTTTTCAGCCGCACCCACTTGGAATTCATTCCGAGATGCCATCAAGGAGTAGTACTACCCTGTCGGAAGCTATGAGGATAAATACATAAAGTGGACCACACTGCGGCAGGGAAGGGACCAAGATGTGCAAGAGTTTACCAATACTTTTCATACCCTTCGCAAAAAGTTGGGTATCAAGGATTCTGAGCAGCATTTGGTACTCAAATACCGCGGCTGCCTACACAAGTACATCCAAGATGAGATGGAGTTCCTAGACATCTCCTCGCTCAGCACGGCATATTGATGAGCTGTTAAGATCGAGTAGAAGTTTAAACTAAAGAAGTGAGACTTTGGATCTGCGAATCCAAAGAACAAAGGACAAAGCCAAGGCGAGGTGACCCAAGACAACCCGTCGAAGCCACAAGAAAAGAACAACATCACGAAGTCAATGGAGGACACAGGAAAGTGGTGTGAGTTCCACAAGAGCCCCACTCACAGCACAAGTGAGTGACGAGCCAAGCAGTCGCTGGTGGCTGAGTTGAAGGCTTCAAAATCAGATGCATGTTCCAACCTTGAGTCAAAACCCAACAAGAGGAATGACAAAAGGAAGCAAATCATTGATGCGGAGCCCAGTGCCACTGTTACCACCGCTAAGATCCAGAAGAATGAGCCCAAAGGTCCAAAGGAAGGGAAGCGTCTTTTCCACTCAGATGTGGGTGAAGGGTTTGCCGTTGCAATTCATTGTTGACAATGGGAGCCAAAAGAACCTCATTTCAGCAAAGGTCGTGAAAGCGGCTGGGACTACCGACCACACCACACCCGCAACTGTATATCATCGAGTGGCTTCACCAAGAATCAGATCTCTGAGTCCGCCAGCAATGTCACCTTCCCTACAGCATCAAGCCCTTCACAGATGAGGTATTGTGTGATGTTGCACCTCTTGATATTTGTGATGTATTATTAGGCCAACCATACTTGTGGAAGCGACATGTTGTGTATGAGTCAAGGCCTCGCGCTGTTATTATTTCTTTGTGTAATACATTATACAGAATACCGGAGGTAGCCCCACCTACCGCCACTTCTTTGATCTCTGCTAAGAAAGGCAATAAGATCATCTCCAAACTAGGAAATTTATTTTCTTTCTGGTTCACTCTCAAAGTAAGGGGAAGATCGTAACCACATCCATGGTCCCCCGGAAGGGTTCCTCCATGCAGCAAAAGCAGGTGGATACAATCATGAAAGGATATAGGGACATCTTCTCCTCACCGATAGGGGTACCGTTACACTGTCAAATCAAGCATTCGTTTGATCAGACTCCCGGAGCACCTCAACCCAACAGGCCGATATATCGTTGCTCCATTTTGGAAAATGCCAAGTACAAACAGGACATGATCAATATCAGGTGTCACACAAGTTTCAGGTGGGCGACAAAGTTTGTTTGCATTTGCAAAAAGAATGCCTTACCAGAGCCCATCGGAAGCTAAGACCACTTCGATATGGTCCTTACACCATTAACAAAGATGTGGGAAACAATGCTTTGGAGCACAGCATTCCCCCATTCCTTAGCTTGCACCAAGTGTTCAATGTGGACCGCCCTCGACCATGCTTCCCACCATTACTGGACACATCAGAGATTGCAGAACAACTCACCAGGGACCAAGTTCAGCAGAAGTTTCCCCATCTCATGGAGGCACTCAACGCAATGGGGACCATTGCTTCCTAAGGGAGGAGGAATGATCCAAGTAGATGTTGGTGGCCACCCGCCAATTCCACTTGGACCACCACCATTGTTTCTTTCAGTTTTCCAGTTTCCTTAATTGTAGCACAGTTTACTATTTTTAGCAGTTTTTCGGGTCCTAAACTTCTGGAGCTATTTTGAGGCCTAAACGATGTTTTTTTGGCAATCTATCGCTAGCGACTTTTATTATGTCATTTTTTTTGTCCTAGTCCTCGGAGAGATCTTTCCAACGAGGTATTATGCATGTCAAATGGAGATAATATGACCAAGTCATGACCCCGGGAAGTTGGCTGCCCAACTAACCCCAATGGGGCCCATAAACTCTTGGTGGTACATCTCCTCAGGTTAGGGCTTTGGTTGTTTAGGGTTTGCTCTTATTGTTCAATAATAAAAAGGCCCTTGAGCCTCGTTGTAACACAGTTCAGAGGCATGTAGCCACCACATCTCTTCTCAGAGATAAGCTACCATCGCCAAGCTAGTCTCGTTTCCATACTGTTTATAAGCATATTTCATTATTTGATATTAATCAAAGGAAGTGTTATTTCTGTTGTATCTATGTATTTATGGTTATATTTGTAATTTGTTGCGTTCCTGTTTAAATTCGAATCAAGCACCTTCTTAAGGCATGAGACATGAAAAACATTATGGATGTTACTCCCTTGAGGCAGCTCCAGCTCATAAACCACCTCCCCAACTCTAGTCACCCAGTAGAGCCCATAGAAGCGTGGCTATAGCTTCTCGGCCCCCTTGTGTTTCAGCATGGACTGCCTATAAGGCTGCGTCGGACGTATACCAAGTCCCCCTCCTCAAAATGTCTCTCTATCCTATGTCGATCTGCGTAGAGTTTCTACTGATTTTGGGCTGTCACCAAATTATCCTTTAGAGACTTGAGGATATCTTGGCTCTCTTGGACCCAGTCTTTGGCCTTTAGGGCCCGACTGTCTCCAAAAACAATATCAGCAAAAGATAATGCATCATATCCATAAAGGGCACGGAAAGGAGTCATACCGATGGACATGTGGTGCATGGTGTTGTAGCAGTACTCGCCCAGATGCAACCACCGAATCCACATCCTCTGCTGATCGGTCACGTAGTTCCTCAAGTAACCCTCCAACCACTGATTAACTCTCTCCATCTGGCCATCTATCTGAGGGTGATAGCTAGTGCTAGGAGTGAGCTCCGTCCCAACCAACCTGAAGAGTTCCTGCCAAAAGCCTCCCATGAATCTGTTGTCCCTGTTGCTCACTATATTCTTGGGGAGCCATCCAATCTGAAAATCTCCCGGAAGAACAGCTCGGCAACGTGTGCAGTTGTGTACCGAGTGGGAATGGCGAAGAAGTGGGAAAATTTGGTCAACTTGTCAACCTGAAGAGTTCCTGCCAAAAGCCTCCCATGAATCTGTTGTCCCTGTTGCTCACTATATTCTTGGGGAGCCATCCAATCTGAAAATCTCCCGGAAGAACAGCTCGGCAACGTGTGCAGTTGTGTACCGAGTGGGAATGGCAAAGAAGTGGGAAAATTTGGTCAACTTGTCAACCACTATGTATACGCAATCCTTCCCCTACACTGTGGGGAGCTCTGGATGAAATCCATTGAAATACTTTCCCATTTCCCCTCTGGAATGGGAAGTGGTTGTAGCAATCCTGCAAGGTGGGTCAGCTCCCCCTTGTTCCGCTGACAAGCCTCACACTCCCATATGTGCTGCAGCACGTCCTCCTTGAGGCCCTTCCACGTGAATCTCTCTCGGACAACCATATAAGTCTTCCGGAACCCCTGGTGCCTGGACAATGGTGAATCATGTGCTTCCTGGAGTACCCTCTCCCTCAACTATGAGTTGGGCACTAAGTAAATTTGCCCCTTGTAATAGACGACCTCATCCATCACACGGTAACTCTCATTTGCATGGGTACCCTCCAATACCTCGCATGCCCTCCTATCTTTGGAGTACTCCACTAACAACTGAGCCTTCTAATCATGGCAGATGCTCATGAGAGATAACCGAACTGGTCTTCGAGATAGAGCATCAACCACCACATTCTACTTCCCTCGCACATACTCTATGTCGAAGTCATAGGCCTGCACCTTGTTGACCCATCTTTGTTGCTTGTCATTGAGGCCCTGCTACCCCAAGAAATTTCGAAGACTGTTGTGATCAATCTTCACTCTGAACAGGTTGCCCACCAAGTACTAGTGGAACTTGGCCAATGCATGCATAATGGTCAGCATCTCCTTGTCATATATGGAATATCACAACTCATACAGTAGGAGCTTTCGACTCTCGAAAGCAATGGGATGCCCCTCCTGTGACAATAACACTCCAACTCCCACCACGAATGCGTCTTACTCCACCGTGAATGGCTGGGAAAAATACGGAAGTGCCAAAATAGGGCAACTGCTCATCACCTCCTTGAGGTGATCAAAGACAATTTGTGCTCCATCAGTCCATGCGAAGGCCCCCTTCTTGGTCAAGTCGGTCAAGGGTGCTGCCAGCTGTGAGAACCCCTTGACAAACTTTCGGTAGTAGGTGCAACTACCCAAGAAGCCCCTCAGTGTGGTCACATCTCGGGGTACTAACCAATCCTGGATGGCCCGAATCTTCTCCTCATGGACCTTCACCCCATCAGCGCCAATGATATGCCCTGGATAGAGCATCTCTGTCAACCCAAACTCGCACTTTGATAGCTTGGCATAAAACTGTTGCTTCTCCAGAATGCGCAATACCTCCTCCAAGTGTTAGAGGTGCTCCTCCCATGTCCGGCTGTAAATCAGAATGTCATCGAAGAACACTAGCACAAACCTCATCAACTGTCCCCGGAATACATGGTTCATGCATGACTGGAAGGTGGCCAGAGCGTTGGTCAGCCCAAATGGCATGACCAGAAACTCAAAGTGCCCATAGTGGCACCGAAAAGCAGTCTTAGGGATATCCTGATCCCTCAGCCTGATCTGGTGGTACCCTAAATGCAAATCAATCTTAGAGAAGTACTTGGCTCCTCTAAGCTCATCTATGTGGGGAATAGGGTACCGGTTCTTTAGTGTCTTCCAGTTGAGGGCCCGGTAGTTAATGCACATCCGAAGGGTTCCATCCTTCTTCATCAGCACCACTGAAGAAGCGAAAGGACTGGAACTTGGCCTGATATGGCCCAATGCAAGCAACTCTTGGATGGCCTTCTCTATCTCGTCCTTATAGGCTTTGGGATGCCTGTAAGGAGTAGTGATCACTGCCTACACACCCGGCTCCAACTCAATGGTGTGCTCAAATCCCCTGTCTGGTGGCTGCCCTGGTGGAATGTCCCCAAACACTACTGCATACCTGTCCAGCAAAGCCTGTATGTCTGCTGGTGGTGGCTGCGCCTGTCCCCCAGCCTCTAAGATCCTCAACTCAACTGCCCATGCAATGTCCCCATGTCGTAAGTCTTCCTCCATCCTGTGGGCCGAAACTGTCTGAGGTGGATAAGATTGCATTACTCTAAAGATTACCAGTTTGCCATCTGGCCCCATGAACTCCAGCTTTGGTTTCCTCCCGTCTGTCGTGACTCGCCCAAGGGAATATAGCCACTAGACACCCATCACCACGTCGGTGTCTGGCACATCGACCACAAAGAAATGGTCCGTCATCGAGTAGTTTCCCATAACTACTGTCAAGGAGGGCACATATCTAGTGCATTGAATGGTACGGTCACCTGGTACTAGGATGGAGAAGCCCTCAAACTCTGTTGTGGTGAGGCCCCTCCTTTGGACAAACTGGGCATCTATGAAATTGTGGGTGGCCCTACTGTCAACTAGAACTGACACCCTCTGCCCCTGTACAATGCCTCTGATCCTCAGTGTCAAAAATTTAGGAATCCCACTTAAAGAAGCAAGAACTCCTCCTGCTGGGGCAAGAGATGCCCCTCCCTCTGGAGGTGGAGGTGGTGGTGGTGGCCCCCTATCTGTCGAACTCTCTCCATCTATCCCACCGCAATCTTGTTCCACCTCATCCTCCTGGTCACTGTCAGAAAATACCTCAATGTAGTGTTCTCTACTTACAGTGCACCGATGACCAGGTGCCCAGGGCTCTCTGCATGTGAAGCACAGCTTCCTCCTCCGGAGGTCCTTCTATGTCTCCTCATCTAACTACCCCCTCCCCTGTGTGCTCCTTTGCGATGGGGGCTAGTCTCATGCCCCTTCTGTGTGAAAGGGGTCCGTGCACGAAATGGTGCTCCAGTCTTGGGAATGGCCCCCTATAGATCTCTAGCACACAACGTTGCTTCCTGCAGTGTGGAGGATCTACGTGACCTCACCAGTCCAAGCAGGTGCTCAAGCAAGCCCTTAATGAAGGTACACACCCTCCTTGCCTAGGATAGATCCAGGACCATCACTGACACCCGCAGAAAATCTGAAAATTACTACTCTGGGTTTGCCCATTTGGCGCAGTTTTGTCAACTCTCTGAAATAAGCCGTCGGGTCCCTCTGATCAAATCGCTCCACCACCCTCCTGGTGAAGTCCTCATAAGAAACTATGTGGGCATGCCCTAGGGTGGCCAAGCCATGAAACCACCAATCATGGGCTTGCCCCTCCATGTGCAGTGTGGCCATCTTAATGGCTTCCTTCTTTGTCATCCAGTTTAGTTGGAAGTAGGTGTCCATCTTCTACACCCAAGCCCTGGTCGTGCACTTGGCAGTGCCATCGAAAGTAGGGAAATACATCCTCCCTATGGTTCTGTACAACTCGTAGTTGTGGGTCCCTTGTCCTCCATACCCCTTGTTCTTCACACTTTGCTTGAGCTTGCAGTAATCTCTGAAGCAGAGGGCTTCTTTAAAGTCTTCATCCATAGACTTCCACTCTCTGAAGTCATCTCCCATCTGAGGGGGTTCTTCCTCCCTTGCAGGGTCAATTTGTGTCACTAGCACGAAGGAAGGCAGTGTGCCACGAGTTGGCACACTGACTGAAGGGCAATACACTGCTGGTGAGGGGCGGTCGAATGGCTGAGAGGCCCCAGAAGTTTCCCCACACAAAACCCTCTAGGCGTGGTCCTCTCTTTGTTCTGCGACTTGATCTCTTCCAGCATGTCTTTTTGTCCCTTGGCCAAGTCACTCAAGGCCCTCAGAAGGTTGTTGAAAGCCATCTCTTCCTTGCTCTTGGGTTCTGCCATTTCCTCCTCTTTTGCTACTGCTTTCCCCCTATCCTCCGTCTCTAGAGTAATATCTAACTCCCTTTCTTTGCTCCTATACCTTTGTCTCCGGTAGGTGATGTTCTATTGGTCCCCTTCTCTCATAGAAGACAATCCCCATAGCTGAGCCAAGAACTAGGCTCTAATACCACTGCAATGATCCTAAATAGGAATACAAGTGATAACAAGCAAATAATACATGCAACAAATTACAAAAACGAAATATTCAGCAAACACCCATATAAAAGCTGCAAATGGAGAACTTCTGAGCCATTTTATTATATTTCTACAAGTCAAATACAACAGATGGTGGAATGGTGCACCTGGGCTTGTCTCAAAGGACAAGCAGGACCAAACCCAGGTAGGAAAATATTACTGAGCTGAAAGTTGCCCAGCTGCTGCACCAATATGCATTGCATTGCCTAGAAAACTATTGCTCTATTGAAGTTCAAATGGATGGAATGTGTACTAAAACTACCCAAAAGTTTATATGCTTTTAACCCCGGATTCCTTGGCCAAAACCCAGAAAAACCCAGAAGGGATTTTAGCTGGTTTGGACTTCTGATTTTCGAACCCTTTGGAACCTCACCTCAGCTCTACTTGCCGATTTCGACTTGCTGGAAACTACATGTAAATCCACCTGGAAACTCCTCTAAAATGCTGAGTTCACCTGTGCTATCCAATCCCTGACTTCCCGGATGATCTCTTGGTCCAACTCAGCTGCTCCCAACTACCACAAAAATATGTTGTATGGCCTCTGCGTTGTCCCTCAGCCCAATAGTTCGAATTGCTGGAATGTTGGTTCAGCTGGCTAAAAGCTTCAGCAAAAATGCCTGTCCAATGCTGCTACTTCAGTTCCCTAACCTCCTGACAAGCTATGTGATCCCTGTTGATCCAAAACTCCCTCTGCGTGATTCCTGGCTGCCCAGAAATACACAGTCCCTTCTTTGCGCTGGTTGCTGATGTGTGTCACTGCCCCGGAACTCCTGAAAACTCCTGTAGAACAACCTCCCTAGGGAGGGAATGGATGGTCCCCTAAAGTAGAGGTTGAATCTCCCGTGTGAGAGACTCGTGGCTAAACAGCCGGTAGACTCGCTAAACAATAGAGTGAACAAATGTGTGTTTGTTTGCAAATGTCAAAGATGAACCAAAATGAGAGTTGATCTCTCCTTATATCTCCTTGGGCCTCCTTAGCCTCATGTGGGCCCCTCCATCCATCCATTCGATTTTCCTCCAATCATATCGAATGGCTAGTTCAAATTCCCCATGTGGGTGGCCCCCACATTACACTAGCTGCCAAATAAAGTCAATTTGACCCCTAAGTCACTAAGTCGAAGTGTGGGGCCCTCTTCCTAAGTCAAAAATGTGCAAAAATGGTGTAGCAGCACCCTATTACTAATGCTTTTGAGAAGGGACATAACATACTCCCCCTGCGTATTCTCCAGCTAACCAGTAATACGCATTCCCTGTTCTAGCTCAATGGTAGTGTTGTAACACACCACTAGAACCCCTGAAATCCTTATGGAACTGCCGCTCTGGGGCAAGCATGGAAGGTGTTATCTCAAAATCAGGCCCTGGAAGGCTGCAGACCAGGAAGACTTCAAGTAACTGTTTCAAACAATCTTTTAGCTAAGGCTTAGCCTCCTTAGCCTGAGAGGGCTCTCTCAAAGGGTTAAAGGTTTTTTATTATGATTAAGATGACTAACTCTTGTGAAACAAAGAAAAATGAAAATGGTGGAAACACAACTAACAAGTATCCATTGGGCTTATGGAGTCATATATGATTCAATATTAGCAGTAGGGTTGGCTTTGCATAAAAGTCAAGGCATTCATATTTCAATATATGTAGGACACACAAAACACATAGAAGGCAGTTTATGAGTATATGAAGGAAATTAGAACACTGTAAGCGATTTCTAAGTAATCAATACTCATAACACTGTAGATAACATTAAAAGACAACAAATGAAACTCATACATTGAACTCTCTATGATTCTTGAGAAGCATAAGCCAGTACTGTATTACCAAAAAACACGAAGTCTTTACATAAGGCAAATATCAGAGCTTTTTTTCATAAATTTCCAACCCTCTTTACATTGCTCTTTCTCCTATATATAGAGCTCTTCTACCTAACTGAGATTCCTCCTCAAGCATGAGGGGAACTCGAAATCTACTTCTAATGACACCTATTCAAATTTTAACTGCCCATTAAATGTAACAAACTGCTACTAGACTTTCTAGAGATCTAAATCAAATAGGAGTCTAACTCAATATTATGCTAATAATAGCCTTAATTACAATCATCCCCGTCCTTTGACAAGTGGTCTTTTTTAGTTTGGCTGTGGTGGATGTTCAAAGCTCCATACTGGTCCTCAATGTCACATCTTCTCCATTGCCCCTGAAAAATAGGAAACTACCCTGTTTATCGGCCTTTGGTTTTCCTCAAAGATGTTCGAATCCAATGAACCATGCCCTTCATCTTTGATTATACAAAATATATCAGAATGCCATGTCCTTGATGTGCTATCGACCTCTTCCATGTGTGAAGACAAAAGCTCCTCCAAGCTCTCTGACATATCTTGGACTGTAGTAAATGTGATCACTTTATGACAAAAAGTTTAGAGTTGGATTCGAATATATGTTTCCTCCACCTGTCTTGACCTTGTTGAAAGTTGATATCATCTAATGATCCCTTGAAGATATTCCCTTTTCAAAAAACTTCCCTTTGTATTTCAAAATCAGTTGACTAAGTTTAGATTATGTAGCTTCAGCAATTCCGTAGCGCACTACGAAACTGTTGTGCGTTAGTCATCATCTTCAGAAGTTTCGTAGCGCGCTACGAAACTGCTGTGTAATTCCAAAAAACACAGTTTCAACCAAAATTTTGCCATTTTGAGCCTCTTGATATTTAAACGTCCCTTTCAATTGCTCTAAATCTTTTTAAAACTGAATGGAAAGGTATGATTCTTCAAGAAGGATTATGACAAGGAAAACCATCAAAATTTGAAACAAAACCTTACTTGATGTGTGACTGCCTTAAGGGAATTCTTTCTGCTGGCTTAACTGTATCTTTAAGTCTTCAATTTGTTTCTTCATGACTTTGATCCCAGATCTCAAGTTTGTATTGACCTTTCTGATAAATTGTGCTTCCTTTATCGCAGGGACAGTCCAGCTACGGAATTGAACATTAAAATCAACCACCTCTGGTATTTGAAATGTTTTGTCATCCCACCGAGCTTGCATTTGATTAAAATAAGCCTCCTTGATTGCAAATTTCTTGGCAGCTTTCTTCAGTCTAGCAATTTCAAAGTTGGCCAATTCCAATCTCCTTTTCAAGTCTTCCACACTATTTTCTTTTTGAATGGTAACTGCTTTGCCTTTATCCTTTCTTTCACGAGGCTGTGTCACCTCCCCTGTTTCATCTGCTCTTGGCAGTACCTCTTGTATTTGTTTAAACTTCCTCGTTATGGGTCTCCTGGGCTTAAAGACAAATTGATCAACCTGATCATCAAACTTGAGTTTTTTCGAGGCTTTGACTCTCTTAGCCTTGTCTTTTCCTAACTTTATCAAATCTGCTTGAACTAGTGGAGATTCTTCAATGTCAATGGCTTGCAATAAGTCATTTAAGTCTCCCTTTGAAACAGGGCTTTCTTTACTAATCACTGATTTGCCTTTCTCTTTAGCTGCCTGGCTCCTAGTCCTTCTTCTTTGAACTCTTTCACCTGTGCTTGATTCATGTGCAGCTTCTTTGACCTGAGCTTTCTCTTTAAGAGACTGTTGGGGTATATCCTGGATAGTCAGTGGCTTGGTGAATTCTCTTACTTGTTTCCTAGCCTTCAACTTTGAAAACCTCCTGGATCTTGTTTCTGCATGATGGCCAGTTGTTGTTGGAAGATCTTTTGCAGCTTGAGGACTGAGTCCGGTCTCGTTCTTGAAACCAAACATGAATATGAATGTTGGCCAGTCCCTACCTACTCTCTGGAGTTCATGCAGAACAATCAACTTAATTAAACCGTGGTGAAACAATGAAGTCTCACAGGCTTCTTTTCTTAGCTGCACCTTATCACACATTTTGCTTAAGCTACGAAATAAGTAAAAAGGTAAATCAATGGATATCTTTCCTGTAAAATGTAGCAGAAGCTTGAAATGGTATGAATACACCTTATTATATCTCCCTTCACAGGTAAGGTACCTTTGTATACAGGTAAGCAGATTGGCATATGAGTCTTTGACATAATTTCTAGGCACAGACTTGTTTAAATCTGAGTCAATGTATTCTGGCTTCAGAAACTCCTTGCAGGGAGTCATATCAAATTTGAAATTCTTAAACCAAGTTTCTTGTCCCCTTGGAATCTCAGTAACTGTGGATATTACCTCTGGTGAAACTTGCAATTCGAGCATCCCAACCTTTGAATTCAGCCCTGTGAAATTCAAAGCAAATTCCTTGGTGGTTTGTGCATGACCTCCCTGTAGTTTCTCACAAAAATTCCAACATCCAACCTGCTTGAATGCATGCTCAACTTCTTTGTGTTTCAAGATAATGTCTACACCTTCAGGTTCATTTCTTAAGCACCTGCCTGATCTGTGGTCTTTTCTTTCTGTCGATCCCTCCATGAAGGTTCAGTGTAATGGAGGTTTGAAATGCTAGCGCTGCTTAAACTTCAATTTCTGCCTCGCTTGAATGGCTGCCTCGCTTGATAACTGCCTCGCTTGATAACTATGGATTCAAATTGAAAACTTGCAGTCTTGTTCCTCATGCAACGAATACAATCATCATTAAGACTGTGAATACCTGGCCTCTCTTGGAACTTGCAATCCGTGTGTACCAATGTACCTAGCGGCTGTAATGATGGAGATAAGCGGTTGGACATGATATGTGGAGTGTATAAGTTGACAATGAATGATGCAACCATAACTGAACTTGACAGATTTGATAGTTAGGAAAGATTCGCTGCGGATTGCACGAATCTCTGATTTCGTAGCGCAGTCAGTGTAAATTTTGAATTATGCGCTACAAAATCACCTAAGACATGTTGCGCTGCGAAACTGCTAAAAGGATTTATGCGCTGCGAAAACACTTCAAAATGACTACATGCGCTACGAAATCACCTAAAGGGCTTTGTGGCACATAGTAACTTTTGAACAAAACTGACACATGGCTATGAGACCGGTGATGAATGAGAATGCATAGTTGACTCAAGACTCCTAAGACTCAGACTCTAAGGAAAACAAAAATCAAACTTAGAATAGCACCGACCTTTACCATCAAACTAATGTGAGAAATTTTGGCATTAGAATTCTTAAGTGATAACAGTGGCTCCACTTGGGATAGTGTGCTCCTGTAGTACACTAAGAACTCGCAGGTCCAGTGCTTTATCCATTAATGATAAACATAGATTTGCTTGACGAGCATCTCTTTCCAGCTTCTTGGGCCTTCACCTCGGGCTTAAGCTTTCTGTTCAGCTTGTCATTATTTGCAACAAAAGAAAAACTGATAAAACGGGTATATACAATGTTGTGAGAAACTGGCAGAATTTTGATCAATAATAATGCTTTAGGAACCTGCCATTGACAGGTCCTCCAGCATATGGTTTTCCATCAATCTCTTGCAGAATGTAAGTGTTGTTTCCATGAAAAGCAGAAATTTGATATGGCCCTTTCCACAAATTTTCAAATTTACCATGCTTACATTTTTCTTCAATTTTAGCTTCCCATTTCAACACTCTATCATGGATCTGAAAAGTAACCTCTTTGATCTTCTTATCAAATGTTCTCTTGATTCTGTTCTGACTTTGTTGATGACTGTCATACACCTCATTTCTTTTCTCCTACAAGGCTATCAACTGGTTGATCCTTCTTTGTACAGCGTTTGGTTCCTCCTCTAATCCTTGAATCAGCTTCATTACAAGTACTCCAAGGGATGTTGGAAATATGGCTTCAGCACCGTATACTAACTCATATGGCGATGTCCCAATGGATCTCTTTGTACAAATCCGGTCAGCCCACAAAGCATATTTCAATTTCAAATGCCAAGCTTTCTTATTTTCCTGCAGCAGCTTCTTTATGATCCTCACAAGGCTTTTATTTGATGATTCAGCAAGGCCATTTCCTTGCGGATAATAAGCAGTAGAGTGTCCAAGAGAAATGTGATACTGATGGCAAAAATTAATCATCTTCTTGGACTTAAAAGCTTGAGCATTGTCAGTTATAATCTTCATTGGGCAACCAAATCTTGATAATATATTATTTTCTAAGAAAGAGATAATCATTGAATCATTTGCTTGCCTTGTTGGGATTGCTTCTATCCATTTGGTAAAGTAATCAGTGGCTGTGAGAATCCAACGATGCTGACCTGATGAAGGAGGATGAATTTCCCCTATAAAATCCAATCCCCATTGCTGGAAGGGCGCTTCAACATATATAGGAACCAAAGGCAATGGCACAAGCTTCCTTTTTCCTTCAAACACTTGACATTCATGACATGTAGCTACCTTTTTGTAGATATCTCTGAACATAGTTGGCCAAAAATATCCAGCCCTCAAGATCTTGTTTGCAGTAGCTTTCCAATAGTGATGTCCTCCACAATCTCCTTTATGAAATTCATCAATTACTTTATCAGCTTCTTCTTTAAGGACACAATTTAATAATATCCCTCCTGCATCTTTCCAAAACAAATTTTGGTCATACACAAAATATCTTAAAGATTTCAGCTTGACAAATCGGGTTTTGGATTTTGAAAGATTAGCAAGGGCTATATTATGCTGCAAAACAAATGCTACATCCTTGTACCATTCAGAAACCAAGAATTTTTCATTTATTTGGACCAACTCCTCTTCATTTTCAGAAATTTCTGAGATCTCTGTACTCAAGTTAATGTCAAGACAGTCCAAATTTGATTGTGTCAGTAGCTTGGCTAAGCCTTGACCCTTTACCAACTTCGTGGGTTTAATCTCAATGTCATACTCTAACAATTTTGCTATCCACTTGCCCCTTTTTCCATCCGGATCAGCCTGTGTTAGAATATCCTTTATAACAGCATTTGGAACATAGGCAACAATGTGAGAATGCAAAACATAGATCCTGAAATCCTTTATTGCTTTCACCAATGCATAGGCTTGTTTCTCTAGGATATTATACTTTAGTTCAGCATTTTCTAATGTCTTGCTAAAGAAAGAAATAGGTTGTTCAGTACCTTGACTTCCCTTTTGCAGCAGAACTCCAGCAATTGTATCCTCAGAAGCAAATGTAAAAATAAGGAATTCTTTGGTAAAATCAGGGCTGATAAGTACAGGTGCTTGTGTGAGTGCCTTCTTGATCTCCTCAAATGATTTCTTTGCTTCAGCTGTCCACTTAAAGTCCACTCCCTTTTTCAACATCTTTGTTATATTCTTGACAACTTCAGCAAAGTTAGGAATGAATCGTCTAACAAAGTTGACTTTTCCAAGGAAGGATTGAATTTCTTTCCTACTTCTTGGCAGATCTAACTTTTGAATTGCACTAACTCTATTAGGATCAATTCTAATTCCTTCTTTAGAAATGACATGACCAAGAAGTTTGCCAGAGGTTAAAGCAAAAATACTTTTAGTTGGATTAAGAGAAATACCAAACCTTCTACATTTCAGCAAAACTCTTTCAAGGTGCTTCAAATGATCTTCTTCTCTCTTTGAAAAAACTGTGATGTCATCAAGATAAACCACCACTGATTTGTCCTTTTCTTCAGCAAAAGCAATATCCATTGCTCTCTGGAAAGTGGCTCCTGCATTCATGAGACCAAAAGGCATCTTGGCGTACATGAATGTTCCCCATGGCGTTGTGAAGGCTGTTTTCTCTTGATCATCTGGATGAACAAGGATCTGATTGTACCCTGAGAAACCATCAAGCATAGACATCCTTTGTGAACCAACAATGTTTTGCAGAATCAGATCCATCTTGGGAAGAGGATAATTATCTTTCAATGAAGCTTTATTCAAATTTCTGAAGTCTATACAAATCCTGATCTCTCCATTCTTTTTCCTAACTGGGACCAAATTAGCAAGCCAATTTGAGAATCTGATTGGAACAATAATCTTAGCATCAAAAAGTTTTTTCACTTCCTTTTCAATCAATGGCATAAGAAGAGGATTAATTCTTCTTAACTTCTGCTTGAAAGGCTTTTCATTCTCCTTAATAGGAATGGTATGCTGTATAATTGAGGAATCATATTGTTTCAAGTCAGCATAGCTCCATGCAAAAACATCAATGAACCTTTTCATCATCTCAACATATTTAGTCTTCATATCAGCTGAAAGAAATTTCGAAATCTTGACCATCTTAGGCACAACTGAATCTCCTAAATTGCAGCTTTCCACCTCTTCTTCATCAGCTTGTAATTTTGGTGCTTTGAATACATCGTTTTGATCAAACAATTTCTCAAGGGGAATGAGACCTTTTGGAATTAAGTTGTTTTTTAATTGTAAGACTTCAGACTTTTCCTTTGATTCCACAAACATATTTTGCTGATCCATTTGAGTGCTCTGAAATTCTTCCTTTAACTCAATGAAATTCCTCACCTGCTGATCATCCTCAAAGACCTGCCAATTAATGATGTTATCTGGTATAACTGGTCTGTGACGAACCTCCACCTCATATTTTTCAGAAGAGTGTATAGGAATAATAAAAAGGCTGGCAGAAACAGCAAGAGAGTCTGCAATAGAGTTTTGATCTCTGGTTTTGATACTAAAATTATGAGCCTGAAACTTTTCTAACATATCCAACACTAAGTTTCTATATGCCCTCATCCTTACATCCTTGGTTTGGTAAGCACCTTCCACTTGTTTTATTACCAATTCAGAATCTCCACAAACAGCAATGTTTCTAGCTTTCAATTTTAACAAAGCTTCTAAACCCAAAATCAGAGATTCATACTCGGCCATATTGTTAGTGCAATCAAAATTTAGCTTGTAGGAGAGAAACTTACTTTCTTTGTCAGGACTTGTGATCCAAATTCCAGCTCCTGCCCCCTCTCTTCCTGCTGATCCATCAAAATATAATGACCACCAACCTGTTGTCTCATTTTCATCTTTTTGTTGATCTCCTTGGCACTGGTTTCCTGAAAGTTTATCCTCTGATTCTTCTCCAACTGACTCATTGAAAAGGATGGCTGATCCGAGACCAGTGTCAAATGAATAAATAGGAAAGTTTTGAGGTTTATCTTTGCTGCTTACCATATAAGCCATTCTGGTCTCCCGATACAGCCTCCTTTGTTCACCAAAAACAGGGATAGTAGCATAGGTAAGGTCCATCTACATCGTGCCCTTGATTTTTGCTGCCCACGATCTTGAGAGAAGCATCCCAAACTTAGGTGGAATGTCAGCCACAACAATGTCCATGACAATTGTTTTTGTTGGAATTTGTGTGAGACCCACAACAACATCTTTAATCAAACCAATGCATTGAACTCTTTTTGAATCAAAGGAAAATAAATCCTTATATGGTCTAGTTACCTCTAATCCCAGTCTTTCCATGATCACCTTGGGCATAAGATTATGAGATGCCCCTGAATCTAACATAGCATTATGTAAAGTCATATCATGAATGCTAATGCTTATGTAGAAAGGAGGAAACTCTTCATTCTGTTCATCTTCAAGTCTTGGACCCAAGTAAATAACAGGATTATCTTCTTGTACATTTAAGATATCAGCTACTCCTGGTTGTGAATTGAGCATTTCAACGATCTTACTTATGTATTTATCTACCTTGAGGATTTCACTAAAGGGGACTGATATCTTGATTTTTGCAATCTCATTCTCAAGGTTAAAAACAGAAACAGTCTTCTCAATTTCTTTAGTAGGTGATGGAGCTTGAATATCCTTTTTGCCAGGTGGAGAATCATCTTTACCTTCAGCAACCTTTGAGTTATCCTTCTTTTCTTCAACAGACTTTGAGGCATCCTTCTTGGGCTGTGCTTTGCTTGCTGTAATGGGCACGTTTCTATTCCTGAGATTGTACTGCTTTTGCATCTCAAAGATAGCATGCTGATAGCCCTTTAAATAGTCTGAAGGCTCTTCTCCTGGTTTGGTCATACTGGACTCATCATGTTCTTCCTTAGTCAAGAAAATCCCTGACACTTCTTCATCAAGACAATGGATGGACTCCTCAGGAATTTCAGGTTCATCTTCTTCATCCACCAAATTTTGCTGGAAAGGAGGTCTTACTGGAGGATCTGGCTGTTGATTTCTGTTTTCTCTTGGCCTTTGCTGATTTTGAGGTCTTCTGAACTGAGGATTCCTAAATTGAGGTTCCTGTTGTGCTGGGGGAGCAGAGGTATTCCCAAGAGCCAACCGATCCATTAATTTTTCCATGGTCTTCATCATTGTTTCAAACTTATCTTCTGGAGCTGAAGTGGAAGGTTTCTCTTCTTCTTTCAGTTTAGCTTTTGCCATCTTCGATTTCTTAGCAGCAATCATGTTTACTTCCACTTTAATTGCATCGTTTTGCATGTCAGCAAGAGTAGCAGAATCCCTTTCTCTAAGTAACAGGGAGAAATCAGAATCAAATGCTTCGGCATATCTCAGTTGTGCCAAGGCCCCAGGAGGTTTCAAATGGGCTGGAATAGAATTGTATATTTTATTAAACCTCTTGGAGAAGTTTTGGACGGTTTCATCAGGAGCTCTTCTAAGATTATTGTATTCAGTAAGAGCTTGGACAGGGTTAGTTCTATTTCCCCATTTCCTTAGAAAACTATCTTCAAACTCTGCCCAACTGTGAATGCTTCCAGCTGTAAGAGCCTTAAACCATTTTCTAACCTCTCCAATGAAGGTTTGTGCAAACAATCTAAGCTTCACATCCTCATCATCAACTTCCTCTCTGTCCACAAAATCATTGAATCTGTCTACATGTTCTTCTGCTGTGATATCTTCATCCCCACCCCATGTTGGAATTCTAGCAGCATATTTGCTGGGAAGGTCATGTAAAACAGCAGGGAGGGCTAGTGGAGCATACCTAGCAGGTACGGCCATAATTAATGGAGTAGTGATGACAGGTACTGTGGGCACAGAGGAACCAGAACTGATATGAGGTGGATTTCCTAGTGTCTGAGAGCTACTAGGACTAGCAGAGGCAGAGGATAAAGTGTTGATATGAAAAGGACTATTTGGACTTTGCAAACCACTGACAAATGTACTCTAATTTGGAAGAGGTAGACCAGTTTTAGATTTGAGTAAGACTTCAAAAGGATCAAGCTCTTTGAGTTTATTTAAATCTTCCTCTTCTAACAACAATTCAGAAGTAACAACCTCCCAAAATTCCTCCTTATCTTTTTGTGACACTAAGGATGAAGTATCAATGCCTCTTTTTTGTAAATCTAGAATAATTCCAATAAGTTCTTCTTCGTTTTCAGACCTCAACAAAACCTCATGAATCTTATCATCAACAATTTTGTCCTCAGGACTTCTTGAAAATTCAGAGAGCAAAGATTTTGAAAAAGATGGAGTACCTGGTGTTTTAGTAAATCTTTGTCTGCTCCTTGAAATGGTGTTTGGATTGTCCACAGGAGTAGGTGGATCTGGGTCAGGATTGCTCCATGTATATCTTCCTCTTAAAGCCACCTTTTAAACTTTGAAAATGTATGGAGTCACCAAGGTAGATTGCAGCCTCGAAAAATCTTCTGAGCTCCTGCTACCTTCAGAAGTTCAGTCTCTTGATTTCGGGAATGAATAATCTTCAGACTCCCGGCAGACGCACCAAAATGTTATCTCAAAATCAGGCCCTGGAAGGCTGCAGACCAGGAAGACTTCAAGTAACTGTTTCAAACCAATCTTTTAGCTAAGGCTTAGCCTCCTTAGCCTGAGAGGGCTCTCTCAAAGGGTTAAAGGTTTTTGATTATGATTAAGATGACTAACTCTTGTGAAACAAAGAAAAATGAAAATGGTGGAAACACAACTAACAAGTATCCATTGGGCTTATGGAGTCATATATGATTCAGTATTAGCAGTAGGGTTTGCTTTGCATAAAAGTCAAGGCATTCAGATTTCAATATATGTAGGACACACCAAACACATAGAAGGCAGTTTATGAGTATATGAAGGAAATTAGAACACTGTAAGTGATTTCTAAGTAATCAAATACTCATAACACTGTAGAAAACATTAAAAGACAACAAATGAAACTCATACATTGAACTCTCTATGATTCTTGAAAAGCATAAGCCAGTACTGTATTACCAAAAAAAACAGAGTCTTTACATAAGCCAAATATCAGAGCTTTTTTTCATAAATTTCCAACCCTCTTTACATTGCTCTTTCTCCTATATATAGAGCTCTTCTACCTAACTGAGATTCCTCCTCAAGCATGAGGGGAACTCGAAATCTACTTCTAATGACACCTATTCAAATTTTAACTGCCCATTAAATGTAACAAACTGCTACTAGACTTTCTAGAGATCTAAATCAAATAGGAGTCTAACTCCATATTATGCTAATAATAGCCTTAATTACAATCATTCTCGTCCTTTGACAAGTGGTCTTTTTTAGTTTGGTTGTGGTGGATGTTCAAAGCTCCATACTGGTCCTCAATGTCACATCTTCTCCATTGCCCCTGAAAAATAGGAAACTACCCCTGTTTATCGGCGTTTGGTTTTCCTCAAAGATGTTCGAATCTAATGAACCATGCCCTTCATCTTTGATTATACAAAATATATCAGAATGCCACGTCCTTGATGTGTTGTCAACCTCTTCCATGTGTGAAGACAAAAGCTCCTCCAAGCTGTCTGACATATCTTGGACTGTAGTAAATGTGATCACTTTATGACAAAAAGTTTAGAGTTGGATTCGAATATATGTTTCCTCCACCTGTCTTGACCTTGTTGAAAGTTGATATCTTTAGATGATCCCTTGAAGATATTCCCTTTTCAAAAAACTTCCCTTTGTATTTCAAAATCAGTTGACTGAGTTTAGATTATGTAGCTTCAGCAGTTTCGTAGCGCGCTACGAAACTGCTGTGCGTTAGTCATCATCTTCAGCAGTTTCGTAGCGCGCTACGAAACTGCTGTGTAATTCCAAAAAACACAGTTTCAACCAAAATTTTGCCATTTTGAGCCTCTTGATATTTAAACATCCCTTTCAATTGCTCCAAAGCTTTTTAAAACTGAATGGAAAGGTATGATTCTTCAAGAAGGATTATAACAAGGAAAACCATCAAAATTTGAAACAAAACCTTACTTGATGTGTGACTGCCTTAAGGAAATTCTTTCTGCTGGCTTAACTGTATCTTTAAGTCTTCAATTTGTTTCTTCATGACTTTGATCCCAGATCTCAGGTTTGTATTGACCTTTCTGATAAATTGTGCTTCCTTTATCGCAGGGACAGTCCAGCTACGGAATTGAACATTAAAATCAACCACCTCTGGTATTTGAAATGTTTTGTCCTCCCACCGAGCTTGCATTTGGTTAAAATAAGCCTCCTTGATTGCAAATTTCCTGGCAGCTTTCTTCAGTCTAGCAATTTCAAACTTGGCCAATTCCAATCTCCTTTTCAAGTCTTCCACACTATCTTCTTTTTGAATGGTAACTGTTTTGCCTTTATCCTGTCTTTCATGAGGCTGTGTCACCTCCCCTGTTTCATCTGCTCTTGGCAGTACCTCTTGTATTTGTTTAAACTTCCTCGTTATGGGTCTCCTGGGCTTAAACACAAATTGATCAACCTGATCATCAAACTTGAGTTTTTTCGAGGCTTTGACTCTCTTAGCCTTGTCTTTTCCTGACTCTATCAAATCTGCTTGAACTAGTGGAGATTCTTCAATGTCAATGGCTTGCAATAAGTCATTTAAGTCTCCCTTTGAAACAGGGCTTTCTTCAATAATCATTGATTTGCCTTTCTCTTTAGCTGCCTGGCTCCTAGTCCTTCTTCTTTGAACTCTTTCACCTGTGCTTGATTCATGTGCAGCTTCTTTGACCTGAGCTTTCTCTTTAAGAGACTGCTGGGGTATATCCTGGATAGTCAGTGGCTTGGTGAATTCTCTTACTTGTTTCCTAGCCTTCAACTTTGAAAACCTCCTGGATCTTGTTTCTGCCTGATGGCCAGTTGTTGTTGGAAGATCTTTTGCAGCTTGAGGACTAAGTCCGGTCTCGTTCTTGAAACCAGACATGAATATGAATGTGGGCCAGTCCCTACCTACTCTCTGGAGTTCATGCAGAACAATCAACTTAATTAAACCGTGGTGAAACAATGAAGTCTCACAGGCTTCTTTTCTTAGCTGCACCTTATCACACATTTTGCTTAAGCTACGAAATAAGTAAAAAGGTAAATCAATGGATATCTTTCCTGTAAAATGTAGCAGAAGCTTGAAATGGTATGAATACACCTTATTATATCTCCCTTCACAGGTAAGGTACCTTTGTATATAGGTAAGCAGATTGGCATATGAGTCTTTGACATAATTTCTAGGCACAGACTTGTTTAAATCTGAGTCAATGTATTCTGGCTTCAGAAACTCCTTGCAAGGATTCATATCAAATTTGAAATTCTTAAACCAAGTTTCTTGTCCCCTTGGAATCTCAGTAACTGTGGATATTATGGTGAAACTTGCAATTCAAGCATCCCAACCTTTGAATTCAGCCCTGTGAAATTCAAAGCAAATTCCTTGGTGGTTTGTGCATGACCTCCCTGTAGTTTCTCACAAAAATTCCAACATCCAACCTGCTTGAATGCATGCTCAACTTCTTTGTGTTTCAAGATAATGTCTACACCTTCAGGTTCATTTCTTAAGCACCTGCCTGATCTGTGGTCTTTTCTTTCTGCCGATCCCTCCATGAAGGTTCAGTGTAATGGAGGTTTGAAATGCTAGCGCTGCTTAAACTTCAATTTCTGCCTCGCTTGAATGGCTGCCTCGCTTGATAACTGCCTCGCTTGATAACTATGGATTCAAATTGAAAACTTGCAGTCTTGTTCCTCATGCAACGAATACAATCATCATTAAGACTGTGAATACCTGGCCTCTCTTGGAACTTGCAATCCGTGTGTACCAATGTACCTAGTGGCTGTAATGATGGAGATAAGCGGTTGGACATGATATGTGGAGTGTATAAGCTGACAATGAATGATGCAACCATAACTAAACTTGATAGATTTGACAGTTAGGAAAGATTCGCTGCGGATTGCACGAATCTCCAATTTCGTAGCGCAGTCAGTGTAAATTTTGAATTATGCGCTACGAAATCACCTAAGACATGTTGCGCTGCGAAACTGCTAAAAGGATTTATGCGCTGCGAAAACACTTCAAAATGACTACATGCGCTACGAAATCACCTAAAGGGCTTTGTGGCACATAGTAACTTTTGAACAAAACTAACACATGGCTATGAGACCGATGATGAATGAGAATGCATAGTTGACTGAAGACTCCTAAGACTCAGACTCTAAGGAAAACAAAAATCAAACTTAGAATAGCACCGACCTTTACCATCAAACTAATGTGAGAAATTTTGGCATTAGAATTCTTAAGTGATAACAGAAGGTCCCCTGAAGTAGAGGTTGAATCTCCCACTTGAGAGATTCGTGCCTAAACAGCCGGTTGACTCAGCTAAACAGCAAAGCGAACAGTCAAGTAATTTTGTTTGCAAGATGTAAGAATGAATCCCAAAACGAGAGTTGCTTCCTCCTTATAACTCCTTGGGCCTCCCTTGCCTCATGTGGGCCCCTCCATCCACCTATTTGACTTCCCTCCAAGGCATTCGAATGGCCCAATCCAAATTCTCATGTGGGTGGCCCCCACATTCCACTAGAAACCAAATAAAGTTGAATTGCCTCCTAAGTCCTTAAGTCGAAAATGATGGGTTATCTTCCTTAGCCAAAATTGTGCAAAATTGTGTAGTAGAACCCTATTACAAATGTATTTGAGAAGGGACATGACACAGTGGGATGTGGACCGACATTTCATCAATATTTCAGTAGCATTAGCCCAGCATCAGCAGAGTGGGATTGACCTCGGCCTATGCCAGAGGTGGGATTGGAGAGAGTTGATGAGTTGGTATTCGCTTTATGGAGCAGCAGCTATAGCCGGAGACAGAGCACAGTCTGAGCCATGGGACTTGGGCGATGATTGGCCATGGTGGCATTGGGATCCAGGAGGATTGGTTGTTGACAAGTCCATTCAGAGATCAGTTTGGGATCCAGGCAATGAGGGGTCCATTCATGATGGGTTGTAATAGATGCAGAGCATCACCCAGTGGTTCGTATTGTGAAAATTCTATCACTGCAGTAACTGATTTACTTTTCCTATTTATTCCACCATAAGTTATTCATGAAATCACTTCAATAAACATTAAAATAAACACCGCTGCAGATATCACACCGTAATACAAAAACAAACATATGCACAAGAATCAACACATTGACACAGATATTTTGGACTAATGTCCTCGGAAAAACCCAATGTGGGAAAACCGGTGCAGCAAGGGAGGATTTTATTATTCAGCAATTTTCTAGTACAACAGGGTGCCAAACTAGCTTACCCACAGATAGACAAATTCTTCAGCACTTCTTTTGAACCCAGTGTCAGCCCTGCTGACCTCTGCGTGGCCTGAAACCCTCTGTGTCAGCCTGTTGAGACTCTGCGCAGCCTCTCTGGCTTTCTGCGTCACTCTTGTTGGCTTTGCGCAGTCTTTGTTGCCTCTGTGTGGCTCCCTCTGGCCCTACGTCTGCCTTTTCTACCTCTACACTGATCTCCCGTCTCTCTGTTTCGTACTTGATGCCTCCTGACTGCTCACCAGACCACTGGTTCAATTTCTCAACTAACCCCGCTCCAGAAATTGAACTGACTGGTCTCCCTCAGTATGTTCTCCAAGTAAGCCTCAAGCCTCCTCTTATATTTTTCTTGTTGACAAATCAACAGCCGAGATTAAGTCCCTAATCAACGGTTAATATTAGATCTGGCTTGATCCATGACTTTTAGACAATTCTAACACAGTTTCATATTAATTCACATTAATATTTTATTTTCCCTAAGTTTAGACTTAGGGATTACATTAAAAATATTAATTATTTTAATATCTCCCAAACTGTTTAGAATCTGCCCAAACCCTTTCTGGGTATTGGAGATCTCATGTGCCTTAGCCTCTCCACCAAGTTTCGTGGCTAGAGAACATCCGATGCTACCCCAAATAAACACTCCCTCTTAGCGAGGATTATGCTCTGGCAATACTCCTCACTGAGCATCACCCTGATCATCTGGCATCAGTTCATGTGTTGATGCTAAGCCTTCCTACCCAACATCCTCTGCACTATTGTATCTTTTACTGTTGCCCATGGCTCTGCCACTGCTGCATCTGTACGACAACTCCCTCTGCATCTGTGCTGCTGCTGGTCCTTTCTCCCAACACTGCATCTGCACTGCAACTCCCTCTTCATTCGTGCTGCTAACGCACTCATTTATACTTCTGAAAGGGGTTCGTTACCATCCCCATCTTTTCCCTAAAGTAGTCAAATTTTGACTTTCCAGGGGCCTTGGTGAGAATATCTACCACCTGTTCTCCTATAGGAGTGTAGCTCAACTGTACAACTCCTCGTTGGACACAATCTCTAACAAAGTGACATCGGATATCAATATGCTTCGACTTATCATGAAACACTGGATTCTCATAGAGTTTGATGCAACTCTGATTATCGCACATGATCCTAGTCGCCTCCATATTTCTTCTGAATAGATTCACCAACAGTTTTCTAAGCCATATGGCCTCACACGAAGTTGTGCTTTCTACCATATATTCTACCCCATATGAGCTCAAAGCCACGGACTTTTGTTTCCTACTGCACCAGGAGGTCATTCCTGATCCAATGTTGAAACAATACCCAGAGGTACTTTCCGATCCACTAAACTTCCTGCCCAATCTGCATCAGTAAATCCACTAACCTGATATCCTTCCCCTTGGTGTATAAGAGCCCATAATCAATTGTTCCTTGTAAATACCTGAGAACGTGTTTGGTTGCTACCCAGTGTGCCCTCTTTGGTTCCACCATGAACTGACTAAAGGTGTTGACAGCGTAGCAAATATCTAGCCTGGTATTGACCTGTAATATTCCTAATTAGCCATGGCTAATTGGAATATTCGATTTTGTTCAAATTTTGCCTTCTATAGTTATTTGTAAATAAAAAAAGTGAGGAAAGGGGATATAACTCACTTTTAGAATAAAAAGTCACTTCCTAGTAGCACAACATTGTGACTTAAAGGGGAGCCGAGGGGGCCAAAGGGGGACGCAGAAATGGAGCCCACACAGACACATGGAGGAACTGCGTAGGAGGGAAGAGACACATGGCAAGAGGGGAATCACGCAGGAGGAGGTGAGCCTTGGGATTGAGAGAGGCAAAGGATATAAAAGAGAGAGGAGCCCCTTCATTTTGATCATTCTGTTGTGAGCATTTGTGATAGTCATTTCGATTTAGAGCACGCTGGCTGTTTAGCTAGTCTGCAGCACTGTTTAGTGCATTGAGTGTCTCCGTTCGGAGATCTCACCCTTAGCCCCAGGGGACTTTGAGTGCCTGCTCGGGCAAGGTATTCCCATTGGCATTTCAACAGTAGTCTCATCAGCCTTTTGCAGTAGTAGTGGCAGCGTTTTGGAGGACTGCGCAACACTGAGAGGACAACGCAGTTCTTTCTCACAGGAGTCTGGGTTGAGGATTTGCATGAGGTTTGTGCTGAGGGGTAGAGCAGGCGATCAGTGCTTGCATATTGGGGAGTTTTGGCAGGGGTTTCAGGCAGGTTTCTGGAGTATCTCATTCACTGGCAGCGCAGAGCAGTGAGGAACTGCGCAGAACCCCAAGGGGGTGATTTTCGGGGGTCGGCCATTCCACGAGAGCTTTCTGGGTTTCTCGAGTAGAGTCCGATTCCAGAGTTTCAGCTTTTTCTGAGGAGGGGAGCAGCCCCAAATCCTCATTTGATTTCTAGCAGCAGCAGCAACACAGCAGTTTCCCACTAGCTTTCATGCAGATCAGAGAAGGGCCATTCCTTTGCTATTCTGAGTGTATTTCTTCACTTGCCTTGTGCAAGTAGAGGTTCCATCTTCCTGATCACCTCCTGTACTCATTTTATTACTCAGCATAATAAAATGGCTTAGCATTCTCTCTGCATTTCTCCTGTATCTGCTTATGGTTTATTTGATATATATCGTATCACTGTTATTTGTATCTCTTTGAGCATTCTCGGCTATTATACCACTTGTGTGTTTTTATTATACTCTTAGACAGACTCTGGAAAGGGCCAGGCAACCTCCGGATCTCGTCCTCTTTTTAGAGGCGACATATCTGGTAAATGCCCTCCTAGTCCATCTCTGGTTGGAGTTTGCTTGGGTTTGGGGTATATTCCTGATAAGGGATATTACAGTGATATCAGAGCATAGATCTGGCTCAGCCTGTGGAGCTAGCAATCTATGACACCGGGGTAAAAACCCTATGTCTGTTACAGAGGTCGGAGATACAGAGACTCTGGACGTAGGTTGGAGAACACTTACGGAGAGAGAGACTGTGTTCCTATAGTAGACGCAGAACAGGAGGAGCCTGTAGTGGACACAAAGCAGAGGGAGCCTGTGGTGGATGCAAAGCAGAGGGAGCCTGTGGTGGATGCAAAGCAGAGGGAGCCTGTGGTGGATGCAAAACAGGAGGCTCCGATGGCAGATGATGACGGGAAGAGATTTGCGGATATACTCCTTAAATCAATGCAGAATCTATCGAGGCAAATTGAGGTGATGGGGCAGAGATTCACAACAGTAGAGGCCAGACCACGTGAGAGCCCACGGGTTTTCCAGGTTGGTGAGGGATCGAGCGCATCCCACCATTTGCCAGAGCAGCGTGATACTGCGCAGCAGGTGGCCTTACATGCCCCTACACGTTCTACCATACCCACTTTCTTAGGAGCAGACACGGGGGCCGTAGCCCAGCAGGAGGCAGAGCCCGGACATATGGGCGATTATTTTGCAGAGTACCAGGCCTATGGGCAGGAATTCAGGGACGCCCTCTCATTTAGAGATGTTCAGCTCCAACGGGATAGCAGACCCCGTGACCATCACAGAGGGTACCGACATTACCATGATGGTGACACCCACCGTGCAGCGAGTAGATTCCACTTGCCTATGTTTGATGGTTCATCAAACAATTCGGCAAAGTCTTGGGTGGAGAAGCCGGACATTTATTTCCAGCTTAACCAGATGTCGGAGACAGAGGCCATCAAGGTGGCAACATTGCATTTGGATGGTGAGGCTCAGGATTGGTGGTTTCATGGGATGGTTACACTTGGGCACTCTACAGTGACGACATATGCTGAGTTTACCAGGAGATTGATGGAGCGATTTGACCGGAGGGATCAAGAGAAGCATTTTGTTGAGCTGACGAGGCTCAAACAAACAGGGAGCCCAGAAACCTACATTGCAGATTTCTTGAGGGTCTCCGTGATGGTGCCAGACCTATCCACGGCGCAGAGGGTCTATATGTATGTTGAGGGGTTAGCAGAGCCACTTCGGGGTCTAGTCCGATCCACTAGACCAACCACACTTCAGGACGCTATCAGCAGGACCCAGGACTTGCAGGATGTCTTACCCAGGACCCGGACACCTCACCCCCAGAGACACAGTTTCCAGTCTAAAGGGAAGGATGTGAGGATTCCACCTCCAAAGGGGAATCCAAGACGAGTACAACTTGATGATGATGCCAGGAGGGAGCTGAAGAAGAAGCAGTTGTGCTTCACATGTCAGGAGCCGTGGGCACCAGGACATAGATGTGCTGCTGGTAAAGCACATTTTATTGAGGTCTTCTCTGAGAGCAGTGGAGAAGAGGATAATGAGGATGATGGGGAGGCAGTAGATAGCCATGCCATACAGGGACCTTTACCACCTCCACCACCAGCAGCAGGAGGTGCATCTTTTGCACCCACCAGAGGGGCCCTTGCAACATTGCGAGGAGTTCCCAAGTATCTGACGCTACGCATACGAGGGACAGTACATGGCCAGCGAGTATCAGTTCTAGTTGACAATGGGGCGACCCACAACTTCATCGATGCACAGATGGTTGAGCGAAGAGGTATACAGACAAAGAGCTTCGATGGGTTTTCAGTCTTGGTCCCAGGAGATCAGACCATGACGTGTGCTCGTTATGTTCCAGAGCTTTCAGTGACGATGGGCACCTACACATTGACTGACCACTTTTTCGTGGTCGATATTCCGGACACCAACATGATACTGGGTGTTCAGTGGCTTATCACTCTAGGAAGGTCACGACAGATTGGAAGACCCTAGAGATGGAGTGGGATGATGAGAAGACAGGGAGGCATGAGAAGATACAGGGACAGCACACATATCTGCCTCAGACTGTTTCAACTCATCGGATGGAGGCAGTCTTCCGGAAGGGAGACATAGAGTGGGAAGTGGAGCTGCGTGCATCAGAGGCAGGGACTACAGGACAGACGGTACATCCAGAGGTACAGTCTATCCTTGATTGGTATGCCATAGTGTTTGGGGAGATTCCACCAGGACAGCCACCAGATCGGGGGTTTGAGCACACCATTGAGCTTGAGCAAGGTGTACAGGCCGTGATTACCACCCCCTATAGGCACCCCAAGGCCTATCGGGATGAGATTGAGCAGGCTACCCAGGAGTTGCTGGCTCTTGGGCACATCTGACCGCGCACGAGTCCTTTTGCTTCTTCTGTGGTGTTGGTGAAGAAGAAGGACGGTACATTGAGGAAGTGCATTGACTATAGGGCCCTGAACAAGAAGACCTTGAAGAACAGGTACCCCATACCCAGGATCGATGAGTTGATGGATGAGTTGAGAGGGGCACATTTCTTCTCAAAGATTGATTTGAGATCTGGGTACCATCAGATTCGCGTGAGGGGGCAGGACATTCCCAAGACTGCCTTCAGGTGTCACTATGAGCACTTTGAGTTCTTGGTGATGCTTTTTGGGCTAACCAACGCCCCAGCTACATTTCAGTCCTGCATGAATCACATCTTCCGTAGTCACTTGAGGAAGTTTGTGTTGGTATTCTTCGATGATATTCTGATTTACAGCAGGACTTGGGAGGAGCATCTCCAGCACATTGAGACAGTATTGTGTATCTTACAGGAGCAACAGTTCTATGCCAAAATCTCACAGTGTGAGTTTGGGTTGACGGAGATGTTGTATGTGGGACACATCATAGGGGTGGACGAAGTGAGGGTCCACGAGGAGAAGATCAAGGCCATCAGAGAATGGCCGGAGCCGAGAAACGTGACAGAACTTCGAGGATTCATTGGCATTTGTACTTACTACCAAAAATTCATCAAAGGTTTCTCACAACTTACTGCACCACTGACAGATTTGACGAGGAAGGTGGCATTCAGTTGGTCGGACACAGCACAGCGAGCCTTTGACAGGCTCAAGGAGGTTATGAGCAGCTGCCTAGTGCTTGCATTGCCAGATTTTACGCAGCCATTTGTTTTGGAGTGTGATGCATCAGGAGAGGGGATCGGCATAGTATTGATGCAGGGAGGTCACCCTATAGCCTTTGAGAGCCGGAAGCTCCTTCCGCACGAGAGGTTGTATTCTATATATGATAAGGAGATGCTAGCCATCATGCATGCATTGGCTAAGTACCGGTAGTATTTGGTGGGTAACAGGTTCAGGGTGAGGACTGATCACAACAGCCTCAAGTTCTTTTTGGAGCAGAAGCAGCTACAGGAGAGGCAGCAGAAGTGGATCAGTAAGATCCAAGCATATGACTTTGACATTGAGTATGTCAAGGGTAAGAACAACGTGGTAGCAGATGCCCTTTCACGTAGACCAGCCACGTTGTCTCTTATGAGCTTGGATACAAATTGGAGGGCTCGACTCTTAGTAGAGTACTCCAAGGACAGGTTTTCATGTGAGGTTCTGGATGGGCAGGTGGCAGATGATAGGTACAGGGTGGTCGATGAGATCATCTATTACAGAGACCAAATCTTCTTGACTGAGGGGTCTTAGCTCAAGAAGAAGATACTCCAGGCATCACACGATTCACCTTTGGCAGGACATCAGGGGTTTACCAAAACCTACAGGGCCATTAGAGAGAGGTTCTCATGGAAGGGCCTCAAGGAGGACGTACTCCAGCACATCCGGGAGTGCGATGTTTGCCAGAGGAACAAGGGAGAGATGAGCCATCCCGCAGGTTTATTGCAGCCTCTTCCCATTCCGGAGGGGAAATGGGAGAGTATTTCGATGGACTTCATCACAAGGTTGCCCATGGTACAGGGCAAGGATTGTATCTTTGTCGTCGTTAATCAACTGACGAAGTACGCACATTTTTTTGCCATATCCGCACGCTATACAGCAACACAGGTGGTCGAGTTGTTCTTCAGGGAGATCTTCAGGCTACATGGTCTTCCTAAGACCATCGCCGGTGATAGGGACAGTCGTTTCATGGGTGGGTTTTGGCAAGAGCTTTTCCGGTTGGTGGGGACGGAGTTGACACCAAGTACCAGTTATCACCCACAGACGGATGGGCAGACAGAGATAGTTAACAAGTGGCTGGAGGGCTACTTGCGTAACTATGTCAGTGGGCAGCAGCGAGCATGGCTGAAGTGGCTGCATCTGGGGGAGTACTGCTACAATACTTCACATCACATGTCCATTGGTATGTCACCATTCTATGCCTTATATGGATATCATCCGTTATCTTTTGTTGACGTGATGTTTGGGGATAGCAAGGCTCCTAGAGCCAAGATTTGGATCCAAGAGAGTTAGGATATCCTCCGAGCTCTCAACGATAACATGGCTACAGCGCAGAACCAGCAGAAGTTGTATGCCGACAGGGGTCGGATGGAGAGACAATTCGAGGTAGGGGACATGGTCTACCTATGATTACAGCCATATCGACAGTCATCACTGAAGCAGAAGGGGGCTGAGAAGCTCAGGCCCCGCTTTTATGGGCTATACAGGGTGATACACAGGATTGGACAGGTTGCATATGAGTTGGAGCTGCCCCAAGGCAGCAAGATTCATAACATTTTTCATGTATCATGCCTGAAGAAGGCATTGGGGCAGCAAGTGACAGTGACAGATGAGCTACCACCAATGGATGATGAGGGGCATTATTGCAGCCAAAGGCTATCATTGATACCAAGGAGAGGCAGCTGCAGAGCAGGACGGTCCGGGAATTCTTGGTGAGGTGGAAGAATTTGCCAGATGAGGATGCCACTTGGGAGAGTGAAAAGATCTTACAGCATCCATCACTTCAATTGCTTGAGGACAAGCAACATTTTGCCGGGGGAGACTGTAATATTCCTAATTAGCCATGGCTAATTGGAATATTCGATTTTGTTCAAATTTTGCCTTCTATAGTTATTTGTAAATAAAAAAAGTGAGGAAGGGGGACATAACTCACTTTTAGAATAAAAAGTCACTTCCTAGTAGCACAACGTTGTGACTTAAAGGGGAGCCAAGGGGGCCAAAGGGGGACGTAAAAATGGAGCCCACGCAGACACATGGAGGAACTGCGTAGGAGGGAAGACACACGTGGCAAGAGGGGAATCACGCAGGAGGAGGTGAGCCTTGGGATTGAGAGAGGCAAAGGCTATAAAAGAGAGAGGAGCCCCCTCATTTTGATCATTCTGTTATGAGCATTTGTGATAGTCATTTCGACTTAGAGCACACTGGCTGTTTAGCTAGTCTGCAGCACTGTTTAGTGCATTGAGTGTCTCTGTTCGGAGATCTCACCCTTATCCCCAAGGGACTTCAAGTGCCTGCTCGGGGAAGGTATTCCCATTGGCATTTCAACAGTAGTCTCATCAGCCTTTTGCAGCAGTAGTGGTAGCGTTTTGGAGGACTGCGCAGCACTGAGAGGAGAACGCAATTCTTTCTGGCAGGAGTCTGGGTTGAGGATTTGTAGGAGGTTTGTGCTGAGAGGTAGAGCAGAGGATCAACCCTTGCATATTGGGGAGTTTTGGCAGGGGTTTCAGGCGGGTTTCTGGAGTATCTCATTCAGTGGCAGCGTAGAGCAGTGAGAAACTGCACAGAACCCCAAGGGGGTGATTTTCGGGGGTCGGCCATTCCACAAGAGCTTTCTGGGTTTTTCTGGGTTTCTCAAGTAGAGTCTGATTCCAGAGTTTCAACTTTTTTTTAGGAGGGGAGCAGCCCCAAATCCTCATTTGATTTCTAGTAGCAGCAGCAGCACAACAGTTTCCCAGCAGCTTGGATGCAGATCAGAAAAGGGCCATTCCTTTGCTATTCTGAGTGCATTTCTTCACTTGCCTTGTGCAAGTAGAGGTTCCATCTTCTTGATCACCTCCTGTACTCATTTTATTACTCAGTATAATAAAATTGCTTAGCATTCTCTCTGCATTTCTCGTGTATCTGCTTATGGTTTATTTAGTATATATCGTATCACCGTTATTTGTATCTCTTTGAGCATTCTTTTCTATTATACCACTTGTGTGTTTTTATTATACTCTTAGACAGAGTCTGGAAAGGGCCAGGTAGCCTTCGGATCTCGTCCTCTTTTTAGAGGCGATGTATCTGGTAGATGCCCTCCCAGTCCATCTCTGGTTGGAGTTTGCTTGTGTTTGGGGTATATTCCTGATAAGGGATATTCCATGACCAGATACATTAGGGACCCTATGAGCTGCCGATATAGTGTGGGATTAACATCGTTGTCTTCTGATGCATCAATCTTCTTCAAGTTGGTGATCATTGGTTGGTGATCATTGGTGTAGCCATAGGTCTACATTCTCCCATCCCGAATCTTTTCAGGATTTCTGTAGCATACCTCCCTTGCCCAAGGAAGATTTCTCCTTTCTGCTGCCAAACTTCCAACCCTAGGAAGTAGTGCATTCGTCCCAGATCCTTCATATTGAACTCTGTGGCTAGATTCTTCTTGCAGTCCTCAATGAATCTAGATGATCCTGTCAGAAAGAGATCATCCACATATAATACTAAGATAAGCGGCTTATTCTCTACGACAAGATAGTAGAGATTCGGATCCGCGTCACTCTTGACAAACCCCATTTTCTGCAAGTAGCCATCTATTCAACCATACCATGATCTCGGTGCCTGCTTCAGCCCATACAAGGCTTTCTTCAATCTGCATACATGAAACTTCTTCTCATGAGTTTCAAAGCCCTCTGGTTGTTCAATGTATACCTCTTCTTCTATTAACCCGTTCAGAAATGTCGTCTTGACATCCATCTGATGGATCTCCCATCCCATCTGCGCTGCAAGAGATATCACGGTCCTAATAGATGTATACCTGGCCACCGGGGCGAAGGTTTCCTCATAGTCAATCCCTTCCTTTTGAGCATACCCCTTAGCCACAAACCTGGCCTTGTATTTCTCAACACTGTCGTCCGCAGCATATTTGATCTTGTAGATCCATCTCGGACCTACCATAGATCTGTCTTGAGGTCTTGACACCACCTCCCAGACATTGTTCACCATTATGGAGTTATACTCTACCATCGCATCTAGCCAGACCTGATGCTGAGCTACCTCCTTGAAGCTCGCAGGCTCTCCATCTTGAGCTACTAACGCCTGATATTTGTCTGCCTGTTTTTGCTCCCTCTTACTGTTCCTTGGCTCACCGATGAAGTTCTTTGCATCACGCAAAATCTAACGAAGTTCCTTGCTAGTTCTTTCTCTGCCTGCAGGTGCTTTTGTTCGCTCCTCCTCATCCTGAGAATATTCCTGACCCGAGGAAGAATGCTTCACTTCTGTTGGTTGAAGAGGCATGACCAATGGATCCTCTTTCGACTGTTCCTCGAAAGGCATTTCGCGAGATCTTCTGAAAGCTCTGTATGCCTTAGCATTCTCGCTATATCCCACCAGATATCCCTTTTCCGCAATCTGATCCAGCTTCTTCCTCTTTTCTTCGGGTATGCAGCAATATGCCAAACTCCCAAATATCCTGAAATGACTAACTTCAGGCGTCTTCCCAGTGAAGAACTTCTCTAGAGTAATCTTGCCCAATGCCCGATGAGGAGTCATGTTCTGAACATAAACAACTGTGCTGCATGCTTCCACCCACAGGAATTTTGGCATATCCTGATCGTACAGCATGGCCCTAGCTGCTTCTACAATAGTCTTGTTCTTTCTCTCTACTACCCCATTCTGCTCTGGAATGTAGGGAGTTGTCCACTCTCTTCTGATGCCCTCCTTAACACAATAATCAATGAAGTTCTTATCGACATACTCTCCACCATTATCTGAGCGCAAAACTTTTATTTTCTTCCTAGTCAGATTCTCCACCAGAGCCTTAAACTCCTTGAATCGACAGAAAACCTCATCCTTGGTTTTCAGAAAATAAATCCAAGTTTTCCTCGAGCGGTCATCAATGAAGGTAAGGAAATACTCGGCACCACTTAGAGCTTTGACGGACATATGTCTGCAGATATCTAAGTGTATCGATCCTAATACACTCTTGGCCCTGTGTTTGCTCCTAGGAAATGCTGCCTTGGCATACTTCCCTGGAGCGCATCCCCTGCATACATCATCTCGTTCCGTACTCAGATCCGGAACTCCTGTTACAGTGCTCTTGAGAATTCTCAGAGCTCCATGGTGCAAGTGACCCATCCTTCTGTGCCAGTTCGTTCAAGTCCTTGTCCCCATGACTGCCTATTAGTGCCATTGGTGATTCTAGTTGTAATCTATATAATCAATTACTTTTGATCCCGATCTGCACTTTCTTTTTCCAGCGCGGGTGTTTGACATATACCTTTTCCTTGATGAAGTAGACGTCATAGCCCTTGCCTTGTAGTTGTGACACGAAAAGTAAGTTCATCCCTAATCCTAGTACATGCAGCACATTTGTGGCACGAAAGTGCTCTCCCGATTTTCTCTAAAAAACTATGGTAACCTTCCCTACTAGAGTACACTTTGCCTTGTTCCCCATGGTGATCTGAAAGTTCATCTTCTCTTCTCGATATTCTGAGAAACACTCCCTCATTCCCGTCATATACCACGAGGCTCCACTGTCTATATACCATACTTATAATGATGCAGCACTAGTCATGCATGCCACTTCTTCTTTCAGCCTGGAATCCAACATAGAGAAATCGAAATCTCTTTCTCTTGTGCAATCTTTTGAAAATCTGCGTGAGTCCCTTGAGGTGGATGCCTCTGCATCGTGGTCTCGACCCATAACTGATTTTCCCTTTCTGTCTCTGATTACTTGCTCTGATACCATGTGAAAATTCTATCACTGCAGTAACTGATTTACTTTTCCTACTTATTCCACCATAAGTTATTCATGAAATCACTTCAATAAACATTAAAATAAATACTGCTGCAGATATCACATCGTAATACAAAAACAAACATATGCACAAGAATCAACACATTGACACAGATATTTTGGACTAATGTCCCCAGAAAAGCCCAATGTAGGAAAATCGATGCAGCAAGGGAGGATTTTATTATTCAGCGATTTTCTAGTACAACAGGGTGCCAAACTGGCTTACCCACAGATAGACAAATTCTTCAGCACTTCTTTTGAACCCAGTGTCAGCCCTGCTGACCTCTGCGTGGCCTGAAACCCTCTGTGTCAACCTGTTGAGACGCTGCGCAGCCTCTCTGGCCTTCTGTGTCACTCCTATAGCCTTTGCGTGGATGACGCAGGCCTTGCTGGCTCTGCGCAATCTCTGTTGCCTCTGTGTGGCTCCCTCTGGCCTTGCGTCCGCCTTTTCTACCTCTGCACTGATCTCCCATCTTCTCTGTTCCATACTTGCTGCCTCCTGACTGCTCACTAGACCAAAGGTTCAATTTCTCAGCTAACCCCGCTCCAGAAATTGAAATGACTGGTCTCCCTCGGTATGTTCTCCAAGTGACCTTCAAGCCTCCTCTTATACTTTTCTTGTTGACAAACCAACGGCCGAAATTAAGTCCCTAACCAACGACTAAGATTAGATCTAGCTTGATCCATGACTTTTGGACCATTCTAACATGGTTTCACATTAATTCACATTAATATTTTATTTTCTCTAAATTTAGACTTAGGGATTACATTAAAAATATTAATTATTTTAATATCTCCAAACTGTTTAGAATCTGCCCAAACCCTTTCTGGGTATTGGAGATCTCATGTGCCTTAGCCTCTCCACCAAGTTTCGTGGCTAGAGCACATCTGATGCTACCCCACATCAACACGTATGGGATCCGAGCATTGGGTCTCAGTGGCATTAGGCCACCAGAATGGTCCACAAGTTTGGATTGCTTGAGGGTAAGCAATCTTAAGGCGGGAGGATTTGCAATGTTCTTTTTTCTAGTGTTCCTTATGACATGGTTAGGATGGACTTTCAGAGTTGGGGACAGACAAGTCACAGGTGCAGGTTGGTGTCATCAACGTGCCTGGGGGCTTTTGGAGGGGTTTTGAGGAGTTTCTATGAGGTTCGATGGCATTTGCTTGGTATATTCCATCATCACACAATTTTCCTTTCGTTTTGGCACTTTTCGGCAACTTTAAGAAAACAGAGTTATTATTGGGTCTGACTCAATTAATTACGCTTAAGGTGGCATTCCTGGAGGAATAGTTGATAAAACACCTTAGTGTAATAGCTTGTTGGAACTAGAACGAGAAAATCTACATGATGGGATGGTTAGATGTGAGCTTCAATGACTTGGGTAAACATGGTGGCCAATTTACCCTTTTTCCGCATTAAAAAGAATATTTTAATTAACATAAAAGAGGGAAAAGTGCTCCATGATTAAAATAATAATAAAATAGAAGGTTCTAGAAGGGTCCATCAGATCTATAAAAGAGGAGTAGGCCATTGGAGGACATCTTGGATTTGATATTTCTTCTTGTATGAGAGATTGGGAACTCGGTTCTTTACTTCATTGGTAGCCCTAGGATGGAAACCCTTAGGTGATTTAGTGAGGTTGGGCGAGTACCCATCTCCCCTTGGTGAGTTCATCCAGAATTCACAGGAGAGCTTAGCAGTGGTAGTTTAGTTCAGTTTTGGTGGAGGGCTCGTGGAGGATTGGAGTAGATCCTTGAGGCTAGTTCTATCTCAGCTATCTCAGCTATTTTTGTTATTCTAGCATGTAAAACACCAGTTTATACATTATAATAAAAGATGAGATTATTTTTGCTCATTGTATGATTGAATTGCATGCATTCTCTTGTTCTATTTTACATGGCAATCTTCTGTTTATGAATGGAAAATTTATCTGAAGTATTTCCAAGTTAAAATTTTGAGAAAACCCCAAATTGTTCCATTTGGGACATTACACAATGTGGAAATAATCTCATGGGATCACCTCCCTCAAGGTTCTCAAAAGGAGTCATCAGGAGCAGTATCCTCAAGAAAGGTAAGGCCAACCTCAGCTTTTATAGCCTCATTCTCCCCAACACGTGTTAGGTCCCTATACTACTAATGTAACCCCTTATTGTTATTAGTACAACCCCCTTATTATATTGTTGTGCCCATGTAGTCCCCATATTGTTATTATTGTGCCCCATAGAAGCCCACTATTGTTATTAGTGTGCCCTTAGATTATTATTGTTATGTCGGCTCTGATTATATTGACTCCTTAGACTCCTATATATAGAAAGAAGGTCTTGTCATTTGTATCATCGAAGAATTGTTCATTTGTGTAATGTAAAGGAGGTTTCCCCCTCGAAGAGGCTTATTTATAAGGAGTTCATCTATCTTTTCTATGTTTTTGTGCGCTGGTTTCATAACATTTGGTATCAGAGCTGTGGATTCTAGGGTTTCGCTGCTCCAAATAGGTCATCGTGGCATTTTCGCTATAAATTTTTCACTATGAACTTTCAGAAGCTAAAAAAAACCCATTTTAGAAGAAATCAGTCTGAACCTCGAGTCCGAATTTCAAATCTTGTCTCGCTATATTTTTGGAGATATAATCTGGAACATTTAGGGGTTTTGCAGGCTCCCGAATTACATCCTAAATAGGTGACCTAGGGAAAATCATCCTAACTTTCTCTCTGAGCATCAAATTGAAATTTCATAAGTTGCAGAAAGAGGACTTCCTGTAGATTTTTGTATATCAGTTCTAGGTACTGAGGTTGAAACAGTGAGACGTGGCACGTCGTACAAGTTCGCTTTACTGAACTAGTCTATAATCAGGTCACCGTGGGAGATTTGGCATAACTATTTCTTGGATAATCAAATTCCAATCAGACTTGCGGGGTTAGAAAGAGAACTCAAAGAGTTACCGCAGGAAGAGATTTCAGAACTTGGAGATCTGAAATTACAGAGTTACAATCATTTCAAGATCGAGCTCCTAAAATCAAGAAAAAGCGAGATGAGTAAGTTTGATGGCAAGGATCAGTAAATTGGATACTACAGATGGAAAAATATTTTGATCTACATGGTGTACCACTATTACAAAAAGTATGTATTGCATCTTCATATTTAGAACAAGATCATTTTTTATGGTATAAAGGGCTTTGTTCTTGTAAACCACTTGTTACGTGGTCAATTTTCACGGAGGAAATTATAGCACATTATGAGGATACAAAGAGCAACACCACAACAATTGGAAGAAAAAAGAGAAAAAGGGCTTTGTTACAAAGTGGAAAGAAAAATTATGGCAACAAAGAAGTCTACCCTTCACAACTATAAAGATGGAAGTGTTGTTTCTCCTAGCCTTCCAAAAACTAAAAGGGTTACACCACAACAATTGGAAGAAAAAAGAGAAAAAGGGCTTTGTTACAATTGTGATATAAAATACATTAAAGGTCATAAGTGTGCTTAGAAGAAATTATTTTACATTGATTGTAGAGAGGAGGAAGAAAAAGATCAAGAAACGTCAAAAGAAGAGTATATACACCAGGAACCAACCCCGGAGAAAGAAGAAATGAATCCGACCACATCTTGTAAAGCATTGGAAATAATTACTACTCCTCAAACTCTTATGATAGAAGGAGATATCAAGAAGAAAAAGGTTCAAAAAGTGAAAGACCACATCAAGAAAGAAGAAATGAATCCGACCATATCTTGTAATGCAATCGCCGGAATTACCACTCCTCAAACTATCAAGATAGAAGGACATATCAAGAAGAAAAATGTTCAAGAAGTGAAAGATCACATAGAGCATCAAGAAATGAATCCGACCATATCTTGTAATGCACTAGAAGAAATTACCACTCCTCAAACTCTAAATATAGAAGGACATATCAAGAAGAAAAAGATTCAAGCAGTGAAAGATCACATCAAGCATCGGCAACAAGTTCTCCAACTTTTAAAGGATAATGCCACTTTGGTGCAGAATCGAATGAAACAATAGGCAAATCAACATCGCAATGAAAGAAGTTTTGATGTAGGCGATGGGGTATTTTTATGGTTACAAACATACAAACATCCCTCAACAAAGCTATTTATGAGAAGGAAATGTTAGCAATACTACACGCACTTAAGAAATGGCGACCTTACATAATGGGAAGACACTTCAAGATACTTTTTAGAACAAAAAATATCCTCTGAAGAGCAACAAAAATGGGTCACAAAGATGTTGGGTTATGACTTTGAAATCATCTACAAAAAATGGAAGCAAAATGTTGTGGCAGATGCACTGTCAAGAAAGGATGAGGATGTGGAAGCATTGTTGTGCGCCATATCTAATATCCAACCAGATTGGATAAACGAAACAAGGTATGTATGGAAGAACGACGAAGAAGTGTGGCCATTCATTCAAAAGTTGCCGAAGATCCCAGTTCAAACAATATTGTCAGAACTTGACAAGGAAGGAAAAATCATATCGGAGCCTAGAACAGTCACAGAAACAAGAACCCGACAGCTACGAAATCGATCAATTTCAGAGTATCTCATCAAGTGGAAGAACTTACTAGCTGAAGATTCCACATGGGAGGACAAGAATTTTATACAGGAGCATCAAGAACTACTCAAGCGTTGAGGACAAAACTTTTTGAAGGAGAGGGGCATGTTAGGTCCCTATACTACTAGTGTAACCCCTTATTGTTATTAGTACAACCCCCTTATTATACTGTTGTGCCCATGTAGTCCCCATATTATTATTATTGTGCCCCATAGAAGCCCACTAATGTTATTATTGTGCCCTTACATTATTATTGTTATGCCGGCTCTAATTATATTATGACCCCTTAGACTCTTATATATAGAAAGGAGGTCTCGTCATTTGTATCATCCAAGAATTGTTCATTTGTGTAATGTAAAGGAGGTTGCCCCTCGAAGAGGCTTATTTCTATGGCGTTCATCTATCTTTTCTATCCTTTTGTGAGCTGGTTTCATAACAACATGTGCTCTCAAAATCATCCTGTTCATCTTGTGGACCCAATGAGAACTCATGTTCTTGCTCATCACCAATATCCTCAATGTTATCTTCATATTGGTTGGTTGACAAGCGGAACCTTTTTTCTTCGCTCTTCTCCTGAAGAACAATGACTAAGGTATTTGTTACATGATTTTGGTAATATACTTCTAGGAGGAGAGCTTTAGTAGGGTTCTCTTTATATTCACATTTCATCTTATGAAGCTTTGCCTCTTCTTCATGCAAATGGAAGAATAATTCATTAGAATTACATCCCCTTAATAACCCCCTACATGACCTACTATATTCTTCCATTCTTTTTTACGTAATTTGGAGGTTTGTAGGGTCCAACCCTTCATCATCCTCAGAGGAGTTGTTCCCTTTCTCATTACCATTGTCCCCGAATAATTCCATAATTGATTCTTGCTCATCATCCTCATCTCCTTGGTCATCTTGGTCATCCAAATCCTCATTTGGTAATGAGCCATATTCCTCTTTGATCTTGTGAGATAAGGAATTAGATGCACCAGTATAATAGGCAAGCTCCAAGAAGAGATAATTTGTGGGTTCTTCTTCATACTCTTGCCTTATGTTGTTGATGTTTGACTTGCTCTTGTTATAAAAGTTGAGTATGAAGTCCTCATCCTCATGCTTTATTAGATGATCACAAAGCTCAGACCACAAATCCAATCTTTCTCGTAGGGCTTGTTCTTCTTCGAGGTTAATGTCCTAGACACTTTCTTTAGCTATTTTTCATGATCTTGCATATAACACCAAAATGGAATCGCCAGGTGAATTTTAAAGATGCCTAAAAAAATGCCTGCTTCACCCTACAAGCATCGACCTTAAAGTTCAACGAAGAACTAGGGCTTCGTTCTTCCAATGGAGTCGCCAATAATGATATAGCAGTATGTCGTACGGGGAAGAAAACACACGTCTCGTGTCTCCGACAACGACGCAAAAATGTTACCGCTCAAACTAGCAAGGTGGCTAAAGGGGATTCCTAAAGGGGACAACTGCTAGGCCAAGGGCAACAATGGAGACTTAGCCCACTGTCACCTCAGCTAAGACTCCCTACTCTTTACGGACTTTCACCGATGGGAGGAGACCCGTTATATGGAAGTCACTTGTGAAGGATGAATCAACAAATGGATGTGAAGTGACCTCGATGATCCTTTTCCTAGAAGGGGGTAAAGAATGGAGCTTACTTGCTCTTCAAGTAAGGTACAAAGATTTCTAGGATAAGGAAGGGAGGATTTGAGGGTTAGGTTAGAGGGATATGTCTTGTAAAGGAGTTTCCAAATCCTAAAATCCTTATTGAACTTGGCTTCCCGAATGGTTTTTGAAGAATTGACATTTCAAAGGTATGGGATCACACGGGACCAAGTGGACCCAACCTAGGTTAAGGAGAGAGATTCTAGCAACCAATGATGTTCTTAACCCAGACAAGGAAGGGAAAAGGATCAAAGCAAGAATTTCCAATTAATGGTGTCAAATTGATTCTATGAGGTGCTAGCCTAGGGAATACACAGGCAAAGTTTGATCTTAGAGCTAGGGCTTGGGTTATCTCACAACTACATTGTTGGAATAGCTTCAAAATTGAAGGAGGCATTGAGGACACACCAACTCAGTAGAGGCTAGGAGATCGAACTTTTTCTTTGGCTATTTTGTCAGGAAAGTGATGCCCTAGGTGACCCAAATTGGCTAGACCTAGAAGAGAAAGGGAGAGGTGGAGAAAAAATGTTCTTTGAATGATCACCTATTGGTGGACCAATGCCTAATCCCTTGGGGAGAATGGAGTCTAGGAGAATGATGAGAAAGGAACTCGTATTTCAGTCAAGGAGGCCTTAAGGGCTACTTCACTTGGCCTTTAGGGCAAGAAGAAGAGACCCCAAAGCATTTATACTTCGCTTTGCAAAAGGAGATGGATTATAAAGATAAATTCAATGGTGGAATTATCCCTAGGATATTTCATTCAAATACATGGCCCAAACATTGAGAGACACTATATAGAAACAATCATTCCACAATTTTGCAATTATCCCTAATATAGTGAAAATCCCATTCAATGCATATGACAAAAGTAAAACAAGAATAGCATTAAACGTGTGTACTTACTTGTAATAGAGCATATCCAACCATCAACAATTTGACAACAAAGAAGCTCCAAGATAAAATACTCCAATCCAAACATCAAAATTCATCCATGCTCTAATTCATCATCCCAAAAAAAGTGTGAAATTCTCTAAAAAGAAAGATGATCCAATCCAAAGTGATGATACAAATGAATTCATGTATCTCCTATTTATACACTGATTAGGGGTTCAAATTTCCTAATTTGAGCCTACATTAGTCCATCAACTAAAATAATGTGCAAATAACTATCTATTGGTGACAAGCCCACCAAACTAGCTCGTAAATAAAATAATAAGCCTCCCAACAGGTCGAATAATCTATAATGTATGTTGTTGGGCTCTCTAAGAGGCTTGATGAAGTCCATAAGTGACAAAATTATGAGTTGGACTTTCAAAAGTCAGGGACAAGGGGTTAGCCCTTTGTTCTCCACATAATAAACCTGTGGTGCTCCCAATGGCTATGAGGGCACATAAGGGACCTCTGGGTATCCAAGTAAGTCGAAGATGCCTGTAGACCATTTGTAAGGGCTCAGATGACGGTGTAGGTGATTCCACATCATCCTACAAGTCTTGGGTCAGCCGCCAAGTGCATGGTACATCTGTGGGGTTGGCTGAGCAAAGAAGAACCAGGTGCATCTTCCTCGTCCAATAAGTGAATCTCGAGCAATCTCTGAACAGATGGTGGCATGTGATAAACGGTGAATGGAGTAGAGAATGAGAACGAACAGTTGTAGTATACCTAAGGGGAATCATATGGGGTACAGAGGAGGTACCCAAGGGAATAATGTGATGTAATAATATAATGGGCCATAGTTAACGAATAAAGTGGTTAACCCACATTATGCTAGGGACCACAAGTAGTTAGGGAATAATGTAATAAGCCCATTGTAATGGATGTATGGTGTTGATAGACCCATGGTATTGTATGTATGAAACCTATATAGAGGCTAGAGACTCCCCATTGAGGGATGTCAAAGATTGCTTTTTATTGACAGACATTAGCTTGTGGAGTGTTATCCTTCCTTAAGGAGTAAATTACCATGGGTCTCTCAATACCATACATCCATTATAACGAGCTTATCACATTATTCCCCAACTACTTGTGGTCCCTTGCATAATGTGGGTTAACCACATTATTTATTAACTATGGCCCATTATATTATTACATCACATTATTCCCTTGGGTACCTCCCTCTATACCCCATATGATCCCCCCTAGGTATACTACAGCAACCTTGGGCCACATTTTGGGGTACAAGGATAGCTAGTAGAAGGGAAGCCCACATTTGGGTATATAATGTATAGGAGGGGGCAATCATGGTACATGAGGTGTCTCGACCTTGATTTTTCCACCCTTCTTTATATGTCTTTTGCCTTTTCATGATTTGTCTTTAATTAACTACTCACGGCTCAAGGGGTAAGAGCATGATGTATGAGATATAGCAATGGATACCCCCTTTTAAGGTAGGGCGGTTCATTGCCCACCAGGGGTTGCAACAATCATGGTTCCTATATGATGAAGGAGGCTCATAGAACCTATAAGAACCAGGGTGATGGCCATGATGACGGGGTAGAGCTCATGTGTTGGCTTTCGCCCACATGCTAAATGTGTTTGTTCCAGTCATATTTTGCATTTTGTGGTACATTTTCCTGTTGAATGTGGCCAATTATGCTTTTACTTTTCTTTTTAGCTGCATCAACCTTTGGGGCATCATTCCAGGCCTGACCCAAGGTGTGGGCAAGGAGAAGGGGAGCGCTAGCCCTATCTAGACCCAGTGGAGTAATGTGGACCCAGGTGGGAGAAATGAGGAATGGAGTTATAATGAGTGGAAAGCGTACAGTATATGTGGATGAGGGAGTGGGACCACACGACCAAAATCAGGGTTTCCCATGAAATACCATCCCTATAGCCAAATGGTTAGTAAAAGAGATCCCACAAGACTAGAATCCAAGGTTAATATACAAACGAGGTCTAAGGGACAAGAGCATAGACCTAGCCTATTCTTTCTGCTGAATCCCCCCATCAATCCATGCCCAAAAGTGTCCATGATAAACAAACTACAATACTCAATTACCAAATGACAAGGCATACCTTTAGGTTTGGGAGGCGCACCTTCAAACATACGATCATGACATATGGGTGAGGGACCACATGACTGGCTCAATTGGCGGAGAAAATGGCACAACGAGCTAGTTGGTGGTTGCAGGGGGCTGTTGGTTGCCAGCTGAGGACCATCTTGGAGAAAAAATTTCTCCTAGGGATATCACCCACAAAATGGTGGGTAATAGGTAGCATCACAATTGAATTTGGGCAACCATCTATTCTATTTTTCAGGTAATCGTTTGGGATCATCGCTCAACTTCAAGGGGGCAAAGACACTAACCAAATGCCTTTCACTTTTGGTCATCTTGGGTCGGTCTTATTTTGGGTCAGTGCTAGAGGTAGATGTCATCTTTGGGGTAGGTTCACTGACCTTTTCAAATTCTGGGATAAGAGCGGTTCCAACAGGTGATAGAGTTCATTCTCTCCTCCTCGCAACAACCCTAGTTAAAGGAGGAATATTGTCACCTTCAAGAAAACTAGAGGTTTTGACAATGAATGCATTGAAATTTCGAAGTCTGACACATCAGAAATCCCTACTGCATTATCTGGTTTATTATCTCCTACTTGTTCTTTCCATTAACAAGTTATTTATAAATATAAATACCGAAATAAACACAAATGCAACCTTAACACATACAAATCAGCAACTGAAATAACTGAGACAATCACACAAGGGACACCGTTATTTTTTTACAATCGTCCCCGAAAAAACCCAATGCGGGAAAACCGGTGCAGCAGATATTTCGGTTTTATTATTATGCAGTTTCTTAATACAACTAGGGTGTCAGAAATGGCTCACCCTTCAGATATTTTCCATGGCAGAAGTACCTCTCCTCGGAGAAAGATATTCCGACTAATCAGCAACCGGATGATTGATCCCACAACAACTTAGAAAGTTCCTTAGCTGGACAGCGAAAACTGCTCCAAGCTTCTCTCTAAAACTGCATCACCCTCTTCTGCTTTGCGTCTGCCTCTCAACGCCCAGTCTGCCCCATGAAAGTTCCTCAGCGCTGCCTCTTCAGCCCAGCGTCAGCTCTACTAGCCTCTGCTACTTTTGCGTCAGCCTCTTGGCCCTTTGCATCACCTGCGTTGGCCTCCTCAACCTCTGCGTTAGTCCTGAATACCTCTACATTAGCCTTCCTAGGCTCTGCGCTGTCTCTCTGGCACTTTCTCTGCCTCTCTGATATGTATTCTCAACCTTCTGCCTAACTGCCCCCTCGCTGCAACAAATCACTAACTCGATTCTCTCAGCAAACCCTGCCCCAAAAAATCGAATTCTTGATCAACTTGGTGAGTCTCCAATTGACCCTCAAGCCTCCTCTTATACTTTTCCTGTTGACGATTCAAAGGTCAAGATTAAGTCCCTAATCAACGGATAAGATTAGATTTGGCTTGATCCTCATCCTTTAGAACTTTCTCACCCTTTTTATATTAATACACATTAATATTTTAATTTTCCTAAGTTTAGACTTGGGGTCTCATTAAAAATATTAATTATTTTAATATCTCTCCATCCGGGTGGAATTTCCCCAAACGAATTTTGGGTCTTGGAGATCTTATGTGCCTTAGCCTCTCCACCAATTTTCATGGCTAGAGCACATCCGATGCTACCACAAATCAACAGAATGGAGTCGCTAGAGGAATATTTAAATTGTGGTCAATGAATCAATTCCTCAATGATTCACTAGGGACACAAACATGATTCCTCCCTTGCAACGGTGCCAAAATGTTACCACTCAAACTAGCAGGGGTCCTAGGATGGGATCCTAGAAGGGAAACTACTAGGTCAAGGGCAACAATGGAGCAATAATCCATTGTCACCACAACTATGGCTCCCTGCTCTTTATAGACTTTCACCAATGGGAGGAGACCCGATATGAAGGGAATCACCTAGATGAATCGTTCAATAGAGGGAAAAGACTCATTCCTAAAGAGGCCTATTCATAAAAGGCTCAATATATGGCTTGCTTGCCCAAGAGGCAAGATGAAAGGTTCTCTTAGAAGGGCCAAGAAGAACCTAGGGGCTATGTTTTGAAAATCAGACTCCTTAAGGAGGGACCTAGTCCTAAAAACCCTTGTGAAGACTTGGTTTCCAAATGGTCTTTGAAGAATTACCTTCCAAAAGTTATGGGACCACACAAGACCAAGTGAGTTAAGTCAAAGGGATAGGATTGAGAAACCAATGATATGCTTGACCTAATTAGGGAGAAGAAGGGGATCAAAGAGAGAATTTTCAATGAAGGGTAATGCAATGATCCTAATGAGGTTACTAGCCTAAGGGAACTAAGGGCAAAATTCGGTCTCAAATCTAGGACTTGGGATATCTCGAGATCCAACCGTCAGAATGGCTTCAAATTTGGAGGAAACCTAGGAGACTCACCATCCCAGTAGATGCCAAGAGATCGAAAATTTTGAGTGGATGGTTTGCAAGAAATTTGATGCCCTAGGAGACCCAATGGGGCTAGACCTAGAAAAGAGGAAGGTGAAGGGAAAACATGAGCTTTAAGGTGATCACCAGAGGAGGATTAGTGCTTTGTCCTTTGGGAGAGATGGAGGCATGGAAGATTAGAGTTTGGATTGATTTCCACTTGTCAAGGTGGCCTAAAAAGTAACTTCACTAGGCTTTAGGGCTTAATGGAAACAACTTCAAGGTCATTTACACTTCATTTAGCAATATTTGGTGACTTATCAAGACAAATTCAACAAGATTGCCTCTAGGAACATTCATTCATTCAAACATGGCCCATACATGATACAACACTATTTAGAGATTCAATTTCCACAATTTCGTTACAAGAAAAGCAACAAATTAACCCTAGAATAGTGAAAATCCCAACATCATGAATGCAGCAACATAAATAACAAGAATAGCATCAAAATAGTACTTACATGTAAGAAGAATATATCCAATCACCAAGATATGCCAATCATAGAAGCTCCAAGACAAAGAAGATTATCCAAACATCAAAATTCATCCATTCATCCCAAAAATCTCATCCTCAAAAGATAGCAAAAATCTCACAAGAAGATATGATCCAATCCAAGTGATGATGATCCAAATGATTCATCTCACTTCTATTTATACACTTCCTAATGAATTTGATTTAGCTAATTAGGCCTAATTTAGCCCCTAGAATAAAATAATGTGCATAATAACAACTTTTGGTGACAAGCCCACCAAATAGCTCAATAATACATGAGTAAGCCTCTCAAGAGGGTCGAATGATCAACTAAGTGAGTCATTGGGCCTTTGAGGAGGCCTAATGAAGTCCAAAAAGGTGCCATAATGTAGGAATGGACTCCCATCATAGTGGACAAGGGGGTGGCCCCTTATTCTCCAAGCAAAAACCTGTGGTGCTCCCAAGTGGGTGTGGGGGCACAAAGTCACCCTCATGGGTCTCCAAATGGATCGAAAATGCCTATAGACCATCTATAAGGGCTGGAATGATGACATAAGCCTTGCCTCTGTAGCGAGGAACAATCTTTAATGGACCCTGGAACATCTGCCAAATGTATGGTACATTTGTGGAGCCAATTGGGCATGGTTTACCAGGTGCATCATCCTCATTCAAAAAGGTGGAATAGGAGCAATCAACGAACACTATTGGGGATCCATGAAGTCATCTCAGCTATGGTGGAGGCCCATGGCTCTCAACACTCATCCTACAAGTGCCAATGTGGCCCTCTGGAGGGCTAAGACCCTGTGGAGGGCTAGGACCCCATATAGGGAGACCAAGCCCCAAATGGGAATCTACCTACAATCTTGCATAAGATCTTAGGCGTCCCCTCGCCCTCCAATACAAAAAATCATTAGAATAGTCAAGTAAAATAGCTTACAAGTCATGGAACCAGTGGGGCACTTCATGGTGGCATGCCCTTCCATAGTGTGCTTTGATAAGTACAAGTGTCTCCAAGCTCAAAAAGGGGGTTAACCAAGGACCCTATTAGGTGGTTTCAACCTCTAAAGGGTGTGGCATGTCCATAGTACATCCTTTAAGAGGTAGGTGGCAAATGATATAATGATGGAACAGAGTGGGGATCGGGAATCATCCACACCACATGTCAAGGTACATTGGGTAGCTATAACAAGGGAAGCACACACCTGGGTATATGAGTGTAGGAGAGAGCAAATCGTGCTACATGAGTTACCCCAGGCGTTTGTTTTTCCACCCTTCTTCATATGCCTTTTTCCTTTGATTTATTTTTCTTTATAACTGCTCGGGGTTCAGGGGATGGAGAGCATGATGTGTAATATGTAGCAGTAGATAGCCCTTTGAGGTGGGGCAGTTCATTGCTCACCAGGGGTTGGGACAATCATGGGTTCCTTAATGATAGAGGGGGCTCATCTAGGACCCATAGGAACCAGGGTGATGGCCATGGGTAAGGGGTAGAGCTCATGTTTGGATTTTGCCCACGTGCTAAATTTGTATGTCCCGGCCATCTTTTGCATTTTTTGATACATTTCCTGTTGAGAGTGGCCAAATTATGCTTTTTCTTTTCTTTTTAGCTGCATCAACTTTCACGGCATCATTCCAGGCCCGACACAAGGTGTGGACAAGCAGAGGGGGAGGCTAACCCTATATAGACCCAGTGGAGACATGTTGACCCGGATGGGAGAATAGATGAATGGGGCTAAAATGAGTGGAAGGGGAGTGATGTAGGTGGTATGAGAAGCAGGACCGCAAAACCAAAATCGGGATTTCCTATGTAGTGCCAACCCAAAAGGTCAGTAAAGGAGATCCCATGGGACTAGGATACAAGGGTAACCACGAAAACGGGCAATGGAGACAAGAATACAAGCCTAACCCACTCTTTCTACTGAATCCCCCCACCAATCCATGCCCAAAAGTGTCCATGACAAGGAAAATTACTCAACTATACCAATGAAAAGCCATACCTTTGGGGTTGGAAGGCCCGCCTACAAACATACATTCATGACAAGTGGTTGAAGGACCACATGGTTGGCTCAAGTGGTGGATAAAATGGCATATCGAGCTATATGGTGGCTGCAAGGGGCTGCTGGCTGAGGACCATCTAGGAGAAAAAAATTCTCCTATATACACTACCCATAGTTGGTGGGTAATATGCCTCTCTATGCTTGGTTTTTCCATGTGCTTCATTATACTCTACCCTTAAAATATACTACAACATGTGCCAATTTCCTTAGGCCTTATTTCATGCTATGTTCTCCAATAGTCTGTTGGTCTCTTCTTCAACATTTGCTGTGTCACACAGATGTCAGCACTCTGAAGCTCTTACCATGTTAGATAATAGATAAATAGATAGAGATCTTTTCTAGCGGGTGGCCACATGGGACAAAGGAAAACTTGTTCTGCACAATATTTTCAAAGATCTTAATGCCAAATATTACAATAAACAAAGATAATGGTGTAAAGGTGGGAACCACATCATTGTCTCAGCCTACTCATCTGGCTCCAGTATCCTTCACTTTGCATTGGAGGGCAGCTGGTCCACTAACTGTACTCTCAGCAACCTGATTCATCCCCACATACATATACACAAAAGCAGAATTACAGAGAGAGAGAGAAAGGGGAAAAATTACTTTATATCATTCAATACATACAAGGGAGACGATGTCTTGAATATCAATTCCCATACGACCACCTTATTTAACTAAAACAAGACTTTACCTGATTATGACTTGACATTATTTATGACATATGATTTGATAAAATTAAGGCAATATTTAAAACCAGTGTACAAAACCAAAATATAATAACACCATTAAATAATAAGTTGTCCCTAACAAATCTAATCAAGAGCCTCTTCTTTCTCAAGGCATCTTCTAACTTTGTCAGTTAACAAAAATAATAATGATAGCACTATGTATATGCATAGGCATAAGTGTCATTATAAAGCCTCAGAACAGCTATAACATTGCAATTGTAACCACACAGAAAACATATGCTGAGATTCAGAATCTAGATAAAAAATTTAGGGAAACTAAAAAACTTAAGAACGTTCAAATTGCAAACCTGTCTTGAACACAATGATGAATCGCCTTCTAGTGAAATGGATGGTATGTATCCAAGATCTAGCATCATTTGATAAGAATGAAATGTTTGTCCCTATACAATTCAAAAAACAAGATAAAGAATATTGTAAAACCACCACACTTAAATAGAAGCCTAGGCAACACTTTTGGAGAAACTTGAAACTGCTCAGCATTTTTAACAGGAACAATGAATCATTAGTTGTTTTTTAGGGACATTAAAGCATCTCCCATGGAGAGAAGCTTAAGAGAAGTACCAGTGTTAGAAAAGGCACTCCATTAATAAACAAAATTATTAACAAGCCATTGTATTTGGCTCATATCAATATCTGGAAAAAATACCATTGAAGAATTTTCAGACACTGATGTTGGAAAATTGGGTTTTAGTTTATGGTCCATATAAACAAATAAATAAATTCACGCAGATAATAAGAATTCAAGAGATTTTTTGGAGATTTAATAGTGTTCTAGACACAACTAGTGTTTAGAAGAAGACATGGGAAATCTAAGACACACTTTTTGAATTTTTTTGACTATGCACATTGTTACCACAAAATCTAGCAGGCCTTGATGAGGGAAACCCTAAAAGACAAAAAGCTAGACTAAGTGCTAACGATGGGGGCAATGGCCCACTGTCTCCACAGCCAAGGCCCCCTGCTCTTTACGGATTTTCACCAATGGGAGGAGTCCTGATAGGATAGGATCACCTATGAAAGGTATTCTAAGGTTAAGGTATAAGGTGATAGGCTAGAATCTCTCAAGAAAGACTCAAATTTCAGGTATAAGGCTTCACTAAGAAGCAATATGCTTTCTATAAGAGACCTAGGAAGAAAATGCACAAAACCTAGGGTTTGTTGATTTTGCTTGAGTATTGGAATTCCCAAGGTCAAGGCAATGGAGAGAAAAGGCTTCTTAAGATATACTTCAACAAGTACTAAGTTCATACAACCTTCAAGAAAGCCCTCAAGTTGAGGAAGAGAAAGCTAGGATTTCCCTCTTAGGGCAAGACCTAGGGCAAGAGATTTTATGGATGAAATTTAAGTGGATGCCCACCAAATTTATAGGTCAATTAGCCAAGACCCTCCACTTGATGTTTAGGCTCTGAAGCCTCCACAAGACCACTCCCCTAAAATTTCGCTCTAAGCCCTAGTTTTGTCGTCCTAGCATTGAAAGGACCAAAATTTCAAGAGAAGAATTTATGGATGAGATGTGAGAATAATAACCAAGGACTTGGACAAGTGCCTTGTCCTTTGGGCATATGGAGTCAAGGATGCTCAAGATAAGTTGAATTTGTTTCTAAGGAGGCCAAAAATTGATGCCCTAGGCATCAATTTCCAACGATTACCCATTTCTAAGGAAAATGGAGTTTGATGGAGAGTTACAAAAATTCCTCCACTAGGAATATTTATTACATGTTATACAATGAGTAATATATGCAATTCTCAACTAGATAGCCTTTAAAATTTATTTTCAACAAATTAGGGCATAAACAAGCATAATCTAGAAGCAACAATTCCATACATTAGACAATTCATGATAAAAAAAATCTTCAAGAATAGGCTCTTACAAGATAACATGTAGTATATCCATCCATTCACCAAAGAAATAACTCCAAAGACAATCGAAAATAGCTTCAAAAATCAAAATGCATCCAAGATACTCCAATAGCCAGAGAAACAACAAACGTGAATTCCTTTAAGAGGTCTGAAATTCCCAATTGTCATGATGATTGATCACAATGATGTGATCTCAAATATATGTAAGTCTTACTAAATCAAATTAGAGCAAGAAGCCCCTCCTAATTCATGAAGTGATGTGAAAAATCATTCTAGGTCTCATGTTGACCTAGTAGCCAACATAAAATCATAACAATTAATCCACAAAGAGGTTGAAATTCTAGTGTCATGCATGTTGGCATGCGTTGATCTACTCCAATGCCAAAGTGAGTGTAGAGGGCTCCAAAAATCATGATCTAGGGGTTTGTTAATTTTTGTAGCATCAAATGTGTTCGAGCCGCGAAATTTTGTAGAGAGGCTAGAATACAGGAGATCTCAAAAAACCAAAAATCGTTTCAGGAAATTCCGCCTAGAAGTGACTTAATTATATTATTAGCATGTTTTTTAAATATTTTTTAAGTCTAAATTTAGGAAATATGGTTGATTAATCAAAATTAATTAAACCAAGGCGTGAATGATCTATAAACTCACACGGATCGACTTCAAGTTAATCCTAGCCATCGATTAAGATTTAATCTTGGTCGTTGGAGTCCCAACAGAGAATTATAAGAAGAAGTCAATGTGGGCTTGGAGAAGACACTTCAGAAGTTCGATTTCTATGCAGATACTCAGTTGCCCAGGTAGTTCGATTTTCTCAGAAGCAACAACTCAACAGAGAAGCTAGATCTAGAGGGTGAATAGCAGGTGGAAGAGGAGGGCAGTAGCATTCCAGTAAGCTTTACGCAGAAGGTGATGCAAGGAGCTCACCGTAGAGGTTGGGGAAGCGATTTTGGAGGCAGAAAATAGTTTTGGCATGAGAGAAAATTCTCACTATATTTTTGCCAGCATTTTCCTCTGATTAGATTGCTATTTGGGCATCTAAATTGTTGTACTCATAATTGTTGTTGAATATTAATAATAAAACCGTCATCTGCTGCACCGGTTTTCCCAAGTTGGGTTTTTCCGGGACAATTGTCCAAAAATAATTGTATCAAAATTATTGTGTGTGTGCTAGAATATCTCAGTTTCCAGTATTTTATTTTCCGCGGTATTTTTATGGTGAAAATTGCAGTTGTGATTTTATTCGTTATTTGTCGTAGCAAATAAACTGCATAATTAATTTTTGAGTTAGAAGAATAATTTCCAGTAGCTGCAATAGATAAAATTCCACAAGGTTGGACCCTAGACCTCCATGCAAATCAACCTGTGGACCCCAGTTTTGTGTTTGGGGCACAAAATGGATCTCATGGGTCTCCGAGTTCAAAATAACCTAGTTCTACTCCAACATTGAGAGCTTTAAGGATTGTGCTAGCCCTCCCATGCCTCAAGGGCTGAGACAAACCTCATCTAGGCCTCAGATCAATTGCCAATCCATGTGTACACTGCTAAGCCGGTTGGGGCATGTCATCCAAGTGCATCATCTCATGAATAATGTGGGGCAAAGTGCAAACTGTTGGGGTTGTTGTAGGTACCCATAGAATGGAATGATGATTTGCAAGTGATAGGAGCCCCATGGCTCTCAACACTTCATTTGTAGGATGTCATAATGCTCCTCTAGTGGACTTGGGCCCCAATTAAGTTGCCCAACCCATGATGAAAACCATCTGCCAATCACACATAATGTCCAGTGATGCATCTTCACCATTAGGTAAAATAATCATTAATGCATCTAAGTTGACCAAGCTTGTTAGTCAAGGGAAAATTGACACTTTATACGAGGCTTCCCTTCCAAATTTGGGGCTTTGATCATGTAATAGTGTTACCTCCCTAGGTAGGGGTGGCTAATAGATGATCCTATTAGATGTTCCCGACCCATAAGGGGAAAGACAGATCTGTAGTACATCCCAAAATCAATAGGTGTCATGTGAATAATGATGGAATGAAGGGGGAAAGATGGGTCTCTGAGCCAAATGTCATGGTCAAAGGAGTAGGAATAATGGGGAGATCCACATTCTGGGCATACAAATGTGAGGAGGGAGCAATCATGAATGCATTAGTTACCTTGACCTTTTCTTTTCCACCCCCCTTATTGACTTCTCCTTTTCTTGATTTTTCTTTGCATAACTGCTCGAAGCTCTAGGAAATGAGAGCATGTTGTGAATGATGTGTAGCAGTGATTACCCCCTTAGTGGTGGGGCGATTCATCACCCACCAGGGATTGGGACATGCAAGGGTTCCTTTTATGATGTGGTGGGGCAACATGGGCCCTAGGAACCGGGCACTGCCCATAATGATAAGGGGTAGAGCTCATGCTTGGCTTTTGTCCACATGCTAATTTTAATGTCCCAACCATCTTTTGCATTTATAATTTTCTTTCTTTTGTTCTTTACTTTTGGTCGTGATATGCGTTTTTACTTTTCTTTTAGCTGCATCTATCTCGCGAGACAAAGTTTCTAGGCCCAACCCAGATATATGGACAAGGGGAAGGCGAAGGGGTGTGCTTGAACCCAGTGGACCTAGAGATGGGAGATGGAGTACAGGGCTCGTAAAGTACGAAGGGAAGTGATAAGTATGGAATGGGAAAACGGGACCACACTATCTCAATCGAGGTTTCCTAAGTAGCCCCCTTCCTAAAGCCATGGGCCATTAGGGGAGGTCCGTGATGTTCCCTCTACTTAAAATTACCAAGCAGCTACACCAATTTTGCCGAAGTACATAAAATTTTCAATGTTCCACCAAGTTTCTGGGACGGGGAAACGCGGGAGCAGGGATATGCACAAGGGGGACGTATATAAGCAACCCCAAAATTTAGGGAATTTTCGGGGAGACAAGGGGAGTCAAAGTCAAAAAATTATAAAATTATAAATTATTAAAAATTTAATATATAAAACTAAAAAAATAAAATCCCAAAAATATGTCAATAACTAAATAGAAAATCTTAATAATTATGAAATGTACATCTAAAGACTAAATATGATCATTATTACATATTAGACTATTATCATTTATGAATTATCAATGATCATTTGACATTTTTGCATTGTAAATCTAAAAGTAAATCACTAAATTGAATCCATCATTTGACATTATGCAATGTTCCATCTAAATTCATCATTTGGCGTGATGCAAGGTACATCTAAATTAAATTAATAAATTCATTATTTGACAATTGAAATTATGCAATGCACATCAAATTTTCAAAAACGATAAAAAGTAAATTCATCATATGAAAATGACAATGACATTATGTTGAAGTCTAAAATAGCCATAGAATACTAAACTAAAAGTAAACATAGAAACCACTGAGCAATGAAATACTACTAAATTTCTCAAAAAGTACTAAATAATATTAATAAATATTAAGTTTTGATATACTTTTTTTTGTTATTGTTTTTAATTTTTTTTAAGTTTTAAATTTTAATATAATTTTATTTATTTATTTATTTTTTAAAAAATCAAGTTTTGACAAATTTTAAGTTTTAATATAGTTTCATTTTTTTCATATATTTAAATTTGTATTTTTTTTAATTTTTAATGTTTTATAAAAATTATTAGACAAAAAATTGGGGGGACGCATACGCATATGTGTCCCACCGGCATCCCCCCGTCCCCCCGGCGCCCCCCTTGCGTCCCCTCGGCGCCCCCCTGCAAAGGAGTCGCGTTTCGTCGCCGAAAAAACGTCCCCCCAGAGTTTCACCAAAAAGGGGACATGAGGGAAACGTTTCCCCAGGAGTTTCCCCGCCCCCAGAGCGTGGGGGACGCATCCCAGTGGAACACTGAAAATTTTGGCTCACAATTTAGGAAAAGCGGGTAAAGCCAAAGAAGAAATTAATTTTTGGTAGAGAAGGGACCCCACTATAGAGAAAAAGGGGAAATTGTCGATCTCATGGAAGGTGGGGGTCACTCCATGAGAAAATACGTACCCCTTGAATAATTCGACTTGGAGAGAGGAGAGGGAAGAAGGAAGTTCGATGGGGTGGAGCCCACAAGGGAAGAAGGGGCAGAAATTACAAATAGGAGTTGGAGCACTCATTTTGGGGCTTTTGAACCTTTGACATTTACACTCACCTAGCACGCTTGAGCTGTTGAGCCAAGTCTACAAATGTTGTTCAGCACACGAGATTTTCATGCGAGAATCTCAACCTACCTTCGGTGGACTTCGAGTGCCAGCCCAAGGAGGAGATACAAACTATGTGGGGAGTTGTTCCAGTGATTTTCTCAAGTAATTCGTGAGAGTTTTACAGCAAACTGGGCACAGTAAGGGGAATACGCACTTCTTGGGAGAGCTGGTTGTGGAGTAGCGTATTTGTTGGGCTTTCCGGAAGAGAATTGGGCTACTTTTTGCTGAAGATTTGGGATGCTGGTGGGGCATACTTCTATGGAGTTTTTGCTGTATCATTCTCACCGTCTCAGGAGCTGCGTTGGCCTACGCAGAGGCTATTTCTGGGCTACACATGGGAGTTGGGTGGATGCACATTTGGCGCTGAATGGAGTTGGTGTTGATTTGGGGTAGCATCGGATGTGCTCTAGCCATGAAAATTGGTGGAGAGGCTAAAGCACATGAGATCTCCAAGACCCAGAAATGGTTTGGGGAAATTTTACCCGGTGAAGGAGATATTAAAACAATTAATACTTTTAATGGGTTCCTAAGTCTAAACTTAGGAAAATAAAAGTATTAATGGATATTAATATAAAACTAGGTTAGAAGGTTCTAAATGACATGGTTCAAGCCAAATCTAATCTTAGCCGTTGATTAGAGATGTAATCTCGGTCGTTGAAGACTAAACAAAAAAGTATAAGAGGAGGCTTGAGGGTCAGCTGGAGATACAACAGAGTGATCAGTTAGTTCGATTTTCAAGAGCGGGGTTTTCTAAGAGAAATCGAACCAGTGATCAGTTGCAGCGAGGGGCAGTGAGTGCATAGCAGCGCGTCAAGTCCTTCGCCTTAAGAACCGTGGCTATCCCAGTCGACCCAACTGATAACGAAAAGTATGAGGATGTGATGGCCAAAGCAAAGTGCATAATCTTTGATGGGGTCAAGGATCATGTAGTTCAGCATATTGCCGAGAAGAATACGACAAAGGAAATGTGGGACACCTTGACGACATTGTATCAGGGCACTTCCGTGCAGAGGAAGATGCTACTGGAGAATCAACTGCGGTCGTATCAGATGCAGAAGGGGGAGCAGATAGATCACTTCCTCCGCAGGTTGCAGGAGATCCGAGACCAACTGACTGCCATAGGGGCCATGCAAGATCAAGAATTAACAGTGAGGACCACCCTAAACGTCGTCTCCGAGGAGTGGGAGACATTCGTCCAAAGAATTTTGGGCAGAGCGAATCTTCCATCTTGGGAAGAACTGTGGGCAACTCTTCGCCAAGAAGAGATCAAACGGCTGACCAAGGCGGGAAGTAGTGGCAAAGGAACCTGAGTCTAGAAAGAGGAGGAAGAGGATGCGGCTCTAGCATCTGCGAGGCAGCAAGGGAAGAGGAAGAAAAAGGACCTCTCCAAGATTAAGTGCTTCAACTGTGGGGAGTTGGGCCATTATCCAACCCAGTGTCCTAGGAAGAAGAATAAGGGAGAGGCATCTGACTCCAAGGCGGCGCCAGCGAAGGTGGAGAAGGAGGTAGAGGATGATGACGAATGTGCCATGAGTGCTCATGTACCTCTAGAGAAGAGGTGGGGTGACATCGAGCTGTAGTCATGAGGACTACAGGAAATGTGGGGCAGGATCCTTGAGGTACCCAAACTCTTGGATCATATCTGGCTACAGGAGCCACAAAGAGACAATAGTAGGATGGCAGATGTCGGTAGAAGAAGATGCAGAGGGAGCGACGAGAGAGCTAGAGTGTAGTAGTCCCCAGCAGCACAAAGAGGGTTGCATCAATGCGAGAGGCACAGAGGAGGTTGCAACAGTGCAAAAAGGCACAAAGGAGGTTGCAACAATGCGAGAGGCACAAAGGTGGTTGCAGCAACGTAGAGGCAACAGAGGGAGCACAGGATAGCGGCAGAGAGAGCTTCAGCATCAGGAGGGTTTCTAGCTTTACAAGGATGTCAGTAGTTGGGTAGATCAATTACCATCATCTCAGTAACTGAGTTGCAGTGCAGCAGTAGCAGTGGTAGTGCTATGGGCAGCACGATGCAGCATGATGAGAGAGGGCTGCAGTGCAGATGCAATGTTGGGAGGAAGGACCAATAGTAGCACAGATGTAGAGGGAGCTGCCATACAGATGTAGTAGTGGCAGTGGTAGAGCCATGGGCAGTAGTACAGGATGCAGCAGTGCAGAGGATGTTGGGCAGGAAGGCCAAGCATCAGCACAGGTACCGGTGCCAGATGATTAGAGTGATGCTCAGTGGTGGAGTATTACTAAAGCACATTCCTCGCTAAGAGTGAGTGTTGATTTTGGGTAGCATCGGATATTCTCTAGCCATGAAAATTGGTGGAGAGGCTAAAACACATGAGATCTCCAAGACCCAGAAATTGTTTGGGGAAATTCTACCCGGTGAAGGAGATATTAAAATAATTAATATTTTTAATGGGTTCCTAAATCTAAACTTAGGAAAATAAAAATATTAATGGGTATTAATATAAAACTGGGTTAGAAGGTTCTAAATGACATGGATCAAGCCAAATCTAATCTTAGTCATTGATTAGAGATGTAATCTCGGACATTGAAGACTCAACAAAAAATTATAAGAGGAGGCTTGAGGGTCAGTTGGAGATACACCAGAGTGATCAGTCAGTTCGATTTTCTAGAGCAAGGTTTGCTAAGAGAAATCGAACCAATGATCAGTTGCAGCGAGGGGCAGTGAGTGCATAGCAGAGAGGCAGACGCGGAGCTAGAGGAAGCCACGCAAAGGCCAGCAGTGACTGCGCAGAGGGTCAGAGGGCCTGCATGAGTGACGCAGAGGCTACAGAAGTGACGCAGGGGGCTAGAGAGGTTGCGCAGAGCCTCAGAGGGCTGACGCAGAGGCCATGAGGGTTGATGCAGTGCCTCAGAGAAGCATAGGAGAGGGTTTCGTGGAGCAGACTTTCAGAATATCTGCTTCCGAAGAGAGGTATTACTGCCAGATTAATTTCTCTATAGGGTGAGCCAGTTTGGCACCCAGTTGTAGTTAGAAAAGTTGCATAATAATAAAACCCTCAGAACCACAGCACCGATTTTCCCAAGCTGGGTTTTTTCAGGGACGATTGTCCAAAATAACGGTGTCCCTGGTGTGTTTGTCTATTTCTTTCAGTTGTTGATCTATAGATGGTTGAGACTGCATTGTGTTTATTTCAGTATTTATATAGTTAAATAACTTGTTCAGTAATTAACAAGTAGGAGAAATAAACCAAATAGTGCACAAAAATTTCTAACGGGCTAGACTTAGAAATTTCAATAGTTGGGATTTGTGGGAGCATCCGGAGGAAGTTTTTGCTAGCATTTATCATCATTTTGTAGGGGCTGAGAGGTGATATTTTCAGGTGGGTCGAATTACCCAGCAATTGGAGGAGCACGTGGAAATTGGGGCAAATTTGGAAGGTTGGAATCAGGCCCAACCCTTTCTGGGTCTTTCTGGGTTTATTGAGGAGAGGCCAAGATTAATTTGGCAAAATTTTCTGAGCAGTCTAGGGGCCTCAAACAGGGATTTCTTTCCAGCCAACAGTGCAGATTTCCAGGGCAGCACAGAGCATAGAGGAGGAGTCACTTTCCAGCATTTGGGCACCTTGTTTTCTCACCTGGGGTTTGTCTAGCTTGCCTTTGGCAAGCCCAGGTGCACTTGTTCATACCCATTGTACTCCTACCATTACATATAATAAAATGGCTCAACTTCTTTGGAGTAAATCATGGATGTGCTGATATTTCTGTTGTGTTTTTGGTTTTTGGTTGCATGTGAGCATTTTATAGTTGTTATCACTTAATATTTCTATTAGGAATATTACAATGGTATCAAAGCTCATAGTCTTGGCTTAGCCTGTGGGAGAAGCCTTCAGTCTATGACACTAGAGGATAGGCAGAATATCACATACAGGAGGCAGAGGTACAAAAGCAAGGAAAGATAGCTACAGATTACCCCTGATCCAGAAACCCTTGAGCAGGAGGTTGAGGAGCCAGATATGGGGGATAATCAAAATGACAAAGGGAATAAAGAGGAGGAATTTGCCCAAAGCCTCTTGAAGGCTATCCATGACTTGTCTAGGGGCATTGATGAATTGAGACATTAGAACAAGAGTAACAACAAGGGCAAGGGCATCCAGGGAGACCTCCATTTGGGTGAGGGTTCAAGTACCTCACACCACCAAGCCGCAACCCACATAACACGCCTCACATTTCTAGCACACCGCCCAAGTCGACTATCCCTACGTTTTTGGCATCAGGTGCTGGAGGGCCGCAAGGGCAGGAGGACATGCCCATGGGAGACTACTTTGTGGAGTACCTTTCCTATGGGGTTGATTTTAGAGAGGCCATCACCTTCAAAGATTTTTGCCACCTTAAGGGTAACAACTGTTGACTTGGGGTAGCATCGGATGTGCTCTATGCCTCAAATTTTGCAAGGAGGCTTGGGCACATGTATTCCAAAGAACCTAGAAAGCGTTTTGGGAAATTCCACCCATAAACGATTTTATTAAAATAATTAATATTTTTAATGGAGTTCCTAAGTCTAAACTTAGGAAACTTAAAATATTAATGGGTATTAATCTAATTGTGGGTGTAAGTTCTAAAAGAAAACGGAGATCAAGCCAAAATGATCTGAGCATTTGATTAGGAGTTAATCTAGGTCGTTGGTTGTCCAACAAAAAGATATAAGAAGGGGCTTGAGGTTCATTTGGAAAACGCACCGAGAGATCAAGAGATCGAATTTCTGAAGTGAGAATTTCTCAGGAGGAAATTTTGATCGAGTAGATTTCTTGCAGTTGAGGGGCAGGGATAGCATCCGGAGAGAGAGAGATTTTCTCAGTCGGGGAATCATTAGCAGAGAAAGGTAAAGGGAGATCCAACAGTGGCAGCGCTAAGCCAAAGGGGCTGACACAGAGCCACGCGGAGGCAGCACAGAAGCCAAGAGGGAGTCTGAAATTTGCAGAGGGAATTCGAGTTTCAAAAGCCGGGAGCCGAGGTGTGAGACCGGGAGGCAGAAATCAAATCACCTGGGCAGCAAATCGACTAGCCAGAGGATTGACGTTGTCCCCAGAGAGCTTGACATTGGGCTGACGCAGATACTGCACAAAGGCAATGCAGATGCAGCCAGAAAAGTCGAGGCAATCTTTCTTGGGGTTGGATCAACCAGGATTTCCAATGATAGTGTGAGGTAATCTCACAAATCTCTCTGTCAAGTTTATTCTCTGTAACTGGATTGTCGGGAAGGCTTCTAAAGATGTATTCAGAATTTACTACTGCTTAATAACAATAAACCCTCAGAACTGTTGCACTAGTTTTCCCGCATTGGGTTTTTTCGGGGACATTTGTCCAAAAATAACGGTGTCTATTGTGTGGTATTTTATTTCTTGTTCAGTCTCTTGTTTCCACATAATATTTAATTAAGTGAAGGTTACAATGCACGTGTTACGATATTTGCCATAGGAAACTGCAAGTAATTTGTTTAAAGGAATTTAACAAATAGGAGTAATATCATTATTTGTTGCAGTAGGGGTTCCTGTTAAGGAATTTTCACATGCTATCAGAGGTGCAGGTGAAGCAAGAAGAGCAGAGCCAGTAGATCCAGCGCTGAGCAGAAGAGGGGGTTCGAAAAAGTTGCAGGGGGCAACAGTTCGAAACCCCAGAGGGTTGACGCAGTTCTTAGCCAAATGGCAAATTTTCGAGGCAGTCTCTCTCCGAGTGAGTTGACAGAGAGCAAGACTTCCAGTTCGAATTTTTGTCGTGACAAAGGGAGCAGCACTGAAGCCTCAGCGTGAGAGAGCTAGTGGGACGTAGATTTTCAGCAGGCAGATTGTTGGGCTGAAAAACGTCAGAAGAGAGAAGAGAAGCACTTTGAGGGAACTTTTCCTCAACAAACTTCCCATTGAGAAGTTTGTTTTCTCATCGACTGAGCAGCAGCGTTGAGAAGCAGAGAGGGGATTTTCGACATATGGTAGAAATGGCAACTAGTGGCTTGAGGGATTAGGACAGGCTGGACGGAGCATCCAACTATGTTATCTGGAAGGCTAGAATGTCCTTCCTTCTAGATTAGCATGCCCTCAAGACGTACATCGACAGCGTGGTGGCTGAACTAGCAGGATGCAGATCCACTAAAGAAGTACAGAGTTGAGCTGGCGAAGGCCAAGAGGATGATTCTCGATGGATTCAAGGATCACGTGGTGTGCCACATTGCTAGCAGAGGGACTGCTAAGGAGATGTGGGATGCCTTGGCCACCTTATATCAAGGATCTTCTTAGCAGCAGAAGATGTACTTGGAGCAGAAGTTGAGATCCGCTCAAGATGCAGAAGGGAGAGTGTGTATCCATTCCTCACGAAGCTGAAGGAAACCCGTGATGAGTTGTATGTTGCGAGGCATACACCTCAGTATTCAAAGTTGGTTAGACTGGCCCTCAATTCTGTTTTAGATGAGTGGCAAGTCTTTGTCCAGAGTATCTTGGGCAGAGCAGCGTTGCCGAATTGGGATGAGATGTGGGCAGCTCTAAAACAAGAGGAGCTGAGGAGAGACTTGGTCAAGGTCAAACTTGACGGAAGCAGCAGCAGCAGTGGGTCGAACCCCAAGGAGGAGGAGGATAATGCAACCCTTGCATCGAAGGGATAGCAGGGGCAACAGAGACGTAAGAAGGACGTCTCGAAGATCAAGTGTTTTAGCTGTGGTGAGATGGGTCACTACACTACTCAGTGTCCTCTTAAGAAGAAGGACAAGGATGAGAAACACGATCCGAAGGCACCGCCTGCGAAGATCGAGGAAGAGGAGTTTGCCATGATAGCCGAGATACCTCCAAGAGGGAAGTGGGATGATTTGGAGTTGTAGTTCGAAAGAGCTACAGATGGGCAGGATCCTTTGGGAGTCCACGTCTAGGATCATTTCCTTGCTATGGGAGCCCATATCGGAAGTAGCAGGATGGACTAGTGTTGGATGATGCCGAGGAGTGTCGAAGAGACAGTTACAGTGGCTAGGAGTGCCAGAGTCTGAACAGCGTAAATCAGAGTTAGCAGCAATGCAGATGGCACAGAGCAGAGGTCAGCAGCAGCACAGTAGATTCAGAGGGTCAGTGCAGAGACTAGCAGAAGTCAGCTCCAGCATTCATATGGTATCATACTGGACACAGTTAGTTCAGTAATTTTGGATGTTTTTCCGTTGCTATAAGAAATAGTTTGCAGTGCAGTGGCAGTTGGCAGTGGCAGTGCTAGCAGCAGCACAGATGCAACACTTGAGAGGGAGTTGTAGTACGGATGCAGTGTTGACAGTGGCAGTGTCAGCAGCAGTAAAATTGCAGCAACAGCGCAGTGGTTGGTGGACAACATGTCAGACATCAGCAGTGCAGAGGATGATGCTTCAAAGTCAGAGCAATATGCAACAACGTATATTGCTAGAGCACATTCCTCGCTAAGAGGGAGTGTTGATTTGGGGTAGCATCAGATGTGCTCTAGGCCTCAAATTTTGCAGGGAGGCTTGGGCACATGTATTCCAAAGAACCCAGAAAGCGTTTTGGGAAATTCCACCCATAAACGATTTTATTAAAATAATTAATATTTTTAATGGAGTTCCTAAGTCTAAACTTAGGAAAATTAAAATATTAATGGGTATTAATCTAATTGTGGATGTAACTTCTAGGAGAAGACGAAGATCAAGCCAAAACGCTTTGAGCCTTTGATTAGGAGTTAATCTATGTTGTTGGTTGTCCAAAAGAAAGATATAAGAAGGGGCTTGAGGGTCATTTGGAAAACACACCAAGAGATCAAGAGATCGAATTTTTGAAGTGAGAAGTTCTCAGGAGGAAATTTTGATTGAGTAGATTTCTTGCAGTTGAGGGGCAGGGATGGCATCTGGAGAGAGAGATTTTCTCAGCCAGAGAATCATCAGTAGAGAAAGGCAGAGGGAGATCCAGCAGTGGCAGCACTAAGCCAGAGGGGCTGACGCAAAGCCATGCAAACCTCTCTAGTTGATCATATGCGCTCTGATACCATGTGAAAAATCGGAAACCTGATTCCTATTGCAACAACTGGAAATAATTCTCCTAATTGTTAAATTAATTCTTAACAATTTATTTACTGTTTGCTATAACAAATATTGAATCAATCACACTGCAACCTACACAAATAAACTGCGGAAGAAATAAACGTTAGAAGAAATACTAGCACACATACATAAAATAACAGTGATTTTTGGAACAATGTCCCCGGCAAAACCAAACTTCGGAAAACCAGTGCAGTAGCTAAGGGTTTTATTATTATGCAGCAATGAAATAATCTGAGTACAACTGGATCTCGAAACTGGCAATCCTACAGAGAAAAATTGGCAAGAAAAATCTAGTGAGGAATTTCCTCACTCCACAGGCAAATCCGGGCTTTGACCTCAGCTCAAATTGAGTCGTCCAAATTGGCTATGCGCAGTCACTGCGTCACCCTAGCGTAGTTGCACCTACACTCAGCTCGAAACAACTTCTCCTCAAGCCATGTGGGAAAATGTCTCTCCCAGCTTCTAGCACTGAAACTCTGCTTCTCCCTAGCAATTTCAAAATTGCCTCTAGAGGCTACTGCGTTGCTCTACGTCAGCCTCACTGTGGCTCCTCTGCCTCTCTGCAAATGCACTCACCGGAACTGGAATCCTTCCTCCAGATTCACTGTCCCTGCCCCTCTCTCACTGCTTCGATTTCTTGGCTCTCTCTCTGACAACTAAATGTTGCTACTTAGGAAATTGATCTGCTCACCTGCTCAAGTGATTTCTCCAAGCCTCGTCGACTTCTTCTTATAATCCTCGGTTGAGACTTCAACAGACAAGATTAGATCTTAATCGATGGCTAGGATTAACTTGAAGTTGATCTGTGTGAGTTTCTAGAACATTCACACCATAACTTAATTAATTCTGATTAATTAGTCATATTCCCTAAGTTTAGACTTAGGAAATATTTAAAAACTGACTAATAATCTAATTAAGTCATTTCTAGACGGAATTTCCAGAAACGATTTCTAGGTTTTGGAGATCTCATGTATTCTAGCCTCTCCACAAAATTTCAAGGCTAGAACACATCTAATGCTACAAAAACTAACACCTTCCAACTTATTTTCAGATTTCATAGAGGAGGCCATGAATCAAGGAGGACTCAAATTAGTGTTTCTTGAAAAGTGATCTCAAAGTTCCTTTGTTTAGCAAAGCTCTGATACCATGTTGATTTTCTAAGTGCAATGGAAACTAGCATAGTATTTATGAAAATATACTAATTACTTTTGATGTAGATCTTATTTTACTTTTATTCCAATATATCATTGAGTAATTTGACTTCAGAAATTCAACCATAAAGAATAGTAGAATAGTAGAGATCACAGTGCACAAAGAAGAGACAAAATTTACCCTAGAAAAACACAACAACTTTTTCAATAGAGAAATTAATTTTTCAACAAGAGACACACCTAGACCTATGATCAAACCTAGTCTTCCATGTAAAATTTGCACAACCAGAATCTCTACTGCAGCAACTGATGATATTACTCAAATTTGTTAAATTCCTTTAAACAAATTACTTGTAGTTTCCGACAAAAAATATCGTAATACATACACTGCAACCTTCACTTAATTAAATATTATGCGGAAACAAGAAACTGAGCAAGAAAGAAAATACAACACAATCGACATCGTTATTTTTGGACAAATGTCGCCGGAAAAACCCAATGCAAGAAAACCAGTGCAGTAGTTCTAAGGGTTTATTATTATTAAGCAGTAGCAAATTCTGAATACCTCTCGGGTTATTTAATTACAGAGAGAGAAATACTGGCAAAAATCTTTGTGATATTACCTCACACAATCACTGAGAAAATCCCAACTAATCCAAATACTAGATGAAGTGCCTCTGGCAGGCCCTACGCTGCCTCTGTGCAGTCCTAACGCAATCCCTGCATCAACCTCTCTAGGCACTACATCACCCAGTCTGTTGATTGATTTGCTGCCTAGAGTCTCTGCTCTCAGCTTCTTGGTCTCACACCTCGGCTCCCGGCTTCTGAAACTAACTCTCCCCAGCAAAATCTTCGACTCTCTCTCACCCTCTACACTGCCTCTGCGTGGCCCTTCGTGGCCTTGCGTCAACCTCTGCGTTTGGGTTACTCGATCACTCTCTGCCTCTCTCTGCTAATGATTCTCCAGCTAAGAAGATCTCTTTCTCTCCGGATGTTATCCCTGCCCCTCAGCTGCAAGAAATCTCCTCGATCAAAATTTACTCCTGAGAACTTCTCACTTCAGAAATTTGATCTCTTGGTGTGTTTTCCAAATGACCCTCAAGCTCCCTTAAATAATCTTCTCGTTGACATTCAATGACCCAAATTAAAAGCTAATCAAGACTAAGATCATTTTAGCTTGATCCTCGTCTACTTCTAAAAGTTACACCCACAATTAGATTAATACCCATTAATAATTTTAATTTCCCAAGTTTAGACTTAGGAGCCCATTAAAAAATATTAATTATTTTAATAAAATTGTTTCTAGGAAGAATTTCCCAAAACACTTCTGGGTTTTTTGGAATACATGTGCCCAAGCCTCCCTACAAAATTTGAGGCCTAGAGCACATCTGATGCTACCCCAAATAAACAATCCCTCTTAGCGAGGAATGTGTTCTAACAATATGCACTACTGCATATTGCTCTAACTCTTAAGCATTGTCTTCTGCGTTGCTGATGTTTGACAGGCTGTCCACCAACCATTGCGTTGTTGTTGTAATTGTACTGTTGCTGACACTGCCACTGTCAACACTGCTTCTGTACTACAACTCCCTCTCAGGTGTTGCATATGTGTTGCTCCTATCACTGCCACTGCCAACTACTACTACACTGCAAACTGTTGTTGCTACTCTATCAACAACGAAAAATCATCCAAAATTATTGAACTAATTGTGTTCAGTATGATACCACGTGAATGTTGAAGCCTAACTGCTGCTAGTCTCTGTACTGACCCTCTGAATCTATTGCATTGTTGCTGACCTCTGCTTTGTGCCATCTGCACTGCTGCCAACTCTGCTCTGCGCTGCTCAAACTCTAGTGCTCCTAGCCACTGCAACTATCTCTCCGACACTCCTAGGCACCATCCGACACTAGTCCATCTTGCTACTACTGATCTGGGCTGTTGTAGCAACGTATAGGTCCAAGAGGTGGACTCTTCAAGGATCCTGCCCATCTCTAGTTCTTTCAAACTACAACTCCAAATCAGCCCACCTCCCTCCTGGAGGTATCTCGACTGTCATGGCGAACTCCTCCTCTTAGATCTTCGCGGGCGCAGCCTTTGGATCGGGTCCCATCCTTGTCCTTCTTCTTGAGAGGACAATGAGTAGCGTGGTGACCCATCTCACCACATCTGAAACACTTGATCTTCGAGACATCCTTCTCACGTCTCCGCTGCTCCTGCTGTCCCTTCAATGCAAGGGTTGCATCATCCTCATCCTCCTTGGGCTTCGACCCACTGCTGCTACTAATTCAGTCAAGTTTGACCTTGACCAGGTCTCTCCTTAGCTCTTCTTGTTTAAGAGCTACCCACATCTCGTCCCAATTTGGCAATGTCGCTCTGCCCAAGATACTCTGGACAAAGACTTTCCATTCATCCGCAACGGAATTTACAGCGAGTCTCACTAACTTTGAATCCTGAGGTGTGTGCCCCGTAACCGACAACTCATCATGGGTCTCCTTCAGTTTCGTGAGGAATGGATCCACACGTTCTCCCTTCTACATCTACACAAATCTCAACTTCTGTTCCAAGTATATCTTTCGCTGCTCAGAAGATTGGTGATACAATGTGGCCAAGGCATCCCACATCTCCTTAGCAGTCCCTCTGCTAGCAACGTGACATACCACATGATCCTTGACTCCATTCAAGATCATCCTCTTCGCCTTCACCATCTCAGCGTTGTACTTCTTCAATGGATTTGCATCCGCAGGGACAGCTACCACACTATCAACATACGTCTTGAGGGCATGCTCATCTAGAAGGAAAGACATTCTAGCCTTCCAGATGACATATTTGGAAGCTTCGAACCTGTCCTAATCCCTCAAGCCACTGATTTCCATTTCTGCCGCAAATGTCGAAAATCTCCTCTCTCTTCTACGTTGTTGCTGGGCTAGCCTACGCACTCCCTGTTCGAGCTAGTAAAATTGTTGCCCCTTGCTGCTGCTCAGCTCTAGAGAATTCGAATTCCTTGGCTAGGAATTCTCTGAGGAATAAATTCTCTCAATTGTGCTTCTCTTCTTTCTTCTGACAATTTTTTGCCCAACTAACTGCCTGCAGAAAAATATGCGTCCCACCAACTTCACCTCACACTAAGGCTTCAGCGTTGCTCCCTTTACCCTGGCAAAAAATTCGAACTAGGAGTAATTCTCTCCGTCGACTCACTCGAAGAGAGACTACCTCGAAATTTCAGCCCTTTGGCTAAAACTGCACAAACCCTTTGGGGTTTCGAACTGCTACCTCCTGCAGCTTTTCGATCTCCCTCTTCTGCTCAGTGCTAGTTTCTCTGGTTCTCCTCTTCTTGCTTCACCTGCAGCTCTGATACCATGTGAAAATTCCACAACCGGAATCCCTACTGCAGCAACTGATGATATTAATCCTATTTATTAAATTCCTTTAAACAAAATACTTGCAGTTTCCTACAGCGAATATCGTAATACATACATTGCAACCTTCACTTAATTAAATATTATGTGGAAACAAGAAACTGAGCAAGAAAGAAAATACAACACAATTGACACCGTTAGTTTTGGACAAATGTCCTCGGAAAAACCCAACGCGGGAAAACTGGTGCAGCAGTTATGAGGGTTTATTATTATTAAGCAGTAGCAAATTCTAAATACCTCTCGGGTTATTTAGTTACAGAGAGAGAAATACTCGCAGAAAGCTTTGTGAGATTACCTCACACAATCACTGAGAAAATCTCAGCTGATCCAGATACTGGATGAAGTGCCTCTGGCAGGCCCTATGCTGCCTCTGCACAGTCCTCACGTAGTCCCTGCGTCAACCTTTCTAGGCACTGTGTCACCCAGTTTGCTGATCGATTTGCTGCCTAGAGTCTCTGCTCTCAACTTCCCGGTCTCACATCCCAACTCCCGGCTTCTGAAACTGACTCTCCCCAGCAAAATCTCAGACTCTCTCTCACCCTCTGCGTTGCCTCTGTGTGGCCCTTCGTGGCCCTGCGTTAGCCTCTGTGTCTGGGTTGCTGGATCACTCTATGCCTCGCTCTGTTGATGATTCTCCAGCTGAGAAAATCTCTCTCCGGATGCTATCCTTGCCCCTCAGCTGCAAGAAATCTCCTCAATCAGAATTTCCACCTGAGAACTTATCACTTCAGAAATTCAATCTCTTGATCTCTCGGCGTGTTTTCCAAATGACCCTCAAGCTCCCTTAAATAATCTTCTCGTTGACATTCAACGGCCCAAATTAAAAGCTAATCAATCGCTAAGATCATTTTAGCTTGATCCTCGTCTTCTTCTAGAAGTTACACCCACAATTAGATTAATACCCATTAATATTTTTAATTTCCTAAGTTTAGACTTAAGAGCCCATTAAAAAATATTAATTATTTTAATAAAATTGTTCACGTGGAATTTCCCAAAACGCTTTCTGGGTTCTTTGGAATACATGTGCCCAAGCCTCCCTGCAAAATTTTAGACCTAGAGCACATCCAAGTCAAGCCACCCAATTTGATCATAAATTCACTTTGCTTGATCTGACCCAAAAATTTTGGCCCCCTTGCAATTGCCAGTTGCCCCAGAATCTTGGCCCCTACAGTTGCCCAGACTTTCGTCCCCTGTAACAGAATCCCCAGAAAAAATGTGAACCAAGAGAGAAAGACTATATCCACACATGCGAGTTGATGAGAGAGAGAAAGGGAACCAATTCGTCCTATTCTTCCTTCTTGTCCTTCACTTGTTTGCCTAGAAATTGTCTTGTGAGAGAGATGTGAATTGCCCAAGTGGAGGAGATCAAACTGCGTTTATATAGCGATATGTCTTGGCCGAATGGGTGTGTCTCCTATTAGGGCCAACTTGACTTGGAGGGAGTTTGACTTGACAAATTTTGGAGCCAAAAATTACAATTCAAAAATTCAAACTTTCTTCTTTCAAAAGTCGCAATGGGACTTTGATTCAAAATAAGTTTTACCTTTGACTCTAGCATTTAAAATATGCTTTACAATAAAAAATACAAGTACATCAAGTGACCAAATATATTCAAAATAAGTTTTAGCTTTGACTCTAGCATTTAAAATATGCTTTATAATAAAAATACAAGTACATCAAGTGACCACATATACATTATGAAGACCGACCATAGTTACAAATTCAACAAATAGAAGGTTCTTCCAAAAAGAGGGAGAGGATCATGACAAGATGTTTGCTCCAATTGGCAAGTACACTTCTATTAGAACTATCATTGCTTTGAAAATTGCACTAGGTGGATGCAGGGATTGTCTTTCTAAATGAAGTAATTGAGGAAGAAGAAGTGTACATAGAGCTACCTCAGGGCTTTGAGGTACATGAGAAGAAGTCTCATGATTGAAGAAGGCTTTGTACAACCATAAGCAAACATGTTGGGCTTGGTATTTTTGGATTGATGGATCAAGGTTGATACTATATGATTTGTCTCTGACGGAAGCAAAAGGACTCATGTGTTAGAGGGAGCAGTTGTGGCAAAAAGAATTGCTTCTATAACAAATGGAGCAGTCAAAGAGCCTTCTTTTAGCTTCAAAGGGAGTTGACCTCTGAGTTCAAGATGATGGTCAGTTAGGCTAAGGGAGCAACCAGGATTACCACAGCAAGATATGTTTCAGTATGAGAGGGAGCACCCAGTTAGGGTGACAAAAAAGCAACTATGGTGATGGATCCAGTGAAGGAAGCAGATTAATTTATGGTTGAGCCAAGGGACGTAGCTCAACATGTGTTTGAATACCACCATGGTACAATTGGTCATGGCACAATCAGTTATGGTTTGAGATATGTCTCAAACAAGTGAAGTACAACTGCAAATTTAGATTGGACAAAGAGTGTAGAAGACAAAAAGAGCTTATCTGAATATTGCTTCAAATTGGGCTCCATTATGATTTTCTTGGATGAGAAAGGAGCAAGCATCTGTGGCACTCAATATTGTTGAGGCTGAGTATATTGCAGTTTGGTTGGCAAGTTGAGAAGTTGAGTGGCTTCAGAGGCTACTTGCAAGATTGTATTGATCAGGTGCAGGTGATGACCATGATGATAGGTTGAAGTACAGTGAGATCTAGTACTAAGAAAGGGTACAAAAGGGAGCAGTATGGCTCCAGTACTATTCTACAGTCAAACAGATTGTTGACAAAGCCTCTGTCCCAAGATGAAGTCTGTATACTTCGAGGACAAGCTTGGAGTGATTGAGCATGTCTCTCTCAGCAAGAGGGAGTGATGAAATTGCAACATCAAGGGAAGTCATTCTCCCTAGCTCAAGTTGATTAGGATTAGGGAAAATGGTCCAGAGTGTTGATGTGATAGCATCATGGACAGATATTCTCCCTGTGTCAAGTATGTTGACCAAGATTAGGGAGAATGGTCCGGCAGAGGACAGTCATTCTTCCTATGTCAAGTATGTTGACCGGAATTAGGAAGAATGGTCCTAGAGGCCCAAAATCACTCAGTTGAGTGGGTGCCTTTCAACATCAAGATCACTATACTCTCCAGATAGGTTGAGTGAGCCCATTTAACATCAGGCCTAGAATTACTCAAGTAGAGTGTGGCCTCTGGAGTTTCACCACAAGTAAAAGAGATTGACTAGGATGATGGTGAACCGAGACTAGTCAGTATATCATGGATCAGAGGTGCCAACCAAAATCATGGTGACTAGTTGATGCTAATGATATGTGTCAGGAGTACTAACCAAGATTATGGTGAGGATACACCATATGTCAGAGGTACCAAACAAAATTATGGTAACTTATTAATGCTGATGATTTACCATGTGTCATAGTCGTTGACCAGGATTACAGTAATTGATGATGCTAATGTTGATGATGAATTGTTGTAACCTTTTCTTAGAGAAATATGTCAACATGAGAACATCTAGATAGTCATTATGAATAACTACCTAGCTAAGAACAAGTGTTGAATTTTGTAGCTATGGTCGGTATTCATAATTAATATTTTAGCCCTTGATGTATATATAATGATAAATATAAATCATGTTCTACATGCTATTGTCAAAAGAGAAGTTTTAAAGCATGTTCTTCATGTCCTTTTCAAAAGAGAAAATTTGAATTTTTGAAAATTGAATTTTGGCTCCAAATAAGCCAAGTTGGCCCTCCTCCTAGTCAAGTCATCCCCAGTCAAGTAAGGAACTTATTCAGCCTCTAGAATCACTATATATATGCTACACGACTTCCTCCTCTTGGGAAATTCGAATTAAGCACAAGAAAGTATTTCTCTGTTCATCTAGTGGAGACAAGGAAGAAGGAAGGCCGAAATTGACCAGAAGAAGACTGAGATCTCTCTCGCTCTCTGTCTATCAACCCTCGCACGTGTGGATCTGATCTCCTTCTGTGACCTCACACGTGTGACAGAAAGGACCGAACTTTCGAGGCATAACAAAGTTGCAGGACTAAGATTTTTGCGTGCAGAAGAAGGCCGAAATTTGACCCTAGCAGAGCAAACTACACCAAGTCTCTTGGGTAGATATTTGACTCGACTAGGAGGGAGTTGGACCAAGTTTGACGAAGTCTACTTCGCTGGTTAGTTTGACCTTGTGATTGACAAGAATATTTAGGTGTGTCTCTTGTTGAGCTGAAGAATTTCTCTAAGGAAAAGGTTGTTGAGATTTTTGCCCCCATGTGGGTTTTCGCAAGGTAAATGTTTGTGTTCTTGTTTGGTTGTCTCTTTATGATCCTACTAGTATTTAGCATCTATTGTTGAGATCTTCTATGTAATTGCTTTATGATGAATATAAATGCAAGATAAGAGTAACAAAAGAAATCATAAGAAGTAATTATCAATTTATAAGATCCTATGTAAAATCAACATATCCATCTCAAAATCAAATCTATCAAGCACCAATAGGAGTCATATTTTTTAAGGTGTAAATTTTTATCATTTAATTCCATGTCATGTGTTAATTCCTTCATATTAAATAATAATAAAAATTACCTCTTAAGGAATTTGATCCCTCTTGGTGCTTGATAGATTTTGGTTTACAATGGATCTATGTTGGTTTGTTATTTTAGATGTTGTTATGGACATAAGTATATATGTAATTTTTATTTTTTTTATTTAATCATACGTACATATAAAGTTATTTCCCTTTTTGTTGTCACATAACATAATGTTATGTGGCAACATCTCGCCCATACTGGGCTATAGAGCACCTCATGGTGCAGACAATTATGAATAGAGTCTAAATTTTTTTGTTCACTAATAAAAAAACGAACATTTTTTAATTTCATTTATAACTCATGAACATAAATAAGTATTCATTACTTTTCTTATTACACAGACTAATTAAATAAACAGTTTTTTCTATATTTCCAAGACCAACTCATAATCAAAAGTAAATCTTTGTTATTATTATTATTGACATATGGTAAAATTAACAATCTTTTCTATTTTTAGTTCTAACTCAAAAACATAAATTTATATTTACTTTAAAGCCAACTCATATTTGTTTTTTTTCTAAGCTAAATATTCTATTGATCGATCAAGGAAACATGTACATCATACTACTTCCTACCTCGGTCTACCACTAGGGAAGCCAAACCCTTGGCAAAAGAATAGTTATTTCGTCCAAAATATTACATAATACTCATAGAAGCTAGATCTAGGCAATATCTCGACATATATTTTAAGTCTGTCATGCAAACATATAATACTAGAAGTAATAAAATGGCATCAATGTTGCCCAAGACTTGTGATATTAATATACCATAGAATCCATCTAAAATCATTGTTGCAAACAAAATGAAGACTCATAGTCGAGATTAAATAGAGGTTGGTATGTCAATTGGTGTCATTAGAGTGCCTGGTCAAGCATAGCCCTTTCCCTTTGAAAGGAGAGCTTCAATTCATGCTAATTTGTGGTCCATGCCCTTGTGTTCCAAGGACATTTCCTTGTTTTCCGCATGTATGATACTCAACTGAAGAGAGATTTTTCTTTTGTTATCCTCTTTCTCCTCCAAGGCTTTGCCAATGAGAGTTTTAATGTGCCAGTAAAGTTCTACTGTGCACAAGTACTGGTTTTGATGACCACAAGTGTGTCCCGGATCCGAAATCCACTCAGCAGCTAAGGAAAACTCATATTTGTTTTAAAAGGAAATATTTGTTAATATTATTAATGACAAGTGGTAGAATTAACAATTTTTTTTATTTCTAGTTCTAGCTCTAATGCAAAAATATAAATTTAAATTTATTTTAAAGAAAACTTGATTTTTTATTTTTTAATGTAAGTAATTTTTTATTATTTTTCAATCTAACGTTATCTAATGCTACATGACAACATTTCCCCCATACTAGGTTGTAGAGCACCTCCCAATGCAAAAAGTGTACTATATTCAATGTTTGAGCCATATAAGTATATCACACAAACTATCATCTTCAAACTTCACACTAGCTTATGACCTTGTACAGGTTCCCATATTTAGGTATCGAAGGATCATGAAATGCTCCTCTCACATACTCCCAACCCTGGGGGAACAGTTTATGGCCAACCCTTCAATCAATGGGTGCGACTAATAGGTGATATGGTTTGGGGTGTACTTCATGAAAGGTGTCATTGTCTTATACATGTCTATGTAAGACCATTATCCATGAGCACTCTTGTGGAAGGAGCACTTCATTACTTGAGTTACCTTTTTCTTGGCATTGCTTTTTCCACCCTTAGCCTTTTTCCTTCTTAGATTTGGTTTTCTTAGCAAGTTTTCATTTAATCTCAATCCTCTTTTACTATGGACAGTTTCTCACTCATAGGGATTGGGATGTTTTTTTAAGTCCCTTTTACTTTGATAGGTGTGATATGTATGGGACTAGGCTAATGGCCTCACATGAGGCAACAGAGCTCAAGTTACTTGAATTTTAATCATCATTAATCCCTTGCCATTTTTTGCATTTTAACAATTGGCATATGCTTTTAACATTCTTTCCTTTCGCAAGTGCATCAACCTCTAGGAAATTTCCAAGCCCCTCTTATCATAAGATGAGGCAAACAAAGAACTAGTATGAGCAACTAACAACAACCAAATAAAAGAAAGAACAATTGATCAAGAACAAATGGAAAGTGTTAATTATGGAAGGATATGGGCATGCTACCTCTATCAAAGGCACCTATTTGTGCCCCTCCTAGACAATGAAACAAGAGCCCCAAGGAGTTTGCATTTTGCTAGAAGGATAAGATGACCACCAAGGGTGAAATGAGGCAACAAGCATCATTTTCAAGAATCATGATCCATTATCTGATTTCAACCCATTTTCATTACTAAAATGTCAAAAACATTGAATGTAAGCACTTTGTATGAAACAATCACTAATGTACCTCACAATTGCTAACCTACCTTTGTCGGATGAACATATTGATCAAGTAAATGAGAGGCGTTTGAGAAGCTACTTTTTGAAGATCATATGAGGTTGTTGATTGGAAATCTACATCTTAGGAGAAAAAAATTCTCGTAAGGTTACCCATGAATATGAATGGGTGACAGGCCTCAAGCAAAATGAGGGTAACAAATCCCAAACCTAAGTTGCACTAAAACAGAGACGGATATAGGGTTTGAAACGGATACGACAAATTTTCAAAAAATCCGGATACGATATGGCAAGGAAATGGCACACATATATATACATATAACAAAATAAGAATATCATATTACCATTCATCTCTTAGAATCTAGATTCTATATCTAAAAATACATAATCATCATCATGAATTCAACATAAACAAATAATCATCATCAATTCAGCATAAACATTGTCGTCATCATTAGTGATTATTATAACATTCAACATATTATCATCATCATTAGTAATGTAATCATATATGCTACAACTTTTGTGCTTTCGGGTCCAACTCCTTCAAAGAAAGTGTTATGCATGGCAAATGGTATCTATCTTCCTTGCATGGCAATTAAAAGGCCCATGGGATCATTGGGATATTCCATCAAGACCTATTTGAACATTTCAATCTTCCCAATGTCAGCTTGGTCTCTTGACTATATGCAAGTAAAATATTGGCTAGAGAAGATTTGTTATATTGGAGGGATTTATGAAATCAAGAGCAAAATCAATGACAATTAACAAAACCTTAACCAAACTGAAAATTAATCGCTCAAATAAATCTCTTTACGAAGACATTCATAAAGCCCTTCTGTTTGTATTTTTGAACATCTATCTTTTTCTGAGTAGTAAGAATCCTTGATGGAGTGTTGTTGTTTCTAAAGATTTAGAAGAGACATTAAGAGACTGCATTTATACTGAGTTTATTTGCAAATCTGATCTCTTCATTTTTATTATTTATTTATGGCTATACAAATTTTCACACTTTCTAACATTTTAAGGTGGATTCCGATTACGATTTTCCAATTCCAAATCCGAAGTTTCCGATTTTTTGAAACGACACAACAATGTTTTCACAGCATTTCGACAAGGATCGTACCTGTTTCTGTTTTGGAAACGAGGATCCGTGTTTCCGGCAAACTCTTCAGGCATTTTGGTAACTTAGTCCCAAATCCAATTAAGGGTTTCCACCCACCTAGAAGAAAAATAAACCCTAGGATAACTTCCCATTTGTGTGGATATGATTACAAAATGGATCTGTTTCTTGTTTTCATTGCCCTGAAAGAGAGCTAGTTAGGCTACATTTGTTCTCATTTCAGATATGAAGTTTATTTGCATAGAGTAATTACTAATTAGAACACCAAAGGAACGAGGTCAATAAACCCCAAATTATCTTTTTTTTCCTTGTTAATTCTCTAGATAGCTTACTCATTCCCATTAATCAGCCTAAGCCAATTCACATATCAGCCCCTAAACAACCCCAGTAGGTCTTTAAACAATATTAAACCCTTAATTAACTCAGTGACTTACCGTTCTCCCATACCTTGTTTTCCCAGCTTTTCGTAAAAACCAGATCGTGACTTCAATCCACCAAACCTTGTCTTCCTAGCTTGGCAAGCCTTTGTTTGGCAGCATGTGGGGCCTTCCCCTTAGGTTTAGGTTCCTTCCTTTTTTCCCAAGCCTTCACAACCTCTTGGTTGGAACGTGCTTATCTGACCTCTTCCTTCCAAGGTTTGTGCCTCATTCCTCTCCTAGGGCACACTCCCACTCTACAATGGCAACATTGGCTAGCAATTCTCAAATACTCCTATGATATTAAAACCCAAGCCTCAAAGCCTTAGAAGGGTTGGGGAAGGATAGAAATTTTAATGATCAAAACAATTATAGCCCAGTAAAGTAAGAAACTGAATGGAGATCAACAATAAATTGTAAGGACTGTAAAGTGTTAAAGAAATGGAATTTCAGTAATCAATTTGGTCTTAAGAAGCCTCAATGCTAGACTTGAAGCATATTCTGATTACTGGCTTAAATTTGAGGAAACTTCCAAAAAATATGGAGAGAGCTAGCAAAGGGTGAATAATTACCCATCCGAGAAGATGGAAAATTCTCGTCTATTGTATAGGGATAAGACAAGGTTCAAACAATGAAGAAATGAAGACGAGTTCAGACTCTTGTCCTAGTATTATTAAAGGAAAGGAAACTCCAAGCTGGCCATTGCTCTTGTCAAGGAGAAACTGAAAAATATGATGACGTTGGATGATTTACTAATGGAAACTCAAAACATTAATAAGAAATAAGATGACAGATCCAAAGCTTTTCTTCCATTAAAAAAATCCGAAGTAGGTATAAGGATGGAAATATGACAAGCAGATAAAAGTTACGCATCAAACTACTGTTAATCTGGTCTTGTCAAGGCAACAAACCAACAGTAACTAGATTCGTTGTGGAATAAAAATACGAAGAATTAATTTATCCTCCTTGCAAGAATCTATGATAGAACCAAGATTGTATCCGTGTTAACATCCCGGTGCCAGTCATCACCGTATAAGGATAAGGCACTCATGCTACCTGTATGCCTGAACTCAACATTGAAGCATGTTAAGTGGGATTAGTCCGCATTGTTTAAGGTTACTGCTAGCGATGAATTCTCAACATCTCTCCTTCAGATTGACAATTCCCAGTCGCTCATTCTATAACACAACTTGTAGAGAAAGGGCTGATGGAGAGCTTGCGACCCCCATTGCAATTTTTCTATTAACTTGGCACACACTGCAGAAGCCACACCTGCAGGCCCGGAAAATTTGTTTCTCTCTTAAAGAATCTGTTAAGGTCAAGTAAGGTCAAATCCAAAAATACAGGCATTTTGCACAGGTGCATATTTTTAGACTAAATTAAAACAGCTGCTTCAGAGTACCCAGTAAATTTTAGGAGCAGGAACAAATTTCTTTTAAGTACCTCCCAACGTACTCTAATAGACCATCAAAATGTGCAAGATTTATCCAAACTTTAATTGACCTAACAGAAAACCTAACAGACGGTCCTCTGGAACGGCACGATTCCGATACAGAAGTTAACTTATGAAGCAGTGAAAAGCCACGACGCAGAATATTTTTGCTCTCATAAGGTTGGAGCCCACAGGAGTATGGTCTAGTAGCATGCAGTAAGGTGATCGGACTTCATCAAAACAGATCTAGGTTCGAAACTCCTAAGTGGGCATTGATGAGACCAGGTGCAAGTGCCCACTGACTACTTTGATGGCATACATGCACCCTAATAGCCTAGCAAGTTAGCTTAGCAAGTTAGCCAAAGAGATTTAGGAAAGTCCTATTTCTAACCCGATAACGAAATAAATGTACCCTGACATAGGCCCGATATAACACGCAAGTTAGCCAAAGAGATTAGGAAAGTCCTATTTCTAACCCGATAACGAAATAAATGTACCCTGACATAGGCCCGATATAACACGATATAACACGCCCCGCGGAATTATTCTCGTATAATCCCTTTGGAAAGCCCTATTTCCATGACTGGGATAATAATTCATTAAATTGATACAAGCCGCAAAAAGGCGCTGACATAAGTACAGACTTTGACTCGGCCTGGAGTATGCCGTAAAACTGCTTCTGCTTGGCTAAGAGCTCGTCTTCCTTGGACGTAAGGAAACAGGTTAACGGCCCAAGACCCAGAGGCATCTGGCAGGAGTGAAAGCCTGCTCCCTTACGGACCACCAGCGGGTTATTACAGGTGGCGTGGTTTTCCTTGATAACGGTGATGAGTCAAATCGACATTCGCGGATAGCAGCCAGAGATGGTTGTCCTCACTGTTGGTTTGACACCTGAGTTTGATAGGTTTTGCCACCTTCGGAAAAAAAAAAAGTACAGACTTTGACTCCTATATCAGGTTTGAATTTATTGCCAAATAAATTGAAGTCTGGCAGACGTTTATGATGTTTCGCGCTATTCTAAGAACGGCTACAGCCACGGTTTTTAACTTTTGCTTACTCGAATGCAATGATTCCAATTTTCTATTGAGATTGATTAAATTACGATGCTTACTCAAATGTTGGCTTATCTATTAGAATTGCCTGAGGGCCCGCAGAATAACGCAGTTACTAAATTAACATTTATTTTCATTTAGCAAGAATCGCAAATTGACCCTTGCTCTGGTTGAATAAGCTAACTAATACTCGAATTTCTTTTCTTTTCACAATTCCCACCGTTTATTTTCTATTGAAAAAATAATTTCAGTTTTTATATATTAATGTCCAGCTAAATGAAATGAAGAAGCAAATGAGAGATGTTAACGGACATAAAGACCCAATATCGTTGGTTTTTTTTCACAATTTTCACCGTTAATCTCTTTTGCATCAACAGTTTAATCCTTCAATTTTTTTTAATGGCTAAATTACAAGACCGTAAGAGTCGAATTTCTTTGGTTTTTTTTCACGAATTTCTTCCGTTTATTTTTATCTAAAAATAATTAAATACGATTAAAATTTATAACAATTAATGTCAGTAAGTGAAACTGCAGCTCAAACATGCGAATAAAGAACATATAAGGGTAGAAAGACTTGATTGCTTTGTCTTTTCACAATTCCCACCCTAAATCTACATCTCTTGAGAATTTCGTTTCAGTTTTTATACATAAATGTTCGGTAAGTGAAACAACAGATCACGAATACAAGACACAGACAGTAAAGCACAACAAAACACAAAAATAATAAAATAATAGAGCTAAGTACTGAAGTATTCTGACATTACCTGAGAGAACTCCAGCTCAGGAGCCTCCAGTTCGAATAATAAAATAATAGAGCTAAGTACTGAAGTATTCTGACATTACCTGAGAGAACTCCAGCTCGGGGGCCTCCAGTTCGAACCACGCCGCAGAAATGCTTGAAGTGTTTAAGAAGATATCAATTTTCTCTCCATTAAAGAAATGGCCTTGCTCTTTTTCACAGGATGCTATTGACAGGCCTAGATCTGCATCGATATCTTGTATTTCTCTTCTTTCTTCGTTTTTTTGAAGTTCGGCCGTCGGCTGCTTGTGAGGGAAAATGCCGGCGATAAGCAATCTGTGTACGTTTGCGAAGGACAAATTTTCAACATTGGAGCAAACATCAACGGTATCACTCGCGCCGAACAGTCCATCTATTGACAAATTTGAGAAGCAAAGAACATCGATTTCATCGCTCTGTTGAGAAGTAGGGAGAGATAATAGTTTGCATTTCTCGTTGGCTGCTTTGGAAGCCGCCTTCAAATAATCAATATTTCGGTCGCGCAGGCGCATTGTCGCGTGAATTCTACCTTTGAGCTTCGAATTTAGTGGTAAAATGCGGTCATGAGAGTGTCGAGAGGTGATGAACACCTCAAGTCGGTTTGCTTAAAAAACTTTTGACATGTGAACCATATTCAGAACAACATACATCTAATTAGCGAAAATTAGGGAATAGACTTGAAGCATTTGCAGAATTTGCCTCAGACATCTAAATAGCGAAAATAAGGAAATAGACTTGCAGCATTTCAAGAATTTGCCTCAGACATCTAAATAGCGAAAATTAGGAAATAGACCTGCAGCATTTGAAGAATTTGCCTCAGACATCTAAATTGCGAAAATTAGGGAATAGACTTGCAGCATTTGAAGAATTTGCCTTGCCCGAAAGGTTCAGAAGAATATTTTGGATGATATTCGTTAGAAAAAATACGTAGTCATTTACTTAATTTTTTTATTTTGGAATTATTTGCAGTGATAAAATGAAAATGAAAGATGTTATTATGTTAATTTTATTATTTTTTATTTTAAAATTAAATTTCTATTATTAAAGTATTTTTAAATGATATTAATATTTCAATTTTTTTCTTAGAGATATTTTTGAGTAATGTTAATATTAAAGCGAGATGTTAATATTAAAGTGAACGATGTTAATTTAGTTTTGATTAATAATGTGTTTTATTTTTATAGGTTTTTTTTTGGGTTGATAAGTGGGTGAATTTTGAAAATCACGCTTACTCTGTGGCGGAGAGGCCACGATTCAGGGACATCTAAGCTGTCAAAGTCACCCACAACTCAGGGACATCTAGGCTGTCAAAGTCACGCGGCCTGAGCAACACCAGCTGGATTTTTGGTATCAGCGAGGCTAGAACCAGTGACCTTTGCATACGGAGCTAGAACCTGTGACTGACCTTTGCATGGAGCGCCTTTACAGAGGGCTCATTCACCGACTATTCTAGATCTCTTTGATATTTTTTCATTTTTATAGTTTTTAGTAAATTAGATTTTTATTTTTTTTAAATATATTACGTTGTCATATTAATATAAAATCTTTTTAATTAGAAATATGTTGTTGTGTTTATTAAGTAGAGAATGTTTAGGGAGATGCATTGTTAAGATACTATTTGTTTAATGGTTATTGATTAGAAATTTTATTGGTTAATTCTCAGCTTGAGTGGTATGCAGTACGGAGGTGCATGTCATGATACTATTTGGTTAATGGTTATTAATAGAAATTTTACTGGTTTAATTTTGAGATGGAGTGGTATGTAGTTATTATTAATATTTTGTTGCATAAGTAAGAGAACACCTTAATTTTTTATTCCGCTAATTAGAAAATAAAAATGTTATTATTAAATTTTAAATAATAAAAAGCCATATAATATGGTGGAGCCTCTAAAAGATTTGTAAACGTCATGTAAGAAAATTATACAATAAGTAGAAATATATTTATAATAGTAGTAAAAAAAATGATTTATTCTATACAAAATAGTTGAAGCGAAGTCATAAGTTGTTTTTGATAATGTGGTTTTATTGGAAGAAGTCAACTTATTAAATATTTCATAAAATTGTGTATATAATGTGTTTTCTAAAGAAAAAGTTGTTTGGTTAATTATTTTGTATTTATGAGTTTTGTTTTATTGTTTTCCGTATGTGTAATTTTTTTATATATGCATGTTTGTATGTGATAATAAACAATTAAATATCAATAAATAGTTATATGACTTGTATACATACTAGTTGAAGTCATGAGTAGCATGTGATAAGTTTATGTTGTTGGAAGAGGTCAATTTGTGATATTTGTGTGTGTGTGCTTGTGCATGTGCATGATGTATAAGAGTAGGATATGGAGACTGTAGGAAAAGATGAGGATAAATAAGCTAGGGTTTCTTCAAATCATAAAAACATGAAGGATTTAGTTAAGGGAATTGTTCATAGATCACTTATTTTTACTCAAACTAAGTGTTTTTCTTCTCAAACCATGTCAAATGAGATTGATTCAAACCGTTGTGACAAGACTTGCATCGTAAATGATACCAAGGGTTCCACTTCCACACCATAAATGATACTAAGGATTTTAATCCACATGGCCTACTTTTGGGCATACGAAATCGTAGAGATTAAAGTTTTCACATCTACAAGTGCCATCTTTGAGCTCAGTAAATCATGGCATACCCCTCAAGCCAAAAAATGGTGTTTTTAACATAACAACATTATTCAGGAAAAAGGTATGGTGGCTAAGTAGTAATCCTTCCATAATTGGAACATGATGACCTTAGTAGTATTCTCGAGAATGTATGTAGCACCTCAACTCCATACTAAGGTATGTTTACATATCCTTAAAATATTCATGGAGTAGAAGGACATAATTATAGCACAATTGATTCATCGGTAGATAACTTCTATTATCAAAGTAAAATTTCCGCATATAGTTGAAAATACCCTTAATGGATTAAGGAGGCTAATGTGAGGGTCAAGATGGACCAAACCTTGGTGCTTAACATCATACTAGAGTATTCTAAGAGAACTTTGATTAGTTGATTTCATGTTAAGAGTTGTACCAAAAAAGATCTTCAATGGACCATCATTAAATCTGCTTCATGGGATACAATTTGGCTCATAATATTTTTTTATTTTATGAATAAAACTATAGATTGAATGTACTGAATTCTGTAACTTTGTTCTATGGTACCTTCTATTTGAATTTGTGGAAATGGCCTCCATGTTTTGACCATGGGGCTTCACCATCGAATATCTATGAAAAATAGGGGTTACTTTTTTAGAAAGATGTATTAGGAGGGGGTTCAATAAAGAGATTTGGAGAGGCTTTTATCCATATCTAATGAGAATAGAGATATTCTTTGATATTCCATGAACATGGGCCCTATAACATAGGTTGATTGAGTGAAGACCCCATGGTTTTGACATGTTCAAAGAAAAGATATCCATAATACCTATATGAATAAAGTTAAAGTTTTTCCACCTATTGAATTTTGGAAGGAGCCTTCTTTAAAATGGATATAGTAGCTATGATCTCGTTTAACTAAATGGTAGAATTTTTTTTATGTCGAGGTGGATCTCATTAAGATTTTACCAAAGGGAACTAATTTGTAGTGGAGGGTAAGGAGATTTAGCAAATCTTGGACTACTAGAATGTCTCATTCAAATGCAAATACCCCTTATGGGTTGATTATAAAAAATAAAATGAGAGATTATTAGGGAACATTTCATTATCAAGATTTGTTATGTGCTACTATGCTTCAAAATACTAATTACACACTTCTAAACTTAGATATATGTGCTTTCACCAAATGTTCAAAACATTGTGTTTACCATTCCTAAAGTTGGATTATAGTAAATTCATGTGTGTATGTATCTAGAGTATGTACACCAATGTAGATTTTAGTAATCAAATCCCTATATGAAGGGAGCTCCCTTATTTCACAAAAAAATGGATTTCATAAGTTAATATGGTGTCTAGTTTAGGGAAAATTTTAAGGGCTAATATTTGTAGGCGGGCTAAATTTCCATTTTTTTCCCATAAAAAAGATTCACTGATAGATATTTTTTTCTAAAAATGATTTGTCCAAATTTTATAGTATAAAATTATTTTACCTTAAAATCACCAAAAATTTATATAGAGATTGTATAAAATTATTATGAATTTGAATATTTTTACAAAAATATAGCCAAACATTTTACAAAGTAATTAGATTCACCAAAATTTCCAAACTTTAAAATAGATTTTCATCTTTAAAATTTTCAATGGTCTAATTTATATAAAAATATAAAATTAAATTATTATTATTATTTTAATTTTTATCATTTTTAAATATATATATATATATATAGAGAGAGAGAGATAATATGTTGGTATGGTTTCTATAAAACAAGGTTGTAATAAAATTTCTATACCAAGGGCCAATTAAGTGATTAGCTGCATACGTAGAGTCCTAAAATCGAAAAGATAAATACGAACCGCAACAATTTTCTAAACTAATGTATTCTTAAATTTCAAATGAATACAATAGTACAAAAATATTAAAACTACAATGAAAAAAAAGGTTGAAGTAATGGATAATCTTACTTTCTACAATTTATAGAATCAATATAGATCCATTTTAAACACTAATCTAACATACATGAGTCAAGAGGGATCCAATTTCTTTACGTGCAAATTTTTTTATGAGTGGGCATTATTTAAATGTTTTATATACTTTTTTTTTTAGATTTTTAAAACTTTTTATTTGACCGAGATGAGCAAAATTTCACTTTGATGATGGATGGACAACGTTGCACATCATATTGCGCTGTAGAATGAGCCTCTCGACTCAAAGAAGGTTTCGACATGGTCATTAACGACATGTTTATTCTATTATTTTCTCAATGTGCAACTCTTGCATGCAAAGAGCCTTATGTCATGGCTTGGGTTATGCAAAGACATACATTATATGTACAATATAGTTTGGAATTGTCTTTAGTGTGATTTTTTAGACTTTCTGATGCCAGAATCTAGCGGAAAAAATTGAGATGAAATCTTGATTTGTGTTATTTAAACTGATTTTTTGACTGTATATATGGATTCAACACTCTGAAAAATCCCTAATGCACTTCGATTGTGCAAGGGTTACCCATCAAGCTTACGATTTCAATAAATTCCTATCTGATTTTAGAGAAATTAGACTGGAAAAAGCCACGAAAAAAGCTTCCAAAAAGTCTCACTAAAGACAACTTGATATAGTTTTAAGAAAATGAGACTTCCATAACAAAAGACCAATAAAATTTAGATAAAGTATAATACCTACCTTTATATTTGACCTTCGATTTGCCTATTTACATTTTATAATTGTCAAAAATCATTTAAAGAAAACTAATAGGTGAGAGTGATATTTCATTGTGGCCACGATGAATAGGCAAGTTATGATATACTTATCTCAAAGGTGTAAATGATATCCGATTTGTGTTTATTGGTCCATGAGTTAACAAGATGAATAGCAGTGTGGCTGCTAGAGAGGCTCCCTCTTAATTTGGGATTCTCCTTTCATCAGCAAATTCTTTTTTGTGGGTCCTTTAGTTAATTGAACAACTACTTTCCTTAACATCATGAAATTCAATTAAGTTTCTTTCTTGTAGGGAAATGACAGTCAATCACTTGCTTTCTTGTTCTGTAATGTCAATCCTTTCTTCATGGAAATTGATCCTCTTGTAACATATTTGGAATGTTCTTCATATGGCTACCTCTTTCTCTTCATGCTTATTTCAGGTACCTGCCTAAGGGAAAAGGAAATATAACTTAGCACGCATGGCGGTCATTCGGATACCCAGTGACCATGGACCCACCTGCATGCATTACACGCATTGATGTACTTGCTTTAGAGGGAAACGCTCTAGCAATTTTTTAAATTGAGTCTGGTTCGGGTAGATCTAGTTAGCTTGGGCTTCCCCTATGGCTCTATGCAACTCATAAAACTGTGAAGAAAATAGCCATATAATTACAGTGGAGTAGTTGTTTCTATTATCTGGAGTGGTTGCGTTGAAATGCTTTGCAGAGCTGAGTGATGTGCAGGAAGTGTACATGTTTTTCTTTTTGGCCTAAGAAACATCATTGGAGCGCAAACAGGGATCCCCCATCTGAGCGGAGTTGGCTGAAAAATGCAGTTTTGGCTTTTGATAAATGGCAGCAGTTGATCATCTGGAATTGGTGGTAGTTGTAACTCTGTTTCTTTTTCATTTTCCTTGCCTGGTGGAGTTGGTCTCCAGGAAAATGTTCAAGTAGGCAAAAGCAAGCCAAAGAAGGGCTTCATGGATTGGTTTTCGTCCAAAAATCAGGGAGATGTGGAGGATGGTCAGGTAAAACATGGAAAAAATGTTCTTGTTTTACGCCTGGCATCTCTCAACAAGCCAAAGTATCCAGTGTTCACTATGGGATGCAAGGGGATCCATTGCAGTAGTTGTGCATTGGGTTACATTTCCTTTTTTTTGTTCTTACTTTCAGGTGTTATTGCCAATTTTTACGAACCTCCACATCAAATTTGAAAAGATGCCAGATTCTAGGCACTTGTGTATATAATTTTAGCAGAAACATGCCTCGTCATGAGACCAACACACATGTACTTTTTTGTTGTTGTTGTGGCAAGCTTGTGCGACGTATACATGATAAAAACACAGATACATTGTTTTGATGTTGTTGTGGCAAGCTTGTGCGACATATATGATCATTGGCATTTGATAAGATTGTTGGTAAACGTATATGATCATTGACATTTAATAAGATTGTTACCAACATATTGACATTTAATAAGATTGTGTACCAACATAGCAGTGAAGTGAAAATTCAAGGTCAATAGATGGACATACCTCTTATTGTTTTGAGTATTATTCTTATGCAAGAGCCCATGTAAGGTCAGTAGGTGTTGATGCATCGATTATTAGTTTTATTTCTACTTGAAGCTAACACCCAATACTGAGGTCGACTCCTTGAAGGAGCTTTGGCATATATGGTTTTAGGAAATATAAGGTCACCACATAGTCCAGGATACAGGGGATGTTAGTGATCTGATGTATTATCATGAGTAGTTGCATATGAAACAGTGAATATTAGGGAGTTGTTACAGATGAAACAGGTGAATATTGAGATTGAAGATGAGCCAAAGCTCTTAGTAATAGGGGATTATTGGGATGAGCACATGGTCATAGAGATTGTAGCTCTGCTTGACCTCGAATTGAGAACGAATTGACGAGCACTAAGTTCTTGATCGCTTTCTCTTCTGATATCAGAGCTCCTAGACAAACATTAAGTTGATAGAAGATTTGATCTACTCTTAGACAGACATTGAACTGATATTAAGTCTCGTGTTTTTTGAGGGTTTGGCTGAGAAGAATATAGTCAATTTGCAGTAGTTTTTGAAGGTGAAAGAGAGGATCAATTCAGGTGGTCACTTCTATAATGAATAGACCGATGAGCTTCTAGTTATAAGGCACCAAAACATGGAGGTAGAGATGCTCCGTGGGAATAGAGATGAATCAGTGGTATGAACTTGCTGTGAGACAGAAAGCCTTGCCACTGAGCTTATCAGTGTCCTCGGCGAGGGAGAAAGAATACTCACAGGACATGGAGGAAAAGGCCGGGGGAAGAATACACTAATAACCATCTCGGTTACAGAAGGAAAACGACTTGAGAGGGACATGCACACTGGAAACCACGACAACACAGATCAAAGGGGGTTTTGACTCTTTGTCACACCTCGGAGACAATGGCCGAGAGGAAATGATACTGTGGCAACTCATTTTAAGGTATGCATGATCTCCACATGAATTTGTTTCAAATATATAAACGAACTGCATTGTTTCTGCTCCCCCTCTGGTTTTTTCCCTGCTTCTTCCTTTAAAAAAATCTATATTGTCTATTAAATAAATAAATAAGTTTTTTCTTTTCTGCAAGGTTACTAGGGTTCATGCCTTCCTATTTAGATGTTAAAATTTTCATCTGTTTTAAATTCCCTGTTTGCGAACCTCCCATAACACACCATTTTTGGTGTTGGCTATCAGAAATTTGCATTATCTCCTGTCCATGTTTAAGTTTCAGTTTTCGAATAGGGAAATTTTGGTGTAACTACAAAGGATGTTTTTGTTGTTGCATTGTTTTTTAAACAGGCTATTTCATGATTGTTGCTTAACTTTTTCTTTGCTCCCCTTATAGTCTATAAGCCATAGCCCACCATTTTTGGTGCTTGATCTTAAAATTGCATTATCTCCCGTCCATGTTTATGTTTCAGTTTCCGAAAAGGGAATTTGGTGTATCTGCAAAGGATGTTTATGGTCTCAGACCATACCTATATCCCATACTAAGTTTTAGCGGTGTGTTTTGAATAAATTCTGTATTAATTCCGTTTCAGCATCCTTTCCCTTCTACTATCTCTGAACTTCACTGTAATACATCTCTGCTCCATCTTCCACTCGGGATGGTTTCTGGTTTTTCCAGCGACCAGAGTAGTTACTCAGGGGAACGTACCTCTACATTCACGGCAAGTGGATGTGCGCGTGTTTGATGACACTGTCCACATGGTCTATGCTCGTCATTTGTCCCATCTCCCCACACTGTCACCGCCCAAAAGTCTCTGACCCATGTCATTCACTTCGCATCCCCATACAATTCTCTAACCTCACACATTCCTCCTCAGGAATGCTGCATTGTAGAATGTACACTTGCCCACGCATCCGTTTTTGGGTTTGTACTATGACGGTGGTATTTTATCCCCGTGTCAGGCAGGATCTATTGGAACTTTAAATACTCGTTCGTTCCTCTCCCTCGTGGAATGGGGCTGGGTCCTTTCCAATAAATACTACATCAGCATGATCTGCCCACACATGTTACTTTAGACCCGGATCTAATCCATTCACCTTCCGATCATTCGACACCTTTTCTCTCGATCTCCATTTTGATAGGCCTCGTGGCTCCCACCCTCGACATGCTTCAAGTCAGGGGCTACGATGGAAATTGAATCTGATGTGTTTGTCTCCTCTGCTCTGGTCCGCGCAACTATAGAAGCGGAAATGTTCCACGCAGGATCACGCCCACTGGATGCATGGCAGTCCACTTTTGGTGAATTAAATATGCCTATTCCAACCATTCAGTCACAATCAACTTAGGGTGACGAGCATGCGCTCTGACGTGGAAAACATAGACAACGTCCCATAAAAACCATCCCACCTCCCCCTGCTATCACTCTTGATAGCGCCACCCTTGTGGATCATATTATCAGCTTGCAGAAGCACACATTAGTCGGCCGTTGGTATTTCTCGGATATGGAGGATTCCAAAATGAGGAATTGGCTAGGAACGAAGTGGAAATCATTACTAGGCTATATACCCACGATCGTTAGGCTCATGAAAGATTGGTACAACTTCCATTTCCTCAGCATTGAGGATCTTGAGACTATCAGATCCATTCCTTGGGTTCATGGGAAGAGTTTCCTCGCCCTACACAACTGGTACATTGGCTATAATCCCCTGCATAACACTCCCATTAATAAACTTATATGGGTCAAATTACTTGGACTGCCAATTGAATTATGGACTAAGGATGCATTAACTGATATCGGAAATGCCATTGGAAAATTTGTCTACGTGGACCCGAAATGCCTTGGTGCAAAAGACAAGAGAGTTGCTTGGATCTTAATTGAGAAGGAATACCGTGGCGGTTTTCTTGATCACATTAACCTCCATTGGGGGGACATCAATCTCCAACAGAGGTTGGACTTTTGGGGGGTACCTTTTCGCTGCTCGTCCTGCCATAGAACAGGACATCTACAAGACCATTGTTTGTTCCGTCCGGGAGGCCGCCTACATGGAAGAAAAATCTACAACAAATCAAAGTTGGCAAACACCACGAAGGAACAGGCCGGAAATATTGGTCAAAGGATGGCGTCACTCCAGAAAGCGACACATCCAGGTAATACTCACTGTACTTTCCCCCATTTATCTCCATTTGTAGGCTCTAGGGGAATCTCCCCTATTTCTGTTCCATCTTCGCCTTATAGTTCTCGAAAGTCTGCATCACCATACTTGGGTATTCCAACTCACCCTAGTTCCCCCCCCCCACCTGAGCCTATCCCCTGCCTGGAAATTCCCACCCCTTTACCATGCATTCACCCTTACAACAATATTCCCTCATCATTGCACATCACCTACGTACCCTCACCTACCCCTTCCCCTACTACGGCCTCTCGTATAATAAAAGGCAAAGAACCTTGCCTTTCTGTTACCCCTCCAAACTCTCCCACTGCAACTTCTCCAAACTCGGTAGGGAGCGACCTGGACTTTCTCCTGAAAAAAGACTCTGGATCTACAAACCCTCACCATACATAAACCTTGTACACCTTCCTCCCCACACATCAGCGCAACTTTGGCTGGTAATATAACTGGGAAGCAGAACCGGGGCAGTAGGAATTTTCGCGAAAGAAACTCCAGTATTTCTCACACCACTCTGATGGATCGCTTCCTCATTGACGTTCCTATTTCAGATCTTTCTTCCCATGGGACTCTTAGAGCAAGGCAACCCGTCGAACCCTCTCCATGACTCGCATTATTTCCATTAATATCAGGGGGCTGGGAGCTGACCCCAAATTCATAGCTCTCAAAGACTTGTTCCTTTCCTTATATCCAAATCTCATCCTCATTCAGGAAATGATGCATAAGCGTTCTGAAGCTATTTCATATTTTCGGAAAATGTATCCGAGTTGGCACATCATAGCAACTAATTCCACTGGCCTCTCTGGGGGAATGGTGGCTTTATGGGATCCATCCTGGGTCTTGGTCTAAAGTCTGAGAAGGAATTGGGCATTTGTTCTATTAGCAAAGCTAAAGCTGAAAAAAATGAGCACATCTTCCTACAATACAATCTCACCATTTAGGTATGGAAAAACTTATCTAACTTTTTGGTTTCTGTTTTATAATGCATTCTTCCATAAAGGACTAATTGGAATGGTGGAGTGCACAGAAGGCTTCCTGGAGATCCATCCCCTTAATATGTATATGGACAATTTGGAAATGGAGGAACAATTTCTTGTTCCAAAACAAGAAAGAAGAGTTTCAGCAAATCACTCACAAGGTTATCTCATATTACAACGTTTACATGCCACAGCTCAAACAACTAAGTAGTAAGCCCCGTGGGCACAACAACCCTCTGCTAGAGTACCCAATGGGTTTTTTTGATGGTGCAGCACAAAAAGGTATATGCGCTTGTGGTTTTTGCATTTCCATGAATGAACATCTAAAATACAACCTTTACTGGAATGGAGGGAATGGTACCAACAACAAAGCGGAGGCAATGGCACTTTGGGGTCTTTTAAGTTTCAACAAATTTCTAAACATCCATGTTTTACATATATATGGAGACTCCAAAATTATAATTGACCATGTCTTAGGAAAGATATCCATAAATAACCCTCTTCTAATAGGATGGATGAAGAGAATTGAGATCCTCTGGCAAACTCAAAATGGATACTCTATTCAACATGTTGACAGATCCCATAACGAGCAAGCTGACAGACTATCAAAAAAAGGTCTGTCCCAAGAACTTGGCAAATGGCATATGGATATTCTCTTGGAGAACAACACCTATAACATGGAAGACTTTCTCCTTCCAGGAACATAATACTGAACACTTTTTCTCTTTTTTGTCCCTGTTGTTGGATTACTACTGCCTGGCCACTGGGCATTATACAGTGTCCTCTGCGAAGTGGGATTTATCTCCTTCGTAGATGGTGACTATCTTTTCTTTTACAACAGGGTTCATATGTTCCAAGTTTTGGGCTGTATCCTATCTTTTTCTGTTACTGTTTCACAGAACCTCCATATATTAGTTTTCTGTTCCTTCCTTCTAATGTTTGGGGGAAGATGATTCTCGTTGTTCCTACATGATGTTTACTGTATATGATATTGGCACTTGTTTTGCCAAACTACTTGTAATTTTTGTAAATCCTCCTTTGTTATTAATATTAATAGTGCTTTTTTCGTACTTCAAAAAAAAAAAAAATGCGCCCTAACTAGACTACAATTAGACCCTCCCTTATGCATTTGAGACTGGATGTAGGTACCGCGCATATGAATATTGGATTTACGAGAGCTGTCGGGCTAGAAATAGACTATAACCAACACTCTCACTTACATTAAATTCAATTAACATAGCTCGCCCTTTCAAGATCTCGTTCCACTAGACTTGTTGCTCCTTTGGGGGGTTAGGTTCAGCACCTGAGGATGGAAGTGAAAAGTTCGGCACCCAAGGCTGGGAGTCTTGTTCCGGACCCAAGGCAAGGAGTCATGCAGGCTCCACAAATAAGGCCGGGAGTATAGCGCGGTAGGGTAGACATGGTGGTATGGTTGTTGAACCCAAATGAAGTATTCCTGCTGCCTGGCATGTTCGAAACGCATTTGACTTACATTCATTTCTTCAAGTCGTGCTTGTCCTTTCTCGTCGAGGTTGCCTAACTCCTCTGGGCTGCCGAACATAACAGATGAAATAAAGGAACATATACCTCAACTGCCTTTGTCACCTATGTTGCTGGCTTTCTTACTGTGATTTGTATTAGTTACAATCATGTATAATTATGTATTATTGGTGTTGTAACTTGTGAATCAGAGGGACAAAGTACTGCAACTTGTGGAGTAACAACATGCAAGTACCAGCAATCATATAATGCACAAATAACAACATCCAGGTAACTCATAAATAGCAGCATCCAGGTACTCATATAATGCACAAAAAGCAACATCTAGGTAATCATATAATGCACAACTAGCAACAGCCAGGTAACTCATAAATAACAAATAGCAGCATCCAGGTAACTCATAAATAACATAATTGTGAATTGTGTTGAGACAGAAGGAACAATTAGTTTGAATATTCTTTCGAGTTATTTGTATTTTGTTTTATGTTAAGAGGACCGCTATTAGAAATACATAGAACTGTTTTATGTTAAGCATAGGGATTTTCTGTTAATTGTCAATTGCCCTCATAAATTTACAAATCTCATCATTGATTTTACATGATGAATTTCATAACTGTACAAAATCAAAACACTCTCAAAACCAAAATTAAAAGTAATATTGGGCTGGAATGAATGCGTACTCAGAGCAACAAAATCTATATCATAACAAAAAACAATGATAATATAATTTGCTAGGCTTCTTCCTGTGTGATCTTATAGAGGCTACAGGTTGCGAACTATGTGGCTAGTACAGAGGCGTGGGCCTGTTTCACGGGATATGCTCTATTTAAATATGTGGTTGGCTAGTATAGAGGCAGAACCGGGCGCAGGTTCTGGAACGCCAATTCTCCAATAATTTTTCTGAGAGAAAGGACCACAATTTCTCTAATAATTTTTCTGAGAGAAAGAACCGCAAATGCCGAGACAAGCAAGGAGGCGTCATAGTTTTATTTCTATCAGACCGCTTAAAATCACATGTATTTCTTTGATGTCTAGAAACTGTGATGGATGTTACTGGATGTACATGGCGCTCACCGCCACTAGGTATCAAGTATGTCTAGCCCACCCACTGCCACCTGCCTGCCCAGGCCACGACACATCGCATCAACATGCATTGCACTCACAGATGGCCGAAATAGCCTGTTAAAGTTTGCTCACTTAGCGATAATGTCTGCCAAGCAAAGATTAGCATTTAATGTCTTGAACTAATGCTAAGCTCTTTGAAAATGCTAAGCGAAACAAAGTAAACATATCAATATAATATATGATTATAGTAGGTTATAGCCTCCCCACTTCGGGAAGAGGCCAAATAAGATGACCAAACATGAAAATACACTACGATCTTTAAAAAGTTTCGTTAAAAGCACATTTTCGATTATTATAGTCTCTGTCGTGCCTGCGCAGCAAAGACTAAAAATATTATTAAGATCGATATGCATTTCCATGTTTTGCAATTGCCAATAAATATATATATATATATCTATATCTATATATATATATATATATATATTATTTTAGCAAAAGAATATATAAGAAATTAAAATGAAGAAAAATAAAAATAAATGATAGAGAATTATTTTGTTAATTATAATTGTAAAACAGATATTAGAGATAATTATTATATTGATTTATATAATATGGTAAGAATTGAGAAATATTTAGTATAATAAGAATTGGGAAATAAAAATATTAAGTATTATTGTCCCCTGCCTGTTGGCTCTTTGAAACTCTAGCCGTCTACAACTCTTCCCAACTCACCTAATCGTGATGATTAGTCTGGAGAGGGCTCGGGCAGATCGACGAATCAACGCCCTTCCAAGCCTTGATTGCCTACCTCCCGACATAGCAGCGGTCTAAGGATAATTCGTCGAAGTTCGTTAAGCGTATGGAGGAGATCTCGTTGGTGGCAATGTCTCTGGTTTTATGTTGCTTAACTTCGACATATACAGACCGTGCTCTCATGGGGAAGTTCACTGGGATGTGGGTTTCCCCCAAATCAATGGAATCCTAGTTATATAAGAACTGGAAAGACAAAATGAAGGGAAATTTGGGCGTTTTTGTCGTCGGGAATGGATTCTTTGCCTTCCTATTCAAGCTCAAGGAGGATAAGGAGGTCATTTTCAGAAACGGTCCCTATTTTTCAGAAACAAGGGAATGTGTCTCAATAGATGGTCCCTGGACTTCGATCTAGTTGAAGATATTCCCAACATTGTCCTTGTGTGGGTCAAGCTTTATCACCTCCCATTGTCTTGTTGGAGAGATGATTGGCTTCACGGCATTGGAAATGGCGTTGGAAAGTATATTAACAAAGTTGAACCAAAGGGAGGTCAGTTCACATGTGCCAAGATCTATGTAGAGGTTGATTTGGAGAAGGGGTTACTCATATAAATATTTCTTATGATGGGAGGGTGGAAGCATTGCCAAATTCTAGACTATGAGTAGATCCTCTTGAAATGTAGGGTCTGCCACAAGTATGAGCATTTTGCTAAGAACTGCAAAAAGACACAGAACAAGTCACCTAAATAAAATCAGTTTGAACAATGGCATACCTAGAAAAAAAGGAGGAAACAAAAAAGGATCGACAAATAATAAGAAGACAAACCAGAACATTAACGCTCCATCCCCCTTTGCGAACCCATTTGGGGCTTTACAATCTCCAAAATCCTCTTAGTTGGAAGCTCATGATCTCCTTCCGGAGCATGTAGAACAAGGAATATTTTAAGGATGGAAAATTATCTTGAAGTTTAAAAACATTGGCAAATCTCACTGGTCCCTAATATGCAAACTATAAAATTCTTATTGATGTATTTGTAAAATTATTAAAATTTATAATGATTTTATATATACTCTCTAAAATGTTGGTGATTTTTAAGGTAAAATAATTTTATATTGTAAAATTTGGGCGAATCATTTTTATAAAAAATGGAAATTGGCGAATCAATTTTTTGGAAAAATCATGGAAAATTAGCACACCTGCGAATATTAGCCCCTAAAATTTTCCATGATACAGAAGAGAGGTTGCAGACGACTCCCTCAAAGATGGAGAAATAATTGAGATTAAATAGGAGATCAACCCTCTTGAGGCCCAAACTCAGTTGCGCTAGATCACTCCCAATGTAGAGGAGGAACCAGTTATTTTCCAGTTGGCCCAACAATCATCCCTTGCAAAATACGTTCGAGAGTCCCAAGAAGGTCCAAGGAAAATGATAACCAGGAATATGTCACAAGTGCATGGAGATAATGAGAAAAGAAAACAACCAATAAACTGGCAGTAACGTCAAGAAGAAGGGAAGACACTCAAAGAAGGAGATCAAGGAATCTGAAGCCAAACAAAACAAGAAACTGGGAAATCAATTGAAAATCTCAAATCTACTAAAATCTTATGGATTCAAAGGTGCAGTAGGAACATCAGAGGGTGGTCCCAAATATATTTCACCCCCAAATTAATGAAGTTAATCTCTTAGAATTTTAGGGGTTTGGGAGGACCCTCTAAAGCCGTCTCAATAAAGGATCTAATTAAGCAGGAAAAACCTCAATCTTCTTTCTGTAGGAAATGAAATTAGAAGAAGGTGAACTAATGAAGCCGTCCAAAATATCTTGGATGGATAGTGAAGAAGTAAGAAAAAGTTCATAGTGAGCTTGAGGTAGTTTGGGTAATTTTTGGAGCAAAGGACAGTTGACTTTGGTTAAATGCGTAAAAAATCTGAATTGGATAGTGGTGGTATTGTAAAAGAAGGAATCAAATGAAAGGTTCAAAGTAATAAACGTTTATGCTCCCTCCACATATGGGGAGAAGCTAGACTTCTAAGACAAGCTCCTGTTGCTAAAAAATAACAACTGTAATCAAAATTATGTCATAGGCAGAGACTTTAATACCACATTGCCTTCTTCCGAGCGTAAAGGTGGGAATATAGTTAGAGACCCTCATCACAGAGTGGGACATGATTGATATTAAGCCTCGAAAAGGAAAGTTCACATGGTCAAATAGAATATCTGGAGTGGGACATATTGCAGCAAGACTAGATCGGTTCCTCATTCACAGCTCATGGATCCTTCAAGGACTGGATCCCTTTTTCTCCATCCTAGCCTCAGGTGAGTCTCATCATCAACCAATCTCACAGGTTCTAGAGTAAAAGGAATACCTAGGGCCTATTCCCTTTCAATTTAATCTAGGCTAGGTGTTAGAGGAGGGGGTTAGTGAGATGGTATCACAGGCATGATGAGTAGATTATGTCAAAACTCCAGCCTTTGTATGGGAATCCAAAATAAAGTCAGTGAAGCAACACAGTGGGACATGATTGATATAAAGCCTCAGAAAGGAAAGTTCATATTGTCAAATAGAAGAGTTGGAGTGGGACATATCGCAACAAGACTAGATTGGTTCCTAATTCAAAACTCATGGGTCCTTCAAGGATTGTATCTCTTTTCCTCCATCCTAGCCTCAGGTGAGTCTGATCATCAACCAATTTCACAGGTTCTAGAGTAAAAGGAAGACATAGGGCCTATTCCATTTCAATTTTAGGTTGGGTGTTAGAGGAGGGGGTTAGTGAGTTGATATCACAAGCATCGTGAGTAGATTATGTTGGAACTCCAACCTTTGTATGGGAATCCAAAATAAAGTCAGTGAAGCAAGCTTTAAGAAAATGGGTAAAGGATTTGTATGTTCTACCTGGCAGGAGAAGAGAAAAATTGATTAAATAATTGGAACAATGTATCAATATAATGGAGTATGACATGGTAGAGGTTTGGCATATTGAAAGGAAAAAAAGTATAAACACCCAAATATTCCAGGAGAATATGAAGGAGGAGAAACTATGGAGGATTAAATCCAGGAACATATGGCTAAAGGTCGGGGATCATAATACTTTTTTATTTCAAAAATAGACCAAGGCAAGGGAGTTCTGAAATAGGGTGAGGGAAATCATACTAGAAGATAAGCCTATGATCTCCAAATTTTTTGAGATAAAAGAGAAAGCCTTCATTCACTTTCGGTCTCTTTATTCATTGGAAGGGAATGTGAACACTGAGAAGGCTGGGGAATTATTGTCCCCCTTCCTTCCGAAGATTACAAAAGATGAGAATCATTTTTTAATGCAAGAGATCGAGGAGGATGAGTTAATTGAAGCAATCTAGTCAATGGACCCCGAAAAGGCCCCAAGACTTGATGCCTTCCCTATTAGTTTTTATCAATCCTTCTAGACACTGATCAAGAAATATCTGATTAGAATGCTCAACCAGACCAAAGTAAAAGTAAAGGTTGGAGGGGGACGAATTTTGCGTTCTCAGCCTCGATCCCAAAAGAGACTAATGCTACAACCTTCAACAAGTTTTGTCCCATTTATTATGCAATGCCTCTTACAAAATCTTGTAAAACATTATAGCGGGGAGCACTACAAGGAAAATACCTTCTAGCAGAGGTTTTTACGAAAGCCCCTATAAAAATAGCCCAAAAATCTGTTTGTAGCGGAGTTCACTGCCCAAAGTGGGTGGGTGGATGTTTTAGCAGATGTTTTTTGGATGATGCATCTACAATCTACAAACACATCAGTGCTTTACTATACATACAAGCACCAATGCTGCATAGAACATGGTGCACTATGGAAAATTTATTTTAAAAAAATAAAAAATCACAGTGCGCTAAATAATGCAACGCACGAGTACTTGAATTATGGATAGCACCGGAGCTCTTCATGTACCAAAACTCCCTAGTGCATACCACGAAGGAGCATCACCTTAATTTTTTAATTTTAGAAGAATGTGGTGCCAATGCACCGATACAATAAATGTATTAAAACACCCCGGGGCGTCTGGTAAAGAGTATTGCTAGGCAGTTTTTAATTTTTAAAAATAGAGGAGTGATATAGTAAAAAAAAGCATCGGTTCAGTACCTGTATTAGAATGCCCCGACGCATCTCAAGAAAAGCACTGTGATATATTTTTTAATTAAAAAAAAACAATGCTCTTGGATCTATACTGCACCGGTGCAGTTCGCAAAACGCACCGGAGGAAGGTTAAATTAAAAAAAAAAAAAACAAAAAAACAAAAAAAAAAAAAAACAAAAAAAACAAAAAAAAACAAAAAAAACAAAAAAACAAAAAAAAAAAAAAAAACAAAAAAACAAAAAAACTTCTGCCTGTAAATTTCATTTTTACCATCTATAACGCTGGAGAGATTTGAAACACCAGTGTCATTCTTGCCTTGTGCAAGCACCCTAACATCGATGCTTCTTTTTTCTCACCATCCTTCCATATTGTGCTCATTGTTTAACTTTCCAATTTTTTCAAATCATGCTTAAATTTGTTTTTCTCCATTACATGCCCACAATGCCTCCCCGGTGACCAAATGTTTAGGTAATATATACATTTCTCTCTAATTTAATTTTAAAGCATATTAGAATTGAAAATTAGGTTAAATTTTCCCATGTTTAAAAAAAAATTACCCTGCACGGTGCGCTCGATATGTTCGGCTTGCACCTATGGAATTGTGCCCTATAAATTTACAAGGTGCACCACATTTCTGTGTGTGAACATAACGCACCATGATTTTTACGGTGTGTTTCATAAATTAAAATGCATCGGGGTAGTGATAAATTGTATGTCGGTGCATTTAGATTTATCAAAAGCATTGTAAAGATAATATTTAAAAATATAGCTATAGATCGGTGCATTATATAAACTGTACATTTTGTTCTAGTGTGGATAAGTTATACGTGTGCACCGGTGCATAAGTGGGCCGCACTGCTATGAAAATGTAAATTTGTGGATCAATAGTGGTGCGTCATACTTATGTGCGCACCGATATCGGTGTGGTGATAGTTGGAAGCGCACCAGAGATGGTGCATGATTGTGTGTTTGAGCGCACTGGTGATTTTTTGTTCGTTTCTTTTAATTTAAAGTTATGTTTCTATATTTATAAATATATTTTTCATTTTTAAAAAAAATGTGTTTTATGTATGAGACTAATGTATTTTATATGTCAATCATGTAGCAAAGACGTCAACAGAGGGAGCAACAACAAAAGCAGGAGTAATACGTTGACTGATACAATATGGTCTGAACATGGGAGGCTAGAGAGAGGAAGAGCGATTTATACCCTCACCCTATTACTGCAGTGACTTGAGCGCTCTTAAGGGATGTAGGCTTCCTCGAGTATTATGAGGAGGTTACATCCCTGGAGGCACATTGTCTCATTAGTGCATCTGATCCACTGATGGAGTGTCTAGGAACAAGCTTTCCATGTCAGTCCTAGGGCATGGTATAGGCCCTCTAAGCAAGACATATACTACTGACCTATCTAGGAGAGGGGAGGATTTTCCCCAGTTGCCCGATGTCCTCCATGGGGTTGTAGTTGAGACTCAGTTTGCCTATGCATAGGGATATGTAGGGCCTCATGCATTACATCCAACATATTTTCAAGTGCGTGGCGGATAACTATGTATTTCTTCTTTTATTGTAGAGGAGGCTAGGTGCCTCTTGTTATTAGTCACCACCATTGCACACTCCAGTAATTATGGGTAGCTCATTAGTTGCCCTATTTTGTATTATGTCGATTATTTGATTCAGGTGCCACGTTGTGTTAGGTGGTCTGCATGTTTTTGAGGCAATTTTATATGGCTTTATATAGATGTTGTACGTTGAGACGTGGGAGGGTGACCTTTCCTTTCACTTCAGAGCTTTTTTGTTTATTTTTTGAAAGGTTTCCAGAGATGATGCCTATGTTTGACCGTCACCCTCTTAGGTTGATCACTGAGGTCCGAATGCACATGTGGTGGTAGATGATGCCAAAGAGGGGCTTTCCAGAGTATCCGTCCAAGATTTCCACCAAGGCGCTGACACTACTATCCAGTGAGGATGACCATGCATTTGTCGCATTAGCGTTTCCATACGCAGGGATTGATTGGAGACAATGTCCCAACATCCTCTTCACAATGACTAAGCATAGAGGTAATATTAGTGTTTTCTTGAAATTAATCTAGTTTCATTTTATGGTTTTAATGAATTAGAATAAACTTTATTATAGCATGTTCTTTAACTTGTTTTATTAAATTGTTTAATGAAATTGTCAATTTATTTTTTGTACTATATATTTTGTAGACATCGGCACATTCGATGGGGACATGCCTCCTCCCTCACTGGATGCCAAAGGAGATAAGGATATGGGCGAGCCCTAAGAGTATGAGGCGCATCCTTAGGGGGTTGTGGGTTTCTGGGGTCGTAGGGTTGGTCTGTGAGTTCAGATGGACTACTGTTACAGATTTTCCAGAGTTTTGGTTGATGCGGGAGTCCATCCTGTGAGGGCTCGAGATATCATTGCAAATCCTAAGTTCGTGGTTTTGTATAGGATTGTCCACACGAGATGATGTATCTTATGTGGCATATCATATTAGCCAGTAGGGTATTGTTAGCGATGAGGGACATAGGGCATGTAGCGACATATACATTAGATGACCAGGGTGGTGTTGATAATGATGGGAGTGGTGATGATGATCATGATACTTTTGGTAGTACTACCCCGTAGGATCATGGTCATCAGGGTGTCAGTGATCCATCGGGCAGTACACCTCCTCAGTGGCATGATCTGACGAAATGCCAGAGCTAGAGGATGTGCCTCATGTTTCTCCTGACATAGCAGACCAGTGACCTCCTCCTCCACCTCAAAGTTCGACATACATTGAGGTAGTAGTTGACCATCCATCATCTTCTACCACAAACTAGGATGGCACTACTGCATCTATTGTATCAGAGATTTGATTACAATTATTTGACTTGATCATGTATTTGTTTGACTTATATATATATTTATATGGTGCATTTTTTTTGTTCATGTTTATGTACTTAATATATATGTTGGTGTTGATGTGTATATTGTTAGGTCATGTTAGATATGTCCATTTAATGTGCTTGCAAATAGATGTATATGTGGTAGTAGTTATTTGACATGAAACGTATATTAATTTGAGGATGTGTTTGGTGATGATGTTAGCTTACAATGTTTGTGTTTTGTTAGATGTGATCACGATGATGATGCAATGTTAGATTATTGGAGTTGTGTGCTAACTAATGACATTTATATGTGTTATAAGTGTATATAATTAGATGTTAGTAGTGAATTTGAATGCGTATCTTAGATGATGTTTATGTTTTTTAGATGGTTATCATCATGATGTTTATTTTTATGAAATAATATTTGTTATAAATTATGTATTGATGAACTTATATCAAACTTTTATATATGAAATTGCATGCAAAAGAATTTACTTAAAAAACAAATTTGCAAAGATATTTTTATAAATTACAAAGTTTAGTATGGTTGAAACTACGATTGTAAAATTATGATAAATTGTTTTCTATTGCTTAGATAGTTCATCCATATTCAATCTAACTTAATTAGTAAAATATTTCAATACTCACAAGGAAAAAATAATTAAAAGTAAAATAATTTATTTAGTTCTTAATAAGATGAAAATGTGTAACTAATTCAATTTTCAATATAAAATAATAATAATAATAAATTAGTCAAAAATACAAATTAACCAATTCATTATTAGTTTACAAAATTCAATCTATTGTTAAATTTAAAAAACTTTAGTCATATTTTTTTACAATTAATTTAGATTTAATATAACTTCAAAAAATTATATTTTTATAAAATTTAATTTATTACAAAAGTTATGAGATTTTCATGCAACTTAAATTTAATATTTATGGCAACTCTTGCCAATTTAACTTAAAAATTTCTCTCTCTAAAGATGAAGATCAAGAAATGTGTGTGATGATAATGTTAGATTACAATGTTTGCATTTTGTTAGATGTGATCATGGTGATGATGCCTTGTTAGATTATTAGATTTCTGTGCTAGCTGATGACGTTTATATGTGCTAGAGGTGTATATATTTATATGATGGTAGTGCATTTGAATGTGTATCTTAGATTATGTTTATGTTTCTTAGATGATTATCATCATCATGTTTATTTTTATGAAATAATATTTATTATAGATTATGTATTGGTGAACTTATATCAAACTTTTATATATGAAATTGCATGCAAAACGTCTTACTTAAAAAAATGCAAAGATATTCTTATAAATTACAAAGTCTAGTATGGTTGAAACTATGATTGTAAAATTACGATAAGTACTTTTCTATTGCTTAGATAGTTTATTCATATTCAATCTAACTTAATTAGTAAAATATTTCAATACTCACAAAGAAAAACAATTAAAGGTAAAATAATTTAATTAGTTCTTAATAAGGCGAAAATGTGTAACTCATTCAATTTTTAATATAAAATAATAATAATAATAAATTAATCAAAAAATACAATTTAACCAATTCAATATTGGTTTATAAAATTCAATTTATTGTTAAATTTAAAAAACTTAAGATTTTTTTATAATTAATTTAGATTTAATATAACTTAAAAATTTCTATTTTTATAAAATTTAATTTATTACTAAAATTATGAGATTTTCAAGCAATTTAAATTTAATATTTATAACAATTCTTACTAATTTAAATTAAAAATTTCTCTCTCTAAATATGAGGATCAATAAATGTAAAATAAGGGTTGTGACGTTATTTGTAGTTGGGGATTTGATCTATTGGAAGTTCTCCCTTAAAGTGGCAAGTGAATTTTTTTCTAGTAATGAAGATATAACTTTTTGGTGTTATTTTGGTTCTTTATTTGCTATTATACTGGTTTAAATTTAACTTTTTTTAATAATAAATATGAATTAAATAATACAAAAATGATATTATATTAGATTTAAACTTTTAATAAATAACACATTTGATTATTTATTATTGAACAACTCAAAAAATATTATTTTTTCCACATATTTTCACATTTCTCCTAGCTAATATTACATCATGTTCACAATGATAAAGACATGTCTACTTTAAATCATTTACTTATAAAAACATAAAAATAGATATTTATTTTACATAATCTAAATAGGAGTGAAAAATGCATCACCAAGTCTATTGGAAAGTCAAACAAATGCCTTTTAATCACCATAAAAAATTCGGTGCGCTTGATATGTTAGTCTCGCACTGGGGCGAAAAGCATATGTGTGCATCGGTGCATAAGTGTGATGCACCACTATGGAAATTTAAATTTGTGAACCTACATCGGTGTGTAATATGTATGTGTGCACCATTGATGGTGTGATTGTGTTTGAAAGCGCACCATCTCTGGTGCATGAATGTGTTTTTGGCGCACTGATGATTTTTTATTTTTAAAAGCAAAAGTTGTGTTTCCATATTTATAAATACATTTTTCATTTAATAAAAAAAAGAACATTGTATTTTGTGTATGAGATTGATGTAATTTATATGTCAATGATGTAGTAGAAATGTCTTTCTGAATGAGCAACAATAGGAGCAAGAGCAAATGACAGACTCATACAATATGATATGACCATGGGAGGCCAAAGAGAGGGATAACACCTAATTGTTTTCCTACAATGCACACTCCAGGTGTCTTACCTAGAGCTCAGAGGTCCCTGCTACAAACTGTCATGGCACCATGGATTTCAGAAATGGAATTTTGAAAAATTTATACTTTGTTAAACGTTGTAAGTTCAAATGGTAAAATAAGAGTGAAATGAGAAGGCAGTGGTACGGAGAAAATATATCATATTAGGGTTTCATGGATCTTATCAACCACACACCAAGCACCATGAAAACTTGCAGGCATGCCTTTCACGCCACCGCCATATCGTACAATTGATGTCCTTCAAACTGACAATGTGATGTATATGGCTTAGGCTCGTGACTTTCGTTGACATGATGTATATGGATTGGGCTCATGACCTTCAATGATCATTATGGGAAGGATAGATTTTAATAATATATCAGACGCAATGCCTTATTATGTAGCCTTATCACTTAATATTACCAAACTTATAAAGACCTGTCTAATTTAAATAATTTACTTATAAATACATAAAAATAGATATTTATTTTACATAATCTAAATAGGAATGAAAAATGCATCACCACGTCTATCTTAATCACCATCACATTATTTATCATTTAATTCTTAGCCATAAAATATTTATTAATTCGACTTTTATTTATAATTACCATTGAAAATGTTTGTGAATCTTACCAATTATATTATAAAATGCCAACAAGATAAATAAAAAACAATATAGTTAGTGAAATAAAGAAAAAAATACATAGAATACTAGTTAAATGATGAAATAACACAAGTGCATATCACTCTTTATTGTCATCACCCTCATTATCTTTCTTACTTGGCATGATAACACTATTATTCTCAAACATATGTTTTGATCTAGGGTTGTGTCTTAATATGAACCATCAATCCATGTCCAACACATCTAGGTAAAAAAACACCTAGTTGTAGTGTTTTGGGAAAACATAAGGCTTCCTAGCTTCATGCCACATATTTCTAGAGTTGATAGATATCATCCCACTATCGTGATATTCCTTTACATTATTCTGATCAAAGGTGTCCCAACACTTGCACCTAAAAATAACACATTAGAACGAAGAGAATTCCACTTGAATGATCTCTTGTATCTTTCCAACGTAACCTAATGTCCCCCTCATTAGGTTTTGATTACGGTGGCTAGCACGACTAAATTGGTCAAACTCGACTTCCACTCCACAGTCTTGTGACATGCATCCATCACCGACATCTTCCGTGCAAAAATGATGTCCATCTACCCATATAGATGGTAATAAATGCACCTATAAAAAAATGAAAAAATTACAGTGTCATGTGTCTAATAACCTTAACATAATTAAAAATATAAAATATATATAGATGTTACAATTCAAAGGTATAGTATGAAGCTAAAACTGTATAGAAAGATATTATAATTACTGAGTTGCTGCACCCAATCCCTATGTTAAGCGCATCCTCTTCAGTGCGCGGGTAACAACCAGATGCACCGTATTTCTCTTTGACTTGATCAACAACCCAATTGTTGGGGCACGCCATTGGCATATTTTATTTTAAATGATTAGGATAAGACATGCTTCTACCATTAAACGTTTGAATTATTTCCTGTCATTGTCCTATTTCCTCCTCTTCTCTTTGTATAAAACAACCCATGGTTATGTCGCTTCCATATTGTAAAGAATGAATTTGTTGATGGCTTCAACTTCTGACTTTGTTTATGAAATAAAACCTATATATATATATATATATATATATATATATATATATATATATATATATATATATATATAGATATAGATATATGCATTAATATGAAGTTCAGTGTGAATAATTATTGTGTAGTAATTTGCAAATGATAAGCATGAACTTACTCTTTATCATGTGCCCCTTATCCTTCGTTTCAAGAAGAACCCCTTCTCTTTTGTCTTCATCCCTTTCGTCGTCCCAAATCATTACACCTGGTGTGTTGTCAATCTACTTGATGTACTCATTGGAATAATAGAAAGACTCATACGATATATACCCCTCTACCATAGACCCCTCATATTTTTCCTTTTGTCGAATAAAACCTTTCAATTTCTTCATGTACCTTTCTAAGAAGAACATCCAAAAAAATAAACGACCCCAACTAAGTCAACCTCATCTACGAGGTGAATTAGAAGATGAACTTGCAAGTCCATGAAACTCGTCAGCAGTTCCTTCTTAAACATACAAACAATCTCAGTTATCTCTTGATGCCACCATGGAATGATAGCCATATGAATCTTGTTTGATGTGATCCAACGTATAAATGCAAATAATCTAGATATGGTACGTCGTAGGTCTTGGGGGAAGTCATGGTTCACACACCCACACACGAGTAAAAGATAATGACACTGCGCATTAAATAGTACATTATACAAAAATTAATTATAAAATATCACATTACATAAAAATAAAAAATAATAATAAAAATCATGTTTTTGACATACGTACTCTTAGAAGGTTCAAATGGTCATGCAATTTCAACCCTGACAAATGGTCTTCTACAGTGAAGCAACGTCGTAGTGAAGAACCATATAAACAAGGCACCCTCACACTCATTATAACTTCCTTTTTCGAAGAAAGATCATCTTTCTTTAAAATCCATGGGACATCACCTTCTTTGAAGGACCAAGAGGGACCAACCTCTACTTTAGTTTCTTTTCTTGGCCAATGTTTCTTTTTAGTTTTTTAAGAAATAAGATCTGTCATAACAGCCGATGTGTCACTTTATTTTGATGATATGTGCCTCCATAAAGAAGATGAAACATTTTTAAATATATGCATGGGATCTAGTAAGTGAGAAATCTTAAGTTGCTCCCAATATGGGAGCTCATAAAAGACAAATTTCCTTTTCATCCCAATGGGAAATTTCTTAACATAGGTGTTGAAGAATTCTGGATCATCAAACACAGGCTCCCCATTTGAATCGAACATTTCTACAAACTCCTTCTCCTTCTCTCTCTCTCATATGCTCTAAGCCATTCAACTAGTGTCATTATTGCAGGCCTTTGGTTTCTCTCTAGTTTACCAATGAAAGTGGATGTTGCTCTTTTGTAAGGATGTTCTTATGGGAGGAATACCCTGGAGCAGTCATACACTAGATTTCATACGTGGTTGGACCACTTGGCCTTCAAAGAATGCCCATAAAATTTACATCCATGACACCCTTTTGCTACAAGATCTACGAAATTATTGTATACATGTCGACACATTAGCGACCATGAATGCTTGAACAAATGCAATGAATTAAATTAATATGTGAAATAATATTGTTACTAAACAGATCAATAAGAATGTAATTTACCAGAGAAAACACCTAAACTTGGATAATCATGTATAGTGTAAATACATATGCCATACAACGTAAAACTCTTCTCTGTTGCAATGGTTCTTGATACATCGTACACATGTATCCCTTCCCATAATTCCTTCAATTCATCTACCAATGGTTGTAAGTAGACATCCATATTCTTCACTTGTCTTCTATCAGGGATTATGAAAGCCAGCATAAGATTTTAATTATTCATAGACAACCATGGGGGAATATTGTTATTGATCACTACTACAAGCCAAACATAATAGTTGGTGTTTTAGAAGGAATATGGGTTGACGCCATCGATGGCTATGCTGAGTTGTAGACTTCATCCTTGAATTTTTCAGGTGATGTATCTTCTATATGCTTCATGACTATTGAAGCGGTTGGGATTCGTGTAACTCCTGACTCACTTTTGTGTGAGGTATGCCATCCCTGCAACATAGCTAATTCTTTGCAACATGAAAGAGTCTATCCTTGGGATTATAGGCATGTGCCTAAATATATTTGAGGAGGACCATGTCATTTACTTTTTTTTTTTTTAAATTCAATACCTATCATGCCCACATTTCAGACATATCACTTTGTCTATATATTCTCCTCTATATAGAACACAATCATTCAGACATGCAGGATATGGTATGTACTCAACACCCAACATTTTCAACAAATATTTTGACTCTTTGCAGCTACCCGACAAGACATTATCACTCAGAAGAACCTTATCTTTGAATATCCTGCAGTTGGAGGGGAATAATTGTACAATGTTAATATTAAACATTCATAAAATCGACCATTTTTAATTTTGATTGTGTGAAAAAAATATAAGGAACTTGATCAATCATGCATGTCAATTACCTCAATATTGTTAAGAAACATGCATTTGACATACCAAACTTTTCTTTCACGTTGAACAATAACATCATTGTCCCCAACTGAGCAGACTTTGACTTTCTGTCAGGTCTAAAGAGAGGGGTGGTGGAAGAAGATTTCAAGGTTTCGAATAAGGTATCCGTGATATGAGCATCATCCCCTAGCTCATCATTTTGGAATGCATCTAACAACATTGCCTCCATGGCAGTTGTATCCCATAAGTAATCATCCATATCAACCTCTATTTGATTGCCTCCATTTCCAACTTGTGATGAAGAAGTACTATTGTTGTAGTCATTCATAATTGATGGATTTGGAAGTAGTGGGAATTGAATACATGGTTGATTTAACCATTCTTTGTATTCTTCTTCTTTGAGCCTTTCTCTTAATGCAACGTTCTCTCAAGTTGACATTGTAGTGGGGTGCACCAGAAGATGGTAGGTGGGTCACTCATTATCACTAGAATCCTAATTTCAAAATATATTGAACATCATTAGTACAATATCAATGATATTAGTAAGCACGTCAATGCAATTGGTTATTGAAATTACATTATACCAAAAAATTATTATCATCGTTTATCCAGGATTGCAGCTAGAATATTCCATGTTACAATTGGCAGGGTGAAGAGGCTGTCCATTTTCACCTATCAATTGCTTGCGATATGTTGCTCTTGATAAGAGCTTCTGACGTTTTTGAAATGGAAAAATATTTTCTGCATCTAAACTCCATTTTGAATCAAGATCCTGCAAATTTGAATACATTTTTATTCAAATTGACTTGTATTAAAAAAAATCAATTAGATAATTGAAATATTAAAAAATATGAACTTACTAGAGATGGAAAGGAAGAACTTCATGAAGGACTTTGATTACAAATATCGAATGAGATGGAATTTGAAGAATTGTTTATTTGATATTATTGAGATTTTGTCCCTATATTTGAGGAAAATTAGAAATTAATTTTTGTGTACATATCTAAAATTAATCTCGAGAACCTTATAGCCACAATTTGAATTTCAATATAGTTTCCAAACTATTTTTCAAGAATAAGGTGACTTTAAGCAAAAAATTTATACTATGAACTACTGTAATTCATGTGGCTGCATCCTATAGAATAATTTGACATTAATATACCATGTATGTGAAATTAAAATTTCAGATAACTTTTAAACCCTACCGATGCTCCTATCAGGACGAATTGTATCGATGCATTTAAATCATAACAACACTGGGGCATTCAAATAATACCCGCACCGATTTTCGGTGTTTCGATTTTTTTTATCATACAGTGCTCTTATACAAAACTGCACCGATGTGTTTAAATAAAAACAATACTGGTCTGCACCTATTTCCAGGATTTCGAAAATAAAAACGAATTCTACCATGTCGGCGCTCTTATAACAATTACAACATCGATACATTTAAATACAAATCGCACTGTTGTGTAAAATATTAATCGCAACCTTTTAGGATTAAGTTAATCACAATTTTTATTTTTATTTTTTATATTTTTTAAATTGAAAAGTGAGCGGTAATTGATTTCTCGAAATTTATTTTCTTAAGGTCTTTTAACTAGTAAAAAAAATTCACTAATTATTTTTCCGAAAATTTCAAGGGAATGATTTGCAAGAGAGACATATTAGGAGCATTGTGCAGTGACAAAATACTTTGGAGCAGTAGAACTATTCAAAAGATCAAACGCTGAAAGGTATGGTGATTCACTCAAAACCCTGCATAGTAAAGTTTTTAAATTTTATTGTTGATTTTACTAATAATATTTTTTATAATTTATGTTAGCGTTTAATTAAAAGATAGATCATTTACAAGAGAGACATAATGGGAGCATTGTGGAGCAGCAAAATATTTTGGAACTACAGAAAGATTAAAATTTGAAAGGTATGGCGATTCACTCAAAAGGAATGTGACAGTGCAATTATTGTAATTTTTAAAATATGTTATTTATCGAAAAATAGACATATATCTTATAACATTATTCATATAAATTAAAATTTGGTTAGTGCATTTGTATATGTTGTTTAGATTAATTTGTTATATTATCAGATTTCACATATTTTCATTATAATATTTAATCATCCATATATTTAATCAATGGTGTATCTTTTCACAATGACACTAGATAATACAATAGAATAAATTAAAATTATATGTCAATAAGAGGCTCTTTGTCATACAAATTGGGATTGTTATTGGTAACCCCTTGTCTTTCAATTGAAACACTATGTCCATTACATTAAACAAAATGTCTAATTTTCATAGACAATTATTTCAAAAAATACAATAGGTTGCATTGATATGCAAATAGATCATCAATCTTCGTTGGAAATACTATTTGTGTTTGAGCTACTTCCATGACTTGGTTTATTTGGAAGAACGTTTTGTTGATTGCATTGATTGTTTTCGCCTTCTTCAAGTTCCATCTGTAAACATAAAAATAAAGTGTAATGATTGTATCTACATTGGTGAAAATAATAAAAATTGAAATAAATAATATACATCAATGTAAATTAAATACCTTCTTCTCGGGGACATGGAAGGCAGAGTTTATCGCATGCCCTGTCATCTCGCTGCTGAGGAGCAAATTCTTCAGCCTCAGCACGTTCCGCTCCAGGAAAATTTGGCCCAAGCCGAGTCCGTGCAGGAAGTTCTGCCTCCGTTTAATTGCCCTCAGGACAGAGCTGGTGGTCGTGACTCAATTCAACCTGATCGGGATGCGCAGCTTCAACTTGACGAGGAAATGGTTATATGGCTTGACTCGCCTCCGGCGTCGCCCAGCCACCCTTCCTAAAGTCTCCTCGGAAGCTCACTTCAAGGTTTTGGCTCATATGATCCATGTCTTTGTCGATTGGCTTTTTGGGCATTGTCAGTAATACTTCTCAGCCTCCTCATGGCATCTTGTTTTTTGTCAATCCAGTAAATGTGTCACGGGTTAGAGTCAATGGGACTCACAGAATTTGTAGTTTGTCTGTTGTCCAGGGTCCTCAAAAAGTCTGTTGTCCAGGGATTCAAAAAGTCTGTTGTCCAGGGTCCTCAAATGGACAAATTTTTGTAATTCGGTCGCAGTGGATAGATAGTATGTTTCAGGTGTTATAGTTAGAGGGCTGGCCACGGCCCCCTCGGCTGATGTAAACCATGTACATATTTTCCTTTTTCTTAATATAGAAGTAGACCTTACTTAGAAAAAAAAAAAATGTAAATTAAATACCAATGTACCATAGCAAGAAGTGACTCATAAACTGTGCACATGGTTTCAAAACCAAGTCTAATGCCTTGTTGCAACAAGCCTTCTGTTGGTGTAGTTCCATACTTTGTTTCTTGCATGTTTTAAACCCTGTTATAAATCATAGACTTGACATAAAATTTTTTTTTATTCTATTAATTATAAAATCATAAAAGTAAAACAAAATAGATACTTATAAATTCCATAATTAATTTTTGATATGCCAACATATACTCACAACCCTTATTTAACCCAATGTCAATCAATTCTTTCGATGACTCTTTTTTGTATGTTAGCACTTATTTGAAGACATTCAAGGATGGTTGATGTAAAACAACTTAAAATATACAAAAATAGAACCTTGAGTTGTTATAAGTAAATATTAACAATTACACACAAACTTTGAAGTCAACCATTTTCTTCCTTGTTGTTCTGTTTTATGTGCTGAATGAGTTCCATCTTATTTTATTTTTTGCAAGAAAATACTTGAAAATTAATATTTAATGCTATTTTTTTTTATATGTACAAAGTCAATCATGATTACATACATTTGAAGCATGTTGTTGTTGAGATGGCTCCTCCAGTGATACAATTATGTCCATTTTTTTCACCAACTCCATATACATTTTTTTGGACATTCCTACTAGCATGTTTCGCATATCAGGGCGTTGATCTTTTTATATTTTTATAATCCTCATAAAAAAAAACTATTTTTATAATGATATATGAAAACTAAATATAACAAAATCGATATTAATAAATGAATGGTTTGTAGTAATATATACATATAATTCTAGAAAAACATTTGATATAATTAAGAATATTTGATTTGAATTATTATTTTGTTGTTGTTGTATGTTTTTGCTATTGCAAGTCTGACATGTCTCAATGGCCATTGCTCTAGAAACACTTCCTATAATTTAGATATAATTTGGTGCTTAGAATCATTAGATTCATTTTTGTATTGTAAGTGGAAAGTATGTCTATACGTTCGTTCCACTGGATCTCTCATAGTTTTGTAAAAAATCCCTCCCCCGCTTTCATTAACCTTCAACACCACTCCAGATGAGCTAAGGCTCAATTCATTTGATTCATCATTCTGCAATTTTTCTATTAGCATTTTACACTCTTCTGCACTTAGATTAGAAATAACCTTATCCACTTTGTTCATTTTATGGCTCTGCATGATACAAACCAACCAATACATATAGTACAAACATATTAATTTTGTAAAATTTACAAAGAATTTGCCTTTTTTGCTTTTTTTGATGTGCTATAATTGTATTGATCAATATTTTTGTTACTTGAGACCTTTTGAGATATTTTTTTATCAATATACAACATGTACCATTCAATATAGCAGCAATTAAATATTTTTTCAAATAAATCAAATAATTTTTAGCCAAAAAAATCTTTGATAACCGGTGTGTTTATAACATTGAACACATCAGGCATTTAATTGTTCAACACTGTCATGGAAAATTAATTTTAAATTTTGACGGTGTGATTTGTAAGGCTAAACGCACCACAATGATTTAATGATTCTATTTGGAAGAGACACATTGATGCATTATATTACACCGAGAGCAACGATGAATAAACTAGACATAATTGAAATTATTATAATATATTGGTGCATTGTATTACACAGGGTGCATCAGTGCATTATATTATAGAGGGCACACTGCAAAACATATATTTGTTTAAAAAAAATGGAGAGGGCCGATATGATTTGGATCTAATTCAATAAGTGATTCCCCTACTTTACATGTCAAAAACCCTATATATATTAAGTACACAAATCCATTAAATTTAAAATGCCTAAATTGAAAAATCATAATTGTGAAGTGGTAGAGCAAATTAAACCCTAAGGTGAAATTTTGTAGGAAGAAGCAAGGGTTTAAGGTAAGTATTTTTTATTTTTTATTATTTATTTATTTATTTTTTAATTTAAATAAGAACAAAGATCGCAAATTTTTTTATTTGTAATATCTATAGTAAATTTTTTATTATGCAAGATTTTTAATTTTATTTTTTGGAATTGTAAATAAATCTAATAGAAATTGTAAAATATTTTCACAATAAAATTTAAGATTTTTGTTATCCAGAGTTTTGAGTGAATCACCATACCTTTCAACCTCTGATCTTTCGACAGATCCAAAATATTTTGTAGCTTTTCAATGCTCCTAGTATTTCTCTCTTGAAAATGATCTCTCTTTTAATCAAACCCTAACGAAATTTGTGAAAAAATTTATTGGTAAAATAAACAATAAAATTAAAATTTTACTATGCAAATGTTTTATTAAATCTTTGAGTGAATCTTCTTAATAGTTCTGATGCTCCAAAGTATTTTGGAGCTACACAATGCTCCTGGTATATCTCTCTTGAAAATCACTCCCTTGAAATTTTAGGTAAAATAATGAAATGGTGAATAATTTTTTACTATTTAAAAGACTTTTTGAAATAAGATTTCGAAAAAACAATTGTCATTCGTTTTTTAATTTAAAAAAAAAAAAAAAAAAAGAAAAAAAATGCGTTTTTTTTTCAATTTCTCCACACATCAGTGCGTTCGGTAGTCAAGTGCACTGGTGCGTTTATAAAAAAAAAGCACCAACATTGCTTAGGCACCAAAATTTTTAAACACACCAACATGATAATTATTTATTTATTTTTTTTCGAAATCCCGAAACGGTGCGATTAATATTTTTAACACAATGGCATGGTTTCTATTTAAAAGAATTGATGCTCTAATTGTTATAAGAGAACTAAGTTGGTTGAATTTATTTTTATTTTCTAAAATCCAGAAATAGGTGCGTAAGATTTTTTTTTTTTTAAACGCATCGACACGTATTTTTAGAAGAGCACCGATATGTTAACATATTTTTTTCGGAATGTCAGAAACTGGTGTGGGTATTATTTGAACGCCCCTGTGCTGTTAGTTTTTTAAACGCATCGGTGTGCTTTGTTCCGCTAAGAAAACTAGTTGGGTTTAAAATATATCTGAAATTTTAATTTCACATAAAATGACATATTGATCTCAAATTATCCTTTAGGATGCATCCACATGAATTACAGTAGTTTATAGTATACATTTTCCGCTTAAAGTCACTTTATTCTTGAAAAATTGTTTGAAAACTATATTGAAATTCATATTATTGTTTTTTTTTACAGAAACGGATATGGATTTGTATTAGATAGTGGCCAAACTGCCTTTCACCGGTTACAATAGATCGGGCATAACCCTTAAACTTTCTTCCACTAACTGATCATAGACCCCAAGCTTTGGAGATCCACGAATTTTACTCAAGACTAGAGAATCTATCTCCGTTATTTTTCCTATTTTAAAAGTGCAAACAAACTGATTCAGGATAATGCGGTAAAACATAAGATTATTTTATGGTATGGAGTCCCACTCCTCCATTCCGTCTTTCAGGAGCGAGCCAGCTGGAAGAGTCACCGCCCTGTTGGCTTCCAAATCAGCATCTTTGTTGTTCCCCCTCAAAACATGATGGATGTTTGCAGTCTGGAAAGATTTCACCAGAATTCTGATTCTTGAAATCACTCTTGCCAATCTAATATCTGCAAGTGAAGAATCCTCCAATAGGACTTTGATAATTGACTGAGAATCTCCTATTATATTGACATCTGAAATACCAGAGGCCTTTGCTTGTTTGAGTCCTTGAAGAAGAGCCAAGGCTTCTGCTTGAATGCTGGTGGTTTGTCCTAATCCCCAAGCGAACTTAGTCACAATTCTGCCCTCCTTGTTCTTTATCACTCCTCCTGCCCCAGCCAATCTGGGATTGCCTTTCGCTACCCCATCGAAGAATAGAGAGTATCTGGCTTGCCTGTTGAGCAGATCATATAGTTCATTCTCCTTCCCTCTGAATTGCCACTCTTTTGTATCTTTGTGTTGCCTTGTTTCTCCAGAGAATTGGAGATCCATCGAGGCACCCCAATCTAAGTCTTGTTGTCTTAGATTTGAGTCCGACAGATGTTCCCCCAGACTTTCCTTCCATAGATTTTTAATTTTGATGACGGTGAAATGCGGATTTAAGCTTTCATCTCTGAAGACTCTTCTATTTCTCTCCAGCCATATATGCCAGCAGATAAATTTCGGCAAGGAGAGCCATGCTGCTTTGAAACTTTCGTTTTTAGGGAGCGATTCTGGGTAGAAGCTTCGCTAGTTTGCAAACAAGTCAGAGATGGACGTAGGTAAGATGAATTCTGTTTTCCAATGGCTCAAGAGGTTCTGCCAGATCTCTTTTGCGTATTTGCAGTCCAAAATAATGTGCTGGGCATTTTCTTCACTGTCACAGCACAAATGGCAACGAGAGGGACCTTGAAATCCTTTCTTCTTCAATCTGTCTTCTGTTAAGATTCCTTTGTGGCATAACAGCCAGCAGAATGTGTCAACTTTTGGCATGGATTTGTAATTCCAGAGCCCCTTCCACACAGCAGGGTCTGGAGGGACGTGGGGACATTCTTGAAGGCTTTTATACCCCTGCGCTACTGTGTACAGACCTGGGGCGGCTCCCCAACCACGGGCGTCCTTCTTTCCAACGCGCAGAGGCGCCTTACCATTCAGCAGCGTGAGTAAGAGGTCGCGTTCTTGATTCAACTCAGGAGGAACAGGCGACAGACTCCATCGCAGCCAGTTGCTGCCAGCCCACAGCGAGATGTCCCAAAGAGAAACGCATCCTGCTCTTTCCAGCCACGGTCGTAGCACATGCAGAGAGGTATAGCTCGATAAAGGGGGATGCATCATAATGCTGTCGTCCCATATTCTGATTTCTTTGTCGTTGCCAGGAATCCAATACGCTCTGTCTCTGATTAGAGGAGCTGCTTTGTGGCAGAGTTTGATCAATTGCGATCCTGAGGTGGGCAGTGAGGATTCCAGGCATCTTTTCCGCTTCCCCAAGAAATACTTCCTCCATAGAGCTCTTTGAGCCCATCCTGGTTGAGGACCAATGATTCTCCAGAAAATCTTGGCTCCCATGGCTGCGTTTTGAAGGCTGAGATCTTTGAAATTTAGGCCTCCTTCGTTCTGAGGCTTACAGACTTTCTCCCAGCTTACCAATGGGATTTTCCTGTCATTGAGATTGCCGCCTTTCCAGAAGAATTTGCGAATGAAGGCTTCCATTTTCTTGATGATGCCAATGGGAGCAAGGGCTACAGAGAATTGAAAGATGGGGAGACTGCTGAGAACAGATTTGATGAGGACAGTTTTGCCGGCAAGGTTAAGCCATGAGAATCCCCATGCTTGAATTTTGGCCTTGAATTTATCCAAAAGAGGGATCCAGTCTTTGCTGTAAGCTAGTTTTCGAAAGATAGGAAGGCCCAGATAGGTAAAAGAGGTCCAACTGAGGGAGGCAGAAAAGCCAAGGATTCTGGTGATGGCCGAAAGGGAGGAGGCAGAGATATTCCAACAAAAAACTTTGCAATTACGTTTGTTCAAACAATTGCATGTAGCTTCGCTGTAATCGTCCAGAACCTCCTTGAACTTTAAGGCTGTTCTGACAATGGCAGCCCCTAACAATAGGGTGTCATCAGCAAACAAGGTGTGATTTACATTTTTTACCCTTCTGGCTATGTTGAGCCCCAGGATCTCTTGATCAACCAATTTCTGGTCAAGATAGAAACTCAGGACAGAAACATGGAGGATGAAGAGGAGCGGGGATAGGGGGCAACCTTGCCTAAGCCCTCTGGAAGCTTTGAAAAAGCCAGCTGCTCTCCCGTTCACCAAGGGAGCGATCCAGGGGTCGACAACACAAGCCCGGATCCAATTGATAAAGCCCGTGCCAAAGCCAAATTTATGCAAGACTTCCCAAAGAAAGCTAAGTCTGACCCGATCGAAGGCATTTGCCAAGTCTAGTTTAATTACCATACCTTTCTCTTTGCGAAGTTGGCTCGAATGAATCGCCTCTTGCACTAGAATGAAATTGTCAGTAAGTTGTCTCCCCTGAACAAACCCACCTTGATTTTCCAGAATGATGGCTGGGAGGATGCCTTTAAGCCTATTTGCAATCACCTTTGTGATTATTTTATAGCCAATGTTGCAAAGAGAAATAGGGCGGAACCGATTGAAATCTTTAGCGCCCTTTTCTTTGGGTATGAGGGCAAGAAAGGCAGAGTTAGTGCTGCCCCCTATTTTCTGACAATTTTGAGATTTCAAGACCATTTTGTAGAGATATTTCTCCACAATCTGCCAACAGACTTGAAGGAATCTTGCAGTGAAGCCGTCTGGGCCTGGGGCTTTGTCAGGCTCCATGTCAGAGAGAGCATCTTTTATTTCTTTTATAGAGATCTTAGCTTCTAGGTGCTGATTCATTAGAGGGGAGATCATAGAAGGAACCGCTTCCAGAAATTTAGAGTTTGGGTCAGTCACTCCCTCTTCTCTGTACAGATTTTTAAAGTGATTGAATGTTGCTCTCTTTATGCTCCCAAAGTCTTTGTGAGTCAAGTTTCCTTCTTTGATTTCTGCAATAGAATTGTAGCTCTTTCTAGCTTGAGCTTGTTTATGAAAGAAGGCGGAATTTCTATCTCCCGCTTTAAGCCATAAGCTCCTAGACTTTTGTCTCCAGTGCTCTTCCTCCGAAAGGCAGGCTTTGTGGAAGGTTTGCTGTAGCTCGGCTTCCTTATCTAACACTTCTTTAGTAATTTCTGCATCCTCACTTTGAGCATGATGCTGGGTAAGTCTGTCCTGGGCCTGCTTTCTCTCATTAGAAGGGGAGGGGAGAGTTTTGGCCCATGATTTAAGAACTGTTTTCAGTCTTCTAAGCTTTTCTTCCCAAATGAAGAAGGGAGAACCCTTCACTGGCAATTTCCAACTGTCCTGAACCATATTCAGGAACTCAGGATCCTTGACCCACAAAGGGTTGAATCTGAAAGGTATGGGGCCAAGATCCTTGTGAGCCAACATTTCAAGCATAATAGGCTTATGATCAGAAACACTGCAAGGGAGAATATGCAATCTGGTTTCTAATCCCAACAAAAGAAAAGAACTCTGCACCAAACATCTATCAAGTCTAGCAGCAATATGACCAGGGCCTATTCTTTTATTGGACCAGGTGTACTTACCATTTTCTGTGGGAATATCGAGCAGATCCCAGTCCTGCATGATATCCTCCACCCACTCCCTTGCTGGGTCCCTTACGATTGTGCCTCCTCACTTTTCCTCCATGCGCAGAGTGAGATTTAGATCGCCCGCAATAATGATGTTTTCCAGGTTCTCAGACTCCAACAGATGTCTGATGGAGTCCCAACACTCCCTTTTCTCCCCTAAATTTACTGGTACGTAGACATTAAAAAGGCAGAATGTCTCCCTCGAATCCATCGATTGTAGCTTCAGGAACAGCCAGTGGGTATTTTGGATCTCAGAGACCAACCTATACTTGAGAGGATTCCAAAGAGAGCCCAGCCCCCCAGAAGCTCCCCGTGCTGAAACTGCTTGGGCTCTACTTCCCTTCCAGACTTTTTTACTGGTTTGGAGAAACTCATTGTCCTCCATTTTGGTCTCCTGGATCAGAAGAATATCTGGGACTTCTCTTTTAATAAGACTTCTCGTTGCTTCTTCTTTCGCTTTACTCCCCATTCCTCTGCAGTTCCAGGAGACAATCTTCATCATTTAGGATTATGGTGATGGGCTCCCTTGGAGCCTTGATGCTGATTTCTTGCCAACTTCGGCTTTTTAGCTAGCAACCTCTCCAGGGTTGGTTGGCTGCCCTGTAACTTGTCCTTGTATGTTTCTTGCTCTCTTTTCTCACGATCTGTTTTACGCCCTCTTGTGGATCTCCTTACAGAGGTTTGGGTGTCACCTATTTCTCCTTCCTCCTCTGAGTCTTGGTCCTCTTCCTCAACTTCGACAGGGGTTCCTTTTGAGCTTTCTGCAACACTTGCGTCCTTGGAAGAAATAGGCGGATTACCTTTTTCTGGAGACACTGCTTTTTGGACCACGACTTCATGTGTGTCCTCTGGCTGCGAGCTAAGAGGATCGAACTTGTTTTCTGGAGCAGGCTTGGTCTGGATCTGCTGGGCAGAGGCCTGGTGAGGACCTTTACTATTGGTGCCTCCCGATTTCTGTGACTTGAAAGAAGTCTTGGATCGTTTAACTTGGTTCCAGCCGTCATCCTTCCCTTGCACAACTTCATTGTTGGTCGGGCAGCTTCTGGCGAAGTGGCCATAAACATGGCATTTCCAGCATTTGAAAGGCAGCTGTTCATAGTCCAGCTTCTGCACATGCATCCAGCTTCCAACATTGATTTTGATGGCCTCTGGTAGCCCCACTTCTAGATCTACTTCTACGCAGATCCTCGCACAATCATATTGATCCTTGTTATTCGCTCGATCTATGAATTTCCCCAGGGCATTTCCAATGTGCATCAAAGAATCCCAATTCCAGCAATGAACTGGGAGATTTGGAAGCCCAACCCACACCGAGACTGCTTTGGGGACATCTACTACTGGATTGAAGTCCGGAGTCCATTTATTCAGGTACAAACCCTGAGGGCCCATGAAGTAGGGGCCATTTCGAAATATCAGATCTTTATCATCCTTTGAGGTGAATTCGAAGAGGAAGAATCCTCTCCCTAGAAAGTATGAGGTAACACTTTCTTTAATCAACGGCGCCCAGTTTCTGTTGACCCAGCTTTCGGTGGTTTTGGGGGATGGCCATAGTCCAGTGAACTGGCCGATGAGAGCTCGCTCGGACAAGGACAATGCCACCTGAATCGGGGTTTCAGGAGGGAGGGAGATCTCAGGTATATCGTCCAATTTTTTAACGAATTTCGCAGCTTCAAAGATCTTCTTCTTTGGGAGCCCTGCCAAAAGCCTGTTGAAAGCCTCAGCTGATGAGATCGGCGGGGGAGAAGATGGAAGAGACGGCTGTGGAGTGCCCAGCACCTCCATGGGCGCAAACCCTAGGGAACGGGCCTGTCAGCAAGCAGGAGCAGCTCGATCCTCCATGAACAGACCGCAGGATGTAAAGGAGCCCCAGGCGGACACGCCCGCGAGGATCAGGGCGGTTGAGGGCGGGCACGCTCGCGATCTGCACAGTGCGCGAGATGCGGGTCTCGGGGGATTGCAGGGCGGGAGCCAAGGCGCGCTCGCAACAACTCAGCTAAGAATCTCCTTTGTCAATATTCGAAATTCAGATTATTGTTATATGGTTCTCAAGATTAATTATAGATATGCAGACAAAATTTTATTTTCGGTTTTTCTCAAATACATGGACAAAATCTCAATAATATCAAATGGTCAATTCTTCAAATTCTAGCTCATTCCATATTTTTGATCAAAGTCCTTCACGAAGTTCTCTCTTTCCATCTCCAGTAAGTTCATATTTTATTTATATTTCGATTATCTAATTGATTTTTTTTAATCCATGTCAAGTTTAATAAAAATGTATCCGAATTTGTAGGATCATGATAGTCAAGCGCACTAGTGCATTTATAAAAAAACACATTGACATTGCCAAGGTGCCAAATTTTTTAAACACACCGACATCATACATTTTTTTTTTTCGAAATCCCAAAATGGTGCGTTAATTTTTTTAACGCAACAACACAATTTCAATTTAAAATCATTGATGCTCTAATTGTTATAAGAGCATTGAGTTATTTGAATTCATTTTTATTTTCTAAAATCCGGAAATAGGTGCGTAGTGGTGTTGTTTGTTTTTTATACGCATCAGTGCATTTTTGTAGAAGAACACTGATATGTTAACATATTTTTTTTGGAATGTTAGAAACGGTGCGGGTATTATTTGAATGCTCCGGTGCTGTTAGTTTTTTAAATTCATTAGCCCGCTTTGTCCTACTAAGCGCACCAGTTCGGTTTAAAAACTATTTGAAATTTTAATTTCACATAAAATGGCATATTAATCTCAAATTGTACTTTAAGATGTGTCCACATGAATTACAATAATTCATAGTATATATTTTCCACTTAAAGTCTCATTTTTCTTGAAAAAAAGTTTGAAAACTATATTGAAATTCAAATTGTGGTTATATGTTTCTCAAGATTAATTTTAGATATGCACACAAAATTTTATTTCTGATTTTTCTCAAATGCAGGGACAAAATATCAATAATATCAAATGGCCAATTCTTCAAATTCCAGCTTGTTCCATATTGTTGATCAAAGTCCTTCACGAAGTTCTCCCTTTCCATCTCCAGTAAGTTCAGATTTTATTTATATTTTGATTATCTAATTGAATTTATATTTTTTAATCCATGTCAATTTGAATAAAAATGTATCCAAATTTGCAGGATCTTTATTCAGAATCGATTTCATATGCATAAAATATTCCTCCATTTCAAAAACGTCAAAAACTCTTATGAGGAGTAGCATATTATAAGCAGTTGGTAAATGAAAATGGACAGCCACTTCACCTAGCCAACTGGAACATGGCAACTTCCAACTGCAATTCTGGATCAACAATGGTAATAATTGTTTGGTATAATGTAATTTCATCAAACTAATTGCATTGGCGTGCTTACTAATATCATTGATATTGCACTAATGATATTCAATATTATTTGAAATTAGGATTATAGTGATGATGAGCGACCCACCTACCACCTTCCAATGCACCCCAAAGAAACATACAAAGAATGGTTGAATCAACCACCTATTCAATTCCCACTACATCTAGATTCACCAATTAGGAATGACTACAACAATAATAGTTCTTCATCGTAAATTGGCAATGGAGGCAATCAAATAGAGGTTGATGTGGATGATTACTTACGAGATACGACTACCATGGAGGCAATGTTGTTAGATGCATTCCAAAACGATGAGCTAGGGGATGATGCTCATATAACTGATACCTTTTTCGAAAGCCTGAAATCTGCTTCCACCACCCCTCTCTTTGGACCTAGTAGAAAGTCAAAGTCTACTAAGTTGGGGACAACGATTTTGTTGTACAACGTGAAAGCAAAGTTTTTCATGTCAAATGCATGTTTCTCGACAACATCTAGGTAATTGATCTGCATGATCGATCAAGTTCCTTATATTTTGTCACACAATCAAAATTAAAAATGGTTGATTTTATGAATGTTGAATATTGACATTGTATAATTATATTCCCCACCAACTGTAGGATATTCAAAGATAAGATTCTTCCGAGTGATAATGTCTTGTCGGGTAGCTGCGAAGAGGCAAAACATTTGTCGAAAATGTTGGGTGTTGAGTACATATCATATCATGTATGTATAAATGATTGTATTCTATATAGAGGAGAATATGCAGACAAAGAGATATGTATGAAATGTGGGCATGGCAAGTACCGAATTAATAAAAAACGGGTGAATCACATGGTCCTCCTCAAAATATATTGAGGCACATGCCTATAATCCATAGGATTCAAAGACTCGAGTTTACCATACTTTCAAATTCTAATCTTTCTGCGGTTCCAAAATATTTTGCTGCTCCACAGTGCTCCTAGTATGTCCCTCTTGCAAATGATCTTTCCTTTAATTAAACCCTAACATAAATTGTAAAAACATTATTAGTAAAATCAATAATAAAATTCAAAATTTGTACTATGCATGGTTTTGTGTGAATCAACATACCTTTCAACTTCTAATCTTTTGAATAGTTCTACTACTCCAAATTATTCTTGTAGAAATTCCCATTGTAGATCAACAGATTATGCAATATACTAAAACACAATACAAGATCTACTTCTACAACACTTTGCCGAAGCTTAATCGAATTGAGCAAGATCAAGAGAACACATATAACTGAGAATGAGAAATCAATCACACATAACACAGAAGAAATAACTTGGGGAAAGCCTCAGCCTAAAACCCCAATCTCTGTATTATCATACAAGTCGAAATAGTCACAGAATTACACAAAGCCTTAGCTTGGAAGCCAACCAGCTCTCAGTATAATCCCTCTGTTGCTCATAGATAGTCAAAGGCCTCTCACAAACCTTCTCCTCTGCCCTCCAAGCCTCCTATTTCCTTGTGCAGTTTTTCTTGGGGTCCAGTGCTTCCACACATGTGAATTCCCACCTCACACTGCTCACTTGGCCCAGTAGTAATTGCGCAATCCCGAAGGAGATAAATCCTTCTGCATAGATGAGTTTCGTTTATAGGAAAAATCCATCCAACTGATAGTACACTATCCCTCCTTTGATCTCAACTGGGTCACTGTCTGAACTGACATGCATGAGTTATTTATGACAGAATATTTAGTTATCTGAAGTGCAACAGTTACATGCATGCAAGCATTAACTAACTGAACTTACATTAATTCAACAAACTATTTGAATTAATCTAACTAGATTTGACTTAGTTAACTAAGCCAACTAATTACAACTCAATATTACAACTCATCCTTATCTCTTTAACTGATGGATAAATTCCTCAATTAATGGAGAAACTGTTGCATGTCCCCACATAGACTTCATGTTTGATTTTCCTTAACTAATTAACTCAAGGTGAATTAATTAATTAATTTACAAACAACTGCTAAGATCAAATTCGAATTTTACTTTACTATTTTAGTTCAGGGACTAAATAAATTCTGAATATTTCCTTGTTGCTTAGTCCAGCACTAGTACCTGAATTGCTATTTATAGCAGTGCTATTTTTAGCATTTCTTGTTGCTATTTTCAACAATTTTGTTGTTGCACAATTCTCTAGGCATGTCTCTCTTACAAATCACTCTCTTGAAATTTTGGGAAAAATAATGAAATAGTGAATAACTTATTACTATTTAAAATACTTCGTGAAATTAGATTTCAAAAAATCAACCGTCGCTCATTTTTCAATTAAAAAAAAAAAAAAAAAAAAAAAAAAAAAAAAAAAAAAAAAAAACTCACGTTTTTTTCTTCACTTAATCCTAACATAAGTGTGTTCGATAGTTAAGAGCATTGGCGCATTTATAAGTAAAGTGCACTGAAATTGTTGGGGTGCCAAAATTTATCAACGCACTGACATGATAGAATTTTTATTATTATTATTTTCGAAATCTCGAAAAGGTGCTGTTAATATTTTAACGCAACGATATAGTTTTTATTTAAATGTATCCATGTTGTAATTGTTATAAGAGCACTGACATGGTAGAATTCCTTTTTATTTTCAAAATCTCGGAAATTGGTGCAGACCGGTATTGTTTTTATTTAAACACATTGGTGCAGTTTTGTACAAGAGCATCTATATGATAAAATATTTTATATTTTCGAAACGTTAGAAATCGGTGTGGGTATTATTTGAATGCCCAAGTGTTGTTATGATTTAAACGCATTAGTGTGATTCGTCCTAATAAGAGCACCGATAGGGTTTAAAATCTATCTGAAATTTTATTTTCACATAAAATGCATATTCATCTCAAACTGTCCTTTAGGACACATCCACATGAAATATAATAGTTCATCGTACATTTTTTTGCTTAAAGTCGACTTATTCTTGAAAAATGGTTTGAAAACTATATTGAAATTCAGATTGTGGTTATATGGTTCTTGAAATTAATTTTAGATATGTACACAAAAATTTTATTTTTGATTTTACTCAAATGCAGGGAGAAATATCAATAATATCAAATGGCCAATTCTTCAAATTCCAGCTCATTCCATATGGATGATCAAATTATTTTATGGAGTTCTCCCTTTCCATGTCCAGTAAGTTTAAATTTTATTTATATTTCGATTATCTATTTATATTTTTTAATTCATGTCAATTTGAATAAAAATGTATAAAACTTTGCAGGATCATGTTTCATATTGAGTTTAGATGCAGAAAATATTTCTCCATTTCAAAAATGTTAGAAGCTCTTGTTAGGAGCAACATATCACAAGCAGTTGGTATATGAAAATGGATAGCAACTTCACCCTTCCAATTGGAACATGGCATCTTCCAGTTGCAATCTTGGATCAACAATGGTAATAATTGTTTGGTATAATGTAATTTCAACAAACCAACTACATTGACGTGTTTACTAATATCATTGATATTGTACTATGGAATTCAATATTTTTTGAAATTAGGATTCTAGTGATGATGAGCGACCCACCTACTATCTTCTGGTGCACCCCACTACAACATCAAATTGAGAGAAGCTTTCATTAAGAGAAAGACACAGAGAAGAAGCATATAAATACTAGTTGAATCCACCACCTATTCAATTCCCACTACGCCCTGATTCACTAATTAGGAATGACTACAACAATAGTAGTTCTTCATCACAATTTAGAAATGGAGGAAATCAAATAGAGGTTGGTATGGAAGATTACTTACGGGATATGACTGCCATGGAGGAAATGCTGTTAGATTCATTCCATAATAATGAGCTAGGGGATTATGCTCATATAACTGATACCTTATTTGAAATCCTGAAAACTGCTTCCACCACCCCTCTCTTTGGACCTGGCGCAAGTCAAAGTATACTTAGATGGGGACAATGATGTTTTTGTACAACTTGAAACCAAATTTTGGCATGTCAAATGCATGTTTCTCAACAATATTGAGGTAATTCACCTGCATGAACGATCAATTCCCTTATATTTTGAAAAATCTTGTCACATAATCAACATTAAAAATGGTTGATTTTACGAACGTTAAATATTGACATTGTACAATTATATTCTCCACCAAATGCATGTTATTCAAAGATAAGGTTCTTCTGAGTGATAATATCTTGCTGGGTAGCTGCGAAGAGGAAAAGAAGTTGTTGAAAATGTTGAGTGTTGAGTACATATCATATCATGCATGTCCAGATGATTGTATTCTATATATAGGAGAATATGCAGACAAAGAGATATGTCCAAAATGCAGGTAAATCACATGGTCGTCCTCATAAGATATCGAGGCACATGCCTATAATACCATGGATTCAAAGGCTCTTTTGTTGCAAAGAATTAGCTATGTTACAAGGATGACATTCCTCACACAGAAGTGAGTAAGGAGTTATGTGAATCCCAATAGATTCAATAGCCATGAAGCATATAGAGGATACATGGCTTGAAAAATTCAAGGATGAAGTTCGAATTCTACGACTCAACATAGCCATGGTTGGTGTCAATGCATATTCCCTCCAAAACACCAACTATTTTGTTTGGCATGTAGTAGTGATCAATAAAAATACCCCCCCATGGTTCTCCATGAAGAATGGAAATCTTATGTTGGCTATCATAGTCCCTGGTAGAAGACAAGTGAATAATATGGATGTCTACTTAAAACCATTGGTAGATGAATTTAAGGAATTCTGGGAAGGGGTGCATGTGTATGATGTATCAAGACCATTGCAACAGAGAGGAGTTTTACATTGTATGGCATATGTGCTTACACCATACATGATTATCCAGGATTAGGAGTTGTCTCTGGTAAATTACAATTTTATTGATTTTTTTACATACGTAACAATATTGTTTCACATATTAATTTAATTCGCTGCAATTTTTCTGATCTTTATTGTTGCTAATGTGTCAGCCTGTATAGAATAATTTCACAGGTCTTGTAACAACAGGGTATCATGGATGTAAATGTTGTGGAACTTATTTGAAGGCTAGGAGGCCTGACCACCTATGAAAGTGAGTGTATGACTGCTCCAGGGTATTCCTCCCAGAAGAACACCCTTACAGAAGAGAAACATTTTGTTTCAATGGTAAACTAGAGAGAACCCAAATGCATGTAATAAAGAGACCAGTTGAATGGCTGAGAGCATATGAGAGAGAGGAGTTTGGAGAAATATTTGATTCAAATGGGGAGCCTATGTTCGATGATCCAAAATTCTTCGACACCTATGTTGAGAAATTTTCCATTGGGATGAAAAGGAAAATTATCTTTTACGAGCTCCCATATAAGGAGCATCTTAAGATTGCCTAGTTTTTTTTTTTTTTTTGTAAACTACGACATTTCTATTATCTACATCAAATTTAAAAATACATACTAAGAAACCTCAATCCACCCAAATGGGAAACCGGATCTGTTGGTTCCTCTTCATCAAACATTCAATACTGTTTTTCGTTCTACATACTGTCATGAAAAACTTGTAGGACATTAAACCTTTTTAATCCAAGTGTTTCCAGAAATTGTTCTTTCAAAGATCTACTAAAAGACCTATCTTCACTACTGCTGATGAGACATGCAAACGAATTTCCAAAAAACAGAGCAGTAGCATCTAAATTCAAAAAAAGATAGTTAACAAGCCTCTCAATTCTCCGCGCTTCCCCTTTTGATTTCATTGTTGTCTTTGGTCTTTACCAGCTCCTTCAGCATCTCCCGAATCTCCTTAATCTGTTCGTTCTGTTGACGCAGTATACCTTCAACATTCGCCACCTCCTTCTTTGCTGCCGACGCTTCCTGAGCCATTTCCACCATTTCTGCCGCGACTTGCTCCATGGCCTTGGCCAAAAGATGCTTCAGGACCCAGTACGTGTGAAGAGCTCGATGGTATAGAGTTAATCTGCCTCTGGTGTTGCCTGGGTTAGGCATCTGGGTTGTCCATTCTTCCATCTCAAGGTCTGACGGTTCTTCCAGGACTCTGTTTTCCATAACTTCAATGATTTTTCGGATGTCTTCATTCGTTTCTAGATTGTACGCCTGTTCTGCCTCATGCACCGTCCTGCGGATAGATTTCCTTCCCCTTTTTCGCCTTCCCTGAGGCTGGTTCTCCTCCTCTCCGTTGTTTGCTTGCCAGGGTCGACCTCTGACTCTTTGTTCGTGAGCATTCCTTCTTCCATTTGTTCTGCCTCGTTTAGCACCTTTGCTGCTCTGTCCTGTTTCAAAAGTCTTACTCTGAAAACCCTTGTCCTGGTTAGTCTCCATGTCTTCTGAGCTTTCGACTTCAATTTTTATTCTGCTCCGCTCAAATTGTCTGTCTCCGAATTTCTCCCGCTCTGCCTGGACTCCTTAATCCTAGCTCGCTGCCATCTTGATTCGTTTAAGGCGTTGATTTTGGTTCCTCTGCCAGGTCTCTCCTTTCCTCGCCACCTTCTTCAACTTCTTGCTGTCTTTCATCCTTCTCTTGTTCCACCTTATAGATTTCTCGCCACCTTTCCGTTTATGATGAGTTTGTCCTGCACTTCCTTTCTCCCTTGTAACTTGAATGATGCTCTCTTCGGTGTTTTCCGAGATTTGTTTTGGATTGCATACTTGCTGCTCTGAATTATCATTAATTGCTATAGTCATGGAGGTGTGGCCGCCGTCCTTCTGTCCTGTCTTTGCTGCCGAATACACCTGCCTTATCTTCCCGCTCCGGATCTTCACGGTTTTTTGATTACCATTATGTTGTTTCATGGTTATCGTTGTCTATGAGTTGTTTTAAACTATCCCATCTTGTCATCACTATTTGATTTGTCCAGCTGTCATCCACTTTCCCCATTAATTCCTTACTTCCCCAATTGGCCAAGCAATCCGCAGGCTTATTTCCTTCTCTCCTGACATGAGAGGTGATCTTGTATTCAATATCTTTCAATGTTTCTTCAATTTCTTGGACTATGCTCGCTATTCTCCAGCTTTTGACAACCTTCTCCCACTGTTTCCCTTGTATTAATTTTCTAATGGTGTTTATGACCAGGGCTAAATCGCCTTCGATCTCTATCTTTCTATATCTGTTTCTTGTAGCAATTTTGAGGCCCTAATAAGCTGCCATAAATTCCGCTTCGTCATTACTCATTGTTCCTCCATGTTCTGCATAAATCCATTCTACATCTCCTTGTTTGTTTCTAAAGATTCCTCCATATCTTGCTGGACCTGGATTCCCCTTAGCCGCTCCGTCAAAGTTAAGCTTGATAAACCCTTCCTGTGGCCTTCGAAAGACTGCAAGACTTTGGCCAATGATAGGTTGTTGTTGCTTTGTTTTTTGTTGAAAGACCATCCCTTGTTCTAGGTTCAGCCTTTTTAGGATTTCTGCTTCTTCCTCAGAGGTCTTCCAATCTTACTCTGTCCAAATTTCTGCAAGGATTGATTCCCTGATTTGTCTTAGGGTCCTTTGCCAAACTTCTTCTGGATTTGATATTTTCCCCTGGAAAATTCTTCCATTTCTCTCTTTCCAAATATTCCACACATTGAAACCTGCCACCATGTTCCAGGCTCTTCTTACCACCGAGCTTTTAAACTTTCCTTCTCCCCAATTACACAGAGTTTGTATGATATCCTGTGGATTTCGTTCAATTGTTGAAAATAGATCTTTAGTCTTATCCCATTGGAATTGGGCCATTCTGCAACCATTTAGGAGGTGTTCCTGGTCTTCTTCATCTTGGTAGCAGAGACAACATCTTGATGGGCCTGAGAATCCTCTTTTTTGGATTCGATCCCAGGTTAGAATGCGTTTTCTCCCTACCAACCACACGAACATCTTTATCTTCGGCCACCATTTATTTTTCCAAAGTTTCCTCCATTTCTGCTCGTCTTCCCTCTGCTCTTGCTGGATTTTTATATTATATGCTTCCCTAATAGTGAAATTTCCTTTAGTTTCTTTTCCCCATTGTAGAATATCATTGCCTCCTCTATTTTTATTTTCCTGGACTCTAATTCCTTACTGAACAAGGTCTTTTGTTCCTCAGTTGCATTCCTGTTCCAGTCTTCCATTGTTTTCCATTCCCTCCATTCTTCATTTTCTCTTCCTTCTATCCAATAATCTTTGACCCAAATGAGTTCTCTGTCCATCCCTGTTCTGTAGATATCCTGCATTCCCTGTAGATTCACCATTTTCTCCCTTTGCTGCCACGCTTCCTCCCAAAATCTCGCATTCTGGCCCCCTCTGATTTCCCAAAATATATTTCCATCAACTAATTCTTTGCTTTGATTAGTCAGGTTCGATATGTCTGATCCTCGTGGTGTTTCTTGTTTCCTTAATATTTCTTCAGGAGTTGATGGCATATTATATTTTGTTGTCCATATTTCTTTCCACAGGTCCTTCCCTCCTTGCATCCATCTCCATCTTAATTTGGCTGCTAGAACTTGATTTAGGACAGATGGGTCCCTTAGACCTAGTCCGCCTTTTTCTTTTGGTTTGGTTAGGCTATCCCATGAGCAGAGTGCCCATTTATTTTGTTGCTTAGGCCCTCCCCATAGGAATTTTCCGTATATCTCTATCAGCTTATTGCATATCCCTTTTGGTGCTGCCATTACTAATAATGGATATATCGGGATCGCCTGAATGGTTGATTTGAGCAAAACGACCCTTGCAGCAAGATTCAGAGTACGGAAAGACCAATTTTCCAGTCTTTTCATGATCTTTTCCAAAATGGATTTCCAGTTTCCTATTTTAAGGGATGATGAGTCTAGCATAGTTCCTAAATACTTTGTTGGAAGCTCCCCTTTTCTATAGCCCAAGGTCCTGGTTAAATGATTTTTGATGGGTTCCACTGTATTAAAAAAGAACGTTCTTGATTTTTCATTATTTACCTCCATACCTGAACCTTTCATAAACACCTCTAGAATTCTCTTTATCCTTCTCACCTCATTCAAGGATACTTTGCAGTATATCATGATGTCGTCCACGAACTGTTGGTGAGTGACAGTAGTATGATTGCCCCATAGTCTCAGACCCTGGATTTTCCTTTCTCTTAATTCTTTTTTGAAATATCTACCTAATCCTTCTGCTGCTATTATGAAGAGAAAGGGGGATAGGGGATCCCCTTGTCGAAGTCCTCTTGAAGCATTAAAAGTAATAGATGGGGCTCCATTTAGCAGGATGGAGAAATTCGGCGTGGAGATCATGCTTAAGACCCACTTCACCCATCTGTCACAGAATCCAAAGGCTTGAAGGATGGCTTCTAGATATCTCCAGTTTAATCTGTCATAGGCTTTTGACAGATCTAATTTTATCAGCATTCCTTTTTCCTTTTTCATTTTCAATGTGTGGATTACTTCCTGGGCCACCACTAATCCATCCAGAATCTGTCTTCCTTCTACAAACCCAGTTTGTTTTGGGGATATTATGTTCGGGAGAATGGATTTGAGCCTCTGGGCCACCACTAATGCCACTATCTTATAGATAACGTTACATAAAGCTATAGGGAGAAAGCCTTCAGCTTGATTCGCTTGGGTAGTTTTAGGAATGAGAGTTAACAAGGTTGAGTTTATACCTGGTCATATTCTTTGATTGATTCTAGCTTCCTCCACCACTTCTAGGACTTCTTAAGCAAGGAAGTGCCATCCTGCTTGGTAGAATTCTACCGTGTACCCATCTGGCCCAGGGGCTTTGTTCCTTTTCATATTCCTGACTGTTTCCTCCACTTCTTCCATTGTAATTTTCCTCATCAGTGCCAAATTCTGTTCCCTAGTTACCAATTTAGGGATCTCTTTTCTTATCTTCGTTATAGCCTCTATTCTATTGTCTTGAGTTTCATTTAGCAAATTTTTGAAATGATTAACCAGAACTTTTTCAATTTCTTCATGCTGGAGGACTCGCTAACCTTCTTGGTTTTTTATGGAGAAAATTCTGTTTCTTTGTCTATGTTGTATCATTGCTTTATGGAAGAACTTAGTATTCCTTTCCCCTTCTCTAAGCCATTGAACCCTTGACTTCTGTCTCCATAAGATCTCTTCTTGTTTCCTTCTCTCTTCTAGCTGATTTATTATAATTCCTTCTTCCTTTATTCTATCTTCCTGTATACCTTCTAGAATATCCATCTGTTGTAGCTCTTCCATTCTTTGCTCTAGGCGCTGTTTCTCTTCCAGTATATTTCCAAATTCTTCTTTATTCCACTTTTTTATTTTGTCTTTCAGCTCCTTTAATTTGAGTTGGAAGGTGTGCATTTTATTTTTCCCTTTTTGTTCACTCTTCCTCCACCATTCTTCAAGTTTCTCTATCAGCCCCTCATTTCTGAGCCAAAATGCTTCAAATCTAAAAGGTTTGTTATTTGGTCTTTGCTTGAGATCTATTTCCATTTTAATCAGCCAGTGATCCGATCCTGCAACCAGAAGAATTGTGGCTTCTATGAAAACATCTTTCATCATTATTTGTTCGGAAATTAAGAACCTGTCAAGTCGTGAAGCAATTTGATTAACTCCCCCTCTTCGGTTGTTCCAAGTATGGTTTCCATTTATAGTTTGAATATCGATCAATCTCTGCTCCCTTATCATATGTCCGAACTGTTCCATGGCTTTATCCATTCTCCTTAGCCCTCCTCTTTTCTTCGCTAAGCTTTTAATCAGATTGAAATCCCCTCCTACTATCCACTGTCTTCCAGGGATTAGACTCCTCACTGCTTTTAGATTTTGCAGAAAGTTTTCCCGATCTCCTTTGGTATGGGGTCTGTAAACCCCTGTTATAATAACCTCCTCTGTTGTTCCTATAATCTTTGCAGTTCCTGTTAGAATTCTTGGAAAGCTTATCCAATTGCTTAATTGTATTTCTTCAAGGTTCCAAATTATTACCAAACCCCCCGCACTCCCAGTCGCATCCTGTCCCACCATTTCATATCTATTCTTGTTTCTATTCAAAATATCTCTCATTTTCTCAATACTTATTTTTGTTTCTTGTACTATCATTATGCTGGGCTTTTCTTTTTTCAGTCTATCATTTAAATACCTGTGTTTGCCTCTACTATTGAGGCCTCTTATGTTCCAGCTTGTGATGATCATCGCAAAAGTTTCGGAGGGGTTTGAAATACCTCTGAGAGAGGTATAACTCTTCCTGAATTTAGTAACATCTCTCCGACTTCTTGAATTGTTTCGCTCATTGTTCTTCTACCTCTTTTTTGCCTCCCTTGCCAATACTGCTCATTCCTAGATTTTGTGTTTCCTGCATCTCCATTTTCCCACCTCTTCGATCTTTAGTTATTCCTTTTTTCTCTTTGTATCTTTGAAAGGCCTCTTTGTACATCTGTTTCTGATCCTCTGGAATAAATCTTTCATCGAGCCTCTTCCATTCCTGCAAGAGCTTCGTCATTACTTGTTCTTCTTCCTCTCCTTTTGTTTTCTGTGGGTCTATTTCCATTCCTTGTTGATCCTCTTGGTTTTCTATTGGATCCTCTGTCCTCTCTTGACCTTTATCTACTTGATCTGCCTCTTTATCTGCATTTTCCTTTATGACTTCCATTCCTTCTATTTCCTCATCTTCGTTCTCCTCTGTTTCTACTTCTTCATCCTGTAATATTTGGAACTTGTTTTGGGATTCTATAATATGGATTCCTTTTTGTTTGTCCGTCTGTGTCTTGTTGTTCCCTCTTTTTTTCTTCCTCTGCACTTCTCTGAAGTCCTCATTCTCCTTTCCTGATTTCTTTGCCGTGTTTCTCCTCTCATTTTCTGCTTCCTTTTCCTTTTCTGATAATGTGATAGGGCATTCTCGGTATAGATGTCCATACTCATGGCATCTTCTGCAACGAAAGGGAATGTGCTCGTAATCAATTGGTTGATGCCAAATCTCATCGTGATATTCCAAATCTATTGTGTCTGGAAGTGGCTCTATTATGTTCATATACGCGCATATTCTTGCGTATGTTGTATATCTCCCCCTCTTTGTCGACTCTGCCACTTTCACAAAAGATCCTATTGCGTTACCTATACCCTCAAGGATCTCTGCGTCCCAGAATTCTGTTGGCAAGCTAAAGAGTTTGATCCATATCGGGGCTGCTAACATTCTTTCCTTATCTGGGTTGTAACAGTCTACCCACTGTCTCATAAATAACCTAGCATTGTTCATGAAGTAGGGTCCTTCCTCAAAGATCCTTTCCCTGTCTTCTAGATTGGAAAATATGACTGTAAAAAATCCCTTCGCCCCCAGCTTTATTTCCACATGTCCTTTTGGTTTCCACCTTTGCTAGATCCATCTGAGAAGATCTTTCTCTGCTGGCCAGTATCCTACAAACTTACAGATCAAAGCATAATCCTTCATGTAACTTCTATATTTCTCTAATCTATTATGCGGTATTACGAACCTGGGTTTGTTTGTCGCCCTCGGCAGACATTTACTTGTTTCTCCCGTTCTCCTTTGTGTTCCTGCTGCTGAGGTCTCTCCTTCATTTGTTCTGTCTCCTTCCTTCTGTCGTTCCTTCCTCGCTTCTCCCGTTATCACTGCTTTGAAGGAGGGGATCTCTCCCCTCCCCTGCGCCGTTTCCATTTCTTTCCCTCAGATCTTGAGCTTCTATTTATCCCCCAGACTTTTGGTTTTTGGCCTTTTCTTGCTCTAGTTCCTATACTTCTGATTCTCACACCCGTGTTCTGCCCTGGTGCGCTGCTCCAGCGATCGACGGCCCTTCTACCCTACCTTTGACGAAACCCTCGCCTACGAAACCCTCATCCGTTCCTCACTTCCATACCATTTCCGCCTTAAGGTTGCCTAGTTACTAGACCTCATGCATATATTTAAAAATGTTTCATCTTATTTATAGAGGAACATATCATCGAAAGAAAATGACACATTGGTTGTTAGGAGAGATATTATTTCTTCAAAAACTAAAAAGAAACATTGGCCAACACAAGAAACTAGAGGAGAGGTGGGTCCCTCTTGGTCTTTCAAAAATGGTGATGTCCCATGGATTTCAAATAGAAATGATCTTTCTTTGGCAAAGGAAGTTATAATGAGTGTGAGGGTGCCTTCTTTATATGGGTCTTCACTACAACACTGCTTCACTATGGAAGACCATTTGTCGGGGTTGAAATCACATGACCATTTGAACCTTCTGAGAGTATGTACGTCAAAAACATGATTTTGATATTTTTTATTTTTTTTTCGATAGAATTTTAAATGATGAATTCCAAGACCCAAAACTCTTGTTAAAGTCCCATCCAAGACCAAGTAAATATTTCCTCCTTGATGAGATTTCCTTCCATCAACTTTGACCCCAACTATTTCTGCAACTTCGTCCCTAGTTTCTTCTTCTGCAATTTCGACTCCCAACAACTTCTTCTGCAACTTCGACACTCGACAACTTCTTCTACAACTTTGTCCTCCAATAGCTTCTTTTGCAGAAACGCTAGATGACACATGTGAGATGGTTTTCTTCCTTTCCTTCTTCTCTTCTATAGCCTTCTCCATCTTGACTATTCGACCAACAAACTTAGTCTTTTTCACACCTAATTTTGGTCTCCAAAGGTAGCTGCATTTTCAGTATTCCTTCTGCAGATGATTCCCTATTTTCCTCGCACGCGTGAAGGATATTAGACCAAAAACTATCCCAAAATCTTCACTTTCTTATTCTCCTTCTTTGGTAGGTATTTGACTTACTTTTTCATCCTCTTCTCTTCTTAGGTCGAACTTCTTGAGAGCTATATGAATTCCTTTCAAGTGAGGTCAAAGTCTCTTATATATAGGCTTCTTTCTAGGTCGAATTGCTTCCTTTAGGCTGACTTGTCCACTCATGAAGGCTGACATGTACTTTTGATTATGATAAGGTCTTGGAGGGTTGATTTGACACTTTTGAATTTATATAAATTTTCTTTACAAGATGTAACATGCCCAAAAGGGTATTCCACACATGAAAATGACTCAATTGACTTGTAGACTCGATGACAAGCCCTATAAGAACTCAATGGGTGCTTGAACTATAAATAAATTTTACTTGACCATGAAACCGATGCCTCAAGAATGAAAATTAATAAATTTGTTTTCTTTTTACATCAAATACATAAAATCATGATTAAATATGTCATTATGAAGACCAAACCTAGTTACATATTTCAACACTTCCTCTTAACTAGGGAGGTATTCATAATCCATTCAAGGTACTTGGACATTCTCAAACTGAAGAATTTTCATAAGAAGAGTCAGATCAGTAAACCATCTCATAAGCTATCTTATCAACTTATATCATAGCATCTCATCATACCAACCAACATTGTCACATAGCAAGGACTTGACTATCAACTCTATCTCTCCACAAGATCAGAGTACAATGCTAGTGAGACAAATGACTGATAGACACCATCATCACTGTCTCTCAAGGCACATACCCCACCTAGGTGTTCACAAGGTATGTACTTTTAGGACTATTCCTATCTTGGAATGACACATCCTCAAGGAATTTCCTCTTTGGCTACTCGTACATATTGGATGCCCTACCACATTCTCAAAAAGTATCATAATTAATCTCAGATGCTTACCCAATCCTTTGTTATTTCTTCACAAAATAAAGACAAGAATGATCTGTCTATCTCTCCCTCTCAACTAGGGAAGATATACTCATTCCTATAAAAGGAATATACCCACGCTCCCTCTTACCCAGGGACTTGTCCAAGCTCCCTCTTAACTAGGGACTTGTTACCAACAACAACTCTCTGATCTTTGGTGGAGATCATGGTACTATTAGTTGCTTGTAGGGCTCCTCCTTTTGATGTCATGAAATTCATCTTCTTTATTATGGATCCTTCATCTTCTATATTTTCTTCGTAGGGTATTAACCATCCATCAATTTCCTTAAACGAAACATAGGGTTGAACCAATAGTCATGTAATCCTTCTTAGCATCAGAAAGTGATCTTCTAGTCCAAATCTGGATTTTCTTCACATAACTACATTTTCCAAGTCATGTTTCTTTAAGGGTTTTCCATCCATTCCCATGAGTTCTAGTTGTAGGTGACATCTATAAGTCTCTTTTGGTAGCCCTTGTTTCCACCCAACCAGATGTTGTTCAAAAATAAAATATCATCAAATCGAAGTTACCTTTTATGATGGTCTTTCATCATGACATCTGCTTCTTGCAGTATCAACATCCCGCACATTCAAAAACACATATCCAAGACATTCAATGTCAAGGGTCTCCTTCCTTTACAGACTTCATCAAGGTCTTCATACCTTCTTTAGGGAGGTGTCATACCCAATTCTTATAGCTATCAGATGTTGAGCACTTATCTTATCTTATAACATAGTTACTGATCAAACGAGAAAGTGAACTGGTACATGTTTTTTTGAGGTAGCAAAAAATCACCCGATTTTGAAAAGTAGTGATGCGAGAATACACTCTTTTTTTTTTAGCATATTTTTGGCACTTTAAATTTCCTTATGTATCAAGTATGAACATTTTTTTTTCGATGTTAGTGATTTTCATGCTGATTTTGAAAAATGTTGATGCAACATCAACACATTTTTTTAAATGTTAGTGATTTTTATGTTGATTTTGAAAAGTGTTGATGCAACTATCAACACATTTTTTTAAATGTTAGTGATTTTCATGCTGATTTTGAAAAGTGTTGATGCAGCATCAACACATTTTTTTAGAGGGCTTATTTTTGACACGTTAATTTTTTTTATGTATCAAGTGTGAACATTTTTTTTTTGTTAATGATTTTCATCTTAATTTTGAAAGTGCTGATGAGCATCAACCCTTATTGTTTAGAGAGCTTTACACTTTAAATTTTCTAGTGAATCAAGTGTGGATAATTTTTTTTAAATGTTGGTGATTTTCATGTTAGTAATAAAAATAAAAAAACTTGACAAAAAAACTAATACAAAAAATATATATAAAAAACAAAAAAGCTATAAAAAAAACCAAAATTAACTCTTAAAAAAAAAAATTGAATGAAAAAAATCAAAAAATAAATAAAAAATGTATATATATATATATATATATATATATATATATATATATATATAAACAAAAAAACACAGAGAATTTAAATTATTATTTTTTAACTTAAAAAAACAAATAAATAATAAAAACCTCATTAGAAAAGAACTTAAAATAATTACCAAAAAAGTTAAAAAAAAAATTAAGAAAAAATAAAAAATAAAAATAAAAATCGATTAAAATAAAAAATAAAAAATATTTAAATCAAATAATTTAAATAAACAAAATTAAAACAAATAAATAAATTAAGAATTATTTTTTGAAATTAAAATTATAAAAATAAATAAATAACATAAAATAAAATGTCAAAAATAAAAAAATAAAAAAAATAAAGAAATAACATAAAAGAAAATTAAAAGAAAATAACAAATATAAAAAATTTAATTATAAATATTAAAAAAAATTTAATAAAATTTAATAACAAAATTTAAGAAAAATGCAAATTTTTTTAAAATAAAATAAAAATAAAATTAAAAACACTAAAAAATTTAAAAAACGTTATATATATATATATATATATATATATCTCAGTTTCACAATCTTTGTTACAATATTGACTTTCCTAGCCTTTTACAATGTCAAAATTATAGTGACCTCGGGAGGCTTCTCTCCAAGCTTTTTGAGCACAGGAATAAAATCTTAAATCAAAATAAATAATTTGTTTCTTTAGGTCTAATAGACTATTGTTTGGTCTCAACAGACGTTAACCATCATCATCATCATCATCATCATATATATATATATATATTAACAAAATTATTAAAAAAAGATTTAAAAAAATGACCCCTCACTCCAGCCAACCCCACCCTGCTCCCTGCTTGCCCTCCCCACCGCAGCCCCTCTCCTCCCCTCTCCTCTCCCCCTTAGCACCCCACCCGCTCCCTCTCGCCAGCGCTCCCCTCCCCCTACCTCCCCTCTCCCTCACCCCTCCCCCTCCCTCACCCCTCGGTGCTCCCCACTCCCCCACGTCCGCCCCCACTCTCTCCCTCACCCCTCTCCATCGGTCCTCCCTTGCCCCGCCCGCCTGGGTCCCTAGCCAGCGACCAAGAGGGCCGAGGGGTGAGGGAGAGGGGTCGAGGCGACGGTGGGGGATGGGGGAGAGAGGGGGAGGGCAAAGGGAGGAGGGAGAGGTGAGGGAGGTGGAGGGAAGGGCTAGACGGAGGGAGCGGGTGGGATGGGGAGGTGGAGAGGAGAGGGGAGGAGGGGGGCTGCGTTGGGCGAGGGCAAGGGGAGTGGGGTGCGGTTGAGCGGAGCAAGGGGTCATTTTTTTTAATTATTTTTGTTTTAATCGTTTTTTAATATGTATATATATATATATATATATTTTTTTTTTTTTTTTTAATTTTAAATTTAAATATTTTTAAATTTTAATTTTCTTTAATGTTTTTTTTTGAATTTTTTTCTTCTACTTTTTGTTTTGTTTATTTTATTTTATTTTAAATTCTAATTATATATATATATATATATATATATCTATATATATAAATTTATTTATTTTTAATTGTTTTGATTTTTTTTTTTAATTTTTACTTTTAGTTTTAATTTTCTTTTCTTTATTTATTTTTTTGGCTAATTATTCAACGTTTTGTTTTGTTTTTTTTTTTTCTCTCCTTAAATTATACATATTTTTGTTTTTTGTTTTATTTATTTATATATTTATTACAAATTTTCATTTTTTCAAGTTATTTATTACTTCTTGTTTTTGTTTTTTGTTTTTTATTTTTTATTCATGTTATGATATTTAATCTATTTTTTGTTATGAATCATCCCCTTGCCACCCATGGCTGGTTGGGCCTGGAGGTGGGCAGGGGATTTATTTATTTTAAGTTTTTAATTTTTTTTAATGTTGTATTTTATTTTTGTAATTTTGTATTTGGTTTTTATTTTATTTTACTCTTTTTTTTTACATGGTATGGTTAATTTCGCTTACATTTTATAGTTTTTTAATGTTATTATTATATATTTTTTATATTTGATTTTTTTGTCATGTTTTATTACTTGTTATTAGTTTTTATTTTTATTTTTTTCAATATTTGAATTTTTGTTTTCTTTTGTATTTTGTGTTTTGTTTTATTGTTTTTTTTCAATATTTGAAATTTTGCATTTCTACATATTTTTGATATTTGATTTTTTTTGTTATGTTTTATTACTTGTTATTGTTTTATTTATATTTCAATATTTGAATTTTTGTTTTCTTTTGCATTTTTGTGTTTTTTATTATTGTTTTTTTCAATATTTGAATTTTTGTTTTCTTATGTATCTTTCATATATATATATATATATATATATATATATATTGTAGGGTCCGTGTTGATGCTTGTCTAGCAACCTGATCCCATTATGTGCAATTTGATAGTTGATTTTAAATTTTTCGTTGTAATGAATCAAGTCTGCCCCACAATGTGTTAATTTCATGGTTGGTCTTTAAGTTTTCAGTACAATGGGTTGAGCTCACCTACACTGCGTGTCGATTTGATAGTTCATTTTTAATTTCTTTTTGCAATGTCTCAAGTTGTCTTAGGCTAAGATTTTAAAATCGCTATACATTTAACATTTAAAAAAATTACTCTTGATATAATAACTCTTTTCATTAAGGTGTTCATTTTTAAAGTTTTTTAGTCATAAATTGTTTCCATAATGTCATTCTTGAAATATTTTGAAAACTTGAGATTTTTTTGTAGTCGTAATCTTTGGTTTTAATTGCATGGTTGAAAAATTGTCAAGATTTTAATGTTTTTCTAAGTCATGATATTTTATCTTTAATGCTATGGTCGAAAACAATTACATTTTCAAGGTTTTTTAGAGTCAAGATATTTGATCTTTAACAACATGGGTGGAAATAGTTGGAAATATCAGGATTCGAGATATGATATTTTATCTTTAACATCACGTCCTAGAATTGTTGGAATTTTACAGTTTTTCAAAGTCTAGATATTTTCTCTTTAACTCCATTGCTAAAAAAATGTCAAATTGTAACCTCAATTTTTTTGTTGTTACTCCAGAATAGACGATTTTTTTTTAAGGGTGCTTTTTTCATCTATTTAAAAAAAAAAAGGTTTTTACTTCCATTTAAAAAAAACTGTTGAAAATTTACCCTAAAAAAAAACATCATTCTGGAATAAACAATTTTCATTTTTGGGTTTTTTTTTTTTTTTGGGGGGGGGGGGGGGGGGGGGGGGGTTTGGGCTCGAGTACCCGTTTCATCCGTAACTATGTTTTATGTGAATATAGTTTCATGTTTCACGAATTCTTCTTCCTTTCTTCACATATTTCTCCCAAGGAACTTCTATACACAGTTCCTTCACCTTATCAACTACCTCATATTCCATATGAGGTCATATTATGTTGATTTCATCTTATCAATATGTCAACTAGTTCAAGACATATGCCTTCATGCATCTTTTCAAAGGAAGAGATCCTTCTTCTTCGATCATGCTTATGAGATAGAGCATTTACCCATGATATCGACATCTATATGATGACATGACTTAATCTATCAAATATATACATACCTCTTTTCTCCTTTTGGTCATCTAAATTTCCTTCGATAACTTCCTTTCCTTGATTGAATGTACTTTAACCATATTGACATGCTGCATTCCTATGTCATCATACCATCTGTTGGATAGTTGGAATTGTTTGGATGGCTAGTAGCTGCAAATGTGTTCGCATTGGTGTCAACGAGATCAACATGGAGGTTTGTGGCAGCAGATGCTAGCATTGTTATGCTTGATGTGTCATGATTATGGGGAGTCCTATGGTTACTGCAGTCTCCAATAGGGAATCACCATAGTATCATGCTTATTAGAGAAGCCATAAAATGATGACTATGGTGGTTGGAAGTCCAAGATTCTAGGCACAAGAGAAGGGCCATAGTGCAAAGAACAACATAGAGTTTTTATCTATTTCTCAAGTAGAAAACGGGCTCAAAGCCTACATCTAACCTTTTCCATTGGAAATTGATTTGAATAAGATTTCCAATGGTATGTGGAAGTCTAGATATGGCCTCTTAGCTCAAAACTTATTGATTGCCGAAGTTAGGGTCTTAAAGTCTTCGACAAGCTGAATTTTGGACCCTGGATTTCGGAAGGATGGTCATATCAGAACCTCAGAGCAGGAGAATATTAGAGGCCAAATCCTAGGGACCTGGGAAGGTCAAATGTAACACAGTCCCCCAACATATACCCAAGTAACCGTCCAACTGGGGTAAACATGTGATGAGAGGCTATTGTGATTGGATTCAAACTCCTATGTGACCTTAAGGAACTGGAATCGAGAAACACAACATACAAACCTTCCAGATAAGATAAAGGACTCCTAGGAACCATTCCAACCACTAAGGTAGCCAGTCCCTAGGTCCCACTAAAGTTTTTGACCACTCGATTTTTGGACCCTCTCATGTTATAGGCCTGCCAGCATCCAGGAGTCTCTGGATGTTCTCATGACAAGGCATGCCTGCGTCCAAGGACTATTTTTCTCAGTGATGTGTTAGCATCCTCGGGATTTGAACCACTTTTTAGGCCCAAAGCGCAAGTTACTACCTAGAATTGAATGACACCTTCAAAATAATGATATATTAAGGAAACAATGATGCGAAGGTAAATACTTGAACAATCCCTTAACCAGAACCCGACTAGCCATGGCAGGAATTTCGTCAAACATATCACAAATATGTAATCTATAGGTGTAAACAATAGATTTAAGCATAGGGATATCATACTTATTTGGGAATCACTAAGAACCATTGTTCCCTCATATCATTTGATGCGTTATCATCAATTAGGTCATAGATACATTGTCCATTTATTTACAAGTAAAAACATGATGAGAGTCATACATAGTCACTATCATAAAAGACATACAAACCAACATAATAGCAACAGAAATACCAATGAAATCACAACCATATGATCCACTTATAAACCAATATAATACTCATATAAATACAAGGAGAAATAACCTCATATTGATGATGGAAAATCCAAACCCAGGATGGAACTATCACGTTCCACCCGACCATAGAATGGTTGAGCCAAATCTCTCTTAAGCCATTCACCCCCATGCCATATTCCAAGCATCAATGTGGGAATCTAACCAAAAGAACCAACCAATGCATCCCGAGGCTAAACCACCTCACCCTCATTAATAGAAACTAGGCTTTACCGTAATCCATCTCGTATCACTAGGCCAACATAATGAACATGTAATAACATGCTTTACCATGATCTCCGCCCAATCAATAGTCCAAAACAAGCATGGATCCCATTGGATTTCTCCACCTACAACATGAGGAATTTTCTTGTCACCTAGTCTCTCAGGCTTTACCGCAATCCACAGTCTGATCGAGGGATCACTAGGCCCTAAATCGAGACACCATCATCTAGGATTTACTGTATATCGCGCCATTCAGTAGCAAATATTCTTAGGCCTAATCAAGGGAAACCACCTCTAGGATTTAACGTATATCCTGCTATTCACCGACAAGGATTCCTAGGCCCACCGAGGCAACACAATCCTCGATTTACCGCAACTCACAATATGGCTGAGGGGTCACTAGGCTAGTGGCTTTACCATGATCCACAATCCAGTTCAGGGAACACTAGGCCATGTGCTCTATCATTCTGAGATCCACCTCACTTAGCTTTGAATCCATCCGACAATCTAGCTCAACCAAAACATGATAACCCCATCACACCATGACTATTCAGAAATGGCAAGGCTAGGCTAAAAACACTGTCACACCTTGAAAAACCCATGCCATAACAGTAAACGAACCACATGCAATACCATGCATTCCAAATCTATCAAGGAAAATGCACATGAAAATCGATACCTGCAAATAATACAGTTGTAGCTACTTAATCCTACTCTTCCTTGCTTGATCTCTTCCAGGGAGAATTTTAAGGCTGGAAATTTATCTTAAAGTTTAGAAACCTTGGCAAATCCCACTAGTTCGTAATATGAAATCTATAAAATGCTTGGAGATATTTTTGTAAAAATATTCAAATTTATAATATTTTTATATAGACTATATATAATTTTTTTTTTTATCGATTTTTAGGGTAAAATAATTTCATTCTATAAAATTTGGGCGAATCATTTTTACAAAAAATGGAAATTAGAGAATCTTTTTTTTGGAAAAAGTATAGAAAATTAGCCCATGGGCGAATATTATCCCCTAAAATTTTTCCTGATCTCTGCTTCCTCTTGCCTTCTTTGCCTTTCTTGATCTAATGCCAAAGTGCCCCAAGAAAACTCTAAGTGTACAAGAGTGAGAGAGAGAGAGAGAATAATGAGAGAGATCCAAACCTGAACTGACAAAAGGTTGCAAAATGGTTCTCAGAAGCTCTTTTATCAATTAGGCCTCTATTTTCTTCATTTTCCATTATTTTACTTCAATTTCCTCCTCACATGCAACCTGTGACTTTTCACCTTCCTTTTCTCCTAATTTCCATTATTTTCATAAATAAACGTGCCAAAAATGCCATTTTTCCTTCTCGAAGCCTTAACCGTTGCCTTTGCCAATTTCCTTAGCCATAATAAACCAAATAAACACCCACTAGGATGTTTTTCCCAACATTCAGCTTGGAATAAGTGTCCCATCAACCATGGTTATATTTTTTCCTTTATTAACTTTTATTATATGGAATTTTCACTAGGGTTGTTACAGAACCCTCCCCCTTGGGGGACACTGTCCTCAGTGTTCAACCACACCTATACCTCAGTAAAATCGCTAAAAGAAAACATATTTCCCCTGGAGCTTTATAACATAGCTCAATGCAGTATTTACAATTATCACCCTGCTGAAGAGAAAACCAACATGATAACATAACAACAACATAATGGCATGACACCCATACTGCTTATTGGAGCTTTATAACATATCTCATGGCGGTATTTACATCCATATACATATGTACATATACCAAAACATCACCAAACATGTACCGAAACATATACCAAAGACATATACCAAATCACCATACCATAACTGCTTTGCCTCAACCAGAAAACAATGAAGGATACATAGCTCACATCTGATCCACCATCTCCCATGTAGCTTCATTAGGCCCAAAGTGATTCCACTGCACCTTAACCTACTCGATTCCTTAGTTTTGGAGCATGAGCACCTTTTTCTGCAATATACACTGAGGCTTCAGTTGAAATTATCCATTTGGTTCCACCTGTAATACAGACCAATCAATCACATGACAACATCTTTAAGATACTTCGTAAGCGATGACACATGGAAAAGATCATGGAATTTCAATATCAGAGGCAGTGCAAGTCGATAGGATACTGGTCCAATCCTCATAGTGATACTGAAGGGTCCACAAAATTGTGGTGCCAACTTGGCACATGATCCAATCCATAAGGAGATCTTCTTTGGTTTGATGCGCAAGTACACCTATTCCCCAACCTAGAACTCCTTGAAAAAATTGTTCCGATCTGCATAGCTCTTCTGGCTATCTTGTGTTGCCTTTAGATTCTTCTTTATAACCTGCATTTCTTGTTCCATGTCCTTCAACATGTCTGGTTCAATCAACACCTTGTTAACTAGATTACTCCAATTGATGGGAGTATTGCAACTCTGCCCATACAATTCCTCAGACAAACTCATCTTCAAAGATTCCTGATACCCATTGTTGCAAGTGAACTCTACCAGTGGAAGATACTCTTCCCACTTTTGCTGTTGATGCATAACTTACATCCTCAACATGTCCTCCAATATCTGGTTGACCCTTTTAGTTTGTCCATCTTTCTGTGGATGATAAGTTGTACCAAACAACTCCTTCCAAAACTTGGAATTGAATTTTGCATCCCTGTTTGACACAATATTCTTCGAAACACCATGCAATTTGACCACATCTCTGATGAATACATGTGTTACAACTAGATGAGAATGTAGACTTCACTAGAATGAGGTGCACAACCTTTTTCAACTTGTCCACAACAACCATGATGGAATCATGTTGTCTCACTTTTCTCAGAAACCTTGTGATAAAGTCCATGGAAATAACCTCCCATTTCCATTCTAATAAGTTGTAACAGTCCACCTGGATTATTACACTCTGCTTTCACACGCTGACAATCAAAACACCTAGCCACAAACTCTGCTACATCCTTCTTCAAATTTGGCCAATAATAAAATTTCTTTACTGCGATCAATGTCTTTTGATAACCTGGGTGACCTAAATATGGTTTTGCATGAAACTCTCTCAAGATCACCTTCTTGAGCTCTTTGTTGTCTGGTACATATATCCTGTCCCTAAGTCTGACCAATCCATCTGCTGTAATACAATAATCCACATCCTGTGCACCTACAGCTGTACCTATACCTGTACCACTACCTGTACTGATCCATGTACCTATAACTATACTCTGCTGCAACCTGTGCATAATCTCCATATACCAGACATCTTCCTGACCTGCCAACAAGATCCTATCCTATAAGTATGTCCCATAGCAGCTCATCATTGTTAAGTGATTTACCTATACTCGTCTACTAAGAGCATCTGCCACCCTTTTATTCTTTCCTTTGATGTACCTGATCTCGAAGTCAAACTCACTGATCGTGGCCAACCATCTAGCTTGCTTGTCGTTCATATTCGATTGATCAAACAAATACCTCAACCCAATGAGATCAATCATCATCACAAGCCTATTGCCAAGAAGATAGTGCCTCCAAATCTTCAACACATGTATAATTGCTGCTAACTCAAGGTCATGTGCCCGGTAGTTCTGCTCATGCTCTTTTACTTTTCGTGAGTCATAGCATACCAGTGGTCCATCCTACATAAGGACTCCACCAAGTCCTCTTTTGCAAGCATCTGTGCATACTACAGACTCTTTTTCCGGATCTATAATTTTAACATTGGTGCATGTGTCAACAACTGCTTAATTTGCTCAAAACTGGCCTCACACTCCTTTGTCCATTCAAAATTCTTACCTTTCCTTTACAATTATGTAATAGAATGAGAAATTTGCGAGAATTTCCTGATGAACCTTTCGTAATAGCCTTCCAACCCCATGAAGGATCTCACCTCATCTACATTTCTAGGAGCTACCCACTCTGTGATGGCCCTTATCTTTTCTGGATCTACTGTAATACCCTCCTTGGAAATAACATGTCACAAATAATGTACCTTAGTCTGAAAGAAACTGCACTTGCTGAGCTTAGCATACAACTGATGCTCTCTCAACAATCTCAACACTACTGCTAAATGCTCAGCATGCTCTTCCTCATTTTTAGAATATACCAATATGTCATTAATGAACACAATAACAAAATTATCCAAATACGCAAGACAATACTCATCAAGCACATAAATGTCGCTGGAGAATTAGTCAAACCAAATGGAACTACAACAAACTTATAATGCCCATAGCTGGTCTGGAAGTTTGTCTTGTAAATTTCCTCCTCTTTGATGTGTACGTAATGGTATCCAGATCTCAAGTTGATCTTAGAGAATATTGTTGCTCCCTTTAGATGATCAAACAAATCATCAATCCTCGGTAATGGGTACTTGTTATTGATGGTCACTTTGTTCAATTGCCTATAATCAATGCATAATCTCATAGTTCCATCCTTCTTCTTCACAAACAATAAAGGTGCACCCCAAGGTGACACACTTGGCCTAATGTATCCCTTGCCTAGAATTCCTTCAATTGCAACTTCAACTCTACCAACTCAGGTGTGCTCATCCTATAAGGTGCTTTTGATGTTGGAGCTGCCCCTGGCACTAACTAAATAGAAAAGTTTACTTTATCATAACTGCAAATAACACACACCCTTTTTTGCGATTGTGATTTTCCTACATAGATGTCACCATTGTAACTGATGTGGCTTTCTTCTTTCCATGCAAGACTCTTGGTTCCCCATTGTCATCAACAAACTTAATTGCTTTGTCATGAAAATTCCACCTTGGTCCTATGGAGGTACAGTCAATCCATGCCCATCAACATACTATATGATCCCAATGGTAATACATTCAAATGTGCCGCAGTAGGCATACCATTCAAATCAAATGCACAAGCTCTTACGCAATGGTGAACTCACTTCTTTATACTTGTAGCCAACTGCATTAACCAAGATTCTGCATGTAATTCCTTACTCAAACCATACTTACCCACCAAGTGAGGACTAACATAGCTATAAATAGATCCAGGGTCAATCAAAATAGAAATAACTTGATCCAATGTGTGGAGCTCCGATGTGACTGACGTTTGTTCGTAGAGACCCAAAGAACCAAGGGCGCAGAGTAGGGCTAGCACCTAAGTGTTATGGAGTATATCAGAGGCTAAGGACATCGTAACTCTATTCTAATTGCATTTTGAAAATGTTATGATACAGGGGGCTTTCAATGTGTTGGCGTTAAGTGGTGAAAGCCAAAAGAACCAAGGGTGAGAGCGAATACCCAAGGAGATAGTCCCCAGGTAGGAGGCTGAAGGCCTTAAAAACTAAGTTCTTTTCCCCTTGTCATGGCGCCCAGTCCCATGGAGGAGAAACAAGAAGGGGAGAAGCAAAAGGGGCCAAAGGCATATCAGAGTCTTGTGATTTAGTAACATCATTTTAATAAAGTTACAAGATATGAGAGTTTTGATATTCCAATATAGAGAAGTATGAAGCCGCAGGTCACACACAAAGTCTTATGGTGGAAAATAGGTTAAGTGCGGGCATAAAGAAGGCCTAAAGGCATCAGAATCTCACTCTTTCATAACATTTGTTTTAATAAAAGTTATGATATGTGGAGCTTTGATATTGCAGTACAAAGTGTTAAAGGGTGAGTGGGTTGGATGCTAGAGAGTAAATGCATGCAGAAGAGTTGGTGTTGCAAGAGTAATGGCGATTAGGGATCACAGGTTCAAGGCGACGAGGACTACGATTCTTAGAAAAGAACTGTTGGGCTTGTCTCGATGTTGAAAGAAATCCATCTCTGATCTCTCGTACACACCTTATAGAAATAAATAAAGAAAAAAGAAGCCATGCTGAAGTACAATCAAGCTTTGTGAGCCATAAATGACCATGGGGAGTCTCATTGGAGTGTGCAGATGGAATGAGATTAAATTCTTAGCATGAAGAATCACACAGAGAATTGATGAAGTGAACAAAACCCATTCTCATGTTTTAATGCAATGACAAAATTTGTGAAAAGAGACACAACAGAAGAATGGAGTGCCATGTTGGCGGTGCACTCTCGGGCAGTGTGGATGGTGACAAAGACAACATTGAGCTCAGTGCAACAGAGGAACAAAACTTAGGATTTCCATTGAGCAACAGGGGGTATACAATGTTTTTGTGTATCTACTGAAGAGAGTGGCCCAAGTCTTGAACTGAAGTAGAGTGTTGTAGAGAGCCTGTGAAATAGAAGGCCAAGAGAAAAGTATATGCCATTGATAGCAGAAGGATGCGTATGGTGTGCTGCTACAAGGTGATAAGAGGATAAGGTGTTTTTGTGTGAGGTCGAGAGAGCCCGTGGAATAGTAGAGGACCAAGAGTAGAAGTATGATATTGTAGTGAACGAGATTGGTATTTCTCTATATATGTATTTTCCCCTGTTTTTAGTTTGAAAATTGTATGAAAGGTAGAATAATGGCTAGAGCAGGTGGTGGCCTGCATTCATAAGAGGTTGGTGCCTCTTGGAAAGTAGGTGCTTGCTATCTTAAGGGGGTCGGTGCCTCTTGTGAGTGGGTTCTCACAAACAAATTGATGTAATTAAGTAGGTGATTAATTTACATCATAATAACAAACAGATTGGTGGTTTTTTCCCTTTGGGTTTCCACGTAAAAATACTTGTGTCAATATGTGTATGTTTCTCATGTGATGGATTGTATGTACATGCGAATGTTGTATCTTGTTGATCATGTGTATTTTGTATGAAAGCTATCACAAGTAACTGACCATAGTGAAAAGATTTAAAGACTTATACTTAAAATTTAAAGAACTTCACTATTATTGATTCACCCCCGCAGTAATTCCTTATTCCAACAATTGGTATCAAAGCCAAGTTCCTTCAGGAACAATCTAACCACTAGAAGGTAGATTCATAACGAATTATGTCTAGGCAAGAGATTCAAGATGTTTGTTCAAGCAAGATACCAGTCTTTGATGGGACAAACCATGCCTTCTAGAAAGTTAGGATGGAATCCTATGTTATTTCTCTAGGAGTAGATGTTTGGAGCTCTGTACTAGTAGATTATGATGTCCCTGATGTCCCTCCCATTGGTGTCGATAGTAAAAAATTGTATGGAAATAATGCTAAAGCCAAGAGTGCCATTCTCTTTGGCCTTAGCCAATATGAACTTGTAAAGGTTATACACTGTAAGTCTGCCAAGGAAGTGTGGGTGAAGCTCAATCAGATTCATGAAGGAGATGACAAAGTCAAGCAGGCCAAACTTGAAACTTATGGAATGAGGTTTGAAAGCTTAAAAATGAGTGAAGAAGAAAGCATAGCATAACACTTCCTCAGAGTTGATTAAGTAACCAATATGATTAGAGGACTTAGTGAAGAATTCAAGGAAGATATGGTTTTTCAAAATGTCTTAAGATCCCTACCCATGAGATTTAATGCCAAAGTTTTTGCTATTGAAGAAATGGCTAATTTAAAAAATCGCAATATGGACCAGTGTCTTGGTACTCTCAAAACCTATGAGACGAGAGTAGGAAGAGAGAAATATGAACCCAAGGAGGCAATGTTCAAAGTGTCCAAGAAGGCCAAGGAGCACAAAGATCATCAAGATTAATCCAGTTGTGAATCTGATCAGGAGTTAGTTCAATTTCCCAGGAAACTGAAGCACCGCTCAGGAAAATATAAAGGGAAGTTTCCATTTAAATGTTTTGACTGTGGGAGAGTTGGAAATTTTTTATCCAAGTGCCATTACAAAGAAAGGACTGAAAAGGAAGACGATTAGAAATTTAGAAACAAATCTTAGAAACATCAGAAGAAGAAGTTCTATAAGTAAAAGGGCCTCTAATCCAAAGAGGATAGTTCAACACCAGAGTCAGACAACAAAAGCTCTTCAGAAGATGATTCAGATAAGTATTTACTTATGGAATTTGGAGTAGAATTCAATAAATAAAATATTACCGACTCTAAAGGGGAAGAAGAAGAAGAAAGAGTAGTGGACTTTGAAGGGAACTCATCAATGCTCTTGATGAGTTAAAGAAGGCAAGGAGAAAGAACAACTAAAACAGCTGAAGAAGGTATGTATAACTCCGACAATGAGGAGTTTGTTTATAAAAAAGAAAAACTTGAAGAATCCATTATAAACAAAGACATTTTAGCCCTTCTAGTAGAAGAAAAATAAGGAGAATGTGAGAAACTAGAAGAAGAGAAAAAGCAATTAAAACAGGAGTTGTTCAAGATACAGAAGGAAACAATGGAAAAAACATGCAAAGATGAAATTTTGTCCTTGAAAGTCAAACTAGAAGAAGCTAAATAAAAGGAAGAAGTTATTCAATATTTGATCCATGAATGGGAAGAGAACTGTCAGAGTCTCGAGGCAGAGGTCATCTCTCTGAGAAAAAATATTGAGAAAATGAACATCGATAAAGGCATAAATGAAAAATTTTCAGAAGGAACAATAAAGCTAGATCAAATTCTAAGCAGTCGGAGGTCTTTAGGAAACCAAATAGGCCTAGGATAGTCCAGACCACGTGAATACTCTATGGGAAATATGAACCTTAGGTCCGCATGGTTTGAGGAACCTCAAAGCTATGCAAATATGTATCAAGAAAGAATAAATGAAGACAGAAAGGGAGCAAGCCAGAGATGAGCCCATCACTAGAATAATAACTCCATCTACCCCAAGGAATCACACCAGTGGAGAATGAATCAATTAGCCAGACAACAGAGATACCTTCATGCACAGACTCATGCACCTTCCAAATTTAGGTACTCTCATTTGTTTTATGGTCATTGTTATGAATGTCACATATTTGGACATAAGGTTGTTGATTATAGAAAGATCAAAGTTGAAAGAGATGAAAATTTCAGATACAATAAATATCAGAATTTTAGATCTCAAAAGTCTACTCTCAGAAATCGAAATTCCTTCTCTCCTCTAATGAATGATGTTGAATGTTTCAAATGTAATAATTTTGGGCATAAGGCAAGTGAGTGTAGAAGAATCTTTGAGTATCCATCTAAGTCTCAAAACACTTGGCAACCAACTTTTCGAAAAGATAAGGAGAATTGGAAACAAAAATATGGAAAGAACATGGTTTGTGGACATTCTCTATTAGTACATAATCAAGAAAACAAATGGTATGTGGATAGTGGTTGCTCCAAGCATATTACCGGGGATAAGAGCAAATTTCTGTTACTAAAAGAAAAGGATAGAGGGAACAATGTCACTTTCGGTAACAATTCCCCAACAAGAATTAAGGGTAAGGGCATAGTCAGTCTTGATGAAAATACTAAAGCCCAAAATGTGTTGTATGTAGAAGGCCTCAAGCATAATTTTCTTAGCGTAAGTCAAATGTGTGATAATGGATTTAATGTGAATTTTTGGTCCAAGGACTATGAGATACAAAATGAAAAAAATGGAAAGCTAGTAGGAAAAGTAGTCCTAACTCACAATAATGTATATGTGTTTGATGACTCTGGAGTAAGATTTTATTTGAGAAAGTCAACAGAAGCCTGGTTATGGCACATGAAAGTTGGTCATATGAATTTTGACAACCTGATAATAGTTAGCAAGTTGGGAGCTGTAAGAGGTTTGCCAAGAATGTCAAGTCTTGATAATTCAATATGCAAGTCATGTCAATTTGGTAAGAAAACTAGGACTCATTTCAAGATAAAAGAGTTTTATTCATCTAGACCACTAGATATAATTCACAGAGATATATGTGACCCAACGAGAGCAAAAATCCCAAGAGGATAAAGCTATTATATGTTGTGTATTGATGATTTTACCAGGGCCAATTGGATCATTCTCTTAAAGGAAAAATCAGAAGCATTTAAACACTTTTAAAAATGTAAAGCTCAAGTAGAAAATGAGAAATATCTCAAGATCAAATGCTTAAGATAAGACAAAGGAGGAGAATGCATTTCAAGAGAATTTGAATAATTCTGTGAAGGGCATGGAATAAGGAGGCAATATTCTATGCCTAGAACTCCACAACAAAATGGAGTAGTTGAGAGAAAGAACATAACAATCCAAGAAATGTCTAGAGCTATGACGGATGAAGCATATGTACCTCATATCTTCTGGGGAAAAGCAACACAAGCAGAAGTGTACCTATCAAATAGAACATAACTCAAGCCTAATAGTGATAAAACTCCCTATGAGTTGTGGAAGGGGAGATTTGCATCAGTTAAACTCTACAAGGTGTTTGGGAGTAAATTATTTATTAAAAGAAATGATAAAAATCTTAGAAAGTTTGATTCACGCACTCATGAGGGTATATTACTCGGGTACTCTGCTCGAAGTAAAGGATATAAGTGCTACAAAAACAAACAAAGATGGTTGAGGATTGCATTCATGTAGTAGGAGATGAAATAAATCACAACCTGAGTCCTCCAAAGGAAACATGAACTTAGATGGAGAATAGAAGTTAACACATCAGGCCCTCAGGTCAAGATGAAACATATTTAGATAACGAAGACATGGAAACGAGCACAAATCCAAGGCCAAAAACACCTTCCGGGTATGTATAGAAAGAATGCCCTGATAGTCAAATTCTTGGAATTCATACCACGAGGAAATTTTTTGGAAGTTCAAGTTGTGCAAATCTTGCTCTTCTATCTCAAGTTGAGCCTAAAAACCTCAGCCAGGCAAGTGAGGACAAGTTTTGGGTGAGATCTATGAATGTAGAACTTAACCAAATTAATAAGGATGACACTTGGGAGCTTGTTCCAAGACCCAAAGAGAAAAATTTCATAGGTACAAAATGGGTCTTCAAAAATAAGCTAAATGAGCAGGGTCGAGTAATTAGGAACAAGGCTCGATTAATTTTCAAAAGGGTATGCCAAGATAGAAGGGATAGATTTTGAGGAAACCTTTGCCCCAGTAGCTAGACTGGAATCTATCATAATGTTTCTTGCCTTTTCCAGTCATAAAAACATCAAGGTATATCATATGGGTGTGAAGTCATAATTTCTCAAGGGAGATCGGGAAGAAGAAGAATATATTGAGCAGGCAGAAGGATTCACGCTCACCGAAAATAAGGGGTTTGTGTGCAAATAAAAATATTATTTATATGGACTCAAACAGGGTCCTAGAGCTTGGTATGCAAGACTGGATTGATACCTTCAGTAACAAGGATTTAAGAAAGGTACTGTAGACAACAATCTATATATGAAGTCTGAAGATGATCATCTACTAATTGTAATTGTTTATGTGGACGACATAATCTTTGGCAGTGATCTGGAACAATTGGGACAACAATTCACAATGTGTATGTAGATAGAGTTCGAGATGTCCATGATCGAAGAATTGTTCTTCTTAGGACTGCAAATTTGTCAGTCAAGAAATGGGGTATTTATCTCCCAATCCAAGTACCTAAGAGAAAATCTGAAGAATTTTCGGCTGGAAGATTGCAAGTCAAATAACACTCCTATGGTTACAGGTTGCAAATTGTGCAAAGAACATGAAACACCACTAGTTAATTAGACTGAGCATATATAAATGATAGGAATCTTATTGTATCTGACAGCTTTGATACTAGACATCGTGCAAGAAGTGGGTCTTGTGGCCAGATTTCAAGATTTTCCTCATGAAAGTCATGTCATTGCTGTCAAAAGGATTTTCAAATATCTTTAAGGAGCAACTAATTTTGGACTATGGTATGCTAAAAGAATAGAGTTTAAGTTGAAGGATTATAATGATGCTGATGAGCCAGCCAATATTGATGACAGGAAGAGAACCTCTGGTGCAAAATTATTGTTTGGAAACTGCTTAGTGTCTTGGGTCAGCAAGAAACATAAATCCATTTCTTTATCAACTGCTGAAGCAGAGTATATTGCAGATGCCACTTGTTGCTCACAAATTCTATGGATGAAGCATACCTTTAAGGAAATTAAGGTAGAGTTGATTGATCCCATTCCAATAATGTGTGATAATAATAATGCCATCAGTATCTCTAATAATCTTTTCATGCACTCAAATACCAAGCACATCCATATCAAGTTCCATTTCTTAAGAGAGCAAGTTGTAGCCAATGTTGTTTGACTTGAATATGTGGCCACTAAAGACCAACATGTAGATATCTTTACTAATCCACTAGAAATATAACCCTTTGAATATATTAGGCAACATATAAGAGTTGTGACTCCTTCTCCCAAATGACTCAACTATAGTGTGTGTTGGAAGCTACTTAGCATGTGGGATCAATTGAAGAGTAGGCTACAATGGTTTAGGGGGAGTATTCAAGGGCATCCTTTGCCATTGATGCCAAAGGGGGAGAAGATTACTAATGCATTAGAGAACAAAAATAATGAAGAATACTATTCCTGGTTTCAGGGGGGGCTTATGTTGTTGCCATCAATGCCAAAGGGGGATATTGTTGGACAATTAACATTGGCTAGATGGCTAGTGGCTGCAAGTGTGTTGGCATTGATGTCAACAATATCAATATGGAGGTTTGTGACAGCAGATGCTAGCATTGATATGCTTGATGTGTAAAGCTTAGGGGGAGTCCTATGGTTGTTGTAGTCTCTAGTAGAGAATCACCATAGTAGTAGAATTATTGGAGAATCCATAAAATGATGACTATGGTGGTTGGGAGTCCAGGATTCTAGGCACAAGAGAAGGGCCACAATGCAAATAACAAGAGAGAGTTTGCAGCCATTTCTTAGATACAAATGGGCTCAAAACCTACATTGAACCTTCTCCACTGGAAAGGGATTTGAATAAGCTTCTGAACAGTATGTTGAAGTCCAGTATGGTCTCCTAGATCAAAAGTTATTGATTGTCGAAGTTAGGGTCTTAAAGTGCTAAGTAGGCCAATTTAGGACCCTGAATTTCGGAAGGATGGTCATATTGGAACCTTAAAGCAGGAAAATATCGGAGGTCAGAGCTTAGGGACCTTAGAAGGTTGGATATCAAAAGGTCAGAAAACCAGGACCTCGACGGTTTATTTCCTCGGTGGTTTATTTGAAAGGAACCCGATATCGGAAGGGTTGAGCAAGCAGAATATCAGAACCTTAGCATTTCAGGACCTCAGAAGGATGAATATCAGAGCAAGTTGGAACCTTGGAGGTTATGACCCTCAAAACCTTGTAAGTCCTTAATTATTGAATTCTTTTGAAAGTGTCGAGGGATGGTGATAATATATTTACAAAGGAATTTGCATGCAAAGCTAAAGAACCAAGGACCCTTTCTCTCTCCTTTGATAAGACACATGATAGCCATTGATTAGTCCTCATCAGCATGATGTGGCTATACGAAGGACACATGGTAGCCATATTCGGCAATATTGGGTGGCCTAATGGGGAAAATCTAGGTGACACGTGTCACTACTAAGGAGACACCATGTGGAGTTGATGACATCAACATGACGTCGTCTCGGAGGTCGGAATTTGAGAGGTTGAATTTTTCATAACTCCTATCTAATTATTTTATGGGAAATTTACAATCTGATGTGTGGAGCTCCGATGTGATTGACATTTGGTCTTAGAGACCCAAAGAAATTACAAGGGTGTAGAGCAGGGCTAGCATCTAAGTGCCATGGAGTATATCAGAGGCTGAGAACATCGTAACTATGTTTTAATTGCAATTTGAAAAGGTTACGATATGGGGGGATTCTAATGTGTTGTTGTTTAGTAGTGAAATCCAAAAGAACCAAGGTAGAGAGCGAATACACAAGGAGATATGCCCCCAATAGGAATCTCAAGGCCTTAGCACCTAAATTCTTTACCGCTTGTCACGACACCCGGTCCCATGGAGGAAACACAATAAGGGGCTAAGAAAAAGGGGCCAAAGGCAGATCAGAGCCTTGCAATTTCATAACATCATTTTAATAAACGCTACAAAATATGAGAGCTTTGATATTCCAAAATAGAGGATTATGAAGTTGCAGGTCATAGGAAACAATTCTATGGCGGAAAAGAGGCTAAGCACAAGCATCAAAAAGGGGCTAAAGGCATTCGAATATTGCTCCTTCATAGCATTTGTTTTAATAAAAGTTACAATATGTGGAGCTCTGATATTGCAGTACAAAGTATTAAAGGATGAATGGGTGGAAGCTAGAGAGTAAATGCACAAAGAAGAGTTGGTGTCGCAGGAGTAATGATGTCTGCAGAGATCGCTTGGTCAATGCAATGAGGACCACGGTTCTTAGAAAAGAACTATTGGGCTTGTCTCGATGTTGAAATAAATCCATCTATGATCTCCCGTGCACACCTTATATAAATAAATGATGAACAAATAAGCCATGCCAAAGTACAATCAAGCTCTGTGAGCCATGAATAAGCATGGGGAGTCTCATTGGAGTGTGCAGATGGACTGAGCCTAAATTCTTAGCATGGAGAATCACATAGGGAATTGATGAAGTGAATGAAGCCCATTCTCATGTTTTAATGCAATGACAAAATTTATGAAAAGAGATGCAACAAAAGAATGGAGTGCCATGCCAGGAGTACATTCTCGGGCAGTGTGGATGGTGATAGAGAAAGCATTGAGCTCAATGAGCACAGGAAAAAAACTTAAGATTTTCATTGACAAACTGGGGGTATACAATATTGTTGTGTATCTGATGAAGAAAGTGGAGGAGAGTGTGCATAAGTTAAGCAACTAGCCCAAGTGTTGAACTGAAGTAGAGTGTTGCAAATAGTCTGTGTAATAGAAGGCCGAGAACAGAGTATATGATGTTGAGAGCAGAAGGATTAGTACAATTTTCTACTACAGAGTGAGAAGAAGATAGTGTGTTTTTGTGTGAGGTCGAGAGATTTTATGGAACAATAGAGGACCAATAGCTAAAGTATGATACTATAGTGAACCAAATTAGTATTTCTCTATATATGTATTTTCCCCTATTTTTAGTTTTAAAATTGTATGAAAGATAGAACATTGGCTAGAGTAGGTGGTGGCCTACATTCATCAGAGGTTGGTGCCTCTTGGAAAGTAGGTGTTGGGAACCATGATTATCGCTAGACCAAAACCCGCAGGTGTTATTCAACGATCACATCGCCAAAGATAAGGATCCACGAGAGGTGTTTAGTCCATGTCGTGAAACACACAGGGAGCGTTGGTTTATCCAATATCTAACAATCTCCCCCCCAACGTGATCTGGGTGTGTATTGAACTCATGACCTATGCTCTGATAAACTTGTTATCTTAATTTGAGAATCTAATTTTATTGTTATTCATCTGCTTGAGGTATTTCTTCATTCTGCTTATTTGAATTTTCAAGATCTTCTTTTAGAGAGACAACCTCAACTTCAAGACTTTCATAGTAACTGGATCTATCTTTAAGTTTCTTGATTATTGTATCCTTTTCATTTACTTCATTTCTCAATGATGTCACTTCATCCTGCAGCCTTTGACATTGATCTTCCTTTTCCTTGTATTGCTTCCTTACTTTGTTTCCTTCCTCTAACTGAGCTTTTAACCTTGTAATCTCTTCTTTGTAGGTACACTCCCTTTTGTCCAATAGATCTTGTTGATCTCTAATTTTTTCTGTGAGCCTTTTAACTTCTGCCTCTATATTTCTTTCACTTTCACCCATAAGAGCAAATTCAATTGATTCACTGTCACTTTCATTATCATCAATATTGCATGAACAGAGAAGTGTATCACCAGAAGACCAAAAATTTGTACCTGATAATTCTTTTGCGTGATCATCTTCAATATGAGGTGATTTTGAATCTGAATACTTACTTCCACCTAATAGCCAATTGTCTCTCCTGCTATCACTGTTCCTTTGAGATGTCTTCTTCTTTTGAGGCGCTTTCTTCTTTAGCTTCTTTCCCATTGTTTCTACGAATCTCCTTCAAGCGATCAAGCTTCTGCCAAAGGACCTTCTCAAATACCAATTGTTGGGAATAATACTAAGAGGGGGGGGGGGGGGTGGGTGAATGAGTATTTACAAATCCATAACTTTTTCCATTTCATAATCAGATTTATATATGCTACTTTAGTGAAGGGAACTTGCGTGTGCATGCATCTTTTCTCAAGGAAACCAACATATATCCAGTGAACTTATGATTTAGTTAATTCATCATATGTTGATATTTAATCAGTGCATTAGTACTTTATGAAACATTAAACAATAACCATGTGCAGTAATAACAAAATAAACCATCACACATAAGCAACACACATGAAAACCAAGATTTAAGGCGGAAACCACTTGCTTGCTATCTTAAGGGGGTCGGTGCCTCCTGTGAGTGGGTGCTCACAAATAAATTGATGTAATTAAGTAGTTGCTTAATTTACATCATAATAATAAACATATTGGTGGTTTTTTCCCTTTGGGTTTCCACGTAAAAATACCTGTGTCAATATGTGTATGTTGCTCATGTGATGGATTGTATGTACATGTGGATTCCTTATCTTGTTGATCATCTATATTGTGTATGAAAGCTCTCACAAGTAACGGGCCATAGTGAAAAGAGTCAAAGATTTATACTTAAAATTGAAAGAGCTTCACTATTACTGATTTATCCCCCCTTTTAGTAATTCCTTATTCCAACAATTGGTATCAGAGTCAAGTTCCTTCAAGAACAATCTAACCACTGGAAGGTAGATCCATAAGGAATTATGTCTAGCAAAGAGAGTCAAAATGGTTATTCAAGCAAGATACCAATCTTTGATGCGATAAACTATGCCTTCTAGAAAGTTAGGATGGAAGCCTATGTTATGTCTCTAGGATTATATGTTTGGAGCTCTGTACTAGTAGATTATGATGTCCTTGATGTCCCTCCCACTAATGAAGATGGTAAAAAATTGTAGGGAAATAATACTATTCCAAGAATGACATTCTCTTTGGCCTTAGCCAATCTCAACTCGTAAAGGTTATGAACTGTAAGTTTGCCAAGGAAGTGTGGGTGAAGCTCAATCAGAGTCATGAAGGAGATGACAAAGTCAAGGAGGCCAAACTTCAAACCTTCAGAATGAGGTTTGAAAGCTTAAAAATGAGTGAAGAAGAAAGCATATCCGAATATTTCCTTAGAGTTGATGAAGTAACCAATATTATTAGAGGACATGGTGAAGAAGTCAAGGACAATATGATTGTTCAAAAAGTCTTAAGATCTCTACCCATGAGATTTAATGCCAAAGCATCTGCTATTGAAGAAATGGCTAATTTAAAAAATCTTAAGATGGACCAATTTCTTGGTACTCTCACAACCTATGAGATGAGAGTAGGAAGAGAGAAGTCTGAACCCAAGGAGGCAACATTTAAAGTGTCCAAGAAGGCCAAAGAGCACAAAGATCATCAAGATTTCTCCAACTATGAATCTGATCAGGAGTTGATTGAATTTCCTAGGAAACTAAAGCATGACTCAGGAAAATATAAAGGGAAGTTTCCCTTTAAATGTTTTGACTGTGGGAGAGTTGGACACTCTTCATCCAAGTTCCCTTACAAAGAAAGGAATGAAAAGGAATATGCTCAGAAATTTAGAAACTAATTTCTGAAACATTAGAAGAATAAGTTCTATATGAAAAAGGGACTCTACTCCAAAGAGGATAGTTCAACATCAGAGTCAGACAACGAAAAATATTCAGAAGATGATTCAGATAAGTATCTACTTATTGCATTTGGAGCAGGATCCAGGAAACAAAATATTAATGACTCTGAAGAGGAAGAAGAAGAAAAAGGAGTAGTGGAATTTTAAGGGGAACACATCAGTGCTCTTGATGAGTTAAAGAAGGTAAGGATAAAGATCAAGTAGCTAAAAGAACAACTATTCAATATGAAGAAGGTATGTATAACTCTGACAATGAGGAGTTTGTTTATTAAAAAGAAAAACTTGAAGAAGCCATTAAAAGTAAAGATAGTTTAGCCCTTCTACTAGAAGAAAAACAAGGAACATGTGAGAAACTAGAAGAATAGAATAAGCAATTAAAATAGGATATGTTCAAGGTAAAGAAGGAAACAATCTAAAAAACATGCAAATATGAAATCTTGTCCTTGAAATTCAAACTAGAAGAAGCTAAATGAAAGGAAGAAGTTCTTCAATATTTGATCCATGAATGGGAAGATAATTGTTAGAAGGAAGGTGTCGTCTCTTTGAACAGATCTTGAGAAAATGAAGACCGAGAAAGTCATAAATGAAAAATTTGTAGAAGGAATAAGAAATCTAGATCATATTCTAAGCAGTTAGAGGTCATCAGGAAACAAAACATGCTTGGGGTACTCCAGACCACTGTAGACAATCCTATAGATTCACAAGCTCATGTAATGTACTAAATAAAAAGACAAGAATCTACTTCTACTTTCAACTAGCAGAAGCCAATAGATCCATGAAAACAATATGAACAAGAATAAGACAAATAAATGGCACATAACACAAGATGTATCTTGGGAAATCCACTGCTCAAAACCTTGCTATCTGTATTGCATATATCATAAATATGAGTGAAGATACAAAGCTTGTTCTCACTAGAACAATTTTGCACAAGTATGATCAACTCTCTCAGCTCACAAGCTAGCTCTTGGCCAACACTTAGCTAATTTTGCAGCTCTCCAAGCTCCTAATCTCTTGCATAGTTCCTAGGATGAATAACCCATATTTAAAGGGAATTCATGCTTCCACAATGCAAACATAGGATCAATCTCTGATGCATGCATGATATTTACACTATAGTGAATAATACCACTGATAGTATACTATCCCCGCACTCTAGTCTCAATCTCTGAACTCACATGCATGAGTTTCTCACGAGGGAATCTTAAGTTAATTGGAGAAGCACTAGTGGATGCATTAGTGCACCAACTGACTGTTAGTCATGTATTAGTTCCACAAACAATTTGGAACTAATTTAACTGACCATAACTAAGTAACTTGAGTTATCTAATTACAACTCACAATTAAACTCATCTTGGACCCTTAAAACTTAGGGAGAACATATACATAACTACAGAAAGACTTCCAACTCGAAATTCCTAAGCTAATTAAACTTAATTAAATATTTACAAGTTGATAGATGTCTTTTCAGATTAATCACATTATTAGGATTTGGTTGATGTTTCGAACCAACTAATATGGTCCATCCTCAGGACAAGGTGAAGAACCAATCAATCTTAAGGAATAAATAGCATGGATGCATCATTGTTGAGAATTAATTGTTGAAAATTAGTCGTTGGTAAATTAGTTAATAAGGTAAGTAAAATATTATTAATTATTAGAGGTAGGGAGTTATTTATTAAAATAATAATATATATTTAGTTAAAAAATAGCTGTTAGGAATAAATATAAATATAAAATATTAAAATATTATATATTTATTTAAAAAATAGTTGTTAGGAATAAATAAATATTATTTTAATTTTAATAAATAATTAAAGTGTTAAAATATTATATTTGTATTTAAAAACTAGCTGTTATAAAATATTTTATTCCAATACTTTAATAATTAATGAATAAGGTAAGTGAAATATTATTTTAAAGTTTTTTATATCTATTTTGGAGTAAATATTTTATTTTAATGTTTTAATAACTAATTAGATATTATCAATTTATAAAATATTATTAGGGGCTAACTTAATCCAAATAAATAAAATATACTTAAGTTTAATGTGTAGAACTCAAAATATAGTTTAAGAAATGGTTTTATAAATAATAATATATAAAATGAAAAAGAGGTTACTTATTATTATGTAAATATAAAAAGGTTATTAGGCATATACATACATTATTTATATTAACTGACCTAATAATAATATTGCGAAAAATAAATAGAAGAGAAAGACTCAACTTTTATAAATATTCAGAAAAATGAAGGTTAAGAGGGGAACAAGATAGTAACTAATATCTAGAGGGTTACAAAAAAATGTATAATATAAAAGGAGGAAACAAGAGAAATGATTACTAATTAAAACAAACAGAGTAAACGAAGAAAACCATAGTAAAAATAAAAACCTAAAAATAAGTTAGAAATAAAAAGGAGAAGAAAGGGAGGTAGAATCAAGAAGTGAGAGCCGGAATCTAGCTCTTACTTAATTTCCAACCATCATCCCTATTAAGATTTCTAGCATGCCTTTCAATCTCAATTCCCTAAGCTTCATATGGTGGAAGTGATCAACCCTAGCAATGACTTTGGATTCTTCAATGCACACATGGTGTTTTGTTTTCTTTACATGCTTGGCTAGGGATGATGAGTGGGATCGATTGTGTCTAATATCTGTAGCATGCTCATGGATTCTCTATTTAAAAGACCTACATGTTTCCCCAATATAAGGAATACCACAGGAGTAGGGAACAAGGTATACACCCTTTAATTGAGACCCTATTGACCTTAAGGACACGAAGGGTGTCCACCTTGTTCCATACTCTTGTGGTATTCCCTATATTGGGGAAACAGGTAGGTCTATTAAATAGAGAATCCATGAGCATGATGCATATATTAGACACAATCTATCCTGCTCATCAGCCCTAGCCGAGCGAGTAGAGAAAACAAAACACCATGTCAGCATTGAAGAATCCAAAGTCATTGCCACGAAATATCACTTCCACTATAGGAAGCTTAGGGAAGTGATTGAGATTGAAAGGCATGCCAGAAATCTTAATAGGGATGAAGGTTGGAAATTAAGTAGGAGTTGAATTTCGGCTCTCACTTCTTGATTCTACCTCCCTTTCTTCTCCATTTTATTTCTAGCTTATTTTTAGGTTTTTATTTTTATTATGGTTTTCTTCGTTTACTCCGTTTGTTTTAATTAGTAATCATTTCTTTTGCTTCCTCCTTTTATATTATACATTTTTGTGTAACACTCTAGATATTAGTTACTATCTTGTTCCCCTCTTAACCTTCATTTTTCTGAATATTTATAGAAATTGTGTCTTTCTCTTCTATTTATTTTTCGCAATTTTTTTTTGTAAGCTTGGCAAGACTCTAATTTTTGTGTTTTTACATGTCCATTATTCACCCTGCTACAGGGGAGGGTAGCACAAGATTTGAACCGAAGACTTCTGGTTCAGTGAGACTTCATTTCCACGACCACTTCCACTTGAGCTACCCCAAGCGGACTATTTTTCGCAATATCATTATTAGGTCAGTTAATATAAATAATATATGTATATGCCTAATAACCTTTTTATATTTAAATAATAATAAGTAACCTCTTTTTCATTTTATATATTATTATTTATAGAACCGTTTCTTAAACTATATTTTGAGTTCGACACATTAAACTTAAGTATATTTTATTTATTTGTATTAAGTTAGCCCCTAATAGTATTTTATAAATTGATAATATCTAATTAGTTATTAAAACATTAAAATAAAATATTTGCTCCAAAATATATATAAAAACCTTAAAATAATATTTCACTTACCTTATTCATTAATTATTAAAGTATTGGAATAAAATATTTTATGACAACTAGTTTTTAAATACAAATATAATATTTTAACACTTTAATTATTTATTAAAATTAAAATAATATTTAGTTATTCCTAACAACTAGTTTTTAAATAAATATATAATATTTTATATTTATATTTATTCCTAACAAGCTAGTTTTTAACTAAATATATACTACTATTTTAATAAATAACTCCCTACCTCTAATAATTAATAATATCTTACTTACTTTAGCATCCATGCTATTTATTCCTTAAGATCGATTGATTCTTCACCTTGTCTTGAGGATGGACCACATTAGTTGGTTCGAAACGTCGAACAAATCCTAATAATGTGATTAATCTGAAAAACATCTATCTACATTATGGATCAAAAAAGTCTTAGATCTAATATTTACATGTTACGAGAATAAAATTCGATTTTAATTCTCAGTTTAATTCAAGGACAAATTAAACTGGAATTTCTTGTTTCCATTTCTCAACACTCCCTCTCAACAAGAAAGGGATTATCAGCTACCCCGATCCTGTCTCTGTGAAACTCAAATTTACATCTTGATAATGCCTTTGTCAAAATTTCAACATCTTTCTCCTCCGTGGGAATTTACTCTAACAACATAATCCACCTCAATACACAATCTCTGAGATGATGATATCATATATCAATATGCTTGGACCGATCATGAAAAACTAGATTTTCAAAGAGTTTGATACATTTATGATTATCACAATAAATCACAGTTGGATCCATCCGTTGACCAATCAAACCAACCACGATCTTCCTCATCCAGATGGCTTCACATGCTGCCTCACTCACAACCATGTACTCTGCCTCTGCCGAACATAGTGCAACTGATCTTTGTTTCTTGATGTACCAAGAAACTACCACTGACCCAATACTGAAGATCCCTCCTGATGTGCTCTTCCTGTCGGATGAACTCCCTGCTCAATCTACATCAGTGAAGCCTTGAAGCTTCACTCCCTCTGTCTGTTTGTACCATAATCCACACTGAGAAGTGCCCCTGAGGTATCTCAACACATGATTTTCTGCCTTCCAATACAACTTGGTAGGCCTAACCATCACTTGACTAAGTTGGTTAACTGCATAGCACATATCTGGTCATGTGTTCACCAAGTACATGAGTGAACCCACAAGCTGTTTGTAAATAATAGCTTCCACTACTTCCCCTGAAGTAGCATCCTCCTTCCTCTAGTTACCTGCTAGAGGAGTCTCCATGGGTTTTCTTCTCTCCATGCAGAATCTCTTGAGTATCTCATTGGCATACTTTCCCTGAGACACAAACAACTCCCCATCTCCCTGACATACCTCCATGCAAAGAAAGTAATGCATGTGCCCCATGTCCTTCATCTCAAACTCTCTTGCAAGGTCTTCCTTGCATGACTTGATCAAATGACAATCACCTGTCAGTATTAGATCATCAACATAAAGTACAATGATCAACAGTTTACCTTCCACCACTATGTGGTACAAGTTTTCATCCGCTTCACTCTTCGTGAAGCCCAACTTAGTGAAGTATCTATCTATCCTGGTGTACCAAACATGGGGTGCTTGCTTCAGCCCATACAACGCTCTCTTGAGCCGGCACACATGCGACTCTCAGTCAAAGGTTTCATAACCTTTGGGCTACTCTATGTACACCTCTTCCTCAATCATGCCATTAAGGAAGGTTGTCTTCACATCCATCTGATGTATCTTCCAACCCATATGTGATGATAGTGCCAATATAGATCCGATTGACGAGTACTTTGCAACAGGAGAAAAGGTCTCATCATAGTCAATCCCCTCTACTTGTGAAAATCCACGGGCCACAAATCTAGCCTTATGCTTCTCCACACTACCATCTGCAGCTTGCTTTACCTTGTAAAACCAATGGGAGCTCACTAGTGACTTGTCCTCCGATCTTGGGACCACATCCTAAACACTGATATGAACTATGGTTTCATACTCCTCCACCATGGCATCAACCCAAACCGGCTACTGCACTACTTCCTTAAAGGAAGATGGCTCTGTCACAACACATTTGCCTATAAGAGCCATGTATCTAGTGTACCTATCAGGTGACCTCTATGCTTGCACTGAGAAGTGGGTTCTCCCACATTCTCCTGTGCATCATCCAACAATTTGTCAGCCTCTCTCATGCGCTTTCTTCCCTCTCTGCAAGACTCTGCCTGAGTGGATGTCTCCACTCCTGGATCCTCTGCATGTGGCTTCTCCACATCAACCTAAGGCTCCTCAACCTTTTGAGCTGAAATCTGCTCATCTACATGTAGTTTAACCTCCCTCTCAAGGGAAATCACATGACCTTCTCCTCATCGAGTCTGACATCCTTGCGAACCGCTGTCAGCTTGCTAATCGGCAAGTACACCCGATAGTTGTGAGGTGCATCATTGTACCCCACAAATATCCCAACTGTGTTGTAGGCTCAAGCTTCTTCTGTTCATCTTTGGTCACATGGCAATATACTGATGACCCAAAAATCTTGAAGTGACCAACATTTGGCCTCTTACCAGGATAAGCCTCCTCTGGTGTCTTCATCTCAAGTATTTGATGTGGGCCACGGTTATGAACATAAATCACTGTGTTGCATGCCGTAGCCCACAAGTGTAGTGGTAGGCCGTGAACACCCGTTTAATCCCTTCCATTGCAAAGAAGTTCTTAAACTCATTTGAGACATACTTACCACCGTTATCACTCCATAGAGATTTAACCTTCTTGCCCAACTCTTTCCCCATCAATGCTTTAAACTCACAAAACTTTGTTAAGGTTTGATCCTTTTTCTACATGAAAAATATCCAACTTTACGAATAGTCATAAAAAAATATAACATAATACATGTGTTTGGCCGTGGATGTTGTCAAGAATGGTCCATACACATCTGAATGGACTCGCTCTAGAATAGCCTCTACTCGACTATCTCTTTCATGAAAGGAAGACTTGGTGTATTTTCCCAAAGTACACCCCTTGCATGTATCAACTTGCTGAAGCGTACCTTTGGGAAGACCGGTAGAGATCTACTGCAATATCTTCAAAGCCCCATGATGAAAGTGGCCCAATCATCCGTGACACAACTTTCCAATGTCTCAACTCTGCACCCTTACTGCTTTTGTGCTCAAAGAAACATGCTCCTCTACCTCTAGCTTATAGTGATTCTTCACTTGAATCCCTATCTTCTTTACTTTACCTGTGGCTATGTGTCGAAGGAACAACTTTCCTTTCGAGAAGATCACATCATAACCTCTATCCTCAAGCATGACAACGGATACCAAGTTCTTCTTCAGCCTGGGCACATACATAACATTCTTCAATGTGAGTGGAGCCCCATGCTCCCTCTGAAAAGTAATCATGCCTAATCCAGTAACACTATACTTCCCATCGTCACCCATCTCGATACGAATTTGGAGATCTTTCTCCTCCAGGTCGCTAAATAACTCTTTTTCACCAGTCATGTGCAATGAAGATCCACTATCTAAGTACCACACGCTTCCCATCATTGATAACACCATGCATGCAATCAGGGAAAAGTCCAATTCGAATTGAGAGACCAAAGCCTCACCCACCGCTCCTCCTGAGGACTTATTCTTAGACTTCTTGAGTGGACAATTTGTATCAAAATGGCTCAACTCATGACAATGAAAGAACTTCACTTTCGTCATGTCATTCGTCTTACCTCCATGATAAACAGATACGACTTGGAATGGGAAGATTTCCCTTTCCCCTTATTCACCTTAATTGGTAAGGTACATTTCTGTTCATCATGAGTCTTTGATGAAGAGCCATCCCTGGTGTTCCTCCTGATCTCCTCCTACATCAAATACAACCACACTCGTCCCCAATCTAGAAGCTTCTCCCGACCATTGACAGAGTCTTGATAACTATGCCAACTCTTTAGGAGTCCTAGAAGAGAAAGACTCACCATACCATCCTCGGCAACCGTGATTCCAACACTTCCAAGTTCATCACGACACTGAGTGAACTTGGTCAAGAATTTTGGAATCGTCTTGCCTTTGTACATTTTGATTTTTCGAAGTTTGTCCTTCAGTTCCAATTTCCTTTGGTCACTGCTGTTCTGATACAAGTCCTTCAATGTTTTCCACATAGCATATGGAGTTTCGTTTCCATGGAGACTCAAGAAAATGTGGTCTCGAAGTCCCTCAAGGATTATCCGCCTCGCCTTCACCCACACTTCTTCCATTCGGCCAAATTCTGTGCATCCAATGCTATCGGCTTAGGAATTTCTTGATCAACGAATTCCTTCATGCCATTATCCTCTAGCACAACCTCCATTTTATCCATCCAAGCTATATAATTCGAGTATCCTTCCAAGGCATACTCGAGTCACAAACCAAAGAATGCCATCTTTTGATCCTGAATTATGTATTGCAAATTCAATTTTCATTTATAACCCAAAACTTAAAACTTTGAAAGACACTGCTCAAATCCTCTCTATCTATATTGCATATATCAAAATAATGAGTGAAGATACAAATCTAGTTCTCACTAGAACAATTCCGCACAAGTATGATCAACTCTCTCATCTCACAAGCTAGTTCTTCACTAATACTTAGCCAATTCTGCAGCTCTCCAAGCTCCTAATATCTTGCATAATTCCTAGGATGAATAACCTGTATTTAAAAGGAATTCATGCTTCCAAAACTGCGCAATCTAAACATAGGATCAATCTTTGATGCATGCATGATATTTACATTCCAGTAAATAATGCCACTGATAGTACATTGTCCCTACACTCTAATCTCTCTTTCTCTGAACTGACATGCATGAGTTTCTCATGAGGGAATCTTCAGTTAACTGGAGTAACACTAGTTGATGAATTAGTGCACCAACTGACTGTTAGACCTCTATTAGTTCCACAAAGAATTTGGAACTAATTTAATTGACCATAACTTAGTAACCTGAGTTATCTAATTACAACTCACAATTAAACTCATCCTAGACCCCTAAAACTTAGGGAGAACATATACATAACTACAAAAATACTTCCAACTTGAAATTCCTAATCTAATTAAGTTAATTAAACTTAATTAACTATTTACAAGTTGCTATGAGAATAAAATTCGATTTTAATTCTCAATTTAATTCGAGGACAAATTAAACTGGAATTTCTTGTTGCCATTTCTCAACAACCACAAGAATCTTCTATGGGAAAGATGAACTTCAAGTTTTCAGTATTTGAGGAACCTCAGAGCTATTCAAATATGTATCAAGAAAGAATCAATGAAGACAAAAAGGGAGCAAGCCAGAGACGATCCTGTCATTGGAATAATAACTCCATCTACCCCAAGGAACCACACCAGTGGAGAATGAATCGATCAGCCAGACAACAGAGGTACCTTCATGCACAGATTCATCAAACTTCAAACTTCATTAACTGTCATTTATTTTATGGTCATTGTTATAAATTTCACATATTTGGACATAAAGGAGTTGATTGTAGAAAGATCAAAGTCGAAAGAGATGAAAATTTCACATACAATAAGTATTAGAATTTTAGATCGCAAAACTCTAGTCTAAGAAATCGAAATGCATTCTCGCCCTAATGACTGATGTTGAATGTTTCAAAAGTAATAATTGTGGACACAAGGAAAGCCTCAGAACACTTGGCAACTAGCTTTTCGAAAAGATAAGGAGGATTGGAAACGAAAATCTGGAAAGAGCATGGAATGTGGACTTTCTCTATCATCACATAATCAAGAAAACATATGGTATATGGATAGTGGTTTCTCCAATCATATTACTAGGGATAAGAGAAAATTTCTATTGCTAAAATAAAAGGATATAGGGAACAATGTCACTTTCAGCAACAATGCCCCAACAAGAATTAAGGGTAAGGGCATAGTTAGTCTTGATGAAAATACTAAAGCCCAAAATGTGTTGTATGTAGAAGGTATCGAGCATAATTTTCTTAGTGTAAGTCAAATGTGTGATAATGGATTTAATTTGACTTTTCGATCCAAGGAATGTGAGATCTAAAATGAAGAAAATGGAAAGCTAGTGGGAAAAGAATTTCTAACTCACAATAATGTATATGTGTTTGATGACTCCAGAGTAAGATGTCATTTGAGCAAGTTGAGTGAAGGTCGGTTATGGAACATGAGTCTTCATATGAATTTTGATAGTTTGACAAGAGTCAACAAGTTGGGAACTTTAAGAGGTTTTCCAACACTATCAAGGCCTCACAATTCAATCTACAAGTCATGTCAATTTGGTAAGAAGACTAGGACTCATTTTAAGACAAAAGAGTTCTCTTCATCTAGACCACCGGAGCTAATTCACACAGATATCTGCAGCCCAACTAGAGAAAAAACCCCAAGAGGAGAAAGGTATTTTATGCTGCTTATTGATGATTTTACCAGGGCCACTTGGATTGTGCTCTTAAAGGAAAAATTAGAAGCGTTTAAACACTTTAGAAAATTTAAAGCTCAAGTAGAAAATGAGAAATATCTCAAGATCAAATTCTTAAGATCAGACAAAGGAGGAGAATACATTTCAAGAGAATTTTAAGAATTATGTGAAGAGCATGGCATAAGGAGGTAGTATTATGTGGCTAGAACTCCACAAAAAAATGGAGTAGTTGAGAGAAAGAACATAACAATCCAGGAAATTGCCAGAGTTATGATGTATGAAGCAGATGTACCTACATATTTTGGGGAGAAGCAACAAAAGAAACATTGTACCTATCAAATATAACACAACTCAGACCTAATAGTGATAAAACCCCCTATGAGTTGTGGAAGGGGAGACCTGCATATTTTAAACACTACAAGGTGTTTGGGAGCCAATGCTTTATCAAAAGGAATGATACAAATATTGGAAAGTTTGGCTCACCCACTGATGAGGGTATATTACTCGGGTACTCTGCTCGAAGTAAAGGATACAAGTGCTACAACAAATGAACAAAGAGGGTTGAGGATTACATTGATGTAGTAGTAGATGAAATAACTTCACAACCTGATTCCTCCAAAGGAAACATGAACTCAGATGGAGAAGAGAATTTAGACATTATGCCCTCAGATCAAGATGAAACATATTCAGATAATGAAGACGTGGAAACGAGCACAACTCTAAGGCCCAAAACACCTTCCAGGTATGTACAAAAAGAACACCCTAATATTCAAATTCTTGGAGATCAAAGACTTGGTGTTCAGACCAGGAGGAAATTTGTTGGCAGTTCAAGTTGTGCAAATATTGCTCTGTTATCTCAGGTTGAGCCTAAAAACCTCAGCCAGACAAGTGAGGACAAGTTTTGGGTGAGAGCTATGAATGAAGAACTTGACCAAATTGAAAAGAATGACACTTGGGAGCTTGTTCCAAGACCCAAAGAGAAAAATGTCATACGTTACAAAACGAGTCTTAAAAAATAAGCTAAATGAGTAGGGTCAAGTAATTAGGAACAAGGCTCAATTAATTTGCAAAGGGTATGCCCAAATAGAATGGATAGATTTTGAGGAAACCTTTGCACCAATAGTTAGACTGGAAGCTATCAGAATTCTTCTTGCCTTTTTCAGTCATAAAAACATCAAGGTATATTAGATGGATGTGAAGTTGACATTTCTCAATGGAAACTTGGAAGAATAAGTTTATATTGAGAAGCGAGATGGATTCATGCTCACCGAAAATGAAGGGTTTGTGTGCAAAGTGAAAAATGATTTATATGGACTCGAACAGGCTCCTAGAGCCTGGTATGCAAGACTATATCGATACCTTCAACGACAAGGTTTTAAGAAAGGTATTGTAAACAAAAATCTATACATAAAGTCTAAGTATGATCATCTACTAATTGTAGTTGTGTATGTGGACGACATAATCTTTGGAAATGATCTGGAACAATTGGGACAACAATTTGAAAACTATATGCAGACAGAGTTTGATATGTCAATGATCAGAGAATTATCCTTCTTCCTAGGACTGAAAATTTCTCAGTAAAAAGTGGGGTATTTATCTCCCAATCCAAGTACCTACGAGAAACTCTAAAGAAGTTTCGGCTAGAAGATTGCAAGGCAATTAATGCTCCTATGATTACAGGTTGCAAATTGTGCAAACAAGACGAGACACCACTGGTAAACCAAACTGAGTACAGATCAATGATAGGAATCTTTTTGTATCTCACAGCTTCAAGACCGGACATCATGTAAGAAATGGGTCTTGTGGCCATATTTCAAGCTTTTCCTCATGAAAGTCATGTCATTTTTGTCAAAATGATTTTCAAATATCTTCAAGGAACAACTGATTTTGGACTATGTTATGTTAAAAGTAGAGAGCTTAAGTTGAAGGCTTATATTGATGTTGATTCGGCAGGTGATGATAGGAAGAGAACCTCTGGTGCAACATTCTTTTTGGAAAAATTCTTAGTGTCCAGAGTCAACAAGAAACAAAACTTCATTTCTTTATCAACTTCTGAAGCAAAGTATATTGCAGCTACCACTTGTTGCTCACAAATTCTATGGATGAAGCAGACCTTGAAGGACATTAAGGTAGAGTTGACTGATCCCATTCCAATCATGTGTGATAATACTAGTGCCATCAATATCTCTAAGAATCCTACCATGCACTCAAATACCAAGCACATCCCTATCAAGTTCCATTTCTTAAGAGATAAGGTTACAACCAATGTTCTTCGACTTGAATATGTGGCCACTAAAGACCAACTTGAAAATATCTTTACTAAGCCACTAGAAAGAGAACCATTTGAATATCTCAGATCACAAATATGAGTTGTGACTCCTTCTCCAAAATGACTCAACTATAGTGTGTGTTGGTAGCTACTCAACATGTGGGACCAATTGAAGAGTAGGTTGCAGTGGTTTAGGGGGAGTATTCAAGGGCATCCTTTTCCATTTATGACAAAGGGGGATATGATTACTGATGCATTTGATAAGAACAACAATGAAGAATACCATGCCTAGTTTCAAGGGGATATTATGTTGTTTCAATCAATGCCAAAGGGGGAGATTGTTGGATAGTTGGAATTGTCTGGATGGCTAGTGGATGCAAGTGTGTTTGCATTGATGTCAACTAGATCAACATGGAGGTCTGTAGTAGCAGATGCTAGCATTGATATGGTTGATGTTTCAAGCTTAGTGGGAGTCCTATGGTTATTGCATTCTTCGGTAGAGAATCGCCATAGTAGCAGGCTTATTAGAGAATCCAGAAATTGATGACTATGGTGGTTGGGAGTCCAGGATTCTAGGCACAAGAGAAGGGCCATGGTGCAAGGAACAACAAAGAGTTTACAACATTTTCTCAGGTATAAAATGGGCTCAAATCCTACATTGGACCTTCTCCACCAGAAATTTATTTGAATAATATTTCTAGTGGTATGTGGAAGTCCATATATGGCCTCCTGGATCAAAAGTTATTGATTTTTGAAGTTAGGGTCTTCAAATCCTTAGCAGGCTGAATTTTGAACCCCGAATTTCGGAAGGATGGTCATATTGGAACCTCGGAGCAGGCGAATATCATGGTCAAAGCCTAGGGACTTGGAAGGTTAGATATCAGAAGGTTGATAAATTGGTACCTCGACGATTTATTTCCTTGATGATTTATTTGAAAGGAACCCGATATCGAAAGGGTTGAGTGAGTAGAATATCAGAACCTCAGCATATTGGGACCTTGGGAGGATGACTATCAGTGCAGGATAAAAACTTGGAGGTTCTAAACCTTGGAACCTTGTAAGTCCTTAATTATTGAATTCTTTTGAAAGTGATAAGGGATGCAATGCAGAGATTTGCAAAGGAATTTGCGTGTAAAATTAAAGAACCAAGGACCCTTTCTCTCTCCTCTGGCAGGACACATGGCAACGGTTGATTGGTCCTTGTCAGCATGATGTCGATATACAGAGGACACATGGTAGTCATATTCGACAATATTGGATGCCAAAATGGGAAAAATACATGTGATATATGTCACCATTAAGGAGATGCCACATGGATTTGATGAAATCAACATGACATCATCTCGGAGGTCAGAATTTCAGAGGTTGTAGTTGTTGTAACTCCTACCTAATTGTTTTATGGGAAAGTTCTTATTTAATGTGTGAAGTTCCAATGTGACTGACGTTTGGTCATAGAGAACCAAAGAACCAAGGGCATAGAGAAGGGATAGCACCTAAGTGCTGTGGAGTATATCATAGGCTAAGGACATCGTAACTCTGTTCTAATTGCAATTTGAAAATGTTACGATACATGGGGATTCCGATGTGTTAGAGTTTAGTCGTGAAAGCCAAAAAACCAAGGAAAAGAGCGAATACAAAAGGAGATAGGCCCCCAACAGGAGGCTAAAGGCCTTAGCACCTAAGTGCTTTTCCCTTGGTCACGACACTTGGTCCCATGGAGGAAAACATGAAGGGGCTAAGTAAAAGGGGCCAAAGGTAGATAAAAGTCTTATGATTTCGTAGCATCATTTTAATAAAGGTTACGAGATATGAGAGCTATGATATTCCAATACAGAGGAGTATGAAGCCATAGGTCATAGGCAGTGGTCCTATGGTAGAAAAGAGGCTAAGCATCGACATAAAGAGGGGCTAAAGTCATCAAAATATTTCTCTTTTGTAGAATTTGTTGTAATAAAAGTTATGATATATGGAGCTTCGATACTACTATACAAAGTGTTAAAGGATGAATGGGTTGAAAACTAGAAAGTAAATGCACGTAGAAGAGTTTTTGTCACAGGAGTGATGGCAACTGTAGAGATCGTTGGGTCAAGGTGACGAGGACCCCAATTCTTAGAAAATAACTTTTGGGCTTGTCTCAATGTTGAAAGAAAGCCATCTTTGATCTCCCGTGCACACCATATATAAATAAATGAAGAACACAGAAGCCATGCTGAAGTACAATCAAGCTCTGTGAGCCATGAATAAGCATGGGGAGTCTCATTGGAGTGTGTAGATGGACTGAGATAAAATTCTTAGCATGGAGAATCACAGAGGGAATTGATGAAGTGAATGAAGCTCATTCTCATTTTTTAATGCAGTGACAAAATTTGTGAAAAGAGATGCAACAAAAGAATGGAGTGCCATGTCAGGAATACACTCTCGAGTAGTGTGGATGGCGACATAGACAACATTGAGCTCAGTGAAGCAGAGGAATAAAACTCAATATTTCCATTAAGAAACTTGGGGTATACAATATTTTTGTGTATTTTCTGAAGATAATGTGCAAAAGTTGAGCAATTGGCCCAAGTGTTGAACTAAAGCAGAGTGTTGCAGAGAGCTTGTGCAATAGAAGGCTGAGAGCAAAGTATATGTTATTGGGAGCAACAAGATGAGTACAATGTGCTGCTATAGAGTGAGCAGAGGATAGGGTGTTGTTGTGTGAGGCCGAGAGAGATTGTGGAACAGTAGAGGACTAAGAGCGAAGTATGATATTGCAATGAACCAAATTGGTATTTCTCTATATATGTGTTTGCCCCTATTTTCAGTTCGAAAATTTTATGTAAGATAAAATAATGGATAGAGAAGGTGGTGGCCTACATCCATAAGATGTTGGTGCCTCTTGGCAAGTAGGTGCTTGACATATTAAGGGGGTTGGTGCCTCCTATGAGTGGGTTCTCACAAACAAATTGATGTAATTAAGTAGGTGCTTAATTTACATCATAATAACAAAGAAATTGGTGGTTTTTTCCATTTGGGTTTCCACGTAAAACTACCTGTGTCAATATGTGTATGTTGCTCATGTGATGGATTGTATGTACATGTGAATGCCTTATCTTGTTCATCATATGTATTGTGTATGAAATATCTCACAAGTAACTAACCATAGTGAAAAGAGTTAAAGACTTATACTTAAAACTGAAATAAATTCACTATTACTGATTCACCCTCCCTAGTTATTCATTAATCCGATACCATCATCCCTTTAAACAATGGATCCCACACAAGGTGGAATGTAAACTATCAGAAAGACACTTAATTCTTCCAAGTAGAGCTGAATCTTTTAATGAAGATTCCAATAGAGGACCTTGATTATCCCGATCCTGCAAATTATCTTTCCTAATGATGATGATGTGTGATTATTTCCTTATATCTTTTATCATGCTAGATGAATTTATTCCAACCATATATACTACTACTCTGGTTGACCATTTCATGATTTAAATGAGGTTATCATGAGCTACTTCCTTTCTATCAAGATGACTGCTCTAACCATGTAGACTTCTACTTCAACTATCCTTTCAATATTCTATAATTGTGTCATGATCTCTTACCTGCTTCTTTCATATGCTTCTAATGTGATGCCATCTTCTAATATGATGCATCCTATAATACTTACAATGCTTCTTGATGGTAATATTTTAGTCATGGTGGAGGTATTTTCACCTCCTACTTTTCCTTACTATGTACCTGAAAAATTGATAATGAATATCTATCCCTTCCTTCTTGGATTTCTTCTTATGGGATTCGATTATTTGTTTTCTTTTCTTGTTATCCTTCTTGATTTTAGGACAATCTCTCTTGAAATTCCCATATTCCTGGAAGCCATAGCATTGGATCTTTGTCATATCAATCTTATTCTTTTTCTGAGGACCAAACTTCCCAAACTTTCTTTTTCTCTTAGCCATGGCAAAAAATGCTTGAACCTATTCATTTGACCTAACATCGCTCTTTGATTTCAGCCTAGCTTCTTTATTCTTGCAAAGTGATTAGAGTTCACTGAATCAGGTGGCTTCTATCTTTCCGTAGATGCTTGATACAAAGTTTCCCCATTCATTAGGTAGCGCATTGAGCACAATGGTGGTCATTTATTTTTTGGACATTATTTCCCATAACTCTTGCAATTGATCTCTTAGTTGTGACACCCTCATAATATATGAGACTATCCCTTCTTCCATTGATACCTTCACTTTATATAACTCAGTTCTCAAAGATATTACTTCTCCTATAGTGCTCACAAAGAATAATTCTACCAACTTACCATAGTTTTCCTTTGAATTCTCCAACTTCGCTACATAAGGGACGAGGGAATCATTGATTGATTCTATAAGGATTATTTGATCCCTTATTTATCCTTTCATATGTTTTTCTAGAGTTTGAGCTTCTTCTTTTGGTGGTTTATTGATTGAACCCTTAACATGTCCAATGGCTTCCTTTTCTATGAGGATCAAATCTATCCTCTTATTCCATGCTAGGAAATTTGATGACCCAACCAATTTATTGCTCTCCTTGTAGAATGAAGTCATTTTTATAGAAGATAAAGACATATATATAAAGGTACTTAATTTTAAAGTGAAGATGATCCTTTGATAATGATATCTTCAACTCAATTCCTTATTTGATTTTGATGATAGTTGATGGTGATAGCTTCCTTGAAGATGACAATACTTGTTCTTCTAGAGATGTCTTTCTTCAAATCTGCTTGAGATGTGATCCTTGCTTCAATGAGAGGAATATAAACTTGATGTCTTTGATGATAATGGGAACACTTGATTCCTTAGAATGTGGAGACTTCAAGATGCTTCTAATGTGTAGTCCCTTTTGGAGGTAGGGTCCTTCTAGAAAGTAGAGTCTTTGAGGTTATTTTCTTCTTGTGATGATGTGATCCTTGAAATGAGTACACCTCCTTGATGCTTCTTGAATTCTTTTATGATTATTAGTCCTTCTTGATGGTCTCCTTGTGCTCGATTCTTCTGTATCTTCTTTCAAGTGGATGATCTTCAAGCTACCTCTTCTTGTTGATGTGACCTTAGCTCTGATACCACGTCGAGAAATATAGGGGTAGCTAGATTAGGTGATTTCTCTAACTTTGATAACTTCTTGTGATGTATTTTTACTTAACTTGATATTTTCCTGCTTTTACTTGCTTATAATTAATGTTCTTAACAAACAACTACAAAACAATAAAGAACAATGAGAAGCCCCAAGGGTTAGCTCAATTGGTCAAATAAGTGCCTCGCCGTTTGGGAGGTCACAAGGTCAATTCTCCCTGAAGCCCTTGGGGTTAGGCCTAGTTATTGGTCGTGGGGCTTGATACCCTTGATCAAGCTCAGATATTTTCGTGGATGTAGCGGCCACCCAGTGACCACGAGTGTCCGTGAACCACACGTGAAAAACAAAATAAAGAACAATGAGACAAGAGGACATAAGATTTAGGCTATCAATTAGGGCCAAAGCCTCTCCCCTTGAGAGGAAAATTCCCAAGAACTCTTATCTTCATATAGAATTTTAAATGACGAATTCCAAGACCTAAGACTCTTGACAAAGTCCCCTCCACTGCCAAGTCAATATTTCCCCCTTGATGATATTTCCTTCAATCAAGTTTGACCCTAGCTATTTCTGCAACTTTTACCCCAACTGCTTTTTCTGCAATTTCAACTCCCAACAACTTCTTTTGTAACTTCGACCCCCAACAACTTCTTCAGCAACTTCGACCTCCAACAAATTATTTTGTAGAAACCCTAGATGACATGTGTGAGATGAATTTGCTTCCTTTCCTTATTCGCTTGGATAGCCTTCTCCTTCTTCACTATTCAGCTAACAAACTTAGTCTTTTTCACACCTAATTTCGGTCTCCTAAGGTAGCTACAATTTCGACATTCCTGCTGCAAATGATTCCCTAGTTTCCTTGTACGTGTGAACGATATTAGCCCAAAAACTATCCAAAAACCTTCACTCTCTTCTTCTCCTTCTTTGGTAGGTTTTCGCTTTAATTTTTTGTCCTCTTCTCTTCTTAGGTCTAACTTCTTGAGAGCTGGATGGATACCTTTCAAGTGAGGTCAAAGTCTCTTATATATAGGCTTCTTTCTAGGTCAAATTACTGCCTTTAGGCCGACTTGTTCACTCATGAGGACTGACATGTACTTTTGATGATGAAAAGGTATTGAAGGGTTGATTTGACACTTTTGACATAATATAAATTTTCTTTACAATATGTAACATGCTCAAAAGGGTCTTCCATATATGACAATGAATCAATTGACTTGTACACTCAATGACAAGCCCTAAAAGCACTTAATGGGTGCTTGACCTATTAAATAAGTTTTGCTTGAGCATGAAACCCATGGCTCAAGAATGAAAATAATAAATTTATTTTTCTCTTTACACCAAATACATAAGATCATGATTAGATATGTCATTATGAATACTGAACCTAGTTACATATTTCAACACATTCAATGGTGGTGTCAAGAGATAGCTGAGATTGTTTATGTGTTTGAGAAGGAACTACCGATGACTTTCATGGAATGGCAAGTTCATCTTCTAATTCACCTAGTAGATGAGGTTGAAAAATTTGGGGTGGTTTCTTGTCATTGGATGTTATTCTTACAGAGTTACATGAAGAAATTGAAAGGTTTTGTTCAATAAAGGGAAAAACTCGAGGGGTCTATATCATATGAGTCTTTATCTTATGCCAGTGAGTACATCAAGAATATCGACAACACACCAGGTGCGGTGATTTGGGATGACAAAAGGGATGAAGACAAAAGAGAAGGGGAGCTTCTCCAAACGAATGGAAAGAGGCGAATAATAAAGAGTAGGTGGATTATCATTTGTCAATTTTCTACAAAGTAACTATTCACACTAAACTTCATATTAATGCATATTTTGATCTCATATGTACTATATATATTGGTTTGATTTCATCAATGAATTAAAAAATTGAATCCATAAGCAAATTCATTCTTTACAATTCATTGTACAAGCTAAAGAGGAGGAAATTGGACAGTGAAAAAAAAGAATTCAAACGGTTGAATGGTAGAAGTGTGCCTTATCGTGATCATTTAAAAGAAAACATGCCAATGACATGTCCTAATAGTTTGGTTGTTGATCAAGTTAGAGAGAAATAGGGTGCATCTGGTTGTTACCTTCATGCTGAAGAGGATGCACTAAACATTGGGAATGGGTGTAGCAACTCGGTAATAATCTCTTTTTGTACATTTTTAACTTCATACTACACCTTTGAATTGTAACATCTATAATTTATATTTTTTTATTATGTTCGGTTTATTAGACACATGACAATGTTATTTTTTCCCTTTTCAAAGGTCCATTAATTCCCATATATGTGGGCATATGGACATCATTTTCACACAGAGGATGTTGATGATGGATGCATCACACATGACTATGGAGTGGAAGTCGATTTCGACCAATCTAGTCTCGCTAATCATCATGATCAAAACCTAATATAGGGGACGTTACGTTATGTCGGAAGATACAAGAGATCATTCAAGTGGACTTCTCTTCATTACAATCTGTTACTTTTAGGTGCAAGTGGTGGGACACCTTTAATCAGAATAATGTAAAATAATATCACGATAGTGGGCTGATATCTATCAGTGCTAGAAATATGTGGCATGAATCTAGGGAGCCTTACATTTTACCTAAACACAACAACCAGGTGTTTTTTTACTCATATGTGTTGGATAGGGATTGTTGGTTCGTATTAAGACATGAACCTAGATAAAAACATATTTTTGAGAACACCAATGTTATTATGCTAAGTGTGGAAGATAATCAGGGTGATGACAACAAAGAGTGATATGTACTTGTGTTATTTCATCATTTATACTATTGCTGTATGTTTTTGTTTTCTTTATTTTGCTAATTATACTTTTTTTTTTATTTGTCTTGATATATAATTGGTAAGATTCACAAACATTTTTACACTTAAAACTAAGTATTTCCAATTGTGTACAATATCTATGATAATAAAGGTTCATGGTCACAATCCTTCTCAAATAGGAAAATGAGAAGAATGTAACCAAAATGCGAAAATAGTGAATTTAGAAACAACATTGTAGATTTATTCTCAATTTAGATACTTATTGGTTTATTAATCAGTTCACATGTTTTATCTTCTTGTTTAGTTCAAAATCAATAAAAATCATAAATCATGTAGTGATAACTCTATGAGGACTTTAACAATGAAAACAATGTGTTTTAATATGTAAGATTAAATTCTTGACATGAGAGGTAAAGTCATGTGTACTATATTTAAATTCCAGTTCTTGAAACAATACATAAACTAAAGGAGGTCTTATGCATGTATAAAATGTTTATTACATATTTTTATGGACCATAAGTGAAACAAATGGGCTTATGATGGATGCATGAGAGGTTTTATTTGTTTTCTTCATGGATAATGGAACAATTTTGACTTTTCTTTTCAGTGGTAATTATAAATAAAAGTTGAATTAATACATATTTATGGATAAGAATTAAATGATAAATAATGTGATGGTGATTAAGAGGCATTTTTTTGACTTTCTAATAGACTTGGTAATGCATTTTTATTTCCTATTTAGATTATGTAATATATATATATATATATATATATATATATATATATATATATATATATATATACCTAACAATAAATGCATAAAAAGAGGTATATATATATATATATATATATACACCTAACAATAAATGCATAAAAAGAGGTATATATATATATATTGTTAGGTATATATATATATATATATATATATATATCTTTTTATGTGTTTATTGTTAGGTCCCTATAATACTAGTGTAGCCCCCTTATTGTTATTGTTAGTGTAGCCCCCTATTGTTATTTTTGTGCCCATGTATCTCACATATTGTTCTTCTTGTTCCCCATAGAAGTCCACTATTGTTATTGTTCTGCCCTTACATTATTATTGTTATGTAGGCTCTGATTATATTGTAACCCCTTAGAATCCTATATATACCAAGGAGGTCTTATCATTTTTATCATCAAATAATTGTCATTTATGTAATGTAGATGAGGTTTCCCCCTTGAAGAGGATAATTTTAGGTCATTGATCTATCTTTTCTGCGAGCTGGTTGCATAACATTTGGTATCAGAGCTTTGGATTCTAGGGTTTCGCTTCTTCAAACATGCCATCTTGGAATTTTCACTATAATTTTTTCTATGACGTTTCAAAAGCTGAAAATGTACCAAGTATATAATAAATATTGGTGAAATTCATGTACAAGTTTCAGATATTGGTTCGATATATTTTCGGAGATATGGTCCGAGTAATTTAGGGTTTTTGTAGGCTCCAGAATTCTGTCTCAAACAAGCAACCTAGGGAAAATCGTCACAAATTTCTCTTCGAACACCAGATTTGAATTTCATAAAGATTGAGTAAAAGTGCATAGAATTTAGTTTTTCTTGTATCATTTTTAGGGGCGGAGGTTAAAATGGTGACACGTGGAACTCCATACAAGTAAGCTCTACTGAAACATTCTATAATCGGGTCATTTTGGGATATTGGGCATAACTCTTTTTTGAGGAATCCAATCTCAGTTTGAATTGTGGAGTTGAAAGATGACATATGGATACCACAAGATGAAATTTTAGACCTTGGAGATCCAAAATTATAGAGATACAACAATTTCAATGTCAAGCTCCTAAAAAAGCAAGAAAATGTGCGTATTTTTTTAAATTTTGCATGAATTTTGTTTGAAAAATCAGTTTAAAATGATTCAAAGGGCATAGTGAAGCATAGATATCATCATTTGATTCCAAAATTCCTCGAAACAAAAAAATGGACACACCTAGTAAGCAACCATAAAGCTCTTCTATGACACATGAAGAAGATGAAATGCAACATGATATATCAAAATTAAGAGACCAAGTGCAACAAATTTCACTCTCACAAAGAGTAACCAAAAATGAATTGGAAGTGATGATGAATGTTAATATGGATAGTTTAGAAGTAAAAATAAAAAGGGACATGGATGGTTTAAAATATGTGGAAGTGATGATGAATGTCAAGATGGAAGGGTTGAAGGAAGGTTTGAAAAAGTTGCTGCAGGAAAGACTTCCTAGTGGTGACAAGATAATCCATGAAAATCAGGATGAGGACAAAAGTAATATGAATTATGAATTTAGATATTTGAATTTGGGTTTAAAACCCAACAGATTCCAAAGATCGATATGAGGAATTTTGATGGCAAGGATCTAGTAATATGGTTATTACAGATGGAACAATATTTTGATCTCCATGATGTGAAATACCCACAAAAGATACACAGTGCATCTTTATATTTAGAACCCAACCAGTTTGTATGGTATCTATGGATTTGTTCTCGTAAACCACATGTCACTTGGTCAATTTTTATGGAGGAAATGATAGCACATTATGAGGATACATAGAGAAACACCTTCTTTAGCCAATTGATAAATCTCAAATAGAAGGGTTCAATGGCAGAGCACATTGAGGACTTCAAAAAATTGAATATCAGGGTAGTTGATATTTTAGAGGAGCATAGGGTTGATGTCTTCATAGGGACGTTAAAGGATAATATCCAACATGAGGTTCTCCTTTGGGAACCTAATTCATCGGAGAAGGCATTTAGGGTGGCCAAAAAAGTTGAAAGAAAAATTATGGCAACAAGGAAGTCTACCACTCACAACTATAAAGATGGAAGTTTTGATGCTCCTATCCTTCGACAACCGACAAGGTTGAAACCACAACAATTGGAGGAAAAAGGAGAAAAAGGGATTTGCTATAGTTGTGATAGAAAATACACTAAATGTCATAAGTGTGCTGAGAAGAAATTATTTTACATAGATTGTGAAGAGGAGGAAGAAAAGGAACAAGAAACATCAAAAGAGGAGGATATACACCTAGAACCAAGCCCAGAGAAATAAGAAATGAATTGGACCATATCTTGTAATGCCTTGGCGAGAATTACCACTCCTCAAACTCTCAAGATAAAAGGATATATCAAGAAGAAAAAGGTAATAGTTTTGATTGATTTAGGTAGTACCCATAATTTTATTCATTGTAAGATAGCCATGGAATTGAATTGCTTTCTATACCCAACACTAGAGTGTCAAGTGATGGTTGAAAATGGAGGAACTATAAATTGCTCTAGAAAGTGTTATAAGATCAAGCTAACCATGGGGAAATATGTATTTAATATTATAATTATTTCCATTCCAATGGGTGGTGTTGATGTTGTACTAGGAGTCCAGTGGTTATAATATTTGGAGACAATAACTTTTAATTTTCAAGAAATTTTCTTGAAATTTTCTTGGGAAAGAAAGGAAGTTAAGGGGTATCATAGGGAAACAAGGGAATATAATTAGCTCTAATGGCATGACAAATATTATAAAGAAATAACAACAAGGCATAATTGTAGAATTATGTTCACTAGAGGTTCAAATAGTGAAATCATCTATTTTTCCAGATCTCCAAAAATTCTTGGACAATCATTCCAAGGTATTTGAGACTCTCAAGGGCCTCCCACCTATTCATGATCATGATCAAGCTATCCATTTTATTCTAAAAAGTGTTCCTCCAAACATAAGGACTTATAGATATCCTTATGTCCAAAAGAGTCAAATTGAACATATGGTTGCAGAAATGCTAGAGGCTAGTATAATTCAACCTAGTCAAAGATATTTCTCTACTCAAGTAGTATTGGAGCACAAGAAGGATGGATCATGGTGTATGCGTTTGTTTAATAGGGCACTAAAAAATATCACTATTAAAGATGAATTTCCCATTCTTGTCATTGATGAATTGTTGGATGAATTACATGGAGCAATTTACTTCTCCAAGTCGGATCTTTGTTAAGGATATCATCAAATTAGAATGAAGATTGACAACATTTAGAAAACAACATTCAAAACTCATGAAGGTCATTATGATTTTTTGGTCATGCCTTTTGGCATTACTAATGCACCTTCTACATTTCAAGGTTTGATGCATTCCATTTTCAAACCCTTCCTTAGAAAATTTGTGTTAGTATTTTTTGATGATATACTAATCTACAGTAAGTCTTGGAAGGATCATGTTCAACATGTTGATAGGGTGTGCAAATTATTGGAGGAGAAACAATTATATGAAAAAATCTCCAAAGGTTTCTTTGGAGTATAGGAGGTCAAATATTGGGGACATATTTTATCTCATGAGGATGTTAAGGTATACCCTAGCAAAATTAAAGCCATTAATGAATGGAAAATACCCACAACCCAAAAGTATCTTTGAGGATTTCTTGGGTTGATAGGGTATTATCGCAAGTTTGTTAAGAATTATGGGAGAATAACAACACTTTTAACAACATTACTGAAAATAGATACATTTTCTTGGACTCTAGAAGCAACTAAGGCCTTTGAACATATTAAAGAGGCAATTTTCCAAGTGTTAGCGCTTGAAATTTCACCTCAGGCTGAGAAAGGTAAACCTCAAGGCAACATCAAACCACTTAGCCTCGTAGCTAGCCCTACGGGGCGGGAGAGGGCTCTCTCCGGTCTATCTCGATAAAGATCTTCAATGGGCGAGATAACCAATAGGGTAACACTGATTTTAGGCTAGTAAACTGATCAAAAGGGTTGATTTGGGATTTTTAGGGTTTTTGGTGGCAAATTGAGGGGATGGCAATTTTGGGTGCGGGGATTGGACACAGTTTCTGCAGGGGGTTCTTTGGGGCGAGGTAGGATACAATATTGATGCCTTAGATTGAGGTGAATGGATGAAAAAGACAGGTGAGGAGCTAAGGAGAGCAAAAAATAACTTTGAATTCTCCTTAAACAGTAGAAAACATTGAAATTAAACAAACTTAAAAGCAGAGCATGACAGTCATGAATTCTACTTTAACACTTCATTTGTTTAATGTGTAGAAGGAAAAGAAAGGAAATGATTCACATAACACATTTACAGGTACATAGAGAAACACACCATCAATACATGTAACCACAAGAATCCCAAAAAGGACTGCAAAACCCTGGTCTTCCTTAGCCAAAAATTGCAGAGATACAGTGAATAATACAATGATAGTTTCTCCCTCAAGAGTCCAACCATGAAAATGAGCAAGAAAGTACATAATATAGATCATCTAACCTCTTTCCATGCCTCCATGGGTCGAGCTCACTATCCTAGGAGCTGTTTCAACCACTTCTAAACTAAGCACTGAAAACTAGGCATTCAAAACAACTTACCTCTATAAGCTAGGAAACCAATTCATTCATTTAATTTTCACCTTTTTCATGAATGAATCTTCTAGAAGAGGTACATAAGTGTAAAAGTGTCATAAAAGTACATTAATTACATCAAAGAAGATAATAATCCACCCCAAAAAGTCAAATAGGGTCAAACTGCGTTTTTCTGAGCTGTACACTGAAATTTGGAGAAATTTGCCTGACGGGTCGCGCGCCTCTGCCTGACGGGTCGCGGGCCTTTGGGACCACTTTTGGGGCACTTATAGGTGTCAAAATTGAGCAAGAGTAGGCTTGTTGGAAAGGTCTATGAGTCTACTTTCCAACCCAACTGGAATTTCTGAATTTGGTGGTCATTTGCCCCTCCAAAATTGCAATCTCCCAAGACTGCTTTCTGTGTCTCAAAAATGTGGCAGAAAGTCAATTTTTGCTTTTTTTTTTTTGACTTTCTGGAGGCCCAAAACTTCATAAAATCTCTTGTCCATGAATGAGCATATGTAACTTCTCATGAAAAATCTGGAAATGCTGAGTTTTTGCAAAATGGAGTTGCCAGGATGAAGGGTCGCGCGGGGGGTGAGACCCGTTAATGGAGAAAACCTGTAAATTGCCTGAAAAAACCAAAATTTACCCAAAATACTCAAAATTTCTTGGGATTTGTGGTGTGGCTAGGCTATTTAGTGCCTTGGTCCTTCAGTGAAGCCTCGGCCAAGATATGGAGGGGATCGGGCCTTTTTCTCCGTTTTTGTGCTTTGACCAACCGCCTTGGATCTGGCGATTGCAATTTTGACATTTCTCTAAAACCATGACACCTGTGCAAAAAGTGAAGGAGGTTTTTCTTCTTTGGCATGTTATGGACAAAAACCTCTCAGTTTTCCAAAATTCATCTTTTATTGCTCTGGAACATCATTTGAGTGCGACTTGTCCCGATGTGTGAAACAAGGAATTTTGTCGAAATGGAGCGAAATGAAGGGGATAGGGGGCTTCTAAATTCTTGGGGAAATTTTTGGGAGTGGGGAGGGATGTTAGGAAGTAGGGGAAAGTGGAATCTCAGAGATTGAACAAGGGGAAGGGGTCCAAAAGGGCAAAACACAGGCCCAACCTAGAAAATTGCCAGGTTGTAGCTAGAAACTAGGGTTTGTGCAAAAATGAGGAATTTGGGGGATCTAAGGGATGGGAAGCATTTGATAGGGTATTTTAAGGATATGGGAAGGTGTATGAACATCTGGATACAAGTTTTGCCAATGACTTGACCGTCCAAGAGAAATTGGCTTTCAAAACCCTAGGAGAGGGAAATGACCTTGCCAAGGTGCAACTGAAGCATGAACAAGATGTAAAATGACCCATTAGACACTGAGATGATAATGAAAACCCTATGAATGATGATAAACTCAGCAGAATGATGACATGGTTTCAAGAGCAAAGTGGCTGAAATGTACTGCTGTTTTAACTGTTTTGAAATGCTGTTTCAAGGGGAAAAATAGCACAAGGGAAATGTTAGGGAAGGGAGACTTGGAAGGGAAATTGGGAAAAATATATGAAAGAGGGAGTTTAGGGGAAAAATTATGACATATACATCATCATACAATTTCATTTGCAAGGATGTTATGAGAGGTAGGGTTTAGGGTTTGATTTTTGATTTCTTAATATTTTTGGTAGGGAAATTAAATAACAGTGATAAGGGAGTAAGAAATGGGAGGTGGGAAAATGTAGGAACAATAGGAATGAAAAGGAATACCTTAAAACAACAAAACAAACCCTAGCAACTTTGATATTTTCAAGCAAAAGCACATGGAGTCTTTACTTGCAAATGAAGGCTTTTAAAATATTATCATGATCTTCTCAAGCTTTAGCAAACCATAATTTATATGATTGAAGGCCTACCGGACAAGCTTGAACAATTTGTGGTCGCTTGGCAGCTTGCTGGTAATTTTCTATGGAGGAAACCCTGATGGGTTGCGCGCACTGCCCAACGGGTCGCGCTTGTGTAATTTTTACACTGCTGGAGGTGCCCTGACGGGTCGCGCGCCTTCAACGGGTCGCGCGCCAGTCTCGACGGGTCGTGCACCTCCCAAACTCACCGAATTCACTCAAACGATCTTGCAACTGATTTCTCTATCACTTGGATGCACAATGGAGCTTGATGGAGAGAAATAGAGCCTTTATAGCCTAGCTTTGAATAAATTTCATGTCACAACCCACTTTCTAATGTTTTTCCATGACACTTTTTAAACTTTGAATGCTGTTGTCTATTTGGTTTCCTTTGTCCTGAAATTGATTGATTTGATGTTTTTCCTTGATAATTTTTTGCAGGGATAGCTTCTGAGGGGTCTTGGCAAGGGAGCCAGGGTTGCGTGTTGCCTTTCAAATAATTTTTGAAGTTTTACAATTTTTACAAAATTTTGAGAAATGACCTTGGCTTTAAAAACAGGGTTCTTAAATCCAAGGTGAAAATTAGCTACACAAGATAGAATCTTTCGAACAAACACTTTGAAAATCATCACTCTGGCTTGCTGGGCACTTATTGACCTTCAGAGACATGACCTTGAAGACAAATTTGACCTAAACCCTAGACCTAGAAATTTTGACCTCAAGACAAGACAAGTAACCTTGAAAAAGTTTAATGACTGAAACAACTTGATCCAGCAGTGCCAAGAGGGGAATAAAGACACCAGCTCCTCCATCAGGGTTATGGCATGCCTAATGGAATGCAAGACACTGATGAGACACCTATTTATGCAAATGCAAAGAGCTTTGATCGCTGATGGAGGGCTACTAGACCGACTCTAACATTGGCTCCAATGGGGATGGTAGGTCCTTGGAGGTACCAAGAAACTTAGACCTCTGGGAGAGCAGACCAGTGCTTTATAATCATTGGGAAATGGAGTCATTATTTCAGAAAACGACACAAGACCTTGACTCATTTATTAAATGATAACTTGACTGAAAACTGACTGAAACTTAACTAAAGCTTGACTCAATACTTAAACACAACCGAAAAACTGGAAATGATGCTCAAAGGGGAGCTTATTCATCACAACCTACCCTAACAGTTTCATTCATCATCTGATCAAGTGAAATGAAACAACCAGTGCAACCAAGTAAGTATCCCATCTGCTGTTCAAATTCTCCGCAAGTGCTCACTTATGAACAACAAAAGAGAACTACTGAAAGGCAACTCCCATGACAACTTAGAAACAGATCCGTTGAAAGATATGAATTCTCTATCCACCTCCAAAAAGCACTGCATAAGGATCTTGAAATTCAAGCACACTGGAACTTAGCTCATCCAATGGATTACCTCTCTTTCCTTCATACCATGAATGCAAACTTTGATCTGAGCCTTGTGACGAGACCTCTGCTGAAAATGAGAAGGAAATCGGCTGCCGATCAAACTCATATCAGCACATGTTGCAAGCTCACATGTAGTCAATGGAGAAAGACTTTGACTGCAAACCTCATCCAAAACATCAGCTATTGGATCATGAAAAACCTGAAAAGACTGCTGCAATGTATCCATTGAAAATGTATGACATCCTTCTAGCTGTTCAACTTTTTCTTGAGAGATTTTACGAAGATTCTGCCTTATAAACTGAAATGTTTCGAAACAAAAGGGTATAGAATCTTCCTGCATCATCAAATCATGTAATTCTCCCTCCACAACTTCATCTGTAATCTGCCCTTCAAGTTCATTTGGTGGCTGCAAATCTGATGCTACAGGCTGCTCAAGCATTTTGTTATCTGTCTCATCCACAACATTAACACTGAGAGATTGCTGATTTGTTATAGGCTGTTCATTTGAGGATTTACTATGCAATCTACCCTTCAAAAACTGAAATGATTCAAAACAGAATGGTACGGAGTCACCTTGAATCATTAAATCATGTGTGTCCACTTCCAAGTCTTCAGCTGCAACTTGACAATCAATGGCTTCCGGGGGTTGCAAATCTGAATATGTAAAGTCTTGAACAAAATTTTCATTGCTCTCAAGATGATTCAGATGAAGACTTGTTGACATTTGATTTCTGATTGCATGGTAGTTATCTCTGATGAATTGAAACGAATCAAAACAAAAAGGCAAAGATCTTTCACTTACTTCAAACTTTGATGCACTTTCCTCGGCAATGTCATAGCTGATATGTGATGGCTGAACATTGTATTCAAGCTGCTGAAAATGAACTTTTTCCTCCCACAAACTAGCTGCTGATTTGTCTACAAGATTAGCTTCTTTTTGGAGAACATAATCATCATCATACTGATCATACTTAGGCAAATCATCATCAAACATACACATCATATCAACAACTCTCTCTTCTTCACAATGATCTATAAAACAATCACTATGACAACTGGGATAAGAAACAAAATGTTTTGGATCAGGAACTTGTTCTTCTTCAATCAGCGAGCCATGAGCTTGAGCATCATAAGCATTTCTTGCGGTGATCTTGTCCATCATCTTTTCTACTGCACTTACCAAAATGTCAAGCTTCACCTCTAGAGATTTTGATTCGGCCGGATCTATGTTTTTCATCTCTTCTTCTTTCAACCTTGCCCTTCGGATCAGCAGATGAGCCTCTACATTTACTGCACTGTTTTGCATCTCGTGAAGTGTTGCAATATCCCTTTCTCTCAGCTGGAACTCCATCTCCGGATCAAAGGCACCCGGATAGTGCAAGAGAGCAGATCTAGGAGAAGGTCTAATATCAACTGGCATCGAATAATAAACTTGATTAAATCTGGCTGAAAACTGTTGTACTGTCTCCCCTGGCAATCTTTTCAGCTGGTTATACTCTTCTACAATCAAGAAAAGGTTCTCTCCGATCATCCACCTGTTGAGAAAAACTTTGACAAACTGCTGGAAATATGAAATGCTTGCATCAGGCAGGGCTTTGAACCAACTCTTCACTTTGTCTTGCAAAGAAAGAGCAAAAAGCCTTATACTAACATCTTCTTCATCAATTTCAAAAAGATCTAGAAAATTCTCAAAATTCTGCACATGTTGCTCAGCGTTGACATTCTTACTTTCACCATCAAACCTCGGCAAGTATAGATCATAGTTTTTGGGGAAAGCATGGAGAACAGAAGGTAAAACAAGAGGTTTATACCGATCTGGAATTTTACAAGGTGTAGGGGTATGTACAACAGGTATAGAATCAGTCTTGGTTGCTTGGGGCTCATCAATTTGAAGATGGTCATCACAAAATTCGGAAAAAGGATCTTGATCAAGCTCAAAGGTATGCAAATCTTTGGTATTCACAATCTTCAAAGGGAAAGAATCAACTGCATGCCAAGGATCTCTTCTCAAATACAATATACTTTGCAAAGCCTTCTTGACATTCGTGGGAAAAGAGAAGAAATAATTTATGACAAAGAACAAAATGTCTTGGATGAAATTCCAACTTGAGTACCTGATCTGTCCATGTTGTCCTTTCATGCTTTTGCTGGTCGGGATCATCCTCCAGTGGAGTCTTTGGATCTGATATTGAAAATGATTTTAGAGTCGCCAATTGAATGATTTCAGCCTTTCAAGTGTCTGAGCGTTGTCCACTATCAACAATCAGATCTGAACTTGATACATGTACTGGGGTAAAATGCAAATGAAGTGGTCGTATTCACAAGCTCACGGAGATTGACTGAAGCAGCGTTTATCTACTTCCGCTTATGCAAAGAAAAAGCGTTTTGAAGGCTACCTGGCATAACTTCAGGCTCCGTCTAAGACTTATGAAACAAACACATCAATCAACAGAAAAGTTGTTCTCCCCAGTATGGGCGCCAGTATGTTAGCGCTTGAAATTTCACCTCAGGCTGAGAAAGGTAAACCTCAAGGCAACATCAAACCACTTAGCCTCGTAGCTAGCCCTACGGGGCGGGAGAGGGCTCTCTCCGGTCTATCTCGATAAAGATCTTCAATGGGCGAGATAACCAATAGGGTAACACTGATTTTAGGCTAGTAAACTGATCAAAAGGGTTGATTTGGGATTTTTAGGGTTTTTGGTGGCAAATTGAGGGGATGGCAATTTTGGGTGCGGGGATTGGACACAGTTTCTGCAGGGGGTTCTTTGGGGCGAGGTAGGATACAATATTGATGCCTTAGATTGAGGTGAATGGATGAAAAAGACAGGTGAGGAGCTAAGGAGAGCAAAAAATAACTTTGAATTCTCCTTAAACAGTAGAAAACATTGAAATTAAACAAACTTAAAAGCAGAGCATGACAGTCATGAATTCTACTTTAACACTTCATTTGTTTAATGTGCAGAAGGAAAAGAAAGGAAATGATTCACATAACACATTTACAGGTACATAGAGAAACACACCATCAATACATGTAACCACAAGAATCCCAAAAAGGACTGCAAAACCCTGGTCTTCCTTAGCCAAAAATTGCAGAGATACAGTGAATAATACAATGATAGTTTCTCCCTCAAGAGTCCAACCATGAAAATGAGCAAGAAAGTACATAATATAGATCATCTAACCTCTTTCCATGCCTCCATGGGTCGAGCTCACTATCCTAGGAGCTGTTTCAACCACTTCTAAACTAAGCACTGAAAACTAGGCATTCAAAACAACTTACCTCTATAAGCTAGGAAACCAATTCATTCATTTAATTTTCACCTTTTTCATGAATGAATCTTCTAGAAGAGGTACATAAGTGTAAAAGTGTCATAAAAGTACATTAATTATATCAAAGAAGATAATAATCCACCCCAAAAAGTCAAACAGGGTCAAACTGCGTTTTTCTGAGCTGTACACTGAAATTTGGAGAAATTTGTTTGACGGGTCACGCGCCTCTGCCTGACGGGTCGTGCGCCTTTGGGACCACTTTTGGGAAACTTCCAGGTGTCCAAATTGAGCAAGCGTAGGCTTGTTGGAAAGGTCTGTGAGTCTACTTTCCAACCCAACTAGAATTTCTGAATTTGGTGGTCATTTGACCCTCCAAAATTGCAATCTACCAAGACTGCTTTCTGTGTCTCAAAAATGTGGCAGAAAGTCAATTTTTGCTTGTTTTTTGACTTTCTGGAGGCCCAAAACTTCATAAAATCTCTTGTCCATGAATGAGCATATGTAACTTCTCGTGAAAAATCTGGAAATGCTGAGTTTTTGCAAAATGGAGTTGCCAGGATGAAGGGTCGTGCGGGGGGTGAGACCCGTTAATGGAGAAAACCTGTAAATTGCCTGAAAAAACCAAAACTTACCCAAAATGCTCAAAATTTCTTGGGATTTGTGCTGTGGCTAGGCTATTTAGTGCCTTGGTCCTTCAGTGAAGCCTCGGCCAAGATATGGAGGGGATCGGGCCTTTTTCTCCGTTTTTGTGCTTTGACCAACCGCCTTGGATCTAGCGATTGCAATTTTGACATTTCTCTAAAACCATGAAACCTGTGCAAAAAGTGAAGGAGGTTTTTCTTCTTTGGCATGTTATGGACAAAAACCTCTCTCAGTTTTCCAAAATTCATCTCTTATTGCTCTGGAACATCATTTTAGTGCGACTTGTCCCGATGTGTGAAACAAGGAATTTTGTCGAAATGGAGCGAAATGAAGGGGATAGGGGGCTTCTAAATTCTTGGGGAAATTTTTGGGAGTGGGGAGGGATGTTAGGAAGTAGAGGAAACTGGAATCTCAGAGATTGAGTGAGGGGAAGAGGTCCAAAAGGGCAAAACACAGGCCCAACCTAGAAAATTGCCAGGTTGTAGCTAGAAACTAGGGTTTGTGCAAAAATGAGGAATTTGGGGGATCTAAGGGATGGGAAGCATTTGATAGGGTATTTTAAGGATAGGGGAAGGTGTATGAACATCTGGATACAAGTTTTGCTGATGACTTGACCGTCCAAGAGAAATTGGCTTTCAAAACCCTAGGAGAGGGAAATGACCTTGCCAAGGTGCAACTGAAGCATGAACAAGATGTAAAATGACCCATTAGACACTGAGATGATAATGAAAACCCTATGAATGATGATAAACTCAGCAGAATGATGACATGGTTTCAAGAGCAAAGTGGCTGAAATGTACTGCTGTTTCTGCTTTGAAATCTGCTGTTTTAACTGTTTTGAAATGCTGTTTCAAGGGGAAAAATAGCACAAGGGAAATGTTAGGGAAGGGAGACTTGGAAGGGAAATTGGGAAAAATATATGAAACAGGGAGTTTAGGGGAAGAATTATGACATATACATCATCATACAATTTCATTTGCAAGGATGTTATGAGAGGTAGGGTTTAGGGTTTGATTTTTGATTTCTTAATATTTTTGGTAGGGAAATTAAATAACAGTGATAAGGGAGTAAGAAATGGGAGGTGGGAAAATGTAGGAACAATAGGAATGAAAAGGAATACCTTAAAACAGCAAAACAAACCCTAGCAACTTTGATATTTTCAAGCAAAAGCACATGGAGTCTTTACTTGCAAATGAAGGCTTTTAAAATATTATCATGATCTTCTCAAGCTTTAGCAAACCATAATTTATATGATTGAAGGCCTACCGGACAAGCTTGAACAATTTGTGGTCGCTTGGCAGCTTGCTGGTAATTTTCTATGGAGGAAACCCTGATGGGTCGCGCGCCCTCAACGGGTCGCGCCTGTGTAATTTTTACACTGCTGGAGGTGCCCTGACGGGTCGCGCGCCTTCAACGGGTCGCGCGCCAGTCTCGACGGGTCGCGCGCCTCCCAAACTCACCGAATTCACTCAAATGCTCTTGCAACTGATTTCTCTATCACTTGGATGCATAATGGAGCTTGATGGAGGGAAATAGAGCCTTTATAGCCTGGCTTTGAATAAATTTCATGTCACAACCCACTTTCTAATGTTTTTCATTGACACTTTTTAAACTTTGAATGCTGTTGTCTTTTTGGTTTCCTTTGTCCTGAAATTGATTGATTTGATGTTTTTCCTTGATAATTTTTTCCAGGGATAGCTTCTGAGGGGTCTTGGCAAGGGAGCCAGGGTTGTGTGTTGCCTTTCAAAGAATTTTTGAAGTTTTACAATTTTTACAAAATTTTGAGAAATGACCTTGGCTTTAAAAACAGGGTTCTTAAATCCAAGGTGAAAATTAGCTACACAAGATAGAATCTTTCGAAGAAACACTTTGAAAATCATCCCTCTGGCTTGCTGGGCACTTATTGACCTTCAGAGACATGACCTTGAAGACAAATTTGACCTAAACCCTAGACCTAGAAATTTTGACCTCAAGACAAGACAAGTAACCTTGAAAAAGTTTAATGACTGAAACAACTTGATCCAGCAGTGCCAAGAAGGGAATAAAGACACCAGCTCCTCCATCAGGGTTATGGCATGCCTAATGGAATGCAAGACACTGATGAGACACCTATTTATGCAAATGCAAAGAGCTTTGATCGCTGATGGAGGGCTACTAGACCGACTCTAACACCAAGCACCGGTCTTAACTATGCTAGACTTCACAAAAACATTTATTGTGGAATGTGATGCGTTAGGAAATGGAATTGGTGTTTTTTTAATGCAAGAAGGAAGACCCATTACTTTTGAAAGTCTCCTAATCAAGGGAAATTATTTACACAAACATATTTATGAAAAGGAAATGTTGGAAATTCTACATGCACTAAGGCAATTGCGACCTTACCTAATGGGAAGACACTTCAAGGTAAAAATAGATCATGACAGTGTTAAATAATTTTTGGAATAAATATTATCTTTAGATGTCTTCCCAAGGTAAAAACGGATCATGATAGTCTTAAATACATTTTGGAATAAATATTATCTTTAGAAGAGAAACAAAAATGGTTCACAAAGATGTTGGTTTATGACTTTGAAATCATCTACAAAAAAGGGAAGCAAAATGTTGTTACAGATGCACTCTCAAGAAAGGATGAGGATGTGGAAGCATTACTTTGTGGCATTTCTATTATCCAACCTGATTGGATAAGTGAAGCACGGGATGAATGGAAGAATGAAAAAGAGGTGTGTATATTCATTCAAAAGTTACAAAAAGATCCCAGTACATCTCATACATATATCCAGAAAATGATTCATTATGGTACAAATATCGCTTATATCTTTGTAAGAATTCCCAACTCAAACAAAAGATTATTTTGGATCTACACACCTCATGCTTAGGGGGGAACTCATGATATTTAAAAACTGTAGAATTTCCTTGAAGATTCAAAGTGAAGATTGTAATATGCTAAAACCATTGACTTGGATATACTCTACTCATTAGTAGAAACAATAAATGATCGGTGAAATCACGAAGCATAAAAGAGAAAGAATTCAATCACACATAACACAAATTTTATGGGGAAAGCAAAAAATAAAACCCTTGCTATCTATATATTGCATTAATCAGAAAATATGAGAAGATTAAAATGATTTTCTCAAGCCCGAGCAACCTTTGCACTATCTCTATCTTTCTCACTACTTCATAGAGAAACCCAAGCCAATACTTGGAAAATTCTTTCTACGTGCCAAGCTCATATTTCCTTACATAGTTTCCTTGGGAATTATCCCATATTTAATTTGGAAATTCCACAAATATGAATTACGAAATCCCCATAGGTCTTCCTATGATTGCATGCACCACTTGTATAATTCAGATGATTATACAAATAATAGTACATTATACCTGAACTCCAATCTCAACTAGGTCTTTCTCTGATCTGATATGCATGATTTAATTACGTGTGAATCTTTAGTTTACTGGTTGATCATTGTTGGTTACACCCGATTACTACAGGCTACACCCCATTGTTGGATCTTCCACTAATTCATCCATTAGTTGGAACTAATTTAACTGACTTTAACTCAACTAAACGAATTAAATAATTACAACTCAAAATAAACTCAACCAGGGTTCCTAAAAAGTAGGAGACACTCTACATGACTCAAGTTAGACCCTCAAATCTAATTAACTGAGCCAACTAAGTCAAATTAACTTTGTTAACTATTACAAGTTATTATGAGATGTGGAATTACAATTTAATTCCTAATTTAATGCAAGGACAATTAAATTAGGATTCTCTTATTTCATTTTCAACACTCCCTCTCAAGAAGAAATGGATTATCTGCTAACCTGATCCTACCTCTGTGAAACTCGAATTTGGATCTTGACAATGCCTTTGTCAAAATCAACAACATGATTCTCCTTTACACACAGTATTGTAGATGGTGATACCAGATGTCGATATGCTTGGATCGATAATGAAAAATTGGATTCTCAGAGAGTTTGATACAACTTTGATTGTCACAGTAGTTCACTGTAGGATCCATTTGCTAACCAAATAAACCAACAAGGATCTTCCTCATCCAGATAGCATCACAAGTTGCTTGACTAGCAACCAAGTGCTTTGCTTTTATTGGACTTAGTGCAATTGATATATGCTTCCTACTGTACCAAGAAACTATTGTTGACCCAATACTGAAGATTCCCCTTGATGTTCCCTTCCTATCGGATGGACTCCCTGCCCAATATGCTTCTATGAAGTCTTGAATCTTCATTCCCTCTTTCTATCTGTACCAAAGACCTAACTAACTGGTGCCTCTACTGCCTTCCAATAAAGTTTGGTTGGCTTAACCATGGCTTGACTAAGATGCTTAACTACAAAACACATGTCCAATCATGTGTTCACCAAATACATGAGTGAACGCACAAGTTGTATACAAATAGTATCCTCCACTACTTCACTTGAAGTAGCATATTCCTTCCTCCAATTACCTACTAGAGGAGTTTCCATGGGTTTTCTACTCTCCATGTGCAACTTTTTCAGTGTCTCATTAGCATACTTTCCCTAAGAGACAAATAATTCCTCATCTCATTTCCATACTTCCATACCAAGAAAATAATGCATGAGACCCTGGTCCTTCATCTCGAATTCTCTTGCAAGATACTATTTACAACATTTTATCAGTTTCTCCTCACTTGTCATAATCAAATCATCGACATATAATACTATAATCAACAATTACCTTCAACCACAATATCGTAAAGCTTCGTATCTATTTCACCTTTTGTAAACCCCAACCCGGTGAAATAGTTGTCAATTCTAGTGTACCAAGCACAGGGTGCTTGTTTTAGTCCATACATCGCTCGCTTCAGTATGCACACGTGCCACTCGCTGTTGAAGGTATCAAATCCTTCCTTCTCTACAAACCATTGTCATCTTGTTGGATGGAAGGTACACCCGATAGTTGTGAGGTGTATGAGTGTACCTCACAAATCTTCCCAACTCATTTGTTGGCTCTAGCTTTTTCCATGCATCCTTGGTAACATGAAAGTAGATTGATGAACCAAAGATCTTGAAATGTGCCACATACGGTTTCTTACCTCAAAAATCTTCTTCTGGTTTACTCATCCTGAGAATTCGAAGAGGGATTCTATTATGCAAATACACAATTGTGTTGCATGCTTCAGCCCACAAGTGCAACGGTAGGGAATGATCATGTAACATAACCCGTGCAGCTCCCATAATACTTATGTTATTCCTTTCAACCACCCCATTCTACTGTGGGTTATGAGGTCCTATTAACTCTCGTCGAATTCCTTCTAATGCACAAAATTTATTGAATTCATTCGACACATATTCTCCACCATTATCACTTCTGAGAGCTTTAACTCTCCTGCCAGTATCTTTCTCGACAAGTGCTTTAAATTCACAAAATTTTATGAACGTCTAACCTTTATTCTGCATTAAGAAAATCTATCACTTATGAGAAAAATCATCAGCAAATATTACATAATACTTGTTCTTGGCCATGGATGCTGTCGAGAACAATCCACACACATCTGAGTGAACTATATCAAGGATCTTTTGCGCCTGACTATCTTTATTATGAAAGGAAGCTTGGGTGTACTTCCCCAATGTACACACTTTACAAATGTATCTATGCTCTAGTGTACCCTTGGAAAGTCCTATAGAATTTTTCTACATGATTTTCAAAGCTCCATGGTGCAAGTGACCCAATCTTCTATGCCACAATTCACCGATGTCTTGACTCTATACCTCCTATGCTTTTGTTCTTAAAGGAATGCGGTTTTCTACATCCAATTTGTAGAGGTTCTTCACCCGAACCCTGATCCGCTTCAGTTGTCTTGAGGTTATGTGACAAAGGAAAGCCTTTTCCTTGCTAAATATCACATCGTAGCCACGGTCCTCCAACATGGCAACTGAAACCAAATTATTCTTCAAACCTGGAACACACATGACATTTTTTAATGTGAGAGGATAACCAGACTCCCTTAGAAAGATAATAGTACCAATTCCAATCATGTTATACCTCCAATAATCTCCCATCTCGATGTGCATCTAGAGGTCCTTCTCCTCCAAGTTGTTGAGGAACTCTTTGTTGCCAGTCATATGGAATGAGGCTCCACTATCCAGGTACCACACACTACCCGTCACCCATAGAAAATTTTAGGGGCGAATGTTCGCCCTTTGGCGAAATTAAGGGGTTTTAAATTTTTAGTGGGCGAATATTTTGTATCATAGTACATTTTTACAAATCACCTCAAATAGCCCACCTTATTTTAAGGGAGAGGGTAAAAAATGTAAATTTAGCCCTTGAAATTAGGAGTTACAGCCTTCCATTCGCCCATTTTCAAGAATAGGTTTTATTTAAGTGAATCCATTCGCCCATTTTCAAGAATAGGTTTTATTTAAGTGAATCCTATGGGTTAAAGGCCCAAATACCATATTTATAAAAGAGGTATGGTAAATTAATAAAAATATAAATAAATGAGAGGTATGGTAAATAAATAAAACATTTTTTATATTTACTCCATAAGTCACCTTATATAAATGCAAGGGTGTAAACAAATAAAAATGTAAGTAAAGTGGAGGTATGGTAAATAAATAAAACATCTTTTTATACTTACTCAAAAGGTATGGTAAATAAATAAAAATATAAATAAACTAGACGCATGGTAAATAAATAAAACCTCTTTTTATATTTACTCCATAACCCTCGTTCTATTTATGAAGGCTCAAGAAAGAGGTTTTATTTAAGTGAATCCTATGGGCCAAATACCATATTTGTAAAAGAGGTATGGTAAATTAATAAAAATATAAATAAACGAGAGGTATGGTAAACAAATAAAACATTTTTTTATATTTACTCCATAAGTCACCTTATATTTACGAACACTCAAAAAATGCGTTATATTTAGGTGAAACCTATGGGCAAAATACTATGGGACAAATACCATGGACTAAATTGTTATTAATACCATGCAAAAAAAACATTATTAACCCCAATATTAGTATTAATAAAAATAAAAATGGCACATGGTATTGACCCATGGTATTCACCAAAATGGCACATGGTATTGACCCATGGTATTCACCAAAATGGCACATGGTATTGACCCATGGTATTCACCTGGAATGTAGCCTATTTAAATGGGGGAATTAAACTAGCATAGATCCATCTTTACTCTGGATCTACTAACCCCCGAGAGGTATCAAATATCGTGATATGCAAACTAGCATAGAGTGAAAAAAATATTTGATCCGATCAAGAGTAAAAATGGATGTTGTAGTTTAATGTATGTTAAACATTTTAGCTTGGTTAAAACAAAAAACAAAATAAAAATCAACTATTAATTTTTATAAATTACTAATAGTAATTTTTAAGCTCCAGGTTTATGATAACCCATGGTATTAACCCATGGTAATACCATTGTATTCATGTGAGCATAGAATATTTAAAGGGGAAATTCTATCATCTTAAATCCATCTTAATTCTAGGTCTACCAAGTGCTCGGAGGGATAAATAGATTTCATCCCCCTAAGAGTGGTAGATGTGGAGTTAAGATGGATATAGGTTGGTTTTTATGATAATGAAGATATTAAATAGGCTTAGGAAATTATATTGTAAAAACATCTTAAGGTGAATGGTTAAAGCATAGACATTGGACAAGTATATTTGTATACTTCTGTTTTAAATTTAAACAAATCTAGGCTAAAAGGAATGGATTGATTGCACTAGTCATCCGTCTATAACTTTCCAACATATGCTGGAGTAAACAGATTGTAATTTGGGTAATTTTTCTAATTGTAAACAGGAACATACTTGTGTATTGGCAGGGTGGTTACCAAGTCCATAGAAGTGATGAATTTGAATATTTCTTGGTTTTATACATAGTATTAGGTTTTTTCTCATGCTTTCTGTGAATGGAATAGGTGAATTTTATCCTACACCCACTAGGTTATCGATATGTAATTTCAGTAATTTTGATTTCAAAAGATATTTTAAAGAAATGCAATGATTTCATTTGTGTATTCAATAAACACAATATATTATAATTGAGTAAAATATTCGCCATGCCTGGTGAGAGATTCGCCAAAAAATTATATATACATATCATATTATTGATAAAATCGCCTTCCATTTTTCCTATATACCATGGAAATTCGCCCATTTATTATAAATGTAAATTTAGGGGGGGTTCTTAAAATTTTCCCTGCCGTCACCGATGTCACCATGCAAGCGATAAGGGTGAAATCCAACTCGAATTGTGAAGCAAGAGCTTCACCTTCCACTCCTCCTGAGGGCTTCTTACTAGCCTTCTTGTGCGGACACTTTGTGGCATAGTGTCCCAGCTCATGATAGTGAAAACATTTAATCTTCGACAAGTCCTTCTTCTTGCCGCCCTTACTGGAATCTGATTTGGAATGGGATGACTTCCCCTCCCCTTTCTTCACCTTTCCATCTAAAGCACAATTATCCTCATCATCTTACTTTGATGATGATCCATCTCTGGTGCTCCATCGAATCTCTTCTTGTACCAAGTCAGACTGCAACCTCTCCCACTCTAGTATCTTCTCCATCCCATTAACTGAGTCATGGTAACTTTTTCATCTTTTGGGAAGGCCTAGAAGATCTAGGATCACCATATCATCTTCAACAACTGTAACACTGACACTTCCAAGCTCATCTTGACATTGGGTGAACTTGTTCAAGTACTTCGGTATAGAGTTTCCCTTCTCCATCTTGATCTTTCTGAGCTTGTCCTTCAGTGCCAACTTCTTGTGGTCATTATTTTTTTGAAATAGGTCTGTCAAGGCCTTCTAATTACACATGGAGTTTCCTTACCGTGGAGGTTTGAGACAATATGATCTCAAACCCCTTCTAGGATAATCCTTCTCACCTTTGCCACACACTTTCTCCACTTTGCAAGATCTTGAGCATCAACTGGCTTAGGAATATATTTGTCTATGAATTCCTTAAGCATGCTGTCTTTCAACAATGACTCCATGATGTCCTTCTAGGAAATATAGTTCAAACTACCCTCAAGGGCATATTCGGGTCTCAATCCATAGAACAACATCATGTTGGATTTGAAGTATGATACTGCAAATTTGATTTCTCCTGCAAAAGACAAACTCATACTCTCCTTTTCTATAGTGATTTCAGCTCTGATACCATGTAGAAATTCCTTGTAGATTCAAACTCTAGATTGTAATATGCTAAAACAATTGACTTGAATATACTCTACTCATTAGCAGAGATAATAAACGATCGATGAAATCATGAAGCATAAAAGAGAAAGAATTCAATCACACATAACACAATGATTTTCTAGGGAAAGCGAAAAATAAAAGCCCCTATTATATGTATATTACATTAATCAGAAAATATGAGAAGCTTGCAATGATTTTCTCAAGCCTGAGAAACCTCTGCACTATCTCTATCTGTCTCACTGCTTCCTAAACAAACCCAAGCCAATACTTGGCCAATTCTGTTGCCTGACAAGATGTTATTTCCTTCCGCAGATTCCTTGGGAATTAAACCGTATTTAATTGGGAAATTCCACAAATATGAATTGCATAATCCTCATAGGAATTCCTCTGATTGCATGCACCACCTGTACAATTCGAATGATTATACAACTAATAGTACACTGTCCCTAAACCCCAATCTCAACTGGGTCTTTCTTTGATCTGACATGCATGAGTTAATTGTGAGTGAATCTTTAGTTTACCAGTCAATCACTATTGGTTACACCACACTACAACAGCTTACACCCCATTGTCGGATCTCCCTTTAATTCCTCCATAAGATGGAACTAGTTTAATTGAATTTAATTCAATAAAATTGAATTAAATAATTACAACTCAAAATAAACTCAACTAGGGCTCCTAAAGAGTAGGAGACACTCTACATGACTCAAGTTAGACCCTCAAATCGAATTAACTAAGCCAACTAAGTCAAATTAACTTCGTTAACTATTACAAGTTGTCAAGAGATGTGGAATTACAATTTAATTCCTAATTTAATTAAGGTCAAAAATAAATTAGGATTTTCGTGTTGCAATTTCAACAAAAAGTTACCACCAGGTCAAGAAGGATTTTTTTGGGATGGCGTTAAATTTGATATTGAAAAGTTTGTGGCAGAATGTTTGGTTTGCCAACAAAATAAATTTGAGATAATTATGACCCCGATTCTGTTACAACCTTTAGTCATTCCAAGTCAGCGTTGGGAAGAGGTCTCAATGGATTTTATCATATGTTTACCCAAGTCTGAAGGAAAGAGTGTCATCATGGTGGTAGTTTATATACTTACCAAGTATGCACACTTTTGTGCATTATTTCATCCTTTTAAAGGCAGTACAATTGCTACTGCATTTACGGAAATAATACAAAACTACATGGAAATCTAAATATTATTGTAAGTGACAGAGATCCCATTTTCACTGAAAATTTTTGGATGGAATTATTTTCTTGTCTTGGTACTCAATTAGCTCATAACTCATGTTATCATCCTCAATGTGATGGGAAAGCTGAGATAGTGAACAAATTCTTGGGAGGATATCTTCGTTGCTTTGTATCTGATAAACAAACACAATAGTTCAAGTGGTTACCTCTGGATGAATGGTGGTATAATACTTCCTTCCATACTGCAAAAAGAATGACCCATTTATGGCACTTTATTGATATCATCCACCATACATCACATCATTGTTAAGAGAAAATTCTAAGGTTCAAGTAGTGGAAGATCAAATCGAGCATCAACAACAAGTTCTCCAACTCTTAATGATAACCTCACTCTAGCGCATAATCGAATGAAACAACATGTATATCAGCATCGAAATGATTTTTTTTTTTGATGTAGGCAACTGGGTATTTTTATGGCTACAACCATACAAACAAATGTCCCTCAAGCAAGCTAAGAAGGATAATAAATTATCACCCAAGTACTATGGTTCTTACAAGGTGCTGCAAAATATTGGTACTATGGCATACAAATTGGAGTTACTTGCATCTTCTTGAGTACACCCAGTTTTCCATGTTTCATGCTTAAAGAAGGTTATCGGTGACAAGCTTCCAATTCAAACAATATTTCCATAACTTAATGAAGAAGGAAAAATCATATTTGAGCCTGAATAAGTAAGAAAAGCAAGAACCTGACAACTACAAAATTGATTAATTTCAGAGTATCTCATTAAGTGGAAAAACTTACCCATTGAAGATTCCACATGGGAGGATGAGAATTTTATATAGAAGCATCCAAAACTACTCAAGCGTTGAGGACAACACTTTTTTGAAGGAGACGTGCATGGTAGGTCCCTATAATACTAGTGTATCCCCCTCATTGTTATTGTTAGTGTAGCCCACTATCATTATTGTTGTGCCCATGTAGCCCCCATATTATTATTGTTGTGCCCCTTAGAAGCCCACTATTGTTATTGTTGTGCCCTTACATTATTATTTTTATGTAGTCTTTGATTATATTGTGACCCCTTAGACTCCTATATATACCAAGGATGTCTTATCATTTGTATCATCCAAGAATTGTTCATTTATGTAATGTAAAGGAGGTTTCCCCCTCTAAGAGGATAATTTTTAAGTTGTTGATATATAATTTTTGTGAGCTGGTTGCATAACATTTATAAGTAAATTATTTGAAGTAGACGTGTCTTTATCATTGAGAACATAATGTAATATGAGCTAGGAGAAATGTGAAAACATGAATTTTAGTGACTATCTCGTGATAAGTATGTGGAAAAAATAATATTTCTTTAGTTGTTCATTAAGAAATAATCAAATATATTATTTGTCAAAAAGTTAAATCTAATATAGTGTGATTTTTTATATTATTTAACTCATATTTATTATTAAAAAAAAAAGATAAATTTAAACCACAATAGCAAAAGATTTAATCTCTTTTAGGGATTGATAAATCCATGATTAAGATGGATTTATTACGGTTTTCTATCTCTGTATATAGACCAACCATAGTGTAATTTTTCATTGTTTAAATTGTATTTTTGAATAACTTTTTATTGTTAATATTTTATATTAAAACTTGAATGAGTTACACATTTTCATCTTTTTAATAACTAACTAAAATATTTTACCTTTAATTATTTTTTCCTTGTGAGTATTGAAATATTTTACTAATTAGGTTATAATGAATATGAATGAAATATCTAAGCAATAGAAAAATATTTATGGTAATTTTACAATTATAGTTTCAACCATATTAAACTTTGTAATTGATAAAAAAATTCTTTGCATTTATTTTTTAAAGTAAGGTGTGTTGCATGTAATTTAAATAATGAATTTTTGATATAAGTTCACCAATACATAATCTATAATAAATATTATTTCATAAAAATAAACATCATGATGATAACCATCTAACAAATATAAATATCATCTAAGATACACATTCAAATTCACTACCATCATCTAATTATATACACCTATAGCACATATAAACGCCATTAACTAGTGCACAAATCTAATAATCTAAAGGGGCATCATCATCGTGATCACATTTAACAAAACACAAGCATTTTAATCTAACATCATCACCACAAACATCCTCAAATTAATATACATCTAATGTCAAATAAATGCTATCACATACACATCTATCTGCAAGCACATTAAATGAACATATCTAACATGACCTAAAAATATACACATCAACACCAACATATAAATTAAGTACATAAACATGAACACAAAAAATGCACCATATATATATATATATATATATATATATATATATATATATATATATAAACAAGCAATCGAACAAATCCATCAGGTCAAATAAATATTACCAAATATTTGATACAACAGACGTAGTAGTGGCATCCTGGTTTGTGGTAGCCTAGTCTGTAGCCTCGTCTATAGCTTGGTCAAGTACTAACTCAATAGTTGAACTATCAAGTGGAGGAGAAGGTACTAGTTGGTCTTCTCTCTTAGGAGAAACATGAGGCGTTGTCGCCAATGCTGGGTGATCATCATGAGGCAAATGATGATGAAGTAGAGTACTAGTAGAAGGACCACTAACACCTTGACCATGATTCGATGGGGTAGTACTGCTAGAAGCATGATCACCACCATCATCATCATGATCCGACAAGTTAGAATTGCATGAAGACTCAGGTGACGACTTTGTTGCATGCCTTGCATTCCTCTCACTGCCAGTAACCTGGTAGCTCTAATGATATGATGCATAAGAGTCATCATATCATGCAGACAATCGTTGAAGAGCTCCAAGATCCTAGGATCTACCCTAATGTCTCGATCCCTCATCAAAATTCATCCTCCAATAAAATTCTAGAAAATTGGTCATAGTAGTCCATCCTAAATCTGAGACCAACCCTATGAGCCAAGATTCCCATGCCACCCCTCTACATCTAAGGATCATTTGCCTAATCCTCTTTGGCCTCACCCATATCTACCTATGATTCCTCCAGTGGGGAAGGAGACATGTCCCCAATAAATGTTTCAATGCCTACAAAATATATAGTACACAACAATAATTAGACAATTTAATAAAACAAGTTAAATCACATGTTAGAATACATTTTATTCTATTTAATTAAGACAATAAAATGAAACTATATTAATTTACAAAAAACACTAATATTACCTCTATCATCTGCAAACTCATTTGATGTGAAGACGATGTTGGGACACTGTCTCCAATCAGTCCCCGCATATGGACATGACACCAAGATAAACAAGTGGTCATCCTCACTAGCTAGTAGTGCCACTGCCTAGATGGAAATCTTGGTCAGATACTCTGGTGGGCCCCTCTTGCGCATCATCTGGCCCCAAATTCACATCCGCACCTCAGTCGTCAACCTAGGAGAGCAATAGTCAAATGTAGCCACCGTCTTTGGAAACCTCTAAAAAAAAAAAAAATCTTTAAAGCGAAAGGGAAGTTCGACCTTCCATGTATCGTCGCACAACATCTATCTAAATCCCTACAAAAATGCCTCAAAAAAATGACAAACCATCTGATACGTCATGGTGCTTGCATCAAAGAATTGACATAATAAGAAATAGGGAAACTAATGCACTACCCATCACTAGTATAGTGTGCAATGGTGGTCACTAATAATGAGAGGCACCTAACCTATGCAACAAAAGACGCAATCCGTAGTTGTCCACCATGCACCAGAAAATATGCTAGATGAACTAAATGAGCCCCAACATATCTATGATAGTAGGCAAGATGAATCTCTTCTACAGCCCCATGAGGGACATCAGGGAACTTAGGAAAATCCTCTCATCTCCTAGATAGGTCAGTGATAAAATATATGTCCTCCTCAAAGGGCCTATACCACATCTTAGGACCGACACGGAAAGCCTACTCTTGGACAATCCACTGACAGATCAGATGTGCCAACAAGATAGATTGTGCCTTTAGGGATGTAGTCTCCTCATAGTACTTAAGGAAGCCTACATTCCTCTAGAGCACTCGGGTTGATATGCTAATAGGGAAAGGTATAAATCCCTCTCCCTATCTTGGGTCTCCCATGATTTAAACACATTGTATTGGTTATCCATTTGCTCTTGCTCCTGCTAATGCTCCATAGGCTACATGATTGACATATAAAATAAATAATCCTCATTAAGCCTTTTTTTTATTAAATAAAAAATGTATTTATAAATATGGAAACATAGCTTTAAAAAAAAAAAGAAAAAAATCCTCGGTGCACCCAAAACACAGTAATGCACCGGATTTAGTGCTCTATCAAACATAAAAACACTAGAAACAATGCATACATGCATATGACACACCTCTTTTGGTTCACATACATACATTTTCGACTCAATGTATCTAGACAAACTTACGCACCATATAAAATGTTCAGATTATCGAATGCACCGAGATATATTTTTTAATATTATGTGTGCGGTGCTTTTGGTAAAAATAAATGCACTGGGTGTAACGTAAAAATGTGCGCATCGACGTACAATTTATAACTTTTCCTGGTACATTGTAATTTAAAAAACACACCACAAAAATAACAGTGTGTTAGGTTCATGCACTGCAAAAACAATGGTGTGTTAGGTTCACGTATTGAAATGTGCTGCACCCTATAAATTTACAGGGTGCATCGATATCGGTGAAAGCGAAGGTTGTTGAACAAAATGTGAAGGAAAAAGTAAAAATTCAAAATAAATGGATTTTTGGACCTATTTTGCAATTCTAATCAGCTAAAAAATTAAATTAGAGAGAAACATAGACATTACTTGGATATTTGGTCGTCAGGGAGGCACTGTTCACATGTAATTGAGAAAAAAAAAATCACCATCATTTGAGAGAATTGAAAAGCCATGCACTGAGCATGGTACAAAAGGATAGTGAGCAAGAGAAGCATGGATGATAGGACAATTATGTGAGGCAAGAGTGGCACCAGTGCTTTAGATCTCTACAACACTGTAGATGGTTAAAATTAAATTTATGACCAATAGGTTTTTTCCTATTTAGCTCTGTTTCAGTGCATTATTATAACTGCACCATTGCATAAGTGATCAAAGAGCACTGTTTTTAAAAAAATATTAAAAACCCTATAACAATGCTCTCGTTAAGACACACCGAGGCGTTCGAATACATGTACTACACTGGTGCTTTGTGGGACTATAGAACCACATTGCTTAAAAATAAAAAACCTCCTGTGCTCTTTCCCAAACACACCATGGTATTTTAATACATGAAAAACGTAGGTACTTCGTAAGAAGATAACACCGCATTTAAAAAAAATAAAATCCCTATAGCGTTGCTCTTGTTAAGACGAACTGAGGCATTTTAAATAATCAACCGCACTGGTGCTTCATAAGAATATAGCACCATATTTTAAAAAACCCCTAGCGGTTCTCTTTCTAAGACAAATTGGGGCATTTTAATGCATGAACAACTCCGTTGCTTCATTGGAATATAGCACCGCATTTTAAAAAAAATTAAAAACCTATAGTGGTGCTCTTTCTAAGTACGCATTGAGGCATTTTAATATAAGAAGAGCACTCGTGCTATGGGTGGATATAACACTAACAATTTTTTAAATATAACCTTTATCTGGTGTTATCGATTAGTTTAAGCACTAGTGCATGGTATACTATGTACGCATTAGGGTGTTATAGTACTGGTTTAGCATTGGGTCGTCATCATAGTATAGCACGGGACTGGGAAAAATGAAGTTTATGACCGACATTTTTGTAAATTTAATCCTTTTATAATGCTATCAGTAGTATACGCACTGATGCTCTTTGTTATTTAGCACACCATTTTTTTATTATTTAAAAAAAAAATGCCATGGTGCACCATGTTCTATTAGGAACTGATGCTTGTATGCATAGTAAAGCACCTAATGTAGTCTTAAGTGTGGAAATAGCGAAGTGATGTACCATTCGTTATGTTGTTCGTCTGAAATCTTAAGATTAACTTGTCTCAGTAAGCACTTCAACCTCTGATCTATATCCCACGCAGACTCATTATTTATCGTATTGATCTCCTTTTTTTCAGTAACACACTAAGCTTCTGATTTCGTCTCTCTAAATTCTGTGTTCAGTGCAGTCCTATGCTTGGTCCTTGCATATCTTCTTTCAATTGGATGATCTTCAAGCTACCTCTTCTTGTTGATGTCACCTTATCTATGATACCACGTTGATAAATATAGGGGTAGCTAGATTAGGTGATTTCTCTAACTTTTATAACTTCTTGTGATGTATTTTAACTTAAATTGATATTTTTCTTCTTTTACTTGCTTATAATTAGTGTTCTTATCAACAAACAATTGCCAAACAATAAATAACAATGAGATAAGAGGACACAAGATTTAGGCTATCATTTAGGGCCAAAACCTCTCCCCTTGAGAGTAAACTCCCTAAGAACTCTTATCTTCTTATATAATTTTAAATGACGAATTCCAAGACCTAAGACTCTTGACAAAGTCCCCTCCAATACCAAGTCAATATTTCCTCCCTTGATGAGCTTTCCTTCAATCAACTTTGACCCCATGTATTTCTGCAACTTTTACCCCATCTGCTTCTTCTGCAATTTCGACTCCCAACAACTTCTTCTGCAACTTCGACCCCTAACTACTTCTTTTGAAACTTGGACCTCCAACAACTTATTTTGTAGAAACCCTAGATGGCGTGTGTGAGATGAATTTGCTTCCTTTCCTTCTTGGCTTGGATATCCTTCTCCTTCTTGACTATTCGACTAACAAACTTAGTCTTTTTCATGCCTAATTCGAGTCTCCTAAGGTAGCTGCAATTTCAACATTCCTGATATAAATGATTCCCTAGTTTCCTTGCACGCGTGAAGGATATTATCCCAAAAACTATCCCAAAACCTTTGTGTTACAGGTAAAAGTATCTATTTAGAACTGCTCTATCCCACTAAGGTGTGACAGCTGCCTTAGAAACAAACAGAGAAAAACTACTTTTGTATTTCCTTCATGAATTATAGATAGAGAGGAATAGAAAGAACCAACCTGTGTCTTGCGCTAATCCTTTGATCCAATCCCTCTCTTCTTTGATAGTCTCCAACTACCTGCTCCCTTGCTTGCCCAGCTTCACAAAGTACTTGTAAGATCACAGAAGAAGAGCACTATACAAAGACATGGATCTATATTCATAAACAACTTAGGATCAGATTTAAGTTAACCATACAAAATGTAACAGGCATCAATGATACAAAAGCATGGAGGAAAACTCAAATAGTTTTTATTGATAAACAAGAAAAGGTCCAGGAGGAGTTACAACCAGTGGTTCTGACCTAGCATCAACCTCCTAGCAAAGAAGCCCCTCTTCACCTCAAACAAAGCATAAATCACCCAACAATCTGATGTTTGTCTCTAGAAACCAACAACAATTCCTTACAATATGCAAAATTCCAGCCTTTGGATCTCTGGGATGAGGGATCCATATATAGATATCTGTAAGGAGGATGAGTCAGCTTGTGATTTGATTAGTGTCTTCTCTCTGTCAGTTCTTGCTTCCACTTGGAGACTGAAGGCCTCTTACTCATCCTTGGTCGAATTCAGTGAGGCAAGTGTCACAGTAGAAGATTATGGAAGCTTCCATTGTCTCTCCACCTCGCAAAATGACACTTCCATTTGTCATTTCTCGCCCATCGCACCCCACAGAAGGGACTTTTGAAATGCAACGCACCCTCACAGTGTATTTAGGTGCAATGCAACGCACCTAGCCAGTGGAGCAGCTGAAATGATCCTGTTTTGACCAATTCTGAGCAGTTTCTCATGGAGAACTTCTGGGAGAAGTTGTAATCTGTTGACCTTGTTCCTTTAGGGGCTAGAACAACACTTTTAGGGACTTAGGAGCCCTTGATTTATGGACATTTCATGCTTGGGGTTGTAGGGCCCAAAAATGTCTATAACAGTTGCCCCCTAAAGTATGAGGCCGTTAACCTTTTGGTGTCGGGTGAAATGCTTTATTATGAGGATCCGAAGTTCTTTCAGTGCTGGGAGGAGACCTGTAATAAGACACAATACAATACATTATCTTCATACTGTTTTCATGATTTAGCTGAGGCGGGCATTCCCATGCTCAGCTTTATATATTCATTTTCATGTACATAGGACAAACAATCGTCTGAGTGTAGACTGATGATTCTGGTAGAGCCATCATCCTTTTGAGTGGATGATTATCTATGCAGCAATGATGTACATTTAATGTCTTTATTTCCCTGAATATATATCACAGCCCAGATGGATGAAACTAGATCCGGGGTCTTCAATCTCGTCCGATCTTCACTCGAAGTACAAGTCGATCCTTGTGAGAAATGTTCTGAAGTCGAACATGGAAAGACATCACTTGATTACCAGTAAATGACGTAAACTATTAACAAGCGCGAGAGGAATCACCGATAATGATAATAATCCTCAAGGTACTGCAGTACAATTCACGTGGTGTGAATAAAGGACTTGGCGTCGAACACCACACAAAATCTTTCTGTCGAAGGCCATTGATGTAAACCTCTCGCTGGAAGTGAGAAACTTGCCATTGAGGCATGCAAGCTTCAAAGTACTGAATGGGGTGTTCCTAGATCAACTTCTTGGATAATGAGCTGATGTCGACAAGAAGTGATCCGTCACAGGAGGGCCTTAATGAATCCCACATCAATGACACGGAACGGAGCAAATGATTTTGATGGAGGTGAAAACGATCTGGTGATATAATGTTCAGGGTGGCGGTCATGAAAGAATGGAGTATAATGTATGGTAGTGGGTGAGACACAGGTGACTTCTCTTGAACATATCGGCGACACTGATGTGATGGATTGGTAGCATTAACCCCAAATGTGGATGGTATGGCGTGACCATGGTGATGTGACCGGTGAATGAAACAACCCAACCTGACTTGGACACGGAGTGGAAGTGTCATGTTCAAGAGCGACTTGCTACCAACAAAGTTTCTTTAAGTTTTCTTCCCAATTTTCCCCAGTCATTGTTGACCAGTACCTCTTTATTTTTGTCAAGCTTGAGGAGGATAACATATGCTTGTTCTATAATTTTCCCTTCGGGCAAACCCATCGCTATGTTTTAACGAGCCTAGCAATAGTGAAACTCGTTCTCGTCTATAGACAAGTTTGTCACTATTAATCTTTTTAACGAGTTTAACGACAAGGATAACTCGGTCCTTTTCAATTTTAGAGATTCTGAAAAGGAACGTAAAGGAAAATCCAAAATTCCTTTTTCGTCATCTAATCCCTTAAGTGCGAAAAAGTATAAAACAATACAGAAGGGATGAATTTTCGATACTTTTAACGAGCCGAATAAAACAAGCGCTCGATCTTTTTGTGTAATAATCCCTCAGGTCCAAAAAGATTAAAATCTAGAGGAGGGATAGCACTTCTTGTCCCTTTAACGAGCTGGAAAGGCCAAGGACTCGGCAATCTTTTCATATTTTACGAGTCAGTTGAAAAGAGCTTAAAGGAGACTCGTCTTTTGAGGAACGAGTGATAAAACGGGTAGCAGCTAATTCCAGGTAAGGTTTGGAATTTTCCAATCACGGCAGTGTCACAAGGATGGCTAGTGAAATCACTCTTTGCAGCTGTTCCTCAAAATGGGTAAACAATCAAATGGAGGTGAATGATCGGCAAATGAAAAAGTGGAGGTGATGGTGCAAACACGACCAAGGCTTTAATGGCTGAATTACTACATTCACGATGGTTATTTACCGGGGAATAGTTCATTTTTTAACGAGTTTAAACATGGGTGGAAACATTTGGTCATGTCTTATTTTTATTTTTTAACGAGCTTGAACTATGTGCTAAAACTGCTCGATTAATCCAGTCGTATGATAAGAATGTCTCATATAAAAACGGAAACTTTTAGAGTTTTTCCCCACATCCTTTCTTTATGCAAGTTAGGAGATGACCAATCCTACGAGTTTAAAGGGTTAGAGGTCCTATAAATTTAAAAAATAAATAGTCGCTCTTCGCTTGCACTCCAAAAGGTTTGCATGCCCCCAGGTATAAAACAGAGTTTCAAGGTTACCCCTTCTTCAGTCCGTTAAAAAATTTGTTTTACCGAGAGAGGCCTACCTCTTACAGGTTACCCAAAGATTGTTCTATTCACAGCGCAAACAAAACACTTCTTCGGCGATGTCTACTGAAATAAACAAAGATGAGAAGATGGTATGGCGTGACTGTCCCTGACATAACTTTGACAAGAGGATCTTGTTCCAGTCCAACTCCCCCTTCCAATCACGGACGGGAGTACGGAGGTCATATTCTCTCGCGGAAACCTACCTTATACCCGAAGTTTTCCTGCCGAAGCAGACCAGGATGCATGCCCCCTGGGTTTTAGTCATGTCCCCCCGAATCACTCGCACTCATCGGGTGGACGGACTGGAGATTGAGACATTTCTTGCATGAAAAGACCATTCAGGGATGGTATATGACTATTTGCTATGCTTGATCCGGGAAATGAAAGCTAGTCTACGAGCTTGACCACTCTTCCTTCGTGCGGAAAACACATTACTCTAAAGAGTGAGGAGACAATTGCTCCCATGCAATAAATATAGTCTCGTCCAAGGAGTAGATTGTAATCCAGGGGTCCTTGAACTACCATCACGTTCATGTGAACGGTTTTCCCTCTCAATGTTATGGGCACATTGGGAAGGATCCCTAACGGTCGACTGGTTCCTTTATCAAAGCCTGTCAGATTTCTCATCTCAGGCAAAAGCGATGGCAAACCAAGCGCTTTCCAAGGAGTTGAGGAAAGGATACTCACAGAAGCCCCCTCATCTATGATGGTACCAGCCATAACCATTCTATATATTTGAACAATAATTCGGAATGGTATACTGGCTGGTAAACGGGGTCTGCCTAGTTGATTCCAGTCGAAGGAGACAACTAGGTTGCTTGGAGGTGGGACCGAATAGACGGCCGGGTACAACTCTGACGAACTTCCTTCCTACGGTAAAGGAATGGGTAAATTGCCCCCATGTTCGTTGGAGTCTGTGCTTATGAAGAGAATTTGGACGGTGTCATCCTTGTTCTCTTCAGTGACTGTATCATCTGAAGATGAAACCTCTGAAGGCAAGACCGGGTCAACTGTCGCCTCGACCTTTTGACTTTCGTCTGGTATGGATTCAGATGGTTTATCTTCAATGATAGATGCTTCAGCCGACCACCTGAGCGGGCCAGCCGGATTTTCAACTGGTGACGGACTCGGCAAGAGTTTTTTATATCCAGGAGGAAGTCGTGATGGTGAAACCGGACGATCGTCCAAAACTCTTTTAGCCTCGTCTAAGAAGGGACAACGGTGGATGGCATGATCGCCTTCACACAGTTTACAAGGAAATCTATATTTTCCTTTTTGTCCTGGGGCTTCACTTTCACTAGTTGACGGTGTGTTTTCAACATGATCATCAGAGGTTGACGACACCGGGTTGTGCAAACGGGGAGACCAGTCCCTTAAGATCCGAGGGATGCAAGGACAATCTCTGTGATAGTGGTCTCCCTTGCAAATGACACATGGCGATTTAGGCCTGGTCGGTGCAGTGTGTGGATTTTCGTTAGACGACACTCGTTTGCCCCCATTCGCTTTTGGCTCCTTCTTCTTCTTCTCTTTCTTCTTCTTTTCCTTCTTCTCCTTAGGTACTTGACTTTTGGATTTAGTAGCCCCATCAAGCGAAGAGGAAGGAGGAGAGGAAGAATTAGAGGAAGTAGAAGGTTGGTGGGTAACTCTGGACTTGTCTAATTGCTGATTCGATTGTTCAGGAATAGTGGTGTTCTGAACAACAGAGGTTGAGAAGAGCCATACATGCAAACCAATTGTCAGTCCTGGAAGCGACAATGTGGCCATATGGGGTGCACCAACATCTCCCTAAGAGGAGAAGGGACTAGGATTTCCTCCAAGGGGAATTCCTTGGTTGGTGGACTCCATTTTCTCAACCCAAGATCAACGTAGGAAAGGGGTAATGAATATTCCGTTTAAAATAAATTTTTAGACGCTTTGACACAACTTGTTTTTTCAGTTTTTAAGAGTCGAGAAAAAACAAAATATGACTCTAGTCTCCTTCGATTTTTAATGAGCCTGAAGTGACAAGTGCTCAGATGGACCTTTTCCGTTAAGGAGTCTAAAAAGGAATGAAAGGGACTACTCTGGAGATCTAGGTAGAGGGAGTACCAAACCAATCGCAAAACTGCAGAATACTTTTTACGGTACGACAGTCAATCTTCCCGAATGCTGTGTTCAGTGCATTGCGATCGATAGGGCGGCAGACACGGCTTCCTATGGATAAAGGATTTAAGCCTATAGGGGTCTCCCAAAATATACTCGACGGTACGTGGGAGCACAAGTCCGTACTGGATAAACAAACTTTTTATCTCATTTATGCAATGAAAATCCTAGCTACTAGGGAAAAGAAAGACAAAATCTTTTCACAAAGAGCCAAGAGCACACTGTAAATGCACTTTCCTAAATCAAGCCAAACAGACTGTCTATATGCAAATGCACATGCATGTATTTGTTTTCGACTTTCTTAGTATTGATGCTAGAAAGAAAGTTGATGTACAAATCTGAATTTCTTTTCAAGCGACAAATATAAACAAGCTCTTTTTTCGAAATAAAAAACAGAGATGATTACGATGCCTTACGATTTTGAAATGAACACTCATTTTTGACACTAGAAAATCACAAATTCAGACCAAAAGCAATAGTAACAGGATAATCAACCATCAACAGCAATCAAACTCTTTCCTACGATTGAAATCGACACTTACGACAGATTCAAATCAAAGGACGACAGTACGATTACGCTACTTTTGCTAAGGAGAATTGTAAACGACTCAACAAACACACAAAAACATCTACAGTTCTTTTGTACAAAGGAGGCAGAATAACAACAAGGAAAAGAAGTTTCAAACAGACATGTACTGATCACAGGCAGCAAAATTCAGGGATAGAACTGGAAAGAATGAAGCACAAGAACCACAACTGCACAGAGTCAGTCTGATCAGCGCACCTGTAACACAGAGAATCTGAAATGCAGCGTAGGTTGCCCTTTCGGGAAGTGCGCTGAAATTCAGGATCTCTGAACAGTACCTGCGCTGGGCCAGAAACGAGACTCTGTCCGGGTTCCGGGTCACAGTTTGCAGTTCAGTTCTTGGTTTTTGGCCGAGTAAAAAGCAATCAGTAATTCAACAATTAGGGGTAGATCTAAGGAGGATCTAAGAGCTATCACAAGGGCAATCAGATAGTTTGCGAATCAACTGTTTAAATCATAAACATATCCAGTGAATGGATTGAAGCAGCAGTTATCTACTTTGCATTTGTTATGGCAAATGCAGTTCGAATGCTACTTATAAGTTTATGAAACAAACAACAAAGAGATACACAAACAAACTAATTAGACATTCCCCAGCGGAGTCACCATTTTGTTACAGGGAAAAGTGTCTATTTAGAACTGCTCTATCCCACTAAGGTGTGACAGCTGCCTTAGAAACAAACAGAGAAAAACTACTTTTGTATTTCCTTTATGAATTATAGATAGAGAGGAATAGAAAGAACCAACCTGTGTCTTGCGCTAATCCTTTGATCCAATCCCTCTCTTCTTTGATAGTCTCCAGCTACCTGCTCCCTTGCTTGCCCAGCTTCACAAAGTACCTGTAAGATCACACAAGAAGAGCACTATACAAAGACATGGATCTATATTCATAAACAACTTAGGATCAGATTTAAGTTAACCATACAAAATGTAACAGGCATCAATGATACAAAAGCATGGAGGAAAACTCAAATAGTTTTTATTGATAAACAAGAAAAGATCCAGGAGGAGTTACAACCAGTGGTTCCGACCCAGCATCAACCTCTCAGCAAAGAAGCCCCTCTTCACCTCAAACAAAGCATAAATCACCCAACAATCTGATGTTTGTCTCTAGAAACCAACAACAATTCCTTACAATATGCAAAATTCCAGCCTCTGGATCTCTGGGATGAGGGATCCATATATAGATATCTGTAAGGAGGATGAGTCAGCTTGTGATTTGATTAGTGTCTTCTCTCTGTCAGTTCTTGCTTCCACTTGGAGACTGAAGGCCTCTTACTCATCCTTGGTCGAATTCAGTGAGGCAAGTGTCACAGGAGAAGATTCTGGAAGCTTCCATTGTCTCTCCACCTCGCGGAATGACACTGCCATTTTTCATTTCTCGCCCATCGCATCCCACAGAAGGGACTTTTGAAATGAAACGCACCCTCACAGTGTATTTAGGTGCAATGCAACACACCTAGCCAGTGGAGCAGCTGAAATGATCATGTTTTGACCAATTCTGAGCAGTTTCTCATGGAGAACTTCTGGGAGAAGCTGTAATATGTTGACCTTGTTCCTTTAGGGGCTAGAACAACACTTTTAGGGACTTAGGCGCCCTTGATTTATGGACATTTCATGCTTGGGGTTGTAGGGCCCAAAAATGTCTATAACACTTTGCTTTATTCTTCTCCTTCTATTGTAGGTATTCAAATTAATTTTCCCCTTCTACTCTTCTTAGGTCTAACTTCTTGAGAGTTGGATGGATGCCTTGCAAGTGAGGTCGGAGTCTCTTATATATTGGCTTCTTTCTAGGTCGAATTATTGCCTTTAGGCTGAATTCTCCACTCATGAAGGCTAACATGTACTTTTGATGATGAAAAGGTATTGGAGGGTCGATTTGACACTTTTAACTTAATATAAATTTTCTTTACAACATGAAACACACTCAAAAGGGCCTTCCATTTATGACAGTGACTCAATTGACTTGTACACGCAATGACAAGCCCTAAAATCATTTAATGGGTGCTTGACGTATTAAATAAATTTTCCTTGAGCATGAAACCCATGCCTCAAGAATGAAAATAATAAATGTATTTTTTTGTTTACATCATATACATAAAATCATGATTACATATGTCATTATGAATACTGAACCTAGTTACACATTTCAACACATTCAATGGTGGCGTCAAGAGATAGATGATATTTTTTATGTGTGTGAGAAGGAACTAATGCCGAGTTTCATGGAATAATAGGTTCATATTCTAATTCAACTAGTAGATGAGGTTGAAAAATTTGGGGTGGTTTCTTCTCATTGGATATTCTTCTTAGAGAGGTACATGAAGAAATTAAAAGGTTTTGTTCAACAAAGGGAAAAACTTGAGGGGCCTATGGTAGAGGGGTATATATCGTATGAGTCTTTATATTATGCCAATGAGTAAATCAAGAAGATCAACAACACACTAGGTGTGGTGATTTGGGATTGAAAAAGGGATCAAGACAAAAGATAAGGGGAGCTTCTCCAAACGAATGGAAAGTGGCACATGATAAAGAGTAAGTGGATTATCATTTGTCAAATTTCGACAGAGTAACTATTCACACTGAACTTCGTATTAATGCATATTTGGATCTCATGTGTACTATATATATCAGTTTGATTTCATCAATGAATTCAGAAATTGAAGCCATCAACAAATTCATTCCTTGCAATATGGAAGCGACACAACTGTGGGTCGCATTGTACAAGCTAAAGAGGAGGAAATGGGACAGTGACAAGAAAGAATTCAAATGGTTGAATGGTAGAAGCGTGCCTTATCTTGATTATTTAAAATAAAATATGCCAATGACATGCCCTAATAGTTGGGTTGCTGATCAAGTTAGAGAGAAATATGGTGCATTTGGTCGTTACCTATGTGCTGAAAAGAACGCATTAAACATAGGGATTGGGTGTAGCAACTCAGTAATAATATATTTTTGTACATTTTTAACTTCATACTACACATTTGAATTATAACATCTATATCTTATATCTTTTAATATGTTCGGGTTATTTGACACATGAAAATGTTATTTTCTCACTTTTCAAAGGTGCATTAATTCCCATCTATGTGGGCATATGGACATCATTTTCACACAGAGGATGCCGATGATGGATGCATGACACATGACTATGGAGTGGAAGTTGAGTTTGACCAATCTAGTCTTGCTAGATACCACGATCAAAACCTAATATGGGGACGTTAGGTTACATCAGAAAGATACAAGAGATCATTCAAGTGGACTTCTCTTCGTTACAATGTGTTATTTTTAGGTGCAAGTGGTGGAACACCTTTAAACAGAATAATGTAAAGGAATATCATGATAGTGGGTTGATATCTATCAATGATAGAAATATGTGGTATGAATCTAGGGAGCCTTATGTTTTTCCAAAACACTGCAACCAGGTGTTTTTTTACCCAGATGTGTTGGATAGGGATTGGTGGTTCGTATTAAGACATGACCCTAGATCAAAATATATTTTTGAGAACAATAATGTTGTCATTCCAAGCGACAAAGATAATCAGGGTGATGACAACAGAGAGTGATATGTACTTGTGTTATTTCATCATTTATACTATTGTTGTATTCTTTTGTATTCTTAATTTTGCTAATTATATTGTTTTTTTATTTGTCTTGATATATAATTGGTAAGATTCACAAACACTTTTACACTTAAAACTAAGTATTTCCAATTGTATACAATATCTGATAATAAAGGTTCATGGTCACAATCCTTCTCAAATAGGAGAATGAGTAGAATATAACCAAATTGCGAAAATAGTGAATTTAGAAACAACATTGAAGATTTATTCTGAATTTAGATACTTATTGGTTTATTAATCAGTTCACATGTTTTTTCTTCTTGTTTAGTTCAAAATCAATATAAATCATAAATCATGTAGTGATAACTCTATGAGGACTTTAACAATGAAAACAATGTGTTTTAATATGTAAGATTAAATTCTTGACATGAGAGGTAAAGTCATGTGTACTGTATTTAAATTCTAGTTCTTGCAACAATACGTAAACTAAAGGAGGTCTTATGCATGTATAAAATGTTCATTACATATTTTTATGGACCATAAGTGAAACAAATGGGCTTACATGGATGCATGAGAGGTTTTATTTGTTTTCTTCATGGATAATGAAACAATTTTGACTTTTCTTTTTAATGGTAATTATAAATAAAAGTTGAATTAATAAATATTTATGGCCAAGAATTAAATGATAAATAATGCGATGTTATTAAGAGGCATTTTTTGACTTTCTAATAGACTTGGCAATGCATTTTTCTTTCCTATTTAGATTATGTAAAATATATATCTCTTTTTATGCATTTATTGTTAGGTCCCCATAATACTAGTGTAGCCCCCTGATTGTTATTGTTAGTATATCCCCTATTGTTATTTTTGTGCCCATGTATCCCCCATATTGTTATTCTTATTCCCCATAGAAGTCCACTATTTTTATTGTTGTGCCCTTACATTATTATTGTTATGTAGGCTCTGATTACACTGTGACCCCTTAGACTCCTATATATACCAAGGAGGTCTTATCATTTGTATCATCCAATAATTTTTATTTTATGTAATGTAAGTGAGGTTTCCCCCTTGAAGAGGATATTTTTTAGGTCATTGATCTAGATTTTCTGTGAGCTAGTTGCATAACATTTGGTATCAGAGCTTTGGATTCTAGGGGTTCGCTTCTTCAAACAGGCCATCTTGGAATTTTCACAATAGTTTTTTTTCTAAGAGGCTTCAAAAGTTGAAATTGAAACCATGTATATAAGAAATATTTGTGAACTTCGTGTACAAATTTTCGATACTGGTTCGATATATTTTCGGAAATATTGTCCGAGGAATTTAGGGTTTTTGCAAGCTCCAGAATTTCGTCTCAAACACACGACCTAGAGAAAATCGTCATAAATTTCTCTTCGAAAATCGAATTTGAATTTTGTAAAATTGCATAGAATGTAGTTTTTATTGTATCATTTTTAGGGGCGGAGGTTAAAAAAGTGACATGTGGAACTCCATACAAGTTAGCTCTACTGAAACATTCTATAATCAGGTCATTGTGGGATATTGGGCATAACTCTTTTTTGAATAATCCAATCTCAGTTTCAGTTGTGGAGTTGGAAATAAGACTCATATGGATACCATAGGATGAGAATTCAAACTTTGGTGATCATAAATTACAGAGATACAGCAGTTTCAATATCAAGCTCCTAAAAAAGAAAGAAAAATGTGTGTATTTTTTAAAATTTTGCATAACTTTTGTTTGAAAAATCATTTTGAAATGATTCAAAGGGCATAGTGAAGCATAGATATCATTGTTTGATTCCAAAATTACTCAAAACAAAAAAATGGACACACCCAGTAAAAAACCATAAAGCTCTTCTATGATGCATGAAGAAGAGAATGAAATGCAACATGATATATGAAAATTAAGAGACCAAGTGCAACAAATTTCACTCTCGCAAAGAGTGACCAAAAATGAATTGGAAGTGATGATGAATGTTAATATGGATGGTTTAGAAGTAAAAATAAAAAGGGACATGGATGGTTTAAAATATGTGGAAGCGATGATGAATGTCAAGATGGAAGGGTAGAAGGAAGGTTAGACAAAGTTGCTGCAAGAAAGGCTTCCTAGTGGTGACAAGGTAATCCATGAAAATTAGGATGAGGACAAAAGGAATATGAATTATGATTTTAGAGATTTCAATTTTGGGTTTAAGACCCAATAGATTCGAAAGATCAATATGAGGAAGTTTGATGGAAAGGATACAGTAATATGGATATTAAAGATGGAACAATATTTTGATCTCCATGATGTGAAATACAAACAAAAGATACACATTGCATCTTTATATTTAGAACCCAACCAATTTGTATGGTATCGATGGATTTTTTCTCGTAAACCACTTGTCACTTGGTCAATTTTTACAAAGGAAATGATAACACATTATGAGGATACAAAGAGCAACACCTTCTTTAGCCAATTGATAAATCTCCAATAGAAGGGTTCAATGGGAGAGCACATTGAAGACTTCAAAAAATTGAATATTAGGGTAACTGATATTCCATAGGAGCGTATGATTAATGTCTTCATAGGGATGTTAAAGGATAATATCCAACATGAGGTTCACATTTGGGAACCTAATTCATTAGAGAAGGCATTTAAGGTGGCCAGAAAAGTTGAAAAAAAATAATGGCAACAAGGAAGTCTACCACTCACAACTATAAAGATTGAAGTGTTGTTTCTCCTATCCTTCCACAACCGACAAGTTTGAAACCACAACATTTGGAGGAAAAAAGAGAAAAAGGGCTTTGCTATAGTTGTGATAGTAAATACACTAAAGGTCATAAGTGTGTTGAGAAGAAATTATTTTACATAGATTGTGAAGAGGAGGAAGAAAAGGAACACGAAACATCAAAAGAGGAGGATATACACCAGGAACCAACCCCAGAGAAATAAGAAATGAATTTGACCATATCTTGTAATGCCTTGACGAGAACTATCACTCCTCAAACTCTCAAGATAGAAGGATATATCAAGAAGAAAAAGGTAATAGTGTTGATTGATTAAGGTAGTACCCATAATTTTATTCATTGTAAGATAGCCACATAATTGAATTTCTTTCTATACCCAACACTAGAGTGTCAAGTGATGGTTGAAAATGGAGGAACTATAAATTTCTCTGGAAAGTGCTATAATACCAAGCTAACCATGGGGAAATATGTATTGAATAGTCCAATGGTTTCCATTCTAATGGGTGGTGTTGATGTTCTACAAGGAGTCCAATGGTTACAATCTTTGGAGATGATAACTTTTAATTTTCAAGAAATTTTCTTGGGAATGAAAGGGTGTTGAGTTAAGGGGTGTCATAAGGAAACCAGGCAACATAATCATCTCTAATGGCATGAAAAATCTTCTAAATAAAGAACAACGAGGTGTAATTGCACAATTATGCTCATTAGAGGCACAAATATTGAAATCATCTATTTTCCAGATCTCCAAAAAGTCTTGGACAATCATTGCAAGGTATTTGAGACTGCTAAGGGCATCCCACCTATTTGTGATCATGATAAAGCTATTCATTTGATTCCAGAAAGTGTTCCTCCAAACATAAGGACTTATAGATATCCTATGTTCAAAAGAATAAAATTGAACGTATGTTTGCAGAAATGCTAGAGGCTAGTATAATTCAACATAGTCAAAGTTATTTCTTTGCTCCAGGAGTATTGGTGCACAAGAAGGATGGATCATGGCGTATGTGTCTGTATTATAGGGCGCTCAACAAGCTCACTATTAAAGATGAATTTCCCATTCTTGTCATTGATGAATTGTTGGATGAATTACATGGAGAAATTTACTTCTCCAAGATGGATTTTTGTTAAGGATATCATCAAATTAGAATGAAGATTGATGACATTCTGGAAAAAACACTCAGAACTCATGAAGGTCATTATGATTTTTTGGTCGTGCCTTTTGGCATTACTAATGCACCTTGTACATTTCAAGGTGTAATGAATTCCATTTTCAAACCCTTCCATAGAAAATTTGTGTTAGTATTTTTTGATGATATACTAATCTACAGTAAGTCCTAGAAGGATCATGTTCAACATGTTGATAGGGTGCTCCAACTATTAGAGGAGAAACAATTATATGAAAAAACCTCCAAATTTTTCTTTGGAGTATAGGAGGTGGAATATTTGGGTCATATTTTATCTCATGACGGTGTTAAGGTATACCCTAAGAAAATTAAATCCATTAATGAATGGAAAATCCCCACAACCCTAAAGTATATTTGAGGATTTCTTGGGTTGACAGGGTATTATCGCAAGTATGTTAAGAATTATGGGAGAATAACAACACTTTTAACAACATTACCGGAGAAAGATACATTTTATTGGACTCTAGAAGCAACTAAGGCCTTTGAACATATTAAAGAGGAAACGTGCCAAGCACCGGTCTTAGCTATGCCAGACTTAACAAAAACATTTATTGTGGAATGTGTTGCCTTAGGAAATGGAATTGGTGTTTTTTTAATGCAAGAAGGAAGACACATTGCTTTTCAAAGTCTCCTAATCAAGGGAAAGTATTTACACAAACCTATTTATGAGAAGGAAATGTTGGAAATTCTACATGCACTAAAGAAATTGTGACCTTACCTAATGGGCAGACACTTCAAGGTAAAAATAGATCATGATAATCTTAAATAATTTTTGGAATAAATATTATCTTCAAAAGAGCAACAAAAATGGGTCACAAAGATGTTGGTTTATGACTTTGAAATCATCTGCAAAAAAGGGAAGCAAAATGTTGTTGCAGATGCACTCTTAAGAAAGGATGAGGATGTGGAAGCATTACTTTGTGGCATTTCTATTATCCAATCTGATTAGATAAGTGAAGCAAGGGATGAATGGAAGAATGACAAAGAGATGTGTACATTCATTCAAAATTTACAAAAGGATCCTAGTACATCTCATACATATATCTAGAAAACAATTCATCATGGTACAAATATCTTTGTAAGAATTCCCAACTCAAACAAACGATTATTTTGGAACTACACACCTCACCCTTAGGAGGGCACTCAGGATATTTAAAAACTGTATAAATTCCTTGTAGATTTATAATGCAAAGTGTAATATGCTACAACAATTGTCTTGAATCTACTCTACTCATCAATGGAAACAATAAATGATCGATGAAATCACAAAGCATAAAAGAGAAATAATTCAATCACACATAACAAAATGATTTTATGGGGAAAGATGAAAATAAAACCCCTTGCTATCTATATATTTCATTAATAAAAAAATATGAGAAGATTACAATTCTTTTCTCAAGCCCGAGCAACCTCTGCACTATCTCTATCTGTCTCACTACTTCATAGAGAAACCCAAGCCAATACTTGGGCCAATTCTGTTGCGTTCCAAGCTCCTATTTCCTTGCACAATTTCCTTGGGAATTAGCCCATATTTAAATGGGAAATTCCAAAAATATGAATTGAGCAATCCTCATATGCCTTCCTTCGATTGCATGCACCACTTGTATAATTCAGATGATTATACAACTAATAGTACATTATACCTGAAATCCAATCTCAACTAGGTCTTTCTTTGATCTGACATGCATGATTTAATTATGAGTGAATCTTCAGTTTACTAGTTGATCATTGCTGGTTACACCCCATTACTACAGGCTACACCCCACTGTTGGATCTCCCAGTAATTCCTCCATTAGTTGGAACTAGTTTAACTAACTTTAACTAAGTTAAACTGAATTAAATAATTACAACTCAAAATAAACTCAACCAGGGTTCCTAAAAAGTAGGAGACACTCTACATGACTCAAGTTATACCGTCAAATCGAATTAAATGAGCCAACTGAGTCAAATTAACTTAGTTAACTATTACAAGTTGTCATGAGATGTGGAATTACAATTTAATTCAAGGACAATTAAATTAGGATTTTCTTGTTGCATTTTAACCACTCCCTCTCAACAAGAAAGGGATTATTTTCTACCCTGATCTTGCCTTTGTGAAACTTGAATTTGCATCTTGGCAATGCCTTTGTTAGAATATTTTCATCCTGCTCATCTGTAGGAATGTACTCCAGCAACATGATTCTCATCTACACACAATATTGTAGATGGTGATACCGGATGTTGATATGCTTGGATCAATAATGAAAAATTGGATTCTTAGAGAGTTTGATACAACTATGATTGTCACAGTAAATCACTGTAGGAGCCATCTGCTGATCAAATAAACCAACAAGGATCTTCCTCATCCAGATAGCCTCACAAGTTGCTTGAATAAAATCCATGTAATCTGTTGAACTTAGTGCAACTGATATCTGATTCCTACTGTACCAAGAAACTGATGCTGACCCAATACTGAAGATTCCCCCTGATGCTCTCTTCCTGTCGGATGGTCTCCTTGCCCAATCTGATTCTTTGAAGCCTTGAATCTTCATTCCCTCTGTCTGTCTGTACCAGAGAACAAACTAATTGATGCCTTTGAGGTATCTCAATACATGTTTAGCTGCCTTCCAATAAAGTTTGGTTGGCTTAACCATGGCTTGACTAAGATGGTTAACTACAAAACACATGTCCGGTCATGTTTTCACCAAATACACGAGTGAAACCACAAGTTGTCTATAAATAGTAGCCTCCACTACTTCACCTGAAGTAGCATCTTCCTTCCCCCAATTACCTGCTATAGGAATCTCCATGGGTTTGCTACTCTCCATGTGGAAATTATTCAGTGTCTCTTTGGCATACTTTCCATGAGAGACAAACAGTTCCTCATACCGTTGACATACTTCCATACCAAGAAAATAATGCATGAGCCCCAGGTCCTTCATCTCGAATTCTCTTGCAAGATCCTATTTAAAATATTTTATCAACTTCTCCTCACCTGTTAAAATCAAATCATAGACATATAATACTATAATCAACAATTAATTCAACTAGAATATGGTAAAGGTTCGCATCTGCTTCAATTTTTGTAAAGCCCAACCTGGTGAAATAGTTGTCAATTCTAGTGTACAAAGCATAAGGTGCTTGTTTTAGTCCATACATCACTCGCTTCAGTTTTCACACATGTGACTCTGTGTTGAAGGTCTCAAATCATTTCGGTTGCTCAATATATACCTCTTCCTTAATCATACCGTTGAGGAGTGCTATCTTCACATCCATCTGATGTATCTTCCATCCCATCTGCGTTGACAGTGCTAGAATAGATCTAATTGAAGAGTACCTTTCTATTGGAGCAAAGGTCTCATTGTAATCAATTCGCTCCACTTGAGAGAACACTCTGACCACAAACTGGCCTTGTGTTTCTCCACACTCCCATTTGTTGTTTTCTTTACCTTGTAAAGCCATTTGGAACTCACCATTGACATGTATGTTGGTCTTGGGACCACTTCCAAAACACTGTTTCTAATAATGGAGGCATACTTCTCAACCATGGCATCAACCCATACTGGTTATTGCACTTATTCCTCGAATGAGGATGGCTCAACCTCTACAGTTTCGCTCATCAGAGCCATGTATCCAATGTACTGACCTGGTGACCTCCTCTGCTTGTGTTGTGATGTGGGTGCTCCCACATTCTCTCTAGCATCATGCATCAATATGTCATTCTCTCTGGTGTGCTTCCTTCCATCTTTGGAAGTCTCTGCATGATTATGCGCTTCCACTCTCTTCTTCTTTGCATGTGGCTGCTCGACATCATCTCGAGATTCCTCCTTTGGAGTTAAAATCTCCTCATCTACATGTAAATGGAGCTCCCTCTAAAGGGAACATCTCATGGCATTCTCTTCATTTAACTTCACATATCTACAAACCACTGCCATCATGTTGGATGGTAGGTACACCCGATAATTGTGAGGTGTATGAGTGTACCCCACAAATATGACAAAATCAACTATTGGCTCTATATTTTTCCATGCATCTTTGATAACATGACATTAGGCTGATGAACCAAAGATATTGAAATGTGCCACATCTAGTTTCTTACCTGAAAAAGCTTCTTCCGATGTACTCATCTTGAGAATTCAATGAGGGATTTTGTTATGAAAATAAACAACTGTGTTGCATGATTCATCCCACAAGTGCAACGATAGGCCTGGATCATGTAACATCGCCCATGCAACTCCCATAATACTTATGTTCTTCCTTTCAACCACCCCATTCTACTGTGGGTTATGAGGTGATATTAACTCTCGTTGAATGCCTTCTGATGAAAAAATATTCTTGAATTCATTCGACACATACTCTCCACTATTATTGCTTCTGAGAGCTTTAACTTTCCTTCCATTATCTTTCTCGACAAGTGATTTAAATTCACAAAATTTTGCAAACATCTAATATTTATTTTGCATGAAGAAAATCTATCACTTACGAGAAAATTCATCAAAAAATATTGCATAATACCTATGCTTGGCCATGGATGCTGTGGAGAACAATCCACACACACTTGCGTGAACTCTATCAAGGATCTCTTGTGCTCAACTATATTTATTATGAAATGAAGCTTTGGTGTACTTCCCCAATGTACACGCTTTGCATGTGTATGTCTTCTCTAATGTACCCTTGGGAATTCCTATAGAAATTTTCTCCATGATATTCAAAGTTCCATGGGGCAAGTGAACCAATATTTTATGCCACAATTCACCGATGTCTCGACTCTACACCTTCTTTGCTTTTGTCCTCAAAGAAACGTGGCCTTCTGCATCTAATTTGTAGAGGTTCTTCACTCGAACCTCGAACTGCTTCAATTTTCCTGAGGCTATGTGACGAAGGAAAGCCTTTTCCTTGTTAAATATCACATTGTAGCCACGATCCTCCAACATGGCAACTGAAACCAAATTATTCTTCAAACCCGGAGCATACATGACATTTTTTAATGTGAGAGGAGAACTAGACTCCCTTTGAAAGGTAATAGTACAAATTCCAATCATGCTATACCTCCAATAATCTCCCATCTCGATGTGCATCTAGAGATCCTTCTCCTCCAAGTTGTTGAGGAACTCTTTGTTGACAGTCATATGGAATGAGGCTCCACTATCTAAGTACCACACACTACCCATCACTAATGTCACCATGCAAGCGATAAGGGTGAAATCCAACTCAAATTGTGAAGCAAGAACTTCACCTCCACTGCTCCCAAGGGCGTCTTACTGGCCTTCTTGTGCAGACACTTTGTGGCATAGTGTCCCAGCTCATGACAATGAAAACATTTAATCTTCGACAAGTCCTTCTTCTTTCCGCCCTTATTGAAATCATATTTGGAATGGGATGAATTCCCCTTCCCTTTCTTCCCCTTTTTGACTAAGGAACAATTCTCCTGATCATCTTGCTTAGATGATGATCCATCTCTGGTGCTCTGTCGAATCTATTCTTGTACCAAGTCGGACCACAACCTCTCCCACTTTGGTATCTTCTCCCTCCCATTAACTGAGTCATAGTAACTTTTCCAGCTCTTTGGAAGGCCTAGAAGTGCTAGGATCACCATTTAATCTTCAATAACTATAACACCGAAACTTCGAAGCTCATCCCGACATTGGGTGAACTTGTTCAAGTACTTCGGTATAGAGTTTCCCTTCTGCATCTTGATCTTTCTGAGATTGTCCTTTAGTTCCAACGTCGTGTGGTCATTGTTGTTTTGAAACAGGTATGTCAAGGCCTTCCACATTGCAGATGGAGTTTCCTTACTGTGGAGGTTGGAGACAATATGATCTCGAACTCTTTTTAGGATAATCCTTCTCGGCTTTTCCACACACTTTCTCCACTTTGTTAGATCCTGAGCATCAAATGGCTTAGGAATATATTTGTCTATGAATTCCTTAAGCCCGTTGACTTTCAACACTACCTCCTTCATGTCCTTCCAAGAAATATAGTTCGAACTACCCTCAAGGGCATATTCGAACCTCAATCCATAAAACAACATCATGTTGGATCTGAAGTATGATATTGCAAATCTGATTTCTCCTTCAAAAGACAAACTCGTACTCTCCTCTTCTATTGTGATTTCAGCTTCAATACCACGTAGAAATTCCTTGTAGATTCAAACTATAGATTGTAATATGCTAAAACAATTGACTTGAATCTACTCTAATCATTGGCATAAACAATAAACGATTGATGAAATCACGAAGTATAAAAGAGAAAGAATTCAATCACACATAATACATTGATTTTATGGGGAATACCACAACTAAAAACCCCTGATATTTTTATATTGCATTAATCAGACAATGTGAGAAGATTGCAATGATTTTCCTAAGCCTAAGCAACCTTTGCATTATCTCTATCTGTCTCACTGCTTCCCAGGCAAACCCAAGCCAATACTTGGCCAATTCTACTGCATGACAAGATCTTATTTTCTTGCACAGTTTCCTTGGGGATTAACCCATATTTAATTGGGAAATTCCACAAATATGAATTGCGTAATCCTCATAGGAATTCCTCTAATTGCATGCACCACCTATACAATTTGAATGATTATACAACTGATAGTACACTGTCCTTGAACTCCGATCTCAACTGGGTCTTTCTTTGATCTGACATGCATGAGTTAATTATGAGTGAATCTTCATTTTATTGGTTGATCACTGTTGGTTACACCCCACTACTGCAGATTGCAACCCACATCGGGATCTCCCACTAATTCCTCCATTATATGGAACTAGTTTAATTGACTTTAACTCAGTTAAACTGAATCAAATAATTACAACTCAAAATAAACTCAACTAGGGCTCCTAAAGAGTAGGAGACACTCTTCATGACTCAAGTTAGACCCTCAAATCGAATTAACTCAGCCAACTAAGTCAAATTAACTTAGCTAACTATTACAAGTTGTCATGAGATGTGGAATTACAATTTAATTCCTAATTTAATTCAAGGAAAAAATTAAATTAGGATTTTCTTGTTGCATTTTCAACAAAAAGTTACCACTAGGTCAAGAAGGATTTTTTTGGTATGACCTTAAATCTGATATTCAAAAGTTTGTGGTAGAATGTTTGGTTTGCCAACAAAATAAAGTTGAGATAATTATGACCCCAGGTCTGTTAGAACCTTTAGTCATTCCAAGTCAGCGTTGGGAAGAGGTCTCAATGAATTTTATCATAGGTTTACCGAAGTCTGAAGGAAAGAGTGTCATCATGGTGGTAGTTGATATACTTACCAAGTATGCACACTTTTGTGCATTATCTCATCCTTTTAAACCCAGTACAATTGCTACTACATTTATGGAAATAATTGAAAACTACATGGAAACCCAAAGATTATTGTAAGTGACAGAGATCCCATTTTCATTGAAAATTTTTGGATGGAATTATTTTCTTGTCTTGGTACTCAATTAGCTCATAGCTCATATTATCATCTTCAATCTCACGGGAAAACTGAGATAGTGAACAAATTCTTAGGAGGATATCTTCGTTGCTTTGTATCTGATAAAAAGACACAATGGTTCAAGTGGTTACCTCTAGATGAATGGTGGTATAACACTTCCTTCCATATTACAACAAAAATGACCCGATTTATGGCACTTTATTGATATCATCCACTGTCCATCACATCATTTTCAAGAGAAAATTCTGAGGTTCAAGTAGTGGAATATCACATCGAGCATCAATAACAAGTTCTCCAACTCTTAAATGATAACCTCACTCTAGCGCATAATCGAATGAAACAACAGGTATATCAACATCACATTGATTTTTTTTTTTTTGATGTAGGCTACTAGGTATTTTTGTGGCTACAACCATACAAACAAATGTCCCTCAAGCAAGCTAAGAAGGATAATAAATTATCACAAAAGTACTATGGTCCTTACAAGGTGTTGCAAAATATTGGTACTATGGCACACAAATTGGAGTTACCTGCATCTTTTTGAGTACACCCGGTTTCCCTGTTTCATGCTTAAAGAAGGTTATCGATGACAACCTTCCAATTCAAACAGTATTGCCATAACTTGACGAAGAAGGAAAAATCATATTTGAGCCTGAAGTAGTACAAAAACAAGAACTTGACAATTATGGAATTGATTAATTTCAAAGTATCTCATTAAAGAGAAAAACTTACCCACTGAAGATTCCACATGGGAGGATGAGAATTTTATACATAAGCATCCAGAACTACTCAAATGTTGGGGACAACACTTTTTTGAAGGAGGGGGGCATGTTAGGTCCCTATAATACTAGTGTATCCCCCTTATTGTTATTGTTAGTGTAGCCCACTATTGTTATTGTTGTGCCCATGTAGCCCCCATATTATTATTGTTGTGCCCCATAGAAGTCCACTATTACTATTGTTGTGCCCTTACATTATTATTGTTATGTAGTCTCTGATTATATTGAGACCCCTTAGACTCCTATATATACCAAGGATGTCTTATCATTTGTATCATCCAAGAATTGTTCATTTATGTATTGTAAAGGAGGTTTCCCCCTCGAAGAGGATAAATTTTAAGTTGTTGATCTACCTTTTCTGTGAGCTGGTTACATAACATTTATAAGTAAATTATTTGAAATAGACATGTATTTATCATTGTGAACACGATGTAATATGAGCTAGGAGAAATGTGAAAACATGAACTTTAGTGACTATCTCGTGATAAGTATGTGTTAAAAATAATATTACTTTAGTTGTTCATTTATAAATAATCAAATATATTATTTGTCAAAAATTTAAATCTAATATAGTATGATTTTTTAATTATTTAACTCATATTTATTATTAAAAAAAAGATAAATTTAAACCACAATAGCAAAAGATTTAATCTCTTTTAGTGATTGATAAATCTATGATTAAGATGGATCTTTAGTGGTTTTCTGTCTCTATATATAGATCGACCATAGTGTAATTTTTCATTGTTTAAATTGTATTTTTGAATAATTTATTATTGTTAATATTTTATATTAAAAATTGAATGAGTTTACACATTTTCATCTTTTTAATAACTAACTAAAATATTTTACCTTCAATTATTTTCCTTGTGAGTATTGAAATATTTTACTAATTAGGTTATAATGAATATGAATGAACAATCTAAGCAATAGAAAAACATGTATGGTAATTTTACAATTATAGTTTCAACTATATTAAACTTTATGATTTATAAAAAAATATTTGCATTTATTTTTTAAAGTAAGTCATTTTGCATGTAATTTAAATAATGAATTTTTGATATAAGTTCACCAATACATAATTTATAATAAATATTATTTCATAAAAATAAGCATCATGATGATAACCATCTAACAAGCATAAATATCATCTAAGATACACATTCAAATTCACTACCATCATCTAATTATATACACCTTTAACACATATAAACATCATTAACTAGCACACCAATATAATAATCTAAAGGGGCATAATCATCATAATCACATCTAACAAAACGCAAGCATCATAATATAATATCATCACCACAAACATCCTCAAATTAATATACATCTAATGTCAAATAAATGTTATCACATACACATTTATCTGCAAGCACATTAAATTAACATATCTAACATGACCTAAAAATATACACATCAACACCAACATATAAATTAAGTAGATAAACATGAACAAAAAAAATGCACTATATATATATATATATAAACAAGCAGTTAAACAACTGCATTAAGTCAAATAAATTTTAACAAATATTTGATACAATAGACGTAGTAGTGGCATCCTGGTTTGTGGAAGCCTAGTCTGTAGCCTCATCTGTAGCTTGGTCAAGTATTGCCTCAATATTTGAACTATCAGGTGGAGGAGAAGGTACTAGTTGGTCTGCTCTCTCGGGAGAAACATGAGGCAACGTCGCCAATATTGGGTGATCATCATGAGGCAAATGATGATGAAGTAGAGTACTAGTAGAAGGATCACCAACACCTTGACCATGATTTGATGGGGTAGTATTTCCAGAAGCATGATCGCCACCCTCATCATCATGATTTTATGGGATAGCATTACGTGAAGACTTAGGTGACGACTCTATTGCATGCCTTGCATTCCTCCTCGCTGCCAATAGCCTGGTAGCTATGATGATATGATGCATAAGAGTCATCATATCATGCAGACAATCATTGAAGAGATCCAAGAGCATAGGATTTGCCCTGATGTCTCGATCCCTCGAAGGACTCCCTCCTCCACCAAAAGTCTAGGAAATTGGTCATCATAGTCCATTCTAAATCTAAGACCAGCCCTATGAGCCCAGATCCCCATGTCGCCCCTCTGCATCTGAGGATCATGTGCCTAATCCTCTTTGGCCTCACCCATATCTACACCTGATCCCTCTAGTGGGGGAGAAGGAATGTCCCCAAGGAATTTTTTGATGTCTACAAAATATATAGTACACAATAATAATTAGACAATTTAATTAAACAAGTTAAATCACGTGTTAGAATAATTTTTATTCTATTTAATTAATAAAATAAAATGAAACTAGGTTAATTTAAAGAAAACACTAATATTACATCTATCATCTGTAGGCTCATTCGGTGTGAAGATGATGTTGGGAAACAGTCTCCAATCCATCCCTGCACACAAATATGACACCAAGATAAATGAGTGGTCATCCTCACTAGCTAATAATGCTAGTGCCTGGGTGGAAATCTTGGTCGTATACTCTAGCGGGCCCCTCTTGGGCATCATCTAGCCCCAAATTAACACTGCACCTCAGTCATCGACCTAGGAGGGAGACAGTGAAATGTAGGCACCGTCTTTGGAAACCTATAAAATAATAAACAAAAAATCTTGAAAGCGAAAGGGAAATTTGACCTCCCATGTATCATGGCACAACATCTATCTAAAGCTCTACAAAACTGCCTCAAAAAAATGGCAGACCATTTGATACATCATGGCACTTGCATCAAAGAATCAACATAATACAAAATAGGGCAACTAATCCACTACCCATCACTAGTATAATGTGCAACGATGGTCACTAATAATGAGAGGCACCTAACCTCCTATGTAGCAAAAGAGACAATTCATAGTTGTCCATCATGCACCTGAAAATATGTTAGATGAACTAAATGAGCCCCAACATATCTTTGAGAGTGTACAAGATGACTCTCTTTTGCAACCCCATGAGGGACATTAGGGAACTTAGGAAAATCATCCCCTCTCCTGGATAGGCCAGTGAAAAAATATATGTCCTCCTCAAAGGGCCTATACCACATCTTACGACTGACATAGAAAGCCTGCTCCTAAACACTCCACCGATAGATCAGATGTGCAAACGAGATAGAGTGTGCCTTCAGGGATGTAGCCTCCTCATAGTACTTAAGAAATCCTACATTCCTTTAGAGCACTCGGGTTGATATGCTAATAGGACAAGGATATAAATCCCTCTCCCTCTCTTAGGCCTCCCATGGTCTAAACACATTGTATTGGTCTTCCATTTTCTCTTGATCTTGTTGATGCTCCTTTCGTTGACGTCTATGTTACATGATTTACATATAAAATACATCAACCTCATATATAATTTTTTTTTTATTAAAGAAAAAATGTATTTATAAATATGGAAACATAAATTTCAAAAAAACGAAAAAACAATCCCCGGTGTGCCCAAAAAATAGTAATGCGTCAGATTTGGTGCTCTATTAAACATAAAAACACCAGCAAATATGCTTACATGGGTATGACACACCTCTTTTGGTTGACATACATACATTTTCAACGCAATGTGTCTAGACAAACTTACGCACCAGTACAAAATTTTTAGGTTATCGAATGCACCGAGCTATATTTTTAATATTATGTGTGTGATGCAATTGGTGAAAATAAATGCACTTGGTGTAACCTAAAAATGTACGCACTGTCGTACAATTTATAGCTTTTCTTGGTATGTTGTAATTTACAAAACACACTGCAAAAATAATGGTGTGATAGGTTCACACACCGCAAAAACAATGGTGTGTTAGGTTCACGCATCGAATTGTGGTGCACCCTATAAATTTACAGGTTGAACCACTATCAGTGAAAGCCAAGGCTATCGAACACACTATGTAGGAAAAAATAAAAATTCAAAAACAATGGGGTTTTTGACCTATTTTGCAATTCTAATCTGCTAAAAAAATAAATTAGAGAGAAACATAGACATTACGAGGACATTTGGTCGTCGAGGAGACATTGTTCACACTTAATTGAGAAAAACAAATTTCACCACTATTTGAGTGAATTGGAAAGCCATGCACTGATCATGGTATGAAAGGATGGTGAGAAACAAAAGCACCGATGACAGGAAGCTTATGTGAGGCAAGAGTGGCACCAATTCTTTAGATCTCTACAACACTATAGATGGTTAAAATGAAATCTATGACCGGTAGGTTTTTTCCTATTTAACCCTGTTTCAATGCGTTATTATAACCGCACCGTTGCATAAAATATCAAAGAGCATTGCTTTTAAAAAAATATTAAAAACCCTATAATAGTGCTCTCGTTAAGACACACCAGGGTGTTCGAATACATGTAATACACTGGTGCTTTGTGGGACTATAGAACTTCATTGTTTAAAAATTGAAAACCTCCTAGCTGTGCTCTTTCCTAAATGCACCAGGGTGTTTTAATACATGAAAAACTTTGCTGCTTCATAAGAAGATAGCACCACATTTAAAATAATTAAAAACCCTATAGCAGTGCTCTTGTTAAGACGCACTAAGGCATTTTAAATAATCAACTGCACTGGTGCTTCATGAGAATATAGCACCATATTGAAAAAAACCCCTAGCGGTTCTCTTTCTAAGAAAAATTGGGGCATTTTAATACATGAAAAACTTCGCTGCTTCATTGAAATATAGCACCACATTTAAAAAAAAAATAGAAACCTATAGCGGTGCTCTTTCTAAGTATGTATTGAGGTGTTTTAATATAAGAAGAGCACTGGTGTTGGGGGTGGATATAACATTGACAATATTTTAAATTTAACCTTTATCTGGTGTTATTGATTAGTTTAAGCACTAGTGCGTGGTATACTATGTACGCACTCGGGTGTTATAGTACTGGTTTAGCACTGGGTCGTCATCACAATATAGCACAGGATTGGGAAAAATGAATTTTACGACCGACATTTTTGTAAATTTAACCCTTTTCTAGTGCTATCGAGTAGTATACGCACATGTGCTCTTTGTTATTTAGCGCACTGTTTTATTTATTTATTTAAAAAAAAATATGCCATGGTGCACCATATTCTATTAGGCACCAGTTTTTATATGTATATTAAAGAACCTATGCATTTGTATATTATAGATGCACGGTTAAAAAACATCTGCTAAAACATCTGCCCACCCACCTTCGCTAGTGAACTCCACTAGAAATGGATTTTAAGGCTATTTTTATAGGGACTTTTTTGGCTTGAGGGGGCTTGGACCCAGGTTCATAGTGATCTACACTAACCAAAAAAACCATATAGTACCGGCCCTTTCAGAAACAGTCTGCTTAGCGCAGACTACAGTCTCACCCGAGGCAGTGTTGGGGGATGCTAGAACTAGGTTTCTGCATCCAGAAGACTATGTGATGTGACCGTGAGGCGTTACTTAATCTAGGGCCTCATTTGACCTTTGTGAACCCTTATCTTCAGAACCACAAACTTACATCGATTTCTACGTAATTAGATCTACGAGCTTCACCTAATTGTTCTAACATGCATAAGTTACCACATAAAAGTAGATATGGACCTTCATGATGAAATTACGATAATATCACAGAGAATCAAATTATAGCTAAGCATAAACACAAAACAAATAAATATACAAAGAACACACAAAATTGTTTCAAATATGCTTTATTATTCCAAATCTTCAATGAATACACTTCTTCTGACCATGCGCACACAACTGCAGGGCCCCACACACTTAGATGCGGACTTACTAAGGTCTCCACACACTTTGCTATAGGAGCCGTCCCCTTCGCCAGAATACATAATTACAGACTTAGAATTTTACTCATCAACTATCCATAAGCTACTTAATGACTCCTATATGACTCCCTTTTATATCTTTTACATTACATTACCATGGTCTACGAACCATGGGCAGAGCTCATTGTATAATGAAAATAGCCCATCCCTTTGCAAGATAAGGGGATTTTACCTCCCTAAAATCCCCTTTGACTCTTATATGTATGCGTGCTCTGCTCCTCAAAAATGCAGAGACTTTACAATATTACGGTAAAATTGACTCAAAACTTAGACAAAAATTAGACATGAGGGTCGCCATCCCAACATGCCACCAACACAAATACCTGACTCATCCTGAGTCGCTCTTTTGGTACATCCTTGATGTGCACTTTAAGGCTGCTGAACTCTACCTCCAATGCTTAAAGCTCTGTGGTGCACTGCGCGACAGCGTACCGAACCTCCTTGACCAATTTCTTAGTATTTGGCCCCTCTACTGCTAAGACAATGGTCCTCTGTGTCTATTGCATTCCTTTCAATTTAATTTCGACATACTAAGAGAGTTGATTAGCTTTGTTGGCCCAAGGGTGCGTTCTTTCTTAAATGATGGATACTTTGTGTTACAACTTGTCTATCTGAGCCTGAATGGTCTTTCCTTCCTGTAGTCTGGCGAACAGTTGCAAAAGTGCAAAGGTCTACGCTGTTGCCTTGATTTCATTGAACTGCAACTATTTGTCCCTGATGTCTGCTTTAATCTTTTGTACATGTGGGTCCTCCTACAGCGAGGCCCACATCTCCATGGTGTTATAAAAAATATGGCTACAGTCCTTAACTACAACTTCTAGTACTTCCATATCTGCCTTAATAGCAGCCTCGCGCTGCTCTCAAACTTCTGGAGGTGTTGTTGGTTATAGCTTCATCTACAGCTCTGCGACCTACATCTGCATCTCAAATTTGACTCGTTCAACCTCCACTTTGGACTCCTTCACTGCAGCTTCCAGCTTGTGGAGTTTCTCTTCAGAAGCTTCTTCAGTCTATATGAGGAGCTCTGGAAGCTCAATGAAAGTCTGAGTGATGGAATCCTCTATATCTTTCCTGCGTGTAGTGGCTGCGTCCCTATCCTACATTACCCTGGCAGCTTCCTCAACTAACTTCTCATTGTGGCTCTTGATTTCCTTGATCACGAAGAGCGCCCGCTCTTTTCATATTTTTAATTCAGCAGAACTTAGCCCTTTCCACCAAATCCCAATCCTCCATGCACAATTGCGGTACCTACAGTAGAAATGCTCCTTGAAAGGGCCCATCTTTAGGCAGCAAAGGTGTACAAATGAAACATTTCACTGCATAAGGTCCTTTATCACCTTAGCAGTCAGCTTTCCTGATGCAATCTATGGAGGTAACTACGAATTTGGCTCGGTCTCGTCGACACTTACATCCTCAACTCCTGTCCCAAGTTATTCTTCCTCTAATTGAACTGGTTCCAATGATTGCTTATGTTTCTCTTTGTCCATATTTTCTTTGCTCCACTGCTCAGCGATCACCTTCCTAGGTGACTATCTTACCGGTGGCTTCTGCAGTTTCTTCTGCTTCTTCACTGCTGCTGCGTCTGTTGGTTCTATGACTTTTGCTGTCGCTCCTATAGTGTGGGCTTCGGCCTTAGCGATCTAGGAGCTGTGGTTTGTGTAGGAGGGGTAGAATTCATGATGTTTTGTTAAACTGCATTCTAGAAATTCCCAATAGACGTCCTGTCAATCTTCGCCAGACATACAACACTTCTCTTCGCTTAGACTTAGGTGCAAAATCTCACCACATTTCTTCAAGAGGAAAAGTGTCCAAATGTAGAAAGAGGTTCCATATTTGTAGCCACATTCAAATTTGAATTCCTTGAATGACTTCAGATCCTCCTCATAAATGTGAATTTGGCGACATATTTTTATAGATATGTTCCTTAAATTCACTTCCCCCGCTCCTTTTAACGGAAAAATCGTGATCAAATCAACTGTAGCTTTTCCAACGGTCAAATTTTGGGCAGGCTGCATGGGATCCTCCCTTATGGTGCAACTATATTGTTGCAACTCTCTCCACCTGCGCCATCTTCCTAAACATCACGCAACCCTCCTTCTTCGATGGAACCATTTCTCGGCATAGTGGTTTTTAGTCATGTGCTTTCTTTCAGATGCTTGAAGTGCTAAGACTTTCCTGTTGTCATATAGTCATCACATCCTTGCGGGGGTGGGATCATCCCTATATACCTTCAATCTTCTTCCATTAATCCTTCAAGGAAGCAACTCCCCATTCAGTTTTGCAAGTTGAACTGTGCCACCATTCGAAATATCCTGGATCACATAGGGTCCCAACCAATGCATCTGAAACTTACCTGGAAACTTTGTGAACTTGATGTCATACATCAGGACCAAACATCCATTCTTAAAAGTATGCTACTTAATGTGGCGATCATGCCACACCTTTTTCGTAGCTTTCTGCTCTTGCCAATGAAAACCAACCAAAAAACGATTCTCCTCCACCGCAAGCAGCTGCACTAAATGTTACTCCATGAAGTTGTGATCTTCCATCTCAGTTAGTGTTGCAATCCTTATGCTGGGAACTATATACTCCATTGGCATCACTTCTTCTTGTCCATATATCTGTCTAAACGGTTTTTTCCCTGTCAATTTCTTATAAGTCGTCCTATATGCCCACAGAACCGCTAGTATGCACACATCCTAGTCATTCCTATTAACATTGCAGATCTTCACTAAGGCATTCTCCAATATTTTGTTAAAAGATTCAACAGTTCCATTTTCCTAAAGATGGTATGGCGTACTCTTCTGATGGTGCATTTGGAACTCTTATGTCAACACCTTAATTGTTTCATTCAAGAAGAGAAAATCTCACGCTCTCATTAGGATCTTTGGGCATCCAAATCGTGATAGAATATAATCAAATATAAAATTTGCAGCAGTTTCTGCACTGCAATCCTTCACTGGTTGTGCCTCAGCCCATCAGGTCAAGTAATCTGTCGCAGTGAGAATATAACATGCACCTGTCTTCTTCCTCGGTGGATTAATTGGTCCAACGAAGTCAATTTCTCCTTTATCAAATTTTTGCAGTGTGACCTGCAGATTTAAGGGAAGGTCATCCCTTCACAATGGTCTTATAGTCCTTTGACACACATCGCATGCACTACAATACTCCTTAGAATCTTTATGTACCGTAGGCGACCATAATACTGCTTGCAGAATCTTTTGTGCGGTTGCCTTACCTGCATAGTGTCCTCCTGCAACACCACCATGCGCTTCAGCCATAATACTGTGTCGTTCATACTCAGGTACATATCGACGCAAAAATTCATCCGGTCCCATATTATATAAGTGTCCTGCAATCACTGAAAAATTTGCAGCCCTGACTACTAGTTCCTTCTTTTGCTGCATTGTGTATCCTTTAGGAGCTATGCTAGTAGACAGAAAATAAATAATGTCCAAAAAATGTTCATCAACAAATCTGAAAGTGAATAGCTATGCGTAAGGTAACCCCTCATCAATATTATTGGTTCCTTGCCATTCTCAATCCTATCGAGGTGATCAGGTCCAACATTCAACCTTCCTGGCCTAACTATCACCTCAAAATCATACTCCTGGAAGAGAACCAACCATCTACATATCTTCCACACCAACACAAGCTTATATACCATGTATTTCAATGTAGAATGATCTGTGTACTTTTTAAAGTGCGCATATAGTAGATAATGCCTAATTTTTGTAACGCATATACCATGGCTAATCCTTCTCATTCTATGGTTGAATATTTTTGCTCTGCGTTAGATAGTTTCCTACTTGCAAAGGTAATCAGATGGTCAATATATCCTTCACCTAATTGAGTTAAAACATCACCCAACGCTATACAAGATGCATCCACATGCACATGAAATTATTTCTTCCAATCCGAGAATATTAGGATTGGCAGAGTAACCATCTTCTCCTGAAGAACATCTAAGCTCTTCTGACAGTCATCATCCCAACAAAATGTGGCATCCTTCTTTAAAAATTTTTCCATTGGCATAGTGATCTGTGCATATGCCTTTATAAACTTCCTGTAATACCTTGTATGACCCAAAGTTGCGCGTAGTTGTTTTACATTCCGCGATGGATCCAGATTGATAATTACAATGATCTTGGTAGGTTCGACCATCAATCCCTGCTTGCATACGACATCTCCCAACATTATCCTATAAGGTATGTAGAAAATAAATTTCTTCAAATTCAAATAAATTTGATACTCCCTGTAGGTATCCAACATTAGGCACAGACTAGAAACATGTTTCTTAACTAGCCCAAACACTGTCCAATCATCGAAGTAAACCTCTAAAACTTGTGAATAAATTCCTTGAATGTTGCGACTACCACCCTTGAAAATATTTCAGGAGAATTTTTCAGTCTAAAAGGCATAACTATATATTGGAATGAATCCCACTTTGTAGCAAAGGTAGTATTACTTCTATCCTCTGGCGCAGTCTTAATTTGGTGATATCTTGAAAATCCATCTGTGAACGAATAAGCCTCCTGTCTGCCAATGTTTTCTAGAACTTTATCTATAAAAGGAACATGAAAGGGGTCATGTACGCATGCATCATTTAAATTCCTCATATCTACGCATATCCTTATATCACCCTTTGTTTTCTTTTCCTAGACCACCATTAGACTAACCTATTTTGACTCTTCTATTGGATCAATTATACTTTTCGCAAGCATCTTGTCCAACTATTCTCTTACCTTTTCATTAAACTTGGGGTTCTGTCGATATGGGTGTTGTTTAATAAGCTTCACATCTGGCTTTAAATTGATCTTCATCATACCCAAATCACCTACTATACCCTTCAATTCAAAGAAATTTGTTAGAAATAGGTCTTGATATTCATGCAGTAATTCAACAACCTTGCTTACCATGTCTTCATCCCAATAGTTATCAATATGCGCGAAATTTGGTTCTGCTTCTGAGCCAATTGTTGGGATAGGGTCCCTAGGGTCCATTTTGGGGTTAGTTAACCCAAGTTTTGTATAATTTTTTGTAAAAGATGTAAATTCTCCGCGAAATGTGGATGCAGCGCACGCAGGTAGATAGGAGTCAAAGGGGTCTTAGCCCCTTGTTTGGGTCAGTTTTAAGATTCTCCCATGGTCTGCGGGCCATGGTATTGTATGGAAGAAATTTATAAATAGTGAGTCATAGCAAGTCTTAGAGATAACTTAGAATGAATAATTGTGAACTTTGAATGGTTTTTGTTGGTTTGTGCAAGTGCTAAGGCAGGAAAGCTCTACTTCCTGTACTTAGGTAAGAAGGGGAAGGCTCCTTCAGCTGAGTGCGCAGGAGCCTTGGTAAGTCCACAACTGAGTGTGTGGACCCCTGCATCTAAGGGTGCAGGGAAGAACAATCTGTAATCTGAACATTGAAGATCAATAAAGACTGATTTTGAAGAATTACTGTGTAATATGAGCATTTATGTTGTTTATGTTTATGTTATATTTTGTTTCTCGATACTATGTTTTCATGAAATAATGTATGAATTTTGCACAAAACCGTTGAGTCTGTCTAATTTATGCATGCTTTAAGTAATTATCTGTGTTCGTGAAGTTAAGGGTTGATTATGCTATGTTTTCTAATGAATTGGATAGATATGCGTGAAATTAGATGTAGGGTTATTTATTGATGCCCGAAAGTAGTTAATTTTCCTATTTAAAGTCCGCAAAGATTGATCGTAGACCTTCGCGAAGGTACTGAAGCTGTTTTCATATATTTGGAGTAGTAAGCCTTAGGAGACTACTGATCTGCGCGAAGGCATATCTGAACTATAGGAGCTTGAGAACCACTTATCACATGTCCATGGCTGTAAAAACTTGGTTCTAACATCCCCCAATATTGCTTCGAGTGAGACTGAAGCTTGCACATGCAGGTTGTTGCTAAAAGGGCCAACAGTTAGGTTTTGTTGGTTGGCATGAACAACTCTGAACCTGGGCTAGCCCCCTTAAGCCAACAAATGGTTCAGTTTCTGGGACCTAGGTAAGAGATGTGTGATAAATGGTTTCCTACGAAGAAAGAGCTTGATAAGTGGATTGATCAGAAATCACACACTTTCATGGCTCAGAAGAATAGGAGCCCTAAACTATCTAAGGAGCAGTGGTTGTAGATATTTTTGTACACGGACGAGACCTATGTGTTCTTATGCTTCTTCCTTGAAGAACTATATGAGTGGTTGTCTAAGTTAGCTAATAGTCAAGGGACGTGGAGGCTCGGAGGCCCTACAATGTGGGCTCATGAACTGGTGCGACGTATGGAAGCATCATAAAGAAATATCACGCGGGTTGTGGATCACTAGGTTGATCACATGCTGGGTAGCTTTGTGACTTATTTCACGATTGATAGAAATATTAGCTATAACGAACCGGAGAGAAGGATCTTTAAAGGACCACGAGGTAAGTATTTGAACTTACTAAAGACTTGGATTAAAATGATGTTATGTGAAAAGAGGGTTATGAAGTTACCTTGATGTTTTAGGCTACACGAAGTGGGAGATTATTTAAAAGAAATAGAGGATCTAGCCCAGAATATAGTCCACTCATTGAACCCCCTTCAAGCGACGACAAAGGGACAGTGTTGACTACGTTGCCAAGTGTGGTTCAGTGAATTACACAGGGTATTCCGAGGATATCTCATCCATCCTGTCCAACTCCACCTCCACCTCCGCCTCATACACCTTCACCTATGTCTCTACCTCCACCCCCACCATTTAACATGGAAAACATGATGAAGATGCCGATTTTCAAAGGAATAGGGACCGAAGATTCATAACAGTTTTGGTTTGTTGCAGATGTTGTTTGGACAGTGTAGCAGATTACAGACGATAATATTAAGAAAGAGTAGTTGGTTTCAGGCTTACAAGACTGCATACTAACATGGTATATCAAGTATTGCACAGATAACCCCAACGTGTCATTGGAAAATACCCAACTATCTTTGAACAGGAGTTTAGTAAGCCTAAGTCAGAGGTGCACTCAGTAATTGAATTTAAGGAAATTCGACAAAAGGTCAATGAGACACCTTGGGACATTGACCAGAGGTTGAAATGCTTGATCAAGAAGGCTAATATGCAAATCTTAGATACCTAACATCGCGACTAGTTTATAGCATCACTATTGTGACATTTAAGAATATCTATGTCACATCAGAAAATAGCAACTCAAGCGGAAGCCTTGGAGATTGCGATGAGGCTGGACACATTGCCTATCCAAGATACAAACTTGGGAGTGCAACAAATTCATTTGCAACTAGAGAGCTTGCACTTGGAGTTGCAGATCCTGAAGAAAGGAAGGGAAGCTCAGCTGGAGGTGCACGCTGAGATCTGGTGCTTGAAATGTAAGAGTCACGGACACGATAAGGACCATTTCCTGGTCTTTAAGAATTATACTATAGGGGGGGGCCTATACCCCTGAAAGAAGAGACTAATGTTGGGACGAGTGCGAGAGCTAAGCTGTGGTGCACTATTTGTCAGGTTACAGGACATCATGCTACTGATAATTGCCATCTATTGCAGAAGTTTGTACAGACCCCACAACATTTATTTTGAAATTTCTGTAAGTCTATATGGAACAATGAATGACATTGCAGAAGTTATGAGCTGATGATGGATAGGACCCCTACCTACAGAATGCAGGCAAAGAATTGGCCTCAGGATCAAGGCATAGGAGCAACACGCGGAAGATTCCAAGGCCGAGGACGAGGAAGAGGCATTGGACCAGGACGAGGGCATGGGCAGGTCATCTGCTATAACTGTGGTGAAGCAGGGCACTTCGTGTGAGATTGTAGAAACTCCACGCATCCCTCATGTCAGTATTGTCCACAGTTTGACCATGTCATAAAGGAATGTTCGATTCTTATGGAAAATATGCAAGAAAAGAAGGCGCAGCCCCAACAACCTATGCAGAACATTCAGATGATGAGGGCTGAGCTATGCGAAGAGGATTAGAGCATCAATATTGTGTTGAGGAGTGATATGACGACTAGTGTAGATAAAGGTAAGTAGCCTGAGGAAGACAGATGGGTACGCAAGGCTGCTGAGAAGGAAGTTGAATTTTGATCTGAATCATGCTAAAGAAACTTTGTTGGAAGCAAAAAGAACTTCGTTGAGGCCTCCACCTCAAGAAGTCGAGAGAAAATACCGGAGACTAATGTGTCGCAAGAAGTAGATCCTTCAATACTAGCTACCTTTTTGAAGAATTGTATGAAGTTGTTGCGTGATCAGAAATTCGTTGAAGGATTGCAAGACCTAATAGACAAGTGCGCCAACAAGGAAATAATTCTACGGAGCATCGCATAGTAAGGAATATTGGTAAGCATAAGGCATGAATAGGGCATGAGATGAGGCTAACCGTGCATATAGGTGACTATGAAATGGACTAGGTAATCTTGGATCTAGGGTCTGATGCGAATGTCTTGCCTAAGCAGACATGGGAAAGGATGGGGAGACCTACACTGCAGTGGTCTCCTATTTAGTTGTGCATGGAAAATCAACAGAAGATTATTTTGATGGGGTGCTTATATGGTGTAACGGTGGACATTGAGGGTGCGAGTGCGCTGGCTGACTTTGAGGTTATTGAAATAGTGGATGATAGTAACCCATACCCTGTGCTACTAGGAATTGACTGGGCTATTGATATGAATGGGGTAATCAATTTGAAGAAGCGGAAGATGTCATTTGAAAAGAAGTCACTCAGGGTTGTAGTACCACTAGACCCTGCAGAAGGAGCATGTTATACTAAACCTGTGCGCGACTATGTAGAAAGTGATGATGATCTAGATCAGATATATAAGATAACAATGCGAGATGAGGATTGGATCAATCCTACAACCGATGGATGAATTGTGTGGGATAGGGATAGATCCTGTGCCTCAAATTCAGATGAAGAGCTTGAACATTGGTAGAACAGGCTGCATGAAGTATCAACACTTTGCTATAATATCATGACCAAGTCACTGAGGTGTGTCTCGATTGATGTAAGGAATCTTACACATTATGATGGTTTGAATGATGTGGAACTGTTTCTGGATGAATTTGAAACGGAAGTACTGGAAGAACAGCGATTCCAGGCACTGGAATTGGCGCTGTGCGCTACGCCTTCCCATTGGTGGGGTACACACAAGGAAATATTTATGGGATGGAGAGAATACAAAAGAATGATGAAGTTAAGGTTTGGGTATGATGATATGAGAATGACGGAAAAATACGGTGGGAAGGATGATCCGCGCGATCATTTAGCACGATGGACTAAGGCAAGGGAACATAAACACAACCAGAATGGGTGCATATTTTTTGTCATATGTTAGATACAATCCCAATGAACTGGTATTTGGAAATGGAGATTCGACATGGAACTACTGAATGGGATATTTTAAGGGAGAGCTTTCTATGAACATTCAACCTCGAGGATGGGTTTCAAAATTGATAAGGCACTACAAGAAATTTAAGAAGCTATATTTAGAACACTGAAGGAACATGTAGAATGGACTCAGCCGGATTGGAGTACACAGCTATGCCACGCACTCGAATGCTATAATGTGAGTGCTGAAGAAGAGGATGATCCGTGAAATATTACCATTCCTGAAATTGAAGGACAACATGAACTCGAAGGACGAAGGTAGCGAAACTGGATATATCAAAGCCTTTGAAAACTTGACAGGTAAACATTGGATCTGAAGAAGAACCTAAGTTGATGAAGATATGAGACTATTGGGACGAGACATGGTGGATAAGGTAGCTGAGCTGTTGCACAAGTACCAGGACTTATTCCCCATGAAGTTTTCAGATTTTAAAGGGATTGTCAGAGATTTAGGTGTTATGAAGATCACATTGAAACCAGATGCGAAGCCTATTAAGTAGCGGCCTTATCGATTGAATCCAAAGTATAAGGAGAAGGTGCGCCTAGAAATGGATAAAATGATGGAAGCTGGTATTATTGAGCCTGTAGAAGAATCAGATTTGGTCAGCCCAATGGTGGTCCAAGAAAAGAAACAGAAGGGAAAGATCCACATATGCGTAGATCTGCGTAAGCTGAATGATGCTTGTATGCATGATCCCTTTCCAACACCATTTCTGGACAAAGTATTAGAGAATGTGGGCAGACAGGAGGCGTATTCATTTACTAATAGATTTTCGGGATATCATCAAATAAAGATCACACCGGAAGATCAGAGCAAAACAACCTTCTTGACTGAGTGGGGTTTCTTTCAATATACAGTTATGCCATTCGGATTGAAGAATGCGCCTGCGATATTTTCTCGGATAGTGATCGCGACATTCAAGGAGTTTATTAATAAGTTCCTAGAGGTATATTTTGATTATTGGACTATGTTTGGGTTGGTAAAGTGACATGTTGCAAGTTTGTGCCTAATGCTGGATACATGTCGGAGATATTAGATCACGCTGAACTTAAAGAAATGTATATTCTATGTGCCTTTTGGAATTTTGCTCGACCATGTTATCTATATGCAGGGATCGATGATGGACCCCGTGAAGATCATTGTAATTGTGAATTTGGAAGCCCCTAGGAATGTGAAACAGCTGTGCGTGACACTGGGACACACTGGGTACTACAGGAAGTTTTTCAAGGCGTATGCCCAGATAATCATGCCGATGGAGAAATTGTTAAAGAAGGATGCAATGTTTTGCTAGGATGAAGATTTTCAGTGTAGCTTGGACATCTTGAAGGAGAAAATGGTGTTAGCGCATATTTTGGTGTTTCCAGACTGGAAAATGGAATTTCATGTGCATGTTGATGTCTCCTACATTGCGCGAGGAGTAGTTTTAACACAAGCTAGTGAGGGAGAGACTGATGATCTGATAGATTTCGTGAGTAGAAAGTTTTCCAAAGCCGAGAAGAATTATTCCACCACAGAGCACGAAGGGTTGGTGATGGTTTATGTGTTGCAGAAGTTCATAAATTATTTGTTGGGTGGACACTTTAAAATGTATACTGATCACTCCGCGCTAAAGTACTTGTTCAATAAGCTTGTGTTGGGGGGGAAGATATGTCGCTAGTTACTATTGTTCCAGGAGTATGACTTTGAAACCCTTGTGAAGCCTGGAAGGCTGAATGCAGGCCCAGACCATCTACCAAGGATTGAACTAGGTGAAGAACCAAGTAGTTTGGATGAAGGATTGCCAGAAGCACAACTCTTTGTGATGTGCATTGCAGACGATCATTTTGACGATATTATTCAGTTCTTAACAACTGGAACAAATTCGGAAGGTTATTCCACTCAAAAAGTGAAGGAGCTAGTAGTTCGTGCTGCAGAATGTTTGGTAATTGCAGGTCATTTGTATAAGATGAGGTCAGACGAGATATTGCGAAGGTATGTTCTGAAGTTTGAGTGCACTAGTAGCTTGGAGGAAGCCCATGGAGGAGTGGAAGGAGGTCCCTATGCAGGGAAATGAATCGCACAATAGATTTTGCGCGTTGGGTTATGGTGGCCAACGTTACACAAGGATTCTAAGTCATATTTCAAGGCGTGCGATGCTTGTGAATGGACGGGGTAGCCTTTGCAATGGGATGAATTGCCTTTAAATCCCCAAGTTTCGTTGCAAGTATTTGAGAAATGGTCCATTTAATTTATAGGTCCCATACAACCACCAGGAAAGAAGACGGGCACGTGGTATATCATTACTTCAACTGAGTATGTATCCAGGTGGGCAGAAGCACAACCAGTGAAGGATTGTACAACAACCACTGCTACAAAGTTTCTATTTGAGTATGTCTTAACAAGGTTTGGATGCCCTAATATTTTGATGAGCGATAGGGGTATGCATTTTTTGAACGAAACAATTAGTGCGATGCTTGAAGAATTCGATGTTATCATCAGAAGAGCATGCCCTATCACTCACAAGAGAATGAGACGGTGGAAGCTTTTAAGAAGATTTTGGAGCAGGCATTGACGAAGGTATGCAACACACAGAGGAATGATTGGGACCTACACGTACCTGTTGTGTTATGGGCTTACAGGATGACCTGTAAAAAGTTGGCCACACAAATGTTGTTTCGATTGGTCTATGGAATTGAATAAGTAATGTCGATGGAGTATATAGTGCCAAATTTACGGATTGCAGCCTTGATTGGGATGGCGGAGTAAGAGACCTTGGAGAAACGACTCACATAGATCATGGGGTTAGAAGAAGAACGCTTCCTTGTAGGATTTCACCAGCAGGTGCAAAAGGAACATGAGAAGGCATGTCATGACCAACATATTAAGTTGCGCAAGTTCAAGGCAGATGATTTGGAATTGTTATATGACAAAAAATTCATGAAGTTTCTAGGAAAGTTTCAAATGCACTGTTTGGGGTCGTACATTATTAAAGAGATCATGGATGCTGGCGCAATTCAGCTCGCGAGGCTAAATGGAGAACCATTCCCTAGAAAAGTGAATGGTAGTAGGCTAAAGCTGTACACAGGGGATCCTGCCCCTGCGCGATGACTATATGGCAGTAGGATGGTCTTAGTAATCCAGGCAGTTGCAAGGGATTGCGGGACTATAAACTATGCTGCCCGACTAGGTGAAGAATGGGGTAGAAAGGCTGTGGGACAGATGACAGGGGTGCGACAGGCGAAGCTACACTGGATGAGCTATGCCATGAAGGATGGTGCCACGCAAGTGGCTCCCAAAGTTTCCGTTGAGGTTAATATTCATGATTTGATGGCCAAAAATTAGTTAACAGTAGGTGCTATTTATGGTAAAAATCTTTGGAGATCTGTCGCCAAAGATGCATTTATTATCAGAATTTGGGGGAACGATCAGATTTGAATTCAAAACTCCTTATAAATTACACATGTTGGTCCAACAAAGAACACTTTGCATTCAGAGAATTGGTTGGGTGCTTTGTTGTTTGACACTTATGAATTGTAAGGTTTGGGAGGACTTGATTTCTAGTCCAGTATTTGCAACATTTCCTGAAATTGATTAGAGACTTGTTCTCTAGAAAATGATTGCTACAAACCCCATCGAAGCCGTGAGTACTGAAGCCGATGTTTCCAACGCGACAAGTCCTGAGATATCAAGTATGGAAGCTACAACCCCTCTGCCTCCCGCGCTGAGGTTGCCAAGGCCAAAAAAATATGCCGCAAAAGAGAAGCAATCAGCTGCAAAGGAGAAGCAGAAGAAGCCGATGTCGATGAGAATGTCGCTGAGGAAGAATCCAAAGGTGTGAAAAAGGAGAAGAAAGACAAAAAACCAAAGAAAGTGGTTGATTTAGAGGGGGAGGATTACGAAGGTATAGAAGAATTAGATGCTGAAGAGGTCAAGCCCATCTCCCAGCTTCCTGAGTATATCCCTCCGCAGAAGGGACGAACCAAATTTACCAAGGATCCAGACTCCAGGAAATTCACCGCTTCGACACCCCTATTTCCTGAACATGTGGTATTTGAAAGTCCTACATTAGCGCACATTCCAATGCTAAAAATGGAGAATTGGGACCTCACGAACCATGAGAGGCTCCCTCATTTGGAGACCCACAAATATATGACGAAGATATACTATGAAGAGATGGGGGTTACGCGGTTAGAGCCCATGAAGTGGGTTAGAGGTGTTAAGCAGTCTGGACTGTTGCACATGATTTGTGTGCCACATTATCATTGAACCACTATCAACATAGTGTGTGTGCACCAGCTCCTCGCACTGGTGCATGATGGATGCCTTTGGCTTGGGGAGCCCATCCCTATAATAGACATGTTAAGCCATCACATAACGAAGTTTCCTTACAAAGGAGCGGACCCTGCCAAGGAGTTTGGAGGGAAAACCGAGGAAAAAGAATTGGCAGACAAGATGAAGGCAGAGTATGGGCTTGTTAAGAAGTCGCACGGATATTCTATCCGCTCTATTCAAGACCAAGCGGTGCAGTTTGCTGCTCAGATTCTGTGTTATGAAACCAGCTCAAGAAAAGATAGAAAAGATAGATCAACGCCATATAATTCAGCCTCTTTGAGGGGGCAACCTCCTTTTTATTACATAAATGAACAATTCTTGGATGATACAAATGAAAAGACCTCCTTTCTATATATAGGAGTCTAAGGGGTCATAACATAATCAGAGCCAACATAACAATAATAATTTAAGGGCACAATAATAACAATAGTGGGCTTCTATGTGGCACAATAGTAAAAATATGGGCACTACATGGGTACATCAATATAATAAGTGGGTTGTTCTAATAACAATAAGGGGTTACACTAGTAGTATAGGGGCCTAACATGCCCCTCTCCTTCAAAAAGCGTTGTCCCCAACGCTTGAGTAGTTCTTGATGCTTCTGTATAAAATTCTAGTCCTCCCATGTGGAATCTTCAGTGGGTAAGTTCTTCCACTTGATGAGATACTTTGAAATTGATCGATTTCGTAGCTGTTGGGTTCTTGTTTCTATGACTGCTCCAAGTTCCAATATGATTTTTCCTTCTTCTTCAATTTCTGGCAATATTGTTTGAATTGGGATCTTTTGCAACTTTTGAATAAATGGCCATACTTCTTCGTCCTTCTTCCATTCATCCCTTGCTTCGTTTATCCAATCTGGTTGGATAATAGAAATAACACAAAACAATGCTTCCACATCCTCATCCTTGAAGAGTCTTCCCATTCGGTAAGGTCGCCATTTTTTAAGTGCATGTAGTATTGCCAACATTTCCTTCTCATAAATAGCTTGCTTGAGATGTAGCAGTAAAAATACCCAATCACCTACATCAAAACATTTTTCACTATGATGTTGATCTACCTGTTGTTTTGTTTGATTTTGCACTGAAGTGGCGTTATCCTTTAAAAGTTGGAGAACTTGTTGTTGATGCTTGATGTGATATTTCTCTGCTTGAACCTTTTTCTTCTTGATATATCCTGCTATCTCTAGATTTTGAGGAGTGGTAATTTCTTCCAATCCTTTACAAGATATGGTCGGATTCATTTCTTGATGCTCGATGTGATCTTTCACTTCTTGAACATTTTTATTCTTGATATGTCCTTCTATCTTGATAGTTTGAGGAGTGGTAATTTCGACCAATGAATTACAAGATATGGTTGGATTCATTTCTTCTTTCTCGATGTTATCTTTCACTTCTTTCACCTTTTTCTTCTTGATATGTCCTTCTATCTTGATAGTTTGAGGAGTGGTAATTTCGACCAATGAATTACAAGATATGGTTGGGTTCATTTCTTCTTTCTCAATGTGATCTTTCACTTCTTGCACCTTTTTCTTCTTGATATGTCCTTCTATCTTGAGAGTTTGAGGATTGGTAATTCTTGCCAATGCCTTACAAGATATGGTCTGATTCATTTATTCTTTCTTTGGGGTGGGGTCCTGGCGTATATCTTCTTCTTTTGATGTTTCTTGATCCTTTTCTTCCTCCTCTTCATATTCTATGTAAAATAATTTCCTCTCAGCGCACTTATGACCTTTAGTGCATTTGCTATCAGAATTGTAACAAAGCCCTTTTTCTCTCTTTTCTTCCAATTGTTGTGGTGTAACCCTTGTAGGTTGTGGAAGGCTAGGAGAAACAACACTTCCACCTTTATAGTTGTGAGGGGTATGCTTCTTGGTTTCCATAATTTTTCTTTCCACTATGTCACAAAGCCCTTTTACTCTTTCCAATTGTTGTGGTGTTGCTCTAAAAAAGGTGTTTCTCTTTGTAACCTCATAATGTGCTATCATTTCCTCCATGAAAATTGACCACGTAACAAGTTTTTTACGAGAACAAAGCCCTTCATACCATAAAAATTTATCTGGTTCTAAATATCAAGATGAAATACACACCTTTTGTAACAGTTGTACACCATGTAGATCAAAATATTGCTCCATCTGAAGTATCCAATTTACCGGATCATTGCCATCAAACTTCCTCATCTTGCTTTTTCTTGATTTTAGGAGTTCGACCTTGAAACGACTGTAACTCTGTACTTTCAGATCTTTAAGTTATGAAATTGTGACCTATAGTAGCCCTCTGTGTCCTCTTTCCAATGCCACCAGTCTGATCCAAATTGGATTCTCTAAGAAAGAGTTATGCACAATCTCCCAAGATGACCTGATTACAGACCTTTCCAGAAGAGCGAAATTGTATGAAGTACCACGTGTCACTGTTTCAACCTTTGGATCTGAAAAATGTACACAAGAAACTACAGTCCGTCCTCTTTCTGTACCTTCTTACAAAATTTCAATCTGATCCCCAGAGAGAAAGTTATGACGATTTTCCCCAAGTCACATGTTTGGAATGTAATTCAGGAGTCTACTAAAAGACCAACTTCCTCAGATCATATCTCCGCAAATATAGCGCGAAAAGCTCTGAAATTCGGACCCAAGGTTCAATGCGATTTCTTCTCAAATGGGTTTTTTTTTGCAACTTCTGAAACGTCGCAGAAAAAAATTTATAGCGAAAATTCCACGATGACCTGTTTGGAGCAGCGAAACCCTAGAATCCAAAGCTCTGATACCAAATGTTATGAAACCAGCTCAAGAAAAGATAGAAAAGATAGACCAACACCTTATAATTTAGCGTCTTTGAGGGGGAAACCTACTTTACATTACATAAATGAACAATTCTTGGATGATACAAATGAAAATACCTCCTTTCTATATATAGGAGTCTAAGGGGTCATAACATAATCAGAGCCGACATAACAATAATAATGTAAGGGCACAATAATAACAATAGTGGGCTTCTATGTGGCACAATAGTAAAAATATGGGTACTACATGGGTACATCAATATAATAAGTGGGTTGTACTAATAACAATAAGGGGTTACACTAGTAGTATAGGGGCCTAACATTCGGGCGGGAAAAATAATGAGGAAGTGTCACGCGGACGAGGTTTCAACGCCGGTAGTGTCACTTACAACACAGTGTGCGAAGGGAGTCCAATATAATTGGGAAAAATATCTATGCAAGGAGTTCCTCACGAACTGCTGGGAAGCTCAGGAGGAGAGCTAGCCATTCCATTACGCATGAATTCTACTATTTATTGTTCTAGTAGCTTGGAGGTTGTCGGAGGATAGTCAATTCCCCCGCACAAGGAATATTTACCTAAGGCAACATGGTTCACCTCGTTGTGGTCTAAAAAGGATCCGACAAGAATCAAGGAGTCAAAATTTTTCTGGATCCTTGTGGAGATGGACCTTCGGATGGTTATAAATCAGAGGCCAAGGTTGTCCCCAACCTTGTTCGAACAATTAACGGCCTACGCGGAGTTCAATGCCGACATCCACAATGTGTCTGTCAGAGTGCGGAAGGACCCACAACACGTATGGCACAAGTTCCCCTATTTCATATCTGAGATGGATGTGCAGGAGATTGTGGGGTATTGTTCAGAAGAATGGCATGAACCCATGGGGCTGGATGTGGGAACAAGCAAAGGTGCAAAGAGCTTAGCTACACAGAAGTGTAAGGAAGCGGATCATAAGGTTGTGCACACCTTGGCCGAGCAGAAGAAGAAGGAAGCTGCTGCTAAGGCAACTTCAGAAAAAGAATGGGTAGAGAGAGAGCGTGGTGAGAAAGAACAATAGGATATAGAAGAAGGCAACAAATCAGCTTCGCAGCACACTGACGAGCAAGAGCTGTCAGAACAGGGAGGAGGCGGTGGTGAGGAGCAGAGCACTCTTTTCACCTTGAAGAGGCGCAAGAGAAAATTGGTGGAAAACGGAAAAAACATAAGTTTGACAAGCAGACGCACCCCGCCCCAATGGTGCTGATAGAAGGCGATCTCGATGAGATCAGTGACAAGGTAAGAGACACAATGACTGAGTTGTTGCAACAATTTGAACAACAATACATGTAGACGTTGGGAAGTGTCCAAAAGGATCTACGTGAGCTGCAGATCTAAGCTAACATGATTCAAGTAGGCGTTGGGCGAGCGAGCATGGTACAAGTGAGCTTGACGCAAGGAAGTGGAACAGTGGTGGAACTGGAACGGACCATGGAATTCAGAGTTATACCATTGCCAGAAGGGTCCGTTTGTGCAGAATCAGATGAAAATCGCACTGTGATCAGCACAATGAAGGACATGGGGCTGAATTTGGTCATGTTGCTGCTCTAGACCCTCCATGCACTACATCAGGGGGTTGTAGAGGAACTGAGGATCAGAGAGCAACGTACCCTCACCGTCATCAATGAGTTTAAGGTCAACAATGAAAAAATATTTGCGGAGAAAACTTAGGGACTGAAGGAAAAGGAGGAGTTGCAGACATGACGTCAAAGCCTGGAGACCATGATCGAGCAAGCCTTCAAGTCAGTACCCGAATTAAACATACTAGAGGATGCAAAAGCCTCAGCAAAAGTAAGGAAATTGCTTGTTGCGGTACATGCCTCAAAGGATGAGGTTGGTAGAGTTACCTTCGACTTCCAAATGAAGATAACAGAGCTGCAGTTGAAGTTGCAGCGAATGACTCCGCCAGAGGTACAGGAGCAATGCAGAGCAACAATCAAGGATGGTATGAACACACTAGATACGGCAGTCGCAAAATGTGCAACAATGTTCGACGCAGTTATTGAATTATGGAAAAATATGTAGGAGGACTTGACCTTGCAAAAGTTGAACATCGATGTTCGAGAGACACAGCGGTAGTATGACGAGGTCTGAGCGACTGTGCGCAATTGGGCACCAACACAATGCCTCGCGAAGCTACAAGAGGGAAAGCAGCTGCAGGCACATGTGGAAGAATTGCAAAGGAAGGAGGCCCTGCTCAAGGCCAGATTATAGTCATGGCTAGAGGAAGCTTGTTAGCTTACTCTTTCACTTCAGGAAAAGATAAAGGTGCTACAATAGACACAACGAACATTGTGCCTAGTAGTGGAGAGCCTGACAACAGAGAAATTGGTCGAAGAAGTGCAGCAAGTTGCAGCACAGAGCATTGCTGAAGTTGTAGTGTTGCAGGTTGAGCTTAGTGGTCTACGCAGCAAGATCAAGGTGCCAACTGAGTGACTTAAGGGCAAGTCATGATCTTTGTGTTGGGGGCCTATTAGGATGGGGTCCCTAGGGTGAGTTTTGGGGTTAGTTAACCCAAGTTTTGTATAAATTTTTGTAAAAGATGTAAAGTCTCCATGAAATGTGGATGCAGAGCTTACCGGTAGATAGGAGTCAAAGGGGTCTTAGCCCCTTATTTGGGTCAGTTTTAAGATTCTCCCATGGTCCGTGGGCTATGGTATTGTATGGAAGAAAGCTATAAATAGTGAGTCATAATGAGTCTTAGAGATAACTTAGAATGAAGAATTGTGAACTTTGAATGGTTTTTGTTGGTTTGGGAAAGTGCTAAGGCAAGAAATCTCTGCTTCCTGTACTTAGGCAAGAAGGGGAAGGCTCCTACATCTGAGCATGTAGGAGGCCTTGGTAAGTCTGCAGCTGAGTGCGTGCACCCCTGCAGCTGAGCACGCAGGGAAGAAGAGTCTATAATATGAACATTGAAGATCAATAGAGACTGATTTTGAAGAATTACTGTGCAATCTGATCATTTCTGTTGTTTCTATTTATGTTATATTTTGTCGCTCGATACTATGTTTCCACGAAATAATGTATGAATGTTGCTTAGAAATGTTGAATCTGTCTTAATTATGCATGCTTTAAGTAATTGTCTGTGTTCGCGAATTTAAGGGTTGATTCTACTATGCTTTCTAATTAATTGGATAGATATGTGAAATTAGACCTAGAGATATTTATTGATGCATGAAAGTAGGTAATTTTCCTATTTAAAGTCTGCAAAGACTGATTGTAGACCTTCATGAAGGTTCTGAATATGTTTTCATAGAGTTGCAGTAGAAATCGTTATGAGACTACTGATCTGCGTGGAGATAGATCTGAACTAAAGGAGCTTGAGAACCACTTATCACATGTCCTTGGATGCAGAAACCTAGTTTTAGCATCCCCAAATACTACTTCGGGTGAGGCTGAAGCCTATGCTCTGTAGGTTGTTGCTGAAAGGGCCAACAATTAGGGTTTTGTCAGTTGACGTGAAAAACTCTAAACATGCGTCAGGCCCCCTTAAGCCAACACCAATATTTACTTGTTTTTTCTTTATGGGCTTTGATGTATCAAGGATATTTTCATCAGGTTCTGAAACTTTGGGCAGTCCCTCTGACTCAGGAATATTGATATTGTGTGGATCCTTGTGGCCTTCTTCTGTAGTGACATTGTAGCATTCCAAAGCATGTTGTAGCTACGTGCTCTAGTCAGGCTACATCCAAGTTATAAGTTCTATTGGTGTTTGGAAGATTGCTGCTTTAATCACCTGAAGTGCCCCATCAATGCATTCAAACCCATCTTCAAAGATGAATGTCATCAGAAAAATCCCCTTCATTTCATCCCAATTAGCAGTGTTATGTCGCAGCTCCGTCTCCAAATACCAATTCATCAGTATAACATCAAAAGGTATGAAGAAATACATGTACCCACTCTGGTTGAGGTACCTCACCCCAAGCCTCAATCCATCGAGCCAGATGTTTGAGTGAGACATTCTTACCTGTGTAATTGCCACTGATCCGTGTTATTGCAGAGGAAAATCGTAGTCTCATCAGTTTACGATATTCCTTCCAATAAACAATATTATCCTTATGGGCTCCCCACCATATTGTAGGCGTAGACCTTAAAGCCAAATCTAGAGCCTGGAACCTATGCTCCTCTGGTACGTCTCTTTCAAAATGGTCAAGCAAAATATTGACATCATCTAGCCCATCATATAAGGTAATTTACGTACCTCAATTAACATACAATGCAGATACTTTGTAAGCCTATTGCATCGTAGTGTAGAGATCTCATGCAACCGATTCTGTCAGTTTTCTAATTCTTCATCTAAGTCTGATTGGCACGAACTATCCTTCCCCCAAATGATCCGTCCATATTCAGTGGGATTAAATTAGTCTTCGTCTCATGTAGTGAGCTTATATATGTGATTAATGTCTTCATCATCATAGTGATCACTGACTGGTTATGTGTACTGCGCACCTTCAGCTGGATCCAATGGAGCAACCACTCTAAGGTTGTTCTTTTCAAACACCATGCTTCGCTTCTTCAAATTAATAATAACATTCATGTCCAAAGCCCAATCAATCCTAAGCAATGCTAGGTATGGATTACTGTCATATACTATTTCAATAACTTCAAAATCTACGAGCACATTAGCTCCCTCAACATCTACAGTCACTCCATGTAGACGACCCATTAGAATTATCTTTTGTTGGTTTGCCATGCTCAACTGGATTAGCGACCAATGCAACTTAGGTTTCCCCATACGTTCCCAATTCTATTTTGGTAGTACATTAGCATCAGGTCCTAAGTTTATAATTATCTAGTCCATGTCAAAATCATCAATTTGTGTTGTCAACCGCATTTCCCTACCAGTCCTCTTATTGCTTCGGTTCACCTTATTTACTACGCATTGTTCTTGTAACGGCTTGTCCTTGCTAGCATAGTTATCTATCAATTCTTGTAGTCCTTCATCTTCCTTTTGGTCCCTCAACAGCTTCATGCATGTCTGTAAAAACAATTTCAACATTGTGGGATCAGAGTTCTTCGTCGTAGTACTTTCTTCAGATTTCCCTTGTAGTGGGACTATTGGTATCTGAGTTTTAGACGTAGAATCACCTAGATCCATAAAAAATATTTCCTTCATAAATGTCCCCTTTTCTCTTTGTAAGTCAAACCCCATACTCTTCTCGCCAGCCTTGCGAACCCATGTATCCGATTTTCCTTCTACCTTGTCTTCACTGGTGGCTATACCACTTTGTGTGACTATATTGACACTAGGATTGTCTTTGCGAGGTTCATATCTCATCATCTTAATGTTTTGTGTGGGCTATTGGTTATTCTTTTCCTCCATCTTTGCTACTAATACAGGATACTCTTCTATAACGTGATCAAATTGCTTATAATATTGACAAGAAGGATGACATGGATTCTGACAGTCACGCGCAAAATGTCCTAGTTCTCCATAGTTGTAGCAGATGATATGGCCCCGATCTCTTCTAGCACCTCCTCCTTGTCCTCTTCCAGGTCCTTGGAATCCTCTGTGAGTTGCAAGTGATCCTTGGTTGTTCTGCGCACGAGTTTCAACTTGCATCCTATACATTGGGGTTTTGTCTATCATCAAGTCATAGCTTCGACAATCTCTTTCATCACGGCCAACGGATTTAAAAACTTACGAAATAGGTTTTTTGGTGACTATACAAAATTTTTCAATGGATAACAATTGTTTGTCGTATGCATTCTTGACACTTGATAGATACTACACCATACACTTGAACCAACGCTTGATCCAGCAGGAGACTCTGGTTTCAGCGGGTTGCGACCTCCCGCAACTATATATTACTGGTACACATGGAACTGATCCCTATAGTGGCCTATAACCTTGCACTTTGTGCACCAAAATTTAGGGCGTTGTTCCAAGTGAACCTCCTTTCCCTTCTTCAGATCCTACAATTCCATATCAAGGTTTGCTAATTGTGATTGGATCTGTTGGACTCCTATATTCATATCCTGGATCAGCGAAGCCTCCAACTTCATCATGATCTCTAATGCTTCAACTGGAGATCCTATCTTCTATTGAGACAAAGGTAGTCTTAAGTGTGGCAATAGCGAATCGATGTACCATTCCTTATGTTGTTGATTTGAAATATGAAGATTAGCCTATCTCAATAAGCACTTCAACCTCTTATCTATATCCCATGCAAACTCATTAATTTTCTGCTTGATCTCCTTTATTTCAATAATACATGGAGCTTCTGATTTCAGCTTTCTAAATTCTGCATTCAACACAGTCTTTGTCTCAGCCAACGTAGCATTCAGATTGGTTATACTATATTTGATATGCCATGTAAGCACTCTATCCTATAGCGTTGTAATCAATTGCACTTCTTCATGTCATTATCATTTATTTGCTACGCCTTCCACATAGCTTCTACTACAAACCAAAATTGATTAGGATCCTTTGATCCCTGACCCTTGAATACAAGCATTTTTACTGTATTCGCCATATTGAAAAATGAAGGTGGAGGTGGAGGCGTAGGTGTATGAGGTGGTGATGAAGGTGGATATGGGGTGGATGGATGCAAAATCCCTGAAGTGCCCTAACCTTCTGCCTACGATGCACCTCCAGATGAGTTAGGGTTGGTGCTTTCTCCTTTGTTTTCTGATTCTCCCAATAATATAATGTACGCGCCCTCAATATATTTGTCCCAATTGGATCTGAATCTTTTTCCACTTCGCATAGATTTGGCCTGACCTCTTTTAAACATCAATTCAAAGGCATAACACCCTTTTCGCACAATAACATTTTAATCTAAGTTTTTAGCAATCTCAGGTACTTACCTGTCGAACCCTTAAAGAATTAGTGTTCAGCTTCACTATAAGATATAGAGGTGTCAATTGCAAATTCAGTGATGAAATTGCCCAAAATAATATCAATCCAATAATCGACAACCCTTGCAACCTTAAATCAAACCCTTCAATACGCTTGATTAGTTATGGAGTCCACATGATAGGATCATCGTGTTTCCAATTAGGTTCCTTGTCTAGTAACTTAGACAGCTAGTCATGTAATTCACAAGGGAATGATGCAAAGAAAAATTCATACTCTTCTGTGTAGAAATATCTCTATAGCCACCTCTCTTTAGACCAATGCAGGTTCCAATTTTCCTGAGCTGCAAACTCGTGAAAATTTCGATCTACCCACTTCTCAAGTTCTTTCTTAGTTGGTATGCATAGACACCACATCACACATTCCTCATATAGATATTCGTCCTGGTAATGGACCATTTGTTGGCTTGAGGGGGCTTGCACCCAGGTTCAGAGTTAGTTGTGCTAACCAACAAAACCATAAACTATTAGCCCTTTCGGAAACAGTATGCTTAGCACAGACTGTAGTCTCACTCAAGGCAATATTGGGGGATGCTAGAACTAGGTTTCTACATCGAGAAGGCTATGTGATGTAGCAGCGAGGTGTTTGTTAATCTAGGAACTGATTTGAGCTTCGTGAACCCTTTTCTTTAGAACCATAGACTTACATCGATTTCTACGTAATTAGTTCTACGAGCTTCACCTAATTGTTCTAAGATGCATAAGTTACCACATAAAAGTATATTTGAACCTTCATGATGCAATTAAGACAATATCACAGAGAATCGAATTATAGCTAAGCATAAACATAGAACAGATAAATATACAAAGAACACACATAATTATTTCAAATATGCTTTATTATTCCAGATTTTCAATGAATACACTTCTTCTGACCATGTGCACACAGTTGTAGGGGTCCGCGCACTCAGATGCAGACTTACTAAGGTCTCTATGCACTCAACTACAGGAGCCTTCCCCTTCGCTAGAATACATAATTACAAACTCAAAATATTACTCATCAACTATCCATATGTTTGCTTAATGACTCCTAGTTGACTTCCTTTTATATCTTTTACATTACATTACCATGGTCTGCGGACCATGGGCAGAGCTCATTGTATAATCAAAACAACCCATCCATTTACAAGATAAGGGTCTTTGACCTGCCTAAAATCCCCTTTGAGACTTATCGTTCTGCGTGCTCCTCTCCTGAAAAATGCAAAGACTTTACAATCTTACATTAAAATTGACTCAAAACTTGGACAAAAATTAGACCTGGGGGTCCCCATCCTAACATGATTCTAAAAAAACCTCCGCTAGAGGGTCTTTTCCTTATAGTGAGGGATCCCAAATTATTGAGAGCAAGAAATGTTTCTCCTTCAGAGAAGGTTATATAAACCTTTGGTTATGGTTTGCTCACTATAGGTTTGCAGAAGTTATGATGTAGATTTGTCACTTCTCATGAAGTTTTAATCAAAATCACAAGACACAAACCTACTCTACTGCTATGTGAACATTAATTCACAATATAGAACAAAAAAATTAGACATGCAATAAGAAATAACACACATGCAACAAGTATTTTTCTCGGGGAAAGAAAACTGCTAAAACACCCCAGTGCATGCTTGGATTAAATAAGCAAAATAGAGATGTATTACAATTGCTTTGCTCAACTAAGCACACCTTGCAAGTGCATAACCAATCTCTCTGCTCATAGAAAAGCTTTGACCCAGACTTAGTCAAATTTTGTGTCTGCTTGAGCTCCTATTTCCTTATGTTTTTCCTTCATAAATTAGGCCCCTATTATTTACGAAATTTCTCAGATTGGTTGCGCAATTCCTTTAGGCTCATCCTCTGACTGCATGCAACACCTATACACTCAAGCCTAGTCTACAACTAAGGTTACATTGTCTTGAAATATCCACCACAACTCGGTAACTCGAATTCTCTGCATGCACTAGCTATTTTGGGTTGATTGATTAGTTAACTGGATGATCACTGAGTTTGACTAAAGTCCCACTGCTTAACTGATCTTCCACTAGTTCCTCCATAAGTTGGAACTAGTTTAACTAAAAACAACCTGAGATAACTGACCTTGATTGCTACGAATTAACAATCACACATGCTAAAAGGAACTATAAATCCTCCAAATCACACAAGATAACATCATCCAAGTTGTCTGCTGTTGTGGAAATTCGAATTTTCTCAATTTAATCAAGGCAAAATCAAATTGTGAATTTCTTGTTGCATTTTTCAACACCCCCTCTCAACAAGAAAGGGATTATCAAACACCCCTATCCTACACCTTTGGAACTCGAACTTCCCTCTTGAGAAGGCCTTTGTCAAAATGTCAACATCTTGTTCCTCTATCAGAATGTACTGCAACAACATTATCCACCTCGCACACAGTACTGTAAATGGTGATACCAAATATCTATATTCTTGGATCGATCATGAAAAACAAGATTCTCGTAGAGTTTGATGTAACTCTGATTATCATAGTATATCATAGTTGGATCAATCATCTGATCAAACAATCCAACAAGTATCTTTCTCATCTACATCCCCTCACATGTTGCTTGACTTGCAGCCATGTATTTTGCTTCTGCCAAGCTGAGCACCATAGAAATTTACTTCTTGTTCTACCAGGAAAAATTGCAGACCCAACACTGAAAATTCCACTTGATTTACTCTTTTGTTCTGATGGACTTCGTGCCCAATCTGCATCTGTGAAGCCACACATCTTCACTCACTCTACCCATTTGTACCATACTCCAAACTAGGTAGTACCTGTGAGGTACAATAGAACATTATTAGGTACACTCCAAAATAATTTGGTTGGTCTAACCATAGCTTGGCTCAATTGGTTGACTGCATAACACATATCTAGTCATGTGTTCACAAGATACATTAGTGAACCCACTAGCTATCGATAAATGGTAGCATCCACTTCTTCACATGAAGTGGCATCCTCCTTCCTCCATTGGTCAGTAGAGGTGTCTCCATGGGTTTCCAACTTTCCATACGAAACCTCTGTGGTATCCCATTTGCATACTTTCCTTAAGAGACAAACAATTCCCCATCACCATGCCATACTTCCAATCCAAGAAAGTAGTGCATGGGACCCATGTCCTTCATTTCAAACTCCCTTTCTGATCAGCTACTCATCACTAGTTAAAATAAAGTCATCAACATATACGACAATAATTAATAATTTACCTTCTACCAAAATATGATAGAGGTTTGCATCCACTTCATTTTTTGTGAAGCCCAAAATGGTGAGATAATCATCGATCCTGGTGTACCAAGCATGAGACTCTCAATCAAAAGTCTAAAAGCCTTTTGGTTGCTCTATGTACACCTCCTCCTTAATAAATCCATTGAGGAATGTTGTTTTTACATACATCTAGTGGATCTTCCACCCCATCTACGCAGCCAGAGAAAGAATTGATCTAATGGATGAGTGCCTTTCTACAGGAGCAAATTTATCCACAAATCTAGCCTTGTACTTCTCTATGCTTTTGTATGCTGCCTGTTTTACCTTGAAGATCCAATTTGAACCCACAACTGATTTATTTTTTGGTCTTGGGACTACTTTCCAAAAATTATTATTTATAATGGATTCATACTCATCCATCATTGCATCAACCCATACAAGTTTCTCTACTACTTCCTCGAAATACGATGGCTCAGTCTCTACAAGCTTAGTCATTAGAGCCATGTAGCCAGTGTACTGATATGGTGACCTTCTATGCCTGTGATGATTTGGAGCACCCACATTCTCCCTTGCATATGACACAAGTCTCTCAACTTCCTTGGTCCTATTTTTTCCTTCTTTGGATGGTTTTTCTTGAGTGGTTGTCTCAAATCTGCTCCTCAATTTGTGGCTGCTCCACAACTTCTTGAGGTTCTTCCTTTGGAGTTAAAATCTCCTCTTTTGGTGGGATCTGAAGCTCCCTCTCAAGAAAGCACCACATGGATTTCTCCTAATCAAATTTTACATCCCTTTGCAATTGTCATTCCAAGGGATGGAAAGCACACATGGTAGTTGTGGGGAGTTTCTGTGTAACCCACAAATACCCCCAATTTTGTTGTCGACTCTAGCTTCTTCCTAGATTCTTTGGAGACATGGCAGTAAATAGAAGTTCCAAAAATCTTGAAGTGTGACACATCTGACTTTCTCCCCAAGAAAGCCTCCTATGGTGTAATCATGCCCAAAATCTGATGAGGACTTCGATTCTGCAAATAGATTAATGTGTTGCATGCTTCAGCCCACAAATGCAGAGGTAGGCCTTGGTCATGCAACATCGCCCTTGTTGCTCCCACAATGCTATGGTTATTTCTATCAGTTAACCCATTCTGTTGTGGGTTGTGGGTTGTTATCAATTCTTGTCGAATTCCTTCTTTTGCACATAAATTATTAAATTCATTCGACACATACTCACCTCCATTATCGCTCTTGAGAGCCTTCACCTTCTTTCCAGTTTCTTTCTCAACTAGTGCCTTGAATTTTACAAACTTGGTGAATGTCTCAAATTTCTTCGGCATGAAGAAGATCCAAAACTTCCATGAGAATTCATTAATAAAAATGATAAAATATTTGTGCCTGGCAATGGAGGCTATTGAGAAAGGTCCACATACATCAAAGTGGATTCTTTCAAGGACAACATGCACTTTGTTGTCCTGATCATGCAATGTGGATTTTGTGTACTTCTCTAAGGTACATCCTTTTGATATATCCTATTGCTCAAGTGCTCCTTTAGGGAGGCCAATGGTTATTTGTTGCATGATATTTAGGGCACCATGATGTAAATGGCTAAGTGTTTTGTGCTAAAATTCATTGACATCACAACTCTGCACCTTCTCCACCTTTGTGCTTAATGCAACACAGTCTTCCACATCTAGCTTATACAGGTTCTTCACACGAATCCTGATCTCCCTCACCTATCCCGTGGATATGTGTATCAGGAGTTCTTTCCCTTATTTTAAGATCACATCATAACCATAGTCTTCCAAAGTTGCAACAAAGACAAGATTTTTCTTTAGGCCTGGAACGAACATGACATCCTTAAGCTTGAGGGGGGATCTCAACTCCCTTTGAAAGGTGACTGTACCAATCACGATCGTGCTACACCTTCCGTCATATCCCTTTTTGATGTGCATCTACGAATATTTTTCTTCTAGATCACTGAAAAAATCTCTACACCCTTTCATGTGGAACGATGTACTTGGGTCTAAGTACCACATTTTCCTCATCACAGTACTGGCCATGCATGCAATTAGGGTAAAGTCAAGATAAAAATGTGAAGTGAAGGTTTCACCTATTTCTCCTCCCGAGGTCTTGTTTCTTTCTTTCTTGTGTTGACACTTCGTGGAATAGTGCACAAATTCATGACAATGGAAGCATTTAATTTTGGAAAAATATTTTTGCTTGCTCCCTTGACTGGATTTTGGTTTGGATTTTGATTTCTTTGTTTTTCCCTTCTTTTCCTTTCCATCCAAAGAGCTTTTTTCTTAATCCTCACCCTTGGATGAAGTCCCATCTCTGGTATTCTACCTTATTTCCTCCTGTAACAAATCAGAACATAAGCTTTCCCAATTCAACAGTTTCTCCCTCCCATGCACTCAATCTTGATAGTTATGCCAACTCTTGGGAAGGCCCAAAAGGGTTAGGCTTACCAAGTCTTCTTTAGGGACAGTAACATTGACCCTGCCAAGTTCATCACGACAGTATGTAAACTTGCTTAGATACTGTGGAATTGTGTCATTCTTCTGCATCTTGATACTTTGAAGTTTATCCTTGAGCGTCAACATCCTATGGTCACTATTATTCTCGAACAATTCTGTTAGTACTTTCCACATTGTGAAAAAAGTTCCTTTTCATGGATATTTGAGACAATATAATCCCGTACTCCCTCCAAGATTATTCTCCTTGCCTTGGCTACATCTTTCTTCCACTGAGCAAGGTATTGGGCATTAGATGATTGTGGTTTTGCAACACATGACTTGATGTATTCTATAAATCCATTATCATCCAATACCACCTCCATGTGATCCTTCGATGCAACGAAATTAGAGGTTCCTTCCAAGGCATACTCTAGCCTTAGTCCATTGAAGGCCATCTTCTTAGCTCTAAAGAAATCCTGCTGCACCGAGCTCCAAAATCGAACCTCTTGAGAAAAACTTTGAATTCATGCTCTAATGTGAATCCTGCTCTGGTACCATGTAGAAATTATGATGTAGATTTGCAACTACTCATGAAGTTTTAATCAAAATCACAAGACACAAGCCTACTCTACTGCTCTATAGACATTAATTCACAATCTCGAACAAAAAAATTAGACATGCAATAAGAAATAACACACATGAAAAAAGTGTTTTTCCCGAGGAAAGCGAACCGCTAAAAAACCTCAATGTCTTCTTGCATTAAATCGGAAGAATAGAGATGTATTACAATTGCTTTACTCAACTGAGCACACCCTACAAGTGCATAACCTATCTCTCTGCTTACTGAAAGGCTCTGAACCAGACTTAGTCAAATTTTGGGTCTGCTTGAGCTCCTATTTCCTTGTGCTATTCCTTGAGAAATTAGGCCCCTATTATTTAAGAAATTCCTCAAATTGATCGCACAATTCCTTTAGGCTGATCCTTTGACTGCATGCAACACCTATACACTTAAGACTAGTCTACAACTGATGTTACACTGCCTTAGAATATCCACCTCAACTGGGTAACTCAAATTCTCTACATGCACTAGTTATTTTGGGTTGATTGATCAGTGAACTAGATGATCATTGAGTTTTATTGAAGTTCCACTGCTTAACCGACCTTCCACTAGTTCCTCCAAAAGTTGGGAACTAGTTTAACTGGAAAAAATAAATGGGTGACACAATCCATGTCACCCAAGTTAACATCATCCAAGTTGTGTGTTGATGTGGAAATTCAAATTTCTCAATTTGATCAAGGCAAAATCAAATTAAGAATTTCTTGTTGCATTTTTCAACAAGATTTTCCCTTTACCTTTCTCTACTCAATGGATAGGCAAGAAAAACACCATTCAATAAACAAACCGAGTCTAGAAACAAATATCCTAAATAGATGGGTGTATCAATATTCTACTCACCATTTTCCAATTGAAAGGATCTATTTTCCATCTAAACATCATCGACTTTAAAGATATTAAGACCAAATTAAAGAAGAAGGGTAACAGGTTAGCCAAGGGTTGCACATTATTATAATTTTCCTTTCCCAAAGTTCAACCACGTCATCATGAAGCTCACAACCAACTTCCATGCATAGGCCTATTGAAATCAACAAAACTGAAAATGACAATGAGACGAAACATGAGAAACGAGATGACGCAAAAAAGAAGAAGATGCAATGTAGCTAACTAAATGCAACATAGCCTAACCTAAACTAACAACTTAGAAGGCTGAAACTAGGTGAAATTGAGTTTCCAATGCAGCCATAAAATTTTCTCCTGACCTTTGAGTCAATAGATATGATCGTGTAAAAACGCGATTAAACATACAGTGCAGTAAAAAATATAAACAAGAAAAACCTCTGCACGAAACCGTGAATGCATTAAGTGTAAGCACAATGGTGTGAAATTACTGACTTCTTTTCTAGGAAAAACATACCACAACAACAATTATTAGGCTCATATCCATACAAAGTTTGATTGAATACATGAAGGAACTGACTATGAGCCATGGGAATCGACAGGTATGACTCCTCTAACCAATTTACAATAAGGTCGTAAAAACAAAAATCTTGAAAACCTTGGAAAGAAAATTAACTATAGACATATGAACATCAAATGTAAGTTTAAGATAATACTGTGAATCACATACATATTGGAAATGGGCAGTGGACATGTGTGTCAATCTTGATAATGGATGAGGATGGAAAGGTGTCAAATTTGAAAATTTGATAATCATTAAGCACACTCTTTTCTTCCAAGTTCTAGATCAAATATTTGCAAGAGGAAGTATACATCAACAAGGGTTTAGATGTATGATCAAACTTTATATCTTGAGGGTTAGGAAATTGAACATAAAGAAAACAAAAGTCAATTAAGAAAGAATTCACATCCCATGAGATAAAACCGATAATAGAATTTTGAATTTTTTTTTAAACTGAACGAATTCAAAAGTGATGTCGAGATCGCAGGAACCTGACATAACCATCAACATAGACTGAAGTGCCCCATACTTCTAGCCAAACTATGAATTGTTGAAATATAGAAAATTGGACTAGGATAGAATGATTAGCTGTTTGTTCAAACAACACTCATCGATACACTAACGATCAACCAGAAAAGAGTTATTCAAATCACAACATCCATGGAATGGTTGATTCTCATTTGGTAGGTTCTCAAGGCTATAAAAATATATTCAATGATCAACATATCATCCACTTGAGTAAGAACATATATATCTGAAATAAACACCTCAAGGATTAGATCACTCCATTTGAAAATTTTGCAAATCCAAATCTTCTTTCGAAAACAAAGATTCACCCATTACACTTGGACAATCATCATCATGCAAATTAAGAGAAACAATATAATCAAGATAATGTTTGTCCAAGGGTTAAAATTGGTTAATGGTTTCAAATTTGACAATTTTATTATCAAGACTATGAGATGAATGATTGATAGAACACAGAGTATCATCACCTGGAGAAAGAGAAGAAAGGAAAATTAGTTCTTCCACAAAAGATTCCTCAAAATTAGGAAAGATTTACAAATGAGATTCATGGATTTGATTTCCTAGTTTTCTATTCTAAATAGGTTCAACACACTAAACATCAAAAGGTGTAGGACAAGGACTAAAAGGGGCATGATATTCTTCCTCAAAAAATATTGAAATTTCTTCTTGACCAAGACAGTGCAGTGAATCCAATTCTAAAGATTTCCTTGAGATATTGACCAAGGACCGAAATTTCTCATCTAAAAATTCCCAATTCACATCTTCATACGGAAACCGATAACAAAGATGAAGGAATCTATCGACAAAGTGTTCAAGAGATTCATTCAATTCCAACCTAAGCTTATTAATTTCATTAAGAATGTATTTATAGTCATATTTGTGAAAGACACAATGAAGCTCATTAACTAATTGTTTAAAGAAAAGATAGAAGCATAATGTAAAGAATAAAACCACTTCTTGACACAACCATCCAACGCAAGGGTCAATAACCTTGAAAGTATATTTTTAGCATAAACCCCACTTTTAAAATAGAATTGTACAAATTTAATCACATAATCAAGAATGGTTTTTGGACCCTTGCAATTAAATCTTAGGTGTGATAGGTTATGTAAGAATTTCGCTTGGATTGAAATATGTAAAGCTTCTGAAAAACACCTCAGGATTATGATATGGGATGAAACCATTTTAGATAAGAGATAGAAATAGACTTTAAGGGCTCAACTTGTCATCTGGCCCTCCTTCTAGTGCCAAAATGTTGACGGTGTTGGATGCTGCCAACAAATAGAGGGTCTCCTTGATGTGAAGTCCCAACTAGAGCTCACACCATTTGGAGTAGGAGCCCCATCCAATTATATGGTCCATATACCATTACGAGTGATTTAGAGGCATGCCTTGGCCACAACACGTACACAAGAGATCATAAGCATGACTTTATGGAAACAAGCATGTAAGCTTTATGTGACACCAAGTGTAGAGTGTAAAGGGAGATTCTACAGACAAGATAGAAAAAAGCCTCTAATAGGAAAGTAATAGTACTATCTGTTATGGGGAATTTTTTGAAATTTGGTCAATAGTCCTACCAATCAGATCAATCAATATCCAAGAACATGTTTTCATCATCACTCCAAAAATCCTTAAGCATGACCTTTCCAAAAAGTCTAATTTTCTGGGATTAATTGCTAAAAATGAATGTTTTTAGTCCCAACACACCATGTCCCTTTAGCCACCTATGTTCAACGTTCGTTGGTCCCTTCTGCACTACTGCTGGTTAGCACTTGTTGCTCCCTTCTGTAGGTGTGCAGATTCTAGAAATTTGGTAAAATTAAAAAGAATTATGAAGCTTCCTCTTCTAGAAGCCTATAAGGGTTGTTTTAACTATTTACCATGGATAAGAAGTTTGAATCCTATCTGATCCTACCTTGGAGACTTCACCTCTTATCCCTTGATCTCATCCTCCCATCATATTTGGATCTCAAGCCCATAATGGTAAATCCTAAACTACCATCCTTCTCCTATAAATTTACTTCCATGCATAACATCAGGGTGGCTTTTGGAGATTGATAGTGCCCTCATGATGACGCCTTGAACCTAAAGGAGTCATCATCTTCATGCATTAGGGTTGATATTGAGGTGTGTTTTGTGACAAGGAAGGACAAGTCAACTTGGGGATATATCTACAAGATCAACTACTATTTATGGTTGTAAAATCTCTCCTATTTTTATTAATACAAAGAGTATCTTATTTTCCTATATTTTTTGTGTTATGTTTACACTAATGTATTTCAATGGCATGTTGATTCATTGAAAAGAGATGTTAGATTATGATACATAGATGTTGTACATCCTTTGCTTGTTTTATTCATGTGTGAAGGTTCTAATTATAACACTTGGAGCTACAATTGGAGCTTACAAGCGAGGAGGAAAGGGAATATTTTTACAGATTCGAGATAGGCTTTATTCCCATATTCTAATCTCTTTAATGAAAACTCTATGTTCTTTGTTTTTTTTGTTCTAGACTAGCCCACTAGGTCTAGAGAATTCACCTTTGTGTGCAATCATAAATTTTGCATAACAAATTGACGACTCCACTGGGGATCGATTTATTCCCTTATTCGTTTCCTTGAACTTAACACCTTTTTCACCTCTTAAACCAACCTTGATTGATTCACTCAAACCTTGACTGACCCTAGGAAAACAATTATCTGAGCTTTGTTTGATTTTTTATGTTTTATTTTAGCTGAATCTTCCTCAGCACACCCTTTAGCCTATTTAGCACCCGCACTAATCCTTGTAAGATGCAAAAAGTTGAGTTCCTTTTTGCATTCCTTACCTTTCTCTTTGATCTTCTTTGGTCCATAATGTTTTCTTGAGTTTTCTGAGTTTATCAATGTCTCCTAAAGCCATCTTAATGTTTGCATTTGGTTTCATTTCCCTTTAGTAAGAATTTATTTTGTTTTTTCTTTTTCTCATCAATTAGGTCATTTGTAAACATTGAACATGATTGTTGATTGAATTGAATAATTTTTTACAGTAATATTTTGTGTGATTTATTTTATCAATAATACTGTTGCATCTTAGTTTTCATTAGATTTGAAACATTAAAAGAAAACAAAAATAGTGAAGTTGAGGAAATCTATTGTTGCATCACTTGTTTGTTTCATTGTTCATTGATTTCTTCTTCCCCTAGTTAGAAAAGGGTTCTTTTTGTCATAGTAATTGAATCATAGGTTTGTTCAGGTGACATCGAGTTTTGAGCCTTGAAAACTCAAACTTAATTCAAGATAAATTTAAAATTTCATTGAATCAATCTTGAGGAGCATTTTAAACATTAACACAAACATCTAGAGGTCTAGACTATAGATGTGTTCTGACATCTTTAAACATAGGAGTCGTCATACTTTTTCAGCATTACATTCTAGGGGTTATATCCCATTCCACATATGTAAGTTTATGGGATCGTTCTCCACATACATTTAGGTATATCACATTGTGCTCCAAACATGATAAGTATATGGGAATGCTCTCATTGAACGGTTACACATTGGACAAAGCTAATATGGACTAAGCTCCCACATACCTTCGGGTATATTTTGGAAGTCTCATATAGGTTACTATCCTACCATAGGTAGTCAAGTCGTCCTCCTTACACACTATGATACATCGAACACAACATTCAGGGAGATTGCATGCCCATATCTAAATCCTTGGTTCACCAAGGTGGTATATTGCAGTTCACGATGACTTGGTAAAACCTTATGCCTAGTTACCCATTTATTTTACTTCGTCTTTGATTTCTAAAATCAATTAATTGAGGGCGGAACAACATCATTACCATGGAACAACTCCTTAGTGGATTTTAGGTTGAGCCTAATGGCAACAATTCCCAAGTCCACCAATCAAGGAAACCCTTATGACAGGAATCCTAGTCCTTTTCCTTCTTTTGGAAATATTGGTGCTCCTTATATGGTAATGTTGTCCCTTCTTGGATTTACCATTGGTTTACCTGTTTGGTTTTTTTCAAACTTCTTGGTTCCGAATGTCCAAACTTCTCCTCAACGAAGTTCTCCTCCACCTGAACAATATCAACCTCAATTTGATCCTAAAGTTGACCCTTTGCCTTCTTCGCCTGTTGTTTCTTCATCCCTTTCTTCCTCCTCGCTTGGTGAAAGTATTGATTCTAGTAACCAGGAAGTTAAGAAGAAGAAGAAAAGGACGAAGAAGAAAAAGCAAAATAAGCAGGGAGGAAACCAAGCAAACATTGCTATTAATGCAACTAGTATCGAGAAACTTCCAATAATCCACAAAAAGTTAAATTCCCTTGCAATTTATGTAAGGGTGATCACCTTCTTAGATATTGTCCTGGTATTCCACAGGTATTAGAAGTGTGGTCCAAAGACTCACATCAGCCCATGTTATTAGCCTCTGAAGATCATGCTGGTGATAAACCATCACCTAATGATAGTAAGGTACATGGGAGAAAGGGTAAATTTAAGTTTCCATGTAGGTTATGTGAAGGGAGTAATCTTATTCACCTTTTTCCTTATATGGGTGAAGCCTCAAAAGTGTTGGAAAACGTTACATCTTCTCAGCCTCCTCTTTCAGCTAGTTATCAAAAGCTTTCTCCCAATCCTCCACTAATTGATGAAGTGATTGTTTATAATTCATCTCCTTTCAATCCCACTCTCTCTAAATGTGAATCCCATGAGTCCATTCCCGACCAACAATTGGTTGATAAAATGGTTCACTTGATCGTACCTTTCCCATAGAGAGTGAAATTCATACTGCTCAGGTTCTTCTCGTTTCTTCAGATTCCAATGAACTGGGGTTATATCCTCCCATTCCAAGAGCACAGGGGGACAATTCTCACATTCCCATGGAACAACAGGAAAATACTCCCATTCCCATGGTACAAGGGAGCAGTTCTCCTGTTCCTACGAAACCTCCTCCAAGAAAACAAACCATTTTCTTTGATTGGAATCAATTGGCAGAACCTTGTCTCCTTTCTTACATGCCCTTCCAGTCATGGAAAATTCTTATAATAGAGACATATTTCACACTATTATTAACGAGGGTACCTATGTTAGTACTATGTCCTCATCTACTTGGCAAGCTTTGGATTCCCCACAGCTTATGTCCATTGATCCAAATCTATTAGATTTTAATAGAAGAACCAATCAACCTTTAGGGATACTTCCTCATTTTCCTGTTACTTTGGGAGGAAAAATTGTATGTACTGATGTTATGGTAGTCACAGGCCCCTTTGATTTCATTTTTATCCTAGCGCAAGACTATGTTTATGCTATGAATGTTATCGTGTCCACACTCTTTCAAGTGATGTGTTTCCCGCATGATGGGATAATTGTTACCATTGATCAACTTTCATATGTTGGTCCTGATTTGATTGCAAATCATCCAACTTCCCTAGACATTCCTTTTATGTAAGCGGTATCTCACCTGCCATAGATTAATTATGCGGCAACCTGTTCCATGCCCGCGTCCACTGATGATCTAGTAGGTGATGTAGTGCATCATGTACTAGGAGCATTGGTACCTGATCTTTCCCTTGGATCCTATGATATGTATCCCTTCTAGAACAATATTCTCTTATCTGATGAGAACCTCTTGGAAGCCATGGCCTTCTACAAGTCATGATTGAGTTCCCCAAAGAAGAGTTCCTTTTCTTGTGTCAAGCTCCTTAAAAAATGAAACAAGGTTCCCAAAGAAGAGTTCCTTTTCTTGTGTCAAGCTCCTTAAACAATGAAACAAGGTTCCCAGAGCAAAGTTCCTTTTCTTCTGTCAAGCTCATTGAAAAATGAAACAAGGTCCCTGGAGCAGAGTTCCCTTTTCTTATGTCAAGCTAGTTAAAAAATTAAACAACATCATATGAGAATGTTTCTTTTCCTGTGTCAAGCTCGTTAAAAAAGTGAAACAAGGTCCTATGACAATAGTTTTTTTCACGTGTCAAGCTCATTAAAAAATGAAACAAATCCCCTACTAATTTGAGTCTTTTATTAGATCTCGTAAATTCCTAGTTGAGTCTTTCACTTGATCTCGTAAGTGAACCTTCATTTCATCCACTTGTAGTCTACCTAGGTGAATGAAATGAAGCTCGGGGGGAATGTGCCCAAAATTGAGTCATTATGTTAGGGGCATGCAAACTTATCTCAAGCATAGTTTTTCTCTATTTCAAGCTTGTGTAAAAATGAAACCACTCTCAAGCATAGTTTTCCTCTGTTTCAAGCTTGTATAAAAATGAAACCAATTTCAAGCATAGTTTCCCATGTTTCAAGCTTGTGTAAAAATGAAACCATTCTCATTTTATCCCTCGTGATTAACATTTCATTAACCCAATTTTTCCAGATGAACCTTGGTTTTCTCATTCCATCTTCACCATTTGCTTGGTCGATCATACACTTTCACTTGGTTTTTACCCTTTCTTGAGGAACCATTGAGATGAGTGGTCTTGTTAGCCTGCCTCGTTCCTCTAGGAGGAGTTCTCTTTCAGCTCTTTTTAGACTCCCTAAACATGAAAATATTGTCAAGTACTTGTCTTTTCGAACTCGTTAAAGTAGATGCAAATATGTCTACCCAATATAAGTTTAACCCTTTCCCAGACTGAGATAAACTGTTTACAAAAAAGGAATACCTTAGTCGAACATGGCTAAGAGGTTCTCCTGAGTATCTTTTTCTTCCTTTTCGGACTCAAGAGACTATTTACGAAAATGAACCTATGGATTTTCCCTTTTCACCTCTTTTTCAAACTTTCTAAACATGAAAAATAAGTTAAGTTACGCCTTCGCTAGACTCGTACAAACATAAAACAATGATGGACACATCGATCATGACAAGGCCAAACCAATCCTTCTTAGGGTTCATTAAAAATACCCAGAGGAATTCATCCAAAGGATGAACTTACAAATCAAGCATATGTTATCCTCCTCAAGCTTGTCAAAAAATAAAGAGTTCTTGACCAGAAATGGTTGGGGAAATGAACAAAAAAGGTTACTTGACCTACTAATGGAAGTGAGTCGCTCTTGAACATGACACTCTTTCACTTCATCTCTATGAATATTGGGTTTGGAAATCTTCTTGTCTTTTCGGTTCATCACACCATATCAAAGTCTCCATATTTAGTTTTGGGTCAATTCTGCCAACTCCATAAAGTGTCACCGATATGTTTAAGAGAAGTCCTTTGGTTGATATTTTCTATAATACTCCTAAGCCTTCATTCATGTTTTCCATTCCTAAACTAGTTTCACATAAACATCATTCTGTCTCATATCTTGATACCCGTTGGTGGGAGATACATCAAGGCCCTCCTGCGATGGGTCGCTTCCTGTCGACATTAGATCATTGTTCAGGAAGTTAACTTAGAATCTCCCTTTGGTACCTAGGTGCTTGCATACATCAATGGAAAGTTTCATCTCTCTCGGTGACAGGTCTTCATCATTGGCCTTCGACCAAAAGATTCTGTGTGGTGTACGAATTCAACTCATTCATTCACACCATACTGATTGTACTATCATACCTTGAGAGACATTAACATCATCGTTGGTTTATATCGCGTCTATTAACAACTTACATAATTATCCGGTAATCATATGGTGTCTACCATGTTCGACTTCAACTCATTTATTTGCATGGTTAGACTCATACATTGGATGATTGAGTGAACGAGATAGAAGACCCTAGATCTAGTTCCATCCATCCAGGCTGCAATTTCAGGATTAATACAAGATTACAAAGCACGATTGCCATGATCATTAAGATAATAATCCAAGCATGGGTCCACTCTCTGTCATCAGTGGATGAGACTTCTTAATCATTGTACATGTAATGTTAGATTATGTGTTGAGCATGGGTATGCCTCCCTCAACAAAGATGTCATGATGAAAATGTATTGTAACAGATGATGATCTCAACTAGTTGTTCTTAATCCAGACTTGTCACAAGGTAAAGCACTTCAGTGATCAGCTACCATTTCAGACTTTGTACTTTAGGGGGCAATCTTTTATAGGCCATTTTTTCACATCTGGTCAATAGGCCTATCAACCAGATCAATCAATATCTGTGAACATGTTGTCATCATCCCTTCACAAAGCCCTAAGCATAAGTTTTCCAAAAAGTCTGTGTTTTTGGTAATAGTTGCTCAAAATCAATGTTTTTAGTCTCATCGCATCCTATCCCATTATCCACTTGCGTTCAACACTGGTTTCTCCCTTCTGCACCAATGTTGGTAAACACTTGTTGCTCCCTTCTGCACCAATGTTGGTAAACACTTGTTGCTCCCTTCTGCAGGTGCATTAATTTAGAAATTCAAGAAAATTAAAAAGAATTCTGAAGCTTCCTCTTCTAGAAGCTTCTAAGGGTTGTTTTAACTATTTACCATGGATAAGAAGTTCAAATCCTATCTGATCCTACCTTTGAGACTTCACCTCTTATCCCTTGAGCTCATCCTCCCATCATACGTGGATCTTAAGCCCATAATGGTAAATCCTAAACTACCATCCTTATCCTATAAATTTACTGCCATCAATAGAATCAAGGTTGGATTTTGGAGCTTGATAGTGCCCTCATGCTACTGCCTTGAACCTAAAGGAGTCATCATCTTCATGAATTATGGTTGATATTGAGGTGTGCTTTGACAAGGAAGGACAAGTAAAATTGGGGAGATTTCTACAAGATCAACTACTATTTATGGTTGAAAAATATCTCTTATTTATATTAATACAAAGAGTATCTTGTTTTCCTATATTTTTTATTTTATGTTTACACTCATGTATTCCAATGCCATGCTGATTCATTGAATAGAGATGCTATATTATGCTACATATATATTTTGGATCCTTTTCTTGTTTTGATCATGTATGCAGGTTCTAATTATAACACTTGGAGCTACAATTGGAGCTTACAAGCGAGGAGGAAAGATAATCTTGCTACATATTTGAGGTAGGCTTCATTCCCATATTATAATATCTCTAAGGAAAACTCTGTGTTCTTTGTCTTCTGTTGTTCTAGACTAGGCCACTAGGTCGAGGGAATTGAATTTTGTCCGCAATCGTAAATTCCACATAACACTATCCTAATGGAGACATGCTAGCCAAGGTGAAATACTTGATTAACTTGCAAATTAGTTCATAAGAAAAAAAACAATCATGAAAGAATAAACAAGACTCATTCAACAAGATCCATATCCAAAGCAATGAAATAGTTCATTATCTTCAATATGTATTATATCAACATATATCATAAACATAAAAAGAATAGCCTTGCTACATTAACGACACATGGCACATGAAAGCGTGATGGATCAAAGAGCTTCTGATAATTAATGAAAGGTTCCAAGAACATTGTTACATCGATGAAACACTAGCTCTAATAGTGGAACATGAAGCTACAACTTACTTCTCCAAACAATGACTATCTCTCCTATGCACCACTAGAGAAGCCAAGGAAAAATATCTAAGAGTTCAAGCCCTTTGTTTGAGTTATAAGGATATATTTATAATAAATAACAATGACTCTTGAATTTCCTCACAACTCTTCAAATTCTACGACTTATGGATTTTCAACATGACTCTTCACATTCTACATATATCTCTTTACATTTCACATGTGTCTCTTGGACTTCATATTGGACTTATTATTTACAAAAGGAAAATTACATATAAGGCGACGACTATATAAGACAAAACTCTAATAAGAAAAAATATTCTCACATAGGAGAAAGAGACAAATTAGTAACTTCGTCATGGAGTTCATTTGGGATATATGAGTGCCATGCTCTGAACTCTGATTCGATAACTTTGACTCGGATGGGAAACTCTACAACATATCACATCTTTACCTTAATGCTTCTGGAAATATGGATTCGGAGCTGGACTGTATGATATTCCACAACCAGGATAATTTCATGTGAATTTTAGCTGGTGCTATTGCATACTACAGAATAATTTTGTTGGTGATATCCAAGCCTTCCTGTCTAGATGTTTTCTCCATTTTCTCAATGAATTGCTTTATCTCGTACATGATAACATCCTTGCCTCTTATCTCTCCAAGCACACCCACATAAGGCATTCCATGTGTCTATATTAGGGACTCCAAACCGTTATGCAATCGATCAAAAGCAACTATAGTGTTGGTTGCTTGTTCACCAAGATGGGTGTAGTCTTGAAAATGGAGCCTCAACTGCACTCTGTCCATCTCAACATAAATTTTGTCCTTCTTGACCAACTGGTCTGGAAAATCTGGATACTTAGCACCCCACTCCTGTATCAAATCCACAACTCTATTTTCAACCTTTAGGAGATTCAAAATCTCTTGAGCTTTATTTTGTATTCCAATTAGGAGTGCCATTAGCTCATGTAAGAGAATAATCTCATTATATAACTGTTTCATGGTATCCTCTATTGGCCCCAATTATTCGAGTATATATGACATGAACTAATATTGTTAGAAGACAACCTTTGATTCTTTGCAGTGAGGTGAACTACTTATCACTTTGCTGTAGCGAAATCCTTTCTCAACCGTGCATTCTCAATCATTAGATAATCTGATTTGTCTTGTGCTACTATTGCGAAAGTAACATTTTTTCCATGACTGCTCAGGGATTTCTCCTAGTATTAGTTGTTATCACCTTCTTAGTGGATATGGAGAGTGGATGTTCAAGATCATTGGGGAACTATCTTAGTCTTTCTTGAATGATCCTATTCTTTAATTAATTGAAGGTGACATTACATACATCCATGACCCTATCTTGTAGTGGAGGGACAATTCCCATCTCTTTGAATGGGAGATGACCTATTGTAAAAGGAGGTTCTGATGGAGTGCCTAGTTCAACTGCAATAGGTTCAATAGTATCCTCTTCTTCTAATTATGCTTCCATCTCTTGGGCCATTTTGTCTTCCTACTTTACTTGTATAGCTTCATCCTCTCGTGATTTCTTATGTTTTTCTGCTTCTTCTGTTCTTTTTCTTTATTCTTCCTCTGCTTCCTGCTTTAGTTTAAGCATGTAATCTTGCTTCCTCATTTCTTCTTCTTCTTTATGTGAACACTCTTTCTCTCTTTTGTGCTCTTCCTCTTGCTGACTCCTTTCTTCTATGGCACCTTTGTACATGGGATCGACTTTAAATTTTATGCTACATTTTGCCACTGGATCATGTTTGATCTCCTTTTTGGGTGCTACTATGTTCACTTGAGTTGTTTCCACCTCTTGTATCTCCTCCATATATACATCTAGAGCCTATGGGACATGAGAGGGACGTGCCTCATCTCCTGGCCAATTCTTTCTTGGTGCATTGTACTAAATATTAACCTTTAAATCCTCAGAATTCATCATTAGTACATATTGCTAGGTGTATTGTATCTTATCACAATGCTGCGTGCACACCTTTGTAGGATAATATGAGTGAAAATTCAATGTCCCAAAATGAAGAAACTTGAGTTCTTCAATTTCAGGCTTAGATTCCTTAAGGATCTTTAGCATGTAAAGTCTAATCTATAAAGGAAGAGTGGGACAAAGATCCTTTTTCCTCCTATGGAGTTGTGCAGACAATCCATTATTCAACTAATAAGCCACCTCCTGCAAGACCACCTTGTTGGTCACATACCTAGGCATAAGGTGAGGAGTTGTCTGGCACCCAAAGCATCTAATCTATGTGCCTTGTAGTGAGGCAAACCAATCTGCAATATCATACAGTGCCTCCTTAACCTGATTAGTCATGCAAGGAGGTTCAATCTCGTAGATCATCTGGTAAAGTACTGCAAATAAATGCTCTGCCAACTTTTCATAAACTCCTCAGAAACTAATATATAATAACAATATGCAATGAAAATAGACTGGGAGTTTTTCCTATGGGGTCTAGCTCTATTTCATTCTCGTGAATGTATACCGAGCGTGGATCCCATCTAGCAAATAAGCGAGCATATATAACTTTGGTTCTTTCTTTGCTTGTAAGGTAAATTTGGCTTGTTGTACATGATGACGCAACTCATAAGAGAGGATATCTTCCCAATTGAAAATTATACCTCTTGTAACAACCAAGTTGAGAAGGAAGATTCAATTCTCCTCAAAGTATTCTGCATTTTTTCGCCCATGTAGTCTGCAACACATTGCTATGAGATACTAATATAACTTTATCAAGGTTCTTGTCGGGTACAATACACTTGGTCTCTGAAGGAATCTAGCATGCTCTTGGTACCAAGACTATCTCTTTAGTGTTTATATTTTCCCATGTTGCATAAAACTGAGTGTTTGCATATTCTCTATGCTTTTCCATATTATAATAATAATGCATGTCGTGTGGATGGTAAGTAGAAATATCTTTGTTGCTTTCATTGTGTATGACCAAATTTGTGTTTTCCATGTGTAATAGGATCCATTCAATGGCTTCGACACATGACAACACCGAGAACCTACATGCAAATCTATGTATTCTGAACCATTTGATGTTGATGTACACCTCCTCGTCCTCCAAATATTCTGGGAATTACTTCTGCATGAAAATATCCTTAATGCCTTTCCATGTGACTTTGAAATATTGGTCTATAAAGCATTATGTATCTACATGAATAGGAAATGTAGGCATGACAATTTCAATTGTCTCCTCAGTACTTGCTTTTGAGGTTTCTTTAGAGATAATTCAACGGGTGGAATTAGGCGTTGTTTCAACGGATGATGAAAGAGAAATATAACTTATATTTGAGCACCTACAAGTGGAATTTCACTCATGGTGACAATAATTAGTTTCAAGAAATTCCCTATCTAGCGCATGCAAACTTATGAAATATAGCGACAATGGGGAGATCAGATCTAGCTGGGAAAACTAAATTATCAAGGATGAGACAAGGTGACTTGGTCATCCATTGGGAGTGAAACCAACATCATGATAAGAGGAGGGCGCATGTCAGGAAAACAATGGTCAAACAAGGTCTAGTTGAAGCTTGAGGATGCACTATGTGCTCAAGGAGAAAGAGAGAGATAGGATGAAGGGTGCAGGGCACAGTCTCATGGCACAAGGAAAGCACATTGAAACTTGTGAGTGTGCTATGTGCTCAAGGGCAGTCAGGGAGGGCGCAAGGCACACTATTAATGAACAAGAGAGGGAGGCTTGATGCTTGTTGATGTGTTATGCATTAAAAAGAGAGAGAGCTCCTTGTTGGGCACAATTTTCAAGAGGAAAGGGTCCTTGTTTCTCCAGAGTGCACTTTGAAAGGAGACTTGGTTTTTTGGGTGCAGTGTTCCAAGACAATGGGGCTCTGAGTTCCAGAAGTGTGCTAAATCTAGAAACAGACTCAAAATTTGCTAAGTGATGACCAACAATGATTTTGGATTACAATAACGAAGAGAGGAAGGTTCTGCAAGTATTTATAAGCTCTGTCATAATCATGACCAGAAGATGGAAGTTCATGGAATGTGAGGAGTCATAAGAAACACCACTTGCGATAACAAAATGACACTTGTAGCAAGAATAAAGGATGAAAATGCCACTAAAGAAAATGAAACAAACTGAAACACCAATAAGGGAAACAAAAGTGACAACAAAAATGAGAAAAGAAATCGAGAAAAGCAACATGCAAAACTTACTTGTGATCACGGTTGAAGAGAAAGTTTCTTTATGGAAATAAGTGTGCTCAACCCAGAATGATGGATTATTGTGAGAATGAATTATTAATGGGATGATTATAGAGATATTTTACATGCAAGGCAACTTCAAGCATGCCCTCCACTTGTTGACTAATGAGTTAGTTAGTTGCATGAAGTTGAGTGAGCTCTTAGTTTCTAGGAGTGTCCCAAACAAACCAAAAGGAAGGGCACATGCATGAAGCACAAGAGGGCACAACCACTATTACTAAGGAGTGAACTCCAACTGGGTGAAAGAGGGTGCAGTTACTGAGAATAAGGAGTGCACTCACCTTGTTTACTGTGAGTGCGCTCAACTGTTTGAAGAAAGTGTGCCCACTAAGAGTTAAGAGTACACATTTTCCCAAGGAGGGCGTAGTTCCAACCAACAATGGATTTTTATGACTAACAAGTTAGGAAAATGTGCTTTCTCTAGGAGAAAAGTTATGCTTTTATTTCTTTTATGTATCATGCATATCTAGTGCACAAAGATAGTCACTAAGTCAAATAAATCTAGCACTTTCCTATCTTAGAAAGATAACAAAAGTGTGATTGAAGATAGGGTGATGACACTTAGAAAAGTTTAACTTAGGAGGAAATATGATATTTAGGGACATCAAAAGGATGGTCGACACTTAGAAAAACATGAGCAAATAACAAGGCGACACAAGAGGGATTGAAACGACAGTTGATGTAGGCTCTGAAATTTAGTTAGGCAAAATTTTTGGAGGGTTGTTGTTGCAATGACAACACTCCCACACGATGGCTCCAAATATTTCAGAACCTAAAGACCTGGAAAATCATCCCAATACAGAGTTATGGAAGGATATAATTATCTTTTTAGGAAGCTCCCCTTTCTCACACAATCAAAAATATGGAAGGTTATTTGGAACAAGGATGCCATCCCAAAGGTTAACGCATTATGTTGGACACTGGTCCATGGGAGCATTCTTACAATGGAAAACTTAAAGTGCAAAAGTATCCAAGGCCCTTCTTGGTGCGTTCTTTGCAAGAGAGAAGAGGAATCAATACCACATTTATTTCATGAATGTTCATTTGCTCTAGCTGTGTGGATACAGGCATTCGAAAATGTCCAATATATTCCTACCATTCCCCCAAATTGGCAGGATATGTTTGTTAATTAGACACCACAAGGAAGGTTTCAATTTCCCATCATAAAATGGGCATGGAAAACTCTGCCAATGTTTTATGTTGGGTTATTTGGATCGCAAGAAACAAAGTAATTTTGAAGGTAAAACCCCTTCTATTGTCTGATCTGCCAACAAGGCCCTGTGTAACGACCCATCTAAATTGATCCCTTATATAAAGTTTTAAACTTTATAATAAAACAAATGTGATGAAATTTAAACAAAAAAATATGTTAAGTTTTATAAATATAATTAAACTTTATAAACATATATAAGTTAAATTTTATAAAATATATAATTAAACTTTATAATATATATATATTAAATTTTATAAAATATATAATTGAACTTTATAAATTTTATAAAATATATAATGGAACTTTATAATATATATAAATTTAAATGTTATAAAATATATAACTGAACGATATAAACATACATAATCTAAAAGCGTAAACAAAACTATATGCTAAAGCATACCTAAAATCATTACAGGACCCTTTAAAAGGGGGCGCGTCCAACCAACTGAAAATTGATAACAAAGCGTACTTGCCAGGAAAATATCTGAGGGCTTAAATTGCATGGAAGGTGTGTCGAGTCAAGGGAAGGCGGTGGCTGCAGGTAGGAGGGTGGCCACCGCCAGGACCGTAGATAAAACCGGCAGCCTGGATTGAGAGTGGGGGGGAAAAACCAGAGAGGAGCAGAAGAGAACCAGAAGCAGAAATTCACCAGGAGAAAACCAGGAGAAGATAATTATCCATTGGAAGAGCTTTAAGCCGTCTGAGGTTCTGGGCACGGAGGGACAGAGAGCTTCTGTTGAGAAGCTTTCTGGATTGAGCAGCTAGGTTTGCTCAGTCTGGTTGGGTGGTATTGGTCTCCCAGAGATTGGATCGAAATAGCCACGACATCACCAGCAGAATCACCAGTTCAGTAGCAGAATCAACAACAGTTAAGGTAAGTACAAATTTAATTCTTCAAGTTTTCTGTATTTCAGATTACAGACACTACATATGGTATCAGAGCCCGTCGTTCAAACCCTGCGACCTCACAGGCCCTATGCTCGTGTTAATTCTTGTGTGTTTATATTCCATGCCAGCAAACAAAGACCTCGCGGAGGCTCCATTATAGGGAATTTGATGGCTGTGTTGTCGAGCTCAGCATTTTGCTTTTTGTTAACATCCGCGGTAGTAGAAGCTTCGACATGTGATTCCATCATGGCACTAACAACCCTAGACGGGAGGTCGTCGAACAAGGCTCAATTTTATGGGAGCTAAGAGATTAACATAATATTAACTCTTCGACGTGTCCCTTGGATCGTATTGACTAATCTCTTGGTTATCATGTTTTACTCGACGGCATGTAAAATAATTATGAGATTTACAACGATGATTAAATAACAAATAAATCATACGATAAGCACAGTTCATATGACGTTGCTCTCCACTTCTCTCCTGCATTAGCTCCAAATTATTTGCAAAATAAATGCACACCCAGTTACTTTGGCTAGCACGTAATGGATCAATTGAATTTTTCTGAGTACTGAAATGAATTTTCATAAAATTAAATTTCTATTTAACCACCACTAAAGAAGAAGCAAAGCAAACAAAAGGGGCATGATCAAATTCAGTGGAATCTCAATAAAATTGGATTGTGATGCATCAGAAAAGATTTTCAGTCATTCAAAGCTATGATATAGGAGAAATATCCTCACCGTCCTCGTCTCCAGTTTCATTGTGTCATTCAAGAATGAACAAATCATACTTCAAAACCAAAACCATTTCCTACCAATACACGCCTTGGAATAATTTATATTATGGCTATCTTAGTTTCTCAGTTTTATTCCTGTCTTGATACTGGTAATGAATGATCATGTTCACACTTCAAATCATATGCACCATTTCAGCAGAAATTTTCCATTTTCATTATATTTCTTCCTTCAAAGCTGATTTTTCTCATCTGAAGCTGCTCTCTTGATTTTGATTGCTGTTCTTCTCTTGGGTTCTAAAATCTCATACCAGAGCAACAGGTGCCTGTTGATAGCATGACTCCATCTGACACTATCAAAATGGACACGAAATATGTGATCATTATAGGTTGGGCACCTTGATCCTAGCATGATAGTTGTTTATATAGAATCGATTGAATTTCATGCTAGAATAATTAGCATAGAAATAAACATGTGTCTGAGACTCTCAGACACTCATTTATTTGAGATTGTATGACAGCTTTTAACTTGCATGCCTGTATCATCTTACATGGTTACGATATACATGTGCGGATAGTCCATCACACACCAAGATATAGATATACGTTGACATGGACATTCTTCTAGAACGTATACTAAACTACTGCATTCCCCTAGTTACACTACGAGCTCAATCTTTGACAGAGTAACTTCTAGAAAATTATTTACAAGCTGAATTGGTGCGAAATTATGAAAATCGAGAAAAGACTTAGTATGGTTTGCAGTTAATAGTATTGAAAACATGCAAGGATCAATAGTAAGTTTGACAGGAGAAATATAGAGTTAGTTAGTTACTCTCTATGGGCTCTAAAAAATGTCGAGAAGCTGAACCTACACAGAAACATAATGGAAGGCCATAAGGTGTCTCGACATTTATGTTAAAATTCGGCTTCAATCTATCCCACTAAATCACTGAACCAGTTAGTTAAAGAAAAACAATATAATATCTTATCCTGAGTACCCATACACTTTTGCATTATTCATATTAGGATAGAATACCCTGCATTAGGACAAGGAGGTCGCGAGACCACCCTCCTTGACCTCGGTACCAGTAAGATCCGCCTAGCGGGTAAAAATAGCAAAACTATACCCGTTTATGAATGTGATGTTGCAAAAGGAAATTGTGTGTTAAAAATTCGGTTATCCACCTCAAATTTTTACAGAATTTTATTGTCTGTTAAGGGACCATCACAATGGTGAGGACGTATGAGCGACGACGACGTGATCTGGCAACATCACCACCATTAATGCCGCCACCGTCGCCATCATCATCCCCATCACCAGCGTCACCGCCAAGACCATCATCAACATCAATCGCCCCAGCGCCAGAGTTGATTGTGATAATGAATTCTTTGGAAGCCTTATTAGAAACATTAAAAGAATCAACTAAGGCCACCAGTTCAGCGGAACCAAATGATTTTGAGCCCAGAAGATCGAGAGAAGACATTTCTAGGGAGCTTCAGAAAATTAGACTCCCAGAATTCTCAGGAGGTCGAGCAGGTGAATGCGCTAAAGCATGGTTGGAAGGAATGAACCGATGCTTTAGGTTAAGAGAATATTCGCCTTCAGCAAAAACAAAAATTGTCGTGTTTCAACTAAAGGAAAGTGCCTTGATTTGGTGGGGAAATCTGGAAAAGCAGCTGCACCTTACATTGGATAATGTCCCTTGGGAACTATTTGAGGAAAGGTTTCGCGCAAAGTATTTGCCTCCATACTTCCAAAAACAGCAAGCCAGAGCCTTCCATACATTAATTCAGGGAAATAAAATGGTGGAAGAATACGAAATAAGGTTTATGGAACTTGTAAAATACATTCACTACTTAGATTCTGATGAACGTCAAGCTGAACGCTTCATATTTGGGTTAAATCCTTGCATAAGTGCCTTGGTAAGCATGTGTAAACCCTCATCAGTAGCCGAGGCAGTCAAATGTGGTCGTTATGCAGAAGAGCACCTTGGAATCAAAAAAGATATGGGGCCAGCAGGGCCTTTACAACCAAGGTTTCCAGGGAAGGCTCCCCGGAACTTTTTCAGAGGAGGTAGCTTGAGGCCACCTTACGGTAACAGGTTTACCCCAAGTGTGGGGACAAGAGTTCCCATGGCAGTAAACACTATAGCCACGGAATCGTCCAACACCAGACCATGGGCATCACGAGGGACTACCAGTAGAGGAAGGAATGCGAGAGGAATCAACATGGGAGGACGCGACTCGTTCTCTAGAAATTCACACCTTGATTCAAGAGGATCATCGCAGCTCAATTGTTGGGGATGTGGGGGGCCGCATTTCCAGCGTGACTGCCCAGAAGCTTCATCGAATATATTGCATAGGACTGGGAAGGAGCCGATATTAGCCAATCGAAGTAATCATAGAATTCATGCAGTAGTCAACCACGACCAAGCAGCCCATCAATCCACTGTAGTGGAATCTTCAGGTATTATCAATGGCATAAAACTCAAAATCCTATTTGATACTGGTGCCACAGATGGTTTCATTTCGTCATATGCATTAAACAAATGTGGGTTGGCAGCTCGTAGACAAAATGATTTCCACCAAGTGGAAATGGCCTCAGGAGAACTCCAAACCGTGGGCTTGAGTGTGGATCAATGCAATATTGACCTAGGGGTCTGTTCGACTAAACTAAAAGTCTATGTCACAGCCTTAGGAACGTATGATATTATCATAGGTATGGATTGGCTGGAAGCTCACCAAGCTTGGGTGGACTGTTATGGAAAAAGGATTCTGGGCATAAATGACGAGGGAGAAGTAATCCAAATTCAAGGAATCAAGAGGGAAGTTTCTTTACGCTACATTTCGGCAATGCAGGTGAAGCGTTGTTTAACAAAGCGTTGTCAGGCTTATGCAATTCACAAAGTAAGCCAAGAAAAAGGGCCATCCTTAGAACAATATCCGGTATTAGCCGAGTTCCCAGATGTATTTCCAAAGGAACTGCCTGGATTACCCCTGGTAAGAGAATTGGATCTCACTATTGAATTAAAGCCAGGTGCCCAACCGATCTCAAAAACGCCTTATAGAATGACAGCTCCAGAACTTCAGGAATTGCAAATCCAGTTGAAGGAACTACTCGATATAGGGCATATTCGGCCCAGTACCTCACCTTGGGGCGCTCCTGTAATTTTTGTGAAGAAGAAAGATGGATCCTTAAGATTATGTATAGACTATCGAGACTTGAATCAAGCTACAATAAAGAATCAATACCCTATGCTGTGAATCGATGATCTTTTCGATCAAATGAAAGGAGCTGCTGTCTTTTCAAAAATTGATCTTCGATCAGGGTATCATCAGCTAAGGATTTCTGAAAATGATATCTCTAAGACTGCATTCCGGACACATTTTGGGCACTATGAATTTACTGTGGTACCATTTGGGTTAACAAATGCACCAGCCGTATTCATGAATCTTATGAACAGTGTTTTCCGTCAATATCTTGATAAATTTGTACAAGTCTTTTTAGATGATATTCTCATCTATTCCAAGAATGAAGAAGAGCATGAAGATCATTTGCGGATAGTATTGTCCTGCCTTAGAGAACGTCAGTTATATGGAAAACTATCCAAGTGTTCTTTTTTTCAGGAAAAGATTCATTATTTGGGGCACATCATATCAGGTGAAGGGATTTCAGTAGATCCTGAGAAGGTAAAAGCGATCATGGAATGGCCAGTACCAAAAAATGCACATGAGATTCGAAGCTTTATGGGTTTAGCAGGTTATTACCGGAGATTTGTGGAGGGATTCTCCAAAATCGCAAAGCCAATCACAACCCTTCAGCGTAAAGGTGTTAAGTATGAGTGGACCGAGGAATGTAATAAAGCATTCTCTGAACTCAAAAGACTACTCACTAGTGCACCAATCCTAAGAGTCCTTGATATGGGCAAAGACTTTACGGTATGTATTGATGCATCCAAGCAAGCGCTGGGTGCAGTATTGATGCAGGATAAGGGAGTGATAGCTTATGCTTCCAGAAAGCTAAAACCTCATGAAGAACTCTATGCTACTCACGATTTAGAATTGGCCGCTGTAATGCTAGCTTTCAAGATCTGGAGACACTATCTGGTGGGACGAAATTTTACACTTAAAAGCGACCATCAAAGTCTACAATATTTGTTCACCCAAAGAGACTTAAATGCCAGGCAAAGACGATGGAGTGAATTCCTAAGTGAATATGACTTCGGAATATCATATATTAAGGGAAAAGAAAATGTAGTAGCCGATGCTTTAAGCAGGAGACCTCGGATGTTTTCTCTCATACCCATTAAAGTGGACTTAAGACAACGAGTACTGGATCGTCTTATAAAAGACAGCTGGTATTTAAAGGTGAGAGCAAGCCTTGAGGGAATTAAGGCAAAAGAATCTAAATTTGAGGGTTATGAATTAGAAAATGATGGGATCCTACGATTCCATGGAAGGATGTACATTCCTGATGATAAAGATCTTCGAGATACCATCCTTGGGGAAGCTCACAAAGCAGTATATTGTGCTCATCCTGGAGTAGGGAAAATGTATGCGGATACCAAGAAACTCTTCTTTTGGGTAGGCATGAAGTGTGATATCACTCAATTTGTTGCAAAATGTTTGGAATGTTAGCAAGTAAAGGCAGATCATTGTCACCCAGCGGGCCTCTTACAACCCCACGACATTCCTATGTCTAAATGGGAGACCATTTCTATGGATTTTATCACTGGACTACCTCTTACTTCTCAAAGACACAATGACATCCTGGTAGTGGTGGATAAATTAACAAAAAGCGCCCATTTCATCCCGGTAAGAGATACTTATGATGTTGCTGACGTAGCTCGAGTATTCATAAATGAAATTATCAGATTTCATGGAGTACCTACGAAGATTATATCCGATAGAGATTCGCGATTCACTTCCAGATTCTGGACTTGCATGTAGACAACCTTAGGTACTCAGCTAAATTTAAGCATTGCTTACCATCCTGAGACTGATGGGCAAACTGAAAGAGTAAATCAAGTACTGGAAGACATGTTGTGAATGTATGTAATGGATCAGCAATCACACTGGGAAAAGTATTTACCCTTAGTCGAATTCGCATACAACAACAGTTACCACAGTTCGATTGGGATGCCTCCATTTGAAGCTTTATATGGCAGACCTTGCAGAACACCGTTAAGTTGGGACAGGTTAGAAGATCGAGTGATAATAGGACCAGAATTAATCCATGAAATGGAAGCGCAGGTCAGACAGATTAAACAACGATTAAAGGAAGCCCGGGATAGACAAAAGAGTTATGTTGATGCTCACCAAACTGATAGGAAGTATGAAGTAGGGGATCAGGTCTTTGTCTGCATCAAACCAAATAAAAGTACTATTCGATTCAGAAAAGGGACAAAGTTGTCACCCCGATTTATAGGACCGTTTAAAGTCGTGGAAAGAGTTGGACCTGTTGCCTATCGTCTTGCCCTGCCACCTCACCTGCATAGAATTCATAATGTATTTCATGTTTCTGTATTAAGACATTATATAGCTGATCTATCTCATAACATCCAGTGGAAAGAATTGCAGGTATCGGACGAGGGAGTCATAACGGTCGAACCATTACGTATACTGGAACGTAGAGTTCGACAGCTGAGGAACCGTCTGGTGGACCAAGTTAAGGTCCAATGGGACAAGTATAGTCCTGGATCAGCAACTTGGGAGAATACAGAGGACATATGTCAGAGATACCCTAATTTATGTCCATTTTGAAGAACTTTACACTATGTTTAGTATATATTTACTTCACTACAATCGAAGACTCAGAAACATTTTGAATTATTATGGATAAACATGAAACTTTATGGCATAATATATGTTTAAATTCCTGCTGGTACATGGATACCAAACAATATATGTGGTTCATTTTACTAAGTTATAATTGTTAAAGTAAAGACATTTATTTTTTTTTTTGTCAAATATGATCAATGAGATAGAAATCAGTAAATGAATACATTCTAGGTGAACGTCAAAAGACATGCATGGAATATAGCAAAATATGTTATGCTGTAGTGTCATATGTGAATAATACATGAGTTATTTTGAATATGCTGATGCACATTTTACAAATGCATGGGTAAGTGTATGATTGCAGGTAAATGATCCAATTTCCGAGATGACCACGTGATGACAGAACCTCAGAACAATTAAAGCTCAAAGTGATTCTATGATAGGGTAGTAGCCCTAATTTTACTGGAAGGGGTGGAGGTGTTACCCACTGTTTATCCTCCGAACCCTGGAGTCATGGGAGGACTGTGCGAGTCACACTCCCCTAGACGTGTGATGATGACTGCCGGATGCCTACTAGGAATCAGGTTGGTATAGCCGACGCTGTCACCTTAGTGTTTATGAATGGTTAGGTCAGTAAAATTGACGCCATGGCATACTCCAGTAGAGGACGGATAGGATGGGAGCAGAAGAGATTAGGGAGGATAGGATGATTTTGAATAGCTTGGGGACCTGGATAGAAAAAGGTCATGTCCATTAAAACCTTGAACCTAAAACTCTAAACTTCGGGACGAAGTTTTCAGAAGGGGGTGTGTATGTAACGACCCATCTAAATTGATCCCTTATATAAAGTTTTAAACTTTATAATAAAACAAATGTGATGAAATTTAAACAAAAAAATATGTTAAGTTTTATAAATATAATTAAACTTTATAAACATATATAAGTTAAATTTTATAAAATATATAATTAAACTTTATAATATATATATATTAAATTTTATAAAATATATAATTGAACTTTATAAATTTTATAAAATATATAATGGAACTTTATAATATATATAAATTTAAATGTTATAAAATATATAACTGAACGATATAAACATACATAATCTAAAAGCGTAAACAAAACTATATGCTAAAGCATACCTAAAATCATTACAGGACCCTTTAAAAGGGGGCGCGTCCAACCAACTGAAAATTGATAACAGAGCGTACTTGCTAGGAAAATATCTGAGGGCTTAAATTGCATGCAAGGCGTGTCGAGTCAAGGGAAGGTGGTGGCTGCAGGTAGGAGGGCGGCCACCGCCAGGCCCGTAGATAAAACCGGCAGCCTGGATCGAGAGTGGGGGGGAAAAACCAGAGAAGAGCAGAAGAGAACCAGAAGTAGAAATTCACCAGGAGAAAACCAGGAGAAGATAATTATCCATTGGAAGAGCTTTAAGCCGTCTGAGGTTCTGGGCACGGAGGGACAGAGAGCTTTTGTTGAGAAGCTTTCTGGATTGAGCAGCTAGGTTTGCTCAGTCTGGTTGGGTGGTATTGGTCTCCCGGAGATTGGATCGAAATAGCCACGACATCACCAGCAGAATCACGAGTTCAGTAGCAGAATCAGCAGCAGTTAAGGTAAGTACACATTTAATTCTTCAAGTTTTCTGTATTTCAGATTACGGACACTACACCCTGATATTACTCTTTGAATCGCTCTCTTCGAGAAGCCTAAAGAAATCTAATATCGAAGGATTATTGGAGCTAGAGAGGAGTTGGATAAACATTACAACCTCCTTGGATCATGCTAGAAGCTTCAAAGTTCATCCAAACACAAGAAAAGTTCAGTGTTTAAGATTCAATCTAGAAGAATTTGGTCCTGGAAAAGCATATAATCATTGATAATTTTATTCTTTGATGGCGCTGCAAAAGGGAACCCAAGGGCAGCAAGAGCACAAGGGGTAATATATTGCCTTGTTGAACAAGATATAATCAGATTCTCATGGGGAATAGGTTCAGCCACCAACAATAAGGCATAATGTTTAGTGTTATAGAAAGGTTTGGATATTGTCCACAGCCAAGGGATCAAGGAAATTATTGTCCTTGGGGACTCTATGCTTATGATCATAATGTTTTCAAATTAAAACCATGTAGCATACCATTGAGCTCTGTAATGGTGAAAAGGATTAATCTCTGAATAAAAAAATTTGAAAAATTGTCCCTATTCCATGTTCTTTGCCATCTAAACTATGAGGTCAAAGAAATGGTGGACTGGGGATCGGAATTAGGAGATCAAGCTTGAAATAAATGGACGTGACAAGGGATTCACTCCCATACCATAGTAGAATTATGACAATCTGAAGATTAGGTCCATTAATGATGGAATAGTTAGGTTCTCAAATCTTTGGTAAATAACTTCCTGCATGTTGGACAGATGGCTAGAGGGATGTGTTAAGCATCTAATTTAACACAGATTGGTGATTTGTGGTACCTCGATGAGACCTCCATCATTCTTAAAATGCCTTGTAGATATAACCATGGACAGTTGGGAAAAATTCATCTCTGAGAGGATGACATTCCATCCTTTAATATTATTAATGAAGAGATGGAGGCAATCTTCACCCTGCACCATTGCAAATTAGCTACAAGGATTTTTAATGTGGCTCCTTGGGCAGGAAAATTTCTTAATCGTCATGAGGATCGATGAATTGCAGGCATTAATGGCGACAGAGGAGAGCATTCAAGGGAGTAGGGAAGTTGATGGCTTATTTAAGTCAACTTTGTCGCATATTGGGGCACCTGTATTCCTTCCTTTTGAGTGCCTTTCTTGTAGCTATCTTCTATTGAGAGGTTTGGTGATGACATCCATGGGAGGGCGACATCCAGAGGATGAGCCGGAAAATTTGAAGAGGGTTGTGGAATTCTTAGTCAAACTTCTTATGGGGAGGATAAACCTCCTCACATGGAGAGTGGAGATGTTGGACTAGGATAAAGAAACCAATGCAAGCGCACAGATGCTAAGTTTGTCACACGGAGAGTGGAGATGTTGGAGTAGGATAAAGAAACCAACGGAGAGTGCACAGGTGCTAAGTTTGAAAGCATGGAGGCGAAGGTGGATAGGAAGTTAATTAAGCTAGAAACTGACCTCCTGTTTGAAAATTTTGAGCTTGTTAATAACTATCTATTTGCAGTAGTTGGATGTACTCTTGGTGTTATAGTGATAGCTATGAGGATTGATCCTGGGTCTCCCATAGATTAGGACTGGCAGTTACCGATTCACCATGTGGTTAAAAAAAAATGTTTGTTTGTAGATACCTACGAGATTATAGTTGGACTGCTAGACCCCGTTCTCAATCAGCAACAAAGGACGCCCGATGACAGAGAAGATGATGTAGGGACGAGCAAGGGGAAAGGACTCATCAACGAGGAGGTCAGCCCATTAAATGTATTTTTTAATGTATTGCAAATATATACTATTTTTGGGCGAATTTTGTCAATTATATGGGAAATATCAATGTAAAATCTTAGCTCATAGTGCCCAATCGGGGCAAGAAAGTATTACTCTAGCTATGTTGGAATATAGAAACCACTGATACTATTGAAGCAAGTTTTTCCAATTATGATGTGAATGGTTTTGGTTGTGCAACCTAGGTTTTATATTAAAAAGTAACCGTTCTTTAAAAAAAAAGGTGAAAAAAAATGATCTAAATACAAAACAAATGAGAAATAAATGATCTAAATACAAAACACAGTTATGGATAAAATTCATATTAAAGATAGTTATTATAGTGAACAACACAGTTAGGGATAAAACTCATATCAAAGATAGTTATAGTGAACATGGTAAGAATGGAACGAAGGTAAGTACAACAACTCAATGATATGTAGAGAAGCTCATTAATGTGTTTGATGGCCACACCAGAAATATATTTAATGTTAATTAAATTACATAAACATGTGATGATTTAACTTTCTCTTAATATTGCCCGTAGTTTAAAAATTAGATAAATATTGTAGTAGTTTAAAAATTAAAAATTATACTTGCCGTAGTTTAAAAATTATGCTTTTTGTTTTGAAAGTTATGGAAATTTAGGTCATATTTTGAAAAAATCTGGCAAGAATATTTGTAAATCCAAGTAAACGCTATCAAAATTCATAATTTTAGGTGTTTTAGATGTTTTTGATGGTGCTGATCCATTTCCACCATCAAAAACATGATTCAAACACTGCATCTACAAGATTTTTTGAAATTATTTTGCCTAGATTCCGATGAATTTGTAATCTAAATTAAAATTTAATTAGAAAATACAATTTTATTAAAATTAAATAATTAAAAATCAAATAATTTTGATTTTCAATCAATTTTGAAATTATTTTGCATGAATTTGTAATATCTAAATTAAATTTTAACTAGAAAATACAATTTTATTAAAAATAAATAATTTTTAAATAGATTAATTAAAAATCAAATAATTTTGATTTTCAATCAATTTTTATTCAAATTGAGGCAAGAATAATAATACCAAATAATCTAATTACATTGAAAAAATCAATTACTTTATCATTAAAAGAAAAGTACTACATTTAAAGTAAGATTGTTATCTATATATATTTATATATATCTATATATAAAAAGTAAGATTGTTATCTATCTATATATCTATATATATATTCATTTTTCTTATACAATAGTTTAATTAATAAATTATTATGTAAATCATGAAATTCAAAATTCAAATCTCCTAAATTAAACTATATATAATAATAATAATAATAATATTTTTTCTTTTAATTAAAATAATTATCATTTATATTAAAAAAAATTCTACCATACCATACCTTAAATTAATAAAAAACACATTAAAATTAAAATTATTGATATTAGAATTTCAAACATTCATAAAATTTACTGAAATGTTACATACTACTATAATGGAAGAAAGCCACCCAAGGTCCTCAATTTGTTGAATATTCCATATATTGTGGCTTGAATGTATGGTTTTTCCACACTTTTTTTTTTTTTTTTTCTAGAATAATGCAAATTCAAAGAGGAGATATTCCATATATTGTGACTTGAATGTGGTTTTTCCACATTAATACACATTCAAAAAAAAATCTAAGAGATCCATGATTAAAACATTTAAAAGGAAATGAAACCACATAAATTAAAGCTGAAAGCTACCAACAGAGCAACAAATCTCCTATATGTGAACCTAAAATAAGAGTATAATTATCTTTCAGCATGAAGAGCATAATGAATTAGATATTATTACAAATATGACGTTTCAATCTATTTAAATTCTTATTTCTTTTATATAATTAAATAATATAAAAATAATTTAAATTCATTTTTATTAAAAAAACAAAATTTTAAAAATATAAATTCTATCCTAACTTATTACATTTTAAAGAATTATATTTAAATTCTCATACTTTGATAAATGTAACTTATTATTTTTATACAATTAAATAATATAAAAGTAATTTAATTTCAATTTTATTAAAAAAAACAAAATTTTAAAAATATAAGTTCTATCCTAACTTATTACATTTTAAAGAGTTATATTTAAATTCTCATACTTTGATAAATGTAAAAACAATAATAATATTTTAATATATTTTCAAATGATAGAGAATTGATTTTTTCAAATATAAATCTTATTTATATAAATTTAATTTTGTTTGTTTGTATGTTTGTTAGGTTTTGTGAGTCTTGACATGATTTGCATGCTTAATCTATGGCTTGAGTAGTCGCGACCTAGGGGGAATCTAAACCATCAAAATCACTTGGGTATTGCATCTGGCCTAGGCCACATGAACCCTTAGCATGGCTAACTTTTTTCCCATAGAGTTTCGAATCAATGACATTCACATCATGGAGTGTCTTAACATACCACTTTGTCACCATTTTCTCTACACTTGGTAGACTTATATATAACTAATCTTTTATATAAATCTTATCTCTAAAATTATACTTAAATTCTTATTAATACTCGATAAATTTAAAAGTAGCTTAAATCTAACTTCATGTAATAAGTACTTTAATGTTATATACAAACTATCTAAATGAATCTGGACACAAATTAAAAGCTTTGTAATAATGCACATACCAAGTAAGGTAACAAAACATAAAACACATATTGGTATAAAGTTAGGTAACAAAACATATGGGTTAAATATGAAATGGTGTGGTGGAGACTTTTAGTTCGAAATGGATGATAAGGTGATTAAAATATATTTATGTGGATGGACATGTTTATTTTGAAATAGAGTTTTTAGAATTATAATTTAATTATCAAAAACAAAAAGGTGGATGGTAATTCCCAATGGGGGCGATGGATCCTGAGGCTCTTCATGCACGTTGTTTGACATGTGGGATATGGGACAAGGTATAAAGATAAAGGAGGGGAGGAGGGGAGGGCAGATGAACTGCCCTCCCATGTAGTGGATCTCGTCATGCTAACGATGTTCATGTGCGCATTCAATGCAACTCCATGGGGATGGCAACGCAATATAGGTAACTTAATGTGGAAGGTGGCAAACTGTTGGGTTTATTTTGCGGTGTGGGAGTTGTGTTAGAATGTTTTGTGTTGAAAGACATTACTCTGTGGGTTTCTCTTGGGCATCCTGAGGTGGGTGAGCAGTGGTGTAGGTTGAGACAATGGAAATTAGAGTGTTCTTGGCATGCTTAGCTCACCACCTCGCTATTTGGTGGAGGTAAGTTGGTCTGGCTCATGCTCTGTGTCTCTTTCTTCTAGATTTGGGGTAATCTCCGAGCTGGTTGGCCTTTTTCTTCGTCCCCAATTCTCTTGGACTAATGGTTGGAGGTTTCTAAAGAGGTGGTGAGTGTATGCACAGCGCTTGCAAGGCTTCTCACTGCTTTGGTGGTATGTGTATGGTTATGTATGGGAATGCTTTCATTTTCTGGGTTTGCATTTTAGTATTGAAATATGGTTTTATCCTCTATGTTTGGTCTGTGAGGTCTATAATTGAAAGAGGGTCCTAGCGGAGGCTGTGGTTGAAGTGCTCCTCTTCTGTGGGTTTGGTGTTCCTTGGGTAACTGGGGTTCCATTTTCTCTGGTTGGGTCTTGGCGGTGGCTCGCACAGTGGTGGTGGAGCCCGTGAGAGTGTTCTTGGCTACAAGGATTTTTAATGTGGTTCCTTGGGTAGGACAATTTCTTAATTGTCATGAGGATCGATGAGTTGCAGGCATTAATGGTGACAAAGGAGAGCATTCGAGGGAGTAGGGAAGTGATGGATTATTTAAGTCGGCTTTACTGCATATTGGGGCACCTATATTCCTTCTTTCTGAGTTCCTTTCTTATAGCTATGTTCTATTTAGAGGTTTGGTGATGACATCCATAGGAGGGTGACATCCAGAGGCTAACCCGGAATGGTGGAAAGGGTTGTCGAATTCTTATTCAAACTTCATATGGGGAGGATAAAACTCCTCATGCCGAGAGTGGAGATGTTGGAGCAGGATAGAGCAACCAATGCAGAGCGTACTGATGCTTAGTTAGAAAGCATGGAGGTGAAGGTGGATAGGAAGTTAATTAAGTTGGAAACTGACCTCCTGTTTGGCAATTCTGAGTTTGTTAGTAGCAGTCTATTTGCAGATGCCTATGAGTTTATAATTGGACTGCAAGACCCCATTCTCAGTCAGCAACAAGGGACCCCTAATGATGTAGGGAAAAGAAAGGGGAAAAGAGTCATCATCAAGGAAGTCGGGCCATTAAAGCCCAATTAAATGTATTGTAAATATATATTGTTTTTGGGCCAATTTTGTCAGTCATATGGGAAATATCAATGTAAAATCTTAGCTCATAGGGCCCACTGGGGCAAGAAAATATTACTCTAGTTATGTTGGAATATAGAAGCAACTGATACTATTGAAGCAATTTTTTCCAATTATGATGTAAATGGTTTTGGCTGTGCAACCGAGGCTTTATATGCTTTATATTACAAAGTAACCGTTCTCTTAAAAAAAAGAATTGAGAAATAAATGATCTAAATACAAAACACAGTTAGGTATAAAACTCATATTAAAGATAGTTATTATAGTGACTTTTCAACATGGTAAGAATGGAATGGTAAAATAAAAAAGAATGATCACTCTTCGTAGGTAAGTACAACAACTCGATATGTAAAGGAGTTCATTAATGTGTTTGATGCCCGCACCAGAAATATATTTAATGTTAATTAAATTACATAAATATGTGATGATTTAACTTTATCTCTTAATAGTTTAGAATAATGAATTTCTAATATCTGAATTAGAAAATATAATTTTATTAAAAATAAATTATTTTTAAATAGATTAATTAAAAATCAAATAATTTTGATTTTCAATCATTTTTTATTCAAATTGACGCAAGAATAATAATACCAAATAATCTAATTACATTGAAAAAATCAATTAAATTTTATTAGAAAATACAAGTTTATTAAAAATAAATTATTTTTAAATAAATAAATTAAAAATTAAATAATTTTTATTTTCATTGAATTTTTATTCAAATTGATGCAAGAATAATAATACCAAATAATCTAATTACATTGAAAAAATCAATTACTTTATCATTAAAAAAAATATTACATTCAAAGTAAGAGTGTTTTTTTTTCTCGTAGAAAAAGTTGTAATTTTATTCATAAGATAAAATTACATTTTGTAGATGCTAACAAGCGTATGTAGAGTTACTATTCTGGTTTTCACAGAAACAAAAGAATAAAAAATAAAAAGAAACTATTCTTTTCTCCGTCTTTTTCTCCACCTTTCGCCATCCCCCAGAGTTGAGGGTAGTGGTTACTATGGAGAGCTGATTTTCTGTTATGGTTATGGGAGAGTCCTTGTCTGACTCAGATCCTTCTAATCCATGAGTTCTCTTGTTACCAGAGATTTTCTTTCCTGTTGTCTGGGGGTCTTGCTCTTGCAGTGGGTTGCTGGGGGCTTCCTCTTGCATTTTCATGCTGGGCTGAATCTTTTGTTCTTCCTTTTCTTCGTTGTAATGTGTAGTGTCTATTGTGACTTCTTCTTCATCCAATGGCTCTCTGCTTTGCCATCCTTTAGGCTTCCTCTGTTGCTTCTTGTTTCGATTGGGGTTGTTTTTTGCCTGTGTACAAGCACTAAGAAGGTGGCCTGTTTGTAAGCATCCTCGACATCAGAATGTTGTGTTTTCGTAGTCCAAGGATTGTGTCCACTGGGTATTATTGAACTTCAGTATTATGTTTTTTGGTAGTCCCTAGCTGAGATCTACTTCGACAGATATTCTGGATAAGGTAAATATACCCTTTGTAATTCTGTCGTTATCAATCTTTAGAAATTTTCGCAAGGTATTCCCTATAGCTATTAAAACCTTGTGGTGCCAGAAGTGTAATGGAAGGTTGTGCAGCCTGACCTAGACTGGCATCTTTGATACCATTATTGTGTTGGCGTCAAATTCTGGAAACCATGGAGTGATGAAGAGCCCTGCGCTGCCCCAGAACCATGGCCCCTTATTAAGGATGAATTCCTTTTCCTGTTCTGTGTTGAACCTTACTATAAAAAAACCTTTAGGGCATAAGTAGATTTCGCAGTTTGGTGTCCAGGTGGTATGGATCCAGTGGTGCAGATCACCTGATTTGGGCCAATACCCATTGAATCTACAGATAACTGAGTGAGAATATAGATTTGAGTACAGATCATTCACCTCAGGCATTGCAATGGTGAGAGCAGGATTCTCAGTTGTTTGTTCAACTATGTAGGGTCTGGGAAGTACAGGGTCTGTTGCCGGATTGGCTTGCATTTTCCCTTTACCCTTTACAGCATCCTTGAAGGAGCCTGTGTTCTTTGAGCTAGTTCCAGAACATCCACCTCTCAGACGAAGGTTGATGATGATGGTCGAGTCTGTGGTTATGCTGTAATCCTGAAGGGTGTAGTTGTCCTGTAAGTTGTGCCCCATGTAAATCAGGTTTTGCCCTTGTTCTGGTATGCCTAGAAGGTTCTGTATTCTATTCCGTAGTTCCTGGATGTTGTTGCCCCTCCATAACCTCAAGCAGTAAAGCTTGCCTTCTGGTGCTTTTATGAAGAGCTGCGTGAGATTCGCCTCTCTAAGGTTTGAGTCCAGCTGAGTTTGCCCCCGATCTGTTGCCCCAATTGGACGGCGTTCTTCTGCGTTTATGGTCTAGGTATCAGGGCATATGGTATCTTGTGTCCACAGATCTGGGTTTTTTGAAGGCTTCTTGTTCTTTTGAGCATCTGATCTGATGGTTTAATGGCATATCTGAGCATCTGACCCCCTTCCGTGGTCAGGATGCCCAATCCAGATCTATACATCGGCCCTGCAGACGCATCTTGTACAAGATCGGGCATATAGGGAGGATATATAAAAAACGGAATTGACCTTACTGCAGAAATGATGCCTTGAGGTCTACTTGCTTCGACTCCATCCGCGATCAGTTTTTCCTCTTGACTCACATCTGCCCCAAAGGTCTGGAAACTCGGATCTGGGCTATGCTCTTGGCCGATCTCCTTAACAACTGTAATCATGTGCATGCAGGTGGCAAAGACGGTTTTTCCGAGGTCATTAAGGTGCGCAACTTTGGGGCTAATCCTGACGAGCCCAACAGTAATGATCTCGCCTTTCCAGTAGCTGGATCGGGCATCGTAGCCGTCAGATGATAGAACCCTGCCCTGGATGGGTTGTGTACAACCAAACAGACGATGCCGAGGGTTATCTTGGGTCCCGAGGTCCTTAGTTGGGGCTCTCTGGAAGATTGATTTGTCTGGGATCGTGCCTAGGGGATCCGTCAAGGAGGCATTGACAGCTCCTGCAACTGTATATCCCTTCCTTGTGCCGCTTCGAGCCAGGGTTTCCACCATCGTAGCTCCTACTTCTCTACCTTTCTCAGATTCATCATTCAAAGTAAGATTGTATATATATATATATATATATATAAAAGCTCAATCAACAATGATCGTGTTATGAAATATTAAATAAAACATGAAATTCAAAGTTCAAATCCCCTAAATTAAACTAACAAAATAATAATAATAATTTTCATTTTATTATTTTTTTGTTTTAATTAAAATAGTTATCATTCATATTAAAAGAAACTTCGCTCATCCCATACATTAAATTAATAAAAAAAAATTTAAAATTATTAATATTAGAATTTCAAACATTTATAAAATTTACTACACCATAATCTTTTTTACAATTCTAGAAACATAACTATAAAAACTATAGATGTGTAACCTAATAAATTAAGTTAGTATTACAACTATTTTATGCAAAATAGAAAAACTTGAAATCGAAAGAAAACTTACCAAGTAAGGATTTCTCACTTATGCATTCTTGAATGGTGAATTGCATTGTTGCATTTTTATTTTCCATGCCTCCGTGCACTTGTTGGTTTCTTTCCTCACCCTTAGCCACTCCTCTTAGAGACCTAAAAAAACATCTTTAGCAGTGAAACCAAAGAATGAAAGATCCTAGGAGGACCTAAAAGAAATTCATATAGCATGTTTAAATTTGTTTTTATTTTCTTGATTGCTTGAATTTGATGAGCCATTATTACTTTTGAACCTTTTGAATTCTTGGTGAGATGTTACCATACTACTATAATGGAAAAAAGCCACCCAAGGTCCTCAATTTGTTGAATATGTCATATATTGTGGCTTGAATGTGTGGTTTTTCCACATTTTTTTCTAGAATAATGCAAATTCAAAAAAAAAAATCTAAGAGAGATGCATGATTAAAACATTCAAAAGGAAATGAAACAACATAAATTAAAGCGGAAAGCTACAAACAGAGCGACAAATCTCCTATATGTCAACCTAAAATAAGAGTATAATTATCTTTCAACCTGAAGAGCATAATGAATTAGATATTAATATTACAAATATGACGTTTCTATTTATTTATTTAAATAATATAAAAATAATTTAAATTCATTTTTATTAAAAAAAAACAAAATTTTAAAAATATAAATTCTATCTTAACTTATTACATTTTAAAGAATTATATTTAAAATCTCATACTTTGATAAATGTAACTTATTATTTTGTATAATTAAATAATAAAAAAGTAATTTAAATTCAATTTTATTAAAAAAAATAAAATTTAAAAAATATAAATTCTATCCTAACTTATTACATTTTAAAGAATTATATTTAAATTCTCATACTTTGTTAAATGTAAAAACAATAATAATATTTTAATATATTTATAAATGATAGAGAATTGATTTTTTCAAACATAAATCTTATATAAAGTTAATTTTGTTTGTTAGGTTTTGTGAATTTTGACATGATTTGCATGCTTAATCTGTGGCTTGAGTAGTCGCGACCTAGGGGTAGCTAAACCATCAAATCACTTGGGTATTGCATCTACCCTGGGCCACACCAACCCTTAGCATGGCTAAATTTTTTCCCACAGAGTTTCGAATCAATGACATTCACATCATGGAGTGTCTTAACATACCACTGTGTCACCATTTGCTCTACACTTAGTAGACCTATATATAACTAATCTTTTATATAAATCTTATCTCTTAAATTATACTTAAATTCTTATTAATACTCGATAAATTTAAAAGTAGCTTAAATCTAAATTAATGTAATAAGTACTTTAATGTTATATACAAACTATTTAGACACAAATTAGAATCTTTGTAAGAATGCACATACCAAGTAAGGTGACAAAACATAAAACACATATTGGTATAAAGTTAGGTAAAAAAACATGCACATACCAAGTAAGGTAACAGAACATAAAACACATATTGGTATAAAGTTAGGTAACAAAACATATGGGTTAAATATGAAATAGTGTAGTGGTGACTTTTAGTTGGAAATGGATGATAAGGTGATTAAAATATATTTATGTGGATAAACATGTTTATTTTGAAATAGAGTTTTTAGAATTATAATTCAATTATCAAAAATAAAAAGGTTGATGGTAATTCCCAATGAGGGTGATGGATCCCGAGGCTCTTCATGCAAGCTTTTTGACGTGTGGGATATGAGAGAAGGTATAATACTATAAGGAGAAAGGAGGGGAGGGCATATGAACTTCCCTCCCATGTAGCGGATCTCGTCATGCTAACGATGTTCATGTGTGCATTCAATGCAGCTGCATCGGGATAGTAGCGCAATATAGGTAACTTAATGTGGAAGGTGGCAAACTGTTGGGTTTATTATGCGAGTGTGGGAGTTGTGTTAGAATGTTTTGTTTGAGAGATGTTACTCTATGGGTTTCTCTTGGGCATCCTGAGGTGGGCGGGAAATGGCGTAGGTTGAGACAGTGGAAATTAAAGCATTCTTGGCTCACCACCTCGCTATTTGGTGGAGGTAAGTTGGTATGGCTCGTGCTCTGTGTCTCTTCTTTTGGATTTAGGGTAATCTTCGAGCTGGTTGGCCTTTTTCTTTGTCCCAAATTCTCTTGGACTAATGGTTATAGGTTTCTAAAGAGATGGCGAGTGCATGCACGGTGCCTGCAAGGCTTCTCACTGCTTTGGTGGTATGTGTATGGTTATGTATGGGAATGCTTTCATTTTTTGGGTTTGCATTTTATTATTGAAATATGGTTTCATCCTCTATGTTTGGTCTGTGAAGTCTACTGTTGAAAGAGGGTCCTAGTAGAGGCTGTGGTTGAAGTGCTCCTCTTCTGTGGGTTTGGTGTTCCTTGGGTGACTGGGGTTCCATTTTCTCTAGTTGGGTCTTGGCGGTGGCTCACACAGTGGTGGTGGAGCTCGTGAAAGTGTTATTAGAGCCCTTGTGCTTCTGCTCTGTGGGGGTGGTTGGTGCCTGTGTCTTTGGTTGGTGCCTGTGTCTTTTCCATAACTAGGCCAAAGTTTGTGCCCCAATATGTCTCTGTTACCTTGGAATTATAGTCAGGATGCAATCTAGGGGAAGCTCATATTAATCGATGTTGTTCCAGCTGGTGAGGGGGTGGATTTAAGTCTATATATGTTTGGTAAAGTGGTGAGGCCGTGGTTCTTCTAGTTTTGGTCGAGGGACGGGGGTGGCATTGCAAGGAGAACGAGAATTATGCACATGCTTGGAGGAGTGAGTGAGGTATGAGACTTTTACTAGCCTTGCACTGTTGGGTTGAATTTCACAAGAAATTTGGGCTGAATTGGGTGAATTCAACACTCTAGGGTTGGTGGAGTTTGATATATATTTGTCATGTATGAGGCCAAAACCGAGGAACACATGGGCTAATCAAGCCTCCCCAGCTTCATCGTCTCAACAGGCACGAGGACGAAGTTTACAGTATACGGTAGCTAGTGGTCATGGTGGTGGTAGTTCATTGTGTGGTGGTTGTGGGATTGGAGGAAACCAACACATGCATGCTTCTAGGAGTCATGTTGGTAGTTCCTGTGTGCATAATGGTCACCGTGGAGGCAGAGGCGTTGCCGGGCATGGACAAGGCGACCCTTCTCTTCGATCCATAGCTCAGCGAAAACCGGGGAAATCTTTGCAGGATATTCGGGAGGCTCAGGAAAGGACTCGCCGAGAGGAGCATGAAACAATGTTGGAAATGCTTAATCAACTGCAATATTTTCAGCGTCATCTCTGAGAAAGAGTGGTTGTGGTGTGGCGTGGACATAATATTTTTGCTGAGAAGCTGAATAACTAGAAACATGGCTGGCTCATCTTGAGTAGCATGTTAACTACTCATATCGCCCTCCTCCCCCTGCGAGGATCGGCCCAGATAATCTAGTGTCCATTACTTTTGATGAATAGGCATGGTAATGGGAGTATTGTTCATTTTTCATGTGTTTTGGTGCTTTTATCCCTCTAGGCTCTAGGTAGCTTCCCTTTGTTTATTTTGGTTTGTTTGTAATTTCCAGTTAGCATTGGTCAGAAAACCTAGTCGGGGTGAGACCATCAAACTTTTGTTATGTATATACTCTTTTTTTATTAATGAATAGAAATCCAAACTTACAAAAAAAAAGGCAAATGGTAAGGATTTAACCTCTACGAAATATTCTAGAATATTCACATTAATGGTTGAGATTTATCTCCAAAGCAATTAAGCTCTTTTTACCCTTTTAAATAAATTGACTAATTAAAAAAATATCACATGAACAAGTGTCATATGGAGTGAGTTATGATTTTTTGGGCATGTGGTATTGATAAGCCATAATATTGTAACAAATTCTATTTACAAATTAAGAATATACATGGTAAGGTGGAGGTAAATCTCCATAATTAAGAATAATGTTCCATGTTTTTTTTTAATTGTATACACATGTTTAACAATATATATATATATATTATAATTAATAATAATAATTTAAAATAAAGTTATAATTTAGTTAGTTTTTATGATTTTTTCATTTTATCAATGTGAGATGTATTATGAAGTAATTAATTTGATGTTTATTATAGATTGGTTCATATTCACACCACTTAATTTACATGGTTGCACTAGTGGTTAATGTAACATGGAGTTTGAAGATATTGGTTATTATGAATCGATGAAGATGTGGTTAATGCTATCAACTAGAGAAGGGCAGTGATCATGTGATATGGTTATGATAATGTATTTATTAACATAACATGCAGTTTGGTGTCCTCCTGAGAAGATGGAGTGGTTGCTACAATTGGGTGTTATCCCTCCACCCGGTTGACTTTGCATAAATTATTGCAACAAATTACCAATTCACTAAAAAAAACATATTTATAATTAGAAGAACACTTATATATATTTTTTTTCTAGTTTAAGACTAACCTAAGTTCCCACAGGGGATTTGAACCGGTGACCTATCGTAAGGAGTGCCTTAACAGCGCACTCATTCACCGTCAATCCAAAGCCCCGTGGGCAAGAACACGTATATATTATTTATGATTTCGATTTGTGTTGTAAATGAAAATACTTATGATTTTGACTCTTTGACTCTTTATATATATATATATATATATATATATATAAAAGTAATTATTGAAATGATTATATGACATGCTTATATGGTTTTGATAATGCATTTGTTAAATATTTATCTTAATCATGGATCTAGCAAGCATCAAGAGTGATAAGATTTCTTGAAGTGTAAATCTTTTTTAAAATGAAAAACTTGAAAAAGGTACACACACACACACTTGAAAATCACCAAAATGTAGAAGAGTGAGACTCCTTAAAATGTTTTAACGATAAGATTTTTTTTTTCAATTATATAATTGCACCAAGAGGCACTTTACAACCCAATAGGGGGACGATGTTGTAGTGGTGTAAATGTTTGTAAACATTTAAATGTTGACTCAATTAAAAAATAACAAAATGTTAAAAGTAATATAGAGCCCAATATGGGGGAGATTCAAAATCACCCTGGGATTGCATCTGTCCTGGGCCTCACCAGCCCTTAGCATGGCTAGATATTTTGCCACAAAGTTTTGAATCAATGAACTTTCCACCATGAAGTGTATTAACAAAACACCTTGTCACTATCTTGCCCTACACCTCGTGTGCTTTATTTAAATTTAATTAATAAGCACATAAAACATTAATACTTACAATAATATTACAATATAAAAAAATTCTTAACCATGGATATTCACTCCCACTTTACAATGGATCTTATGAACTTGTAAATAATCTTTGTTACCACGACTTATCAATAACACATGACCAAAAACCATAATTCATTTCAAAATCAAAATATTTTATTTCAATTTATGTTTCTAACTTTTTTTTAATTAAATCTAAAATAAAAAAATGTTATCTAAAGCTTCTATCCTTACTACTATATTTTTTTATTTTTTTTGGATATTCCATGGATATTAAATCAAGGTTTTAAGAAAAAAAAATTTACAAATATAAAGATGTGACATTTATATAATATAAAATAATATTTGTACTAAGAACTAACATAGATCCATTTGAACTAAGGATCTATCAAGCGACGTGAGGAATCAAATCTCTCAAGGTGCAAACCTTTTCTCAAGTTTTTCACTCAAAAAGAAGTTTGCATCTTGAGATATTTGATCCCTCTTGGGGCTTGGTAGATCCAAAGTTAAGATGGATCTATGATGATATATACATAGTTTGACATTGAAATATTTTATGTAATATGTGCATTGGAATATTTCATTGATGGACCATATTGTTCACATTTAAATGTTTCTTTTATATTAATATTTTTAAATACTTGTCAATATATTTTTTTAACGGAAAGGAACTACTTTATATTGATTCCAAAAATTAAGGTTGAAGAGCCTTGATACATTTTGTAGAGAGAAGGGGTACTTCTAGTTGAAGAATTCCCATTATAAGAGTATTATTTATTACAAAGAAACTATATATGCCTATTGCGCTGCTAGTGTAACATCTTACAAATTTATGGAGAAGCAAAATATATTTGCAGTGCATTGATTTTTAGAGCATTACTTGGTGGATTGATGTCGCTTCTGGGTTATGACACTTTGCTTATCCAAGCTATGATTATTGATGGATCGGTCCTTTTCCAGGAGTTGGTTGTGATCTCTATTGTTTGAATTCGAGTTCTCTGTTACTTTCCCTTCTAGAAGTGAAACTCGTTGGTCCAGAGTTCTGATGCCTCTATGGTGTGCATCGATGACTTCATGAAGGGTGGAGATCACTTTCTCGATGTGGAAACACTACTGATTTTTTCTATTGAGCGCCTCTCTAATGGAGGCTGCATTGGCTTGTAGATAGTTGATTTCAGTGCTAAAAGATTACTAACATTCTTCAACCTAGCGCTTGTGTATTTCCTTGACTTAATCCATCTCTTCTTTGGGACTGGCACAATGACTATAGGGGGAGATGGAGGGTCTAGATGTATCCACCGTGGATGACTTGCAAGCGATGAGGTAAAATGGAATGGAGGGGAGTGGTAGGATGAGGGGAGGAGGATTTTGAGTGTAGGGAGAGATGAGAAGAGTAATCATTGATAGTACTTTAATAAGGAGTGAGATCTTGGGATCATACAAAGCGTAAGGCTCAAAATATTGAGATATCTACATATGGTCAAGGTAAATGATGGAATATGGAATATTTTGTGAGCATATTGTCTTGATTTGATGAAAGGATCTATTTAGAAAGGAGTGATTTGGTCCATGAAAGTACTTTTAGCATCATTACTACTGATAATCTCGTTTATGGGATAAGGTGTTAACTTGAGCTTTGGGAAAGGTATGACAAGGTCTAACAAAGAGCTAATGGTAGAGCACATGGTTATGGAATATGAATGGTTTGAAGGTTGCTATTAATTCTTGCTTCACCTTGTGGATGCTAGAAAGATCTATTTATTTGGTAGGATGCAACTTCATTGTTTTCTCTCATGATGTGGTAGTAGGAGACATTCTCCAGATGTTCTAGGAGGTTTCGAGCACAAGCTAGAATTTGGAAAACCTCAACATTTTTTGGGTTAGATCCTTTGACCAGTTGGTGAATGAGCAAAGAAGAGTCCCCTAAAATGATTGGATTTCTAATATGGAGCTCTCAGAGGATTGATGCTCCAAAGAGGAGGCCATAGGCCTCTACCCTGTTATTCGATTCTTGCCCAAGGCCCCATTCAAATGATACCTCTTATTTTCCACCTAGAGCTATGATGACTCCCCCTACACCTAATATTAATGTATTATTTTTCGAAGCACCATCAAAGAAGAGACAAACCTGATTTTGTTCTTTTAACCAACCCATGAATTCATAGTCCTTTAATCTTATTTTCCAATTTTGAAGAAGGGGTGGCCTTTTGGGAGGATTATGCATGATATGAGGGATTTTAGCCATAACATATTGAAACGATTGAATCTCTACATACTATATGATTTGATGATTTAGAATGGAATTGTTAATTAAGAGAAAAAAATTGATTGTGAGTGCCCGCACTTTAGCCAATATTTTTCTTTTCTCAGGCTTTTTGTTATCAAAGATGCTCTTGTTTCTTGCTAGCTAGATTTGCCTACAGAGGAATGTTGGGAGGCTAAACCAGAAGTGCTTTATTAGGTTTTTCTTTTTGAGGGAGTAAGGATATAATGTGTTCCAATGTGCAAAGAAGTCTACCAGACTCAAGTCAAAATTTGGATGGGCAATAAGGGGTTAAAACATTGATTTATAACACATTTGGGAAAAGGGGCAGGAAAGAAACATGTGTTGGATTGTCTCTTTGAAGTTCGTGTGGAGAGGGAATCTTGGGTGACACTATATGTTATGCTTCCTGAGGTTTTCAGTTGTTAAGATATCCCCACTAAGAAGAGTCCGAGTGAATATTTTAATCTTAGGAAGGCTTCCTAATTTCTAGACTATCTTCCAATATGGTCAAATGATATGTTTATCTTTTTATTCTTGGAGAGAAGTGTGGTCATTCTTGAATGTATATTCCTTTCCTATAAAATTCCATTTAAATCCATCCTGCTAAGTGATTTGAATGGGGTAGTGCCTTTAAGTTAATTAACAAGAGAGCTCCATTGGTGAGAAAGATCAGCTGGAAAAGGTGGGGGATTCTAGGCCTTCCAAATTAAATCATTTTGATCTTAGGATGAGATTTAGGCCAACTGAATAATTCCTCTTTCTACACACCAGGTTTTGAGCTACTGAATATCTTGGATGGTTGATAGGCTTGGCCTGCTTAGAATACTATCTTCCCAAAGATATATCTCATGTCCACTCCTAGGGATTCTAGAAGTGTGGGATTTGATGAGAGGGAGGGAATTTTTGCACAATTCCCAAATTGAAGAGCAAGATCTAAGTGGGATTTGGGACTAAAGAAGATGTTGATGAGGGGTGTTCAAATATTTCCCTTATAGAACCATTTTCCACCAAGATGTTACTTTGGTGATTAATCTCCAAAGTATCTTGTCCCCCAAAGTATATTCATGAGATTAGGTTGTTTTATACCAATCCCCCCTCTTTTATTAGGGGCTACGAATTTCCTCCAACTGAGTAGGTTGATTTTTTTCAAATTTTTCTTACCTGCCTACCAAGAAAATTTTCTCAGAAGGAGTTCTATCTATTTTTGGATGTTGGCCAGGGCTTGTAGAACCACATATTGACATATGGGGAGGGCACATAAAATCGATTTAATTAGAATGACATATCTTGCCAAATTTAACCACTGAGTTCCCCAATATTATAGATTTTTCTTCATTTTGTTGATGAGATCCGTCCATACCTCAACCTTCATATTTTGCTTCGATATAGGCATTCCTAAACACTTGAAGTGTGTCCACTTAGATTTGAAATGTATTTCAAAAATTTGTTAGATTCGTTTGAGTTTTCTTGGAGGTGTGTTCTATCCATATATATTTCTCTTTGGATGATTGAGAAACCCCCCCAATGCTTTTAGAAATATATAGAGGTTGCTATTGATTTTTCTAGCCACTATAGGGGAAGCTCGTCCTATCAATAATTTGTGATCGACAACTTGGGAATGGTTTAAATTTTTTTAATCCTCTACTATAGTGAATGCCAATGATCAACCCTCTTTATATATATCATGCTCAAACGTTTTACTGAGGGCTTCTTCCATAATGACGTATAGGAATGGTGAAAGGGGACACCCTTGCCTTATTCCCCTTGTACTATAGAAGAACCACCCTAGTATTCCATTTACTAAAGCTGTTATCCATGGATTATGAATACAAGCTTTGATAATATCAATAAAACCGTTAGTAAAGCCAAAATTTTCAAGAACAATAAAGAGGAAGGAATTCCTTACTCTATCGAAGGCATTTTCCATGTCAATCTTGAGAATTAAGCCTTTCTCTTCTCGAGAGATACTTGAGTGAATTTCTTCCTGAACCATGAAAATGTTGCCCATGATCTGTATTTTTTGGATGAAGTTACCAAGGTTTTCAGAGATCAAATGAGGGAGAAGGTTCTTGAGGCAGTTCACACCAATTTTGATTAGGATTTTGTAAGAGGAATTTCACAAGGATATGTGTCAGAATCATTAAAGGTGGAGGGTATGTTTTCTTTGGGGATTAGTGCAAGAATGATTGAATTAGCATTGTCCCCAATTTTTTTCTTATGCTAAGCCTAATGGATCATCTTGAGTAGGCCTGTTTTGATGATTTCCCATTAAGATCGATAGAAGGCAATGGTAAGTCTATCTGGACCAGATGATTTTTCAGGATGAACACTCCATATTGCTTGTTGCAATTCTTCTTCATCCACTGACTTTGTTAATTCTGTATTGGATTCTTCTGTTACCATTTTTAGAATTGGCCTAAGAATTTCCTCAAAATTGGCCAGTTTGGGATCAACTGTCAAAAGTTTGTTGAAATTAAAGTGTGCTTCTTCTTTGACCTCTTCTAGCCCTTCTATGAGAACGTCCCCTTCTCCATGAATTGAATCTAATTGATTTTTATTCATTCTAACCTTCACTTGATTGTGAAAGAAGGTGGTGCTCTTGTTGCCTGCTTGTATTTATATACTTCTAGACTTTATTCTCTAGTCCTCTTCTTCTTTTCTGTTGATTTGGCATGATTTCCAGTATAGTTCCTTTTCTTTTGCTTGAGGATATGTTGTCTCCTCCTCAACTTCCAATCTTTTATGTACCTCTTCTAGTTCCTTTTTTAATTCAATCTTCTTCTGAGCTGGCTCTTTGTAGCTCATTTTTACCCAAATTTTTAAAACTCCTTTGATAAGCTTTAGCTTCGTCTCCAAACGTAAGTAGGGGAGCCATCTATTATAGTATGCCAAGTATTTTTGATCAGATGTTTGACATATTTATTAGAGGACTAGAGTGGTTTATATTGAAAAGGAAGAGGGCCTAAATTGGTTCTTTCATCTAGGATTAATTTTATGGGCTTGCCATCAGATGAAATTGTTGGAAGGATTCTAGAAGATGTTGTTCCAACTTCTGCTATGAGGATCATATGAATTATAAATAGATATAGCCTTTATTTGATATTACATGGGCCTTCTTTCCTATTGTTCCAGGAAAATTTACCATTCTTTAGTTTAGTATCCATTAGGTTGTGCTCGATCATGATTTTTTCTAGCTTATCTCTGCTTGAATATGGAATAAAAAGGCTACCTCTTTTTTCTTCAGCACACATGACAAGGTTGAAGTCACCACCTAATATAACATTCTTATCACCATAATTTTCTATTTGGGTTGTTAAAGAATTCTAACATATCTCCTTGTGCCTGTAATGGACAAGGGTGTAGATGTTGTAGATTGAGAAACGTTTCCCACTTACTTTATTGTAAAGATCAATCTTTATCCAATGTTGTTCTCTATGGATTATTTGAATGTCCAAAGTTGCTTGATTCCATATGGTGCATATTCCTCCTGATGAACCTCTTGCACTAATTGTTGTCTCTTTAAAAGTCTTATTTATTTTCTTAATTGTGGATGACATTTCTTCTTCACTTAATTTGGTCTCTTGGATTAATATGAATGCATGGTTTTATGTTCTTTTCATATATTTAATTGCATTTGTTTTTGAGATATGCTTGAGGCCTTTGCATTTCTAAGAGACCAGATTCATTATTTACCTTTTGAAGGGGTGGTAGAGCCCTTACCTCTCTCTTCCTGGATTTGCATTTCATTTTATGCTGACCCTTTACCTAGATATGTATCCATTGGTTGTGTAATGCCCATTTCCATGTCCTTTTGAGTTGGTTCATCTCAAAATTATTTATTGGTCCTCCTTTTAGTTTTCCTTTGAAGATATTTTGGTGGATTAGAGACTTCTTCAACTTTGGTTTTAGTCAGAATCCCTACGAAGGAAGGATCTAGAGAATTTAAGGAGTTGAGGAAGGGTTCAAGGAGAGGGCAGGGAGGATCAGTGAGACCTAGATCTGGTCAGTAGGTGGATCAACCAAAGAGGAGGTGGAAAGAGGGATGATCTGATCTAGATCTGCAGAATGAAGGTGAGATAGAGTAGTGGAGGGTTGACCATCAAAAGCCTCACCCTATTCAAGATCAGGGATGGACAAAAGAAGTCCTTTGGATTCTATATTAGATGCAAGGTTAGCTAAAGATCCAAAAGAATTAGAGGATATTGGCATAGGGGTATTTTGATGGTGTTGGACCTGCCAACATTCAAGGGATCTCCTCGGTATGAAGTCCCATTTATATCTCACACTGTTTGGTGTAGGAGTCCCATCTAGAATATAGACTGATTGTTGATGCAGTGGGTTTTAATGATGTGCCTTAGCTGCAATACTGCATATTGTGGTTTATGGTGACTTTGGTGGGAATAAGTGTGTGACTCTATGAAAAGTAAACTGTAATGCATGAAGGTTCTAACACACAAAGGGAAAATGAGTGAGTCCCTTAGAAGCTTGTAATAGTACGCAACTTGAAAGCAACACATGAGCATAAAGACATCACAAGCTAATCTGCGAAATAGCTCACAAGTTAACAATGATGGAAATATAGAACACCATACATTCAACAAGATTCATACCAATGCAAGCGAAATAGTTCATAGGCATAAGCGTAATTTAAATAACATAGATTTCAAACATAACAAGAATAGTCCTACTATATTCACAAAATATGCATGAAAACGTGTCGACTTTGAGATTTTATTTAGTGAAAGTTCCAATCATACATATACCATTGATGGATCACTCTCCCCAATAGTGGAACATGAAGTCAAGACCTCCTCCTCCAAAAAAATATACTCCCTCTATGCTACAGAGAAGCCAAGGCTCTCACAAACTCACAAGCTCCTAATTTTAAGGCTGAGCCTAGCCAAACGCTTGGCTCCCAAAATCCCTTTACAAGAGTTATGAGCGTCTATTTATAACAAAAGGGGTGACTATTCACTTCCCCTTGTGACTCTTGGACTTCCCTCATGACTATTCAACTTCTTTATAAAATGACTCTTTACATTCATTACATCATGACTCTTTACATTCCAATATTGACACTTGGAATTCCACTTAAAAATTAATTACAATAGAATATTAAAATACGCTTGTACCCTTATAAGAAAAAATTGGGTAGAACCAACTAGTCAGCCTAATAAGATAAAAGATTTAAGCTTGAGTTTGGGGCAACTCCAACCATGGTAAATTTTAGGGGCGAATTATAGCCCAAAGGCGAAATCTGAGGGTTTTTACATTTTAAGAGGGCGAATTTTTTTATTAAAAACCCTTTTCATATAGTTAGCCCCAATTTTATTTAAAAAATAATTAATTTTTTGATTTTAGCCCAAAATAAAAAAATGGGCGGATAAACTAACCGAACCTCATTTGGCCCGATTTGTTGGTTTCGGGAAATCATATTCCCTTAAAATCGTCGAATTTTGATATTTGCCCTTGATTTGGGAGATTAAAATGATTTAATACCTTACATTGGGCACAATTTTTTTTAATACCATGGGCCAATACCACATGCCCAAAAACCATCTCTCATTTCACAATCAAAATATTTATAAATATTTTATTTGAATTTAATTTTATAACATTTTTTAATTAAAACTAAAAGAAAAAATATTATAATTACTTTAATTTTTAAGATATATTGAAATCTCTTATCACATTCAAATATATGAGATATAAATAATAGTTATAAATTAAGATCCATTTTACCATATAAGTTAGTCTAATAGTTTTGTAACCATATTTAAACTTTATTAATAAGCACATAAAAATTTAATACTTATAATATAACAATTTTTTTAACCATAGATATTCACCTCCACTTTACCATGGACATTATTAAGTTGTGAACATGCTTTGTTACAATACCATGACTTATCAATACCACATGCCCAAAAACCATCTCTCATTTTACAATCAAAATATTTTATAGGTTTTTTTTGTTTTGTTTTGTTTTTTTTTTTTAATTTAATGTTATTACATTTTTGGTATGGAAAAGATATTGTAATGTCATGTTATGTTATCTAAACATTATGACTCAATCAAATTAAAAAAATTGATTAATTAATTAATTAAAAATTAAAATATTTTGACTCAATGAAATTACATAAAAATAGAAATTACATTAAAAAAATAAAATTAATAATTATAATAATTAATAATTAAGCAAACCTAGATCCATTTTAATTATTAATTGATAATTAATAACCCTATGTTAAAATGAAAAGTCTACGTTATTATTTTATGTAAAAATTTCAGGTTATTACTTTTTTAATCAATTTTTGTTGAGTAAAGGTAAATTTGAAATCAAAATAAAAATAAAAATAACTCTATGTAAAAATGAAAATTCTACATTATTATTTTTTTATTATATCAAGAGATATTGTTTTGTCCATTACTAGTTTTTGAGCTCAAGGTTTATAAGAACCCATGGTATTCATGTCGAATATAGTCTATTTAAAGGGGGGGATTATACCAACCTAAATCCATCTTCTCATTCTCCCTCTTTCTCTCTCTCTCTCCCTCAGTTTTGATTCACATTTCACATTAGCCTTAACTGTCGATCTCTCAAGATTTGTCGATCTCTCAAGCTTAGAGAGGGATGGATCTTCGCTCGTGTATATAAAGAGAGGTATGCTGTGAATTCTTAAAGTAGTATACTTGGATTTGCAAAATGTAAGATTTTTTTTACATAGGGATATCTTAAAGTAGTATACTTGGATTTGCAAAATGTAATATTTTTTTTACATAGGGATATCGTTTACTTTTGATTATGGTCTTGCCTATTAAGTGCCCATATTCTGGTTTTGATGAGTTTTGATTATGGTTTTGATCATGTGCAACATCTATGACCCTTTCCTATTAAGTGTCTATATTCTAGTTTTGATTAGGTGAAGCGTCTGTGACCCTTGTCTATTAAGTGCCCATATTCTAGCTATCATTTGGGAGGTTTTTTTTATTGCATCCAAGGATGTTGTCTTGTTCTGTGAAGTTACCAGTGGTTTTTGAGCTCTAGGTTTATGAGAACCCATGGTATTTCCCATGATATTCATGTGGAATATAGTCTTTTTAAAGGGGGAATTAAACTAGCCTAGATCCATCTTCTCCCTCTTCCTCTTCCTATGCGTTGAAACCAATAGTTTTTTATTCTCATTTCCCACTCTCTAGGTCTTGATTCTCATAAACTAGCCTAGATCCATCTTCTCCCTCTTCCTATAGGTATCCCTCGAAACCCTCGGTTTTGATTCTCATTTCCCACTCACTAGGTTTTGATTTTCATTTCCCATTCACCTTAACTAAGGATGGATCTAGGTTGGTGTGTATCAAAAGAGAGGTATATTGTGAATTCTTAAGGTAGTATACTCTGATTTGCAAAATGTAAGGTTTTTTTATATAACGATATGGTTTACTTTTGATTATGGTTTTGATTAGGTGAAGCATCTATGACCCTTGCCTATTAAGTGCCCATATTATACATATCACTTGGGAGGTTTGCATAGGTTGATCATGATTGTGAAACCCTATTCCAAAACAAAGACATCTATCCACTTAATTAATCTTTTTTTTTTTCATTTTAAATTAGAATGATAATCAATAATATGAAAAATATCAATTATGGGGCTGAAAAAAAGCTAGAAGCACTAGTAATTGTTGGGAGATTTCAGGTTTTCTAATATCATGATAAAAATGTTTTTTTTGTTGCTTTATATTTTATAGTTTGTGTACAGTAAAATATGGTGTATTAACGACTTAATGACTTTCTATCTTAATGGTTATTTTTTTTTAAATTCATTTAAATTATAGTTAATTAACTTGATATAAAAATTATTGATGAGACAATATTATATAAAGAGAAAGTGATTTGATAATTATAATTACAAGTTGTCCAAATTTGTGAGTGAATGATTATCTTCACTTTCAATTTCTGAATTGAGATATAATTAAATTTGTAATGGTTTATTTATATAAGCATCACTCAAACATGATATTTTTCCACAAGGAGGTCACTCACAAATCATAATTAAAAAATATATAAATTATTTAATTCCAAAACTAAAGAGGTCATTTCAAGTTACAAGGGTTTGTCTAATTTATATATATATGAAAATTAACCATCATGCAATATAATATTATGTTGACTCCGTTAAATTGAAACATAAATTATTATTTTATATGCCCACGGGGCTTTGGATTGATGGTGAATGGGTGTATTGTTAAGGCACTCCTTGCGATAGGTCACCGGTTCAAATCCCCCGTGGGTTCTTAGGTAGTATTATATAGAAAAAAAATAAATTATTATTTTATATGTGTCCTTAGAGGTATCCTAAAGTGTTGTTAGATTCTAGCTAGTTCATTTTTTATCATGTTAAGGAAACAATTATAGTACCTAAGGTGACCATGTATATTCATTTTAAAATTTAAATATTTTTCAATAATTTTTTCCAATATAGACAATTTTAAAACTGAAATTCACTAAGAAAAATCATAACAACACTTATCTACTAATCTCTCTCAAAACTACATCTCTCCCTAGACTTTTGTAATTAATATACATTTAAAAAATAAATATTCAAAATTGAAAACTAAATCTCTCCTTAGTTTCAAATGTTATATAAAATCTTTTTTAATTAGTACATATTTAAAAACTAAATATTCAAAACTTATTTTTATTCACACCGAGCCAAGTTTTCCAATGATGGTCTAAAATCCAAAACCCTAGTAGAAAAAAGATTCCTTGCCACATGATAGGCTTCTTTGCGCTCAGATTGCTGGGAGGATGATACTAAGATATAAAAACTAACAATTCAAAAAATATTGTAAGATAAAGAATAAATAAGTTAATTACATATAATTTTTTTGAGTTGAATTGCAAGCCGCAACCCTCGAAATTTAACAAAACATTACTTAAATCATGATCAAGCTATTTACCTGCTTGCAAATAGTAAAATATCATCTTCCTTCTTAGCTCTTGCAAATATATGTAGGGCTCTACATTTTAAGGATGTCGCTTTGAAATGTTGAGCATTTTTGCAGGGCAGAAACCTCTTCTTTGACTGATGCGAGGGGTTCTCACTTATTTTCAGCTAGGGCTTTGCGTTTTGGGGTTTCATCTTGATACATAAAATTCCAAGGGAGACACGGGCTTATTATCATTGTTTTGCTTGGCCGCAAGAGTTTTAAGGCTGATTTCTATTGCAAACCTTTATGTGCTATAACCTTTCGTGCTGATTTTCACCATGCAGATTTTATTAATATGTTATTTTAGTATGTAATGTTGGATTTTTTATGCTTTTTAGTACTAATAAGTTTTTGGTTTGGGAATATTGTCGATACAGTTGGGGCATACTTAATGATGGACATGGCTATACCTGTATAATTTGTTACAAAAAAAATATGGGAGAATTCTATCTCCAATACTCATATTTGTTCATCTCCATCTAAAGATAGGTAGGATGAGTAAAAAAACATTTCACAAAATCGATGCTCTAACATAGCTACTTGGCAACTATTTTACAAACTAATTATATAACAAGATACATAGATAGATCATTCCTAATTTTTCAATAAGCCTCAAAGGAAGTACCCAAACTCAACAAGCAAGGATTGTAATCCCAATGCTTTGTTCCATTTAAATTCTTGTTCTCACATTTCTTTCCCAGATTTCCTCCCTCTCATGATTGGCATAGAGCTTAATGTTTGTTTAGCTACACTTGCATAAGTGAGAGTTCTAATGTCTACCTTTGTTACCCCTAGGTTGAGGGAACATCTTCCCTCACTATCTCTAATCATTGTTCCTCCCATGGATTATTAATTTGTTGTTTCACCATTTTTCCCTTGTATTTCTTCTCAATTTTTCCATTTTCACCTTTTTTATTTTTTGCACTTATCTTCTTCATGTCAATTTTCTAAGGACTTATTGTGGCTCATTTCCCACTCCTCACTCATATATTTATATTCCAATACATGAGAAATATATTTATATTCCATATGAGTAATATACATATTTCAGTCCTCGAGGGATTGCTTAGAAAACAAGGCTCATAGTCATTACAAGAAATACTCGTTATGAGTCCAACACATTGTCACATGTAGGATTTCTCCCTACCACCTGCGCTAAATCTAATTGACTTTCCATGAGAAATATCTTTATATTCCATATAAGGAATATAATTGTTTTGTTTCTTGATGGATTGATTAGCAAGGCTTCAAGCCATTACAAGAAATACTCATTATGAATTTATTTATGTTATTTTATTTTATTTTTATTTTTTTAATTAATTAATTAATTAATTTTTTATTTATTTATTAATTAATTTTTATTAATTTTTATTTTTTTTCCTGAATAAGACTAAATCTATTAAAGATACAAAAATAATGTTACATGGAGGCACTGGCCTCTATAGAATCTGTCTCAAATTTTTTACCAAATACTAGCAAATAGTAACTGGAAAGGAGACTGCCCTCAAGGGGAAACTAGTCCAAAAAACATGATATGAGCTGCCCACGTAGGGGAACCAGCTTGTAAATCCCAAGTTTGAGAGTTTTTAAGAAAACAAAATAAAAAAAGACCCCATATAACAAAAATTACAACTGAAAATTACAAAAACGAACCCTGACATGGTGCCCGGGTGTCTAAGAACCTGACTACTAAGTCGAAGCCTGCTAAGTGTCAACCGGTGGCGGGGGTTCCTCCACGATGAGACACCCGTAAGCATAGACATCTTCAACATCGTGCTATTGACCACTGTTCGTGGCTTCCGTCTGCGGCTCGCCACCTGGAATACTTGTCGCGTCTGCCATCTTCCCATTACCACCTGGGATGTTGGTCATCCTGTTCATAGCTTCCGGATCAGAGCAAGCAGCGTCCATCCTGTTCAGAGCATTGCCTTGAGAGCTGCTATCATGTGTGTTTCACTTGTTAGCACTAGTCCTGTCCGGAATGATGCTAGCTGGGGCTACAGTGCGTTGTGGCTCTTCTCTGAAGGCTACAGAGATGGTGGCAATTATACAGGGGCGATCCAGGGTGCATCTGAATTGAAATTGGGTGGAATGACAGGAGTTCATAATTGGCACAGAATCGTCATGGGGGAGCTAGGTTTCCGCAATACTCTGAAGGCCAGCCCTCTGGGCCTGCCCTCTGCCACTGCGGGTGTTGGGATACTGAACCGTGCCGTGGGCAGCGGTCGAAGGTGAGGAGGAATCCACCTGAGTCAAGTCTGACGGGGACAGCGAGGGAGAGCAAATTGCTCTCCCTCTGCTGCTACCCCTGTGGCTTCTCATTCTGTGCCTCAGGCGGGGCATATTCACTTGGTAAATTTCAGTGTGACGGGTGCTAGGAGGAGCAGGGGAGGGGATGGAATGGTTCGAGGAGGCAGGGGAGTGAGGAATTCGATTTCCAGAGGTAGAATTGAGTGTCGGGGCAGCAATTTTGTAATAGAAAAGAGGGTTGTGTGAGAAGTGAGCTCCTTCATTCATCTCAATGCAGCAGAAGAGCTGACAACGTCTCCCCATGCTGTTCGAGAGCTAGGTTCTGCCGCAGTGGGAAGGCAGTTCCAGGCTAGGGGAGGCATAACAAGGGGAAGGCACTCAACATTCTCCATCTTAAGGACCAGAAGTAGGTAGCCTCGGCTCTCACCTTTCATTAATGAATTTTGGCTTTCAGGCAGCATTAAAACGCCATGAATTCTGGCGGTGGGCGTCTTGGTATCAGCGCGGGTGACCATGTGGCTATACCACTTGTCCGTTCAGATGAGCCGCGTTGTACCGGCGTCATTAATCACCCACATCTGGGGGCGTTTTGCATCTCTCTGCACCAGATTGATGCATTCCTGTAAATGAGAGCTGTCATTGAGAATGTCAAGCGAGCCAGCATTTAGGACTCGATCACTATTCACCCCTAGATTTGCCAGGAGATTTGCCACTTTATTGCTTTCCCTTTTGGTGTGTTGGAAAGTGATATCTCTATTGGTTAAGAGCCATTTCTCAATGAGCTCTAAATGAGCTGCTAATCTCCAACTATTGGCGATCTTGTGGGCATGAGTACCTTGGAGAATGCAATTGACTACGGTGATAAGGATTTGTGAGTCTCCTTCAATTATTATTGGGAAAAAACCATGCTTCTGAGCCAAGCACAATCCCTGCCATAGTCCTTCTAACTCCGTTGAATTGTTTGTATCCCATCCTATTGATCCATAGAAAATTAGGAGAGGTATGCCTTCATGATCCCTGAAGATTCCTCCATAACCTGCCTTACCTGGGTTGCCTTTAGAGGCTCCATCAAAGTTTAATTGTACCATTCCTTAGGAAGAAGGACTCCAGTGACTTGCAGCATTGGAATTTTGAGCGATGTTGCTAGCGTGCTTGTGGATCTGGGTGATACAAAGATGCCAATTATCCCATATATTCTTCTCCTGAGGAAGGGTAGGAAAGTCCTCTTGATTCCAATTTTGAAGAGTCAAGGTTTCCTGTAGGTTGTTGCAAAAATTATTCCATATGACATCCAGAGGAGTGTATTGATTCTTAAAGATTCTCCTGTTTCTTTCTTTCCATAAAGTCCATACAAGTAGGCCTGGAATAATTTTCCATAGTGAGTTTAGCAGCCTGCTCTTGTAAGGATCAACTGTCCAATTTCTAATGGTGTTTGTGATATCCTCTGTGACTCTGCTCTTTTTTTGACATCTGAGTTCAACTTTTTCCAATAGTTTGTTGGCAAGATGGCATGTGTCCATAAGGTGCTAGATTACCTCTTCCTGTTGGCTACAATTGGGACATCGAGAAGGCCCATGGAAGCTTTTCTTCCTTAGATTGTCCCAAGTGAGGATCCTTTTTTGACATAGTAGCCATAGAAACATTGAGATTTTGGGCCATATAATCGAAGACCAGATTTTCTCCCATAGTGGGTCTTTTTCATCCTGATGGCCAATCAAGAGATTGTATGCCTCTTTTGTAGTGAAAGTTCCACTTGGTGTATATCCCCATCGCAGGATATCCTTCTTGTCTGAGAATCGGATTTTACTATTCATGAGTTCTGCCAACTCATTATAAATTTGCTCTGTTCCTTGTTTGATTATCTGAGCTACATTTAGCCATTTCCTATATCCTTGATTGAGGCTCGGGGTCTAATGCTGATTTACTGTTTCCTCCTATTGCATTTCCCAATCCTCTGTATGTGGAGGTTGAAAAATATTGCTAAGTCGTGGTCTTTGATTCCAAGATTCCATCCAGAATCAAGCCTTTCTGCAATCCCTGATTTCCCAGAAACTGTGCTGCTGTATAATGTTGCTATGTTGTTTTGCTGCATTCTAGATTAGAGATCCCTTTTTAGTGGGAAGAAGTCTGATTAATTCGTCTGGTGGCCTGTTATTTTCATATTTGCTAGTCCATAGTGTTTCCCAAGGTGTGTGTGGCGCAGATAGCCATTTCCACCATATCCTTGCACCCATAACAGAATTGCTATGTTGAGGATCCTAGAGGTCCGCTCCTCCATATTTTTTAGGAAGGCAATCTGTCGTCCATTTAACTAATGCCCATTATCTATGTCGACTAGAGGATCCCCAGAGAAAGTTGCATTGCAAGGCTTTGATTCTTTTGAGTACCCATTTCGGTGTAGCTAACACAGAGAAAAGATAAAGAGGCATCAATTGTAAAATGGCCTTAATTAGCACCATACAGCTGGCCATGTTAAGGGCTCTATAAGTCTAGGAAGAAAGGCGGGCATCTAGCTTTTCAAGGAGAAAATGCCATGATGCATGATTAATGGTTGAGTCAATCAAAGGGGCGCCTAAATACTGGGAGGGAAGAGAGGCTTTAGAGAAACCAAGGATGTGAGATATAGAGGATTGAGTGGAAGGGGGGGGGTGTGAAAATTTTTTTTTTGGGATTTTTTTGTGTTGATCCTGGCTCCAGAAGCTTCTGAGTATTCATCAAGCAAAGATTTAAATTTAGAGACTTCTTGAACTGACAGATGCCCAAATAGCATGTTGTCATCTACAAACTGTTGATGGGTGATAGCTGGGAAGTCATGGATAGAGATTCCTGTGATCTGCTAAGTATGAAGAGCATTCCTTATTAGACGTCCTAGCCCTTTAGCCATTAACACAAAAAGAAAGGGAGAGAGAGGATATCCTTGTCAAATGCCTCTTGAGGGTTGGAAAGGATGAGAGGGAATGCCATTTACTAAAATGGAGAAAGAAGATGAGGAGAGCATATTCATTACCCATCTAACCTAGGTAGGAGAGAAACCAAAGGCATCAAGCATTATTTTCATGTAAATCCAGCTTAATTTGTCAAAAGCTTTTGAGAGATCAATTTTGAGAAGCATACCTGCTTTTTTGCCATGCTTTAAAGAATGGATTATCTCATGTGTGAGGATGATTCCATCAATAATTTTTCGTCCTTCTACATATCCCGATTGTTCTAGCGATATTAACAGGGGTAACAGTGGTTTCAGGTGAGAAGCTATAACTTTGGATATGATTTTGTAGATAACATTGCAGAAAGCTATTGGCCCAAATTTGTCTGGGTCATAGAATGCTCTTCTTTTGGTATGAGTGCTATGAAGGTTGCATTTAGAGATGGAAGCATCCAATGCAAAGTTCTTGATTCTTCCATTACCTGCCAAACATCCACCTTGATGAGTTCCCAGAATTTATGAAAGAAATTAGAGGTAAATCCATCTGGTCTAGGAGATTTCCCCTCTTTGAGTTGATTCATCATTGTTTCAGCTTCCGAAAGAGTAACTGGTCTAAGGAGTAGCTGATTATGTTCATCCATGATAACTTTAGGGATATGTTGGAGAATCCTTTCTATTGTTGGTTGTTTGTTAATTTTTGGTTCCTGATGAACACTTTTGAAATGCTAGAGAATTTCTCTTTCAATATCCTTGTGTTGTTTCATCCTTTCTCCCTGTTGATTCTGGATTTGAGAGATGTTGTTATGCATTCTTCTTTGAATGGTGGTACGATGAAAGAATATTATGTTTTTCTCTCCCTCTTTTAACCACTTTACTCTAGATTTCTGTCTCCAGAGGATCTCTTCTTGCTTTCTTCATTTGTCTAGTTTCTTCTATAGGTTATGTTCTTTTTCAGTTAAACTTTCTATTCTTCCATTGGTTATTATAATTTGCTGAATTTCCATCATTTCTTGTGCCAGAGCTTTTTGGGCCTGAAAGATATTTCCGAAGGTCGTTTTATTCCATTGCTTGATATGAGCTTTGAGATGTTTGAGTTGTTGTTGAAATTGATACATTTTTAATCCTTCTGGGGGTATAAAACTTTTCCAAGCAAAAGTGACCATATTACTGAAATCCGGATGGGTAAGCAAAACTACTTCAAAGCGGAATGGTCTCCTAGTGGAGTTGTCTGGTCTTTGCCATTGCAGAGAAATGGGCCAGTGATTTGATCCTGAAAGCGGCAAAATTGAGGCAGTAAAGTCTCCTCCTACATGGATTGCATTGTCAGATAAAAAAAAGCGATCCAACCTCGAGGAAATTTGTTGTGAACCTGATCGTTTATTGTTCCATGTATAAATTCCGTTGTTGAAAGGCAGATCTATGAGCCAGTTATTTTGTATGAATTCCTTGAAGTGTCCGCTTTCCATTTCTAGTCTGACTCAGCCTCCACTCTTTTCTTCCAGCTTAGTGATCATATTAAAGTCACCCCCTGCAATCCAGAGAGGATGTGCTCTGTTGGCATTGATTCTTTCAATTGTGCTCAATAGTGCCAGTTGTTCGCAACATCCTAGGGAAAGTAGACATTGGTGAGATGTCCATGAATATTGGTTCCAATAATGTGAAAAGTTGCTTGAATGAGATTATGGTTCGTATGAAAGTCATAGAGCGAAATAGCTTGGGTATCCCATGCTATTGCTAGTCCCATTGAGGCTCCTGAAGCGTCCACTGCTATTGATTGGCTTCCTGGCCAGGATTTTGCGAGAATGGTGCCTATGGTGTTACTGTTACATTTTGTTTCTTGTAAGAAGAATATGTGAGGTTTCTCTTGCTGTATCATGTTTTTGATCATTCTGTATTTCCCAGGGCTATTTAACCCTCTTAAATTCCAAGATGTGAGCTTCATGATTCAATATTGGGTAGCGACTTGTAGTATTTTGTTAACTAGGAGTATCTTCCTGACTCCACCAACATTTTGTTGGCATTATGTTTCTGATATGGCTATATGTTATAGATGTTGTACTTGATGGCAACTCCCGTGGCAAGGCTCTCAATTTGTTGAAAATTAAGAAGGACGTAGGAAATCAGTTCATAAGGTGCGTACCCGCAGGTACACCATGCAGGGACCGCGTCCAGATACGCAGGCCAGTCGTTCAGGAGGTGCGTCCCCCTAGTGCACATATTTCAAGGCAGAGAAAAGCACACGTGGGGTTTCTTATGTTTTACTCTTGGTATTTAGCCGACGGTTTTGGGTTATTATGGTGTCGGCTCGTGGTATTGTTCCATGATTTTAGGAGGAGCTTGCCTATATAAAGCAAAGGAGATCACTTGGCTAAGTATCTTTTGCAATTGAATATCTTTAGATCTGAAATATTGGGTTATGGTCTAAAAAGCTTGATCTATATGAAAGGGAAGTTGAAGGCGAATCTGTGAAGGGTGATCTCTCGAGCGCATGATCAGATCTGAGCAACTGTGCCACTCTGGTGGACTGCCTATTCAGCCCTAATCAGAAGGACGTAGGTGTTTAACAGAAGAGCTGCGTGGGTACGCAGTGCAGAAACAAGAGATCTGCGCCGGGACGCAGTGCAGAAACAGGAGATCTGCGCCGGGACGCAGTGCAGAAACAGGATACCTGCGTCGGCACGCAGAGCAGAAGAAGAAGAGCTGCGTGGGTACGCAGAGCGACTAAGGTTTAGGTGCGTCCGCGTAGTAAAAGTACGCGGCGCGATAATGTCTTTGGGTGCGTCCTTGCAGTAACAGTACGCGGCACGATAGTATCCTTGGGTGCGTCCCTGCAGTAACAGTACGCAGCGCAGTTCAAGGAACAGTGTGTGGGCACGCAGTGCGGCAGAAGGATCTCTGCGGGTAGACGCAGGAAAGCAGAAGGTGAACTGCGTAGCGACGCAGGCCACAGAAGGGAAAACTGCGTACCTGTCTTAAAAAGTTCTGTTGATTGAATTTTTCTGTTGATAAGGTGTTCTGGGTTAGTTCTGTTATTGCTGATCTGATAACTGTAGTGAACTGTAACTTTCATGTACTTGATGTTCAATTGATGCTTTATGAAAAGAAGTAGGGGGTTGTAGCTCCCTTCCAGGAGAGACTGGAAAACGAGAGAGAGAGAGAGTTGTAGCTCTCTGCAGGTTGCAGCCTGCGTACTGGTAAAGGACTGCACTAGTACAAAACCATTGTAAAAGAAGTTTCTAAGTTAAAAGAAGATAGAGACATATTGCAGCAGGTGGTTTTCACCCACATTGGGTTTCCACCTTACATCTTGTGTTCTTTGGTGTGGCTATCTGTTTTTCCTTGTTCATGCTCATTATTTTATGGTACTCACATGCAAAAATAATTCAAAGAACAAATAAGGAAGATTGATTAAAAGAATTAGATAATACTGATTCACCCCCCCTCTCAGTATTATTTCCAACAATTGGTATCAGAGCAGGTCCTTCAGAGAAGCTTGATCGCTTGAAGGTAGATCGTTCATCATGAGCAACTACGAGAGAGAAGCATCAATCAGGCCACCAGTTTTTGATGGGACAAACTTCAATTATTGGAAGGTAAGAGTTACTGCCTATCTTCAATCTCTTGGTACAGAAGTTTGGGACATCGTAGAGACAGGCAATGCTTTTCCTTCAGCTACTCCTACAGATACAGCCGAGAAAAAGAAGTATGAAACAAATGCGAAAGCAGTCAGTACTCTATTAGGATGTATATCTCAATCAGAATTCATGAAGGTAATGCACTATAAATCCGCAAAAGAGATATGGGACAAAATTGTCACGAGCTATGAAGGAGATGAACAGGTAAAGCGTGCTAAACTTCAAACTCTCAGAATTCAGTATGAGACTCTCAAAATGTATAATGATGAAAGTGTGGCTAACTATTTTCTTTGGGTAGATGAGGTTGTTAATTGTATGAAAAATTTGGGTGAAGAAATAAAAGAGGCTATTGTGGTTGAAAAGGTTCTAAGATCACTGTCCCCCAAGTTTGAATCTAAAGTATCTGCAATATAAGAAAAGGAAAATCTACGAATTCTTACTATGTCTCAGCTACATGGAATTCTAACTGCTTATGAAATGAGAAAGGGAGGTCCATCAGACATAAGAGAAGCTGCTTTCAAGACATCAGGCAAAGGAGATTATTATGAAGCAAGCCACGTCCCAGAAGAAGAGGAAGAAGAATCAAATTTTGTTAGAAATCTTCAAAGGGGTTCTGGAAGGTTCAGAGGTAAGTTACCTTTTAAATGCTTTGCTTGTGGAAGAGTAGGTCATTATGCTGTAAAATGTCCTTATAAGGATAAAGGAAAGGAACCTGCTAGATGGAACAAGAAACAGAACGCAAATAAGAAAAGCTACTACACTCATGAAGATAGTGATGGTCTATCAAACAGTGATGAAGATGAACAAGGTAATGAATATAAGTTGTTAATGGCATTTGAAGATGATGATTATATGGATGCTGTAGATGTGGATAACCTTTATGATGAAATTACTAGACTCAAGAGATGTATAGAAGAAAAGAACATGATCATTGATACTCTACAATTTCAAATTGATGAAAAGGAAAAACATCTTGAAAAATTAGAAGGTGAAATTGTTGGTCTTAGAAAAGAGATTGAGAAAACAAAAGCTATTAATCTCAAGTTTGTTAAAGGATCTGAAACTTTGGATGAGATTATCAATGTGCAGCGGTCTCCTCTAAACAAGACAGGTCTGGGCTATAATGGAGAAACTTCTCAAGCATCCACCTCAAAAAGTTATCTTGATGCAGCAAGAAGAAATGAGCAAAAGAACAAAGAAGATCAACAGGTAAAGAAGGAACGAATTACAAATAGAAACTATCAAGGGCAATCCATCTTAAGGGTGAACAAAAGCTACAACCAGCCACAGGTAAAATCTTCTCAATTTGGTTCAAGAATAGATGAAAATAGAAACTACAATCAGTTGGCTGGTAGATTCAATAACCGCAGAAGTTTCTTCAATGGACAATGTTTTTCTTGCCATAACTTTGGTCACAAAGCAGCTCAATGTGTTGCATATAAAACGATCATGACTAGGGAAGCTCAAAAGCAAAGAAGTATGACAGGGATTACAAAAAGGACCTATAACAACTTTTCGGTTCTTGAAAATGAAGTTGAATGTTCTATTTGCAATAACTTTGGTCATGAAGACTCTGAATGCAGGAGCAGGTTTCAGCAGAAAAAGGAACAAGCCTCAAGCACCAAAACATGGAGAATAAAGGAACCTCAAACAGAAAGATGTGGGATAGCATTTTATGCAGAGGGACAGGAAAATCTATGGTATATTGACAGTGGATGTTCGAAGCATATGACAGGTGATAAAGAAAAACTCGAGTCTTATTCTGCTCTAGAAAAGGGAAAGAAAGTCTCTTTTGGAAATGATACTCCTGCAACTATAAAAGGAAAGGGCATTGCTCAGTTAAAAGAAAAGGTCAAGGCTGGAAATGTTTTGTATGTTGATGGATTGAAGCATAATCTTCTAAGTGTCAGCCAGATGTGTGATCAAAGAACCGAGGTTATATTCAGATCAAATGGATGTCTTGTTCGTGATCTTGATACAGGTAAAACAGTGATCAAAGGCAAAAGAACTCCAAATAATCTGTACATATTTGAAGAAGGACAACAACAATGCTATCTGAGCAAGGATGATGAGCACTGGTTATGGCATCGGAGGTTGGGGCATCTAAGCTTTTCACAAATAAGGAAAGCATGCAAATATCAGGCAGTTCGTGATCTTCCAGATATCAAAATTCCTGACAACACCATATGCAAATCATGTCAGTTTGGAAAACAAACCAGAACTAACTTTCCAGAGAAGGAAGGATCAGCTAGCATGCCTCTTGAGCTAGTTCATACAGATACATGCGGTCCATTCAGGAAAAGAACACCTAGAGGAAAAGAATACTTGATATTATTCATTGACGATTTCTCCAGGTTTGTCTGGCTAGGACTTATGAAGCACAAAGATGAAGCATTCGAAAAATTCAAATCCTTCAAAGCCTTGGTTGAAAATGAATCAGGTCACAAAATTAAGTGCCTCAGATCTGACAGAGGTGGGGAGTTTACCTCAAATGAATTTTTCGATTTCTGTGAAGAACATGGGATAAGAAGAGAATTCTCTACAGCTAGAACTCCTCAGCAAAATGGAGTTGTGGAAAGAATGAACAGAACAGTCCAACAAATGGCTCGTGCTATGCTTGATGAATCAGGAACTCCCACAACTTTCTGGGGTGAAGCTGCACATGCTGCGGTTGTTATTCTCAACAAAACAAATGTCCGGGTGAAAATCACTCAAACTCCTCATGAGCTCTGGAGTGGTAAGACTCCTTCGGTAAAGCACTTCAAAATCTTTGGGAGCAAATGCTATATCAAGAATACTGATGAGCAGCTTGGCAAACTTGAACCTAGAGCAGATGAAGGCATTCTTCTTGGTTACTCTCCACATAGCAAAGCATACAAATGCTACAATAAAAGACTTGGCAGAATTGTTGACAGCATTGATGTAGTGGTTGATGAGAAGGGATACATTCCTAGGCAAGTACATCATGAAGAAGAAGATGAAGGCTACCCCCAACAACAGAATAATGAAGAAGAAGAACCTCAAGAAGAACCTCAAGAAGAACCAGAAGAGCAAACAAGAATAGAAGAAAAGACTCCATCCAGATATGTTCAGAAGAATCATCCAGAATCTCAGATTATGGGGCAGAAAGAAGCAGGTGTACAAACAAGAAGAACAGTCGCAGAAGCTTCAAGCTATTTGGCATTACTCTCCTCTACTGAACCACAAAATGTGAAAGAAGCATGCAAAGATGAATGTTGGGTGAAAGCAATGGATGAAGAAATTGAGCAAATCGAAAAGAACAACACTTGGGAGCTGGTTCCTAGACCAAAGGATAAGAATTTTATCGGAACAAAATGGGTCTTCAAAAACAAATTGAATGAAAATGGAGAAGTAATTAGAAACAAAGCCAGACTTGTTTGTAAAGGGTATGCGCAACAAGAAGGAATAGACTTTGAAGAAACCTTTGCTCCTGTTGCAAGACTTGAGGCCATCCGAATGTTCCTTGCTCTCTCAAGTTTTCAAAACTTCAAAGTATTTCAAATGGACGTGAAATCAGCCTTTCTGAATGGAGACCTGGAAGAAGAAGTATACATTGAACAGCCAGATGGGTTCATTCTTGGAAATGATCCAAAACTTGTATGCAGATTGAAAAAGGCTCTCTATGGTCTCAAACAAGCTCCAAGGGCTTGGTACTACCGTTTGGACAAATATCTTCATCAACAAGGTTTTTCAAAAGGATCAGCAGATAGCAAATTGCTAATACTTGTTGTGTATGTAGACGACATTATTTTTGGGAGCAATGAAGAAGCTATGAGTCAAAGCTTTGCCTCGGTCATGCAGAAAGAATTTGAAATGTCTTTGTTAGGAGAACTGACATATTTCCTTGGTTTGCAAATCCAACAAAAGGAAGGAGGAATCTTTTTATCTCAAACCAAGTATCTCAAACAGATTTTGAAGAAATATGGTATGGAAGATGCAAAACCAGTATGTACACCCATGGTCACAGGATGTAGCCTCAGTGCAAATGATGAATCTGCAGCAGTACATCAACCAACCTACAGATCTATGATTGGAAGTTTACTTTATTTGACAGGTACCCGACCGGACATCATGCATGCAGTTGGAATAGTTGGAAGATTTCAGGCAAATCCAAAGGAGACTCATCTTCAGGCAGTGAAGAGAATTTTCAAATATCTTCAAGGGACTCAAAATTATGGCTTATGGTATCCTAGAGATATAGATCTTACACTTCATGCTTATACAGATGCAGATTGGGCCGGAAGCGTGGATGACAGGAAAAGCACAAGTGGTGGTGAGTTCTTTATGGGTTGCAGACTGGTATCTTGGTTCAGCAAGAAACAGAGTTCGATTGCCTTGTCTACAGCTGAAGCGGAATATGTTGCTGCTGCATCTTGTTGCACTCAACTCCTTTGGATGATGCATACTTTGCAGGATTTTCAAATCACTTGTACACCACCTATCCCCATCTTATGTGATAACACAAGTGCAATCAGCATCTCAAAGAATCCGGTTATGCATTCAAAAACCAAGCACATACCAATCAAGTACCATTTTCTCCGGGAACAAGTACTTGAACAGAAGGTCAAGTTGGAGTATGTTCCTTCTAAGGAACAAGTTGCTGATATTCTCACCAAACCATTGCCCAGGGACACTTTTGAATACCTCAGGCAAAAGCTGGGGGTTGTTGATGCATCATCTTATTGCTGAACCTCTTCTCATTGATGGTACAGGTTCAGGGGGAGCATATAATGCATTGTTGGCATTATGGAGGGTGTGCAAAAGGAGATCTTGGAAGTAGCTGCAATATGTCTCTATCTCTTTCATGGTGGATTATGGTTCTTTGCTGCAGATCTGGTTCATTTTCAGGGGGAGCATGATCGTAGGGGGAGCATACCCCTTTGCCCTTGATGTCAAAGGGGGAGAATGAAGCTGAGGTTTGTGAGGTTGCCATCAAGTCCAAAGGGGGAGATTGTTGGCATCATGTTTCTGATATGGCTATATGTTACAGATGTTGTACTTGATGGCAACTCCCGTGGCAAGGCTCTCAATTTGTTGAAAATTAAGAAGGACGCAGGAAATCAGTTCATAAGGTGCGTACCCGCAGGTACACCATGCAGGGACCGCGTCCAGATACGCAGGCCAGCCGTTCAGGAGGTGCGTCCCCCTAGTGCACACATTTCAAGGCAGAGAAAAGCACACGTGGGGTTTCTTATGTTTTACTCTTGGTATTTAGCCGACGGTTTTGGGTTATTATGGTGTCGGCTCGTGGTATTGTTCCATGATTTTAGGAGGAGCTTGCCTATATAAAGCAAAGGAGATCACTTGGCTAAGTATCTTTTGCAATTGAATATCTTTAGATCTGAAATATTGGGTTATGGTCTAAAAAGCTTGATCTATATGAAAGGGAAGTTGAAGGCGAATCTGTGAAGGGTGATCTCTCAAGCGCATGATCAGATCTGAGCAACTGTGCCACTCTGGTGGATTGCCTATTCAGCCCTAATCAGAAGGATGCAGGTGTTTAACAGAAGAGCTGCGTGGGTACGCAGTGCAGAAACAGGAGATCTGCGCCGGGACGCAGTGCAGAAACAGGAGATCTGCGCCGGGACGCAGTGCAGAAACAGGATACCTGCGTCGGTACGTAGAGCAGAAGAAGAAGAGCTGCGTGGGTACGCAGAGCGACTAAGGTTCAGGTGCGTCCGCGTAGTAAAAGTATGCGGCGCGATAATGTCTTTGGGTGCGTCCCTGCAGTAACAGTACGCGGCGCGATAGTATCCTTGGGTGCGTCCCTGCAGTAACAGTACGCAGCGCAGTTCAAGGAACAGTGCGTGGGCACGCAGTGCGACAGAAGGATCTCTGTGGGTAGACGCAGGAAAGCAGAAGGTGAACTGCGTAGTGACGCAGGCCACAGAAGGGAAAACTGCGTACCTGTCTTAAAAAGTTCTGTTGATTGAATTTTTCTGTTGATAAGGTGTTCTGGGTTAGTTCTGTTATTGCTGATCTGATAACTGTAGTGAACTGTAACTTTCATGTACTTGATGTTCAATTGATGCTTTATGAAAAGAAGTAGGGGGTTGTAGCTCCCTTCCAGGAGAGACTGGAAAACAAGAGAGAGAGAGAGTTGTAGCTCTCTGCAGGTTGCAGCCTGCGTACTGGTAAAGGACTGCACCAGTACAAAACCATTGTAAAAGAAGTTTCTAAGTTAAAAGAAGATAGAGACATATTGCAGCAGGTGGTTTTCACCCACATTGGGTTTCCACCTTACATCTTGTGTTCTTTGGTGTGGCTATCTGTTTTTCCTTGTTCATGCTCATTATTTTATGGTATTGACATGCAAAAATAATTCAAAGAACAAATAAGGAAGATTGATTAAAAGAATTAGATAATACTGATTCACCCCCCCTCTCAGTATTATTTCCAACACATTTCCCCAATGATGATGGTTCTTTGCAGGTCTGTCTTTCTTCCTTGTTTCTTGGTATCTTTGGGAAGGTTTTTCTTATCCCATTGACTGCCTGGCTGAATCCCTAGAGTTTGCTGCTGGTGTGCTCTAGAGAGGATCACCTCCAAACTTTCTAGTTTTCTGTCCAGGATTTTAACAAACTCTTTCCTTCTGCAAGCTTTCTCAAGACTAAATATGTCCAGATCCCCAATGTCTATACTTTTAGGTTCCTCTTCCATATGTTTGGGCTCACTACTTCTTGCTAGCAAGTCATTTGAATGGATTGGTTCCTGGTGAGAGATAACCATTTCCTTCCCATTTAATCTCGATTCAGATTCCTTGGTGGGTTTGGCAAAAGGGCTTGTCATGGGCTGAGATGGCTTTGGGTCATGCCGAGATATTGAGGGCTGAAATACCCCAGATGGAATGAGAATATCTTCGATATGGGTGGGGGGTTCAGTGTCTTCTGAGGCTGATTGAGCTAGGATGTCAAAGTTGTTACTGGTGGAGGGTAGGGTTGAGACGGCTGTGGGATTTTTGGATCCTGATGTAGATTTTTTGTGGTGATTTTTCTGAGTGTTTACTTTAGTAAATCCTTCCTCATCAGTTTTTTTGGGGAGGCATGGGGATGGGGTTTAACATTTAGGGGGCAGTCACGGAAAAGATGACCATGTGCATGGCATTTTCTGCGTTGAAAGGGTACATGTTCATAGTCTATTGGATGAATCCATTCAAAATCATCATGATAAAGACTTATCGAGTCTGGAAGTGCCTTGTCAAGATGCATGTAAACACAGATGCGAGCATAGGAAGTGTACCTTCTTAGTTTCGTTTCTTCGGCTATCTTGATGAAGTCGCCCAGACCATTTCCAATGTCTTTTAGAGATTCTTCATCCCAATATTCTAAAGGAAGAGAGTATAGGCGTATCCAAACAGGCGCCCAACTGAAGTCTTCTTTATCCGGATTGAATTGTTCAATCCAATCTCTGAGATACAAGTCGGCAAAGTTGAAGAAATATGGCCCTTCGTCTAGGACTCTATTATGGTCTTCTATGTAGTTGAAGACAGCCGTAAAGAAACCTTTGGGTCCAAGTTGCAGGGTCACATGTCCTTTGGGTTTCCATTTGGCTGCAACCCATCCTTGCAGGGCTTTTTTTGTTGGCCATAAGCCAATAAATTTCCCTATGAGAGTGTGGTCCTTCATAAATTGGATTTGGGCATTGATTCGGTGCCCAGGTAGTTCTATCTTGGGTCTCTCTGTTGCAATAGGGTTGCATGTGGTTGAGGTGGCTTTTGGGACTTCGCTGTTCAATGTCGGATTATCTTGTTGCTGAGTTGGAGGCAGTACCTCTGCGTCCTGTGGTGTTTTTTGTTTCCCTTGCTCTGCTAGTTCAGTCTGCTATACATTGTTGACGGGTTCTGCCATGTCAAAATCCTGTTCATTCTCATTTTCAATCTAGATCTTGCCGCTGCTGCTTGGGGGAGGCTTTGCGACCTCCTGCAGAAGGGGACCCATATCAGTGGGCCTGAAAGAAAAGTTATGTGGTTGCCAGAGAAGCTCAGGTTCTGCAAGTCTGTTGTTGTTCAGAGATGGTCAGGTGCTATGAAGCACATCAAAACCCTAACCTCGATGCTCCAACCATTATGAACTTTGTTAGTCCTTTACAAAGCCTTTATTATTCAGTGAAATATTCACCAAGATCTTACAAGATTTTATAATCCAATAAAAAATTTGCCATGATTTTACAAGATAATATAATTTGGTGAGAGATTCACCAAAAAGATTATATATACATATTATATTACTAATAAAATCGCATTCCATTTTTCCCATGTATCATGGGGATTTGCCCATTTATTATATATATAAATTTAGGGGGGTTCTTAAAATTTTTCCTGACTCCAACTCAACAACTTCCACTTTATGTTTCTCAGTCATGTAATGGTGCCAAGATTTTTACTACATGATGACATACCCAAACTATGCGATGGTGTCAAGATGGTAGCAGACTCTAGCCTCCATGGCATCCAGCTACACTGACTTGGAACCAATTTGTGTTTCTTTCTTGAGCATGAGAAACATCGTGTTGATTTGGATAGGGCCACCGATGTACTTGTGCATATTATGTCAGTTTACTTCATGATCTTCCTTGATGGATACTTGTCTCAACTATTCCAAGTATTCTTCAATCTTCTGCCTGACCTGATTCCTACACTTGATCTCCATGAGTGAGTTGCCTAATGGGATCCCATGTGATTTCACCAAGAAGTACAGGTTGTTGTAAAATCGTTCATATGAGGTATGAGTTTTGGCAATGAATGAGGTGAGTTGTTTGTTATTCTATATGAGCATTTGAACCTTTGGCTTCTCCAACTCTGCCTCTTGCCTTGTCTTCTTTCCCAATTCAAGTGGTGCCCCTTTGTATTTCATAAATCATTCATGCACGAAAACGATGGTTGATTGCACAACCTTGAGAGTTTGGACATAATATTTACATTTCTGTTGTAATCCATGCAAGTGGACAACTACCTTAGGCACAGTAACAAGCTCCTCATAAAGACTCCACATGGTCTCTCCCAGTGTCGATACTTCACTGAGTATCACTTCCTTCAGTTCTTCTAGATAGACCCATGCGGGATTTTCATTTTGTAACATTTCTCGGAGTTGTTCAAACCCTTGCCTAGCGGCCTGCAATTTCTTTACCAATTAATTATTCTCGGCTATCAAATAGTCCATACTTGACTTTGAAGCACCTGCGAAGGCCAAGTTGGTTGCGGAAATAGCTCATGGATTTCTTCTAGTTTCTATCACGATCACCCTTTCTCTGATGAATGAAGGAGATGTGAGGTCATCCAGAAAACACTTCTTTCTCGCTTGTACAATTTTTTTCTGAAGCTCGTTATAAGTCAGATTGTACGTGTCCATAGTCAGACCATCAACAAGAGGAACAATTTCCTCTTCCTCGCTTGGAGCTTGCTTTGCTGGAGGACGGGGAGACTGAATGGTGACCTATTGTGTACTTGGCATTAGGTTGACATATTTGTTCAATGACTCCATTTCCTCTTCCATGTCTTGGAATTTGATCAACTCCTCAATCACTTGAGCGAGATCTTTATCTTACATATTCTTTTTCTCTTCCTTCAATTGTCGATTATGTTCTTGTTCTTCAGCTTGTATTTGTGTTGTTTCTTTTGCTATTACCTTTCACCTTTCCTCCTCTTCCTTCTTCTGCCTTTCTTCCTCCAATATCTTCTACTCTTGTTCATTCCTTTACTTCCATTCTTCTTCCTACACCCTTTGTTTCCTCTTCTTCTTTGTTTCTATGACCACTCTCATAATGACTGGATCTGCTTTCATCGTGTAGCTCCTCTCTCCCCATGGACTGTGCAAAACCTTCTTCTTTCCCTTCTCGTGAACTGGGTTGCGCTCTTATATTAGTGCTACCTCTGGAGTGATTCCCTATTGTGGAGCAAGCAGTGAAGTCCCTGCAAAACTAACCAGCTCATAGGACTTAGAGGAATTGTAACAATTCTTCCATGGTTCCTCCTCCGGCTAGTGAAAGGTCCTGCTTAGCCATTGGAAATAGATCCTCGCACAGTGGTCTCTTAAAACATTCCAGGGATTGTATAGATTGAAGTCTAGAGTACCAAATTCAAAATTTTCTATCTCCTTTCCTTCGGTATCTGTGACTTTCAGATTCTTGATCTCATACAATCTGATTTGCATAGGAAGATTTGGTCAAGGTTCTTTCTTCTTCCTATGCAAATCTGCTAACAACCCTGTGGATATATGATAGGGAACCTCTTGCATGAATACATTATTGGTGACATACCTCAGTAGAAGATGTAGAGACTTTTGTCCACCAAACAACCTAAGGAAAGTGCCATGTGGTGAGGTAAACTAACCAGCTATCTCTGACACTGCTTCCATTGCCCCACGTGACTTGCAAGGTGGATCTTCCTCAAAGATCAACTTATACAACAGAATGAGGAAGTAGTCAGTTAGCTTCTCCATTACTCCTCTGTGGTTTTACTCTGAAATAAGCTTGCAATAAAGATACACGATAGGCTTTGGTGGTGTCCAAGTCAAATTCATGCCAGGGAATGCATTGTGTGCACAGATTGCATCTAGTAGATAGGAAGACATGTAAAATATGGCTTTCCCACCCGTGGGGGGACTATGGGTGTTATATACATGGATATGTAGTTGTTGAACCAACAAATATGACCACTTGAATGGTTTACCTTTGTTCACAACCTAGTCCAGTAAGAATCCCCACCCTTTAAGAAAGGTCCCGATGCTCTGTTGACAATAGATTCTGCAACATAAAACTATCAAGAGCTAATAGGCCCCCCTGAAAGATTTTGTCTTATATGTGTTGGTGGGTGTCTAATAAAAATTCATTGGATCTTTGACCTAGCCTTTAACAATGTCCTTGGTGCTCAAATAGTTGGTTTTCACATAGATGTAGGAATCCATGAGTGATTTTGGCTCTAGCAAATGGTATATGAGATGATTGTTTGCTTCCAGAAAATAAGCAAGCCTCTGTCTGCTCGAAGTGTTGAGAGTCGTAGTCTTTGGATCTGTATGGGATAATATCCAGGCGAAAACTTCTACACATGGAAAAGCCAAATATTTGTATGCAATACTATGTAACCTTGATTTCTAGACATTTACATAAACATGTTGGTCTTCTAGACTGCTTTGAAGGTTATTGCTAAGAAAATTTCATTCCCCTTTTGCCATGTGATATCTGATTCCTTTTCTACAAACAGTTGAGTGTCTGAGTAAACTGGAATTAAACTGGTGTACTCTCAATTGCCTCCCCGGTGCTTCTCTCTATGTTATCCTTTGAAGCAGTTCTCTTGGGTGCCATGATAACAGTGACTGATGAAGAGAAATGCTCAACACCTGCAATACCTGTGGGAGGAAAAAGCACTCATGGAAGACATAAATTAGCTTAAGCAAATCAACTTACAAAGAAAGATCAAGCAACAACCACATGGACTGATGAGGAAAATTGCATAATCCTTGAGGTGAGGGAGAGAGACTGGTTGAGGGAACTATGCATTGCACAATATTAGCAGTCAGTGATGCAAACTGAGGCTAGAGACTACACAATGTGTAGTTCTGTTTGGGTATACTGAGGTAGAGATTGTTCATTACATAGACTCGGTGGGAAAGGGAGAAGGATTGAGCCTTGGAACTGTGCAATGCATTGTTGGGTCAGCTTGGTACTATACATTGTGCAATCTCAAAGGCCAAGCTGAGAGCTTCAGCCTCAGACTTGCATAATTCCTAGTGAGACAAGGTGATGCTTGGCTAGTGTAAGGGCATATCTGCTCGCACTGAGTGTGGGAAACTAGCATATCTTAGTGATAGTGCATGCTAAAGTGCAGATCTAACTAAGTATGGATATATCGATGCAAAACAACTGTGAAATATCGACATGCAAAAGGAAAAACAAACATGCATGGAGAGTCATCGGAACGACGACCACTAACGGGTGAAAACAAGAAAACTAATGCGACACTTGAAAAAGGTGAATGATGGACAAAATCAACACTTTTACAATCTAATATACATTAAAATTGCATTAAGCATGAAAAGAAACAAGCAAAAAAACATTCACAGAAGCCAAATGACAAAAAATGTGGAAAAAGTGACAAAATATGACAAAAGAAAACTCACCCGGAAAAACACCGTAAACTCCACGAAAGGCTCCTTCATCTCCTTGAAAATGCTATATCTCCAAGATCGAATGGAAAAATGAGCTCTAGGGGCATCCACTATATAGATCTAGACTGATTAGGGTTTATGATGCGCATGTCTAAAATTAAGGAAGAAGTAAGACTTGAGGAAATTTCCAAAAATAGTAAGTGTTCCACCTTCAGGAAACTAATTAGTGAATCCCTATTTTCTAGGGATGTTCTTTTCTTTTTTCTTTTTTGGGAAACTTGCATGCACACTACCGAGAAGGATTGTCCAATTCCCTAGGATTGGGAAACTTCTTGAGTCAGTGCATTGCACAGTTTCTGAGCTCAAGGGATGCTTTATGTAGTTTCCATCATCGAGACTAGGCTGCCATCTAGAATTGTGTAGTTTTCATGCTCAAGGTTGGGATGCCAAAAAGAATTGCGTAGTTTCTAGAAGAAAGGTTGGCTTGCCTTCCAATATTACGTAGCTTATGGAGGCAAGCCTAGCAATGCTACAAGGTCAAGTCAAGAGTTAGCTTGTGTTTGAAAAATGTCAAGTTGGGATCAGTGCATCACAAGCAAAACATGAAAAGATATGTCTTTTATCATAGCATAAATACTTGATGAAAGTAAAAGATAAGCTCTTGTGGACAAAATGAAGGCTCCAAAGTAAAGCATGGAAAAATTTTTGGAGGGTGATTGTAGCAGCGACAACACTTGGCAACACACTAGTAGAACTCCAACTCTTTGTATGGGTATTGTCTCATGGAAAATAGGTCTAAATCTCCAGGAAGTATTATTCTGGTCATTGATTATCATAGTTTCTTCACTTAGCTTGTGTTAAAGATATTGTCCCTACTATTCTCTTTAGCAGTGACACACTTAACCAAGCCAAGTCAACCTTAGTTGTTTCTATTGGGGATGAGGAGTATATATATATATATTCAAGTAAACTGATTATCAAAGTCTTAGTTTTCATCTTTAGTGTTGCTCTGCTACCAGCAAGCCTGGGTAGTACCCTGGTGGAGTCACTTTAGGGACACACACATTGCTCTGCTGCTAGCAAGCCTGAAGAGTACCCCAATGGAGTTGCTTGCTTCACCTCTCCACGTAGGAAGCCTTTCTCTTCTTTCGCCTTTTATATTAGTTTTTATTTATTTTTTGTTTTTTTTTCAAAGAACTATGCATGGGCACTTATTGATTTAATGAGGTGGAAGAGGGATCATGGCTTATTGAGAGCAGAAGAGGCTATCCCTTCAAAGAAGGATGTTTATATACCTTTGACATACTTGTTAAAGTTTAATCCCCTCCTTACTCTACTCTACTCGGTTGACAAGGAACCAAAAATTACAACTGATTAGAGTAGGTGGTGCTAGTTATAGATTCAAGCATCATGATTCTACTGCGGTTTTATCTGAAAAACATATTTTCCATCAGGGTATCATCAACTAAAAGATTCAAGATTCACGCAAAGAGAGGGAATAAACATATAACCAAGTGTTGACAGTAGCACAACTTCCTCGTAAACTTCACAAAGCATGCTTAAGAAACTAAAAATGGTTTCATGCAGAAGCTATCCTACAACTGGAAAGAAAATAAAATTGTAGGGTAGGAAGTAAATCAAAACAAAAAAAACAAAACAAATAAAGAAAATAAACAAACTACCCCTACTCCTACACTAATTGAGGATAGGCCAGACCTACGTAAAATGAAATTTCCAATGTAACCACTGGCGCATTGGCTAGCTTATATGGGCGAGGGAATGTATGTCAAGAAAGCTATTAAAAAATAACAAGAAATAAGAAAGATAAAGTGATGCATACTGCAACATTCAAAGTTTGGAAATACATGCAGAGAAATACAAAATAAAAGTGCAAGTAAGACACTCTGCGAGAGCATTATGGTGTTCAAACACACTGCGGCAATATGACATGCAAGAATAATATTTTGAACTTGTAAATTGGGTGAACACAAAGAAAGAAGAAAAATTGTGTTTCAAAACAAAGCTTTGCAGGTGTGACTCCTTTAATGATTGAGCGATGGGATCATGCAAAACAAATGGAGGATGCGAAAATTGAGATATGAACTGATTTTAATTTATGTAGAGGAGTGATGAGGAGCCTTAAAAGATACAATGCTATTATTCTCAAGACTGGGACTGGTCTCAAGGCTGCGAGAACCTGACATAACCATCAGTTCAAGCTGAAGTGCCTCGATAACTTGCAGAAGTTCCAAAACATAAGAAGGTAGATCATCAAAAACTGGTGACTTAGAAAGATCAACAGTGAAAAAATCAGAGTCGTGACCAGATGAAACAATGAAAAGATCATGACAACCATGAATAGAATGTTCAAGATAAAAAATAGAGGCATCCTCATGATCCGATGAATGGTAAATAGGGGAAGATTGAAAACAAGAAAATTCACCCTCTAATTCTTCATAATGATCAGATGATGGATTGGAGAGATCAAGAAGATAAGATTTTTCCTCTCCACATTTGGATGTAAAACTGACATATCACGAGTTCTGAATGTGATCATAAATCACATCATCAAAAATTGATTATTTGAAAGATTCAACACGAATGACAGAATTGTGGAATAAGTCAATACAATGAGGCAGAGGCATGAAAGGAGAAAAATCAACCTTCATCGCAAATTCTTGTTCAGAGATAGATTCCCACACATAGTCATCGTAAATGATATCGGATGTTTGTTTCTCCACTGAATTTGTCCTGAAATTGATCCTCATGAACATCAAAATAAACAGTTGAAACATGTGAACCAAACAACTCACAATTAGGAGGATCAAAGGAACCAATAGATGGAGGATGAGGAAATAATGCATCATTGCAAACATCAGATTCATAGTCCAAACCTGTGCTGAAATTCTGAGTATGTGGGGTAGGAGAAGATGTTGGTATATCAATGGATGAAATCTCAAGTTCTCCCACCTCAACCTATGGAAATGGAGCTGTTAGATGAAGGGAAGATGAAGATTCACTTGCAACAACAACTTCATTCATCATAGATTTATGAGATTTATAACTGAGGTACGTTGGGAGACTTTCGAAAGACTCATATTCTTGTGGATTCATCGAAATATGAACACGAAATTTGAATTTATCTTTCATTAAATTCCAATCAATATCATATTCAGAAAATTCAAAAGAAAATGAATGAAACGATCGTGAAAATCGTCAAGAGATTCATCAGGTGCTTTTCGCAATCACATGATTTTCTTGAAAATAGATTTGTAATCATACTTGCCAAAGGCATGAAAGAGCTCTTTGACAAGATGGTCGAAAGAGTTTATGGAAGAGGATGGAAATATGTAGCACCATTCTTTGACGTGTGCTTCGAATGTGAGAATGAACAACCTACAAGCAACATTCTCGTAGTGAATATTGTGTTTAGTGCAGAATTCAAGAAAGCAAGCAGTGTGCTCTAGACTGGTTGTTTCACTCTCACCATCAAATTTTAGATTTCACAAGTCATTGATTATTCCTGCGGGCACTTTCAGATTTTTGGTTCTAGAAAAATATGTTGGGGTTAGTATTTGGAAAGAATCCATTAAATATGTGGAAATTTCAAACAGACTTCATGGGCTCAGCTTGACATTTGGCCCTCCTTCTAGCGCTAGAAATGTTGACGGTTCTGGACCCGCTGACATTCAGGGGATCTCCCCAATATGAAGTCCAAATTTGACCTCACATCGTTCGGTGTAGGAGTCCCATATAGAATATGGCCTGGTTACTGATGCAGTGTGTTTTAATGGTGTGCCTTGGCTACAATACCACATAGAGTGGTGTGTAGTGACTTTGGTGGGAACAAGTGTGTGACTATGCAGAAATTCAAGTGTAATGCATGAAGGTTCTAACACATAAGGGGGAAATGTGTGAGTCCCTTAGAATCCTGTAATAGTATGCAACTTGAAAGGAACACATAAGCATAAAGACATCACAAGCTAATCTGTTAAATAGTTCACAAGTTAACAATGATGGAAATATACAACATCATGCATTTAATAATATTCGTACCAATGCAAACGAAACAGTTCATAAGCATAAGTGTACGTTAAATAACATACATTGAAAACATAATAAGAATAGTCCTAATATATTCACAACATATGAAAAAAATGTGTTGAATCTGAGCTTTTATTAAGTGAAAGTTTCAATCATACATATACCATTGACATACCACTATCCCCAATAGTGGAACATGAAGTCAATATATACACATCCAAAGAAAGATACTCCCTCTATGCTATGGAGAAGCCAAGGCTCTCACAAAATCCCAAGCTCCTAATTCTAAGGCTAAGCATAGCCAAAAGCTTGGCTCCCAAAATCCCTTTACATGAATTATGAGGGTCTATTTATAACAAAAGGGGTGACTATTCACTTCCCCTTGGGACTCTTGGAATTCCCTCATGACTCTTCAACTTCTTTACAAAATGACTCTTTACATTTATTACATCACGAGTCTTTACATTCGAATATTGACACTTGGAATTCCACTTAAAAATTAATTACAAAAGAATATTATAATACACTCGTACCCATATAAGACAAAATTGGGTAGAGCCAACTAGACAGCCTAATAAGAAAAAATAGTTAAGCTTGAGTTTGGGGCAACTCCAACTCAACAACTTCCACTTGATGTTTCTCGGCCACGTAACAGTGCTAATATTTGTACTGTATGATGACATCCCCAAACTGTGCAATGGTGTCAGGCTGGAAGTGGACTCTAGCCTCCATGTCATCTGGGTACACTGACTTGGAACTAGTTTGTGTTTCCTTCTTGAGGAGGATCAACATCATCATGATTTGGATAGGGACACCAATGTTCTTGTGCATATTCTGTATGTTTACTTCAATATCTTCCTTGATGGCTACTTGTCTCAATTTTTCTGAGTATTCTTCAATCTTCGGCCTAACCCGATTCATGCGCTTGACCTCCATGAGTGAGAAGACTGATGGGATCCTGTGTGATTTCACTAAGAAGTCCAAGTTGTTGTATAGTCATGCATATGAGGCCTGAGTGTTTGAAATGAATGAGGTGAGTTGTTTGTTATTCTGGATGACAATCTGAACCTTTTCCTTCTCCAACTTTGTCTCTTTCCTTGTTTTATTTCCCAATTCAAGTGGTGCCCCTTTGTATTGCATTGACCATTCATGCATGACAACAATGGTTGATTTCACAACCTTGAGATTCTTGACATAATATTTACATTTTTTCTACAAACCATGCAAGTGGACAACTACCTTATGCATGGTAACAAGATCCTCATAAAAAATCCACATGGCCTCTCCCAGTGTCGATACTTCACCGAGTATCGTTGCCTCCAGTTCTTCCAGTTAAACTTGTGTGGGAGCAGCGTTTTGTAACTCTGCTCGAAGTTGTTCAACCTCTCATTAGGGGAATTTTGAGGTCTAAAATGGGCCTCCTAAGAATAATGTACAACTAAAATAAACTTTATAAGAACCAATAAAATTCAAGATGATGATGTAAACCATAGGGGATTATTCACTATTTTTGGAGTAAAAAAGTAAAAATATTAAAAAATAATAAAATAATAAAACTACTTTTTCAACTCGTATTTTCAACTTATCTCCCTAAGGTTTTACTCAAATTTCAAGCGGGAGTACTCGTTGGATGAAAAATTTAATTCCTCATCCAAGGATCACCCATGTTGAATACTTTCGATGGACCCTACTATATGAAAAATGGGAAATACATGAAAAAACGTGATTGCAATCATGTTTTTCAAGTATTTCTCATTTTTTGTGTAAAAGAGTCCATCGAAAGTATGCAACATTGGTACTCCTTAGATGAGGAATCAAATTTTGCACCCAACAAGTGTTTACGCTTGAAATTTTAGTAAACCCATAGGGAGATAAGTTGAAAAATTGTTTTTTTTTTTTTTTTCCTCTAAAATTTGATGATGTAATCTAATCCTATTTTATTATTTCCACTATTATTTTATAATTTCCTTAGGAGGCTCATGTTAGACCTCAAAATTCCCCTAATGTGACTAGCAGCCTGCAATTTCTTTTCCAATCTGTTATTCTCGGCCATCAAATAGTCTGTATTTGACTTTGAAGCACCTGCAAAGGCCAAGTTGACTGTGACAATGGCACCTAGATTTATTATGGTGTGTGTCATGATCACCCTTTCTCTGATGAATGCAGGAGATGCGAGGTCATTCGGAAAATTCTTCTTTCTCGATTGTACAATCTTTTTCTGAATCTCCTCATAAGTCAGATTGTACATGTCCATAATCAGACCATCATCGAGAGGAACAATTTCCTCTTCCTCGCTTGGCTTTTGCTCTGTCAGAGGATGGGGAGACTGAATGGTGACCTTTGTGTACTTGTCATCAAGTCAACATCTTGGTTCTGCGGCTCCATTTCCTCTTCCATGTCTTGGATTTTTATCAATTACTAAATCTCTTGAGCACCCCTTTATCCTACATCTTCCTGATCTCTTCCTCTAATTGTCAATTATGTTCTTGTTCTTCAGCTTGTCTTCGCACTATTTCTTCTACTATTACTTTTTTCCTTTCCTCCTCTTCCTGCTTCTTCCTTTTTCCCTCAAATATATTCTACCATCATTCTTCCCTCTGCTTCTGTTCTTCTTCCTGTAACCTCTATTTCCTCTTGTTCTCTACTGCTATGGCCGCTCTCTTAATGACTAGATATGCTTTCATCTTGCAGCTTCGCTCTCCCTCTAGACTATGCACAACCTTCATATTTCTCTTCTCACACACTGGGTTGTGTTCTTCTACCGATGCTTCCTCTAGAGTGATTCCCTACTGCTGAGCAACCTGTCTAGTCCCTGCTAAAATGACTAGCTTGAGGGACTTGGAGGGATTGTAACGATTCTTCCATGGTTCCTCCTCCATTTAGTGAAAGGGCCTACTTAGCCACTTGAAATGGATCCTCTCACAGTGGTCTCTACATACATTCTGGGGATCATATGGATTGAATTTTGGAGCATTTAATGCAAACTTTTCTATCACCTTTCCTTCAATATCCGTGACTTTCAGATTCTTGATCTTGTACAATCTGATTTGCATAGGAAGAGTTGGCCAAAGTGATTTCTTCTTCCTATGAAAAGTTGCTGACAACCATGTGGAGAGATGATACACAACCTCTTGTATGACTAACTTATCAATGGCATACATCAATATAATATGTGGAGACTTCTGTCTGCCAAACACCCTAAGGAAAGTGTCATCTGGTGAGGCAAAAGAATCTGTTATCTCTAACACTACTTCCATTTCCCCACGTGACATGCAAGGTGGCTCTTCCTCAAAGATCAAATCATACAATAGAATGAGAAAGTGGTTAGTTAGCTTCTCCATTACTCCTCTGTGGCTGCACTCTAAAAGAATCTTGCAATAAACATACATGATAGTCTCCCATGGTGTCCAAGTCCAATTTGTACCAGGGAATGCAATTTGTGCACAAATTGGATCCAATAGATAGGAAGACATGTAAAATATCACTTTCCTGCCCTTAGTGTTATAGACATTTTTGTGCCTTACAGCTCTGAGCATGAAATGTCCATAAACCAAGGGATCCAAAGTCCCTAAAAGTGTTGTTCCTGTCCCTAAAGGAACAAGGTCAACCAATGACAGCTTCTCCCAGAAGTTCTCCACCAGAAACTGCTCAAAACTAGTCAAATCAGGATCAATTCAGAAGCTCCACTAGCTGCCTGCGTTGCAAAGCACCCAAATACACTGGCTAGGTGCGTTGCAACGCACTTGAATGCACTACCCAGGTGCGTTGAGCGGGAAATGACAAGTGGCAGAGTCATTCAACGAGGTGGAGAGACAATGGAAGCTTCCAGAATCTTCTCCAATGACACTTGCCTCACTGAATTCGACCAGTGATGAGTAATAGGCTCTCAGCCTCCAAGTGGAAGCAAGAACTGACAGAGAGAAGCCACAAGTCAAAACATAAGCTGACTCATCCTCTCTGCTTACATCTATATATGGATCCCTCATCCCAGAGATCCAGGGGCTGGAATTTTGTACTTTGCAGAGAATTGCTGTTGGTTTGAGATTGAGATTAGTACATTGGGTGATTTACGCTTTTTTGGGGGTGAGGAAGGGATTCCTTTGCTGGGAAGTAGATGCTGGATCGAGACTCACTTGGTTGTATCTCCTCTTGGACTTTCTTATCATATCAATAAAATTATTTGAGTTTCTCCTACATGCTGTGTATCAATGATGTTTTGTTATATTTGCATGTTTAGCTTAATCTGATCCTAACCTTTTTATGAATGTAAATCTATATCCTCGTGTAGTTTCTCTCTTCTGTGATCTTGCAGGAATTTGGTGAAGTCGGGCCGGTAAGGGAGCAGGGAGCTGGGAGCTATTGAAGAGAGGAGCGATTGGATCAACAAACCAGCGCAAGACACAGGTTAGTTTATCCTTCCTCTTCGTTTACATTTCATAAAGAAGAATACTCAAGTAGTTTTCCTTGTTTGTTACTAAGGCACTGTCACACCTTAGAGTGGGATAGGGGCGTTCTGAATAGATACTTTTCCCAACAACAAATTGGCGACTCCACTGGGGAGCGTATCTAGTTAGTTTATTTGTGTTTCTATTGTTGTTCTTCTCATAAACTTAGGAGTGGCGAATCGAACCGCATTTGCCATTTACAAATGCAAAGTAGAGATCTGCTACTCTAGTCCATTCACTGGGCTTGTTTGTGATCTGAACAGCTAATCCACAAATGCTCTAATTGCCCTTTGTGATAGCTCTTAGTCCTCCTTTAAATCATCCCTCTAATTGTACCTTACGATAGCTTTTATCCGGCCAAAAACCATAGATTAAACTGCAAACCGTCACCCAGAACCCAGAGAAAATTCTTGTTTCTGCTATAACACAGGCTCTGTGAAGAGGTTCTGCATTTCAACGTAGGTCCCGAGAGGGCTACCTGCGCTGCAATTCAGTTTCTCTGTGCAACAGGTGCGCTGATCAGCCTTCGCCCTGTGCAGCTGTGGTTCTTTGCTTCATTTTGTTCAGTTTTATCTCTGATTTTTGCATCCTGTTATCAGTGTGTGTACCTATCTGAAAACCCCTTTTATTTGCCTTAATTCCGCCTCAATTGTATAAAAGAAACTGTATTTGTTTTTGTGTATTTGTTACATCATTTGCAGTTTCCCATTACAAAAGTAAACTAGTCATACTGTCGCCCTTAGATCTAGACCTGTCGTAAGTGTCGTTTTGATCTTAAGAGTAAGTGTGTTTGCTGTTGACAGTTGATTGCGCTTTTAATTTTGTCTTTTGGTTTGAATTTGTGAATTTCTAGTGTCGAAACAAGTGTTTACTTCAAAATCATAAAGTGTCGTAATCGTCTTTTTGATTTCGAAAAGAAGCTTGTTTGTGTTTTTCACTTGAAATCGAATTCAAGTTTGTACAACAACTTTCTTTTTAGGCATCAATATTAAGAAAGTGAAAAACAAATACATGCACAAGTGCATTTGCATTTTGACAGTTTGTATGGTTTGATTTAGGAAAAGTGCATTTACAGTGTGCTCTATGCTCTTTGAGAAAAGATTGTGTCTTTCTTTTCCCCTTGTAGCTAGGATTTTCATTGTTGAAAAGAGATAAAAGCTTGCTTATCATCTTTAGACTGCATTTAGGAATTGTATCTACATCTCGTGGTGATCCAAAAAGGCAAACTTCTAAGAAAGATCAACCTAAAATAAATTGAATGAACTTAACAATGCTTTGTAACTTAACGCACAACATAGTGGTCTAGGCTAGAGATGTGTTCCAGCGTCGTAAAGCCTGGTAACTGTTGTCCTCACTGTTGGTTGGGTGATTCCTCCACTATGAGACGATAAGTGCCAGTACGGATTGTGCTCCCACGTACCGTCGAGTATATATTGGGAGACCCCTATAGGCATAAAACCTTTATCCATAGGAAGCCGTGTCGGCCGCCCTACTGATCACAATGCACTGAACATAGCATTCGGGAAGATTGACCGCCCGTACCTTAAAAAGTATTCTGCGGTTTTGCGATTGGTTTGGCACACCCTCTACCTAGAACTCCAGAGCAGTCCCTTTCGTTCCTTTTCAGACTCCTTAACGGAAAATGTCCATCTGAGCACTTGTCACTTCAGGCTCATTAAAAACCGAAGGAGACTAGAGTCATCTTTTGCTTTTTCTCGACTCTTTAAAATTGAAAAAGCAAGTTGTGTCCAAGCGTCGTTAAAATTTATTTTAAACGGAATATTCATACCCTTTTTCCCGCGTTGATCTTTAGGTTGAGAAAATGGAGCCTACCAACCAAGGAATTCCCCTTGGTGGAAATCCTAGTCCCTTCTCCTCTTGGGGAGATGTTGGTGTGCCCCATATGGCCACATTGTCGCTTCCAGGACTGACAATTGGCTTGCCAGTCTGGCTCTTCTCAATCAATGTCGTTCAGAACACCACTATTCCTGAACAGTCAAATCAGCAATTAGACCAGTCCAGAGTTACCCACCAACCTTCCACTTCCTCTAATTCTTCCTCTCCTCCTTCTTCGCTTGATGGGGCTGGCAAAGCCAAAAGTCAAGTTCCTAAGGAGAAGAAGGAAAAGAAGAAGAAAGAGAAGAAGAAGAAGGAGCCAAAAGCGACTGGGGGCAAACGAGTGTCGTCTAACGAAAATCCACACACTGCACTGACCAGGCCTAAATCGCCATGTGTCATTTGCAAGGGAGACCACTTTCACAGGGATTGTCCCTGCATCCCTCGGATACTAAGGGACTGGTCTCCCCGTTTGCACAATCCGGTGGCATCAACCTCTGATAGCCATGTTGAAAGCACACCGTCAACTAGCGAAAGTGAAGTCCCAGGACAAAAAGGGAGAGCTAGATCTCCTTGTAAACTGTGCGAAGGCAATCACGCAATCCACCGTTGTCCCTTCTTAGACGAAGCTAAAAGAGTTTTAGATGATCGTCCGGTTTCACCGTTACGACTTCCTCCTGGATATAAAAAACTCTTGCCAAGTCCTTCGTTAGTTGAAAATCCAGCTGGCCCGCTCAAGTGGTCAGCTGAAGCGCTGGTCATTGAAGATGAACCAGCTGAATCCATACCCGATGAAAGTCAAAAGGTCGAGGCGGCAGTTGACCCGGTCTTGCCTTCAGAGGTTTTATCTTCGAATGATACAGTCGCTGAGGAGAATAAGGATGACACCGTCTAAATTCTCTTCATCAACACAGACTCCGACGAACACGGGGGCAACCTACCATTCCTTTATCGCAGGAAGGAAGTTCGTCAGAGCCGTACCCGACCATCTACTCGGTCCCACCTCCAAGCAACCTAGTTGTCTCCTTCGACTGGAATCAACTAGGCAGACCCCGTTTACCAGCAAACATACCATTCAGAATTATCGTCCAAATATATAGAATGGTCATGGCTGGTACCATCATAGATGAGGGGGCTTCTGTGAGTATCCTTTCCTCTACTGCTTGGAAAGCGCTTGGTTCGCCATCGCTTTTGCCTGAGATGAGAAATCTGACAAGCTTTGATAAAGGAACCAGTCGACCTTTAGGGATCCTCCCCAATGTGCCCATAACATTGAAAGGGAAGATCGTTCAAATGAACGTGATGGTCGTTCAAGGACCCTTGGATTATAACCTACTCCTTGGACGAGACTATATTTATTGCATGGGAGCCATCGTCTCCTCACTCTTTAGAGTAATGTGTTTTTCGCACGAAGGAAGAGTGGTCAAGCTCGTGGACCAGCTTTCATTTCCTGGATCACGCATCGCAAATAGTCATATACCATCCCTAAATGGTCTCTTCACGCAAGAAATGTCTCAACCCACGGTCCGTCCTCCCGATGAGCGCGAGTAATTCAGAGGGATATGACTAGAACCCAGGGGGCATGCGTCCTGGTCTGCTTCGGCAGGAAAACTTCGGGTATAGGGTAGGTTTCCGCGGGAGAATATGACTAGTTTGTACCCCGTCCGTGATTGAGATAGGGGTTATTTTAGAATAAGATTCTCTTGTCAAAGTTATGTGTGTGGCGCTCGTTGTCACTCACCTTTGTTTATCTCGGTAGACATCGCCAAAGAAGTGTTTTGTTTACATTGTAAATAGAACAATCTTTGGGTAGCCTGTAAGAGATAGTATCCTTTCTGATAAAACAAATGTTTTGTCAGTTCGAATAAAGGGTGACCCTTCCTGATAAAACGAATGTTTTGTCAGCTCGAATAGAGGGAGACCTCGAAACTCTGTTTTATACCTGGGGGCATGCAAACCTTTTGGAGTGCAAGCAAGGGGTGACTATTTATTTTTTAAATTTTTAGGTCCTCCCTTTAAACCTGTAGGCTAACCCTTTAAACTCGTAGGATTAGTCGTTTCCTAACTTGCATAAAGAAAGGAAGTGGGGCAAAAATCTAAATGTTGTCGTTTTATATGAGACATTCTTATCATATGACTGGATTATCGAGTAGTTTTAGCACATAGTTCATGCTCGTTAAAAAATAAACATAAGATCGAGCAAAGTGTTTCAACCCGCGTTTAAGCTCGTTAAAAAATGAACTGTCCTCCGGTAAATAACCACCGTGAATGTAACATTATCAACCATTAAAGCCTTGGTCGTGTTTGCACCGTCACCTCCACTTTTCCATTGGCCGATCATTCACCTCCATTTGATTGTTTACCCATTTTGAGGAACAGCTGCGAAGAGTGATTTCACTAGCCATCCTTGTGACACTGCCGTGCTTGGAAAATTCCAACCCTTACCTGGAATCAGCTGCTACCCATTTTATCACTCGTTCCTCAAAAGACGAGTCTTCTTTAAGCTCTTTTCATCTGACTCGTAAAATATGAAAAGATTGCCGAGTTTTGGCCTTCCAGCTCGTTAAAGCGACAGGAAGAGCTATCCCTCCTCTAGATTTTAATCTTTTTGGACCTGAGGGATTATTGCACAAAAAGATCGAGCGCTTGTTTTGTTCGGCTCGTTAAAACTATCGAAAATTCATCCCTTCTGTATTGTTTTATACTTTTTCGGACTTAAGGGATTAGATGACGAAAAAGGAATTCCGGAGTTAACTTTACGTACCTTTTCAGACTCTCTAAAAATGAAAAGGACCGAGTTATCTTTGTCGTTAGACTCGTTAAAAAGATTAATAGCGACAAACTTGTCTTTAGACGAAAACGAGTTTCACTATCGCTAGGCTCGTTAAAACATAGCGATGGGTTTGCCCAAAGGGAAAATTATAGAACAAGCATATGTTATCCTCCTCAAGCTTGACAAAAATAAAGAGGTACTGGTCAGCAATGACTGGGGAAAAATTGGGAAGAAACTCAAAGAACCTTTATTGGTAGCAAGTCGCTCTTGAACATGACACTTCCACTCCGTGCCTGAGTCGGGTTGGGTTGTTTCATTCACCGGTCACATCACCATGGTCTCGCCATACCATCCACCTTTGGGGTAAATGCTACCAATCCATCATATAAGTGTCGCCGATATGTTCAAGAGAAGTCATCCAGAGAAGTCACCCGTGTCCCATCCACTGCCATACATTATACTTCATTCTTTCATGACCGCCACCCTGAACCATATATCATCAGATCGTTTTCACCTCCATCAAAATCATTTGCTCCGTTCCGTGTCATTGATGTGGGATACATCAAGGCCCTCCTTTGACGGATCGCTTCTTGTCGACATCAGCTCATTATCCAAGAAGTTGATCTAGGAACACCCCCTTTAGTACTTTGAAGCTTGCATGCCTCAATGGCAAGTTTCTCACTTCCGGCGACAGGTATACATCAATGACCTTCGACCGAAAGATTTTGCATGGTGTTCGACGCCAAGTCCTTTATTCAAACCACGTAAATTGTACTGCAGTACCTTGAGGGTCACTATCATTATCTGTGATTCCTCTCGCGCTTGTTAACAGTTTACATCATTGACTGGTAATCAAGCGATGTCTTTCCATGTTCGACTTCAAAACATTTCTCACATGGATCGACTTGTACTTAGAGTAAAGATCGGACGAGATTGAAGACCCCAGATCTAGTTTCATCCATCTGGGCTGTGATATATATTCAGGAAAAATAAAGACATTGACATGTATAGCATTGCAAAACAGATAATCATCCTACCAAAAGGATGATGATTTCATCAGAATCATCAATCTACCATCAGACGATTGTCTGTCCTATGTACATAAAAATGAATTTATAAAGCTGAGCATGGGAATGCCCGCCTCATCTAGATCATGAAAACAGTATGAAAATAATGTATTGTATTGTATCTTATTACAGGTCTCCTCCCAGCATTGAAAGAACTTCGGATCCTCCTAATAAAGCATTTCACCCGATAAACGGCCTCATACTTTAGGGGGCAACTGTTATAGACATTTTTGTGCCTTACATCTTTGAGCATTAAATGTCCATAAACCAAGGGATCCAAAGTCCCTAAAAGTGTTGTTCCTGCCCCTAAAGGAACAAGGTCAACCAATGACAGCTTCTCCCAGAAGTTCTCCACCAGAAACTGCTCAAAACTAGTCAAATCAGGATCAATTCAGAAGCTCCACTAGCTGCCTGCGTTGCAAAGCACCCAAATACACTGGCTAGGTGCATTGCAACGCACTTGAATGCTCTACCTAGGTGCGTTGAGCGGGAAATGACAAGTGGCAGAGTCATTCAACGAGGTGGAGAGACAATGGAAGCTTCCAGAATCTTCTCCAATGACACTTGCCCCACTGAATTCGACCAGTGATGAGTAAGAGGCTCTCAGCCTCCAAGTGGAAGCAAGAACTGACAGAAAGAAGCCACAAGTCAAAACATAAGCTGACTCATCCTCTCTGCTTACATATATATATGGATCCCTCATCCCAGAGATCCAGGGGCTGGAATTTTGTACTTTGCAGAGAATTGCTGTTGGTTTGAGATTGAGATTAGTACATTGGGTGATTTACACTTTGTTGGGGGTGAGGAAGGGATTCCTTTGCTGGGAGGTAGATGCTGGATCGGGACTCACTTGGTTGTATCTCCTCTTGGACTTTCTTATCATATCAATAAAATTATTTGAGTTTCTCCTACATGCTGTGTATCAATGATGTTTTGTTATATTTGCATGTTTAGCTTAATCTGATCCTAACCTTTTTATGAATGTAAATCTATATCCTCGTGTAGTTTCTCTCTTCTGTGATCTTGCAGGAATTTGGTGAAGCCGGGCCGGTAAGGGAGCAGGGAGCTGGGAGCTATTGAAGAGAGGAGCGATTGGATCAACAAACTAGCGCAAGACACAGGTTAGTTTATCCTTCCTCTTCATTTACATTTCATAAAGAAGAATACTCAAGTAGTTTTCCTTGTTTGTTGCTAAGGCACTGTCACACCTTAGAGTGGGATAGGGGCATTCTGAATAGATACTTTTCCCAACAACACTTAGGGGGACTAAGGGCATTAAATACATGGATCTGTAGTTGTTGGGCCAACAAATATGACCAATTGAATGGTTTATCTTCATTCACAACCTAGTACAGTAAGAATACCCAACCTTTAGGAAAGGTCTTGGTGCTCTATTGGCCATAGATTCTGAAACATAAAACTATCAAGAGCTTATAGGCTCTCCTAAGAGATTTTGTATTGTATGTGTTGGTGGGTGTCTGACGAAAATTTGTTGGCTCTTTCACCCAACCTTTAACAATATCCTTGGTGCTCAAGTAGTTGGTTTTCGCATAGAAGTAGGAATCCATGAGCAATTATGGCTCTGGAAAATGGTACATGAGATGATAGTCTGCTACTAGAAAATAAACAAGCCTCTGTCTGTTGGCACTACTGAAAGTCATAGTCTTTGAATCTATATGGGATAGTATCCAGCTGACAACGTCTGCGCATGGAAAACTCAGATATTTTCATGAAATATTGTGTAACCTTGATTTCTAGACATTGTCATACACCTTTCGGTCTTCCAGGTTTTCTTTGAAGGTTCTTGTTGAGAAAATTTCATTCACCTTCTGCCATGTGATATGTGATTCCTTTTTTAGAAATAGTTGAATGTCTAAGTAAACTGGCAAGTAAACTGACGTACTCTCAACTGCCTCCCCAGTGTTTCTCTTTGTGGTATCCTTTGAAGCAATTATCTTGGGTGCGATGATGACAATGATTGATGAAGATAAATTATTAACAATCGCAATAGCTGTGGGAGGAAAAAGCACTCATGGCAGACATAAATTATATTCAGCAAATCAACTTACAAAGAAAGATAAAGCAACAACCACATGGAATGATGAGTTAAATTGCGCAATTATGGAGGTGAGGGAGAGAGATTGGCTGAGGGAAGTGCACATTTCATAGTATCAATAGTCAGTTACGTAGCTTAAGGCTAGAAACTACGCAATGCACAGTTCTTCCTGGGTAGAATGAGAGAGAGATTTTGCAGTGTGCAGTCTCAGCGGCCAAGGGCAAGGGCTTGAGCCCTGAAATTGCAAAATGCATAGTGGGGTTAGCTTGGTACTATGTATTGTGTAGTCTCAAAGGCCAAGTTGAGAGCTTGAGCCTTAGACTTGCGCAATGCCCAACTAGACAAGGTGATGCATCGCCAGTGTAAAGGAAGATATGCCCACACTGAGTGTGGGAAACTAGCAGATTTGAGTGATATTGCATGTTGAAGTGTAGATATAACTAAGTATGGATAGATCAATGCAAAACAAGTGCAAAATATCAACATGCAAAAGGAAAAACAAACATGCATGGAGAGTTGTTGAAACGACGACCACTGAAGGGAAAAAACAAGAAAACTAATGCGACACTTGAAAAAGGAAAAGGACTGACCAAGTCAACACTTTTACAAGCTAATATACATTAAAACACCAGCAACCATGAAAAGGAACAAGAAAAAAAACACTCACAAAATCCAAACGATAAAAAGCGACGAAAAAAGTGACAAAGATGATGAAAGAAAAACTCCCCTGGAAAAGCGTCACAAACTCCACCGAAGGCTCCTTGATCTCCTTGGGAATGCTAACACTCCAAGCTTAAATGTACAAATGAGCTATAGGGGTGTGCATTATATAGATCTAGACCAATTAGGGTTTATGATACACATGCCTAGAATCAAGGAAAAAGAAGCACTTGGCGGAAAGTTCCAAAAATAGTAAGTGTGCCACCTTCGAGAAACCAATTAGTGAATCTTTATTTTCTAGGGATGTTTTTTTATTTTTTATTTTATTTTTTAGAAAATTGCATGCACACTTCCAAGAAGGATTGCAAAATTCCCAGAGATTGGGCAACTTCTTGACTCTGTGCATTGCTCAGTTTCAGAGCTCAAGAGATGCTTTGCACAGTTTCCATTATCAAGGCTAGGTGACCATCCATAATTGCACATTTTTCATGGTCAAGGCTAGCCTGCCAAAAAGAATTGCGCAATTTCTAGAGGAAAGGCAGGCCTACCTTCCAAGATTTCACAGTTTCTGGAGGTAAGACTAGCTTGTGCTTGAAAGATGTCAAGTTGGGATCAATGCATCACAAGAAAATAATGAAAAGATAAGTCTTTTATAAGAGCATAAATACTTGATGACAGTAAAAGATAAGCTCCTTTGGAAAGAAGGAAGGCTCCAAAATCAAAGCATGGGAGAAAATTTGGAGGGTGGTTATGGCAACTACAATAGGGTCCCATATTGTGGCAAGGTGATGGAATTTGAGGAGAAGGGGACAAAGGAGGGAGGTATATATTGAGAACACTTAGTTTGTTTATAGGGTTTCCTTCCTGGAAAGTGTTGCAACTGAACTTGTCCTTCAAAAGTCAATCTTGAGTTGTGGTTGAACACTAAGTCTAATCCCCTCTAGACCACCGCAACTCAACTTTGCAAGTGATCTCATCCTCGTGGGTCAAATACTTCATGTGCACATGGCTCCCTTGCCGGATGTGCAACTCCATTGTAATGTCCCAAATGAAAATTTTTGGAACAAACACTTCACATAAAATTACCACTCACTTAACAGAAGATTGCCATGTAAAATTAAACAAATAGAGCACTGCAATCCCATAACACAATGAACAAGAAAATTCTCAGCTTTATTATATTAGATAAACTGGGGTTTACATGTTGATACAACGCATATAGCTAAGATAAATTGGCCTCAAGAATTTTCTCCCATGTTGTGTTGGCCCTCCACCAAAACGGAACTAAAATGTCATTGCTAAGCTCTCCTATGAATTCTGGCTGAATTCACCAAAGGGAGATGGGTACTCACCCAATCTCACTGAATCACTCGAGGGTTCCTATATTGTTCTACTGCTAAAGTAGAGAAACGGGTTCTCAAACCTTTCCACAAGAAGAAAATACAAATCCAAGATGTCTCAAAATGACCTCCTCTTCCTCTTTTATAGATCTGATGGATAGATCTCCAAGCCTCTAGAAGCATCTTATTTTATTATTTTATTATTATTCTAGAAGCTCCTCTATTGAATTTATATTAAGCGACATTTCAATTTTATTTTATTTCACTTAGGTCACTTTTGGCCCATTTCCTCTAATTAATTACTTTTCCTTAATTAAATGACTAATTAAAGTCATTTTTAATCAAGGAAAATGATAAATTTCCCACCATACTCTCTCCGACCACTAGAAATCACTTCTTATCATCCCATCCTGTAGATCTTCTCATTCTGGTTCCAACGAGCTATTACACTAATGTGTCCTGTCAAATATTTTTCCTAGAATGCCACCTTGAACGTAATTAATTAAGTTACACCCAATAATAACCCCGTTTCATAGGAATTATCAGAAAGTCACGAAACCAAAAACAAGATGTGCATAACCACTCATGATGATGAATATACCAAATTAATGCGAGTGGACCTAATAAAAACTCCTCAAAACTTCGTCAGGACCCCTGATGACATAAACCTGCTCCACTGCCCTGGTCATCCCTTGCCTTGGAAATCCACCCTGGTTGTACTATGGATAAAAATAAAAATGGTGACATTAAATCCACAACCCAATGAAGATATTATCTAGGCAATACTGCTGCTTCCTGCAACAATTTCACAACTCCCTCTTAAGTTGCTTCATATGCATAATCTGATCCACTTGCTCTTCAAACTTGGGTCTGAAACTATAACCACCCCTCCCACATTTACCCAAATTCACTGGCCTACCAAAGTAAACATGAGACAAGAGCTACTATGACATGACCTGACCTCCTAGATCCCATTATGGAAGTGGGACCAACAAATGAGGATAAACTAACCTTCCACAACATCCTTTAGGGGCTACATGACACTCAAGGGCTGAGAAACCATCCTAGGTGGCCAAACCCTGAGCTGGACCCCTCCTTCTCTACCCTAGGCCCTCAACCGCACCCACAAAAAGGCCTCCATGTTGTTGGAAGCCTCCAACCACATGCATAAGCTTGCATCCATGTGGTTGCAACCAAAATTTTCCAGTTAGGAGCATGTGGTCCTAGATTTTGAACCTAAATTCTAGGTCAACCTCCAAACCACTTCCAAGAATTTCCTGTAACTTCTCAGATCCATAAATGACATGACAACAAGGCTGAACATTCAAATTTGAGTAAGAGATTTGACCTAACCAGGCCTAACCATGACAATCATTTTTCCAAACATATTGAGAACATGTAATCTACAGGTCATGGATACATATCTGAACATAAGGGTTTAATACTTATCTAAGAATCACCAAGAAGGTATAATTCCCTCCCGTAATAGTTTCAATAACATTTGTTAGCTTATGTATTCATCAACCATTCATTAATTAATCAAACATGTCATGAGTCATAACTAGAACCTGTTATGAAACCATGATTATAACCAACATATAACCAAAATAATAACCATGATAGAACAACCATGAAAGCCATATAAAAAAAGTACAATTACTCAAGAAATAAAAGAAGAAAAGAGATTTTATTAATAGATTCAAAAGCCAGCCAATTCAGGAACTTCCACGTACCACCCAACCATAGATTGAGCTGAACCAACTCTTTCTTTTAGCCAATCACCCTTGTGCCATATTCCAAGCATGAATGTGTGACTCAAGACAAAAACAACCAGGGATTACCAGATATTAAACCACCTTGTTAAGTTATGGTATGTTCTATGCTTATAACAGTTTACTTCTTTTTCTTATTGTATTCCACAGATTAGAAATCACATGTACATAAAGTAAAGTGCAGATAGAACATTAAACGATCGATAGAAAACAAGCCAAGATAAGAGACACAAGATGTGGCAGCTAGCCAGGGACAAACCCCAAAATGTGTGGGGAAATCCTTTGATAAAATATTCTTTTATATTCAATAATTCAGCAGAGAGAAATAATACAATAAATCTGATTCATATCAACAGTAGTAAACCCTAGATCAGCAGCATCAGCATTAGCGGCTTCATCATCAAACTAGGGCAGACAATATCTCACAAACCGACCGTCGGATCGGCTTGATTCCACCACCAAAATTTGTGGCTTCCAGAGGAGGTTCAGATGAACCTACAACGCAGTTCATATGAGGAGATATTCTAGTCCACGCAGGTCAATCTTTACTTCTGCTGTTGCAGCTTCAGTTTCGGCAGTTTCTGGCTTCAAATTAGGGCAGTCGATATCTTGCAAACCGTTCGTCGGATTGACTTCATTCCACCACCAAAAGTTGCGGTTGTCAGAGGAGATCCAGATGGACCTACGACACAGTTATAAGGAGGATATCTAATGGTCAACACTGGTCAAATTTTGGATCTGCAGTTGCAGCTTCAAGTTTAATAGCTTCCGGCGTCACATTTGTGAGAGAGAGACCCTTTTCTGCGTAGTAGAGAAGAGACTCATTTCTGCACAGTAGAGAGAGAGAGATGTGATGAGATGAGTGAGTATAAATGAGGAAAAATCCTCTTATATTTATACACAACGTTGGTGCTTGAATAGATGCGACTGTTGGGCTTCTGAGCCTACATGAGTTGTAGGTCAGCTTGATAATAATTCCATAATCAAAATAAATTCATATCTCCATGAATACTTATCGGAATCAGATGATATTTATATCAATCCTACACCTCTCGACAAGAGGAATCTAATAAAAATATTATCAGCCATGAATAATATGACCCACATGAAGATTTTCCCTAGTTGCCAATTTTAACACTCCCTCTCAACTAGGGAGAACTTCATCTGCAATCTGTCTATTGGTCGTTACTATTCATCCATCAAATGCATTGCCCTGTACAGCCTGTCCCTTGCCCTGCTCTGCTCTATTCTGCCTGTTCTGCTTTGTATTATTCTGCCCTGTACTGATTTGTATTGTTCTGCTCTGTTTTTCTCTACTCTTGCATTGTTTTTTCTACTCTGCTTTTGTCTGAATTATGAAGAAGAAGAAATGATCGAGGATGTATCATACTAACTCAAAGTCAGTCTCAGAGTATGTACCACTGGTCCCAAACCAGTCTCAACCAACCCGAAGTCAGCGTCATAGTGAGTACAACTCCACTGGTCCTAGACCAGTATCATCCTCCACTGACTCAAAGTCAGTCTCAGAGTATGTACCACTGGTCCCAGACCAGTCTCAACCAACCCGAACTCAGTGTCATAGTATGGTACAAATCCTACCATTGTTCCCAGACCAATATCGCAGTCTCAGAGAGTGTACCACTGGTCCTAGACCAGTCTCAACCGACCCGAAGTCAACGTCATAGTGTGTACCACTCTCACTGGTCCCAGACCAGCACTGCACTGACACGAAGTCAGTCTCAGAGTATGTACCACTGGTCCCAGACCAGTCTCAACCGACCCGAAGTCAGTGTCATAGTATGGTACAACTCCTACCACTGGTCCTAGACCAGTATCATTGATCCCAGATCAATGGAGGTCATCCTAGCGTAGGGAGTACAGTAGATACGATGATGCATCCATCGATACTACTATGGTCCCTAACTTCATTTCCCTGCTCATTGATCGGATGAGAGGTACTTCCCATGAGTCCCAGACTGCATGGTAGGATGCCTCAATAGGAGAACTAATCAATCCTGTCCTCACAGGAGAACACATCAATCCTGCTACAATCACCATGAAGAACACATCAATCTAGGCTGCCATGGAGAACACATCAATCCAAGCCTCACAGAAGAACACATCAATCCAGGCCTCACAGGAGAACACATCAATCCTACTACAATGTCACCACAGGGTGTGTTACACAGTAATTTGTCACTGCCTTCCTCCCAGTCTTCCTATTGTGTCATGAGTCCAAAATCATTCATGCTCATGCTCTCTGATGTTGCCAAATGACCCACTTTGCCAAAGTATCTGCCTCATCGTGTCTTTTGGCCAAATAAATGCGCTAAAGGGCGCTCCAAAATAGTCCACAAGTGCTGCCATCGCGGAAGTACACGTGATTCCCGCGATGGTCGAATTTCATGTGCCAACACAACTGTTGCTTGTATTTTCTCACGATGACATGACTATCTCCGTTATGCAATAGCGATGTCAGTGTGGCAGACCAGTTATGTACCCGCGATGATCCCGTTTCTGTGAGTTTGTTCTAATAGTCGACCTTCCAGATGACTCCAGACCTGGTTGTTGGCCTTGTTTATGTCGCCCTCCTTTCTCTAGCGTGGCTGTTCCGTCATTTTGCTACCCTCCTTGGAGATAAGCTCATCCTCCCACCATTCATGGAGAATCCTTCTCCTATTTAAGCTCTCACCATTGCTATGAGTTGCTAGTTTGGAATTCTTAGTCTTTGGAGTGTTGCTGATAGTATTGTGAGCTTGTTAGATAGCTGGTATGACAAGTGTGGGATTGTTTGAGAGCTTGAGGAAGGTTGTGAAGTGCTTTTATCTTGTGTAAAACTTGTGAGTGAGAGCGACTTGTATGTTGGGAGATCCATCTTCAAGAGTGAATGCTTGAGGAACATGCTGGCTGGACCCTCCTGAGAGGGCTTGTGACGTCAAGACCTGGGTTGTAAGCTTACTCTATTTTATATTTAATGCAATCAATGATGTTTTTCTATGTCTTGTATGCAATGTACTAGATAGCTCATGATTTCTTGACTTTATGAGTAAATAGTTCTTTGTTGTATCCGGTTACGTGCTTTGTTGTATTTCCTTTGCTTTGTTTTAGGTTGATTACTCATTAGGAGAAGGAAGCGGAAGCTAGAGCAGCGCAACGGAACTCCATCGACCTTCGGTTGAGGTAGGCCTCCAACTTGAACTATTTAAGGAGAATTGTTGTTGATTTGTCCTTGTTTGTGACTAGACCCACTCTAGGGCTAGAGGGGTTGCCTCTGTCCGTAGAGGGAACACTTTCCTACATCACAAATTGGTGACTCCACTGGGGACCGAGCTAACAACCCAGCTAGGCTTACGGCATGATAGTTCGACTCCATACTATCCTCAGGCCAATGGCCAAGTTGAAGTCGTCAACAAGGTTCTGGTTACGATGCTTCAATGTCCCGTTGGCATGCATAAGTCTAACTGGAACTTGATGTCGTTCTCCGCCTTGTGGGCCTACTGAACCTCTGTGAAGGATGCCACTGGTTTAACTCCATTTCAATTAGTTTATGGACTGGAGGCTACCCTTCCAATCGAGTGTGAGATCCCTTCGTTGAAGTTGGACATCGAATTAATTCCCAACACTACTCCGGTAGAAGAACACCTTCTTTACCTACAATGGCTGGACGAGACCCGTCGGCTAGCCTCTCTAGCTATCGAAGCACAGAAGAAGAGAGTGAAAACTCACTTCGATCATACTGTCTATCCTCGTTCTTTTGTTGAGGGAGATTTAGTCCTGCTATACGATCGAGTGAATGATAAGCTGGGGGCAGGAAAACTCGAGCCCATGTGGCTGGGGCCTTATATTGTAAAGAGAGTTTTGCAGAAAGGGGCCTATGAGCTAATTGATTATGAAGGGAATCCTCTCGATAAGCCACGAAATGGGCTGTACTTGAAAAAGTACTATGCGTGAATTCCATGCACTTCGGTTTGTACATACGTGTGTTTTAGCAGGTGTGTTGTGTGTGTGTGTTTTCATGTTTTTGGCTTGGTGTGAAGGTGTGATTGCCGCTTATTGTGTCTTTTGCTTCTTGTGCAGATGTCTGGTGCACCTTACGTTGGTTTCGCTGATGGTGCCTGCCGCAGTACCCGCAACTTATCCTTTGCGGCATGGGTGATCTACGATCCTCATGGTGAGTTGATAGATCTTCAAGGTGTGTGTTTAGGTTATACCACAAACAATGTCGTTGAATATAGTGTTGTGATTGAGTTACTAGCCAAGGCGATTAATCTCGGTATTCGTACATTGGTTGTGAACTTGGACTCTCAACTTGTCGTCCACCAGCTCAATGGGCTATATTCCGTCAGAGACCATCGCATTTTAAGGTTGTATTTACGTGTGAAATTGTTAGAAAGGAATTTTGATTTCATTACATATCAGCATATTCCACGACGATTAAACACGTTAACTGATGCATTGGCTAATCATGTATTAGACAGACATTTGCGTAACATGTAATCAAAATATCATACAAGAAAGCATGTAAAGCACAATAATAGACCATAGGAATATGTATATATATATATATATATATATATATATATATATATATATATATATATATATATATATATATATATATATATATATATATATATATATATCGTGTGGTGCACCGAGGCACTCAAAAATAAGTGTACATGTCCAAATAGAGTCTGTGTTCTCTGTACATCTGAGACACATGTCTCTCAAAAATCACCAGCAGGAAATAAAAACCTAGGTGTCTACTGCGGTGGGTTGTGCTCCCTATAGTGCACCGCCGCTCGTGCCACCGCCTCAATAGGCGATGCATCCTGGGTTCCACTCCTACTGTGTGGATCTGAGATGCTCTGGGGACCTCCTCGATCCCCATGTAATCTAGAATCCCTGCTAGTAGGCCCTCAAGGTTCTGGATCACTGTCTCCATCGTATCATCTTCTAGAGGAGACAGGGCTAGTGCTCCAACGCCCTGCGCGTCCCTCTGCGCCTCTGGAGCCAATCCAAGGGGTCTCACTGGTCCTACATCTGCATACCCATAGCGCCTTTCATTAGGACATGTACATGAAAAAATAAAAAACATCATAAAAATAAAAATCAAAAAATGCGATCAAGTGTTTTACCGCCGTCATCCCACTGCTCTCCAGCAGGTAGCTGCATGTCAGAATCTCCGCGGAAGTCCATACCAGAATATGGCCAATCCTCCATGAAGATCGTCTGTCGCTCCAGCCACTCTCGAAAAAAAATCCCCCATGCCACTGGTCGTCCGCCACCTCCTCGTGGCATGACGTGAGCCCATCACGTGGCCCTCGTCTCACGTGGCCTGGGTAAGTCCAAATCCATGTCTTGCAGCTGCAGTGCCGACACCCGCTCCAGCATGAGCAAGACTAAGATGGATCCATAACCAAACTGCTTCGTCTCTCCTTGACGATAGTTGGTGAGTTGCCTCTTCATGTTTGCCGCTACTACCTCTGCCCAGTTAAACATGGTAGGATTGAGACACTCGAGGGCCAGCCGGAGATGGGTCTTTGAAGCCTCATGTTGGGCTTGGGAGCCCGCTGCCCGTGTCACCATGAAAAGCATAACATGAAGGATTACGTCCTCCACTGTTGGGATTTCCACCTTCCCACTCCTTGACTTGCATGCCTGTGGGCACACTTGAGCCATCAGCATATCTAAGGTATCACCTCTGGGTCGCTGCCCCTCCAGAATGGGCCTCTCACCTAGACGACACAGCGCGGTCAAAAAATAGATGTCTGTAGAATCGAACTCGATATCCTGGCCTCGGATGATAAATTTCCCATCTGTGGGATTCCAATCCCTGTTCAGTAGCTCCAGCAAGTCAGGTTGTGCTCGTAGGTGTGGAGTTAGGAAAAATTTGAGCGATCCGCATGCTCGTAATGCGTTTCGGCACCCCGCGTCGGCAAAGGCTTCTATATCGTTGTTATCGTGCACACGTTCTTGCTAGACAAATGCCATTATAGCCTGCAGGATGAGAGAAATTGAATTAGCACTTCTTTTAGAAATTTCAACGCTGAATTTGCATAAAATCTTAAGTTCGCAGCGTCATCGCGACTGTTTTAAAAATAGACGCGATGAGGTGATGTAGCTAGTTCAAATTTTTCGCGATCATCGCGGAAGTACATCACTTTTCCGCAATGATCGGGGCATGCCTTGTGTAAAATTTTATCGGCCATCGCGGACCCGATAGGGTAAACCTGCGATGACCGAGTGGCGGAACTCGGTTTTGAAACCCACCTAAGATACCACTTGGGATGTTCAAAACACATGAAAAAAGCATCAAAATGAAGCGTAGGGCAACATGTGTCTACCTGGAATGAGTTTCAGGACGAATGATGCACAGACGGGGCCGAATTTCGCTCGCCAACCTCAATGCTCCAAGTTGCTCCACGGTAATTTGAATAGTGATATGGTAAAAATGAATGAGTTAATTCCTTTTTATAGTGATTTTTGCAAATTTAAAAATTACATTTCATAAATGTGGGTTTTTTCTCATAGTTTTTGCCATATGGATAGTCAAAATATGCTTTTTAACTATGTTTTTATATGCATTGTTCATATTATCTCGAACGGGTTTACGTGTGATGTGTTCTTTGTGCAGGATCTCAGATAGTGGAATTACGACAGTTTCATATACACTTGATCCTGAAAAGTCGTCTTTAATCTCTTTTCTGACTTGAAACATGAAAAGATGGGCAAGTTTCCCTCTTGACTCGTTAAAAGAAATGAGAGGCGGTCTCCTTTAAGCTCTTTTTTCGACCGTTTAAACATAAAAAAGATCGGCGGGCTTTTGTCATTTCAGGCTCGTTATTGGTTGCGAAACAATGTGCTTCTGACCACTTTTTTTACTTTTTTGGGTCGAAGTTACTATTTACGAAAATTACTCCTCGATCGTAATGGTCGGGCGGTTCTTTCGAGTATCGTTTTATACTTTTTCAAGCTCGAGAGACACAACTCTACGAAAAAGGACCCCCCTAGAGTTTTCTTTTTCGTGTCTTTTTCAAACTCTCTAAACATGAAAAAGACTCTGAGTTTCACCTATGTCGGACTCGTTAAACCCTAACGACATTGGACTCGTCACCATGACGAGACTCGAGCTTCTCCTTCCTAGGGCTCGTTAAACTATTACTAGGTTGGACTCAACAACAGGTTTATCATTGATTGTCTATGGCAGCTAGTCACTCTTGAACATCGACACTTTTGCCTCTTGTCGGGTTGGGACATCCATACATTGTCATTTGGCCTTCCGTGGGTTTGGGTTATCATTCTAGCCTCATTTCATTCGATTCATGCCGTCTCCTTCGAGCCTCTGATCCATTGATGCCTGAATGCTGCCACACCCCCCTCCGGAGTCATGTCGCCGATATGTTCAAGAGTATAATCCTTCTGCAAGTTTACACCCTCGCCTTCTCCTCTGGTACTCTGTTTTTCCATCTACCACTTGTTCCTTATCTCGTGTCATTGATGGGGGAAACATTATGGCCCTCCTGCGATGGGTTGTCTCCTGTCGACATCAGCTCATTATCCAGGAGATTGATCTAGAGATCCCCTTTGGTACCTTAGAGCTTGCATGCCTCAATGGCAAGTTCTTCGCACTTGACGGTCGACTTTCATCATTGGTCGTCGATTAGGTGATTCCACGAGTGTTCGACTTTAGCTCCTTTTTCACACTTCATGGATTGTGCTAGACAGTACCTTGAGAGCCATTGTCATTATTGGTGGTTTCTCTCGCGCTTGTTAACGGTTTTCATCATTGACCGGTAATCAAGCAATTTTCTACCATGCTCGACCTTAGCACATCTATTCGCATGTTAGGATTTGTACTATGATTGGATGGGTTTAAGACCCCGAACTCAGCTTACCCATGTTCGAGCTGCGTGGATTGGTTTTATCATTACATGACTCATTGATGGATGGCTGTGACCATACCTTTATTATCATCATGGTCTCATTAGCTGAGTGGCTGCGTCCATACCACAGACCTATTTCGTTTTTCTTTTGGATGGTTGTGCCCAAGCCTAGACTACATGTAATTCATTATCAGAGATATTAGTGGTACTTGCGTGCAGGTTCTCTCGGATGGTGTTCCAGTTCAGTCAGTTTCGTAAAGCATTTCACCCCTCCCTCTCTCTCGGGCTTCATACTTTAGGGGGCATCTGTTACACAGTAATTTGTCACTGCCTTCCTCCTAGTCTTCCTACTGTGTCATGAGTCCAAAATCATTCATGCTCATGCTCTCTGATGTTGCCAAATGACCCACTTTGCCAAAGTTTCTGCCTCATCGCACCTTTTGGCCAAATAAACGCGCTGAAGGGCGCTCCAAAATAGTCCACAAGCGCTGCCATCACGGAAGTACACGTGATTCCTGCGATGGTCGAATTTCATGTGCCAGCACAACTGTTGCTTGTATTTTCCCACGATGACATGACTAGCTCCATTATGCAATAGTGATGTCAGTGCGGTAGACCAGTTATGTACCCGCGATGATTCAGTTTGGGCAAGTTTGTTCTAACAGTCGGCCTTCTAGATGACTCCAGACCTGGTTGTTGGCCTTTTTTATGTTGCCCTCCTTTCTCTGGCGTGGCTGTTCCGTCATTTGTGCTACCCTCCTTGGAGATAAGCTCATCCTCCCACCATTCATGGAGACTCCTTCTCCTATTTAAGCTCTCACCATTGCTATGAGCTGCTAGTTTGAAATTCTTAGTCTTTGGAGTGCTGCTGATAGTATTGTGAGCTTGTTAGATAGCTGGTGTGACAAGTGTGGGATTGTTTGAGAGCTTGAGGAAGGTTGTGAAGTGCTTTTATCTTGTGTAAAACTTGTGAGTGAGAGAGACTTGTATGTTGGGAGATCCATCTTCAAGAGTGAATGCTTGAGGAACATGCTGGCTAGACTCTCCTGAGAAGGCTTGTGACATCAAGACTTGGGTTGTAAGCTTACTCTATTTTATATTTAATGCAATCAATGATGTTTTCCTATGTCTTGTATGCAATGTACTAGATAGCTCATGATTTCTTGACTTTATGAGTAAATAGTTCTTTGTTGTATCCGGTTACGTGCTTTGTTGTATTTCCTTTGCTTTGTTTTAGGTTGATTACTCATTAGGAGAAGGAAGCAGAAGCTGGAGCTGCGCAACGGAACTCCATCAACCACCAGTTGAGGTAGGCCTCCAACTTGAACTATTTAAGGAGAATTTTTGTTGATTTGTCCTTGTTTATGACTAGACCCACTCTAGGGCTAGAGGGGTTGCCTCTGTCCGCAGAGGGAACACTTTCCTTCATCACAGGGTGTACATGTATACCACCAAGGGATGGTGAATCATCTTGTGGTCATATGCTGCTCCAAGAAGCACACCGCACCCCCCAGGAGCTCCCAAAGCTCAATGCATCATACATGACCCTCATCGGAGGGTCTTTGAACAACTCCAAGTTGTTCTCGGAAAGTTAGAAATTTTACTTTCCCAAGGGGTTTTGTCAGAATGTCGGCGATCTATTCATCTGTACCGATATGTTGGAGCCTTATAGCTCCCTGCTGCACCATATATCGAATATAGTGGTATCTGATATCGATATGCTTGGAGCGATCATGAAATATGAGATTCTTTAGTAAACGAATCCCACTCTGGTTGTCACAAAGGATCATGGTGGTATCCAATGTAAATCCAAACAGCTCACTGAAGAGCTTTCGCAACCAAACTGCCTCACAGGAAGCCATGCTGGCAGCAATATACTCTACTTCGGCAGTGCTCAAGGCCACCGACTTCTGCTTCCTGCTCATCTAGGATATCAAAGCAGATCCCAAGGAGAAACAACACCCGGAAGTGCTCTTACAGTCCTCCACATTGCCTGCCCAGTCAACATCTATGTATCTAAATAGTCTCACATATGCAGCAGTGTATCTTAACCCATAAGTGATAGTGCCACGAATATATCTCAGCAGATTATTAGCACCAATCCAATGTATGTGGTGGGGTTCAACCATATGTTGACTCAACGTGTTGACTGCGAAGCATATATCTGGATGGGAGCTCACTAAGAACATTAATGCTTCGACGAGTTGCCGATACTCGGTAGCATTTCGTAAAATAGGTCCAGCAACACTACCACTTAACTTCTTGAAGTCAAGCTCCATCGGGGTAGTTATAGGCTTGCAGTCCACCATACCGAATCTTTCCAATATCTTCACCACATATTTTCCTTGAGATAGGAAAGTTTCTCCTGGCTTCTACCACACTTCAAGTCCTAGGAAATAGTGCATCAGTCCTAGGTCATTCATTTCAAATTCAGAAGCCAACTCCCTCTTACATTTGAGAATGAGAGAGTCTGCACCTATTAGAAAGAGGTCATCCACATACAACACCAGTATGAGAGGTTTATCATCTTCAACCTTAAATTAAAGGTTAGGATCGGCTTCACTCCTAGTGAATCCCAGCTTCATCAAGTAGCTGTCGATCCTCTCATACCATGCTCGGGGTGCTTGCTTCAGCCCATAGAGAGCCTTCTTCAACCTGCATACATGAGATTTTCGATCATAAATTTCAAATCCTTCGGGTTGCTCCACATAGACCTCTTCTTTGATCGAGCAGTGTAAGAACACAGTCTTGACATCCATCTGATGTAGGTTCCATCCTTGTGAATCGGAAAGGGCTATGATTGAGCGGATGGTCGTATATCTAGCAACAGGTGCAAATATCTCATCATAGTCTATACCTTCCTTCTGGGAGAAACCACAAGCAACAAAACGAGCCTTATACTTTTCCGTACTTCCATCTGCTGCATGCTTTATCTTGTAAAGCCATTTGGAAGTAACAACTGTCTTGTCCTGGGGTTTGGGAACTACTTCCTAGACATCATTCTTCATGATAGACTCATATTCTTCGGTCATAGCATCCTTCCATACTTGATGCTTGACGGAATTTGAGAATGATGAAGGCTCATTTTGTATGATCATGCTCATGATGGTTAGGTATCCCTGATACCTATTAGGTTTCTTACTTTCATGAAAGGTTCCTCGGGGTGCAGCATGTCCTTCAGCATCATCAAGTAGCCCCCTAAGCCATGAAGGCCTCTTCCTAGAGGAGGAAGGCTCATGTGGAGGAGGATCAATCGGATCCATGGGTTCTTCTACATCAGGCATTGATTCATCATCCTTTTGTTTCGGTTCCCTGGTGTCAACTTCTTGAGAGCTCCTCAAAGTCGGAAGATTGTTCACCTTGCTAAGAGCCATATCTTCGTCAAAGGTGACATCATGACTAATTACGACTTCCCTTTCTCCAGCTACATAGATTCTGTAGCCTTTAGTATTTTCACCATAGCCCACGAAAATTCCCTTCTTTCCAGATGCACCCAATTTATTTCTTTTCTCTTTCGGCACATGAAAATATACAGGGCTTCCAAAAATTCTAAAATGAGAAACATCAGGTTTCTTACCGGTGAACTTTTCTTCAGGTGTCTTGGAACCCAATGCTTGATGAGGGCATCGATTTTGTACATATATGGCAGTGTTTGCAGCTTCATCCCATAGAAACTTCGGAAGTCTCTGATCATGTAGCATGGCTCGGACAACTTCCATAATTGTGCAGTTCTTCCTTTCTGCCACACCATTCTGTTCATGAGTATATGGTGTAGTAGTCTCCCTCTTGATGCCAGCCTCTTTACAAAAATCACGGAACTCAATAGATTCATATTCAGTCCCATTATCAGTTCTTAAGATCTTGATCTTCTTTTCAGTTTGATTCTTGATCGGGGCTTTGAAGTGTCGAAACCAAGAAAACACTTCATCCTTCTTTTTCAAGAAGTATATCCAAGTCTTTCGAGAATAGTCATCTGTTGAAAAGTGTGCAACAAGAAATGCTTGTTGAGAGTGCAACAAGATGATGGAGCTTAGTGAAAAGAGTCGCCTTCACTAAGTGGGCCCGCAGGCTATTTTTGGCGCAAGTCTATTTTTAGACTATGTCTATTTTTAGACATATGGATCATGTCTATGGATGATTGATCAAGTTGGGAAAAATAGATGGACTTCTATTTTTGATGAAAGTGTGAGTGATCACAGTGTGAGTGATTACAGTGTGAGTGATCACAGTGTGAGTGATCAAAGTCAAAAATAGAAAAGTCAAATATTATTATCTCACAATAATATTTGGACTATAAACTTAATCTTATTCTCTTGGAGCACTTCAGTTTGAGCTACGGAAGTGGCACATGCAGCTGTCAGAAGGAAATTCGTTTTTCTTATGAGTCAGTTGAGTTGTTGCATGCATGACTTCAGTTAGAACTCAAGTGAGTTGAGTTTAGTGGACTGGAGGTACAGTTGATGGAGTTGTGTTCAGTTTAGCTTTGTTAAACTGGTTGTATTTAGTCTAACTGATCAATAGACTAAAGATGAGTTGGGTGAATTAGTTATTTATTAATTCACAAGTTATTAACTCATAATGCAACTATAGAATACATCAGTTAACTCAGTTGCATGTCAGTGCATGTTCAGTTCAGCAGGGACAGGTGTTAGAGGATCAGATTGCTATTAGTTGTGACTATAGCTGTGCATGATGATTTGCACAATCAAAGGATTGAGTATGCCAATGAGTTTGCTCACGTATCTTCATGATATTATAGCTGTTGCTCACGTCCAACATAGTGTGGGTGACTATTTTGCAGTGTAAAATCGAGTTTGGGAAGCTATTCTCATCAGTTCTCGAGCAGGTTTGAGCAGTGGAGGCAGGCAAGCAGCGGGAGAGATTTGGAGATCAAATCTGAGCTGTATTGTGTGTAACAGGTGGAGATACTTGTGAGAAGTATTATGCTTTGTATTGTTACATGATTCAATCAATATAATATACAGATAGTGTGGGGTTTTTAGCGAGATGCTTTCCCCGGGATACATACTGTGTTTATGAGTTTGATTGATGCTTCTATGTGTGCCTGTGGATGTTTCTGCTTCTGTAATTTGATGATCAACGTAGAGGAGATTATGTATTATACATGTTCCGCTTAAATTGTATGATCAGGATAATCTCTATTGAATATGTGTCATATTATTCAAAATTTCTACATGGTATCGGAGCAGCTTGATTTGTAGAAGAGATTTTTACAGGATATCAAGCTAGGATTGATCATCAGATCTACTATTCAGTCACGAATTCTAGATCGGAAGCAGTTGAGTTGGTTGCTGGTGGAATTCGAATTTGCAGCAGTGTTTTCTTGGTGACAACGCAGCAATGTCTTTCAACGGATTGCGATTGGAGTATGCTCTTGAGGGCAGCTCAAACTATATTGCATGGAAGGACAGGATGGAGGCAGTATTGGATGATAACGGGCTGAAGGAGTTCATAGATACGGATATCCCAAAGCCTACTGATGCTACTCAAGCTGATTCTTGGCAAAAGAAGATCGCAAAATGTCGAAGAATTCTGTTGGAGGGCGTGAAGGATCACATTGTGTCCAGCCTCCATGGAAAGGCTACTCCATATTTGATGTGGAAATCACTAACATAATTATTCCAAAGCAAGAGCGATCAGAGGAAGCTGGCGCTCAAAGATAAACTCAGAAACATCAAATGCGAGAAGGGAGACAGTATTCCCAAGTATCTCACGAAGTTCACTCAGTGTCGAGATGAGCTGGGAAGTGTGGGGGTTACTGTCGATGATGAGGACTTGGTGAGCTTGGCTCTCCTTGGTCTTCCGAAGAGTTGGCATTCCTATCAGGACTCTGTCAATGGTCGGGAGAAATTGCCAGGATGGGAGAGACTTTGGTCGGATCTTGTGCAGGAGGAGATCAGGCGGAGCACCAGAGACGGTTCTTCATCCATGCAGGATGAGGAGAACTGTGCCTTAGCGAGTAAGGCGAGGAAGGGGAAGGGGAAGGTTTCTCTTTCCGAATCCAGTTCTTCCAATGATGGGAAGAAGGTTGACAAGGCGAAGGTGAGATGCTTTCGTTGTCATGAGTTGGGTCATTATGCTACTAATTGCCCAAAGAAGAAGTCCAAGAAGGGATCCGGGGAAGGATCTGAAGGTGAGGCAGCCTCACTTGCTTCACAGTTTGAGTTGGACTTCACACTCTTCGCATGCATGGTTTCATCCATGATGGGAAGTGGTTGGTTTCTTGACAGTGGAGCTTCTTTCCACATGACCGGTGACAAAAGTTTGTTCAGTACTTTGGAGGAGAAAGATCTCCAGATACTCATAGGGATGGGTAATGATGAGAAGTATAGTGTCTCAGGTGTAGGCACGGTTATTTTTCAGAGGGAGCATGGAGCTCGCCTTACCTTGACCGATGTCAAGTATGTACCAGGACTGAAGAGAAACTTGGTGTCGATCGCGATGTTGGAAGACAGAGGATATGATGTGGTCTTTACTAAGGGAAAGGTTTTCCTTAGACACATCATCGCTAGACAGGTGAAGCAGATTGGTTCACGGGTCAAGAACCTGTATGCTCTTGAGGTTCAAGATGCATGCAAAGCCTTGAGCAGCAAGGCAACTGATGGAGACTTGGTGGTTGAGAGGGAGCGTATATTACCTCTCAACATGCAGAGCCAGAAGAAGTCTCAGACGATTGTGGAGGAGCCACGATTGGTGCAGCAGCTTCAGGTTGGGTTGCTAGTCGATGATCGATACGAACCTTACAAAAAAATAAAATGAAACAAAATAATAAATTAGTAGATAAATAAATAAAAATGTAAAATTCAAAACAAAGCAATAATTAAAAGATTGAAAAAAAAAAAGTAGAACAAAAAAACAGAAAGTAAA